>CM038003.1:9453134-10778170 GCA_021234005.1 Nephelium lappaceum
CCCTCTTAAAATCTAAATATTATTCATATGTCATTTAAAACAAAAACACAACAAACACTTCTAAATATTACTCAAATGCCATCTTTGTCACCTCCTTGTCAGAAAAGCTCTTCACTGGACGAAATTTCTCATCTAACAAAACTCTTTGTTGGCATGACACTTCATCAATAGCGGCACTTCTTATTTCACTTTTTTATCTTCCTCTTCCTTCTCTTCTTTTTCCTTCTCTTTTTTGTTTCCTCTCCCTTCTTTTTTCTTTCATTTTTCCCTTTCCTTCTTTCTTTAATCTTAGGATTTCAATACGAAACTAATTTGCTTACGTCAAGATGGCAATTAGAAGTCCACGCTTCATCCGACATGGCAAGCGCATTAATTATGATTGAACAAATTTTCACTAATGTTAAATACCGCATATTATTGTATTTTTAATCTATTCTCGCGTTATGACAAGATGAAGTTGGACTGATGGTGTATCTCTCATATTTACTTCTTGGAGCTTGTTAGTTATACTAATATCCTACCCCAAATCTTAAATTAAATAGAATTATTAAAAAAAAAATCATATCATATTACATGGCAAATAATTGTTCTTAATATAATGGCACATAATATAATTGTAAAACGCATGGTGCTGCATGGTACACGAGTGACCAAAAGTATTTTCTCAAGAATGTAATTTCAGTTTGCCAAACTGTATTGGGCAAGTATAATTGGGTCCAGTCCACCTCTTAAAGTAGTACACAGTAAAAAGATATAAATCTTATTATTAGCATGTGTGTTAAATCCATTTTAATTTCATTTATCGAAATTTATAAACGTTATAATATTAAAAAGATGAAAGCAATATGTTTGAGGAACACAGAAATTCGGAACTTAAGTCTGAGTGAGTGGAATAAAAAAATCAAAAACAAGTAACAAGATGATGATAAAAGGGACCCCATTAAATCCAAAGAGTTAGTTGGGTGTTTTACAGAGATGACAGATGATGAAAGGGGGGATTGGATAATGAACCAAAAGTGAGAGGAGGAGAGGAGCACGTAGACGTAGGCGGGGGTGGCCAAAAATGTGAGGAAAAAGGGGGTGGGGTCCAGTTAATAATAAAATGGACGAAGAAAGCGCGTAGAGTTCACTGAGAGAGAGAGAAAGAGAAGGACGTGAGCTGTGGGGGAGAGAAGAGTGGAGCCCACCACCCATGTGCCCTCCCTCCTGTCTCCACCAGCTCCTGCCGCTCAATGATTAGCTCTCTGTTCCCCCATTCTCTCCCTCACTCTTCTCTTCTTCTCCGAGACCAAAATTGAAGTTTAAACCCTTCTGTTTTCACTTCTCTCTATCTCTCTCTAGACCGAGAACAAAAACCCCTCTCTAGACCGAAAAACAGAAACCCCATCACCTCACTCACTTGAATTATTATTATTATTATTATTATTATTGTTATGTCTAATTCTGACGGTGCGACTGACGGCGTCTCTAACGGCGTTATCATTGACCCTCAGAGTCAGCGACAGCAGCCTGCCGGCTCTAATGGCGCTCTGGCCGCTAAGAAGCCTCCGTCCAAGGACCGTCACAGCAAGGTCGACGGACGTGGACGGAGAATCCGGATGCCCATCATATGCGCTGCGCGGGTTTTCCAGTTGACTCGGGAGCTCGGTCACAAATCCGACGGACAGACCATTGAGTGGCTCCTCCGCCAAGCCGAGCCTTCTATTATTGCCGCCACCGGCACCGGCACCACGCCTGCTAGCTTCTCCACCGTCTCCGTCTCCGTCCGCGGTGGAGCCAATTCCACTTCCTTGTCCTCCTCTACCTCTTCCGCACTCTCTGCTTCACTGGATCACAAGCCTTTGCTGGGTCCCACGCCCTTCATACTCGGTAAACGCGTCAGGCCCGACGATGACGCCACCAAAGGGGACGATACAATTCCCTCCGTGGGTCCCGCCACCGTGGGCTCTATAGTGGGACCTGCCACCCCTGGTGCTGGCTTCTGGGCCTTGCCGGCCAGGCCCGATTTCGGCCAGGTCTGGAGCTTTGCTGCCGCCGCGGCTCCGCCGGAGATGGTGGTGCAGGCAGCACAACAGCACCAGCAGCCGCATCAACTCTTTATGCCGCAGCAGGCCATAGGAGAGGCGTCGGCGGCCAGGGTGGGCAATTACCTGCCTGGCCATCTGCCTGGCCATCTGAATTTGTTGGCGTCTTTGTCGGGTGGACCCACCAGCTCTGCCCGGAGAGAAGAGGATCCGCGTTGAATTCCGGGTTTGGAATTTGTCCGATGATGCCGTTGTTGGTGTTGATATATTATATCTATATCTATATATATATATATATATGTATCTCTATAAATATATATAACTGCTATATTTAATATAGGTATGTGAATGTTTAATTGTTGTTTTTGTGTGTGTGGAGATGAAAAAGAGATGATTTTTTTTAGTCAACTTTAGGGTTAGGGATTAGGGTTTGGTGGAATTTTTAAGTATGGATTCAATTAGGGTTTTTAGTGCCTTGTTTGATGATTAAATTAGGTTGTTAGGGTTCAAATTATTTAGGTATGGAGGGGGGTTTTTTATGGGTTGGAGAGAGACGGTGAATATTTCAGGTTTGCCTTCTTCTTCTGTGGTTGCCGCAATTCGAAAAGCGAATTTCTGAATTATCCATCTTATGCCTTTTGGGACAACCTATCAAGTTAGAGCTAAGTTGGAACTTGAATTGGTGACCAATATGTGCAAAATTTGCGACTCTTTTTTATGTTTGATCGTGGACTTGGAATTCATCCCATTGTCACCAAAGTTGTTGCCATTTCTTTCTTTTGCATTTGCAATCATTGCAATTGCTAGAGAAGAAGTGGCCACCTTTGCTCGTCGTGACTTGATAGAGAAGAATGGCAACGGTGCTTATGATTTACAGGTGTTGCAGCTTGTTTCTCGCTCGCCTTCTCTCGTTCTTTCACCAACTTTGTTGCTTACTACTACTCCATGTGTGTGGAAGCTGGTTCTTCTATGTAAGAAAGACCTCTTCTTTGAAAGGTAGAATTATTCATAGCCATTTTTAGATTTCATCAGCGTGAGGAATAATAATGTGTTTTCCAATGTATGTAAGTGGGATTGTTTTGGGGTGCCTGCAGTTGTGTGAATAAAGAAACCGGGTCTGTTTCTCTAAATTCCTTTTTGTTGCTCAGCCTCCCCTTTGTGTGCTTCATTGTAAATATGAATTTATTTTGTTATTAATAACTGCAATTTGTATCGCCTATCTGAACTAGTTTGATTTGTATTTACAAATTGCAATTTATCAATGAGTTGGTTGTCTTAGCAGATCGGTTTGAATGGTGATTTTCATTTTTTAATGGAATGACAGTTTGCAGGGTTATGTTTTCTGTTTTTTGGGTTGATAACCCGGATGACATGCTCATCTGATGTGAGGAATTCGTTTCATTTTAAATTTATCCCGCCCATTTTTGTTCATACAGGGCGTCCAACTATAACTAGTGATAATTGAATTTATTTCATAATTGGAATAATTTCAATGGTCCCAGGTTATCATTCGTATAAATTCAGTTATTATCAGAGATAAGTAGATGTGTTGTTGTAGCACCTGATAACTACTCCTAGATTTTCATAGATAAATGTTTAAACATATACTAGACTAAGTGCTTCTTGTAAAGGAGAATTTCATGTTCGCTTTTTAGTCATTTGAAAATTTTGTTTAAAAATTCACTTTTTTAAACACGAATCGATGCGAACCTAATATACCAATATGATACTGAAAGAGAAATTTGAAATCATATCCCCAATAAAGTTAATTTAGGTTTATAAAGAAAACTGTTGACCCGTTGGTTATATGACAATGAAAAGCTAAAGTTATAAAAGAACTTTGATTCGTTGGTTATAGAAGAATGAAGAACCAAAATTATAAAAAATGATACAAAATGATATTAACGCCACTCCAAAAAACGAGTTAAGAAGATAGGAGATGAGTTATGATTGATACTTAAGAAATAATCTTGATGCAATCTCATAGTTTATGAAGAACAAAAGAGAAAAGCTATATTTTCCTTAATCAAGGTCAGCTTCCCTTTGTTTTAGGGTTACATAGTTTTTTATAAGAGAAAAACATAAACCAATTAGGAAAGAAACTAACCCTAAAATAAAACCCTAATCTCCTACTAGGTTGAGCTTAATTAAACACACACTTGAGCTTAAGTTATTATAATGTCTCAACCCAACAGAACATAAATTGAGAAGCTTAAATAAACTAAATAAAATTAACATAATTAAAGCTCAATAAACACCTGCCTATATAACAAACAAATAAGTGGTGCCTTATTTAATGCCTAGTTTACTCCAATTGATGCCCAATTGCCTTATGCTTGATGCTTTTGGACTTGAATGATATTTTGAAGCTTTCGTGAGTCTTTCGAGTTGTCCAATTCGTGTGGTACAAGACTTTTAGCTCAAAACTCTTAAACCAACCTATTTAACACTTCTTTCATCCTCTTAGCTTTCGGCTCTTGTCATCGGTCTACAATTGATGCTCAAATGATTGTTTAGATGACCTTGATGAATATCTTGATTAATGATTTGCTTGTTTCCTTAGTTTTTATCATTGAATCACATAGTCTCTCTAGTTTTGACAGTGTTCGAAAAGGCTCTAAGCACTAGTTGGGTGATAGTGCGATGCCTAACGCCTAGATGCTTACGTGATTTCTTGGCGGTTAACGATCAATCCTAGTTGACCGTCGATGAAGCTAAACAAAATTATAAACGAAAAATCTTATATACTAAAACAAACACCACATGACTACAAATATACTATATGCCTTAAAATATGAATTCTAATGTCTTAAAAAGTCTCAAAAGTCATAAAAACACAAGAAAATATGCACATATAACAAGTAGCAACCAAAAAGGAAAAGTCAAGTACAAGTGAACAACAAAACTAAAAGCAATAACAAGTTACCAACACATAGCTTAAACATCTAACTCTTCTCCTTCATATTCTTCCGAAGCTTGTTTTTCATCAGAGTCAAACTCAAAATCACGATTACTCTCCTCCTCCTTACTTTAGATGCAAAACCATCTTCATGAAGTTGTTTCACTTTAGGACTTCTCTAAGATTGTAATATGTCATCTACCCTGCTCGCTTCACTAACCAATTGCCAAGTGAGACCTATACCGAGCTCTACTTCATCATCATTATTACCATTAACAACAATCCATCCTTGTGCATTACTAGCATTAGCATCACTTGCTATAGTAGATCAACATTCTTCTCATCCTCCATTTTCTTCTTGTTCTTTAATTTTGCATTGAATTACACATTCACTATGTTGCCATATCAATCTTTCCATATATATCACACCATTATTATGACATTTTTGTTTTCCATATGTACAATATATGATTGTAGTTGTCTTATATAGTTTTCCTTTTTCGCCTATAAATAGACTTTATTATATATATATATATATTGTAAAAGGATAGTGAAATATACAGTTTATTGATATTTATCATGATATCAAAGCTTATGGCCCAATCTATATTTTATGGGCTCAAGTAATGTCCGGTTTTCTCAAAGGTAGGTGGCAAAACTGCCCCTAGTTGCTAGTTACACTTG
Source organism: Nephelium lappaceum (assembly GCA_021234005.1). Lineage (NCBI taxonomy): Eukaryota > Viridiplantae > Streptophyta > Magnoliopsida > Sapindales > Sapindaceae > Nephelium > Nephelium lappaceum. The sequence goes on from CM038003.1 coordinate 9,458,742, forward strand.
CGAGGAATTCGCGACCTACTTCGCGAGACATTCAAACTTCTCTTGGTAATTGGTAGCATCTAATGACCTAAACTAGCGACACTAGTCGATCTGTATATGGTGACTTCCTATCCCGAAAAGCTATTGGCAACAGTTTTCGGCTAGACATTCGACCTGGTCTTAATGACTTGTGGTTGCTGGAAACAACCAGTGACCTAGACTAGCAAGGGTCTCAATCTTTTAAGCCTAAAACTTGCCTTGAATGTTGCAGTTTGCTCACCAACACTTGTTTTGACTCACCTTATAAAAATCACTAGAAAATCATTAAATACACTCATAATTTACTCAAGAATTCATCACAAAAACTACGATTAGTAGCATGAAATCATGTCATATTTTAGCATGATCACACTCTACATAAATGTGTTCTCTCTCTTCTCTCTTTATTACATCATCTCTCTTTTTTCATCATAAATAAAAGAAACCACCAATTAATGTTTCTCTCTATTCCCAACCAAATGTCACCCTTCTTTCCAAATTAACTTAATAACTAGTTGTCAACATTATCAGAATGCATCCAAATTAGATTTTTACATAACAAAGAAAATTTAAGAGAATAAAGCATGAAAAAAAAAATTTCTTAGAGAAACAAAATTAAAGAATTTACAATTGTTTCACTCAGATTATCATATATTGTTTTTTGATCAAAAGACAATATTGAAAAAAACTTATTAACTAGGTTTTTTTTTGCAAGACTTTTGAAATCATCATTGTTGAAAGGTTAATAATTATGCAATTGTTGTTATATTTAAAACTTTTGAATCTAATATATTTATTAAGAAAGAGAACAAACATTAGCCTTTAAATTATACAGAATAAACAAAAAACTTGAGTACAAATTGAAGTCTTAGATTGTGAAAATTGGAAAACTGATATGATTTGTTTAAAGGTTTTTTCTTTTCCATGTCCAGCTACTTTTTTTTTTTTTTTTTTTTTTTCAATTTCTAACATATAAGGATAGTTTTGGTACTTTAATGGGTGTAGAAAGCAAAAGAATAATTTTTAATTTTTTAATATGGGTATAAAAAGAAATTAGGTGTGACAAGAATTTTTTTGGATAGCAATAGTGTCACCCTAATTGTGGTCAACTAATGGATTTTGACTAGGTGTGGCAATATGGATCATAACACGACGGGTCGACATGAATTCTCAAAAAATAAATGAGTATAGGTTGGAGTTAAACGAATTCGTGTCGTAATCGTGTCGACCCGCTTAACCCGTTTATTAAACGAATCGAATTGGGTTTGATTAAACGAATCACGGGTTGACACGATTAAATTAAGGGTAAAATTGTAATATTAAAAAATTTTAGGGATTAACATGTAATTGTACATATATATATATATAAACACTAACCAAAAGCTAAACCTAATCCATGATTTCTCTCAAAATTTCAACAGCCGCCACTCTTCACTCACTCATTTTGTGAACAGTGCACTTGTTATCTTCTTCTTCGATTCTTCCCACACACACAGCCACACCACACGGTCTACACCCGACGACACACACTCGCAGCTCCTCCCCTCCTCTTACCACGCCCGACGACAGTGGCAGCTCTTCCCACACGCGACGGCAGTGGCAGCGGCAGCGGTAACTCTTCCCACACTCGACGGCAGCGGCAGCGGCAGCTCTTCCCACACCCGACGGCAGCGGCAGCGACAGCTCCTCCCTTTCTTCACGGCCGCACCACACCCACACACGGCAGCTTATTCTGCCCACTGTCACCGCCGGTCGCAGCCGCTCGTCCGCTTCTCTACGGCCGCACCACACCCATATGGCAGCTTATTCTTCCCATTGTCACCGCCGGTCACAGCAGCTCGTCCTCTTCTCCACGGCCGCACCACACCCACACGACAGCTCCTTCTTCCTACGGTCATCGGTCGCAGCTTCTTCTTCCTCACGGTCGCCTGTCGCAGCTCCGGTTGTGACTTTGGTCGTAGCTTGTTCTTTGTCACGGTCATCCCTTCTTCACGGTTCCACCACCGTATCCACCATCGGATTTGGTCGGACCAGCTGCAGTTATCCATTCTCTTCCATTTTCAAGCTATTCACTAGTTTTCAATTTATATGTTTTTGTTTCTTTTTTTGTTTTTCATTTCAATTTTGGAGGGTTTGAGTTTTTCTTTTTTTGTTTATGTATTTTGTTCATGTTTGAAATGTGAAAACCAAAAGATGGAGTACATAATTTTATCTGTAGAAGTTGTCTCCTGTCCCCTATAAATTTCAAGTGATCAAAATTTAAATCTAATATATTGAATTTAAGTGTTGATAATGCTCCCCCTAATGCTAGTAATCCAAGTGAATCATTGGAAGATTCAACTCCAAATTCTATCACTTAATGGTAAACTCTCATAATTATATTTCTAAATTTTAAAATTGTAAAATGTAGATATCTAATGTTGTTTTTTTTTTTTTTTTTTTTTGTGACTTTTGTGTAGGTTGGAGGCCCCCTTGGAATCAAAGAGGGAAAAATTTAAATTATAATGTTTTGTGTTTGGAGAATGATAATGTTAAATAATTTTAATTTCTATGGATTTGTATTGAGTTGGAGCATGATTTTATTTTGTTATGGTTTTTAACTATGGATGATATGGAATGTTATGTAGTTGATTTAATGTGTTGGTTTTTATTTGTTGAATTAGGTGGTTAGTTGTGAATTATTTATTTTATTTGTGTTTAAAATATTATTTAAGTTAAACGAATTAAACGAATTAAACGGGTTAAACGAATTAAACAGGTTTTACGAATTAAACGGGTTAAACGAATTAACGGATTGACGGGTTAAACGAATTAACGGGTTGACGGGTTAACGGGTTTGGATCCTTTATGATTTCATTAATAAACGAATTAATCGTGTCATGTCATGTCATTCGTTTATAAACGAATTCGTGTCGAATCCAAAAATATCGACCCGTTTTATAAACGAATTCGTATCAAATTGGTCGAATTCATAAACGAATCGAATCGAGTTCAACCCGACACGCCAATCCGTTTTGCCACCCCTAATTTTGATTGACATATAGGGGGGTTTTGTATAACTAAAGGAAACTTTAAATCCTCTTTGTAGAAACTTAAACGTTAGAGGGCATGGTGTAATATGTTCATTTTATAATATATTAGTTTATTAATAGAAATATTAAAATATAAGGACATTTTTGTCCTTTAATGAAAGGAAATGTTTTGCCCCCATGCAGGATCGAACTACAGACCTTCAGTTTACAAGACTGACGCTCTACCACTGAGCTATAGGGGCCGAGTTACAGGATTATTGCAAACTAAATATAACAATAATAAATTAGAAGAAACAAAAAAAAAAAGCTGCGTGGTGCGAGTATTACAGGTGTTGAGAGACAAGTGAGAAACGAGAAGGAAGTGGGAATGGCATCGTCGACGTTAAGAGGCGGAGGAGAAATGGAGAAGCTGAGCGTAGAGCAACTGAAAGCGTTAAAAGAACAGACAGATCTAGAAGTGAATCTGTTACAGGACAGTCTCAACAACATTCGCACTGCCACTTCTCGCCTCGAAATCGCCTCCACCGCTCTCCATGACCTCTCCCTCCGTCCTCGTGCTACTCGAATGTTGGTTCCTCTCACCGCTTCCCTTTATGTTCCCGGCACACTCGATGATGCCGATAACGTTCTTATCGATATCGGCACCGGCTACTTCGTTGAGGTATCCTTTATGTTTAGGGTTTTCTATAATTATTGATTCAGATCTTCATACTTTTAAATAAATTTTGTTAACAATTCAATGAGTTTGTTATGTTGTAAATTGATCTCTTCAGAAAACAATGGCAGAAGGCAAAGATTATTGTGAGCGCAAAATCAACTTGTTGAAATCTAATTTTGATCAGCTTATTGAGGTATTATAGTCTTCTGCTCTTTTCCATTATTAGCTTGATTTTGTTGCTATTAACTTAACCTAAGTTTACCAAAGTGAATTTGTAGTTAAGAGCGATGCATGAACGAGAAAAAATGTAATAATCCTAATCATCGATTATCTTTTATACTGATGTGTCATTGGATCGTGAAAAGTTGAGGTAAAAAAAAAAAAAGACTAGGAGAGAATCATGACTCTCATTAGTTACATAAATCTTTATTTCGCTACATTTCAGTGCAAAGTCCTTTTTATAATATGTTTCTTTTCATTATTCTTGTTTGGTTCTTAAAATATCAAGTTAATTCCTGACTCCAAAGCATCCCTGGCTTATATCTTTGATGCTTCGCTATCTTCAATGATTTTCTCTCAAGTTGTATTTGGTGTAGCTTCAACGAAGTTATGTATGATCGAATTATTTTTGGTAGTTAGGGTGGTAGTTATGTATGATCGAATTATTGTTTTTTCACCTTAAAAACATTTATTTTTGGTAGTTATCAATTGCTAATATAGGGTTGAAATGTTGAAAAGTAAGTTGTTTTGGTTTTATGTGTTTTGATTTATTGGATTCATAAAATGCATACAACTTATGTTCTTTCATACTAAAAGAAGAATCTGTAATTGTGATTTTTACTCAACTTTATTGATAAACCTTGAGAAAGTAGTGGATTAATTTTCTGATCGCTTCTTTAATTGAGTAATTAATACTGGATTATTTTTCTGATCGCTTCGTTGATTAAGGAATTAATACTTGAATGGTGGAAAATTATAAAACTGATAGTAATGTATTGCAAAATCTCAATCACAAATTGCTTTTGCTTGATTAAACTTGTACACTTTAATTATTCATGTTTTATTTATTTATTGGTCTTCACTACCTTTGCTAGTTAATTTTATCTTTCAAATTGGTGTAGTGAATTAAATTTGGTTAGTTTGGTTAGATTTAGATTAATTTCCATCATTCTTAGCAATCTTTGTGGATTTGATCTTGTATTTATTGATTTATACTCCAAAAGATTTGTCCACTTGTAATGCGAGTTACTTTAAAATTTGACAACACAAACTGATTCAAAAAAGGTCCAGTTGCAGCCTTCCCTTAAAGTCACATCTAGGAGGCTTTGAGTTTCATCAACAATTAGAGATTTTTTTTTTTGGTAATGAAGGAATCTTGGATATCTCTTAGTTGTGTAAGGTTATTTTAGAAGTTCATGTCTATTTATGTCTACTTTAGATGTTTTTATCTAGTGAAAAGTGAAAAAAAAAAAAATGACTGTTTGATTTAAGATGTTTTATTATTCTATCTTCATTCAAGGTTAAACTGAAAACAAACAGCTGAAAATGAAATTAAGCGTTGAGTTGTGTTTAGATTTTTTCTATTAACAAAAATGACCCCATTATGACCCATTTACAGTTGACTTAAGATATACTAATATATTAGTTGAAAAAACTAATGGTCCAGAGCGGAAAAAAGAATATATTTAACCCATTAGACCCATTTGTTCAATTCTCTTTTGTATTTATTTCTCACTTTCTACTCCATCATTATACTAGTGTTATGGTATATTATCATTCACATGAAATTATATATTGTGGCCTCTTTGACTTTCATGTTTGTTGCTCTTTTGGTATTACTGTTGCAACGCTACTCTGTTGTGATAACACAATGTAAAATTCTAAATGCAGGTTGCGACAAAAAAGAAAGCTGTAGCAGACGATGCTGCTGTAATCTTGCAGGCAAAATTGAAGCAGTTAGCCCCAAGTCCTTAATTACTGTTTTAAATATTTAGCAAAAGAAACTGCTTTGTTAAGCCATTGATGTGAAACTGCATCTACATAGCAAAGGGATGTTAGCTCTAGGTCTCTATCATTTTCTTCTGTAATCTCACTGGCGTTGCAGGTGTACAATGTTTATACTGAAAGTAAATCAGTCCTGGATTTAGGTGATTGCTTTCAGTTAGGGCTATGTTTTGATATCAGTCAGGGTTGCTTATATCTTCATTTAGCTACGGTTAAGGGGATTTTTTGATACTCGTGAGATTGTCATATGTTGCTTGACTTGCCAATTGTCTTCTTCAACCTGCTTAAAGACTAAAAATGAAAGGAATTACCTGATTTGTCATATATAGTCCAGAATAAACAATGAATGCATAATCAAACTTATTGTTATAACTAATTGCAAACAAAAGGTTTATTACACGTTGTAAAGGTTGAGATTATTACATCCAACAATTTTTTTTATTGTAACCTCTATTTGTGCCATAATTTTATGAATAATATTAGGTTTTTTAAATTTATTATTCAAATAAATGTTTAAATAATATGATATATGAATTATCAAAATCATATTAATTATCATATTATCTCATGAGTTATAAAATATTGACAATTTATATATCATATTATTTATACATGAATTTGAATAAAAAAGTTAAAAAGTCTAGCATTGGTCTAATCTTACTCATTTATTTATTTTTAAGTTTTCAGTCCTGCCTCAGTATAATGGGTTTTTAGATTGATGCTTTTTTATCCTTTAATACACAATTATAATATGCTGTCAAACGGCTATTTGCTCTTTTAAACCAGATTATTTTGTTAGTTTTTGGTCTTCATCTTATATGAGGCAGGAGGAGAGGAAGACCAATTCTGGTTTATCAATTAATAGTAAATATTAAACTGATTACTTATCAAACTCTCTTTTCTTTCAATCCTTCTATCTCGGCTTCTAAAAAGAACTACTATGATTCCGAACCTTTGTCCCATTTGTTTAGAGACCACAGGAACTGATTAGAAAAGTCAAATGATTGCTTCCAACGACATTCATCTGCTTTAGTTTCAAAGATACTGCTGGGATGCAATTATACAATATCAATATATAAATATATATATATATATATATATATATAAACTCTCCTTTCCGATAAAAACAACTACAAGTATGAAAAAAACCATAATACCGTGTAGTTATTTTGATGTCCGTACAATATGTTTAAGTTTAAGATTTATCAGTTTTAAATGATGTTGAATTGAATTCCAGTTATGCGTGCATTAATAGCTGTTAAACTTTGAATGTATATTTGAACATAAAATATGTTTAAATTTAAGAGTTCTTTTAATATAAATGTAAATTTACATTTAAATCTTCATTTGAATTTACATTCAAATATACATTAAAAAATATGTTTTGTTTTAAATGAATTGGATACAAATAGGTAGGATATGAGGTATCCCTAACCAAAATAGGTTCGGGTTGGGTGAAAACCGATAACTCATTCGAGTTATGGGTCATGTTTGGGGCATCCCTCTCAAAATGGGAATCGTTTTGAGCGGACTGATCCCATCCCGATCCGATCCGTTGTCATCCCTAAGGTTGAATACGTAGATGTTATTCCATGTCTGTTCGAGTTGCTGCCTCATGTTGTACATGTCCAACAGTCCAAGGAATCTCGAAGGTGGAAGAATACAAGTTGGACGACCTTTACACAAATAGTTCCTCCAAAAATAATATCCCTGAGAGTAGCTTAATTCTTGCTAATGCATTAGAACAAAACTAATCAACCTTCCATGGATCACAGATAGAGCTTGCAGTAATCACAAGCTAATATACACATTAAAGAACAAACACAAAACCAACTTTCTGATAATTTTCGTTGCATCGACACTAATACACCAGACAAAGTAGTAATAACACCACAGAAGAAGCAGAATTAAGTATAGTTAGGAAGTTGCACATATCGTATCAGCCGCTCAGATTTAAGAGAATGACACTAAAGTGTATTGTTTCATTAGACTTGCTCGTTTACCAGACGTGTTATGAACATTGGATCAAGACTGCGGTATCTCCTACTCTCACAAAGTCTTTCAAAATATGACACCCTTAATCCGTTCTCCCTAGCAATATTAGATCGAACCCAACCTGAACGATTCTTGGGTGCACCGGTAACTACCACTGCTGTTTTCTCAGTAGCCATATTGCTGAGGGCTATCATTGTCTCTGGCTCTGTAGCAGATGAGGCATCCACCAGAAAAATATGACTAAAATGTCCAGATGTAATGCCTTCACTATGAAGCCGGTAGCTACTTACAAAAGTTGATAATATCACCCTGAACGCTCTCAATTCCTGAAGCGGGGGACAAGAAAAACTTCCGCCTTTATGAAGGCAAGAGGGGAGGATGTCGACTGGTACCCCATCTAACTCTCTGAAAGCAGCATTGGCTCGAAACATGTGTGACTCAGGAATCTCCTCCTTCAAGCCTCTCATTAGAACATCACATGTTTTGTTTATAGGAGCACATATAAGAATTCGACTCTGAGGTGAGCCCTTATAAATTTTGAGTACTGCTTCTTGAACAACCATACCAGATTTTGATAGTTTGGAGGTGGATACACAGAGTGGACCTTCTACAAGATAAGGTGGTGGGCCTTGAAAAGATAAGATATGATGTATTGCAGACTTCTGATGCGAATCAAGTTTATAACTGCTAGAAATAAGAGGTGCTGAGGCAGTGATGTTCTTTCGGGAGGCAGAGTCAGGAAAAATGTAGTCCTGGAATAAAGGATCTGATGCAGCTGAAACTGCTTGGTGAGCTCGTTTCAAGCAGACTCTGTTGAATGAAAAGCTGATATCATATTTGTGATTTGGACGATGCTGAGAATAAAATTCTCCTACAAACTCAACTAAAACAGTGGTGCTTTTCTCCACTCGATAGATAATACCCTGGTCAAGATTTGAGAACTTGAATATTTCAGAAATGATGGAGATGAGAAACTAGAAAATAAATTACTGAATTTTCAAAGACTACAAACTACATTATATGTTTTCACTACTTCATTGGAGTTCTTTACGATTAGACAATTCTAAATGAACCTTAAACCACGGAACAAAAGATAAGGTAATTTTTGGTCTGAGTTTGGCTTCATGGCCATAGTAATTGGATGTTTAAGATGTCCAAAAACTATAATGTTCATTACTGTTAATCAGTGTACTTTCTCCTCCACATAAAGTTCAAACTGAACAATGGCTGAGCTGATAAAGTATTAGTCATTCATGCATGTGTACATCTCATGGTGCTCTAAAATCAATATATCATCAAAGAAATTTTGTTGAGTTTACTGCCAGTTGCCAAAATACTGATTTTTGGGTCAGCAAACTTAAAGCATTTACTCAGTGCCTCATCAAAACTACTTCCCGAATAGACCAATAATGATGACTAAATGAAGGCAAAATGTTATTAAAAATGAGCATTGTGTATAGTGCTGTAGGTATTGACCAGTTTCTCACAAAACTAACCTGAAACGGATTAACTTTCCTACCCGTAGGTTTTGCAAAGACCAAGTCCCTTGATAAGAGAAATGGCCGTTTCTCAGGAATTGACTCAACTTCAAAAGCTGCAAAGAGTTTATTATTTTCCTCATCACGCTCATGCAAGTGCTTTTTGTTGCTTAACTTCCAGTAAATTGCTGCTTTATGCAATTCCACAGCTACATTCACTAATTGAAAATCACTCCATTTCTGCTTCAAGCAAGGGCATAAAAAGTGCTTAGGCATAAATTAATAAGAAAAGTTAATAACAATTTCTGTTTACACTATTTAAGAGAAGTGTCTAACTGCCTTATACATTTCTACACTATAGATGCAAGAGCAGAGAAATCGAACTCTTTGTTACAGATGGATTTTGAATAGCATTACAATCTTATTTTTAGTATCAGACCTATCCACTAGTGTTTACTTAAAATAACTATACACTTAAGTTGGTGCCTGGATCAAATTATATCACCATAAAAACTAAAAGGGAATGGCGGCTGTCATCTCATGAATGTCTGAAGATTTGTTCTTTAAATCTGAAGATATAATTTTCATGCATCTAACAACCCATTCAAAATGTAAGAAGACTCATTGTAAATTTAGAATGCATTATGCTAATAGCAGTAGACTGTAACATCTGAATGATTGATTTCAGGTTAGGATCTCCATTTGCATCAAGTTTTGTGTCAGATTTAAGAATCACATTCGACAACCTGCAGTTTGGTATAGAGCTATATATGACATTTTCTGGCCAACTGACAAGACTGATGTCACCTCTCCATCATGGTTCGCTTCTCAAACAAATTTTATCAGAAAAATGAATTCCCATCATAGAATATCACTAACATGAGTCAAATTTCCTAATAAGAACAGATATTCCATACAAGACATTCATTAAAACTACATTAAATTTTACCATGTGCAGCAGCAAAGTTTCTTGCTTAGTGACTCAGATGTTAATCAACACATATTGCACTGATAGGTTCTAATCACTTCACTAGGTAAAAATGAATCCATAAATTCATCATATATTTAGCGTACCTCAATATAGTGGTCCTCAGCATATAGCAACGCAGCGAAGTGGTCCTTGTAAGTTGATGGACGTAATGGCTGGTTGAGAACTCCAGGCGCAATATCTTTCTCGATTAGAGCTTTGATATCCTCAGGGATTATATAAGTAGGCAGCGGATCCTTTCCAGACAACACATATTTCATTCTATCACTCTTATCAGCTAGACTAGAGGAAGCAGGAGATAGTGTCACCTTAAAGGATAGAGAGGACTTGTGGGAAGACGGAGTTGTCTGAAATGAAGATAAAGATGGCTTAGAAGCAGATGTTGAGGGCTTAGAAACAGGTATTGTGGGTTTGGAAACTAATGGAGCTGCTGCAGTAGGCAACGATGGAGATGAATTCAACGAAGGAGATGTGGAAGGTGGTTTAGAGGTAGAGGTCGAAGAAGGTGTATAATTAGAACATCCATGTCGTGATTCAGTAATTCCTTCCGTGGATTTGACGCAAGCATACCCAGTTGAAGCTGAGTATTCACTTGTCCTTGAATCAATAACAATCCTATTTTGAAAGGACGACGGAGAGGTAACAAGAGACGAACCACTTCCACACTGCTGTTCATAATTTCCGCTTCTGCTTGTCAAATACGACTGGTACAGGGCGCGATAATCAACTCGAGTGGCAGAGTTGCTTCCTTGTAATAAAGGATAAGAAGCTTCATCATCACTGTCATAGCGACGCTCTTCTTCGCAACAAAGAATACATCCCAAGATTTCAAGAATCCATGACATTCTATCCTCCCCAAAAAGCCACTACACAAAACTATTATACGTGATTACGTTTTCCGGAAAGAAACATAAACCAAAACGAAAACAATTCGATTAAGCTAATGTGATGTGAGTATAGGTTTATACTTTCTCAGGATCTGAAACCTTTATCCAACAAAAGAGAAACACAATGTAACTGAGAAAGCATCAAACTAGGGCGCTTAAAGCAATTCACAGCAATCTAAATTCATGCATGCTCGCAGAATCATATGTTATATACATCAAACATGAAAATGGATATTCTTGAATTCTCGGTCTGGTTGATCATACAACATAAAACTGATTTGGTATTCATCACACAATGAGTAAACCAAACAGTCGTCAATTTAATAATAAAAAAAAAAAAAAACAGAGAAAAGAGAAAAGACTAACCTCTTCACCATAAACAAACAGAGCTAAAGAGGGTTCGTGATACTCGACTAAACAAAAGAAGTGAACTTCAGGAGTGAGCTACACTCTGGAGGGCTAAATGATCAGATTATTATCAGAAAAAACCGGGGGTGGTGCCTTGACTTGACTTCAGAGCTAAGGTTCATGAGCTGATATGAGAGGAGGTTCTCCCTCCAAAAGTGTGGACCCCAGTTGACACAGACAGAAGCCTTCCCATTTCTCTCCTATTTATAAATTATAATATATAAATATGAAAATATCTAACTTTTTTTCTCTTTTGGAATAATCCCTGTAGTTGTAATTTATTAAACTATCCATTTTATCACTTATAATTTTATTTTTATTCAAAATCTTCTCTGATATTAATAAAAACATTCAAAATATCTCTAAAGATATATGAAAAGACAGGTAATATTTCTAATAGTCATAAATTGATGATGAAGTCATAAGAGATAAAATTATCATTTTCTATTAATTTTATAATATTAAGAAGGATTTTAGATAAAAATGAAACTATAGTGGTAAAATGAATATTTTTATGCTCTACAATTAGTGTTTTAGGATTACTCTCATTTTTGCTTTTTGAAAGAAAAAATATCTACCTTGATCATCTAATTACTAATCATTTAAATGGATTTAGATAACAAATCGTATTTTTCATTCTCTATACGAGATCTTTAATTTTGATTAAAGCTCCTCTATTGTATGTAATTTCTTGATTTTGACTTTAAGAGCATTTCTTTAAGCAATTACCCTTGCATAGACCAAAGGCGTTTGTGAGAAATCTAACCTATAAAAAAATTTTATGAGGAAAATTTATATTTATACTTAAATTGATGTTGATTATATTGCAAAAAATAATTTAATGTATTTCTTTTAATTTTGGAAAATCTCTTGAATAATCAAGATTCATTAACGCTAGAAACACTCTTAAGTTTCTTTAATGATCTTATAATGAAAGACTATTTCAATTTCATGTGGCAAGGAATAAACTAATCCTACTCACATGAAATTTCTTTATCCAAAATTAATCAAATTAACATGCAACATTATTTCCATAACATAATGGTTACATTGTTCCCCTCTATAATCTAGTTCTAGAAAACAATTTAATCTTGATAGTTATCCCTTAACTCTCCCACTATGTTAATTAAATAAAACGTGTTAATTTATAGATAGAAGCGGACCTAACATAATCCTAGGTAGGGCATTTGCCTCACCTGAAATTTTTTGAAATAATTTTAAATTTTCAAATATTATATATTTAATTTCATAAATAAATTTAATATTATCTATTTTTTTTCCTTCTTTCCCATTTTTTATGATGTGTTTTTTTATCCCTTCTACTTCTTAACATTTTTGCAGTACTTATTGTAAATTGAATTTGTCATACCAATATTGTGCATTTATAATGTAAATTGGTTGCATTCGAAGTCAAGGAATATGTTGTATTACTATAAGTTGAGTTATTTCATATTATACAACGTTTTAGAACTAAATCATATTTTTTTTTAATTAACAAAATATATAATGTATGATTTCCTTAACTTTGTATAGCATGTCTTAGTTTAGTAATTAACTTTTTACGTTATATAAATATAAATAGTTTTGACTAGATAATCAAATAGGATCAGGTTTGTAAATAAATAATCAAATATGAGATTAGTGAGTAAGAAAAAATTGATAGATGCGGTATTTTCCATTAGACTACAATTGTTTTGTATAATATTATACGATAAAATTCATAAATAAAAAATATATATTATAGCAAATTATAATTATATTTGAATATTGTTGTTCTTAAAGTAGCCCTTCTCATATCAATTTATGGATTCACCATCGTTTATAGATATATAACTTTTTTAACAATTACTTCAAGTCTTATCTTCAGTTCTATTCCATTCTATAGAAACAAATTTTATATCAAAAGTACCATAATGTTTATAATTTTTTTTTACTAGTTTTCGAGATTTCAAATTTTAATCACTATTCAATCTTTAGTTAAAAAACAACTAACCCATTAGTTTAAAAATAATTCTATTCATAGTGTATATTCGCATTTACAAGAAAACTATACTAAAAGAATTAAATATTATCAGGGAATGAGTTATTGATTCTATTATCATATCAAGGAATACTTTTACAACTTATATTATATGTAATATTCTTTAAGGTGTAATCTTATTTCAAAAGATATTTCAACTCATTTCTAAGATATCTAATGTATCCTTTAATTCTAATTCCCTTATATACTCCAAGTATATACTAATTGAAACCCCTAAAGCTTTTATTATTTTAAATATATTTCACCTAAAACATGGTTGAATTATAATCAAATTATTTTGACACATTCACTGATAATCAAATTATAACTTAAAAATCTTGATTGGTAGTATGACTCAGTATTTTCATGCCTCAAGATGAATATATTGAACCATGAATTTCTGCTTCTACAAAATCCCAATGACAAGATTTACCCTTAGGCGACAAAGGCATACGTGCACATGTTTGATGTAAACCATCCATTCATGTGGCACATATTATCGCTGTCAAATTGACAAGGCGGTCTCATCTATAGTTCTCACTGTTTCTTAAATACAAATAACGCATTGAAAATGAAAAGACAAAATAAATAAACAAAGAAAATTTTGAGGCTTTTAGAAACAATCGGACAAGATTGAAATCACATCACAACTTTTGAACAAACTTGTGGGCGTTAGTAATGATATAAAGTGCAAGTACAAGTTGTATTAGCTTTCAATAAAGTTTGCCCAAAATTTTGTTCCATTGCCCAGAACTAAATAGTCTCAAAATTTCTCATAATTTGCAAGTCAAAAAGTTTCTACCCATATTAGAAAACAATGAACAACAGGTTGAAAAATATTGGAAACTATTCTACAAATGATTCGGGTATAAATATTTCTCAACCAGAGAAAAAAATTTAACACCAAATCTATTCATACAGAGGGATCCTTGCACATCAAAAAGGCAATCTCCAAATTCGTACGCTGTAAGACTTGGCACACGACTAAAGTTATCTGTAGTCTGCACCTACTGCTTCAACAATAGACTTGAAACCGTCCCTTTCTAAGCATTCGGCCAGTTCAGCCTACAGAGAAACACAATAAAGAGTTATCAGACTCTGGTAAAAGTCCTCCATAGATTCTTAGTATTTTATATAAACATGCGAATATATTCTGATATCTATAGTAGGAGACAACCGGTAAGGTCTTACAGTGACCAGGTCAATCAGCAGCAGGTGCTTGAGATGACAGAAAAACTGAAAGAGTTACTAGTGCTAAATTTGGCAACTAGTGCATCATTAAGGCAAACTAAATGCAGTGAAAGCTTGAACATCCCATAGAAAGATTGACAGAAAACTATAAATTATAAACTCAGCTTCGTTTTCAGTTTACTTGTTTTTGTAAGTTACATTTAAGTGCAAAAGAATGTTGACCAGTTGCTTGCAATCAACTTTGGAAAAAAATTTATAAAGAAGACAGAATTTTAGTTTGACACCAGTCTTTCTGTAACATATTCAAGCAGGTTCCTCATATTGTTTTTACAATGAAAATGAACCATCAATTCAAGCCCAAGCCGTGTAAAGTATCTCTCCAAGCAAAACACTTTTATAACAAACATACTATTAACACCAGTGTTTTAATCCAAACCAGACATACCAGTTACCAACATCATTTACTTTGGTTTGGACAAAACCACTAAAAAATTTTCTACTTAAAACTGTTCTGAACCACTGACAGTAATTCGACAGCCTGTTGAAATAATTCACAACGCAATTGAGATGTATGGTTCTTCTCCAGCCATCTACAGTATTATATTGGCGTGAAAATGAATATTTTGATTAATAGTGTTGTGAATATTAGAAATGATAACCTTTACAGAAGTTAAGGGACATTTGATCCTCCAGGCCAACACACCATCCTGATACTAACAACCACAATCTTTTATATTTGTTTTTAAGGTTCTGTATCCCTAATCTTTCTCAAAACAAAAAGCAGTGTTCATATACAAGTTTTTATAGTATATAACATAACAGGATATCTGCAGTTATTTTTAACATACACTATTGTAATAAAGAAGCAGCTCCTATATTACTCTCATCAAACTGTTCTTTGCATTACTTACATGAAAGTTTTAATGGAATTAATCTCTTGAAAATGATAATCACTATAATATTTGGAACTTGTAACATTTAGTCAAAATAATGTTTTCAAATTTTATTAAGCTTCGAAGTAAAACCACTAGTAAATTGACACTCCATATTAATGAACTACTAAATAAACTAGAAATAATGTTATAATTCAATATGAAAATGTCTGAAACGTTTTTTTTTTCCTTGGGCATTTGATGAGATTTCTTAGATATTATCCTTTTGTTTATGTTTTAATATTATTTCTTTACTAGTTATTTGATATTAATTCCTTTAGGTTTTTACTTCCTTAAGTTATTTGATTTATTTTTCTTTTAAAAGTAAAGGATAGGAAGAGAATGTGATCATTACGATTAATCTTGAGAAGGCTTATGATCATGTGGAGTGGGACCTTTGGAATTTCTTCAAGAAACAAAAAAAAAAAAAAAAAAGGGTTTTGGGCAATGGTGTAAATGAACCACTAGTTGTCTAAGTTCAGCTAATTTCTTCATAAAACGCAAACCTAGAGAAAGATTTGGGCTTCAAGGCAAGTTAAACAAGGAGATCCAACTAGTTGAGAGTGCAATGAAGACAATTTAGTAGAACCAACTAGTTCAGAGTGCAATGAAGATAATTTAATAGAAGAATTTGTAAAAATAATTCAGTGTTACTTGACATTGTTTTCTCTCACTCAGGGGAAGAGTCTAAGCTCCTTAACTTAGTTAAGGTAGGTGGTTCTGTGACAAGTTAGGAACTTAGGATTAAAAGCTAATATGCCAAAAGTGTCATTGTTGGCAAAAACATTCCTGGTTGGGTTGGCTTCAGCCAATGGTGGCCCTTAAAATAATTGGGTATGGCCTTAGGCAGCAGGCCACTAAGTTATTAGTTTTTGGCAGCCAGTAACAGAGAAAGTGGAGAAGAGGTTAGTGAGCTGGAGGAAACTGTGCCTTTCCAAAGGAGGAACAGTCCTTTCAGCCTCCCTACTTATTGCCTTTCCCTTTCCCAGATTCCAATAGGTGTTGCCAAAAAATAGAGAAGTTTATGCGGAATTTCTTATGGGAAGGACCAGGAAAAGGTGGGAAGGATCATTATGTCAGTAGGAGAATAGTCTCAAATTCCTACCAAAAGAGGCTAGGCTTAGGCAATCTGCCTCTCAGAAATAAGCCCTTTTGTTCTGCAGAATTGAAAGCAGCAGTGAAGTGAGGAGAGGTTTCTGGCTTTTTGCTCCTTTTGTATAGATAGAGGGACTGATTTAGTTCTCCTACTGGTGCTCCAGAGGTTTTATCTCTACTTTCCTTTGTTTTGTCCTTGGTTTTGTGGATTTCTTCTCTACCTGTACCTTACACCTATTTACTTAGTGAAATAAATTCGTTCAATCAATAAAGGAAGAAACATTTACAAGTCACGATGGCATCATGACCTTCATAGGTCATGAAAGGCCCGGGTTTCACACATTGTAAAAGTCTTTTATATGCATCCTCATGCTATATACTAACACTAATTGCATTCAAGTTCTTTCAAATTTTCTCCACAAGAGTGTCAAAACTCATCAGAGCAATACCTTTATTTGAGGAATAAGAGCAGGTCCTCCATAGGCAAAGCCTGTATAAAGCTGAACAAGAGTTGCTCCAGCTCGTATTTTTTTGTATGCATCCTCACCACTGAACCAACAATATACATACCAAGTAAGCTCATGAAAGGTAAAAGTTCAAATAGCAGTTATTAGATGCATTACCAAGAGATGACTCGGTAAAAATAAAGTAAACACCATGCTCTAATAATGTTACCTGGCAATACCCCCACAACCAATTAGCGGAATTTTTCCCTGATAAAGATAAGCACAAAAGGCAGATTTATACCCATTAGGATTTAAGTGCCAGAATAAGAAATCAACAGATAAAGAGTGCAAATGTATAAGAAGCTGCTTTGAGAAAATTTTACCCATACACATATTGACTCTTCTTTTTTTCTACTCTGTATAAGTATGGGTTGTTTAGATTAAACAAGATAAGCAAAATCATCAAGGGACAGGTTTATGCCAAAAAGAAAAATGAAAAATATGGCCGACATATTCACGGAGATCTAAGACAAGGATGCAGAAAACACAAATAAGAAAAATGGTGATAAGTAATAGAAGACCACCACTTATGAGTTTGAATCCTCAAAACTACACCACTTTACATGTCAATACAAATATCTGGCAGATGTTGCATATGACTTCCGCTTTAACAAATTAATATAATTGTTAATTTCCAATTTTATTGCAAAGCCCTCATGAATGGTTTCTGACACAATTCTCATTTTCATCCTCTTGTGTCCCAAACACAATGAAACAATTTATGATTGCTTTATTGCCAAGCACAAGATAGAATGTATCAGATCAGGGGCATAATGCATTGTTCTTTTTGATAGGATACATAATGCATTGTTCTTTTGAAATGGTTTCAAAATATTCATTTTTTTTCTATTAATAAACAGAGCCTTCTTGTATTTCGTAATTCAGCATTATCGTAGTCCATGTAACCTAATATCATAAGTATAATGTTTACACACCACCAATCAGACAAATTAAAAAGAAGAACCACTGTTGATAGAGTTCAAGCAAATATGAAGGGGAAGAAAGATTGCTATCTGCTAAGATGGGCTAATCTCATATGTTACTTGCGGTGTTACTTGCGGTGATTGGTCCACCAAGATAGAGTAGCGCAACAATGAGAGAAACTCAAGCTCTTGGTAAGACAATTAGTACATCTATAACATACTTACACATCATACTCATGTGGGTTACAGGGAAAAAACTGGCAAAGAATATTTGAATAAAGAGAAAATTAAACTAAAGCTGTACAGCACTTTTACTTTGTTTACAGGAGGATCACTGAGCTACTTCTGTGAAAAGAAATTCCATTTACTGTCTTATCTTTGATTTTGTATTTCCGTTGGTTTCCATTTTGCTTTTTAGCATTCTACTTTTATGCAGGAAAGATGCTCATCTTTTTTGTAATTTTATGTCACAATGGATAATATCACAAGAATAACCAGCTTACCCTTGTCAGCAGATACATTTCCTTTAAGCTATTGGTTGACAACTGGAAGAGTGGTTTCCCACTTAATCCGCCAGATTCCTTAGCAACTGGATTTTTACTAGCAGGGTCTGGTCTAGAAATGGTTGTATTTGATATAATCTGGACAAAAATCACAATCCCTTTGTTAAAAATAATAATTAATAATGTCCCAAAATGTAGTACAAAGTTGAACATCACAAGTTCAGCAATCAACATACATTAGCAATAACATATTAAGCATGAAACAAAGAACATCTTTCAACATATACTAAAAATTATTTTTAGAGCGGACGATATTACAACAACAGTTGGTTGAGTACAGCTAGAAACATCAAAAACATTCAAAGTTGCTAATGACCCAAGCACAATAACAAAGGCCTTACAGAATATCATAACACAGACAGCAAGCACAATCTAAAATATCAGTTAGATTTTGAAAATTCCATCAACGTATTACTACTGCTCTAAAGAGAGCATAATTAAGCTTAAATTGTCTGTAAATATCCTTATTGGCATGTATCACCAAGGCATCCAAAGTTCTGTTTGTTCACTCAAATGAGGAGACAGTATTTGATTAGTTTTGTATAGGTTCTACATCCAATATACAGTTTTCTTCAGCTACAGAAAGCACAGCATAGGATATGTAAAAGCAAATTTGATCTTTCTGTACAAGCTTCCGTCTCCTAGAAAGACTCCTTTTGACAGTCCTAGTGGACCTCTTACGCACTCTTTATACTTCTTTTTCACTAACTAAAATTTTCATTTTCTACCACAAAAGTACCAAGAAAAAAAATAGAAAACAGAATAAAGAAACCCATAGGGGTATATCTTCCTTATTTTCTTCAAAACTATTAAAAAGGGATCTCTTTACAACTATCGTATCGCCCATTTAGAGAATAAATTATTTTCTCCCTTTTAATTTTCATTTTCTAACTCAATTAATTGTACACAATCGCAAAACAAACCTTCAAATTTGAGGAAATCAAAAAGGAAAATGTCTACATATGCCCTTAGGACATATGTTAAGATTTAAAAACTAACTAAAAAAGTTATGTTTATTTTTCCGAGACACAAAAAGTTTCTGTTTCCTATCAAAAAAACAAAAAAAAAAATGTATTATTTAATTGAGGTTTGGGTTATTAACATATGCCCTTAGAGCACATGTTAACACCACCCAATCTTAAAAACATGCCAGGCTATTGTTGAGTGCATGGTAGTATTTAATATAACATGCCAAGGCTATTGTCGAGTGCATAGTGAGATTCAATATAAGAGAACCTTTGCCATTGTTCTCATGATAGATTTCCTCCAATCTAAGTATCTACAAGTCAGGGAAAGAGAACAGACTGAACCAATGAGATCCGAAACACTAGTGACATTACTAAAAGAAAACTTAAAACAACTGAAATAAGATGTAGTAACCTTGTATAGAAATATGACAATCAAATTCATTTTTGGAGGGATAAGATGCAGTACTCATTGATTTATGACAACCCTTATTTGATAATTGAGGTATACTCCAATAAAAGTTGGTGAAACTAGTTGAAACAGGAGTGATTCAAGTAGTATGACCAACATTACGAATAATTCTTATGAATAGTGCTATGAACACTATCAGTGGAAAAATAACTGGTGTTGAATTAATTATATATGAACAATGTCGATGATCTGCTAAATTAAGTTGACAAAATTAGAATTTTGAACTATCAGAAACAAAGCTTAAAAAACAAACACTTTTTTATTTTTAATATTTTACCTGTAAAGAACATTAGAAAAGAAAATTGCAAAAGGGGAAAATTGAGTCTAAATAAGCCTCCTAGGAGTCTCATTTTGAAGAATTTTAATCGAGTCTCATCAATTAAAAAAGACACATTCAATTTTGTATTTCAATCTATTATCCTTGTTATAAAAATCTTCAGTGTATAGAACCAAATCTACCTAATAATTGATAATGAAACAAATCTCACTTTGTTTTGACTTTCTAATTGCTAATTAAGACCCAAAAGTTACCAAACAAAAATAAGTACTACAAACCATTAACTACAAAACCAAAGAACCAGGTCCGAAATTACAGAAACATCCCTATCTAAAAATGTTCACTCGATTGTCAATTCAAACTGAACTAGAGCATTGCTGACACTGCTTCCTGCATCACTCATGTTCCGAAGGACAGTTGTAATGCAGTTGTCTCTGAATAACAATAATATCTCGCAGGTGTGTGTCATACCTCTGCCGTGTGTCCTATAGCTATTGCAAGGCCCAATAAATTTGTTCAAGAGAAAGTATTATATGTAGATAATGTGATATAACTGTTACAGACACAATCTATGTCTTTAATTTAGTCACTCTTCTTACAATGCAAAACATGCCAACTAAGATGGATGTAAGAAAGAAAATGAGGCTAAAAAATGAAATTGAAAACATAAAACATCTGGTAAATACAAGCAATGAGAATCCTAAAGACTGACATGTCAATGGATAAGAAGAAATATTTACCAGTCCATCCAAGCGGAGTGCAAGAGCAACCTGCAATCACTGAGAACCATAAGAATGCTATGGGGAGTAGAGAAAACATATTTGATAAGAGCATATACGTACTGCTGCAATATCTTCAAGGTCTTCCTTAGACAAGTCTGGAGCAATTTTGACAAGCAATGGAGGTGGACCCTCTTCACCCCATTGCATTTCATCACGAGCAGCTTGTACCTTGATTAAGATAAAAAAAAAAATTAAAAAGTAGAAATTAAAAAGTACAAAAGCCTCAATTTCTCCATCATAAAATGTGGTAAATCAGAAAAGAAACAGAAGGTTAATGTCTGAAGTTCAACACCTTCTTCACCAGGTCCTTTAACTGTTTTCTTCCCTGAAGCATACGCAATCCAGGAGTATTGGGAGATGAAACATTAATAACCTACAAAAAATCAATAAATTAGTATATGCATCATCTATGAAGTTCAGAAAGATTTAATCACACATGTCTAAAAGCCAAGATTTTAAATCAAAGCGTATAATGAGGTAAACATGATCAAATGAGTAACATATAAACAAGGTAGATTATTATTCTATTCAAGCTTCGACAACAAAATAATAGCATCATATGCATACTATATCAATGGTTGATGTATTTAACAAATGAAAACATAAAACAATAAGAAGCTAACCAAGTCCACATTCGAGTTAAGAGTCAGTAAATCATGTTGACAGCATCTAGAGAAGAGTATATGTACCAAGTAATCAGCATACTGGGATAATGTATGGACCCCTTGCACATAATCTGCTGCAGCATCCTCGCTTGTCTTATTCTTTCCAATATTGACTCCAAGTATACCAGGACCAGCTTTACCTCCAAATTTGCGGTCGTCATTGGAGGAAGTAGGAGTGGCTGAAGTTTCATCCAACTTCCTCTTACCATGCTGGGCACCCAATCGCTTGGCAACTGCAACAATGCCCTCACTATTAAAGCCACAGCGATTGATGATAGCACTGGCAGCCACAAACAAAAAACAAAGGCACATTCACATAAATGAAGGCAGCAAACAGAAGTAGTCGAAAACGAGCAAGAAGCGGACTCAGACTGACCCTTCTTGAGGCAATCTGAAGATACGCGGTTTGGGGTTGCCTTCTTGCGGAACAGGGGTTACGGAACCAACCTCAACAAAACCAAAACCCAAGCCAAGTAAACCTTCAACAGCTTCAGCATTTTTATCAAAACCAGCAGCAAGACCTAGAGGGTTGGAAAACTTCCTCCCCCAAACTTCAAGTCCCAAAATCGGTGAATCCAGCCTCTTCTCCCGCGGGACCCAACCACGAGCGGCAGCTGACACAGCTAATCTGTGAGCAACCTCCGCATCCAAAAGAGCGAAGAATGGATTCACAAGCTTCGTTGCTGAAAATAGCCACCCACTGTAAACATAGACAGACGCATGCGATTTTATTTTATTTATTGGCCACTCTAATGTAATGATGATTTCATTTAAGCAATGTAATAACAATACGCCCGTACCAGAATGTAGCTTCATCCACCGTACTGACGTATGCTCCTCCTGCTATTACCAGCCCAATTGTGGCTCCAGTCAATAACCTCCCCTACAATTGATAACGAAAACATATTAATATTTGACAATTGATAACTTCATGTATAGCAAATACATACTTTTTTGGAAAAGTGAGGGATCTTAGGAGCAGCCGAAGCAGAGGAAGAAGAAGAAGAAGACGAATGTCTGGTGGCACCAAGAGTGGTTGAAATTCGTCTTGGATACGAAATGTTTCTCAACAATTTGCGAGCTGCCATGGAGCAAATGCTGCACGAACAAACTCACGAGTTTTGTTTGTAGAAAGAAGAGAGGGGCGCGGAGAGGTTTTAGCACATTGAGACACCAAAAAAGGGGTTTTGGTTTTAGGCCACGGAACGGTAATTCAGTAAATAATCAATCAAACCCTTCCTTTTCAGCTCTCCCTTATGCTTGGTACACTTCGGAGTCATACCATCATGTGTCTCATGTGTCCATCTTTTTTTAACCGGAATGAGCTGAGGTGGGTATGAAACACGGCCTATGTGCCTGCTCCCAGTGTGGAAGGGCATTATCCATATAAAGTGAAAAAATCATCGACAATTAATAAAGGAATACGAACCGAATCCATATTTATCCACAATTAATAAGAAAATACGGATCGAACCCATGATATGAAACATGGATGGGGATGATTAAGCCTCTATATCAACCCCACTTGCCACTCCATCTATTTTACTTTTTGATGTATGTGTCCATCTATTTTCCTTCTTTTGTTTTGTTTTATTGTTTACCTTTTAACACACTCTTGGGAATGTACACGTGGAACTCAAACTCTAGCATATAAAAGGTAAATTTATATCATGGATATAACTACAGTACATGAAACAGTAATACTATATATGTATTAGGAATGTCTATAGATTGTATTAGGACTGCATGTACAACTATTTCAAAAAGAAATCAGAAGTTTGTTTATAAATTTTCTACTATACAAGTAAATTTAGATATTTTTCAAAATTATATAGAAGTCCCTGGTATCCCTGATCAAATAAGCATTGGAGAACTATTTGGTTATACATTTTATGTTCTACTTCCTGAAATTATTGTAATATTATACATATAAATAAATGTAGAATAACAAACAAATCCCATTAATATAAGCAGATATATTTATGGTTTTATTCAAATATTAGTATTCTTTTGGACATCTTAAATATAATTCTACAATTTGACTAAAAAAATCTAATTAATGAATTCTAAAATTTTATTTTTGAAAAAATCCTAAAATTTAAAGTTTAATTTTTTATATCAAATTTCTTAACGTAAATGAAGTTCTAATTTTATTTATCCCTCATTTTGCATGTGTTTGTGTAATTTATCTATGTTTGGAATCAATAATTTGATGAAAAATAGATTGACTGAAAAGATATTTCTGTTATATTTGTTTAAATTCCATTTCTTACAAGAACTAGTTTTCGACTTAGTTGGGAATTCAAGCAATTTAATTGCCAATGGTATTTGATAAAGACTATAATCATAAATAAAAAATTAAAGTAATATAGGTTACCAATTGACAAATGCTTTTATTTTAATTATGCTTTTATAATTAAAGATTTTTATAGCGTAAAACTATATATGTTCTTAGATAGTGTATTATTTATTTTCATTTTCTTGTTACTTCCTTACTATGTTGGAGATGGATATACGTTAACCAAAATGAAAATTTGATATTCTAGAAAAAACTTCATTTTAATCCTTAAAGTTTCAAAAAATATTAAGTTTTTAAAGCTTTTTCAGAAATAACTATTTTTATCCCTAACTTTTTTAAAATTCTTTAAAAAAATCAAAACTGTTAGTTAATTGATGGTCAATTGTGATTTTAAGTTATTTTTAACAACTTAAATTTAGAAGTATTTTGGATAATTTAACTTATAAATGTATTATTTTATTAAGATAATTAGGTAATTTATGTGAAACTAATAACTATCAAGATAAAAATATTTTTTATGTATTATGTTCATGTTAACTGTCAGTTGACTGACAGTTTTGAACATTTTTTAAGAGTTTTTAAAAAGTTAGGGATGAAAAGAGTTGTTTCAAAAGAACTTTAAAAACTTAATATCTTCGAAACCTTAAGATTACAATGAAATTTTTCTAATATTTTATTATTTATTAATTCATTAAAATGCCCATTCTTATATAAATTTTTAGGTCTGTTATTGCTTATACATGGACTAAATGAACATAGTATGACTTGAAGCTCACCAAAATTGTGGATGGGACAATGTACCACTACTGGAGTTTAGAGAGAATATTTACTAAAGGAAAAAAAAATGAAGTTAAACGTTATATGTACATGTAACTGGTCTTAAAATTTGTTAAATTATTTTTTTAGGTATGGTAGAAAAATCAGTGAAAGAAAAGTAAGATTTAGCTAAGATCTTGTCAAGCCACAAGGGTCTCTGAATTTGTACATAAATTATAAGAAGTTTAGAGGTTATTTTTACGTCACCGAATGCAATACATACAATTGTTAAAACAAACTAAATCATTGATTATGTATGGTATGAAATAAATGTATAAAGTGTTTGCACTGGTGCATGGTTGCAAACACATAAAGTGAAGGTAGTAAATAGTAATTTTTTTTTTAACCTCATAATATTAGGTCAACAACTGCCGAAATTTTATCTAAGATAAGAATCTATCGCGTGGCTCACAATATTATTTCCAAGAGAGATCTATCCACATTTAATAAAAAAAATCACCTACATTTTCCTTTTTATTGTAATATTGTAGGTTTTGCGTCTTGAATCCTGCCCTTTGCATTGGACAGAGTGCTGTTGATGCCACTGCCCCATCGAAGTTTAACTGTTTAAGTAAGCTTTATAAGTAGTAATTCTTTTTTGTTTTACCTAGTAAAGTAAAATATTAAAGATGAAATTAGTTGAGCAAGAATAACGTGTAGAAAATATACAGAAGAACTTGAAAAGATGTCGTGGAAGTGAAATAGGATGGTATGGTATGTTATTTAAATAATAAAAAAGAAAAGAAAAGAAAAGAAAAGAAAATGGAAAAAGGTGTGTAAAAGGAAAGGTGGAGAGTCCACAATAATTGGCATCAAATGCTTATTGAGATTCGCACTGTTGCTGAATTCCAAGATCTGCAACACACCAATTATTATATTCATTCATTCTTTTTATTCAATTAATTTCGGTTTGGAGCAGAGAGAGAGCAGCTCTAGTATAACTATGTAGAGAGAGAGAGACAGAGAGACAGAAACCGAAAGGAAAAAGAAAAGTCATTTGCCGCATCAAGCAAGCAGTGCGTTTTTTAGTGAGACGAAAAGCCACACAACACACCACACCACACCACAAAGAGCCAATTAGGGCTCCGTCGGAAAGTTGTCCACAAAACCAACCAAAAAGGTAAAACCACTCTCACTCGCTGTTAGCTTTTCTTTTTCTCATTGAGGCGGTGTAATTTATATTCTCAGGTATCATGGAAATCGTCTAGGGTTTGATTGTGGTGGTGATAAAGAGAGCGAGAGCGAGAGAGAGAGAGAGAGAGAGAGAGAGAGAGAGAGAGATGGCAGCGGAGCCATCCAACACCGGATTTCACCGCCACGCCATATCGTTTCAATCGGATGCGTCGTCGTCATCGGAAGCGGCGTTTGTCATGTCCAATTTCTATGCTTCTTCTACCACACCTTCTTCCATCATCTTGCCTGCTGCTGCCAATTCTACCATGACGACGACGACTCCTGCTGCTTTACTTCGACCTCCTACTACTTCGTCTGCTTGTCTTCTTCTTGATTCGATTTCAGGTCTCAAGCATGATACAGGCTTAGCTGTTGAGTGGTCTATTGACGAGCAGTACAAATTGGAGGAAGGCCTTGTCAAGTCCGTACCCACCTAATTTTACCGTTTTCGTTAATCTCTCCTTCGTATTGCTAACTAACTAACTATGTCCAACATTCAGGTATACTGATGAACCTAGCATTATGAAGTACATCAAGATTGCCGCCACCTTGCCTGACAAGACCGTCCGCGATGTTGCATTGAGGTGTAGGTGGATGACTGTAAGCTCCTTTATTCCTCCCTTTACCATCTCTAATTGCATATCCATTATTTGCCAATTGTATATATATATAGACAAACTAAATTTAATAATATCAGTTCCAACTTTAAGATGCATTGATTATATACAAATAATTAATGCCAAATATTAAGTATGAAATTCATCTCTCTCTATATGTACAAATAATTAATGTCTAGTATTAACTATGAAAAAAGTCAACATCCAATGACTCACAATGTTGGAATTGATATTATTGAAATCAATTCGTCCTTACAATAAAAAGACTATACATGTATCAGAGTAAATTGTTGAATTATTAACCATATAAGAAGCTAGTTACTGAAGACTAGCAAAGTCTTGCTAGCATCTAATTAGCTTATTGATCTTAGTAAATTGTTGTTGACTTGGACTGTAATAGACTGTGGTCTTTGTGTCTTTTCTTTTCATGCTTCTTTTATGTTTTTCTCTCTGAACGACAAATTTAGAAATTTGATGGTAAAAGGGCATTTTGGATGGTTTTATCATTTGCTGGGTTGATCCTTTCATTAAATCAGCTAGAGTTTCTGGTATTAAGTATTACCTTATTTATGTATGATATTGTCTTGATATAATTTTCTAACATGGTTATGATGAGCCTAGCATGATAAAGCGGCTTAGTTGTGTTCCTAAGTTGCAGTATGTTTAATGTTGACATGGTATTATTTTTGTATGGTATTCTTAACAATGTAAAATGACAAGGCATTACTAGGTCATAAAAGCTTTAATAATGGTTGGCAGTTTATGACTTGGAAATTTGTAGTTAACATTTCAGGAACGTGTCAGTGGGAAACCAAAACTAACTGGCTTTTGCTTAACCATAAATAAGTTCATTTTAAATTTTGATTTACCTTCCCTTGGTTATTATAATAAATAAAAAAACAAATCTGCCCCACTCAGGTGTGAGCAAAACTTGAACCCAGCCTTCCCTTAGATATTGGAATGATGTTTCTGTTGTAGAATGGGGACAGGGCTTTGACCTTAAAGTGGAGAATAGAAACACAAGCTGATTTATATACAAGTTTTGTGTTACAAGAAAATGCAATTTCTGACATTTTAGGACTGGAAGATCTATCAGTTTAGAGTAGGTTAAAATTGATAAAACATATTCTGTTAGATTTCAGCCTCAGTTTGCCCCTAAGATGAGCCTAGGTTCAAGCTGGCTAGTTAAGAGTAGCATTTGAATAATTATTAATTCTTGAATTTTTAGTTTTAGATTTGATGTGAGAATTAGTTCTGGTTCAGTAATTTAGTACCTTTTTTTGCAAATTTTTTATTAATGAAGGTTTTCTTCTTTATCTTTTGCTCATTACCTGGCTAGATTTGAAACAAATGACTTAATGTATGCTGTGTTGCATTATCAACTAGATGACAATTTTTTTTTATGGTATGATTGACAAGAAGATAAATCTTTTGTACAAGTAAAATCTTGATGAATTTTTCGTTAAATACTAGATGTGCATAAAGAAAATATATGATGGATATGGCTTTTAAACTAAAAGAATTTGAATATTTCTCAGAGAAAGCGAAGGAAATCTGAAGAACATAATTTGGGAAAGAAGGTGATACACAGGAAGGTATGTTGGTGAAAATTTTAGGAATCTAAGTGACATTTAGTTACCTTTTATTTTATCGAATAGTGTCAAGTTAAACTTATGTTGCCTTAGTTAATTCCAAGAGAGATGTTTTTTTTTTTTTTTTTTTTTTTGGTAGTCTTGAAAATGATGCCACTGACATTGCATATCTACTATATTAAATCAAGTTAAACTTATGTTGCCTTAGTTAATTCCAAGAGAGATGTTTTTTTATTTTTTTTGTAGTCTTGAAAATGATGCCACTGACATTGCATATCTACTATATTAAATCATTATGAATGTGTGGGTGTGAGAAATGTTTGGTTATTCTTTTTATATGAACAGTGATGTCAAAATGAGATTATATTTTTCAGTTTGAAACCTTTTGCTTGCTTGAATATGATTTTTTTTTTCCCCAGTTGAAAAACATAAAATAATTGATGGAGTTAGTCAAGGTTTTGTTGAAAATGAGCAACTACTGTTGTCTTGATTTTGTTTGATGTTACAACACTTGCCCTTTTCTTGGATTGCAGATTCAGATGTAGTGTTTGTTTGAATTACCTTCCCCTTTTCCCTTTCACTTCATAGTCAACAACTACAGATGATTCTGTCTTCCTTATCTCTGTTTTACAGGTGTCCCTTTTCTTTTCTTTTTTTTGTTTCTTCTTCTGTGGCTGAATCTATTGCTTTGCAAACATTATGTTATAGTCTCTCAACTTGCTGTCACCTTAGGATTCTCTCAACATCGTAACTGTTAACAATATATCAATATATCAATATATCATAGAGACACAGCTTATGGCTCTGTTTGAGTTTCTGTTCAATTCCTCTCTTAATCTAGCAAGAGATTGCCTTCCTCAAAAAGGAAGGGGGCAGTGTGTAAACTATGTTGTAGGATTTTCCATTATATCGCTAATATTCATTCAACATGATTTGAAGGCGATTATGTCTTGGTGGACTATGCTGGTTGTGTGTGTGTGTGTGTAAAGTTTTACCTGTTTTTAAGGATTTTCATATCAAACATTGTGGCAAATCCTAGGTTTTATGCCCAACTTTGGTTCTTTCAATAAGCAAGATGACAGCTGAAGCTGTACCTGTAAACAGTTTCCTTAGCTCAGTAGGATTGTAGAATCAGTCATAAATGCTAAGAATTGGATGCCTTGCATCCCAGAATATGGCATCTCACCATAGGTGAAGGAGGTTATATATGACAAAGCATTTAAAAGCAAGTAACTGGTAAGGTCTGCTATTAGCATACAGGCTGCTTCCAAACACACAGCCTGTGTACAGCACATGAACTTACTTAAGGTTTGCTTTGTAGTTTGTGCAGCTTTGTCCTAAAGATTAAGTATGCAGTGACTAACTATCCTGCCCTTGGGAATGTTGGTTACATATAGGTGCCAAAGAAATAAGAAAACAAGCTATTTTTTAGCAAGCAAACTTATACAGTACTTCAAATGCCCCAAACTGAGAAAGTATTATTTATTTTGCTTCTGTCATAGGAAAACCAAGCCGCTTTTGTGGTTTTTTTTTTTTTTTTTCAATTTGCTTATGTTGGCAACGCCATGTTGCCTTGTCTTCCTGTCATGTTCAGATTTAGCAGTTCTCCTGCTCAGCTGTTGTGTTACTTTTTTCATGTTTGTTCAAGCATGAATTTTCAGAGTGGGTATGTCTCCAAGTATTTCTTTAGCCTGTGTTTAAAATTGTGTGATCGTTTGAATTGTGTAGTAGCAATCTTACCGTCTATCTTACCCTTGTTATAGCATTTTCACATGGGTAGTCTAGAGATAAATGTCTCACTTTATAATTAAATTGCATTCTCCTGCTACTAATTTCACATCTAAGCTTCTTGTCTGTATCGTTCTCCTAAAATTTTATTCCCTTTGCGTCTCACCCAAATATTTGATAGTGTCTGCAACATCTTCAGATGAAACTTGCAAATTCAGTTTCCTGCTAAAATTATCAGCCATATACATTTGTAGTTTTACATATTTGCCGGAATAGCAGTCATGCTTCCTTTCTAAACTTTGATATCATAGTGGTAATCATAATTGCTTGGCAGTGATAAGTTTGTAGCATCATGGAATTCCTCTTTTAATATATTGAATCAATTAATGTCTTTAGGATGTAATGTTGGTTGAAGAACCAGTATTCTAAAGATCATGCTTCTTCAGGATAAGCTGGTGGAGTTGAACTCAAAGACAACTATACCTTTAGTTCTGCCACAGAACATGGCCACCTATCCTATGACGATGCACTATTTGAACCATAATGAACGTATTTCTTTTGAAGGTTAGTACCTTTGTAAACTTCAAAAGGGAGCATTCTGTTCACCTCCCTGTTATTTGTTTATTCAAATGAGTATATTTATTCACCAATTTGTATATGTGTTTTTCCCTTTCTTCATTTTTTGATGATTTATTCCAAAAGCTCTCAAGAATTCGGTGATTGTAATCAAATACCACATAATGTAGAAGTATGGATTTTATACTGGAAAACAAACAAGATTATAAGTGTATTACTTCATTCATATGCTTTTTTGCTAAGTTTTTTCTTTTCTTCCAATTTGCATTATTAAAATGCTTGATGGAAACAATGAATAAGCTTGTTAAAGTGCTATTTTTAGATCTTCCTTAAGTTTGCAATGATGTCTGAGTATGAAGTGCATTGGTAATAAAGTATCAAGTGAGTTTGGTAAGTCATAATTACTAAGTAGCATGGTGAACCCATAAAAGGTTTTCATTTTTTGTGAAATCATTGTAGAGCAGCTCCATATGATTTTAGAATTTCACTATTTTTCTTGGTAGTGCAAGATTTGATGTCATATTTATACTTCCTTAATTTTAAGGTAAAAACATTGTAGGTTTGATAGTTCCCATAACACCTTGGCAAATAGGAAGTGCTTTCGGTCATATGTTAGCCTATACTGGTTGTAAGTCTGGGCTTCAGGTAAAATGGAATTAGTATCAGAATAGTTGCACAACCTGAGTGTTGGCATTGGTTGGTTGAAATACCAAACTTTGACTTTTTGGAGGGTACTTCTGTTTTCTCCAAGTATAGCTTGCTTTCTCATTCTGGAAATAATAATGCATCAATGATCTATACAGTGATGATGAAGTGGCAGCAGTAGGTCAAACTTGAACAGAGTTCTGTTTTTTTGAAATCTGATGTTTGTAGGATTCATATTTATTTACCTTGAATATGTAAATGCTATGTCTCTTTATTTTCTCGTTTTATTCGCTTGATATAATTGCATAGAGTGATTGTACTCCTGTTTTTCTATTATGCTAATCACTGGTTGCAAATTGACAAATTTTTATTTATGAACTTGTGCACTTTGGTAGTCCTGGGAATAAGTGGCTCATCCAGGCATCTCTTGGAGCAGAATGCTCAAGCTTTTAGTCAAATCTCAGCCAACCTCTCATCATTAAAGGTGAATACCTCATTCCCTTGTCCATATGATTTTTCCAAGATAATCTGCTCCAAACAGTATGTTAGGCACAGATAATAATAAATGTGTTGGCTCACTTCACTATTATGTGCTAAAAGTATGATGTCATTTAAAATATCACGTTTCAGCCCTTTAGCAATTATAATGAACAGATAAATTATCCAAACAGGTCATCTTCATTTGTCCTGAAGCTTTGTTATTCAAACCAAATATGGTTTGTATAGCTCCTTCTTAGTGAGGGAAGACGACGTGAATGTAACTTTGAAGGGTGGAGTTCTTTAAGGGGAGTTGTAGAGTAAGGGGAATGCTCTTATCTTGGTGGGGGATGTAGCTCACTATTGCCGTAATGTTTAATCAACTTGAATCCCAACTTGTATCCTAACTTAATGCATGTCATTTGACAAATAGATTCACATTAATAATGATTTATCTCACAAACCGCATAAGAGGTTAGATACAAGTTGTAATGGGAGTTAGGATGCCCGGACACTATGGATTTACATTCTGTTGTCTAAATATGTTCCTAGTGGAATTCATTTTTACATCTATTTAATAATCTTCAACTTATTACCATTTCCAAAATTAGTCTTTTTTCATTTATTGTTCTTGGCTTACATCTATTGTTCTTGAAAATATGATTATAAACTATCTCACAATATATGTTTAAATACATGCAATCATAAATCCTTGTTTTGATTTATTTATTTAAATAATCAATTGCACTCTTGGAGGATATTATTGTATATTAATACTTCTAAAAACAGTTACAGGATAACATCGAGCTCTTTTGTCGCACAAGGAACAATATTACTTCCATTCTTAATGAGTACGTTGACACTACTAGAATAAGCAATCTTGTTATTCATGTTGTTTCTTTCTTGCTGCTTTTCATTGTCCTTCAGTTAGCGTTTCTAATTCTTTGCTTGGTGAAAATGGTCTGATTTTTGCAGCATGAGAGACATGCCTGGCATAATGCTGCCACCTTTGCCTGTATCCATTAATGAGGATCTTGCAAATAGTATATTGCCTAATTCAACTCAGGTAAATCGCAACTCTGATAGCAAATTTGATATCTAGTTGAGGAGCAGGTTTACTAATTGGGAATGAAAGTCAAACGGAAAATCCAGATCCATTGAAAAGGGAATTAAGAAAGGGAACTTGATTCTTTGGGTAGGAGGAGAGAGAATTTAATCCTGATTTTATTTGGGGTCCTCATAATTTGATTTCCGCCAGTTTTTAGTAAATACTCTAATAACAAAATAGGAATTAAGTTTCTTTGCCCTCCTAATGATTCCCAATCTTTGTTGAAAGTCTTTCATTCCCTATTCTGCCCCCGCCCCAAAACAACATGCAAGCAAGAAATTTGAAATGCCTGGCTTGTGAATTTTGTGGAGAGCTGTACGTTATAGTACTGTAGCATCCTTAATTATTTATAAATTATATGGATAAATTTTGTTTTACATGAAGCCTAGGAGTAAAGTGGTTGCTTTGTCAACTTATTTCAGTTATTAATGTTTAAGGATATTACTATATAGATGCATTGGTAAATTGAAATTGAACAAATGTTTGTTCAGTCTAGTGTTAGCTTAGATACTTTTTCTTGTCCATCTCCAGTCAATGGTGTTTGGCTCGTCTGTTGGGATCCAGTTGAAGCAAGAACCAAGGTGCTGATGGTGATGGGAAATTCTTGAGGATGGATATAACTGGTTTGTAAGTACAAAAATTTTTCTTCTGTAAATGTGTAAGTTGGTAGGAGGCTGTTACTTCCCTTGGTGTACACATCACATATTTGGTGCCACAGTGGAAACACTTGTAGAGACCCCATTTTTTCCGAGCAAAGAATGTTTACCTCTCAGATGTTAGACCCAAAGCACCAGATAATAAACTGAGAACTGCCCTTGCAAATCATCTCCTGGGCTGCGGGACAAAATTTCTAACCAGATTTAGCTGAATTTTGAGCTGAAAGCTTCATGTGTACAAAATCTTATGATACGGAAACACCATAAACTGGAACTTGATCTGGTTCTTGATCTACAACTACATGTATGCTATTGTGTCAGTTTTTCTGTATGTCATTTACTTCTTAGACTAATACAAATGTTTGATGAGGTTGATTAATTCTTTTTCTTTTTAAAGTTTACATTCGTAGCACTATAATTGCCTTGATTGGTCTGGCCGTATACCGAACACGCATTTACACCCCCGGTGATATCCAGGTTTTTAACACTTCTGATTCTTTGATTTCACTCTCCACTTGATTCTATTGTGACAGCAGCCAAAACAATCTGAATGTTGACTCATTGATATATATAGAAGATAAGAGGGCCAAAAGAATACCTCAAATGAAGTTGCAGCACCAAGCGGTAGTAGGTTGGACATAAAGCAATTCTTGTACAACTAGAAATTACCAGGTTAAAAGCAAAAATAAGAAGAAAACTTGGAAACTTTACGCCACTAGACTCTACAATTCTGAGTTGATCAATCAAAGATACAAATGAAAAGAATCACAATTTATGAATTTTGAAGCCGCCAAATTTACTAACCATTCTCATATGCTTAAATGTTCTTCCCTAGGCAAGCTCTGAACAGTATCCGACCATCTCCCAGGCGAATGGTCACTACTGTTGGACGACATTTGTGCCTCTGCCCTAGCATCTCTTATCATCTTCAAAACCTCCCTCATGGCAGGACGATTTTCCGGTACAAGGGAAACACAAGCCATTGCAATGTTCAAAAGGGCCTGAAGTTTCTCCTCAGACGCCTCGTTGCTTGAGGCAGGCTCATCCCCCGACTCAGTTTCTTCCTCAGCGGACTGACTTTACCCACCTAGGAATGTCTGAACCATGTTCCTGAACAAGGTCTTGGAAGGGAGTTTTCCCGGTCAGGAGCTCCAAGAGTAGGAATCCGAAGCTGTAAACATCAGATTGTTGTGTGGTTGGTTTCCTGATGTCGCGACATTCTGGGGCCCTGTAGAACATAGATGCAGCACTGGGTTCCTCTAGGGAGTCTGGATCTCGAAATGCAGTGAGACCGTAGTCTGTGAGGCAGGACTCAAAGTCTGATCCCAACAAGACATTGGAGGATTTTAAGTTGCCATGAGTTAAACCAGGGTTTTGGTGAATATAGAGGAGTCCACTTGCCAAGTCTTCTGCTATTTTGAGGCATGAAGTCCAGTGGAGAGGCTTTCCACCTCCTGAAGTCCTTGAACCTGTCAAAGTTATCAGACATGTTAACATGAAAAAATAAAGAAAGAATCACCTATCATGCTCGATACCATCCATGTCCATGATAAATATTATACAAATACACAACAATTTGGGTATCAAAAAAGTTATAAGTACCCAACATGAATTACACGTAATTAAGGAAAAGGGTTTGGTTATTTTACTAGTTAGGTAACCTCATTAATAACAATCCTTAAATGTTCTCCTAATAACCACTCTTACAACCAATTCAAGGATTGTTATTGATGAGTAAGATTACCCAACCAATTAGACAGTTAAACCTGAAGGATATAAAACTTCACACACACAAGTTCTACCAACATTAAGTCAACTTTTATGCAATCAAATAACTTCTAGCTACAAAAGTCATATGAAGAGTCAAGATTAAAGATGCTACGATTTTACTAATTATCACGTTAGTGGATGGATTACTAGTGGCTTATAGTGAATAACTGAAGATTGAGGTTTTGAAATGATTGAAATTCACATAGCGGTTCAATTCAGCATGTGCATGTCATGTCTCGGATTTAGAGTACTGCTGTTAATGCATTACACTAGGAAGTCATGTATTAGTTAATTGATACAAGAACATGTTCAATTTATTGTATTGTAATTCTGATAGGAGTCCAAAACTTACATACGAAAATCCTACAAATATCTAGAAATTCTAGCATTTGTCAAATACGCAGAATTTAGAGGAAAGTAAGCCAAGTGTTTATCAAGGGACAAAAGAAATGAAAAGTTATTTGTCTTAATTATCCTATTGAGAAAGAATTAAGTGAAGGAAATTCAAACACCTTAAAAATTAGAAACTGAACAATCATGATCATCTCAAGTTCTTAGAATGGAAGGCATTGGGAATGTAGAAAATATATCGAAATTGCAATTATGTCATGAGAAAATCTTTCATGAGACTCTCTCACGGCTACCGTGGTGAAACAGACCAATGAAATAATGTCCTTTATCTTTCTCACTTTTCCCATTGATTTTTTTTTTCTTTTTCTCTCATTTTTTCCATTAGTCTGTTTCACCACATTAGCCGTGAAACAATCTCATGCAAGATTTTTTCGTATGTTACAACTTGTATTTTAAGTATGTGTCTCCAAAATTGTTCAAACTGATTTTATCATCCTAAGAGGAATGTGCCCTAGAGTAATTACTCTCCTAATACCATGCTCAACTACGAGGAATATTCGACACGTATGTTGTCCAATTAAATAAGTGCACATTCAAAACCAAGAAATTGCCCAATTCGACATTTCTGAGCCATCAAAAAAGCATTAAAACTGGCTCTAATCACTGTCCATAATTGTTCACAACACCCACAAATAGTGTTCATACAACCAAAAGAAGTTTATGCTTGTTCTCATATGCTTGAGGCCACTAACTTTGATCATGAAATAACTTCAGTTGCCCAATGAAAGTAGGCCAGCGTGGGAAGTTGTTGGCATTGCATACCACTAGCTTTGACGGAGGTGACGTCGCAGCATGGAAAAAATGGGTAGCAAAACAGTGAAGTGTGTGAAGAGACTTGATAAAATAATAATTGAATAAGGTGGAGAATAGTCGACTTGAAGAAGACAACACTAGTAACATGGCATGGCAGATTGGCAGGGTCCCATTAGTCGTATCTGAATAATAATGTAACGAAAAAGCACGCGCGCCTTTTCGAGAATAGGATTTTATTTATATATTAAAGTAGAAACTGACAAGGACAGGGCGTATCTTGTCTTTATATATGACCTACATATATATGATTTGACCCCATCATTATTATATTTATATCAAACATTTTTCTTTAACAAAAAATTAGTGTTTCAAAAAAATATATATATAATCATTTAATTTTCAATATACATATGTATATATATCAGAAGCATTTCTATGATACTCTTCTATTAATTATCACTACACTCTTTTTCTTATTAATAAATCTATTCTACTTTGTCTTATGATTCTCTCAATGATAAATTAACTATATAAAATCTCTCCCCAAATTAAATGATCAAACAATCAATAGTTTTTTTTTTCTATAAAGTTTTACTGAGAAAAGCTGTTCCAAATGTGTTCGTTATATATATGATTTATAGAGTTTCTCCACTAGCTAAAGGAGTTTTTTCCCCTTTTTGTTTCAATTTAAAACAATTATTTTATATCTATTCAATGAAGTTTAAATTTTAAGTTATTCTAATTAAGTTTTTTAAAAATATCCGGTAGACCCTTTTAAGCTGTTCACATGTATAACAGTTCTTGAGAATGAGCATAAACATTAAACTCTGTGCTCCAAAGTTAATTTTGTTACATCTGAACTCAAACACAATGATGATAAAAGAGAATAAACTTTGTTTTTTTTTTTTTTTTGAAATTAAAAGAGAATAAACTTTTAGTAGCAGTTGGTCATGTTGTAGGAAAACAAAAGGAATGCACGTGGATGCATCCTAACCCTAGGCAGCCCTGACCAATCAGTAAACAGCCCGCAGTCCACGTCAGCTGAGTATCTATC
Organism: Nephelium lappaceum; assembly: GCA_021234005.1. Taxonomy (NCBI): domain Eukaryota; kingdom Viridiplantae; phylum Streptophyta; class Magnoliopsida; order Sapindales; family Sapindaceae; genus Nephelium; species Nephelium lappaceum. The sequence goes on from CM038003.1 coordinate 9,496,276, forward strand.
TGAAAGGAGCCCCAAACATGGCAGGTTAATGTCACATGGCCTTCTTCGAATCTAGGGAGCATCCTACTACTTACACTATTTTTTAGACGGTATCAATCATTTTTAACATGCTTTTCATTATTTGCACTTTTTTTTAACTTTTAGTTTCCTTAACACTAATCACTTCAATTTCTACTCGTCGTAACATTTATATGCATAAAATAAAAACAAAAATTACTAAATACACACATTCTTTATTTGATATATGACACTATTATATTATAATGTAAAAGAGTCTACTGTATTGTTTAACATTTTCTCATATAGAAGTGAAACATACGACTCGACCTGCTTCACTCGGTTCATTAATTCATTGTTCTTTATGATTTTTATTCAAACACTGACCCTCGCTTTTACTAGGCCTGACTAAGAAATTATCAAATGTGCCAATGCATTTATTTGGCTATAGGCAAATTAATATATATATATTTTTTGTGAAAGTTGACACTAGGTCCTTCCTAATCCGAACAGAGAAAAATAATTCACGTAAAAAAGTGCACGATTAGGTATTTTAGGGATGATGTAATCATACTTTATACGAATGGTTTAGCTACCTTATTTAACCGATAAAATTATTCATCATTTATAACTCTTGGATTGATTATAATGATAGTTATTAAAATCAATTCAATGATTCTAAATGATGGATAATAGTAACGATTGACTACGATAATTAAACCAAAATGCGAAATGAATATATTAAAAAAAAAAAGAAAAAAAAAAAAGTACCGTGAATGAGTGAGAAGAGACTGCCATTGGGAAAATAATCGTAGACAAGGAGGCGTTCCTCCTTAGCCTGGAAAAAAGCCCTGAGTGGGACCAGATTAGGGTGTCTAAGTCTGCCAATGATGTCCATGTGTCGTCTGAACTCCTCCAGCCGTGGATATCTAGCATCCTTAAGCCTTTTAACGGTCACGATGAAGCCAGATTCCAATACTGCCTTGTAGGTGCTTCCTATACTACCTCTCCCCAACGTCTCAGCCGACGCCTTCAACAAATCCTCCAAACTGTAACTCATCTGCTGATCCCCTGCTCCGCAGAACACCAGATTCCCCAATCCCTCACCCTCCCACGAAAACCCCCCTTGTTTTCCACCATTATTACCCCCCATGCCACTCCCTGAACCACCCCCTTCTCCTCCTCCTCCTCCTCCCCCTCCTCCTCCTCCTCCTCTCTCCATTGCCTCGACCCCTTTACTCGTCGTCGTCTCCCCTGAAACATCCTTCCTCCTCCATGCCAACAACAACGCCACACAAATCAAAACAAATACAAACCCAACAACGCATCCCGCCACCACAATCTTTATCAATCTCGTTCGCTTGCTTGACTTTGAACCACCCGGTATTCTCGGATAAGCTGGGCTGATTGTGGGCCCGAGCTCACAAGGATTCTGAATCTGTTCGCCGCAGAGCCCGGCATTACCCGAAAACGAAGACATGTTGAACCGAACTAGTGCTGGCGTGACCGGAACTTGACCGGACAGCCGATTGTTGGAGACGTTAAAGAATCTGAGACTGGTTTGGTTGAGAGGAGGGATCTGTCCAGTGAAGTCATTGTTTTGTAAGTAAAGCATGTAAAGTCTACGGAGATTGAGCAACGAAGGAGGGATGGAACCGGAGATGTGGTTATGGGCCAGGACTATGACTTTCAAGCGGTGTAAAGTCGAAAGGGATTCTGGGAATATTCCAGAGAAATTGTTGTCGTTGAGATACAAAGATTTGAGATTGACTAGGCCTGAAAAGCTTGGTAATTGACCTGAAATGGAGTTTCCTTTGAAACTGAGCACTCGAAGTTGGTCTAACTGGTTCAAGCTATTCTCGTCGAGAGTCCCCGTCAAGTTGAGGTACTCTAGGACGAGCTTTGTGACTCTGCCATTCATGCATTCTTTGACGCCTTCCCATTTGCAGAAATCTCTAGTGGGTTGCCATGCAAGCGTGTTGAGAGGATCAATCGATGATTTCAGAGACAGAAGGGCTTCTGCATCTCCCGATCTCACTAGAGGAACTAGTGAAAAAGCATACACCAACACCAAAACAAACATCAAACACCACCTTGATGATGACATCGAATCAATCTTCATCTTAAATGGCTTTCCATCGGTCAAAGCACAAATCTTTTTAGATCTGCTCGTCAATGGTAGAAGAACAAGTCGCAGAGAGGAGCTCCAATGGGCATGGTATCCTTTGCTTCTCGAAATGCCCGCTCGCAACACTCACGGATGACAACACACCGTAGCTTTCACGTGAACCCATCTCTCACGTCCTTTGTTTTCTGATTCTTCCACTCTACTGCCCACTATTTTTCTTCTTCAACACTTAAAAAAAAAAAAAACACAATAAATTAAAAAATAAAAATTAGAACGTATACCTTTTATAAATTAATATATATTTTTCGTTTAGAATTTCTTGAACTGCTCGAGCCTTTAGTTATTAAAAAGTAAGAGTAATGGATCTGTGACTCTGTTGAAAGGAGATAAAAATGAGAAGTTGTCTGTGACTGTGAGTTAGATGAAGGTGACTGTGACCGTGACTGTAATTTCTACGTCTCTGGAGACACAGGAGATTGGTGAAAGAATTGAAAGCAAAGTCATAAATGGAATTGAGGAGGGAGAGGGAGAGGGAGGGGGGGTTCATTTTCACTGAACGTAACACGTGTCACCATTTAATAGGAGCGTACTTGGCTAAATGGGTAATATGTAGTTGAGTTCACGTTAAGACAATGTGTAGCCAACAACCAATCAATCAATCCGTGGGAATTACCAGCTGTCACGACCAGTCAGAGCCCGTCCGCATTGCCGGAAATCTAGCTCCTCCTATGTTCAGATCGATTCTCCATCGTTGATGGACTCCGTGTTCAGTGGGCCCTCCTTTTTTGAATATTATTTTATTGCAAAATGGTCGTCAATATAAAATCTTATGCAATTAATATATAAATCACCTAATATATTGTCGGCCTTCTGCACGTAATAGATAGGTTCAACAAACTAGGGATTTCTTCGGAATTCCAATTACACTACTTTCTTATTTTTCTTATTATTATTATCTTTTTATGACAAAAGCAAAACTCAACCAGGAAACACAAACTCAGGGCAATTAACCGATTACACTGCTAATTACTCTTTAAATGTATTATACGGTTTATCTACCGGTTAAAAGTATTTTTTTTAATTCTTGAAGCTCTTTTTATTTTTATTTCTTTCAATTACCGTTTAGTTGTCATCCAAGTATAACTTTTGAACAATTATAAAAATTGAACTATACTTACTTGAAGAAGCTCAAATTTTGAGTTTTTTTAAGTAGATTTTTTTAAGTTTCTAAAAAAATTAAAATGTCTGATATAACTTTATTAATATCACTTAACCTTAAAACCATTTAATCTTTTTTTGTAAATTTATAATTTAAAAGAGGTTTTTTCTTAAAATAAAAAAAATGACAGCTAAACAATCAACAACTTCCTTTTAGAAGTTCTACTTGTAAAGATCTACGTATAAAATGTCTACATTGAGAAACTGTATCAAACGAACTCTGATAAGTATTTATTCAATCCGTGTGTGTGCGTGCACGAAATATATTCATTAGAAATTAGTCCTGTTATCTTGTTGAAATCAGTTAGGTTATTGGAATGAAAATTAAATCACTAAATTTTAATTTGAAGTTCTACCACTAAAAATTTCAAACATTTGAAAAAATTAAGAATTGTTATACCCCAACTTAAAATAGAAAATCAAGTCACTAAGGTATCGCGGATTTCAAATTTAATGTCCTAAAAAGGACAACCAAATCTACTCGTATTTATTGTAAATGGTGGAGTCAAAATTTTTGCTTTAAGGGAGTCAAAACAAAAATGAATATCCAGGCTGGTGTAAGACAACTGCTAAAAGGAAAAGATTAAGTAATTGACAAATTAAATATAATATTGTTTAGTTTTATTATAAAAAGTAAATTAATAAAAAAAATCACATTAGTATCTAATTTTTCTGATTTTTGATAATTTTTTTTTTATTTACAAATATGTTTTTAGTTCTTATCATCCCTAAAGTTTGAGAAATTCATTAAATCGATCATTCCTTTAGTTGATTGTTAGTCAAACTTAACGGTTGAAAGGGTATTTTGGTTTTTTTTATGCCATTAGCTATATAAAATAAGAAAAAAGAATAGATCTTCATTGTCCATCAAAGTTATGATGGATAGTGGTGAAGGGAAAATTTCGATTTTAATTCGAATGCGGAAACGTGAATTTTAAAAATTTTCAAACAAAATATGTCTGATCGATGCTAGTAATAACGATTCAATAATTAAATTAATAAGATCGAATCTTACCTTGCATGAAGATTGAATTGATCCCTTTTGATTCGCAGATTCTTCACCACCTGATCTTCCTTGCTATGACTCTTCACAAAAGAAACTGTGTGTGGGCACAATCTTTTGAAGATCCTTTTGAAGTAGATGATTATTTGGTGACTTTTAATCAATAGAAATTTTTGGTTCAAGTAGCCAAAAATTCTCTCTACCACCATTACTCTCACCAATCATAAAAACATCTTTTTATATATTGGTAAACTAGGGCTCTTCCAATTTAACAAGGAATCCATATTTCTATTTAAATTGAAAGACTTAATTTATATCCGATATGGAATCAAATTCCTTATTGGATTGGAATTCTATTCTTTTAATTTAATATGGAATCTAATTCCTATTAAATTAAAACTCTTTTAATATAATTTAAATGGAATCTTATTCCAATTAAAATTATTATTTCCATTAATTAATTAAATGATTTTTCATTAAATTAAATGATTCTAAATCATAATTAATTTAATGACATCATTTATAATTGAACCCATGACCTCTGCAAATAATTAAATAAGTAACCATTAATTAAATAATTATAAATATTTAAATAATCAAATTATTTAACTAATTTATGAATATGTACATAAATTTATATGTACACCAATAATCGGACAATCCAATTATATTCTTCAACTTGTTTCTTTATGTGGTTGTGAGCTAGCAAGGGGACCAAATGGACCTACAATTTGAGCTCCAATAATATCGGAATTATTAATTAAACTTTTTAATTAATAATTCACTATTATTAATTTTAGAGTTACTCCACTAAAAACTTAAAGTTGCACTCTCAAAATTGTAGATGTTTTACACAATCTGAATTTTCAGTGTTCATCGATTTAATCATTTCATATGATTCGATCCTCCACGAGTAGTTCATAATTAGAGCTAGGTTATTAAAATCCGTTATACCTCTCTAATTATATCTTGTTCCTTTAAGTACCATTGATTCTCTAATGAACAATATATCCATAACAACTTATGAATTTATCTTTCCATTTACTCATAAACAGAAAGTTGAGCGCTCTTATTGTTCAAGACCCGAATCAACACTTAAGGGAACTACTCATCTACTTCTCTGCAAGAAGGAGTGGATTCCACTATTGTGTAGAATGTTTCCAGCCACTTATTAAATCATATCTCTAAAGTACGAAGCATATTGACCGTAAATCTATAACAGTCTCACCCATGTAAATCAAAAGATATGACCCAACAAATAGGAGTCCATAAAACACTCAGGATTAAGATCAATCCATATATGATCATCTACTTGATAAAGAAGAATTTCTTTGTTTAACGGATATTAATAAGAAATTCATTTTATCATGGTTCAATCCTATATAATCTCTATTATATAAGTGCCTCCATTTTCATATCACCATATGAACAATCTCGGATAAGATCATCGTATCAAATACGAAATAGACTGCAACTGTAGATTTACCACAAACAAAGTACCCAGCTTTGTTTGCTTTTACGGACTCTTTAGATTACTAATATCAAACTAAATCCTCTTGTATATAACACTTATATACTTAATTTGAGACTACATAAGTAATTATGGATGTTACATGATATTCGTATGAAGCAAACATTTCATAAATGTACATTAATTTGAATAAAATAAACTTTATTTATTTATAATTTATTTAAATGTTTACAAATTACAAGCTCTTAGGGCACAATGTCTAACAAGTGGAGAGTTATAGAAAGATTAAATGTAAAAAAATAAAAATTAAAAAATTAAAAATTTAAAAACTAAAATTATATAGAAAAATAAAAGGAAAATGAATCTCCACCGTTCATGTTTAAGATGGATACTGTAAATCAAAAGTTACTAAATAAATAAACGAAAAATTGAAGTGAAAATTTTAAAAATAAAAATAATAAACGGTGGAGAAAATTTTTTTAAAAAGAAAAAAATCTCTTATCATCATTGTCCATTTATAAGATGGATGGCGGATTTGTTTTTTGAATTAAATGAAAAAAGTGAAAAATAAATTAATAAATTAAAGTCTCCTAGATCGGCCATACAAGAACCCAAACCTAGATAGATTCCTGTTCGCCGGCCACTAACATCTCGATAACCAATCCAGTGTCATAAGTCAACCCTCATCACCGACCCAGAAAGGTTTCTAGTCGACCAACCACCAAAACCCGACTGTTGCTGATTTGTTTTATGACCACCTCGAATGACCTTGTAAAATCAAAGTTTTTTGCCACAAAATATTCAACTTTGTTCGATCAACAATCTGGGAACCCAGACCGTCTCGATCTGGGTTCACCCCTGGTTGTTGACTGACTTGGGTTTTAACCCAAATCGTGGTTCAAATCTTTATATATATATATAAATTATATTAACTATGTGAATTGTGGTTGAATGTTAATATGGTAGCTTGGTTGAAAAAGGTTGTTCATAAAGACATTTTTATTTGCCACAAAATAATAATCATAAAAAATTATTAACATCAATCATACTAGAAGTTAAAATAAACATATCTGTATACATTCGGAATTTGTTAAATCAATTATTTGTTTATCCATTCCGTATTTATTTGTGAAAAATATATTTCTTTATGTCATATTGCTTTTGATTTTGTATATATTATTAGGGTTTATACTAAATAAGGTGCAGAAAGCAAATTAGATACTTTAATTATATAATTATGTATTTTTAAGTAATTACATGTGAGGACAAACAATAATAAAATCTTTTATTAAAAAATAGATGTAGCAATAAATTTTTTAGGTGGTAATATAGCAACCTGCGCAACTTAGTCTCAACAATATATGCCTAGATGATAACAATCTTTCAGTGATAGCAATTGACACTAGAATAATAAACACAACAAACAATGATTCGGTGAACAGTTAGGTAATTGATTTTCCTGCTTACCCACCACCAGCCCAAGTCATAATGGGTTGACATTTTGATTTTTGAATGCTTAGCTTTTGATGGTTTGATTCTTTTGTAAAATCCTTTGTTTTTTTTTTTTTTCGAAACTGATTCTTTTGTAAAATCTGCTATTTGTCGAGAACTTACTCATTTAGAGATTAATATATATATATATATTTAAATCTTAATACTGTTTTGGTTAGAAAAGATTTTCATACCATGCATATCTTCCTAATGAATATAAAACAAATTTTAATACTTTAATTAAAACCTTAGAAACTAATAATAAATATTGATGCAAAATTAAAGCAAAAAAGACACAAGCAATTATAATTCACCATAAAATATTTAAAACATTATTTACCTTTTAAATTAACATTACAATAACTTATATAATATCCTAGTAATTTATTATAATAATGTCAAACCAAATTAATTTACAATAATTTGAAACAAATTTAAATAAATAAACATTAAAAAAAATAGATTTATCAAAATTATATTTGTTAATATATCCATAAATCTTCAATTATATCAATCATCATTATTGAGACATAATTCTCTTACTATTGTTGTAATATATTATTCTTCTTACCATATTTGTATTATGCTTTTCAACCTATAAATAGGTTCAACATTGTATAGTGAAATACACAATGAAATAAACATTACTTCTTCATATTAACATGGTATCAGAGCTTTAGGGTTTATCATCGTCAAACAACACAAAATACTGCCAAACACTGCCGTTGCATTCATCATCGTCCATCCATCATCAAACGAACAAGACCCCCATCGCACGCACTCAAATCAATCGCATCAGAACCACCACTGTCGCAGTCGCACCATCATCAATTGTCACCTTAGTTCTGCCTGCATCACCACAATCCTGGTCGGACTGGTTCTCAGCCACTGTCACCGTGCTGTTGTACTGCCGCGTTCAGCACTCCGTCGCTTTTGGTCAGTGCTTCATCGCTTCTGCATCTTTTTCTTTTGCGTCGTCACATTGTCGCACCATCATCGTCGGACCTAGCCTCTTGTTTGTACCGCTGTCTTCTCTTTTCAGGTCGCACACCACTGCTGCTGACAACGCCGCTGTCTTCTCTTGCCACGTCGCTGCAACCTGGTCTCTGATCTTCTCCGAAACTGCACCAGCCGCTGCATCATAATCTGTTCTATAGGTTCACAATTCGCCCTCACTTCTGGTCTATTGACTGTTATCAAGCACCATCATATGGTCTGTTCTCATATCATCACATATAGCATCATCACCAATCACTGCTACACCTCTCATTTTTTGGTTTAATTTTCATATCTATTATTGGGCCTTCAAATTTGTTTGGGCTATACTTGATTAGTTTAATTATTTTTGGGCTTTCAAATTCTTGAGCCTTCAAATTGCTCACAAGGCTATTTTCATTAGTTCTCTTTCATTGGGCTTGTTCATGGATAATACTTGGAAATTAGATGTGTCTCAACCCATCCAAATTATTTTAGATGGCCCAAACTATATTTTATGGGTCCAAGCAATGTCTAGTTTTCTCAAAGGCAGGAAATTATGGCGGTATATTACTGGGGATCATAAAAAGCCTATAAAGCTTGAAAATGAGACTGATGAAAAATACAATGAACGGCTTGATGATTGGGACAGTAAAAATCATCAAATCATCACTTGGATTCGTAACACATCAATTTTGTCAATCAATCTTCAGTTTGGTCGTTTTGATACTGCTCAATCTCTCTGGACCTTCTTGGCTCACAAGTATACTACCTCTGATCTCTCTCATCAGTATCATTTATTACGTAATTTGCATCAATTACGACAGCAACCTGGTCAGTCGATTGCTGATTTTCATTCAAAGATGCAATTTCTCTGGGATCAATTAGCCTTTTTCGAGCCCACCTGGACAAAAGTGCTGAAATATTTCATACATATAGAGATCATCAGCGACTGATACAGTTTCTCATGGCTCTCACTGATAATTTTGAGCCCACTCGTGCATCTCTTCTTCATCGTCATCCTCTACCAACTCTTGAACAGGCTATCTCTGAATTAATATCTGAAGAGACTCATCTTGCCACATTCCGGTCTCCTCGTACAGACACCATGCTTGCCACTCATTCTAAACAGGTTGACGTGAAGAAATCTTCTTGTCATTATTGCAAACTGCCAGGACATGGAGTTCTGCATTGTCCTACTCGACGCTGTAAACATTGCCACAAATATAGATAAGGACACTACAATGATGATTGTCCTCAGAATCCTGCTTCAGAGGATCTTCAACTAAATCCAATGATGTTTCTCTTAAGCACTCTAAGAATAATCAACAATTTTCTGTTATAGCTAATGATGCACAGGGTCCCGCTGGTTCTTCTTCTTTGTCTATTCATGATCTTGAGTCTATACTTCATCAAATCATTTTCAAATCTGGTAACTCTTCAGTTTCTGCTTCTTCCATTTCACCAGGTAATTCTTGGTATTTTGATTCCGCTTATTGTAATCACATGACATCCGATTTTTCAAATTTTTCTGTCTATTCATCATCTTCTCCTCTACCTATCATTTCTACAGCCAATGGCTCATCCATGCCTGTTCAACATATCGGTCATATCTTCACAGATAATTTATCGTTACAAAATACATATTTCATTCCTAAACTTGCTTTAAATCTTATCTCTATAGGGTCAATTATGTGAACTTGGTTTTGATGTGCATTTCACCTCTTCTGGTTGTCGTGTGTAGGATCCGCAAACGGGGAAGATTAATGGGATAGACTGTAAAGTTGGACGTCTGTTTGGGCTCATTCATCTTCAACTTCCTTCACGGGCCTTCTCTTCCTATCAATCTGCAACTACTTCTTCGTCTTTACCATTGAATCTTTGGCACTCTCGATTAGGTCATGTTTCATTTAGTTGTTTATGTTCTTTATTATCTAGTGGACATTGAGGCTCTGTAACTGACGATCACATTGATTGTTTATCTTGTCAGTTATCTAAGCAGCATGCTTTATTTTTTAATAATAGTGATTCCGTTTCTCAAGCATCTTTTGATTTAATTCATTCAGATATTTGGGATCCCTCACCAACAACTACCATGGGGGGATCAAAATATTTTGTTATTTTTGTGGATGATTATTCTCGTTATACATGGCTTTATCTTATGCAAAATAGGTCTGAATTGTCTAAAATTTATTCTGATTTTACTAATATGATTCAGACTCAATTCTCCAAATCTATTAAAATTTTACGCACCGATAATATCATGGAATATCGGGAATACTGCATTTCTTAATCTGCTGAATCAAATGGGTACCATATGTCATCGCTCTTGTCCTAGTACATCTCAACAAAATGGTCGTGCTGAACGCAAGCACAGACACATCCTTGAAACTATTCATGCACTTCTCCTATCTGTTTCTTGTCCTGAAAAGTTTTGGGGAGAAAGCTGCATTAACAACAGTATATACCATTAATCGTGTTCCTTCCTCCGTCATTGAAAATCAAACTCCTTATGAACGATTCTATGACACTCCTCAAAACTATCAAAATCTAAAAGTTTTTGGATGTGTTTGCTTCGTTCTGCTTTATCCTCACGAACGGACTAAATTAGAATCTCGAGCTCGTTTGTGTTGTTTTCTTGGCTATGGTATTGAACATAAAAGTTATCGTTGTTGGGATCCCATCTCCAATCGTCTTTGTATCTCTCGTCATGTTGTCTTTTGGGAACACAAAATGTTTTATCCAAATTTCACACATCACATACCTCTTATAATAATTTTTTTATAGATCCTACTGCTTCTTTGTTTCTCAATGACAGTATGTCTGAGACTCAAACAGATACTCTTGATGCTGATCGGTCCATTCCTGAGCAGTCTTATCAGCCTGTTGATCCTGCTCACCCGCCTGTTACTCTACATTATTACGTAGTTTGAGCTGCTTTCGTTGTTTCCTATTTAGAACGGTAGACTTTGTGCACTTCCTACTGCCGTGGCACATGTTGACATGGCATTGGCTCATGGGCTTCATAGTACTTTCATCCTTTTAGGCCTCTAGGTTTCTTGTTTTCTTGGGCCTCATTAGGCTAAAAGCCCAAATACCATTTTTAGACACAACAGTCTGTTAATTCCTAACAGACTAATAATATTTGCATGTCAATGAGCATAACATTCGTTTTGTTAAGTTTGTTAAAAGCATGTGTTTAGCAGATCTAAGTTTTAGGCTTTTGGCCACTTTTTCTCTTCTTCAATTTTCCAGATTTATTTTTCCTTTTTCTTTTTTTCTTTTCTCTTTCTTTCAACTGTAATTTTCTTTTTAGAGATCCTTCATTTGTACTTGTTTGGTAAAATGAAAATCTTCGGGCTTTGATGATAATTATTCTTTTAGTTGTATGTGTTTCTGTGATTACGACAATCATTCTTTAATAATATTAGATTGAATTATTGGTTTTGATATTGAATTAATTTTTGGTTTGACAATGGATGGATGGATGCTCATTCTATCTAGATAGATAGTTTTATCTTTTTAAATAATTCTAGATTTTGGCGAGTAACTAAAGTAATTAATACTTAATTGCTTTTGGTAATAGATCATTGACAAGAAAGATAATAGTATGAGTTGTTTGAAGAATATCAACTACAGCCATGGATGTTTGCCTCCATTAAATCTTCAAATACAGAAAACGGTAAGACAGTCAAGATTCTTGCAATGGCAGTGCTCGAGCAGCAGCTCTCTGCAGTGCCCTCAACCTGTTAGCTTCCATACGAGCTCTCTGTTCGTCTGTCATCCGAACTTCATTGGAAGAACTACCTACATTACTTGGAGCTTCAGATGGTGATATTTTTCTGGAGCCACCAGCAGCAACAATGCCACTCTGCAAGGCCTGTGATGGTTCCTGTAGTTATAACAACAATAAATAAAATCAGTGCTCACAATCGAACAAACGTTTTGAGTTATACTAGAGTTGGCAAGGGAGCTTAGGTTCTATAATAAAGGAAGATTGTTATACTGAACAGATGGTAGATGCAACATTGCAATCAAAGAGAGATAGGGACTGACAAAACCATTAAGAAATGGAGTATAGAGACAACTGAAATATAACACACTTAGGAAAAAGGAAGTAGCAAGTCCAAAGATTGGACATGCATGATTATTAGTCATAAATTGTTAAAATGTGGCATTAAATTCTTTAAGGAAAAGAAAAATTTAGTATATGCAAGACATTTTGACCAACTTAAACCCAATCATTACTTCATGAGGGGAGAAGAGATGATGAGAATCATAAGCCCATGATTGTGGCTACGAGACATCATAAGCAGACTAACTGGCATGAATAGTCAATTCACCCCACATTTTACCATTTGAGACTTGGCTCATGGACAGACTGCTCTCAAAGATTATAAATTAAAAAATCATGTTTAATCCATTCCATGCTTAGTTAAAAGGAGCAAATCAGTACTTCTATAGTTGCTAAATTGAGTGGACTCTGGAAGTATAATTTCCAACATGTCCACTAGATGGGGATGTAATCAAGAATGGAGAAGATATACTAATAAAATACGTGCTCTTATCTGTGTACATATAAGCGTCTTTTAGCCATAAGAGTGATCTTAATTTCTGAAAATACTAGTTACTTTAAGATAGTGAAGGTCCAGAAGATACTGATCAATCAATATTATGTTTTTTCTAATTTTTTTTTTATTTTTATTAACGAATAAAAAAGAAAGAACAAGGTGTCTACAAAATAAACCAAAGCAATGGCTATAAGCTAGACAGCTACAAGAGGAGGAAACAGCAGGACCGAACAAAACTGTCCTCTAAAAGCCAACATAACATAAGCTTAAAGACTTCCTTTTGGAAACAAAAAAAAAGACATAAGCTTAAAGACAAAAAAGACACCCTCAATGAATAAACCCTGCCCTCTATCAGAACAACAAATAAGAACCAAAACTAGAAAGAATGCAAGCAGGATCACTCTTCTCACTTCACCTCCATCTCTAAAAGACGACAAAAATAATTATTATCATGTTTAAAGAAGAAAACATCAGCATTGTCTATTAATAACGTAGGACTTGGGCTGTTTCCCTTGTATCTAGAGAGATGCTTCTCAATTAAAGAAAGTCTCATGACAAGCTAGTTCATAATGACAATTAATCACAAAACACATTAGATGAAGAGGCAATTCGAAACATAGAATAAATCGAAATACTACTTACTTCAGTAGCTTTCTTGTAAATCTCATGAAGCAGGTCTTCATGACTATCATCAGCAGCGTGTACGTTCAAAGACTGATCTCCAGGGTGCTGATGTCCCTCAGAGGCCATGGCTTCTTCAGGGGCTGAAATGTTACAATTCAACAACGATCAATAAGAAAAAAGCAAGATACTTTATTCCTAGTACATTTACTATAAGTCGAGCGATTGACAGCCTTATAGAACTGCTTGGTTTACATGTCGGCGTTATCATCATTTCTCCAGTTACCACAACCAGGAAGGGTACAAACAGCAACAGACTTCACTTTTGATCCCTACTCCTGGCAAAATGCATTATATATATAACACATTCTACACTACATTTGGGTATGGATATATTTGGAATCTTGACCATTTAATTTTCAATGAGTCAGATCTAAGGGTGCTAACCCATTGATTGAAAATTAAGTCTCAACCCTTAGATCCGACTAATTAAAATTGAATAATCAAGATTACAAGTGCATCCATACCCAAGTATATTATAGACTGTGCCTATATATTATATACTCCTCCCCAATCTCTGTGTTCAATACGTGTTGATAAAATCCTTCTAATGTGAAATACCCATTCATATTTAAACAATAAAGGGAAGCAGAATTACTTAGGGTACCTTGTTCGTCAGTTGGCACATGATGGAATTTTGTGGGATCACCTCCGCTGGCAACTCGCTCCCTTAAATCTCTAATGCATATCTGCTCAGAAAGAATGAATGAACGATGGAGAAAAGTACATTTGTAATGCATGATAATTGAGATTGAAAATGGTGTGTTTATCAAAGACCTTGACACGCCTGGAGGCGGCAACTTGCTCCACTTTATGTATGAAGTGATCGAAAGAGTAATAAGGCAACAAACGAGAGTGCCATTCACTGTACAACCCTATTAAGTTACCCAAATCCTTAACCTGCAAAACGAACTCGATTAATTCATCTTGGGCAAAATCAGACATTTGAAGAGAACAAGGGGGCAATTGAAATATAATATACCTCGTGTCCGCGGCCACGATATTTGAAGGAGCGAGGAAAGTGGCGGAGAAGGAAGCCGAAGCCATCGTCGGAGAGAAGAAGATCGGGGGTGAGCTTGGGCCTGCTTCCTGCCCACCCTCTTCGGCTTCTCTTTGGGAGCGGAAGCAGTGGCGGTGGTGGCGGTGGCGGTCTTATTAGGATGGGATGATGAGGAGGAGGAGGAGGTTGGGCAGTCACGAGACCAGTGGCCTGGACGCCCGCACTTGTAGCAACCGGTCGGCGCCGCCTTTTCCATTTCTTTTCCTCCTTCCATCTTGACTTGCCCATCCACTCCTTTATTTCTTCTTTTTTGGCGGCAATTTTTGGAGGGAATTCGGATCTCCCACTTTCTAAACATCCCCAATTCCATGCTCTGAATGGGCCTAACTCACGCAACCCATCCACAACACTTTTTCTTGTTTTTCGTGAATGGCGGTGTGATTGCACCCCGCTAAAGTCTATGTGCACCCCTTTCGTAAATATGCCCCATTGAATATTATTTTAAGAATTATAATTTATAATTTTGATTCACTTAATGGGGTAAATTTACAAAAGGGGTGTACACATAGCTTTAGAGGGGTGCAAATATCGATCCTAAATTCATAGTGCGATATTTTTAGTGTATTGTTTTGAAAATAACATTGTCTCTTATTTGGTATGGTATAGGATTTGACGAAATTTCATTTATATTTTACGTTTGTGAGAAGTATAAATTAGATTAATGGTGTATTTGGAATTGTTGTAACTTATGAAATAATCACTTATTACCAATCTCACACTTAACAAGCATAAAATATAATTATTGTTTATCCAATTCCATACTATAACAAACAAGAGATAATATTGTTTTTCCTTCAATGACAATTGTATGAAATACATTATAGTACTAATTCAATCTAATATTATCCTATACAATTCAATTACATCTCTTAAAATTAATTTAATCCAATTTCATGCACCAAACGAGACTGTAGGTGTATAGCTGCATGGCTGAATTTGTTGCATTTCATAGTTGGGAAATATGGCTTTTCATGTGCTGCGTTGGAAGAGATTAAAGCGCAAAATTTTAGGCTTATTTTCACTTCAAGATTTCACAAACTTACGATTCCAAGTATCGTCTAATGGCAACTACACTTCTCCATCAAGTGGAGGTTCCTTTTCCAAATCGAAAAAAAGATTTAACATCCCTTGCCTTTAATCATGATGAGGTCGAGATGGGATTTGATAGGGGTTAGCATATTTTTCTTGTTCCAATCTACAACATTGTTTCCATAGCTAGTTTTTTTGCCAAAAATATGACAAATATGAATAAAACATCCAATGGTATTACACAATAGCCCCTGGATTCATTGTAAGGTGATCTAAAATTTATTGGATTTTAAGTCTAAAAAATGATATGATATCTTTTTTTTTAAATTTTTTTTAATCAAAATAGAAGGAATCAAAATCAAGCAAAAATCTACCTTGATGCATCCATTGATTTTATATTTTTTTGGGTGGCTTTACTGCCACTCAAAAACTTCACTCCACGCCCATTTCTTAATAAAATCCATCATTACCAAAATATTAATGAGTAAATTACTTTTGAAAGATAAAGTAATGAAAATTATTAAAAACTGAAAAAAAAAAAAAAACATGGTCATCTATAATAGATAGTAAAACATTTCTTCATTTGGAACTTTTATCAAACAATTTATATGCATCATTAAAATAAAAAATAAATAAATAAAAAGAAAAAAAGGAAAGAAGTCTACCCACTTAACCAATATATATATATATATATATATATATATATTGTTATCCATTATAGATAATAAAACATTCCTTCATCTAGAACTTTTATCAAATAACTTATATGTATCATAAGAAAAAAAAAAAGAAAAAAAAAGTTTACCCACGGTTTAAGGTAAGGGAATTTTATGCTTTTTATAATCTCAAAAGCATGATTCTATTATTTTCTTAGTAGAGAAATAATATAGACAGAAACAAGAATTCTCATGAATACATGTAAAACTATAATGTTTTTGTCACATCTCAAACAATGCATATACTTTCCATTTAATTTTCCGAAGCTCTTGCGTTCCTCTAAGCTCATTATTCTATATCTTGTTTTCTTTTAATTACTTTTGTTATATTATGGTTAAAGTTATAGATATAAACATAGGACATTTGTCTATCCTCAGACTTTTTTTTTTTTTTGTTAATAAGATGGAAGACACAATGACGATTCTAAAGTTGGCAATGTTTGTATTACAAAATAGATTATTGCACCCTCAATTATCAAGATCAAATTATTGTTGGTAACCTACAATTAGTTTTGATGATTCTCTTCATGCGAATCATAGAAGCAAATCCAAGATAAGTTTGCTGATGCCAGAGGAAAAGAAAATAATTAATTAAAGGGTAATTTTGGGATTAAATAAGGTGTACGAAGTAAAATATTTTATTTTGAGTAATGCCACATTACTCAAAAATTTATCTAAATTTGTTCCTTATGTGGCAAGTTTATGTGTAATTATTACATCATCAATACATCATTATTCTAAAATTAATGTGGTAGCTACAAATCAACTTGTCACATTATTTGAGTAAAATTTTTGGATAAATTTTTAAAAAATGTAATATTATTTTTTTATTTTTAATCTTAATGATGGTTGTACAAAGTAAATAGGTGAGAGAACAAGTTTTTTGGTGGTAATAGAGTTTTTTTTTTTTTTTTTTTTTTTTTTTTGCAGATTTAAAGTGACAAAATAAATTGGATAATATCTTATCAAGTTTTTTTTTTTTCTTTATTTATATGGCATTAAAGTATTGAAAAAATTTTCTATAAAAAAAAAGTATTGAAAAAATTTAGAAAATAGAATTAAAATGAGTTGTAATCGAACTAAAACATTGTTCAACATTTTTTAAGATAAATTACCGTAATTTCAATGAATAGATATTTTAAAGAATAGATCACTCAAATATGAATTATATATATCTTGCGGACATTCTAATAATGAAGATGAACAGGAGCAACAGTGAAGATGAGTTTTACTGTGAGTGAAGAAGAGTTATATGATCATACTGAGGAGGAGAAGAGAGAATAAAGACATTCTAATAATGAAGGATAAACATAATAATTCACATATTTAGATGCCACCAAAATTCATTTTAATCTTTTTCTGTTTTTTGTTTTTTCAAGGGAGACTTATTTTCGTGGTTGGGTACTATTTTCGAAACTCAATAGTATTTTAATGCCATTTCAATGGGATTCTCTCTATCTCTATGTTATGTGCTTCCAATTTAACTGGTTTGTGATTTGATAGACAACAAAAATTAATGACTTTATAACTCTGTTCATATCTGATTAGATTTCATTACCAGTTTCAGTAAACCAACACACAACCCCAAAGTACTTAATCAGTTCAGCAACAAATAGTATATTTCATTTGGATTTTCAATATCATGACTAAGTTGTATACTAAATTTCTCAATAAAAAATAAAAATAAACTGTCCTCAATTATTGTTCATGCCTAAAATGACTAAATCTAATCTTTTTTTTCCTATTTCAGAACACCTATGCTTATGGCCTGGGGAAGAGAAGGCTCTGACATTTCAAGGGTACTATATTATTTACAAGGTTCATTCAGCAGCTTCCTCTCTCAATTTCTCGACTTTTGAATCTTTCTTTAAATCTAAATTTCCAGACATTGGTGCCCGGGCAGGTGAGGCGAGTTCACGAATTTGGAGACCAATCAAAGTTCTGGTACACAATGTGGATAGGACCTCCATCACCCATTAAATGGGTCAAGAGACCTGCTTTTGTTGCATCCAAATAATTGATGAGCCACTTGGGGATTTCTTTCTCCTGCACAAAATCCGCACTGAACCTGTACAAATAAAAGTCACGGTGATATTACGTGGCTGATCGCAATGGAAAATATATGGTATATTTTTTCAAAAGTAGTTTGGTAACAAATAACTCACCACTTGATAATCCTCGTGAGATAAAGAGTCCTCTTCTCCAAGTTGATATCCACGCCACCATTTTGGAAAAACTCTCTGGCGGCGAATCTGAGTTCAGCTTCAACCCCTTGAGGTGTGAAAAACCTCACCATTGGACTTGACTTCGTTCCTTGGCATAACCCAAAATGGATCAACGGACTTACTTTTTCAACTGTCAGCTGCCATTTGGTTCATTTCCATTATGAAATGTTAATATACCCTCTAACTATTCTCAGAAATAGCATTGAAAAAGGGAAATTTGAAATTAACTTAAAAAGTAATATTTTTTGCATCCCAAGTTTACTAATTCGTGAACAATTGGATGCTAAAAAAACTCTCAAGTCTTTTTCTTTTTACTAATATTCAAATTCAGAAGAAAGGAACCTCTACTAAAAATACCTCAAGGCGTTTGTCCCCGGTGGAAAAAGGCTTGACAAGAGAGTAGGGACCTCTGCGGTTGTTCCTGAGGATTCCATTCCTGATGGAATTGATGGAATAGGTATATCCTCCAACTACGTACTCGAAATCTGAGAAGAATGCTTTCCTATCCATCACTCCCTCCGGATGTCCTATTCTTATTATTGCATGTATCACCATCGCATTGTGTAGGTTCAAGAACAATGCCAACTTCTCATCTCCACTCATTGCATTTACGTTCACCCTATGAAGATCTTGTATCACATTAACATATCTACATCACCACACAAATTAATTAGTCACTTTAGTGGGTTTGCTTTAGCAGATACTAATTCAGTAAAAGTCTCTCAGAACCTATTAAAATTAATTGCTATTCGCATCACTCAAATATCTAATCGTATAATGGGAAGTAAATACTCCAACAATAAGGTAATAAAGTATAAAAAAAAAAATAAAAATAAAAAATAAAAAATAAAAATCACGTGAACTTGTAAAATATATTTTGTGAGAGTTAAACTTAAACTACTAAGATGAATGCAAATGTGTGCAACCATCTATGCTAAGAGAGGGGCATACATTCACTCTAGTTTAAAGTTAAAGAGTTTGGATGTCTCTAAATTACTAAGAGAAGGGAAAAGCAATCATATACCTCCTGAATTCCTCGCTTTTGGCGATTGCTGCATAATCAACGTGGGCTCTGTCATCGGAGGCATAAGACTCGAGTATGGCAGACATGATCTTGGCAAGCCTTTGTCCGACCATAACTGCAGCCTTGGGCTCATTGTCATTTGTATTTACCCTAAAATTGTAGCAGCTTGAGATGTCAGGTTCGTGCTCTAGGAAACGATAGAAATGGTTTCCTTCTTCAAATTCATTTTCCCTACATCAAAGCCGCTTATTCATATAAGAATACTCGTGATATAAAAAATAAATGAATAAATAAAAGGATGAATAACTTGTCTTGACTTGCAAGTACTCGTAAAGCATTTCATAAAAAGTATCAGTCAAAGTGTTTTTATTTGTAATTCCAAAACAGAGCTTTTGTCAGTGTAGAGCACTTCGCCTGTTTTGTTTGTTTGTTTTCAAGTTTGACATTGAACAAATTAAGGATCTACCGATCCGCCCGAATCAATCGTTATTTAAAAATGATTCATATATCTATTATAATAATTAGAGACAATTGCTCCAGTAATAAAATAAAAAAATTATCCACATAAAATATAAAATGCACTTAATATAACTCCTCAACTCGCACCATTAAAATCGATAAAAAATTGCATAATCACCTATAGTGAGTGACTTGCACTCCAACTGCTTTTTGATTCAGAATTAAAACACCATATGTATCACCCGAATGTTAATTATAAATACTAGGCGTGCACTCCATATAGTAAGTGACGTGCACTCCAACTGCTTTTTGATTCAAAATTAAAACACCATATATATCAACCGAATGTAAATTTAAACACCATATATATCAACCGAATGTTAATCATAAATACCCTATGAGAATTTGGCTAGTATATAGTTCCATTAACAATAAACAAGTGGTGACAAGAGAAACATTATCCACCTTTAATTTATTTAAGTTTTAGTCTTCAACTTCTCATTAATTTGAGCAGTTGAATTGAAATTTGTTAAAATTGAATTATTTTTATACTTTTTTTTTAAACATTAATACCTTACGGGTTAGAAAACTGTTGAAACTTATTAAAATCAATTAGTAATAACGTGGTTTGAATAACTACTTCTATAAAGAAGAGATGATATTTAGGGGTCAGAAGACTTCCGAGACCTATCGAGATCCGTTACTGATAACGTAGTTTGAATGACTACTTTTACAAGTGAGAGATGATGAATTTTATCAAGAGGAGACGAGACTCACACCCATATCAAAGTCAAAGGACTATCGAAATTTACCAAGATCGTTCATTAATATCATGGCCCGGATTATTACTCCTAAAATTGGAAGATGAGAATTTCTATCAAGAAAAGACTCACACCCATTCTAAGGTTAGAGATCTATCGGGGCCTACCGAGATAGATCAAATTGATCATTAATATTATGGCCCGGATAACTCTTTTATAACCAGAAGACGACAACTCCTATCGAAAAAAGACTCACACACACTCACACCATGGTTATAGGACTATTGAGATCTACTGAGATCAATAACTAATAGCGCTCCAGATGACTACTCTCATAATTGGGAGATGACAACTCCTATCAAGAGCAAACTCGCACTAACACTAGGGTTAAAGGACTGTAAGAACCTACCACCAAAAGGAGATTCACTGCAACATCAAAGTCAAAGGACTGTCGAAACTTGCTAGGATCAATAATTAATAGTGCGATCTGGATGACTACTCCTACAACTGGAAAACGACAACTCCTATCAAGAGGGAACTGACACCCACACAAAGGTTAGAGGATTGTCGGGGACCTATCGAGATCAATCACTGATAGTGTGATCTAGATGATTACCCTCACAACCAGAAATGACAATTTTTATCAAGAGAAGACTCGCACTAATACCTTATATTTTAATAAAACAATAGTTAATTGAGATGCTCGACTATGTACAGTAAAGGATGATGTGTAATTACATTTGTATTGTTGCATTGTACAGACAAGATATAATAGCATAACTTACATCCAACATAGGATATATATAGTGCAGAATGTTCTTACCCGAAAACATGATGGATGAAGTGCTTCTTACTCAGCTGTTTTCCAATCTCAATCGCCTACATGTTTTATCATATACAAATTCATGTAAGACAAACATAAGCAAGGATAAGGCTTACTAACAGGTTCCCTCGTTTCAGATTTTTACGAACTGTAAAGGAATTTTAATTTGTTCTTATAATTTTTTAAGATTAATATAACATTTTATTTTATGTTTTTTAAAACTAAACTTGACAAACTATAATTTAATTATTAAACTATAGAACGATTTAAGTGAGTCAGAAAAATTAAATTGTTTAACTTTTTGTATATTTTGAATGCCTCTTAGATTTTAACACAAAAGTTGAAGAAAACAAAAAGTTGTAAAAATAATCCAGCAGGTTTATGGTAGCAAGAATTCAAAATAATAATTTGATTACAAGAACTAGCACTTCGAAATAAAGATTAGTAAAAATTGGGTTAATTTAATAATAATTTTCCATAAAATCACATTCATATTGAATACGAAATTATAAATTTTAGTCAAATCTTTTTTAAAAAAATAAAATAAAAATAAATTTGTAAAAAATTAAAAATTAATAAATAAGGAGCTTATGAGTCTTGAATGTCGGTGTGGAAAGGAGCCATCATGATCATTGACAGTTCGACAACAAAGCTTATCCCATGACATGCTACCATGAATCGTGGCTTTCTATAATTCGATGTACCGTTCTACTTCTAGCCAATTTAAAACAATAAACAAGTGGTCCACCTTGCATTTAAGAAATTTCAAAACTTTCAAAATCATAGCTTATAGTACCGTTTTCAAAAGGGTTCCATTGCCACCAAAAAGTTACTTTTCACGTCCATTTACCCTTTGGACCTAATAGTAAGATTTAATTTTTTTTTCTTTGTCAACCCTTTAAAATATCCAAAATAACCCTAAACCAATTTATGTACATAAGTTGTTAAATTTACATTTATAAATATTCTTTCCTTTTCTTGCTATCTTTCTATGTTCCCTTTTTTTCATATATGTATATATATAATAATATTAGGCTTTCCAAATTTTATGCCCAAAATCATATCCCAATGATATCACATGTAAAAATTTAATATCTTATTGTTATCATATCATCTCATGATTTATAAGATATTGACATATCATTTACTTATGATTTTGAGCACAAAATTTGAAAAGTTTAGTATTACTCATATATATATATATATTTCATTATTCTCCAATCCATCATCTTCTATAATTCTTTTCTTTCTTTTTTTTACCTTTTTGTTCAATCTCCTCTCCTCCATCATTATTTTTCTTCATTTCTCATCAACAGTTTCAAAATATGTTAGCAAAAAAAATATATTGTTTTTCACACATATTTGCACTTATACATAGAGAATATTTTGTTAAAAATGATTTGTAAAACTTAGATCTTTTTTCTTTCTGCATTTTTTATTGGATCAAAATGTTCATTTATATATAAACAAGATATGTTTCTTTCAAAATCCAATTTATCAACCCAATATCAAACACAAAACATAGCAAATAAATAAACACATACAAAAGTTTATCATCTAGATTTATTTAAGTCACATATAATCTACATTTTTAGTTAATAAATCATGAATTTAAATCGATGGAAAAATATTCAATTGTCTATAAAGATTGTTAAGCAACAAGATAAGCTATTATATAAATAATAAAATTTGTAAAACTAGAAAATAAAATTATTTTTTATTTTTTAAAATTATTATGTTCTTATAAATAATTTTAAATATGGATATTTTTATAATTAAAAAGTTTATTTTTAAAATAGGTGTTAGAAGCATTTACTTGAGTGGCAATAACCTCACCCATTTACAAAATATATACGAAGTTTGACTATTCGAAGAATCCCTTGCAAACGTTTTCGCATTAAATAAAGAAAAAGTAGGTTTGATTTAGTCGTCAAAACAATAAATTATATAATTAAACCCCATACCTTTCTCAAAAAAAATAAATAAATAAATAAACCCACCATCATAAATAATTGTTACTTACCAATTAAATCATAACAAATATTTAAACTTAATGTAATCATTTACTTGTTCTCGTTGAGAGCGAGTCAGTTATCCACCACTGCCAAGTATCATTAGCTCCCCCATGTTTGCCATCATTGATGTTGGCAACACACAACAGTTTACCCTTTTTTTTTTCCTTAAATTTTTGTAAAAATAATTTTAAAACCACTTTTACTTTTTCAAAATTATTACTTTAACTAATTCTATTATTATTATTAAAGAGTAACTTATTGAGATCAATCACTTTTAATATATAAGCAAACTTATAAGACATATTCTACCATACACTTAAATACATTTGATAAAACAAAATGAGCAATTATATTTTAAAATTGATTATTGTAATTTATTATATCTTTATTATATCTGATTATAACTAAATATATCTGATTATAATAAACAAGTGTGATTCTGTCGGTCTATTATTGTAAATATGACTTAACTCATTTAGTTGTAATTAGATATAATAAAGATATAATAAATTATAATCAGTAATTTTAGAATGCAATCACTTATTATTATTAATTTTTTTATATCAAATATATCGATATCTAAATGTATCCAAAGAGATCCGAACTTATAATACTATTTACAAATACCTACTTCTAAATTTTTTGGATATCTTTGTACTATTAAATTTTGATTTTTTTTCTAATGTTTGACACTGATAAAATATTATGCAATAAACAAGTTATTAATTCTGATTTATTTATTTATTGTTATTACTTTTGAAATAGATTTTTTTATTTAAACCAAAAAACAGAAAACAAAACATGAGAGGAGACGTGTACCTTGCTCCGGTCGCAGTCCAAGTGATGAACGAGGAAGGTGGAGCATGTCGTCGGCAGAAAAACAATTCCTGACAAGTTTCAACCTGATGAGGCGGTCCTGAATGGGCAACTTCTGTCTAAGGAAGGTGATGATATGGAGCATGTCGTCCTTCGATTGGTCGTCGTGATGATCATCATCGAAACCGTAGACAGGCGGTTCAGGTGGATCACTGTAACATTTCTTCTCCATCAAATCCCTCAGCCGCTTGTCGAACTCTCCACTGTTCCTGAGCGAATTCAAAGCCACCAGCCCTCCCAAAAGCTTGTCGTTGAAGAATATCTGCGGCACCTGTTTGCTTCCACACCTCTCTACCAGTTCCTTCTCTCTTTCTCTATACACGTCGACGTTTATCTCCACGAACTTCAACCTTCTCTCTCTGAAAAACGTCCGTACAGCAGTGCAGTCCCTGCAATTCGACCTCGAGAAGAAGCTTATTCTTCCCTTCACTTCCTCCTCGTCCCTCTCCCTCTCGCTTTTTGTCTTCACTATCACTTTCACTCCCGACATGTTGATCTGCGTCACCTCGTCCAACGACACCTCTTTGAAAGTCGACAGTTTCTTAACGATCGCCGCCGAGAACCTGTTGCTTCTTATTCGAATCAAATTACCGATCGACGGCTTCATGTTCTCGTCCTCCTCCGGCGGCGGAGAAGGAGGAGGTGTTGAAATTCCCGGCGGCGCCTCCGGTTTCGGCAGCTGCCAATGAGGTTGGATTATCCGAACATGATCTTTACCGTTGACGCTCATCGTCTTCGGATCATCAACGGCCTTGTTGATGATCTCCTTATGATCATCCTTTTCTGCGTGACCATTTGAATTTGAGTTGTCCTGAAACGATAAATTGGTTTGCGTGATGGTTTCCATTTCTCAAAGGAAATGGAAAGGGAATCAAACTCTCTGTGAAAACAAAGTCATGCAATTTCTAGCGATGATATCGGGGAGGTTTTATGGACGAGAATAAATATATAAAGTTGAAGGTTTTCAAATTTTTACAAGAAGAGGTCAAGTACTTGGAGACAAACCTAAACCCACATCCATACCCGTATGTATACCCGGTCAGATATTATTCTCATAGCCGGCCTCTTCAAAATATCTCGTGCCCCACCATTTTGCCCGCACTTCACGCACTAACTCAATCCTATTATTAGGATTCTCGGCCTCTCTTACCCGTCCTAAACAGATTTTGCTAATTTCTGATTATTACGTTTTTATCACACACTTTAATGAATTTTTATTTTTATGCCATACATTTTTTTAAAGCATATATGGCAAGTATATCTAATGCTATCTATGAGTCCTACTTTGTATCACATGATGTAGCAATTGATTCACATTGGTATTCCGCCTCCATTCCAAACTAATGAATTATGAATACAATATAATAAGTAAAATAAATTGTTATTAATATTATACATATTCATTTATTAATTATCATAATATTAGTTGAGATAAAATGAGAAAAACATCGAGATATCTAGATGTCGAAAGGGTGATGTCTACCCATATTAGTTGGTGGAACATACGTATCAATGATGATTTAGTTTATTTACAATATGTATTAATACACTAAATCATTAGTTTAGTTGAATTGCAAATGGAATAAAAAAAAGGGAGAAATTTACCGTTATTATTTTTTAAAGAGAAAATTGTGTACGAATATGCAAGTTATATGATTTATTACATACAAGTACCCATGTTGTTAATTGGCTTGGTACAGTTTGACCACTCATCAAGATTGAAATGGTAAAAATTCCCTTACCATAAATAATTAAATATAAAACTCAAGTAGTTGAAAAAATCAAAATAATTAAAAAAAAAAAAAGAAAAGAAAATTGGTTACCATGAACCTTCCGTCACTATTCCCACACCAACTCCCACACTCACAATATCATCATCTTCATCACCAACACTCACGCACAAGTCATAATATCTTCATTACCAATCGTAGAAAAGATTGTATCATCTTTGCTTCATCTCCAAAGCTTCCCACTATCATCGCACTATCTCAAAAATTTAGTAGTCTTTGCATCAGGGCTGGTGTGATCTCTATGCACGAAAAAATTAGGGTGATCTTTTTTGTCTAGATCTCTTCTTTATATATATATATTTATTTATTAGTTGATTGTGCATATAATTTGAACTAAAATTGGTTAATTTTGGTTAAAGAAGAGCAAAATTCAAGTGAGAATGAATTTTATGGGTTGTATTATTATTAATTGATTGAAAAAAGAAAGAGAAGTGCTAGACTGTAGATTTTGTTGAATATTGGAGTTGAAGAAGAACTGAATTATGTTGAAGACTTGGTTTTGGCTACAGAATTAGTTGACTATGTGTGTTTTTTTTTAATTTTTATTTAATTTCTTTCCTTTTTAAAATATTAACATTATCAATCACATATTTTGTAAAAATTTGGCATCAAGTGATAAACGGTGATTTGGCATAATTATAATCTATAAATTTAATTTTTTTTTCATTTGTAAAAAAATAAATCTACCTTCCAAGTGTTAAATTTACTTTTATCTCCATGTTGGTGGAACTTAAGGGTATTTTTGTGCAATAAATTTGAAACTAACACCATTAAGTATAATAATAGAATATGACAGTGTCTCTATGTAAGTTTCCCTTTTCAAAATATAATTTTTTTATAAACCATTTGAAATCCAATAATATTTTATTTGTTTACTTTTACCAAGTCATTTATTTCACTAAAATCATATTGAAACTATAGTAGCGTAAAAACCAAAAACAAAAAAATTGTTCGTGCTTTGTTGTAATTTGATAAAGACAGGGCGGTTTGCCGTCCGGTAATGACGGTGTTTTTGATACGGTCAAGTCACAACTCAACAGTGGTAGTGTTAATGTTGACACGTCGGAGTCAAAGTGTTGGAGAAAGTCTATTGTTCTAAACTGCCACGTCGCATCACAGAATTGGCCATATCTTGTCACTAAACAAATGATGTTTTTCCACCAAAACTTGGACTTCTTCTCGTAAGAATAATTCTATGATTATCATTATTATTATTATTATTATTTTCTCTCTTTTTCTTTTTCAAGAAACAAATAAATAAAATCTTTAGCTCATCCACGAAATAAAAATTCTTCTGGATCACAAATAATTACCATTTTGTTTTTTCGTTTATGATTTGGGAAGAAAGATTAAATTTAGAGAAAACTATCTACACCTTTTATTTTGAAATAAAGGTCAGACTTCAATCTTTGAAATATTAGTATAAAAAGAAATGTTCAACTACTATTAATAAGAGATGGTGTGTAGATTATAAATAATTACCTAAAAGCCTTGTTTGTTTCAATGGATTGGACCCAACCCAATCTCATGTTTGATAGTGACATGAGATTGGAAAGTCAATATCACATTACTTGTTTCAAGTGCCATGGCGGGTTTATTTAAACCTACCACACACACACACACACACACACAGAGTTTTTTTTTGTCTAGAAATAAATATAACATTCAAGTAGTCATCGCTTGGATATCACACACAGTTTTTTTTTTGTCTAGAAATAAATATAACATTCAAGTAGTCGTCGCTTGGATATCACACACAGAGTCTCTAGCTTTATCGGTTTTAATTTTTTAAATTTTTATTAGTTTTTTTTTGTCTAGAAATAAATATAACATTCAAGTAGTCGTCGCTTGGATATCCCTGGCAGTATTAGTGGGCAACGTAGCAGGTCGTCAACCTTGTCGAGGAAATTTAGCTACACTTTGCATCCCTTTAGACAATACGTGACCACATCGTAGGCCCTGGTGGCCACCTCTGGTGCTAGGAAAGACCCTAAGCCCAATGTGCGACTTCTTGCACAACTCTAGAATTTCAGAGATCCATTTGCCTCACAATTACTTCCAAACTCCATGTAGAATGAGGTGGTGCTTGTCGCTACGCTTGTGGAGTGGATTTACGGTGGATTGCGGCATCATTGGCAGTTGTTGTGGTGGTTAGGTCATCTTCAGCGTATGGTGGTTGCTCTATTATACAATTACAGTTATGTTTTTTCTTAAGAAAATAATTTAATATGTTATATGATTTTAAAATTAATTTAATTATTTTAAATATAAAATATATTTATTTTATTTATATTTTTTTATCAAATCCCAACTACAACCAAACAAAAGACATCATTATTTTTATTCAATCTTATATAGCACCAAACATATCATTGTATTAATGTAATTTTATCAAAATAATCTATCTCGTATGTTAAACGGACCCAAAAAGAACATAAATATACAAAACAAAAGAATGGGAAAACGCGGCATGATAATGATTGGGTTCAAATTTCATCAAATACATTTTAGAAACTATTGTAAAAGTAAATATATTTCGTTATGAAAATAAAAATCTAGGTCGCATAAGTAATGATTTTATTACTATTACGAAAGTCAATATTCGGGTTATGTAAGTGAGTAAGAATTCTTTGATAGATTCTTGTTTTTACTAAATTCTTTAGAAGAGGAGTTTAAGTTTCGGTAATATATGAAAGAGAACATATAACAAATTTGACTATTTATTATTTTTTTTATATTGATATGTTAGTAGAATATCAAAAGTGTAGCAAAATAAAGATGACCATGTAAGCACTGATTGAGCTCAAAAAACATATCTCTAACTCATCTACTTTTTAATATATATATATATATATAATTTATTTTGTCTTGTTTTCTTTTTATTAAAATAAAAATTTATTTATCTTATTTTTTTTTTAAATAAAAGTTTATTTATCTTTGATGTGCTACAAACCTCCTGTTTATATTGAAATGGAACAATCAAAGTACCGGATTTTCTAATTATGTGTATGTTTGATAAACACTAAAACTAGAACCTACAAAGTGTCTGTGTTCATATGATAAAAACAAAAATTAAATGGTTGCTAACATTACCACCCGTAAAAGTGATTGATTTGTGCACCCAAACTTGATTAGTACATCATTGTAATATTTCAAAAATACTAAATTTACTAGAAACACTCAATTAATATTGAAATAATATGTTTACTGTGGACTATCTAATTTTTGTAAATGATGGGCAAACTAATTATGACATTGAACTATATGTTGTAACAGAATGAACATGTTATAACATGTAATCTAAATGTTGCAACATAATCAACACAAAGTGAAAATGAATACACGGACATTTTTAATATGATTCGGTTTTACTCTACATCTATAAAATATTGTTTAGAGTAATTAACTTATTAATGAACATAAACAAAGACAACATATTCTTGATTTATTCAATCTAAGACTTTCGTCTAAAATTGATGCAAGATGAGAACTAGTTCATCTAACAAGTGACAACAAGCTTCCCATATTTTCAATGGTTGATAGTAACTTGAACTTTCTTGAACTATTGCAAACTTGTCTTCCTTCACAGACTTGGGGTGTGTTTACTTGTTGGATTGAAGAATGAAAATAAGAAATGAGAATTATTGATGGTGGTTACTTACTCTAAAATCATTTCGTAATGAGAATGAAATGGTAGGTCTCAAATGAATTTGAGGTTGTGAATGGGAATCTCATTCCCCCACCCCACTTGGGAATCTTATTCTTTTTTCTCTTTCCAAATTAAAAAGACTTTCATAACCTTATTAAATGTGGTTGTGGAACTTTCTTTGAAGTTATTCTTTTATTGTTTTTTTCATTTTTGTTCTATAGATTATATGATATGTACTGTTATTAAACAAAATTGTTTATTTTTATAATATTGTTGGGTTATACGAGAGTTTAGAATAATCACACAATCAATAATATAATAGCTACAATGATGGAGTCTGATATAACTCTTACGAGAAAGGTTTATATATATATATATGTATATATATACAAATAAAACAAAAATGACCATTATATTCTTATTCAAGAAAAAAATATAATATTATAAAATTTTTGTTTAAAAATAATAAAAATATATAATGTGATTTTATATATTATGGATAGTTTGGAAACTCTTTAACATTAACAAAAATAAAAAATAAAATATAGATACTCAATATGCTTACAATAATATTAATAATATTATTAAGAAAGTTTTTTTTAAATGAAGTTAAATAATTATTAATCAAGGGTATTTTTATAACTTGTAATTAATTCATTCTGATTTCAAAGTAAAGTAAACAGCTCAATGAGAATACTGCTGATTCCGATTCTAATTTTTGCAGTTGAAGTAAATAATTTATTCTGATTTCGATATATCATTCTGATTCCAAGTCATTTCAATTCCAGATCATTCTGATTTCCATTTCGATTTCTCCAATTGAATTAAATACACAATTAATGTCTTATTATCCCAACAAGTCTTTGACAAAAGCTAGACCTAGTAAGCTCTTTTCTAAGTTTAGAAATTACTGAGAGAACAAAACTCTCTAAGTTTTTTTTACAAACATTCACTCCAAAGCTCTCGAAACTAACGTATTGCTCGCCTGACTTCCCTACACGAACTGGTTTCTCTTTTACTGAAAAAAAAAAATGCAGCAATTATTCTGTAAGGGAAAACACCAAAAAATCAGTTATCTAAAATAAATTGGGAATAATGTTTTTCCAAAAAATAAATAATCAAAACCAACCTAAAAATAGTATGACAACTTCCTATTTTTAAGTGTTGACTGATTCTCTTGAATTTGAAGATCCTTGCTTATCCGAATCTAGTTCAACGAATATCTTTGATGCATTTTGTAATTAAATTCATTAGTTAACCAAAAAAAAATTTCAGAATAAGTAAGATTTCCCTTTTAAGATTATTATCTAATAAAAAGTCAAACCAACAGTTGTATTTCCTTATAAAAAAATCAGCATTATTCCTAAGATATATGAGGAAAACAATCACTTTATTCTTGGCAAAAACTTGTCAAATGAACACATCAAATTATTCAAGTTCCATCAAATACGAAATTGAGTCAATCATAATAAATATATTACTGTATGATTTAGTTTATTAGGCTCCTAAGATAGCTAGAATAATTTCAATTGCATAATAAACTAATAAATTATTCAAGCCAATGTTATTTTATGTAAATGTTATACTACAGTATGATTTAGTTTATTAGGCTCTTAAGATAGCTAGAATAAAAGGGAAAAAAAAGAAAAAAAAGAAAAACAAAAGCAATAGAGGTAGCATTTATTACACATATTTTTTAAAGAATGAATAAAAATTAATCATAAGTTCATTACACAAATTGAAAGCATCATTAACAATTAAACTTGAATCACAAAGAGTTTCATTAATCAAGAACAATTAATGCATCCACACAGCAAAGCGAAATTTTATAATCTGATATGCCAACGAATTTGTAATCCTGAGAACAGACCTTAAATTAAGACCATGCCCATTCATCAGCAATTCTAGAATTGGATTAATAATCAACCTGTACCATAGTATTAGCCTGAATTAATTTGACCATAGAAGCTGCAACTGATTCTAAAACACTCAAGAGTCAAACTATCGTCAAGAATGAGGATAATTTGTTTTGTCCGTATAGCTAATTTGGTTTAAGGGTAGTTTTGCACCGTAAAATTATAATAAGAAAAAGGTGTGCAAATCACTTTTATAGATGACAATATCTGCACTCATATAAAATGTTGAGTGTTTATTACTGTTTGTGTGGATAGTTCTATCTGGTTGATGTGAGAATAGTTGTTTCTCATCCATGAGAGGAGTATTCTCTCCTTGATGTGAGAATAGTTGTTTCTCATCTATGGAAATAAATATCCGAGATAGTTTTTTCTCCCTTTATTCACGAACCGAATCATACAATTAATGTTTGATCTAGGGTAGATTTGACACAGCTCTAGTAGTTATCTTTCATTTATGAACTAGATCATGCATTAGTGTTTGATTTGGGTAGATCCGGTAGATCTCTGAACTAATCCGAGCCAACTTTCGAAAAGCAAATTATAAGCTAGTGGTGCAGATCTCTGACTTGATCATTACCAACTTAAAAAAAAAAAAAATGATAAGTTAGTAGTAAATTTTTCACTAGCACAAGTTGAGGTCATAAGTTCTAAGTCTTTCCATTTCCCAAACTTCTAATTTATTCTGTAAATAATAATAATAATAATAATAATAAAAGGGGTAAATTCAAAATTGGTAAAAAATGAAAATGTATTTTTGACCAAAAAATGATTATTTGTTTTTACACTTTTGGCCTTAGGAACATTTCATCTACAATGACATTATAACATACCCACTCTCTCTATGTTAACGGCATTATAAAGTCATAAGGTTCTTTGGTTGACTAAGTATTTAATCAATGGCAATTCATATATAATCCTTAAGTTTTTAAATAAATTTTAGGTAAACAACACTTAGGGGGCTAGTGTTAACTATGCTTAAGAAATATTTTGCTGTAATGTTTACTGTAAAGTTAATTAGACTAGTGTTTAGATAATTCTAATGTTAAAACCGTAAAAAAAAAAAAAAAAAAAAAAAAATCTACATACGATTGGTAATTTTATATTAATTGCTATGAATTTACAAAATATCAAAAATAGATATAAAAATAAAAGATTTTTATTCATATTTGATATGAATATAATTCAATATAATTTAAATTGGGATATAAATATCTTTTTATTCAAACTAATGTGTATAATTTGACTATTTAAAAGATTTATAAAATCCTGCAAGAGATTATTTTATAATTGTTTTACAAAAGTAACTTCCATTAGGTTTCCAAATCTACTCAAGTTCAGGTGATTAAATAAAAGTTTTAGCAAATATATTTTTATATCAAAAGTATTAAACCATCAAATTTTTACTTTTTAATAGCAATAGCAAACGGCCCTCAGAGCATCCGGGGCTTGCACTCTCACTCAAATCTCTCAGGCTACGTTTGACATGCGGGATTGGAATGAATTTGATTGGATTGGATTGGATTAGAATGGATTGGATTGGATTGGATTGAAATGGAAAATCACCATCTCATGTTTGGTAAAACTTGGGATTGGATTAAAAATTATACCATATCATGTTTGGTGTAGATTGAGATTTGATTGAAATAAATTAATTTAATTTTTTTATTATATAAAATTAATTTTATAAAAAATCTAAAAAAAAAAACAAAAACAAAAAACAAAAACAAAAAACATCTCCCACAATTCAACATTATCAACCCACTTCATCAATATCATCATCTTCCATGATTTTACATAATCAACCCACAATTCATCAATATCATCAATCCAATTCATCAACATCATCATCTCTTATTACAACATCATCTTCAACAACATTAAATCATCATAACACCAAAAAAAAAAAAAAAAGATTGAAAGTTTGGTTTTGGGTCTGCAAACCTAGAACCAATCTGGTTCTAGGTTCGCCGACCTAGAATTAGATCGGTTCTGGGTTCGCCAACCCAGAACCGATCGCTGGTTCTGGGTAGGCCAGACCCAGAACCAGTCGCTGGTTCTGGGTTGACGAACCTAGAACCAAATCAGTTCTGGGTTTGTCGACCCAGAACCGATGCTGGTTCTGGGTTCGTCGAACCTAGAACCAGCATCTGGTTCTGGGTTTGTCGAACTCAGAACCAGCATCTGGTTTTGGCGTTCGACGAACCCAGAACCAGATGCATGAAGAAGAAGAAGAAGAAGAAGAAGAAGAGAGCTTCTATAGGCGTGAGAGGAAGAACTGTGAGAAGCAATGTGAGAGAGAGATAAATGGAGAGAGAAAAAATTATCAAATTCAATCTCATCCCACCTAACGACATGGGTGTGGGTGGGATTGAAAAATACCAAAAGAATGGGAATGGATGGGAGGTTGGGATTCCAAGAATCCCAATCCCATTCACCCTAATTGCTCACCAAACGTGGTATTCAAATAGTTTGAGATTTTTAAATCTCAATCACATCCCGAATCTCATGCACCAAACACAACCTCATTGTCAAGTTTGATAGTTAATTTAGAGAGTAGTACATGCTGACTCATAATATTAGAAGGGTATTTGTATCATTTACTTCTTTTCTTCAATGTATTTTTTTTAAATAAATAATAAAAATATTTGGTCATTCATTTTAAATGATAAATAATATTTTTGGCCATTCATTGTAACTGATAAATGGTAAAGATTTAATTATAAAAATAAAATAAAATTTAAAAGTAACAGTTTCAAAAAAAAATAAAAATAAAAATAAGCAATAAAAATTTTAAATCTTGACATCGAAAAGAAAAAAAAAAATTACAAGATGAGAGATTTTTAGAAATAAAATAAATAAATAAATAACGAAAAAAAAAAAAAATCTGTTCTTCCAACGGATCCAGCTGGTTTTCCCATCAAAAACAAAAACAAGTAGTGCGGCTGCCACCCAAGAAACAGCAAAAATCTTCTTTGGAGAGAAAAATTGTATTTTTAGACAGACCCAGATGAGAAGGTATGTTGTTTCTTCAAATTTCACGCGATTTACGGCAACCCATTTTGTCATTTGATGGGTTTGTGTTGAAAGTTTTTCTCTTTGAATAGTTTGGACTTTTGGAGAGATAGATGGATATAATTCGATGATTTTGAATCCGAATTTGATATACTACGCATGCATTGCGAGAGGGTCTGTGATTCTTGGAGAGAATTTACCCAAAGAGCAGGAATTAGCTGAAAACTGGGGTCAACAATGCATTGACAATACCCCACCACACCATTCCATGTTTTCACACACAGTTCGTAGGAGGACTTATATGTTCTTGATTGATGACCCTTCTACGTATTTTGGAATTTTTGATGTGTGTCTTGAGAAATCAGAGTCTCTTTGGTTCCTGAACCGGGTGAAATCTGCTTTTGAGGAGAGCGGTTTGATTTCGGATGCTGCTGTTGCCCCAGGTTGTTTCCAGACGAGGTTTGATTTGGTTTTGGGTGAGATGATGTTATTGGACTTGGAGTTCTTGAATTTGATGAGGACTGGGGCGTTGTCCCAGAAACATGGGAGGAACTCAAGTGTTGGTTCTATCAAAGGTGGGAGGATGGTGGTGGCCCCGTTGCTGGGGCAGCGGGCTAAAGGGTTGAAGAAGAAGAAGAATAGAACGGTTGGGGATAGGCAGGCGGCGAATGGGGATGTTAGAGAGATGAATGTGGATAATAAGCTTGATGTATGTGATGATGTGGTGGTGATACAGAAGAATGCCAAGCAGATATGGAAGAAACGTGTTTGGATTGTGTTGGGGCTGGTCTTGTTTGTGTGTGCGGTTCTGTTCGGGATTTGGTTGTCGGTTTGCAGAGGGTTTCAGTGCATTGGTGGTTAAGTTATTTTTTTCCTCTATCTCACTTCTTTTTTGTTGTCTCTTTTTGGTCGTTTTTGTTGTATTAAATTTGAAAATGATAGAGTTGAGAATATATAAATTCTACAACAAAGAAGATGTATTATAGTGACAAGGATATATACCTATATGCAATTGTTGAAGAGTAAATGTTATTGGTGAGCCCTTGGGGCTATTTTTTGGCATCTGCTGGTAATATTCATCTTAGTTTCTTCGCTGAAGTCTTTTTGGTGTATTAAACTTCAGGACAGGTCAAACATCTCATGTTTATTACAGTCCTGACTTGCACAGTTAGATACATGTTATGAGTTAAACTGTGTATATGTAGTGATTACAGATAAAACTTGTGCTGACATTGTTTCTGATGTTGCCTCTTGTTAAATGCTTTTGGTTGATATGGTTTTCACTTCTAAGTAGTTGTCTCTCTTGCATAATTACAAAATGTTTTCTCCTTTCTGTAAGATGTCACTGCAGTTATGTTTGTGCTGTCTCTTTGGGATCTGACATAGCAAAACAAAGTGAAAGATCGTATGTTGTGTTCATTGTTATACGAAGTTCATCATAGATTAGAATTACCCCAATTTGTTGAAAGTAAAACAGTCATGAAGACATTCAATATGAAACTGGTGCCTCTACAAGGCTTTGTTTAGAAATGTGACTTCTTTCCATTCACCATCTTCCATTTCTTTAGTTTTAGTTTGGTGTTAAGTGGTGGATAATGTAATTTGTCTAAGTGATGGTTGATTTGAATTTTTTGTTTATATGAATACTGATAGCTTTTAGCTTCTGCTACTGGCCTTTTAGCCAGTTTTAGCAACTACAGCTGCGCATTTGAGCAATTATAGCTCTCTAAGTTTTATCACTTAAGGGGATTTATAGAATAGTTCGCCGTTGTCGAGTTGCTCAGGCCCATGTGAGTGAAGTTGCTTATGCCCTTCGAGGACAGAATTGCCGATAAGCAAATTGTTACATTACATATTTCTGTAATACCTGAAACTAAATGTCATTGCTGTATTGTGTTTTGATGGAGGGGTTACAACGTCAATTTCTGAAACTGTAACAGTCAACTGCTTTGTATCGTTTTGCAAGGTCTAACATTTCCAAAGAATTCTGGTTTTGCTTTCTGATTTTCTTGGATTACAATCGTTGTTCTCGAAAGGCTTGACTTGAAATATATCAATTTGTTGATCTGTATTCAAACCATTTGAAATAGAAGTTTTCCCCTTTATCACTTCATATATGATGTCAGCTTCCAAGTCTTGATTGTCCATTCTTGAATCTGAATTTATTATAGCAGAGGTGAAAATTTCAACCGAGCAAGTCATGAAAATCAAGACATGTTTCAACAATGAAAACGTGTTTTCTTTTTACTCTACAAAATCCTACATCTCAGATTGTAAATACCTAGCGACCTCCATGGGTGCGCTTGAACATGGTTGTAACACGGTAGCGGCAAAGATCTTTGAGAGACGTCCAAACTTAATCGAATTATGAAGTGATAAAAGTTTATTATTCATAGGGATAGCTGCGGCAATTAAATGGATTTATTGAATAGAAGTCTAAATCTAAAAACTCAAGGTATTTTACTGCAATTAACTCTTATATATATATATATATATATATATATATATAAAGCACCACATGACATACTCTTAAGTGGAAACTATGAAAAATATCTCAAAAACATTAAAAAAAAAAAAAGTTATTTTTGATCCAAAAAATTAAGTTAATCGTTTTCATCCTTAAACCAAACTTCTCTTGCTTTTAATTTGCTTTCAATCCACAAAATATTTTATATATGCAAATTCATGTTCGTACAATACTGTAATATTTCACGTATGTAAATTATTGATCTACATAAAATGTTGCAGGCTGAAAACGGAATAAAAATAATTAAAATTTCATTTGGAACTAAAATCAAAGTAGTTTTTATTTTAGGTTAAAAATGTATTTGACTTTCTTAATTGGACCAAAACTAAATTTATCCCACATCCTGATCCTGACACTGAGTTGGTTGGCCAACAGGTGGGTGATTCAGTTTCCGGGTTCTTTCGTGGCCCACAATATCTTCTTCAGTAGGCCCATTTGTGTGTATATCATCTCTGTTTGTATTTGACATTTTTATTTTTATTTATTTATATTACTTTTTTTAAATGTTCGAACATAAAAAATAGATATCACTACCAACCTCAAATCTAATTAAATTTTGCGGCCAAAATCATTTTACCAAACTCAATTAATTCTTTAGTTTCACTAATAATTAAAGTTTTTATTGTAATTATATGAAGTATTATCCATCAATCCTAGCTGTGTTCATGGTTTATTTTTCACTTGGACAAGTACTTGTTACCATCATATAGGCACAGGGAATTATATCACACCATGCACATTTATCATACCAATATGTGTGGGATGTCTATCCTCATATTATCAAATAGTAGGATTAGATATCCAAGTTCTGAGACGGATCCTAATAAATTTCTGATTTATTAAAGTAATAATAATAATAATAATAATAAATCTTAAAGTCAAATGGTAAAATGCATTAAGCTAACACTTTCCGTGGTATTTCAAAAGAAAGAAGAGAAAGAAAAAGAAAGTACTCTTTTCATGAAAATTTCATAATAAGTACATGGTCAAAAATACTTTCACCAACTTGAAAATAAAATTTTCTTTCATACTTGTATACAATTTGCAAGAATTACTCCTACACAACTATGAGTAAGGATTTTTTGTTAATTTTTTTGTTAGTGTTAATCTTTTTATAAAAAGAGTTTAAGTTTGAGTGATGTATGAGAGAAAAAAAAAATAAAACAATCTTGATCATCAACTATTGTTTATGCTAATGTATCATTAGATTATCAAAAACTTAGCAAAAAAAATGATAACAGAGAATCCGTGCTTCATGACTACACCTAATTCTACTACCATTTCTATCTTTTATAACATAACAATTGCCTTTTCCTTTTTTATTCTCTCATAATAAACTTGATTTACATCTTAGGAGGAAATTCAAATCTAGAGAA
The DNA here is from genome assembly GCA_021234005.1 of Nephelium lappaceum. Lineage (NCBI taxonomy): Eukaryota > Viridiplantae > Streptophyta > Magnoliopsida > Sapindales > Sapindaceae > Nephelium > Nephelium lappaceum. Next base: position 9,535,069 of record CM038003.1, read on the forward strand.
TTTGTTGTTATATCACTTTGTATCAAATTTATTACTTATTTTGTTTTTAAAGCTAACAATGAAAAGGTTTATAGTTATATCGAGATCTATTAAAATCAATAATTATTTATATAATTGGAATATTTATTGTTATAATCAAAAGATAATTATTTTTATAACCGAATATCAACTAAAATGAAAATGGGACTGTATAAAAATTTGTGCTAAAAGTTTATGTGTCTTGTATGAAAGTATTCCAATTTGAATATAGTATGGATAGTATTTTGTAAAGTATATTTGATTGAAAACAATACAATAATTAAAAAACAATTTGACAAAGGCAACAAATCTTCAAAGCATATTCCAATTCTAAAAAATATGTCAAATTGTTTTAAATGTCTTGACAAAGAAATAGTTATAGTTGACATTTGGATGAACCTCAGCAACCAAACAAAAACAAAATCACATTTTGACACTTGGAGAAGTCAAAAATGACTAAGCTCCCTCACCTTATGTGTGGGTTGCCCCTCCACCCTCATGTGTGTTTTTCCTACCTTCGTGTGGGCGAATTCTTTCCATATGAGAGTAGCATCTTGAGTCACGTTATCAGTGTTTCTTTATCTTTATTGGTTTCGATAGTTCTCTCAATCAGTTTTAATTTAAAAAAAAAAAAAAAAGAGACAAACAAACAGTGGAACACTGATATGCATATTATAGTAATTTCGCCAGCCCACAGCTGGCCAGAGGCAAGATAAATGCTTTAATATAATTGGACATATTTCGTCATTCATTAATTCCTTCGTACATTTAATAACTACATATATGACCTTTTTATTGTAATTTTAAATTGAAGTTTATTAACAAATATTAGTATCTGCAACTGGGGTCACATCACTGGATATTTTTTTTTTTAAAGGAACACTAGAAACTTTTTTACTAGTAAATATTACATAAACGAATATAATAATCGATACCTACGAGTATGAATACTAAGATGCGACCTGGAGCAAACTCCAAAAAACTGAGAAAGTATCCTACACAAGTGAAAATTTGTCTCAAACTTAATTTAATTAAGTGAGAGGTATAGCTTGAATTTGTCCTCTTAAAAGAGAGACAGAGACGGTGGTGTAGTTTTCACCACCCACCAGCTGCCACGCTAGGAGAACTTAACATGTTGGTTTGAGTTGATTTAATTGAATTCAGGTTGATGTTCGATTTAACAAATTTAATCCTCTTAATAAATGGTTCATGTGTAGTTCAACTTAATAGGGTGTGGGTTGACACAAATACTAAGAATAGGGATAAATTTGTAATTTTAAAATAAAATAAAGTATAACTGCATTCTAATACATGAGATTGACCAATGGATATTCACCATTCACATACACACATTTGATGTTATAAGTTTGAATCATGTATCTTGGATTTAAGTATTATAATTATTTTAAAAACAAAGATTATTGTGGTAATGTATGCATTAATGTAAAAATTAAATGAAGTAAATTTTACAAGATAAGATTGGTACATTGATAAATCTCTTACATTTATGCCTTAAACATTATGAGTTCGAGTAATTTTCTCTTCCTAATCCTATGTCATTATAATATTTCAAAGTAAAATGTAGATTAAATAAATTGATAAACTATTTTTTTATTTTAAAGGAGAAAAGGCCCCAACATAACTCATATAAACAGTTGCGTATTCTATTCAATAAATGGATCTTGTTCGAAGAAACTAATTTGTTTAAATCCTTAGTTGATATCATATTGTATGAAATCCAACCATAAATCTGAATTATTAAATCTTGCTTTATATAGGGTAGAGTTATTGTCACTCATACAAATGATTACAAAATCATTTTTTTTTAAATATTTATATAATCAAATTATCTTTAAATAAAATTATAAAGAAGGACAAAAACATATTAGTAAACTAATTTATTTATTTTTAAACCTTGAAATGATTTTTCTTTTTAATTTTAAGTTAACAAGACAAATAAAATCCATAAGTATTTGTAGCATAAAATCTAAAGAAACTTTATGAATCTTACGTATACCAAATGATCCCTTAGATTTTATTACATGCAAAATGTTGTTTCCAATTTTTATTTTTTATTTATCCAAACATTAAATATTGATTAAAATACAAAATAAAGTCTCATTTTTAGTAAAAAGTTTGGTGGCTTTAACCTTTAAGGCTTCTTCTTGATAAAATGTAAAATTATGGTTAGAGTTGAAAATGTATTTAAAGAGAAGATAGAAATTTTGTTATATATGATATAATTAATGTTGTTTAAATAGGTTTATGATATGTTTACTAATCAGGAATCCAACACAGAGAAATGAAACTTAGTTTCAAAATTTAAATTCCAATGTTCACTAAACTTTTTTAAAATTAAATTACGTGTACTGGAATCAAACTTCATGCTAGAAAGGGAACTTGATCTTGGGAATCAAGTACCATTTCCTAATCGAGTAATAAAATTCAAGTGATTTTACAAATATATCTTCCATTAATGTTTAAAAAAATATCTAAATTCTATCTAAATTTATTATCCAAATGATGTAATAAGTTTATTTGTTTACCACATCATCAATATTTCAAAATTAATGTATAATTATAAATCAACTTACCATATCATTGATACAAAATTTTTAAATAAGTTTTTGGAAAGTATAACATTATTGTTAAAAAAATCAAAAACAAGTTGATGGGAACTTCGCTCGAGCCCTTGTCGTAGGTCTTCCATTGATGCTCAAAGGATCCATGGACTTTTTTTCTTGATTTCCATCACAAGTGGCTCAAATGTGATATAAATGACTATTTTTGTAAGAATAATGCTATACTACTAAAAAAATTATCCAAATGATATAATAATTTTATATGTAATTACTACTATCAACAATATATAATCCCCAAATTTAATATGGTAACTACAAATCAGTTTACCATATCATTTGATCAAAATTTTGAAAAGTGTAGTATTGTTTTTTTTTGTAATGAACTTTGCTTTATCTCTGTTCTTTAGTTTGGTAAATATTAAAAAGAAAATTTAATTTGATTCCAATTTAATTCCTAAAAAATAGTAAACCGTTGAATGTGAATGTGCTTATAATTCAATTCTGATTCATCTTCATTCCCTTTGTGTTGGAAGTTTATTCTTTTTCCTGCTAATTAGTAAGAGTAATGTTAGACTTTTAAAAAATTTTGTCCAAATTTATGTCTAAATGATGTGATATGTGAGTTGTTAAGATTTTATTAATTATCTTATTATCTCATGGTTTTATAAGATATTGACAACTCATATGTCACAATATTTTGGTAAAATTTTTGAGAAACCTAACATTAGAGTAATACTAAACTTTTTAAAAATTTTATCCAAATTTATACCAAAATGATGTGACATTTGAGTTGTTAAGATCTTATTAATTATCATATTATATGATGATTTATATGATTTTGACAACTCATATGTCAATATGAATTTGAATAAAATTTTTAGAAAATTTAGCATCACTCTATTGGTAAACAAAATATGGGTGGCTATATTAATATATAAATTTTTAGATTAAATTAATAATCTAAATAAATAAAAAAAAAAAAAAACCATATTTATGGATGAAAAATTACATCGGCGGCCCGGCGTTGCTTTGTGAAGAAGTTAGAAGAGTAAATGAGCACCCAACCTTTGACTTTGCATATGAAGTAGTTGGTTATGTGAGGCTGTCGAGACTCACGTTTGGGCTTCGAAGTCACTATAATGTATTCTTCTACTCCTCCATTCTCTCTCTAGAAAAACCAACAAATCAAGCTAACAAACAAAACCGTGTTGAAGTCAAACTCAAAGCCACCATCTATTTTATCTTGTTTTGTAGTTTTATCGGTCTCTATCTGATTGCCCTGTTTGATTTGCCTTTTATTCCTTGTTTCTCCACCAAAATAGTTAAACTCAGTGAACCCAGATCAGGAATCATGATTTGTGTGAAGGGTTTGGTTGGTTGATGATTTGTTGCTGTTTGTATTGTACATGCACATACATACACACACAATTTGTGCCTGTTTAAAGTCGATTTTGCTGATATGGGTGTCGGAGTTGTTCTGTGGTGGGTGGTGATTGTTGTTGGTTTTTTCCAAGGTGAGGCACAGAATAAACTGGCATGCAATCCAAATGACTTGGCAGCATTGCGAGGCTTCATGGAGAATTTGAAGACTGGAATTGAGGGATGGGCGACCAATTCATCTGATTGCTGTAACTGGGTAGGCATCACTTGCAATTCTTCTTCTTTACTTGGATTAAATGATACCAATGATTCTGGTAGAGTAACTAGTGTGGTTCTTGATAGGAGAAGATTAACTGGCATAGTATCTGAATCTTTAGGCAGTTTGGTTCAACTTAGATACCTCAATCTCTCTCACAATTTCCTCAAAAACTCACTTCCTCTTTCATTGTTCAATTTGCCATATTTAGAGGTTCTAGACTTGAACTCCAATGAGTTAACTGGCCCACTCCCACAACCCATCAACCTACCTTCAATCAAACACCTTGACATTTCTTGCAATTCCTTGAACGGTTCACTACCTACACGAATATGTCAGAATTCTTCACGAATTCAAGTTATTTGTTTGGCTGTCAACTATTTCTCAGGTGATCTCTCACCTGGTCTCGCCAATTGTGTTTCCTTAGAGCATCTATGTCTTGGCATGAATGCCCTCACTGGTAATATACCTCAAGACATATTTCAGCTTCAAAATTTGAAGCTATTAGGTCTTCAAGACAACAAGTTTTCCGGTCAGCTCAGTTCTGGTATTGGTAATCTCTCTAGCCTTGTTCGATTAGATGTGTCATCCAATAATTTTTCGGGTAGGATTCCTGATGTTTTTGATAGATTAAATCGTTTTCGAGATCTTGTAGCTCATTCTAACAGATTTGTTGGTAAGATACCTACTTCCTTGTTGAATTCGCCGACTGTTAATCTGATTAACTTGAGGAATAACTCGTTGGATGGTTCGCTGGAGCTTAATTGTTTGGCTATGACTAATTTGGCGTCTCTTGATCTCGGTACTAATAGGTTTAGTGGTTCTTTGCCCAGTAGTCTTCCTTCCTGTAGACAATTAAAAAACGTCAATCTTGCCCGGAACAATTTCGGTGGTCAAGTCCCTGAAACGTTCAAGAATTTCCATAGCCTTTCTTTCCTTTCACTCTCGAATTCCAGCATTGTTAATCTTTCATCCGCTCTTCAAATCCTGCAGGAGTGCAGGAACCTAACCACTTTAGTCCTTACCTTGAATTTCCGAGAAGAAGAATTGCCAGATGATTCCAGTCTGCATTTTGAGAACTTGAAGGCTCTTGTTATCGCCAGTTGTAGGCTTAAAGGTTCAATACCCCAATGGTTGAGCGGTTGTGCCAAATTGCAGTTGTTGGATTTATCTTGGAACCATTTGAGTGGAACCATTCCAGCCTGGTTTGGCCACTTTCAGGATCTCTTTTACTTGGACCTGTCAAACAACACATTCACTGGAGAGATTCCGAAAAGCATAACTGAATTACCAAGCCTCATCAACAGGAGCATCTCACTGGAGGAGCCTTCCTTGGATATCCCCTTTTTCCTGAAAAGAAATAAAGTGCCGGAGGGTTGCAGTATAATCAAATTTGGAGCTTTCCACCAACTGTTGAGCTAGGCGATAACTTACTTACCGGACCAATCTGGCCAGAGTTTGGGAATCTGAAAAGGCTTCATTTCTTGGATCTGAAATTTAATAATTTATCTGGGCCAATTCCAAGCGAATTATCTGGGATGACAAGCTTGGAGGGGCTAGATTTGTCTCATAATGCTCTAACAGGTATCATACCGACTTCGTTGATAAAACTCAGCTTTCTATCCAGATTTAGTGTTGCCAACAATAAACTCTCAGGGAAGATCCCTTTGGAAGGTCAATTTGCAACCTTTCCTAATTCAAGCTTTGAAGGTAATAATCTTTGTGGTGACCATCGATTCCCTTGTCATAATCGAGAACGTGACCAAGTTCCTGATGGACCACCTAAAAAGCCAAGAAGAAACAAAGATATTGTCATAGGAATGGCTGTTGGGATCGTATTTGGAGCAGCTTTCCTTCTTGTCCTCGTGATCATGATTTTATTGCGGGCACGTAGCAAGGGAGGAGAGGTTGATCCTGAAAAAGAGGAGGCTGACATCAATGATAAAGATTTGGAAGAACTTGGTTCAAGGTTAGTGGTATTGTTTCAAAATAAGGAGACTAATAGAGAGCTCTCCATCGATGACCTTCTAAAATCTACTGACAATTTCGACCAAGCAAATATCATAGGCTGTGGGGGTTTTGGTCTGGTGTACAGAGCCACCCTCCCTGATGGTAGGAAAGTTGCTATCAAACGGCTCTCTGGTGACTGTGGTCAGATGGAGAGAGAGTTCCGTGCTGAAGTTGAAGCCCTTTCAAGAGCGCAGCATCCAAATCTGGTCCATCTTCAAGGTTATTGCATGCATAAAAGTGACAGGCTTTTAATATATTCTTACATGGAAAATGGTAGCTTGGATTATTGGTTACATGAGAAACTTGATGGACCGTCCTCACTTGATTGGGATACAAGGCTTCAGATTGTACAAGGTGCAGTAAGGGGGCTTGCTTATTTGCATCAATCTTGTGAGCCTCATATCCTTCACCGAGACATTAAGTCAAGTAATATCCTTTTAGATGAGAATTTTGAAGCCCACTTAGCTGATTTTGGTCTGGCCAGGCTTGTACTCCCCTATGATACACACGTCACTACTGATCTTGTAGGGACACTAGGCTATATCCCTCCAGAGTATGGCCAATCCTCTGTTGCTACTTACAAGGGCGATGTGTACAGTTTTGGGGTTGTGCTCTTGGAACTTCTTACGGGGAAAAGACCCATGGATATGTGCAAGCCGAAAGGATCCAGGGATTTGATATCATGGGTGATACGGATGAAGAAGGAAAATAGGGAAAGCGAGGTGTTAGATCCTTTCATTTATGACAAGCAGCATGATAAGGAAATGCTGCGGGTACTTGAGATTGCATGCCTGTGCTTAAGTGACTCCCCTAAAGGGAGGCCTACCTACACAGCAGCTAGTTTCTTGGCTCGACAACATTGATATCAACATCTAGCTTTTCTTGTGTAACTTTGGAAAATTCTGGTTGTACAACTGGAGATATTTCTCCTATACTGTTATATTTGAAGTTACATTGTCTCCATTGTATATTGGTTTTTTGTTTTTTGTCTTTTTTTTTTGGCAATATAAAAAGCGATGCTGTTGTAAATAGTCACCCACATACTTGGACTCAAGAGTTTGCTGCTCTCTGACATGGAAGAGGGAGAAATCTAACTTAAAACGGTTATCCTGAATGTTGTAGTTTCTGCACTCTAGATTAGGTTCTTACTTCCATTTAAGAGTAAACGTTGGTTCATGAATATGTATAAAATAAAAATTCTTGAATTTTTCTATGTTATGGTGGTTCATTGTTTATACATACTGAGAAGTGTTTCTTATTCTCTCAGGCATTTTCCATGTACTTGTTCTTGCATTCCATTATAATTCAACGACATTATTTTCATCAAGCCCAAACCTCCAAGAATTCAAAGTGGTTTTGCGTTAGTTTGATGTTGTATAAATTTTGTTACTCTTGATTTTGACAGAAAAAAAACAATCCTTTTTAGGTAGCAACAAAACGGGGTTTGGTTTTTATTTTTTTTTATTATTCATTTCTTTCATAGAAGTCATATATGCAAATTAGAATTTGAGTAGAAAACCACGAAGAAAGTGTTGTGTCTTGGTTATTGAGGAGAGGATTAAGGAGTAGAAATTTCTTAGTCTTGTCGATTTTCATGGTATGTTATGTACTTTGTGTCAAAACTGAAAACATATTCATTCACCAAGACGTTATTATTGCTTTTGAGTTTCAAGTAAACATTATTGCAGCTGGTACAGCCATATCGATTACTGAATTACAGAATTTTGGCAAGCTTGACTAATGTGGTTTTAATTATTTGGAGTGAAATTATGTTGAATTTGGTTCTGTATACTGTACTATGCTTGTAAACTATGTATTCTGATTCTGTCTTCATCAATATCAGCATGTTGTTACTGCGTTTGCCTTTGATTATTCTTATAAATTATAGTTGAATGAGTGGAATTTGTGAATAAAAACATTGTCTAGTTTCTCAGCGATCTACGTCATATACTGGAATAACAGATGGATTGACAGCATTCTTACTGTAATGATAGAACTTAGTGACTCGACTGAGAAACACGGTTTTTTACACCAGTCACCGTTGTATGTGACTTTGAATTCTAATTTTGTTACATAGATATGTAGACTGAATGTTGTCATATGCACACCCTGTGTTATCTGTCTTTCCACGTTGTTTATATTCAATGCTTTACATTATTGGAGATTGAAATATATATGTGTGTGTGTGTGTCCGCTTAACAAAGTCTTGCTGCATTTTGCATCATGACAAAAGTTCAATAGATTATCCTGGCAGGATTAATTTGTTAGAAGTATGCACGACCAAAGAAAGGGACCTTAGTATTTTTATTCAAATGAGTTGACTTCTGGGGTTTATGATATGAATATCTCCTTCATTTTTCTGGAGTCAATGCTTGTGTGCCAACCTTTGTCAATGGATTCATGAATCTTCTGTCCGCATAAAGGTCATAGGAAGAGTTCACCAACTTGTTGATTGAGTTTTTGTTCATTAAGATTTGTTTTGACTTTCTTTTTTTTTTGAAGGCTTTTTCTAAATGTGGACGGCTGTGCAAAGATTTTCTAGTTTTCATGTATGGAATTGGACAGTTGGTCTACCCTTGACTTTGATTCTGATCTATTTAAATGGAGCACTGATATTTGTTTAGGCAAATATCGATACAAGGCATGTGAGTGCTCAACTCCCGCCTTGATGCATGTCACTTAAAATGCCTTGTTCTGGCTTATGCTCTTTTTTCTTTTTTAAGGTCAAAGCAAAACCAAGTAATCTAGGCAATTGCTTGCAAATGTAAATTTCATTACCTAGAACTTGGATTTATCACAACCCCAATTTCCAACAATGCACCAAAAATTATCATATATAGTATATACCCATGTAACAGTGGAACAACACAAAATGAATCCAACAGGTTTTTATTTTTTTATTTTTTATTTTTATTATTGGCACCAGGCTAGAATATTATTGGAACTAGTTAAGATGAGACTTCGAAACATGACTCAGATTTCTACTCTTAGAAAGAGAAGGGGGCTATCCACTAAGAGTTGAAAAATTACTCATATATTGGTGAGAGATGCACGAATCGAACCCAAGACCTTGGACACGGCAAGGGTTGAAGGACACCAACCACCGAGGCAAATCCACTTTGCGAGAATCTAACAATTGATATATAATATAATGTACATAATATACTCGGTTGATGTGTAGTATAATGTAATATCCTGTGATATGTTGATAGTTCAAACTAATTCTCTCTCTCTTTTTTTTTAACAGTTATACACAAAAACATAAATTATTTTAACTTTTATATCCATTTAATGGTTAAGGTATAATTATATAGATAAATGTTATTAGTCCATACTCGAAGGAATCTATTTTATTCAGTATATTTCATAGATATTTGATATAATGATATGCTGTATGTGTTTCATTGCACAATATATATATATATATATATATTTCTGGATAATGGTGAGCGAATGAGAATTTGTGTTGGAACTAAAAAGCGTACTCTTATGTTAGAAACCATCCTCTGTTTATTAAGACTGGTGAGCAACTTGTGTGTATTTTATTTGATTTACAAGTATGAACAGGTATATAAGGCTTTAACCAAAACTTGGAATCAACGTTTTGAAAGTGGCTGGTCAAGTAAGGCAACTGGGTCCCATCCCACTACTCTAATTTTATTCATTCAACACAAACTAAATATAATCATACAAAATTTTAAGTAATAAAATATTGAAACAACCCTCCTGACAGGATAATCACATTCATAATGATATGGGCATTCTTTTAATTGATGGCACCGACATATATATATATATATATATATATTTTTTTTTTTTATGGCACCGAGCTTAAAAGGCATCTGATGTGAGCATTCTTTTTATATGGGCCCAGAAGAAGAATATGAAAGTGAGTAATAAAGCAGAAGAAGAAGAAATATTTGCTTTTACTTCCATATACATAACACCGTGAAATCGAGTAGGAATTCACTATCATTTTAAAGTTTTTGATAATCTAATGATAAATCAGTATAACTATTTGCTTATATAGAACATCGTTAAATCGAGTGAGGATGCTTTATCATTTTTAAATTTTTGATAATTTAGTGATATATCAACATAAAAAATAATAAATGAATAAGATTTTTATATTTTTTCTTTCTAATGTATCAATATCACTTAAACTTAAACTCTTTCCATAAAAAAATTAGTAAAAACAAGAACTTAGCAAGAAAATCTTTACTCCACCAAGAAACCATAAACCATTTTCTTCCATAGACATAACATGTTCGCATTTAAGTCCTTTCATATATAGCAAAACAATAGCACCACCATTTATCTTCCACCACCAATCCCATCAATTATTTCATTTAAGGCTTCATCAATAACGCATTTTCTCTGATCGTTTTGAGATTCCACATAGCCCAATGCTTGTTAAGATCCTTCCCAAGAAACTTGCTTTATTGAAATCCATAGTTCATCATTTTACACAACTTATGCACCATCTATCCAATCATGATAATTACTAATTTAAAAAAAAAAAATTTAGGTTCTTTTATATATATATATATAATTTTTGTTTTGAAAAGGGGATAGCATCCCTAAATGAAAGTTTTTTACTATCAAACAACTATATATATATATATATATCTATTCATTTCATTTCATTTTTTTTTACTATTTATGTGTGAAAGAAAGGTATAAAATTTGCAGAGCTTTAATTATCATATGATGTAAGGCTACAAAACTTATGAATATATTGCTATTTGCCACAGATGGGCAGGTTCTGAAAAACTTTAGTTGATGTAGAAAATGACAAAGCAAAGTCAAATTGTGTATTGTTTTGTAGTTTAGACACTATATAATGGAGATCTATTAGGTATCATAATGGTAATAATTACACCCTTTTCTTGGAGAAAGAGGGTAACACCTAAGAAACTCTTCTTCTTTATATAAAATTATAATGTAATCTTTAAATCATTGAATTAAGACCACATTTAACGATCAGTTTTACATTTTATGTATGTATAGTTAATACATATTGAAATAATAGATATAAAATATAATTGATAAAGTACCATGATGTAATAGCAAGTAGCATGATACTATCACCTAATATAGTTGTTTGATGATATAAATATATACATATATGTATATATATACATAATTCACACACATATAAAGAAAGAGAAATTAATTTAATTTTCATTTGTGCATGCCATCCCTATAGTTGTAATTTTCTTTGTATCATTCAAAGTTTTAGTGAAAGTTCTACAAAATAGTACTAAAATTAGTGTAAGGTTTTAGAACAAAATTATGAAAATGAATTTCTTTTGAAGAGATGAAAACGAGATTTTTTATAATCATCTTTGTTCATGAACAATTCATAAATAATTCATGAACAAAAGACTCGTATTTTATGTTTTTTTGTTCATGAACAAAAATGGTGCTAAAAAACAATCAATTTCATAATTCAATGATAATTCCAAACCCGCACTACTTTTAGTGCTGTTAAAATAAATGTTATAAAAAAAATTCAAATTTTATTGTGGTGACAGAACCATAGCTACTTAAAGAAAATAAACCATAATTCACCTATACAAAGGCTAGATTTTGGACTTTGCTTGTCCTCTGTTTTATCATTTATTTATGAAGAACGCCTGAAGATACAAATGGTTGTTGTTGTTGTTTTTTTTTTTTTTTTTTGAAATCCACCAACTGCTTAATAACTTGAATTTTGATCAAATTGAATAGGTATTCTCTTAATATAATTGGCTCTAACTAACTATTGAATGAATAAATATTTAAAAAAAAAAAAATTCTTATGGATGAGATTCCTTTTTGAGGCTTGTCACATTCATTTGGTAAAACAATTAAATTAATATTGTGTACATTCCATTTTAAAAATATAATTTCATGGCACACCTACAATATGAGGCCAGGACAGCAAAGGATCATTTGCTACAAGAAGGGCATTAGTTTCTAAACCTCATGCTTTTTTATTTATAAATAGGAAAAAAAGAAACAACATCAGATATGACTTGGTGATTAGATGATAATGGAGTGAATTGGGAGTGAATAACCCCAATCTTCGTCCCCTCATTTGTTATATATATATATATATATATATATATATATATATCCCCATAATCCATGTTTTTATGGGCAAATCCGGAAAAAAAAAAATCCAAATTGGATAAGAATATCTATTCCCACTCTATCAATCTCCATATCTAATAAAAAGCATTAAATTATTATACTTCACATATGAAAAATGTAATTAACATCTAGTCATAAAAATATAAATGGTTTTCACAAAATATTGAATATTAAAACTAAAAAACTTATACCTTATATTAAATTTGTCACTGACTCATTATTAATGGGAAGAATACCTGTTACTATGGGCAAATCCGAGAAAAAAAAAATCCAAATTGGATAAGAATATCTATTCCCACTCTATCAATCTCCATATCTAATAAAAAGTATTAAATTATTATCTATCTCCATATCCCAGTAAGAAAACCAAAGCCTTTCATACTTTACATATGAAAAATGTAATTAACATCTAGTCATAAAAATATAACTGGTTTTCACAAAATTGAATATTAAAACTAATGAACTTATAACTTAGATTAAGTTTGTCACTGACTCATTATTAATGGGATGGGAAGAATAAAACGAGATAGAATATATATATATATATATATATATATATATTGTGTGTGTGGGGAGGGGACAAGGCGAGAAAAAAAAAAAATGTAATTATATAATTATTTTTAATAATTATGCAATAAAATTTCAGCAAACAACATAGAAAACAACGTGAATTTGAAAAAATAACACTTAAAACTGAATTGACATTTTTTAATATTCTTGCTAACTATTATTACTTCATGTATGAACAATAGTTCATAAAAATCACTAACCATTTATGCGAATTATTTTCGAGAACTATTGTTCTTATGCAAGCTAACAATAGTTTGTGAGAGTGTTAAAAAAAAGTAAAAATAAAACTCAATTCAGTTTTTAGTGCTATTTTTCGAACTTGCTTATTTATTTTTTCTAAAAAATTCCTTTATTATATTTGTAAATATTTATATTGTTAATGGAGTAAGGTAGATATAGGTATTCATAAACCATATCTATCCCCATTTCCGAAAATAAAATAGATATTAGAATTTTATTCATCTTTATCTAGCTATGTTATAAGAGTGTTCACCATTCCAAATTGAGTGGAAACTTAATAATATCTAAATAATTGGATAATTTTGTCATTCCTATTGGTGATATAAAGCATTTATTTAATTTCACCATTCCTATTGTCGCATCATTTACTTTTTGATAATATTATAGATTTGAGTAATTATACTGGTAAATGGTATTTGAAAAAATAAAAAAGATAAGAAACCAACTTAAAAGAAGTAGGATTAATTTCACATGGCAATGCAAACTATTAGAGTGGATTAAATTAGTATTTTGAGGTCATTAAGGATTGATGCTATAACACGATACTTTAATAGTGATCAGTTTTTTATTTTTTATTTATTTTTTAAATAATAGTGGTCAGTTTCTTATGGTGTTCGATTAGTCTGAAAAAGTTTTGGCACTCACTCACTCACTATTGAGTAGCAGATGCGAGTGCATGGTCCATAACGGATAACAACAAGTGGTTGCTTAAAGTAAGATTAGGTGTCCGCATGATGATGATAGTGACATTGATGCACAAATCACAATCGTGGTGCATTGCCAACCCACCATAATCATATTTTAGTTGAAGATTTATAATTTATGGTCTGCAATAGTTTGTAATTATAACTTTTTTAAGAAGTTATTTAAACGTCTTAAAACATGTATATATATATACATATATGACTACTTTACTAATTGGATAAGATTACTTATTTATAATCATTTGATTGACTGTAAGAGTGATTATTAATAATAATATAATGGTTGTTACTAATGTGTAATCTTATCCTAACCAATAAGGTGTATAGTTATTGCTAAAGTGTTTTCCGACGAGGAGGCGAGGGCAATTGGCAAAAACGACATCATTTTTGGTCAACCATTCTTCAGCAGCTGATGGTGATGAGACAAATGACCACCCAGCGTGGCCCGAATTGGAGGAGGACTATGGGGCCATTTCGTTTTGATATCTTCGATAGAGTTCTGTAAAGTGGTTTTTTGAGGAGGTAGAGATGGCCAATGATGGGTGGATAAAGGAATGGACTTGGTGGGAGGTTTTGAATTTTGTTTAACAAGTGTTTTGTAAGGAGATACAGTGCTAAAAAGATTAGAAAGCAGATAACCAGGATCTCTATTGATTTGCACTAGTTGAAGATTTCTTGCCTTTTGTCATAGCGTGAGATGTGTTTATTATTTGCTCTTTTAAACCGCCTTTTAGCGTTATTTTTCATTACTTAATTACGAGAAAATTTGAAAATAATTTTGCTCTATACATGTATTTGAATCTCTACTTTTTGAGACTTGGAATCTTTGAACGTGGGCGCAAACAATAATACTAACAATCATCAAGGTGTTTGATCATGAAAGAGACGGCGGACCAGTGATCTAAACTATTATCCCAACCTTCAATATATTTATCAAGTAGAAAGTAAAATATTACAATTTTTAAAGCTGTTGTTATGGTCTAATAGAAATTAAAGTAGTCATTTTTAAACTTGTTATTATAGAAATTAAAGTAGTCATTTTTAAACTTGTTATTATGATTTGAGACATTTTTTATTGGTAATCATAGTTTTAAGTAAAATAATGATCGTAAATTCAAATTATTCCCCAAATTAAAAAAATAAAATTAATAAACATTGCACACATCTCATAATTTAAAATATGGATTGGTGAATTAAGCCATTTTGTAATCGACATTACGGCAATAATTTGAAATGTTAACAAATAATTTTTACAAAGATGAAGTATAGATATTTCATTCTTGATTCAAATAAAATATTGTTGATAGTGCAAGGGCTCCAACCTTATCTTATTTACATGCCATTTTTATACAAGTCCTCTTCTATGAACTAAAAAAGTTCAAATTTGAGAAAGTAGGTTAAGCATGGCTGGGCGTGGCTGCCATGAAGCTTTCAATGGGTGAACCCTGGACAGACTTTGTCCGGGTCTTTCTGTCGTGTCCACCAGCTCCTCACCAATTCTCTTCCAATCAAAGCATTGAATCAGTGTACCTACAGTCAACCCTACCATTCTCAAACCCAATGCTTCTCCAGGACAACCTCTTCTCCCTGACCCAAATGGCATCAACTTGAACCCATCCCTAGCTCCCTCGAGGCCTCCAAACCTCTCTGGCATGAACTTCCTTGGATCTACCCATATCTTGGGATCATTTTGTATGCCCCAACAATTGATTAGTAACGTTGTACCCCGTGGGATGCGGAATCCTTCCACCGTACATTCCTCCGATGATTCATGAGGTCCCCATAACGGAGCTGGCGGGTACATTCGAAGAGTTTCATTGATGATGCTACGAAGATGGGGAAGCTGAGTTATATCAGATTCACAAATCAGACGGTCAAATCCGACGTGGTGATCCATTTCGATTTGAGCTTTCTTCAGTTCTTCTGGGTGGTTAAGCAAAAGTGAAAGTGCCCACTCAATAGTGTTGATTGAAGTATCTGTCCCGGCTACTATCAGAACCTATTGAAATATGATAGTTTTAGTGTGTAAAGGGTAATAATGTAAACTTACAATTTGAAAAGAGTGACGTGAGTGAAATAATGGAAGAGAGAAGCAGAAGCCTGTGTTAGTGAAGAGTGAGAAATGTCAACATGTTTCTCACTTCCTTAAAAATGGTTCCATGCACCCTTTTTTATTGTGAACTAGTATTCTCTCATGCTATCTTTTTACCTATATAGATCCAATGTCAGTTAATTTTTTTTAAATTTTTTTCTTTCCTCCTTTTAATATACAGTACATTTTCACCTGCTCCCTATAATTTTCTACGACTCAGTTTTATCCATATTATCTTCAAGTTTTTAGGATTTAAATCACTAATCATACATGATTTATTTTTGACAACAATGATAAATTTATCTAGAAAAGGAACCATTAATTCAACAAAGTTAAACAGCATTATCTACTCCGACACTTATAACATCAATTAATAACTTTAATTAGTTAGGTAGAGCAGATGCATCACCAAGATAGTGAGAAAAACCTTTAACGGAGTTCAAATATGTATGAGAAATAATTAATCAAAAGGAGAGAATTGGGAATTGAAGATGGATCTTACAAGCATGAGGCTTTTGATGACATCGTCTGTGTAGTAGTCAGGATCTCTTCGTTGGGACGCCAGCAAAACCTCAATCAGAGTCTTTGATTTCTCTTTAGAACCATCGCTAACCATTCTTGTTCTATGTTCTTAGTCCAAATCCTGCATGAAGTCATCTCTATTTCTCCAACACTCAATCATTTTCTTCTCAAGCTCCCTAGATTTAATCCACGGCAAGAAATCACCTATATTAGTGGCCCCACTCAATTTGATAGTCTCTGCCTGGATCTCTTTAAACCGCTTGGCTTCGTCCGAATTCGAGACAGTTTCACCATAATATGGCTTCCCACCTATCATCCTCATCATAACATTCATAGTCAACTCAAAAATGGCTGTCCTCAAGTCAACGGATAGAGTTTGATCCTGAAAGAGGCTGCGGACCAATGATCTAACCTCATCAACTCGAACACTAGATAACATTTGAAGGCGAGTAGATGAAAAGAGTTCAAGGGACGAGATTCGTCTGAGGTTTCGCCAGTGTTCACCGTAAGGAGCCCAAATGAGGCTTGTGTAGTTGTAGCCGAAGTGTTTTCCGACGAGGGTGCGAGGGACGGTTGGCGAAAACGACATCGTTCTTGGTCAAGCATTCTTCGGCTGCAGATGGTGATGAGACCACGAGCACCCGGCGTGACCCGCATTGGAGGAGGACTACGGGGCCTTTTCGTTTTGATATCTTCGATAGAGTTCTGTGAAGTGGTTTTTTGAGGAGGTAGAGATGGCCAATGATGGGTAGACGAAGGAACGGACTTGGGGGGAAGTTGTGAATTTTGTTTTGCACGTGTTTAGTTAGGAGATACAGTGCTATAAAGACTAGAAAGTGGATAAACAAGATCGCCATGGATGCTTACTGGTTGAAGAGTTTTTCTGTTTTTGTCAAAGAGTGAGATGCGGCTAACCTCTTCCGAAAGACCTTCCACTTTTCAAAAATTATATATATATATATATATTAACAGAGAGAGCGATTGGTGTCTGAGATAAGGATGAAAGAAAGATACCCCTTTTAAAGTTTTTTTTTTTTTTTTAATGTTTTAATATTTTATTTGTTAAAAATATCTTAATATAAAATTTAAGATAACTATTATCATATATTTAATTTAGGGGTCGTTTATTTTTACTACTTTTCATTTAATGGGTTTGAATTATATTTTTTAAGTGATTTTTTATTTGAAATAAGTGATCAAACCACTTAAAACTATTAAAAAAAATCACTGAATATAAAGCTACAATTTTTTACTTTTACTTAATGACAAATCACTTAATAATTTTTTTATATATATTCTTTCAAATCTATCATTCCAAAATAATATATTTCCAAATTAGTTCTAATTTTACATTATACAGATTTATTTTAAATATAATTAATGAAATATTGTAATGACTAAAATATATATTACTTTACAGTTTCAACTTTTTTTACAATAGTTCTTTAACTTAAGAACATTTTGTTTAATTTTTATTTAAATATATAAATTTAATTTACTTACTATAATAATTTATTTTTGTATATATAATTTTAAAAAATTAATTTACTATAATAATTAATTATATTTTAATTATGAATAAAAAATGTTATTAATATATACATAAAAGTGTTTTATTATTTTTTAATAATTTATTATAATTGTTTATATTATATTAAATGAAGTTTCAAAACAACTAATAGTAAAATGATATAAATGTCATATTACTAGTTTTCAAACAATTTTAACTTTAAAAAACAAACGAGATTACTACACATTCAGAGGTAAAGGAAAAAAAAAAAAACAAACATGTCATTCAGATTTCAGGTTTCAGACTCTATTCAGTCTTAAGTCTTCAGCAGCACTATTCAGTATTCAGACAAAAAAACAAACGATCCCTTTATTAAGGTGGGGATTAGTTTGAAAAAGTTTTGGCACTCGCTCGCTCACTCACTCACTCACTCACTATTGAGTGGCAGAACGAGTGCGTGGTCCATAATGGATAATAACAATCGTGTTGCATTGGCAATGAGTCAAACCCACCATAATCGTGTTTTATTTGAAGACTTATAATTTATGGTCCGCAGTAGTTTGCAATTACAACTTTATAAGAAATTATTTAAACGTCTTAAAGCATATATATGAAAATATATATAAATATATATATGTATTTAACTATCTTACTGATTGATTAAGATTACCTATCAATAACCATTAGATTAGGTTATAAAAGTAATAATCAATAGCAATCTAATGATTGTTATTGATGGATAATCTTACTCAAACAAACAAATATATATATATATATAGATGCTTTTGTATAAATATTGAAAATTTTTTATAAAAAATGTGAAAAGAAAGTAAAAAATTGTTTTTATCCCAAATAAAGTCTTATTATTTTTAATTTTAAAGGAAACTTCAATTGGTATTGGATTTCTTTCAGCCCTTCAAACATTTTACACGCTACATTGCTTGTCAAATGTTTCAAAAGTTGAAAAATGACTAAAAACAATTGAAGTTTATCTCACAAACAAATCAATGATATTTTTTATTCAAATCATTTCTTTGTTCTCCAACTTCCAAATTTAAATTATTATTAATAATGAATAATTGATTCTACATCTCTTTTTGTCAAAACGAAGGAAATTCCAAAATTTTTCCTATAGTTTCACTATATTTAAGGAAATTAACATGATTTTAAAGGCTAACTCAAAGAGCCCTAATGTTAAGCAAGAGTCATTTAATACCTACAAAACCCAAACTTCCATTGGTCTACCTAGCAATCTAAACATATATTAGTCTTTTGATTACAAAATAAAAATAAGATAAAATAAAGAATCACTTGATTTTTAATAAGCCTTTCAGATTGAGGCCAGATTAGCCCGTTCTAAACCCGAAACTCTTTTTTATTAAGATGTCCAATACTCGGTCAATGACTTGAATAGATTATCGATTTTTGTTACCCAAATTTGTTTGGAGTAGCTGAGTAGGGTGTCCCATACATAACCTACTTTGATCTTATTCGTTGAAAAATATATTTTTTAATGTACACTTAAATATAAAGTTTAATTTTCACTTAAATATAAATATATATTGAAATTAAAAAGTATTCTTAAATTTAAACATACGCTAAAGTAAACATAACAACAATGGTGAAAAAACCGATTATGTTTAATTCGGAGAGTGAATTTTTACTTTTGTTTATTGTTGAACATGTGATCTTATTAAGCTATACTTGTGACGATCGAGATCATGACTTATCTTCTACCTTCTTATCTCTTTCTTGAGAGTAGCATCAATATATTTCCTTTATAATTTTGTTTATTGATTGAGTTCTAATTATTGGGTCAAAGTTTTTTATAACTTTGTTTTTTGATCAATATATAATCAACAAGTCAAAATTTGTTTGTATAAACTTGTTTCAATCTTTTTTAGGATTGTGTTTCAATTTAATTATAGGTGTCGTATCTTTATATACGGGGTTCCTATTAGTTCGTATTAGAGCTTTAGGTAGTAAATCAGGTTTGATCTATCCATTTATCTTATTCGTTTCTAGTTTATTTATTTATTTTTATTTCAATCGCATATTGATTCGCACTAACAACATATTGGTTGAATTTTCAGCATACTAGTTCATCAATATATTATTGGTCGAATCAAGTTTGAATTTGCTTTTTGGTCAAATTCATCATTCATCATCAAGTCACTTAGTTAACCACACATTGTTTCTTGTCTTCGAGTGCCCATCATTTTGTTAGTTGCTTTTGTTTACATTATTTTATTGTCGCACCAACCTCTTGATCAACATCACCATCAATTCTTTATAATTGTTTTTCTTGTTCGAGTCATTCTTTAGCTGCATAAACCATATGTTCTTCATCCTATTGTCACACCATCCTTTTTCTTGATTAATATCGCCATTCTTGATTCATTACATCTTCTTTTGTGTTCTTAATTTTTGGCCATATTACATCAATTATTTAGGGATTGAAATTTTGCGGCATATTTAATGTTGGCCGAATGCTATCAACCTTGAATTGCATCAATCTTGGCCGAATCTTTAGTTGAATTATATCAATCTTGAATTGAATCAATTAAGATTCTTGATTCAATTATTCTTGAGGTGAATTAACACCTAGGTTTTCTTGATTTTTTCTTGCTATCATATATTTTGATTCATAATTCTTACAAGATTTGCAAGATTCACATCACCTAGGGTTCCTTGATTTGCAAGATCTATCTATTGTTTCATCGTGATTCAATCCATATATTCTGCATTCAAAACATTGAGTGCGTTCTAGTTTAATTAAAAAAGAAAAGAAGAAAAAAAAAAGAGAGAAAGGAGTGAAACACGTGATGGAGTGTTGTGGGCTTCTTTCAACGTTCCTTTTAGGTTTCAATTACCCTTTTTAACAACGATAAAGATGGGTGACGATTTGAGAACAAATCATTTTGAGGAAAAAGAGGATGATGAAAACCAAGATAGCAATTATGGAGGACAACGAGATAATTGGACAATGAGGCAATTGAAGTCAAATGGGCTTAATTTTGGAGGCTTTGAGCGCTAATTGAAGACAATTGGAGGCAAATAGGAGTTAATTGAGCTTTAAATAATTTGGACTAAGTGTATTTTAATTGTAGAGTGTCGATGTTTCCACCCTTCAAAAATGGTATATACACCCCTTTTGTTTGCACACTCAATAAAAATTTTAAAATTTTTCTAATTTATTTTAAAACCCCACTTAATACCAAGATTACCTTTTTCTCTTCATTTATTATATATATTTTTGTAAATACACCCTTTAAGTCAACTATAAATAAACTATAATATGTGTTAAAAGTAAATTCAGTGTAAATTATTTTGTTGTCACTTGATAGAAATTTTTATCTTACCATTTAAATTTTTTTTAATAACTTCATTGTATATGAAACAAAACCTATACTAAGCAAATAATGTAAAACAAATTCATTTAACCAATGAATTTTTTTTTTTTTCAATTAGAGATTTGTATATAAAATAATATCTATTTTATTAGTTTACTCTCTCAAACCCTAATTTTTCATTTATATCATAAGACTTGCATGAATATTTATCAGCTAATTTTTAATTAAATTAGGATTGCATGAATGATTGGAGATGATTAAAGTTAGGGTTTGATGATGAACCCTTTTTAATTTTTATGATTAAGTCATTAAACCTGTTTTCCTCTCTCAATTTTTAATTTTTCATTTATATTATAGAACTTGCATGAATGATTACCAGCTAATTTTATAGGAACTTTAAGTAACATTTGTTTGATGATGAATTATGAATATCGATTTAAATCTGTAGTTTCTGGATGATTTGAAACATATCTTTTTGTTTGTTTGCTGACACGATGAAGAAATTGAAAGAAAGAAGTGATATTTTTGTTTGGTTGTAAGAAAATCTTACAAAAAAAAATGGAAAATGCTAATGTGGTAATTAATATTTGACAATATTCTTGATGATTAAATTAGGATTATATAAATGACTGGATACTTTCTAATTTTTGATAGAGAAAAGTTAGAGCTTAAAAGAGTAACAAAAAGAAAAATTAGGGATTGAAAAAGTAAAAATGGTTTAAAATATAAATGATATTTTAATTAATAATTGGTGGGTATACTTATAAGATATTTACCCTTTTAGTAATTTTACTTAAGGGTAATATTATACACTTAGGAAAATGCTAATTTGGGGTGTACATATAATTTTTGAGGGGGAAAATATCAACACTCTTAATTGTAATGAGTTTTAAATTAAGTTAGTTTATTTTATTTTAATTAATGTTATTTGGGCTGAGACATTTAATTTTATTTAAGCCTACGAGTGTGTTTAGTTGAGTCCAATTGTTAGGAGGTTAGGGTTTCATGTTAGGGTTTTATTTTTTTACCTATAAAAAGACTTGTAATCTTACGCCAACATAATAATAATGATGATGAAGTTGATTATGTTTAATTGAGAGAGTAAATTTTTTCTTTTGTTCATTATTGAACATATGATCTTATTAAGCTATACTTATAGGTGATCAAAATCATAACTTATCTTCCACCTACTCATCTCTCTCTTAGGAGTGGCGTCAATATCCATTCTTTTATAACTTTGGTTCCTTAATTGAATTCTAATCATTGAGCCAAAGTTTTTTTATAACTTTGATTCTTCATTAACATATAATCAACGGGTCAAAATTTCATTTATAAACATATTTTAATCTTTTTTGAGATTATAGTTTCAATTTGATTGTGGATGTTGTATTTTTATATAGGGGGTTCACTGTCAAATTGGTTATAAGAGTGGTTATCAATAACAATCTAATGATTATTATTGATAGGTAATCTTATCAAATCAATAAGGTAATCAAACATATATATATATGCTTTTGTATAAATATTGAAAATTTTAATAAATAACGTGAAAAGAAAGTAAAAAAATTGTTTTTATCCAAAAACAAAAAAGAGTTATTTATTTTTAGTTTAAAGGAAACTTCAATTGGTTTTGGAATTTTTTTAGCCCTTCAAACATTTTACATGCTACATCGCTTGTCAAATGTTTCAAAGGTTGCAAATTGACTAAAAATAATTAAAGTTTATTTTAGAGTTAAAAATGAATAACGTTTTTTTGGATCGAAATGAATTTTTACTTTTTTCTTTGTCACTTTTCAATTTGCCCCTTTAATTAAGTATATATGAAAGTTATGTTAACTTAATGTTAGGTCTCACAAACAAATTAATGATGTTTTTTATTCAAATCATGTCTTTGTTCTCCAACTTCCAAATTTAAATTATTACTAATAATGAATGAATAATTGATTCTACATCTCTTTTTGTCAAAATAAAGGAAATTTCAAAATTTTTCCTATAGTTTCACTATATTAAAGGAACTTAACATGATTTTAAAGCCTAACTCAAAGTGTGTAACTATAATAATAATAATAATAATGTTAATAAAAATAATATTAATGTGTATTAAAAAGTAATAAAGTGTGTAACTAGGTTGGAGCGGGTCAAAAGCGTTTAACTGAAATCCAACCAATTATAAGCTAATTAAAAAATTTTATCCAATTCAACTCGAAACCCAGTTTCAATGTTTTAAACTCACCCTCAAGTGGATTGATTATATCTCTAGTTTGAATCAAATCGGAGATTTTTATTATCACTAATTCTCATTGATGATGTATTACTTGATGAATGGATACTAATTAATGATTATTTATTAGGATCTTTCATCTTCTTGCAATAAGTGTAAGTTTTGAAAACTGAATAACTAAATGAGTTTTTCTAGCTCAATTAGTGTTCGCAAGTTATAGTTTATGAACAAAGAAAATAGTTTGCACAATTATTGCACGGTTTGCGACCTTCATTTGTGAACTATTTCCTTTATCCGTGAATTATTGTTCATGAACACCGATGATACTAAGGAACTTATATTAGTTATTCAGTGTTATTTTTATAACTCGCACTTTTTTGGTGTTATCTATTGGGATTTCCTCTTATTGTATCGCATTTGAAAAATGAATTCATTCACTAATTCCAACATCAAGAATTAAATCAAGTTGAGATAAAAAAGATAGGATGTCTAGCATTATTGATTTTAAAGTAAAACATAATTGAACAAACGATTGGGTAAGGAATACAAATTGAAAATTACATTTTGGTCCTTTCTTAAGGTTAGAGACTTCAACAGCACAATGATAGGAAAATTAATTTGTCTTAGTTATATTATCATTGTCATTTATTGTATTATCTCATTCTAAGATCTGTAGAGCGACTACAAATTACTTATTGCATTTGGGATGAATTTTAGACAAATATTGTAAATGATCATTGCTTATTACTGTCTCCAAACCTTCTTAAAACTTTAAAATATTATAAAATGAAAATGAGGGAAAGTGACCCTCAAATACCCACATTTTGGTCTTATCATTAAATTAATCATTTGAGTTTTGATAACACATAAAATTGGAAAGTTTCCAGACTACCTTTAATGGAAGTCTCCTTTATCTCTTTCTTATCTTCTTTGTTTCATCTCTTCTCTTGACCAATTTCTTCTCTCTCTAGGATTCACCAATTTCTCTATTTTTAACAAATGTTATTGTTTTGAAATTGTAAAATGGTATGGATTTATATTAGAGATGTTTAGGTGTTGAATGGGGTAATTTCACAACCATCCTCAAGTGTTTTTACTTAAAATTACACAAACCTTGCTTACCATCAGTGATAAGATGTTAACAACTAAGAGAACAATTATAAAGTCATAAATTTACGTACTCTATTAGATTAAATTAACTTTCTTATTTAAGAAATCCTACATTAAAAATGAAATGAAATGGATGGAGGAGATTTGATTCTCTTCCATCAATCATCTCATCTCCTCCATCGAAATAAAATTAATTTAAAATAACAATAAATAAAACTTAAAAATTAAGAAATAAAAATGGGAAATGCTTCATCTCTAGCGTTGATGGAGACTCACTGGTCTATACTAGCGGTGGAGATGGAGCATATTTGCTCAATCATTATGGATGAACAATGCTCCTCCACGACCAGAGCAAACATATGCTTGTGGAAGAGTCATTGCTCTTCCACAATTGGAGCAAAGAACTTTCCTCCACGAGCAGACCTTTACTCCTCGTAGAGGGGTCACTTCTCTATATAAGACCAAATTAGCAACTTCATGTGCATAAATGATTGCTTCTCCATGAGCTTCACGTGGATGAAAGATTGCTCCTGTACAAGCTAAATAGATCTCTACTCTTAGGAGTGCATTATATATGTTTATGTTTTTAAGCAGTACTTACGTTGTCGCTATTCACAATTTATAATGATTTGTTAGGATTTTTATGAGATGTTGAAATTTTTACCATCACTTTTTTTTCTTCCACATAAACATCATCTATTTTTAAACTTGATAATTCCTCCATTCACTTCATTACTACTTTTACATGACATATCCATTACATTTTGATGAATAACTAATAAAATGTTGCAATTTGATGAAAAAAATAAGAAGAGCAAAAAGTAAAGAGATAAGAAAAGAAAAGAAAAAAAAAAAAGGAAAAAACGAAAGAAATAACAAGACTAAGAAAGTTGGAAGTGAGGAGCAAATCTGACCCTTATAAAAGGGACAAAAAATCAGACCGTTGGTGGTCCTTCAACGGTCAGCTTTCTTATCTCTTTTTTAAATTTTCCTTCACATAAATTAATTCAAATCATAAGGGTAAAATGGTAAAAAAATAAAAAATGCAAACACTTATTACATGACATTACTCCAGTTTCACAAGGGCCAAATGGTAAAAAAACTTTGGAAATATAAACCTTAAAACATATGGTGGCTGAAAGTTGACCATTTTCAATTTTTTTGTGTCTTATGTATGGGTAATTTGATCACTTTACAATCTTGAGGGTAATTTAGATATTTAATCTATAATCTTTGTCAACAGTTAAATTAGATGAAATTTGAACTAATACTGTGGGGTTTGATAAAATAAAAAGGTAAATAAGTTTTGTTTCTTTTTAAGTATTCCTAAGGAGGTATTATGCAATTTGCTTTTATTTTTAATATATTATTCAATTATTCTTTCCACCCATCTAATGTCAGATGGTGAAGAATATTTTTTTCTTTCTTTCTCTGTTTTTTTTTCAAATATATATATATATATATATATATTTAACCCTGAATACCTAGTCAACCATTAGTTTGGATGGAAGGGAAGATTTGTGTAATTTTGAGTAAAAAGCTTATATAGGTGACATTATACCTAAACTTTGTGGTGTTTGTGCAATTACCCCTGAATTTGAACAAAAATGAAAGGTACCAAACCCTTGAAGAAATCCTCTGTTTTGTATTTGAAGTTGACATTTTTCTTTTAAATCCTTGTAGTTGTTCAAAATCTATGATTTTTGTTCGAACTCGATATCTTTTGTTCACCAAACATGAGATAACATCTAATCCAATCTCATTTCATCCAATCCAATCCAATCCAATCCAATCCCACATAAATTATCTAATCCTATCCCGCATACCAAACGAGACCTTATGGTAGCTAGCTTTAGAAAAGTTAATGACCAAACTCTGCTAACCTTCTCAGATTTGGCAAACAACAAAGACATCAAGATGTCTATCAAACTATTCAATAATATAAATCACACATCAAAACAAGCCATGAGTTGACATACACAAGTGCTAATCTTGACGAGTTAATTGAAGGCAATCTAAGAGCAGTGAGTTAAGAAATACTGTATGTATTATTCAAAGAAATAACTAGTACTTCTTTAAGGTTCACTAAGCAAACGCCACCTTTGTATGTATAATTCAAAGAAATAACTAGTACTTCTTGAAGGTCACTAAGCAAATGCCACCTTATATCGCTCCGCGAAGATAAATAAAACATCCTTGTTTACAAAGAAAAATCTGCCACTCGAATTGGTAATGTATTCTTTTGCCTTTCTATTCAGCAATCCACAAAAATCAAAATCTTTCAATAAGCATATGACATTAAAACATCATGGCATCTTTGAACATAAATGGCACATTATGTTTAGAAACACTTATAAATATTAAACAATGGATTCCACATCATCTTCCATATATTAGACATTGGATTCCACCTCATCTTCCATATATTAGACATTGGATTCCACATCATCCTCCATCTCGCGCACAGACTGAAGGGGACCACTACCAAACAAGAACCCACTGTCTGAGAAACTATTCAAAGGGCCATCTCCAGATAAACATACCTGTGGCTCAATCTGGTTCAAGCGGTTCCACTCATCATCTGTTAGAGACCAATTAAATATGTCGATGTTTTTCCTTATCCGATCAGGCTTCAGGCTACATGGTAGGACACTTGTCCCTCTCTGCAGACCCCACCGTAAAATAACCTACAATGAGCGATGCATATTACAAAAGAATAAAATTGCCACAATCTTTTTGTGGAAAACATATACACGTCATGTTATAGTATAAAGTTCAATTTTGGGAGTTAGATTCCCATTTATTATTCACCAATCCATTGCACTCAAGGTCAATTTTCTTCGTTTGGCTTAGCCAACTGCTGTGACAATTTTACCATATAACATGACAATATCCTGGATACTAAACATTCTGATTTCCAAATATCATGCAGCATGATCTTAAATAGTGAAGGCACGTGTATACACAGTGCATTGAAGCTTTTGTCCTCAGGTCCATGGTTTGGTCTATGTCCTTTACTAGGATATTAATACACCAATGCAACTTCAAAACATCCATAATTTCAAATAGTTGGATTCCCATAGCGTCAAAACTTGTGATCCACAAGCTATTGAATCCAATTTCATAGAACCATTCTTTTGAGACTTCACGAATACACATATAATTATAACAATAATAATAATAATAACTAATTTGCTGACAATATTACAGAAAATTCCTGTGTCTATTTAGAATCAGTTTGAGAAAATTTCTGTGAGCATGCAACACTAACAGCAATTGCAACGATTATTATTGTTTTTAACAAGTTGCAATTAACATATGAAGCATCAAGAAGTGAGATATAAAACAAAAAGAGTGATATGTCTGCTTTTTAGCGTCCATTTACAAGTGGAAAATCAGAATCCAATGGCCATAAATAAATCCAAACATACTTTTGCTTAATTAAATTGACAACCAACAACAATAAACAACAAATTTCCCTTTCTAATACTATCATAAACAAACATTCGAACTAGAAATTGCAGATGCAGAAAATCAGAAAGCAAATCAACAGATTTATTCATCTAATTCCATGGTTCAAAAGACCGTAAACGAAGAAAAAACATAAAATGTTTAATATTTCTAAATTATTTTATAAAAAAGTTAATAGAACGTTGATGACATGTTGTACAACTTGCACTCCCCATATTGATGGGTTAGGTGGGCTTAAAAGGAAACAGGGCTGCTCATTATGCTAAAGAGTGGACTGCTTAGCCATTCTAGGAACATATTTGGCTTACTGCAGTAAAGGCCATGAATTAATGTTCTAATCAGTCAATACACCAACCCGTATCATAATTTCATAGGAGAATAGTGGGGTGAGCCTCATCCAGCAATTTAATTGCCAACATAAAGCATGCCCACATTCAGATTCTTAGATATTTCATATAAAACGTGCCCTAATAAGAAAATTGATTCACGTATATTAGCCCTATAGTTATAGGACATAAAGCAGATTCACACCATCAGGGATTGAAAAGAAATAGAGAGAAGAAGGCGAATTCTGAGGGAGAACCATATGAAAATTTTTAACTTTATCATCCACGACAAAAGAAATAGCTGGTGGCAACTTTAGGAGGAAAGAAATGAGCCAAACAGGATGTATTTGATTAGCTTATGATATATAATTTATAATATGTTAGATCAACTAAAAAGAAATAAATGCATCAATGAAGGATCTTGGTAGCCATGTTCTAGGATTAACCATGAAGGTCTAAATTCTGAGATCAAGTCAAATAAACTTAGGACATGAAGTTTTATCATGAAGCATTTACTTTAACATTATTGATTTGCAGTTGCACAAAAACCAATGCGTCTGCTGAAACATGGGGAAGACATTTTAGTTAAGTGGACTACAGCAAGCAATATGTTGCTTCAGAGTCCTCAGTTCTATTTCATATACTTTTGTCACATTGATGAAAAGAGATGTAGCAGCGTTAAAAGGAAATTTGGAACTCAAACAGCAAAAACATATTTAAACATATAGAACCACCATTGACTTGATAAAAACCAGCATTAATATATTGCATTAGATGATACTATTAAGCACAGAAATCCATCAGTGTCATTGCAAAATAAGCAGATTTTTTGCAAATTATAATAAATATTTAACATATCAACATCCGTGAAATGCCCACAGGTGGTATCATCAATCACGAAAAACTAGCAGTTCTTTAAATGTCCTAATGTGCATGGAGGCTAAACCTCTAAATACTACTTTACTCACGATAAACATATTCAGTATCCAAGGATTTCAAGCTAAAGATCCCCTTGATTTATAACTTCTTCATGGAAAAAAATTCCTCTCTCTAAAAAGAAACCACGCTTCAGGCCTGTAGGCAGAAATGCATCGCGAATGCTAGGATTGAACTGGTTTAAAGTTGTTGATATGAACCCACTTCTCTAATTAGGGACTTAAAAAGTCTCACACAAACATGTAAATGATAGATAGAAACAATAACAGGTATATTGAACCAAAATTCTATGATGTCAGATCAATCATGCAAAAATCAACAACTTTTAACTACATCAATATGCATTCATACAATGTAAGTCCTAAAACTAACAAATATTGTGTCAGACACAGAAAAGATTCTCGAGTTGGCAAACTAGCCTTGAATTTTAGTCATATATAAGCGACCACCCATAGTCTCATCTATTCCCACATAGAATATAGGTGCTTAATCTTATACAAGCTGCAACAACCTCAAGAAAAATCTTAAGCAATTATAGCCTACCCAAAAATTTCGATAACTACATTCCATTGAACTAAGCTGCCAATAATGCTATTTACTACGATTCCATCCCATAAGCATGCTTGTAAGTCATTATCACAGGGAGAGGATTCTTAGAAATTATATTTTACATCTTAATTAAATATGAATATCATTACTTGGAGTTAGAAAGATGCATTCTAACAGTGAGGTGGGAAGTTGGCCTATCAAATATCTTGGCCTTCCTTTGGGTAACAATCCTAGATCCATGGTTTTTTGGAATCTGATGATGGAAAAAATAGAGAAGAGATTGACTAGTTGGAGAAAAGCATGCATTTTTTTTTAAGGTAGAAATACGTTAACTCATTCATTTGGTTTATCAAGTCTTCCTGTTAGTGGCCAAAAGATTAGAAAAGCTTATGAGCAATTCTCTTTCGGAAGGAATAGAGGAGGGGACAAAAAACCGCTTAATTAGATGGGATGTGATTACTATGGACTCTTCAAAAGGGGGTCTTGGTTTCGGAAACCTTGTCAAAAGGAATTTGTCCCTTTTGGGAAAATGGTTGTGACAGTTTCCACGAGAGCCAAACTTTGTTTGGCAAAAAATCATTGCTAGTAATGTTGCTATTCACAAGAATGGGTGGGATCCTAAGGGTAATTTAAAAGGATCCAACTGTTGCCCTTGGCTCATATTTCTCAAGCTTTTAGTTTGTTCTTTCCTCACATGAAACTGCATATCGGGGATGTGGCAGGAGAGTGAAATTTCGGAAGATGTCCACAGAGGTCAAGCGGACTTTTGTATGCTATTTCCATGTTTATACAGATTGTCTGCAGGGCATAATCTTCCAATTGTTTGATTCAAGACCGGTAATATGGCTAAAAGAGGTTGGTATCTCAGGCTTTCAAGATATTTGAATTATATAGATGCAGAAGAATGTGCTAGTTTGCTGCGTTTAGAAGGGGCAGGAAAGAAGATAGAAGATTATGGATATTAGAAAAGAGTGGAATTTCTCAATGCAATCCTTCTTAGCAGCCTTGATTGATGACCCAAGTCATCCCATCTTCGAGCTCCATTATATAATCAAGAAAAAGCCATGGTTCCTAATAAAGTCAGGCTTTCGGTTTTGTGAACTGCTAGAGGTAGAGTTAATACTAATAATCTTATGTCAAAGAAGAGACTAGGGATAGCCTTGGCTCCTAATTGGTACATCATAACTTAAATCTTCTGAAGACATTTTTCCTACATTGTTCAATGGTCCAGTACTTATGTTGCAGACTGTTTTCAAGAAGCTCATATAAAATGGACAACTCCTTTTCCCTGTAGAATGTTGTTATTGGAAAAATGGTCGGTTTTAGGTAAAGGTTGGAAGGTTAAAGTTCTGTTAGGCCCCCAATCATTGCCACCTACCATAGGAGGCAAAAACCAATCAAAGACTTGAAGGTTTATAAGAGGAAAGTCAAAACAATCGATGTTGATCGATGGGGTTTCGTTTAGGAAATTTGCTTGATTAAAGGAAGTTTGTCTAGTCAAACCAATCAATGTGATTGATGGGGCTTGGTTTAGGACGTTCGCTTGATTGGAGAAAGTTTATCTAGTCAAACCAATCAATGTGATTGATAGGGTTTGGTTTAGGCAATTCGCTTGATTGGAGGAAAGTTTGTCCAGGCATCAAATAATTAAAGGGGGTATTAGGATAGTTATAGTCATCTAGAATATTTGCATTGAAATTACAGAGTAGCTCTGTTAAAGCTTAGTGCACCACTTACCTTTTGAATTCCTGGTGTAGTACTAGGAATATTGTATCTGTACTTCTGTTTTCTAAACAATAAATTCACTATTCAGTCTTTGTTAGTCTTTTGTTAGTGAAAGTCCCAACAATTGGTATTAGAGCCTACATAAAGGACCAGTGAATGGTTATTACACAAATGGAGAGCCGTGTGGAAATGCTCGAAAAAGGTATGATCGAATTGAAGGAGATGGTGCAAATGGAGCATGTGGAACGTAACCAGTTCAACCAGTTCAACAACCAACCTTTGATCCTGGATAGGAAGTTGTCGAAGTTGGCTTCGATTAGGAATATGATAGCCACTTTAAACGAGGAAATAGACCAAAAGAGATTAAGTCCTGGAGCGAAGAAGGATCATCTGGAGGACATAATGAAGCTGTTTTGACAGTCACAACAATTACCAGACCTAAGCAGAATTCAGAATTCACAGCCACTCGACTTTACTCGGCAAGTGACGAATTTCGGCTGGTTGTGAAGAAGGTTGAGTTACCTAATTTCAATGGTCAAGACCCTGTTAGATGGGTATATCGGGCCGAACAATATTTTGAAGATCAGGATATTGAACCAAAGAACAAAGTTCGATTAGCATTTGTTGCAATGGAATGGATAGCAATTCACTAGCTATGGTAGTTAAAAGGCAAATGTCCGTCTATTACTTGGGAGGAATTATCTGTAGAAATCATGAGAAGGTTTGGTAGATAGAATGCTGGAAATCGTTATGAGCAAATGGCAAGGCTGAGGCAATCTATGTCTGTCGAAAATTACATCCAACAATTTGAGTATATTGCAGGAATGATTCCCGAACTTTTCGAACTAGCGTATGTGGGAAATTTCATTGATGGGTTGAAAGAAAAATTAAGAGAAAAATAAGGGTTCACGACTTATAAGAGCTAATACATGCCATAGAAACCGCAAGAGACTTAGAGGAGGAGATCATCGATGTAAATATGTATAAGAGTGAGAACCGTAAATATCGACCCATGTTCAGCAACCCACTCCATATGGGTTACCCATTATCTAACTCGACTCCTACTAAACCCATTAAGTCATGATCTGAACAATAATCAAACATTGTCAGTCAACCATCGACCTTTTAGACACCAATAACTCAAGTATTCCCTCCAAATGGATGGAGAAATTTCATCATTTATCCGGTTAAGATGCGAGCTCGCCACATTACTAATCAGTGCTTTCGTTGTGAAGGACAATCCTCGCCAAATCATGTCTATCCTAATGCACACCTACAGGTCATGATTGCAGCTAAGGATGAGGAGGAGGAGATACCTAACATTTCGCCTTGAGGACAAGACAGTTGTTAAGGGAGATAGTATTGTTAGGCCCCCTAATCATTGTTATCTACCATAGGATGCAGAAACCAATCAAGGACTTGAAGGTTTATAAGAGGAAAGTCAAACCAATCAATGTTGATTGATGGGGTTTGGTTTAGAAAATTCACTTGATTGAAGGAAGTTTGTCTACTCAAACCAATCGATGTGATTGATGAGGTTTAGTTTAGAAAATTTGCTTGATTGGAGGAAGTTTGTGTAGTCAAACCAATCATTGTGATTGATGGGGTTTGGTTTAGGCAATTAGCTTGATTGGAGGAAATTTGTATAGGTATCAAATAATTATTTAAAGGGGGCATTAGGATAGTTATAGTCATCTAGAATATTTGCATTGAAATTACGAAGTAATTTTGTTAAGGCTTAGTGCAGCACTAGCCTTGCGAAGTCCTGTTGTAGCACTAGGAATATTATATCTGTTTTTTCGGTTTTCTAAGCAACAAATCCCTTATTCAGTCATCGTTAGGGTTTTGTTAGTGAGAGTCCTAATAGGTTCTTTGGCAACGCACCAGAATAGATTTTTTTGGATGTTGTGGAATAAAAAGAACAAAAAAATCTTTGAGGGTCTCAAAAAGGTGAACACGTACAAGTTTTATGGGATAAGATCATATTTTGGCCTTTGCTATAAGCTTCTATAACTTCTGAATTTTAAGACACATCTATTTTCTTCATTATTCGTAATTATAAAGTACTATTGGTGTAGAAGTCTTGGCTTAGGGGTTCTTATTGTATTTTAGATTTTTTGCCAAGAATTTTGTTTGCCCTCTTATTGTTTTTTGGGTTGTTTTCCTTATTGTGGATTGTTTGGTTACCCCTCTATATCTTTGTACTTTGTTTATAAATTTTTTGATTGCTTATAAAAAAAATAAAACAAAGAAATGAAAGAAAGATGTGTTTTGACCATCTATGCATTTGAGATTAGGATTACCTCTAGCCCCTCTATACACATATGCCTAAATGGTTCAACAACATCAATTAGACATTCTCTTCATTCTTTCTACTGTGACCTTTCTAAAATTTAAGCTAACATATTTATGTTGGTAGTGAAAACGTTGTCAAATGTGTATCACACATAAGGTCCCAAATTAAGTTTAAAGCCAAAACGAAGGGATTTGAGAGTTAAATGCATGAGAACTTACGAGAAGTTTGGCAAACAAGGTTGACTGACTTGTGGTTGTATATAATTTTATTTATAGGCTTACAACATGCACTCTAACTTTTTTTTTTCTTTTTTTTTTTTAAACAATTTCAATAATTCGAGTTTAAGCATGGAGAACAGACTCGAACTCGAAACCTCAAAGGTGTAAGTATGAGGAGCATACCACCAAGCCAACCTAATCTTGTCATGCACTATCTCTCTTTTAACAACCACTTAAAACACCAAAAACTATGACTATCTTCTTTGGTGATGAGAAATTGCATGCACAGCTCTTTATGGTATTTCTTGTTGCTCCGATTCATAGTGAACGTCACCACACCATACCTCATACAACTGAGCGATAATTATATGTGTTTATATATCTCTACATATCCTATTCGATGATTCGATCACATGATGCATGATGAGTTCACAAATACTGACAACATATCATTGAACTATAGTCACTACCTTTTTATGTGCTCAAGTTTTGGACCTTATTGCACCTTTTATGTTCAAATGAATACATTTCAACTAAGCATAATGGTACTGATATTTTGTACAAGGAAAATGAATCCATACCCTAGTTACTACTGGTAACTTCTATTAAGTTTGAAAGATTAAGACAAATACTTGTCCGAACTATTTCCAAGCTGTTGTTGAGAGTTAAAAGGCCTTTTTGTCTTTAAAACTGCTCAAGCAACCGTATTGCAGCTTGTACTTGCACCATATTAGATACAAATCGAATCATCTCAAAATATAACCATTCAAAGGCATCCTCTACATTTCATCACCAGCCTAATGGTCGTACCAAATCCTACACATCATCTAACAGAGGTATCAAATGATAATTTGTTCCCAGTAGCCAGTAGGGAATGTAACATTGTGGAAGCGCACCATGAAGAGTCACCATAGAGTTTATGGTGGTTCTGGGAGTATAATGTTTATGGGAGTTTTAAAGGTTAAATTAGACATCTAAAGAGTTGCAATTCCTATTAGACGTCTATAAATAGACTTAGTCACTTAGACACTAAAAAAATCAATCAATCCTGTATTTCCAAATTACTTGTAATTACTACAATAACCTCTCAAATTTCTTTCATTAGAGTTGCTCTACTCACTTATTATCAAGTCCTACACGTGATAAACAATCTCTATACATTTTTTCACAGAAGTCCAATTGAGACCAACATATACAAAGATGGCGCCGGATTGGGTACATGATGGCCTTACATTGTTTTTCACTCTCACCTTTTGCTTTATGTCCAACATTTATAATAATTAACCTAAATTACTCTACTTACAAAACGACCTCCCCTTATTCCCATCTTTAATGCTTTTCTAATAATGAGATCTCTGCTATGCTTTTATCTTATTGAATAACTCTAGGTTCAAATGAAATCTAAATCTCTTGAGAAATTTGTTTGAAATATCAAAAAGTCAAAGAAAATTTAAAGAAATTATAATTCTTATGTCATAAACATACTGATAAAATTTAGCAAGGGGAAAAACGGAGCAGATAAATATGATCTTCAATAGAGCTAGATTGCTAGTACTAGAGATATGAATATGACATTGGATTGGCACAATCCATCTTATTTCTAGCAGTCAACCATTAGCTGATCTACAAATGGGATAGCATACTAGCAGTACCGAGTTGGTCATGGTTTTAGGTTTGCATTTTACTGAATTAAGCTTACAGAATTCACCAACGGTTACTTCCCATAGGCAAAGGTTTACAAGGTCAAACTATCCAATTGCTGAATTTTCTCTTTATTATGCCATTTTTCTTCTCTAGATATTTAGTTTTAATGCAAATATTTCATGTAAACTATGTTCCATCATGGTAGTCATACATGTAAGTGCATTTCTATCAAACCTTTGCACAACATACACATCAATTCTTAGAGATAAGATTGAACTTGGGAATCCTTACCTTTAAGCCTATCTTAAGAACTCCAACAACATGAGTATCCAAGACATGAGATTTCTCGCTATTGTTTTTACATTAATGTTTCCATTTTAGTATTTATAAAACACTAAAATGATCTAGATTTTTTAAGAAATTCAACTCATTTTCTAATACTATCGTAGAATTCTTAGCATGAAAAAATATGTCATGGAGACTGTGTTTTGATTAAGAAATTTCCACAGACAACATTTCTAACAAAAATGTTTCATCTATCAAGTCCCACAGCAACTCATGCGATGAAATATAAAATAGAGTGAAGACCAGATGGCTTACTGTTTCTTTTAAGCTAAATGGCTTATGTATAAAATTGAGAATCCATGGAAAAAATAAATGTAAATTAAAAGTCAAAGAGAAAATCCGGAGAGATAAAGATAAGTACAAGCAACTGAGGAAAAGGTCCTAACCGTCCTATGAACTCAATTTGATGACAACTTAAATACTTTTAGAATATAAATATTGAAAAGAACGCACATGATTATTACAAAGTTATTTGCCAAACCCTTTGAAAAGGCACTAACCACTATAATACTCAGCATAAATCAGCACATAATTGGTTTAGATACTTAAGAAAAACTATAATACATAAAACTGAGATAAAGTTGGCTCTATTCTTACTCTAAATCATGTCCTCAGAATTCAAGCTCCACAATGAAGAATAAAAATGTTAATCCCCATGACCCAATCCATATATTAATTTCAAAAGCTCATAGGGCCATAGTGGTTAACCTGGGATCAGAAGTTGTGAAAGTTACTTGATATCGAAATATGTTAATAGGAAGTATATTCTAACCTAAAAAGGTCAATAATCTTAATCACCACTTGCTTTGACACCAGTACCAATGCTAGACAAATCAACAACAGCAGTGAAGATTCATCCCAACTTTTGACAAAATGCCCAATCAGACTGTCTAATTTGAAAAATAAATGAAAAAGTCCCTACAATTATATCCATATATAAAAAACCTCAACTTCATGAATTTTTTCATCATTTCGAATTTAAGGTGACTGCCTTGCCTCGCCTTTTGCTTTTTAAAATCTTCTTTACATCAACTTACACTGTTTGGAAGTCCAAATCAAGGAGTGTTTCATTAAACTTAATGGAGCCTTATCCTTCTTGTTCAGATAAAAATAAGGTGAAATCATATTCTTAAGTGTTGGAGAGAGAAAAAAACACAAAATTAATTGGCTACACTTTATTGAAAGGAAAATGATGAAATTACGAATAAGTAATCAAATAATATATCTGGTAGTAGATATTTACCTGTTCAGGTGTTTTTTTACGTCGTTCTGCTATCTCTGCAACAACTGACAATTTTAGCATGGGCCCATGTACTGATCTTGACCTTCTAAATGATATGCATGGAGTTCCAGGTTCATTTTCCACACCTGATCCGCTATCAGATGGTCCAGGACTTGAAGTAGGCACCCCTAAAGGTGTGTGAGCAGATACATGGATACCTTTCAACTGACAGAACTTTACTAGATCATCTTGCCTCCAAAAAGGGTGCAACTCCACCTATAAAAAGCGCATCATTAATTAATTTTTAATTTCTAAATCCATGGATAAAGCATATATAAAGGAAATTTTCAAAACTTGAGAAAGGAAAAAATATCAACTACCAACTAAACCGATCTTTAATTAACAATAAAGAAAGCATATGTAGATATAACAATAACAATATCAGCAGCAGTTAAAAAACACAATCATTGAAATGAATTGTGAACTAATGATAACAATATAGGTATTTTACATTTATAAAGATAGAATTGATACTATATACATGGTACATTAACAACTGCGAGGACCTTAATGAAATCCAATCGACAGTCAATGACTTTTGGTGTGATTTTTCTTTTTTTTTTTTTTTTCATATATATATGAATGATATGAACAATGATATGTGAGCAAAGTTCGAAACTTTTTCAAGCTCTACAACAATTTTTTCTACAAATTTGCTAATATGAAGCATTAAAAATAGGGGGCAAAACATCGAAAAACTTTTATAAAAAAACCATTTTATAAAAAAATCATTTTATTTTCAAAAAATTTACAAATTTGTTTTCACAAGTATACTTCATTTCATATCATCCACAAAAAATAAATAAATAAATAAATCGAAATTCATTAAAAGTTGTGGATTTATCAAGGTCCTCACAAATCTTAATATAACTGATCCCTCATTACATAAGGACCTATACATAAATTGGCTTTTTGCTATATATGAGACAATTCGAAAATTTTCCGAGTAAAAAGGGCAGTTAAATGTTCAACCGTTAGATAAAAAAATTCTGTCGTTCACTTCAAGATACACTCCAATTCCTATATTTTCTAGATTACCACTTCTCTCCCGTACTCTAAATCCTAACTCTCCATATCATCTATCTCTCCCACACTTAACATGAATGCAAATCTACAACTCACCAAATCAAAATCACTCTCAAATAGTCCTTCAAGGTTTAAGCACTCCTTTGAGGTAAGTCTCATTTTAATTTCTTTCTTTCTTGAATTTAAAAGAGAATTGTTTTCTTTTATGTTCAATAATTCAGAGATTTTTCCTTTGGACTTTCTGTCTATTTGATTTTGACTGTGTAAGAGAAAGATATATTAAGTGAAAAATTGTTTTTTTATTGGTTGAGTTCAGCAGAATCTGTATGTTGATGATTAGAATTTTTTTATTTTTTTTACCTTATATTTAACATTTTGTTCCCTAGACTCTATGGAAACTCAGTGGTTAACAAAATTTAAATAACTTTCAGAAAAAAATTAAGTAGCAATGTAGGATCTTTGGCTCATCATTCTTGTTTCTCTTTCATTAACATTTGTTATCAACTTTTGTTTCTATCAATGTCATTGATTTTGTTCTTTTTCATTAGTTTAGTGTCAGCCAAATGGATGATGATACAAATGATCCAAACAAGGATTCAATGACCGACTCTCAAGCTTCTAAGGAGCAAACAACAAAATTTTCTTCCAACTCTACTGACTCACTGTATACCTCAAGTGAAGAATGACTTTAAGCCAAAAATAAGGCAAGAATTCACCTCTTTAGTGAAGGTTCATGAATAGGAAGTGTAACAACTTAATTGAAAGTTTAAAAAAAGAATAAGTTTGTTTTAAGGAAACAACATCAACTACAGAGGAAATTAACAAAAGAAAAGGGCATCAAGGGTCAGTTCAAGAGAATTGAAATGCAAAACTTGTGATATATATATACACAAACACACAGACATGTATGTATGCATGTATGTAGTTGAACATATTTTATCTATCAAACCAAAGAGAGTCTTATCATCTAGGCTAGAATAATTTAAAATTTGGACTTAAAAAATGACTTCAACATCCATCCATCCATTTTCACTCAATCTAAGAGTGAAAAAAGTGAATGAATTCAAATTTGATAACAACTCTTGAATTGAGTGAAAATGGACAAATGGATATTGAAGTCATTTTTTTAAGTCAAAAAGTTTTCTAGCCTAATATATATATATATATATGGTCAAACATATTTTATTTGTCAAACTAAAAAATCTTATCATCCACTAGCAAGTAGCAACTCCACAAAAGGTACGTCTTTTAAGGTCTCAAAGGAAAGTAAGCTACAAAAATTATAGTCCAAACATTTAGCAACTGCAAAGGTCCTACACATCAACAAAGTAGTATACTTGAAATTCAAGTTGGCTCCATTCAAAATATTGGATTTACATAGAGGGATTTATTACATATATTATTATGAGAGTATTTAGGCAATGGGATGAAGGGACATCATGCAGCATAATTGTATGAACATTTTGTGTTTAGAAAGAAGAATATAGGATTCTTTTAGGTTAAATTGTTACAATCAATATCTTTGAATTATTATTATTATTATTATTATTTTGGTGAACACGTGTTTAAAGTGAAATTAATGTTCTTATCCAAACCATATATTTTATCCATTTGACTGACAATATTAAACATATAAGAAAATAATTTTATCCTGTAAACTCTAAAAAAATAAAATTAAAAATGAAACATACTTGAATGAATTTTTCAACCTCAAAGGATAATTAGAGAGTTCGATTCAGTGAGTCTAGATTAGCTTTATGTTGAGCGTGAGAGAGATAGATGATATGGAGAGTTAGAGATTTTCTGTATTTATTTATTTTTTATAAGAAACGGACAGTTAGGGATTTGTATTATGAAAGTAAGATAATATGGAGAGTTAGGGATTGGAGAATATCTCAAAGAGAAAGAAATGATATTATTAGACACATTTTTTATTTGACCTTTACTTTTACAAATAATAATGGTGAGTGGCACTAATTTAGGAAATTTAATGAATTAAGCCTAATATTCCTATAATTGAATAGATCAAAACTCAGCAAAACATTTACCTATGTAAAAGTTTAAGAAGACCAAACTTGAAAATACTAACAACATTACAAATTACTGTAAAATAAGGAAGAATATGCCAGGAGAGCAAAACATGATTATGCAATAGCAATTCAGCAATCCTATCCTTATACAAATTTATCATTATATACAAAGACAGATCTAGCTATTAATATTTTTTATTTTCTCTAATTGCTGGGGAAGTCCACCGTTGCTTCCCCACCACAACCAGGAGATGCATGTACGTTATGCGGCAATTCAGCTATTCCAATTTCAAATGTTACGATATTTTTTTTTGATAGGAAAATGTTACGATATTTTTACAAATGATGGATTTGTTGTGAAGTCTATTATTCAAGATGGATGGTTAGGCAAAGCAAAAGTAGTTAAGCATCCCTCCATCACTTAATTCCCCACATCTCAAACCTTTATGGATGCAGAATTAGAAACTTCATCAACTAATCTAGCTAGCACCTTTAACGTTTAAAATGTTGACACAGACTCTTAAAGGAGTTATGCAAAGGAAAACTCTGACGATGATAGACATAGTTACCAGTTGATGGCTACAAATTTGTCTAATGGCATTCTTTAATAAATATAGTTTCAAAATCATGTAGGTTCTGTAAGATATTGAAATACTTTAAAACAAAAAAGTTAGTTTTCTAATTCGGAGTTGTACACAAAAAGAAAAAGGAAAGCTTCAAAAATAATGCACCATTGATGCTAACAGTTTAATTAAGTCTTTTGGAAAAAGGCAATATAGATCTTCTGTAATGTCAGAAAAAAGAATTAGGCGATGCTAGCAATCTCGCAAGCTCAAATTGAGGATGGAATTCCATTTTTTAAAACAATGAATTCTTCCGATATGCATCACTCAAATGGGGAATGTGCATCCAAAGAACAGATACACTGAATGGTTTTTCCTACCATTCAACTACTGCAGTTTACTTAAGTAGCAGCAACTCATTAAACCACAAAGCATCGAAAATCATTCATTACAGAAACAAATTACTAAGCAAGAAAGCCATGACACAAAATAGTTAAAACCAAACAATCACAATTCAACGAAAAAGGGTCTTATATCACTTACCTGATTGACAGCAGGCACAACTTTCGCAAATTTCAGCAACTCTTTGATCTGCTGCACCCTGAAATTGCTGACACCAATAGCTCTAACCAAACCCAAGTCAACTAGAGCTTCCATGGATTTCCACGCCTTTTTCAACCGGTTCAAAAACTGTCTATACTCACTCCCAGACTTCGAAGGAGGATCAGTAGCATCCCCAAAAGCCGACTTCTCAGGCCAATGCATAAGATACAGATCCAAATAAGAGACACCGAGATTCTTAAGAGACACTCTAACATAATTGTCGATCTTATTAAGCGAATTCATGGTACAATACAATGTGGAGGTAAGGAAAACATCCTCCCTCTTGAGGGATCCCCCTTTAAACGCTTCATCCAATGCTTCCCCTACTTCAACTTCATTCCCATAAAGATGAGCACAGTCTATGTGACGGTAACCCACCAACAATGCCGTCTTGACGGCTTCAACACAAAGGTCTCCACCACTTTGCCATGTCCCCAAACCAATGGCTGGAACTCTAGCCCCTGTGTTCAACACAAAATAATTCCCCTGACTCCCAACTTTTCCTTTCATCTCCCTTAATCTTCACACCAACCAAATTCCAATTCCAATACTTGAACTAATACTATAAACCCTGAACAATAGATATAGTAAAATCCAAATTCTCAAATAAGATATGCAAATTAAACAAAAACCCAGATTTCAAAATCACAACAATTAGAAAACCCACATCAGAGAATATAAATTGATTCTACAGTCAGGCATTTCACTTGAAAACTTGGACAGTCAACTTGTGTTCGTCAATTTCAAAAAAAAAAAAAAAAAAAAAAAAAAAAAAAACTTGTGTTTGTCAAAAAAAAACAACACAATTCAAATCAAATCTAGAGCACATTACTCCACAAACCTTGTTTAAAGTTTCTGTTTGTGTACACAACAAGGGGGTGGTCAACCACGGCAGCCACAACTCAATGGACAGAACAAACGCTTAGCTGTAGTATCGATCTTGCTAGAAACCCAAACGACAAACAGTCAATATATAATCGTAAAATCTCATGTTTTTATTTTATTTTATTTTATTTTTTTATACCAACAAAACAGACTTGTAAACAAAATTTTCAAGCTTACACACCTAACCGTTAACTAGGTCCCTATAGCAACTCACCACCCACCTCAACAACCCCTCCCCAAACTTCATTCAAATTAACATAATATAAAACTCCGATTTTCCTTTTTTTTTTTTAATATAATTACAGCGTAATCAGAAGTCTATTAATACTAATTATGATAGATATATCAATATGAGTAATGTTTTCCAAATTTTTTATTCAAATTCATATCTAAATAACATGGTATGTGAGTTATCAATATCATATTATCACATTATTTCATAATTTATAATATATTATTAACTCACATATCACGTTATTTGCATATCAATTTGGATAAAAAAATTAGGCAAGTATAGTATTACTCTATCAATCTATATCAAAATTAATTAATATATATGATCAGCAGCAGATTTTGATCCTAAAAGTTTATATTACATAGATTATTTAAATAAAATACAATAATTTTAAAATATATATATAATAAATTATAAAATCTCAATTTATTTAAGAGAAATGTTAGGCTTTCAGAAAAATTTATAGGATATTCTACTAATTATTATGACATGTGAGTTGTCAATATTCTACTAATTATTGCATTATCTCATGATTTATAGGATATTAACAATTTACATATCATATCATTTGAGTATGAATTTAGACAAATTTTTTTGATAGTATAGCATTACTCTTTATTGACTTCCACTCGTTGCCAACTATCATAATACACATCTAGGATATATATGGTGTTACATTTAAAAATTTCTAAGTATAAAGCCTAAGTAAAAATAATGACATGCTTTTACCAATAAGCAATCTATGTAATAAAAAGCTAACTTAATTTGTAATTTGTGATTATATAGTTTTTGTTAAAAAATTTTGGCAATCAAATTATGTTAATCATGTAGACGTAAAAATCATAAATGGAGTTTATGTCGGAAATGGAACTTAAGCAAATATAAGTAGATAATATAACATATCTCTTCAATATCTTATCACTTTAATAATTCCAAACAAAGTAAAATTACTCGAATAAATAAAACAATGAGACAAAATTAATTATATCACGCTTGTCCAATCAAAAATTTGGTATAACAAATTAAAACTTGAACCATTAATTTAATTTTCAAGTCAAGTTAGAAATATATTTAAAATGTCTAAAAGAATACTAATATTTTAATGAAAATTACACCAAATGATAGATCTAGAAGTATATATTATAATTTAATAATCTTTTGCGAATTCTTTTTAAGAAAAAAAATTCAAAACTCAGGTGGGGCACTTATCCCCCCTAGCCTTTAGCTGGGTCTGCTAATA
Organism: Nephelium lappaceum; assembly: GCA_021234005.1. NCBI lineage: Eukaryota > Viridiplantae > Streptophyta > Magnoliopsida > Sapindales > Sapindaceae > Nephelium > Nephelium lappaceum. The sequence goes on from CM038003.1 coordinate 9,579,149, forward strand.
TATATGGTCTGAGATTAAATAATATATACAACTTGTAAATTTACTCCCTTAAACCTGAATAAATCTACTCTCACGATAAAAGGAAAAACTTTCCATATATACTGATAAATCTGCATTGTTAGACTCGAACGCCAATTATGAATATAAGAGAAAATTATACTAATAATTTGAATTATGAATTGATGTATCAATTTTTATTTCTTTTAATCTCAAATTTCCATTTGCTCTATCTAATTATCCCTTTACTCAAATATGTTGTGTTCTACTTCTTTTTTTGAAGAGTCACGCTTTTTTCTTAAATCAATCAAAATTACGTCGCAAACACAGGGGCGGAGGGAGAGGGGGCCCATAGGGGCCATGGTACCCCTCAATCATGAGAATTTATATTAATAATTCAATTTACATATTAATTATATATGCTTTTATCAATTTTATGACACTTATCTAGACTTTAATTGCACTAATTTAATTATATATTCCATATACATATATATATATATCTCTAATTTTAACAGATCTATTTTATTTAGATTTTAATTCTTATATATTGATACTTGATTTACACCTCTTTGTTAATTATTAAGTTATAATTTTACATTTATTTATTTTTTGAAATAAATTTTATATTTATTGTTTTGAGTTTTTATTTTATGAGAATTCAAATAAGGTGATTTTATTGCCCTTATGGGTTCGTTCGACAATCTAGTCGTATAAAAATGAGGAAGTAAACCTGGTTATTGGTGATTGGTCCGTTAGGGATGGTCTTCAAAGAAGACAAAGAATCAACTAATCATGACAATAATGATGATTTCGATGATGGTTAGTGGACTCAGACAAAGCTGGCCATGAGACGACTACCTTTACAAGACCGACCTCCACAATTTCATTTGATGGCTTGTTCCAAGTCGGCTTCTTCGATCATCGCATTACCATTAGTACAGTCAGAGATTTTAGTCGTTGATATCACTGGAGAAGAAGAGTTATCCACCGGCGGAGGTGAAGACAAGACCAAGATGGAGACTAAGGCCGCCTTGGAAGGCAAAAAGCTATTGACAGCTAGCTCAAATAGAGAGGTCGGTAATGGACAGTTCAAACATGATAGATATAAATGCTAACAAAAGTGTTAAACATGAAAGTTTAGTTCCAGAAGATTTTAAAACAAAGCTTAGACAACTTGAGTAAGGATTCTTTGTTAATGCTGACATGATGCTAATATTTTAGGAGAAAAGTTTAAATTTAAGTGGTGTAAGAGAGAAAATATATATATATATATATATATAACAATCTTGATCATCCATGATTTTTTATGTTGATGTGTTAATAGATTATCAAAAACTAAACAAAACAAATCATGGTAGAGAATCTTTACTCAGATTGCCTATACTATTAAGACAGTTTAATGGAATCCTCATAAAAGTCATTGGTTGTTTAGTAAATATACCTATTAGAATAAATGGAAAAATGTATAATTTACCTCAAACATTTATAACTAATCAAATAAGTAATTAAAAATTTATATTAGGATTAAATTTTATTCTTGATAATAATGAAGTATAATGATAACCCCTATAGGTGTTAAATTCTTTGAAAAATCAACATTTATTCAACCTAAATATGAAACACAGAATATTCCATTTAAAAACAAAGAAAAATTACTAAATGTAGAAAAACAAGTAGGTCTAGAAAACCTTGATTCTCCGCTAGAAGATTCTTCGGATTCTTTCCAAAACATAGATAATAATTTACTAAAGATGATTATCTCAAAAAAACAAAATTACTAAAGACGAAGAAATAAATAATTATTTACACGATATAACAAAAATAGAAAATATAGATTGTAGAGAATGCCAAAATTGGCCGATAAAAATAAAAAGAAAAGTAGAAAAACTAGATAAGTTAGACACAATAAGAAATAATTCAATTAAGAAAGATAATACATATTATTATAATATAGAAATTATTAATCAAGATATAACCATAAAAACATAAGATTTAGCATACAGCCTAGTTATCAATCATCCAAAAATTCTTTTTATTAAGCATGATTCTTGTATATATATATATATATATATATATATATATTCAATTAGCATCGAACAGTTTGTTAAACATGAAGCTGAGAGCCGGCAACAGAACATTAAGCAAAACTTAGTGAACCGAAAACAGAAAAAGAAAATAGAGAAAGAGAAAGATATTTGGGTGTTTAATTTATCTAAATAAGTTGATTTTATTTCAATAGGATTTGAAATTATGAAAATTAGTTAATTTTTTATAAGTTCTAAATTGAGTTTTATGATTTTAGGATAAATTCAAGTATTCGAAGAATTAGATGAAAACCCATCTTAAATTCAAATCTGAGTAAAAGAATTTTGTGAGTGGATTGTTTTATTTATTTTGAATTAATTGCTTATGATTATAGATTTCATATTTTAATTATTGATTTCAAATTTTATTATTTATGGATTATTAGAAATGAATTATTAGTTAGTTAATAAATTTCTTGCATAGTTTATTTTAATTAAATTAATTTACTTTAATTATTTAAATTTGAGATTTATTTATTTAGTTATTATTAGAAGGAAATTATTTAATTAGTCTATTGATTTATTGATTATGAATTATGATTTATGATTTGATTATAAAATATTTATTTATATTTTGAAAAAAAAAATATTTATTAAGAATTATATTTATATTCAAAAATAGAATTATACACTTTATATATAAAAATGATTTGAGATTTGAAAACGAATGAAATAAGATTTTTAGAACATCATGATTGTACTATTTCCTCTAACGGTTAGACAGACTATATATGTGTGAATTTTAGATTCGCTAGTATGTGTATAACAGACTGTCAAGAGAGTCATTGAGATGTTGAGAGAGTCACTGAGTCTTTCAGCATGTGTATAACAGATATTATCTCTCGCTCTGTGTGTGTGTTGAGTATCTCTACTATATATAATTAGATTTTTCTAAGTATTAGATTGGTGTAGATTGAGTTTTTATTAGCATACAGAAATAATTCATATAACTATTTATAATTTATCATGATATGAGATGAAATATCAAATTTATCTCAAGAAATGATGGAGTATGGATTATTCAAATTTTATTTTCGTTACAAGTTTTATGTTATGCTAGTTATTATTGAAAAAAAAAATGATTTATTTAGTTTTCGAAAGTTGTGTTCACTTACTGGGTGTTAATACTCACTTTTTTATAGAATCCATTTTTTCAAGTATCTACTACAAGTTCGTGCAGATTATTATATATCATGAGAAGAGTCATATAGTGGTGATAGAATACATTAATATTATTTTTAAGTAAAAACCATTTTTACATTAATATACATTATTTTTAATTAACCAGATTTCATAAATGTGTTTCTAGAATAGTTTTACAAATGAAATATCTTTCTCATACATTTAATGAATATATTTTATATATTCAATACAACGGTCCAAAATTAGAAATGTAAATATTTTTTATTTGTTCAAATTTTATTCACAAAGCGATCATGAGATTTACAATGTTTTTTCTATTGGATTTTCAGAAACTCCAAATTTCAATCAAAAAGACCCTAACTTTCATGAGATTCTTTCAGACTCGAAAAAGAAGTCGGAATGGGTCTTGTCAGCATTGGAGATGCTCCTAAAATTTTATTGTTTTATATTTTTTCTCTTTTCTTTTTCTTCCTGCCGTTACTCCATCTTTTTCTTCATGTTCTTCTCTCTCTCTCGGCCTTCTCATTCTCTCTCTACATCTCATTATCAATTCTAATTTGACTTGATTTTGCATGAACACCATGTGTTTATTTTGTATGCTTCGGTGGACACTTGTGCATAAATATGTTTTTTGAAAAGTAATGGGGTTCATTTAGTAATGGAAGAGAGTGGATTTAAAGCAATCCCAACTTAACATGTTTTGGGCTCAGTTAGAAATTCTTGGGTGTGCATTTAGTACATAACATAATAATGAACATTTGGGCTTTTAACTTTGAAATGTAGGTTTATTTAGTAAGCTTTTAGAGTTAATTTAGTAAGGGTATTTCTTTTAAGTAAATGGGGTTCACCACTGTGAACTTGAAATGAAATTTTCTAACTTTTGAACCCAAGCTATCAAAGAGTTAAATCAGCCCAATACCCTTTAATTTGAGCCCAATTTAAGACATTTTTATATAAACAAATTTGGATCTAGAAATTTTGGGCCTTTCAGGTGGTAATTATGTTCTAACAAGTCAAACACGCTTCAAGGTATTACAAAACATTTGGAATTTTGTTTATATATATATATATATATATATGAACTTTTTAAAACTCTAATCTAACCAATGAAAAGATAATACAAAAAAAAAAAAAAAAACACATGCACCCATGATGTTACAATTATAATGAGATGATTTTACTAAGAAAATAACATACATTACAAACAAATCTTTCACAAATCTTGGTTTTTTCCTAGAACATTTTTTTCTCTCAAAACTCCAATTTCTTGACAACAATCTTTTGGTTTTGTGATAACAAGAGGTGGTTCATATAACATTGTGGGCATTTTTTCCATTCAAGAAGGAAAAAATGAAAGTAAAAACATGATTTGTGAAACCTGATGTTGGAAGAACTAAGAAAGGAGGAGGAAGGAAGAAAGGATGAAAAGGAATAATGAAAGAAATATGATTTTGTGTATTAATGGTAGTGTTGTAAAATTTGGTCATGAGCTAAAATTGAATCTTACACTTTAATTGAAATCGATTACAATTTCATCTGTGGTCAAAAACAAACTTCGATAGTGTTATAATATGCCCAGGGGATGGGGGAAGGAGTACGGGCGACGCGGGGGAGGGCGGTTTGCAAATGGACCAAATTATATAGTCCCTAACCTGTTAAGATATATTAAAAACATCCCTTTAATGGATACAAGATGTAGTTGTGAATTATGATGTAGCAGGTCAGTGGTTCAGTTGGATAGAGCTCACCGACCCCATGCCTTAAGTGCATGGTTCTACACCTCATAACCTCTCTCCTACCAAATAATCATGTGGGTTATTCCATAGCCTAATCTCGTTTGATCTCGATTGACTCTTGCGCTTATACTAACTATTTACAAAAAAGAGAAAAAAGATGGTAGTCGTAACAATTAAACTAACAGAATTTCTGAAAAGTCAATTTTGCCCTTGGTTTGATTAAGATGAAAAGTTTCATGACATTTTACCCTTTAAAAATAGATAAAAATTATTAAATAATTTTACCCCTATTTTCACATAGCTATCATATCCTTGGATTATTAAATAATTGGACAATTTTACCCCTTGTGAACAATTACAGAAATTTATACCAAAAAATTTGACCATTGGCCAATGATTATAGTGGATTCTATTAACATTGCTTTCACATTCTTCAATCTCATAGCCATTTTATTTGATATTTTTGGCAACGTTAGCCTTCCTTCCTTTGCTTCTTTTGTCCAATATTTTTAATAATTTTTTAATTAATATTTTAATAAATCTTATATTATATTATTTTTATAACAATAATTTTTTTTTTTCCTTTTTAAAAAAAGTTCTTCTCCTCAATTGGAGATCTTTGATCTTCTTCATTTTGGTGGAGACTTAACTTGGATATTCTCCAGTTGGATTGATCTTTGCGAGATCGATCCAACTTTCTTTTTTTATTAGCATTTACGTATTTCTTCACCTAGATCAATCTAACTTTTTGTTCTTTGTTTCTTCATTGATCGTTTCTTTTAATTTCTCATGTCTTTCTTTTTTTCTATAATTGTAATCCACATTTAATTCATTTTTATTCTTGAGGTTTTTTTATTTTAAATTAATAATGAATTTTCTTTTTTTATTAATCCTATTTTAATTTATAAATGGTGATATGTATTTGATTTAAATTGGTTTTAAATTATTTATCTTTTAATTTTAAAAAATATATAATTATAATTCTTATTTTTCAAAGGGGACAAATTAGTCATTTGATGCGTTGTTTAAAGGTTTAAGGGTAAAAACGTCATTTAACAATTTTTGTTAACATTGACCATTAAAAATTGGGTAAGAGGGATGAACCTGATGAATTTCCTAAAATTTTAAAGAAAACGAGTCCATGAATAAATTCGCATTTAAAAGAGTAAAGGTTTTTTAAAATATATGGACGTAATTAAAATTTTTCTTGTACTATTTAGCGAAGTACTTGTAGTAATAGAGTCATTAATTAATGAGGTTCTTTTTTAAAAATGATCATTTTTTAAGGTCCAAGTTAAACACTAATTATTTTTTCAAAATCATGAAAGAAACCAGTTTTTGGACAAAAACACACTTGGTAAAAATAGAGAATATGAAAAAAAAAAAAAAAAAAAAAAGTTACTTTTCAACTTTAGACTTAAAAATGAGTTATTTCCACAATTTTCTCTAATTAATGCACCAGATTTTGACTACCGGAACACATGTATCGTATTATACTTAACATTCCAGTATAATACTATGCACTTTTATTGTCTAAACACATGTTTTGTATTATATAGTACATTTTAACATTCCCATGCACTACCGTGCAAGGGAACAAACATGTAGTGAGTGCACTAAAATTTGGAATTATACTTTGAGATTTTTTTTTTTTTTTTAAAGATTATTTTGAGAAGTTGAACGTGGATAGACACCAGACACCATCCTTATTAAAAGGGTTCAAGCACTATTATATTAATTATAAAAAAAAAATAAAAGTCAAGATTTTTTTTATATAGCATTAAAAAACGAGAGCTTTGTTTCAATAGTACCAAAAAACTAAAATGAGTTTTAATAATACTATTTCACTATTTATACATTTTATTAACAAAATTATTGTTATTTTAAAAATTTGAAAGACCACATAAACAACTATTAGTGTTAATTCACGAATGCGTCGATTTCGATGCAATTAGTTCTCGAAGATGACAAATTGAAACTTTTTTTTTTCTAATAAATGATATTATTGTCTTTTCAATTGAGTAGATGCTAATAAAACTCAACTCAATTATTTAGTGCTAGTAAAATAAGTGCTTAGTTCATTAGTGCTACTAATCTGTGTTGTTTTCATATATATGCTATATTAAGTTTGTTAAATGTTGTAAGTACACAATTTTTAAGTTTTGTGAAAAGTAATTTCTCGTAATAAAAATAAATATTTGGATTGTATAAATAATAATTGATGTAAGAATAGTTGTCTCCTGATATGAGAGTAAATATCTAGACAGTAGATTCCAGCAAATCTTAGATGTATTTGGTTTTAGCTTTAAATAAAATGAACACCATACAAACTAGTACTAAATAACCGAGCACTTATTTGACTAACACCAAAGAACTAAGTTAAGTTTTATTATCACCTACTCAGTTGAAAAAACAATAATATCATTTATTAAAAAATAAATACATAAGAAAGGTTTTAAGTAGTCATCTTTTCCATTTCTGCTGCAACTTCAAATTTCAGTCCACTTGCAACTAAGCTTCTGCCATTCTCTTCTTCATCAAATAGCTGTCATTTCCTTCATAATAAAACTAAGGTTCAAAATATTCTCGTTGACCAAAGAAATATATCTCTCATCCTTCTTCTTCACGTTCCGGAAGATGATGAACTTAAACTCGTTTGCTTTCTGAAACTCTATCCTATCAGTGACTCTTTATTTCTTTGTCAAATTTAGTCAAACCAATCCAACCCCCATTAAACCGTCTTCTATTTGCGAAAGCACGCAAAATTCATGAAGGCGTTGATGCCTTCACAAATTAACAGTGGTGGTTGTTTCCGCATTCGTTCAAGCTTTTAAAATAAAAGATAATTTTATCATTAAAATTTATTTACAATGAAATATTGCCATAGAAACTCATTTAAGTTTTTTGATACTCATGAAACAAAACCCCAGTTCTTTAGTGGTATATCAAAAAAAAAAATCCCTCTCTAATATCCACTTATAGCTCATTACACATCGTCTTCCATATTTGTAATAGGGTTTCAAGTTCTATTACTATTTATTATTGGGGCAAATTTCATTTTCATTCTTATGTTTTGGGAAAATATTTATTTTTTAAATGTGAATTCACTTTTAAATTCTTCCTCCCTAATGTTTACAAAACTCATCAATTTGATTTTTCTGACCAAATTTTTAACAATAAACTATGATAGAAGTTGTGAAATGACGACTTTTCCTTTGACATCTTTTGTACAATATAAAAAGTTATCATTTTTACCTTTTAACTTTTTTAAATCAGCAGTTAAACTTTAACGTATTCACCAATAAGAATCTTACACATGTCATCCAATTTTTAAAATACACAAATTACACAATTTAAAACCAAAAGAAATTTAACACGTCACTAATTTTTTTATAATATAGAAATCATATATTTGAAACTAATTATTAAAATTTTTAAAAAACTTAAAAAGAAAAAGATAAAATTAATATATATATATATATATTCATCTCCATCTTGGATAACATAAAAAAAAAAAATTTAAGAGAAAATGAATATAAAAAATTTAAAAATAATAAAAATAATATGATGGAAATATAGATTAGACCTCCACTAGCAATTGAGATCCAAGATGGATCCCTATTACTACAATGGAGATCCACGCTAGAACTCCATCGTAGCTATGGAGAAGGATCAGTGAATCTCCATTACATCGATAGAGATCAATCTTGAATCTTCAGCGTTGGTGGATCAAAAGATTTTTTGTTTTTTTTTTAAAGAAATTAATCTTTTTTTTTTAATTCATTTTAGTTTATTTTCTACCTTCAACACATCTTTCAAATTTTGTAAATTTTTTAATTTTTTAGGTGTTAACATGTGGCATTTATTATGTGTAAAGACAAAATACCCTTGTAATTGTGAAGTTTAACCAACGTCTTACTTATGGTAGAAACCAAATTGATAATTTCTAAACATTAGAGATGATGAGTTTAAAAGTGAATGCAATTTGAAAAAAAAAAAAACCAGTTCACCAAAATATAGAGATAAAAATGAAATCTACCCTTACTAATGTGTGTGAATAGATTCTTTTCGATGTTGTGAGGTGTAAATATCCGAACTGTACACAAACGTAGAACATCAATCACTACTAGCTTTAATTGATAGATTCCTTCTAAATACATAGCACCATTAGAGACTTCCATTTATCTTTGAGTTTCGGTTGACAACAAAACAAAAATTAATAAAAAGAGGCCAAAACTACTAGAAATGCTAAAAAGGAAATATGATTGGAAGGAAAGAATAACCTACCATTCAAAAGATGTTGAACTAGAGAAGGTAAAACCTACCATTCAAAATGATGAGCTAACAAAGCCTGAAGACCAAATATATAATACAATGCCATTGCCATCAGCTAGTCAACCTTCTATGTCAAACTTATTCTTCTTCTTCCTGCCTATTTTACTTTCATCACAAGATTCATCATTCTCCTCCATTTTTACAAAGTAGTTCAACCAATTCAGCTCGGGAATTTTTCAGCCACAATTAGTTTACTGTAATTCATAACTGCACAGGTGCAGATCTGGATGATTGTTCAGAAATCTGTTTTTATGATGATTATTGTTCTCTCATGTCATGCTACGTTTCATTATGCATTTATGCTACATTCAAATTGAGAAAGACGAGAAATTCTAACATGCAGTGCCTGCGGTTCAGGCTTCAACTTCAACTGCAACAGGTACGTTTATAAAACTCTTTTAACTTCCGAAATAGTTTATTTACTTTCATAGCTTTACAATAATGTTATATTATCAAGAAATTTTATCCAAATTTATGCATAAATATTATCGTAAAGAGTTATTAATATCAACGCAATATAATGATGTGATAATACTTGGTTAACAAAATATTATCCAAATGTTATGGTATATAAACTATCTAACATTCTGTAAACCATAAGATGATATGATAAATAATATGGAATTGACAACTTATATTCCATGCTATTCAAACATTAATGTGAATTTGGATATACGTTTGAATAACCTAGCATTACTCAAAGCATTATGTCTGCAACTTTTCTTATGAGCATCAAAACTGAAAAGGAGATTTCAATGCTTTAAAATTTTAAGAAAATTAGGGCAGCAGAAAAGAGTAGCAGAGTCCTCAGACATACAAAAGAAATAATTTTGAACCCATTTTTACTATCATAGAATGGTTGGTTGCGAGTTTGTGAAACCAAAAAGTAAAATGCAAGGCATAGACAAGAAGCAAATATCACAATCCACAACAGAAACATATTTCACAATGCGTAGGTAGGTCATCTCAATTTAAACAGACCTCAAGCCCCAACTGACCGACAAATTAACATTCTAGAATTTCTGAGGAATTAGCTCATAGCTCCAAACATAGAATGGGCATTTCTTTTGTCTCCCCTCTTGCGTCTTTGTACTCTTCAGAGGGTTATATAAAGCATTTCCAAAGTTAAACAAGCATTACTCTCTTCTTTTTCCTAGCTCAGCTTTCTTTCATATTACCATCTCTGGTCCTTTCAGCGTATAGGATGATATTGTGTTATACCACGTTTTGGAGGCAACTTCCTCAAAATAAAAAGGACCAATGAAGAAGGTAATATCTCCACCAACTGCAGAGAAAGAGGAGATCTGGGGTTAGAGATGTCATACCAAAACATGTTAAGAACAAATAACGTGAAAACATTTCATCATCACACACTAAAGTAAACACTACATGTTCAACATACATTTGCCTGTACGCCACAGGACACGACACTTTCTAAAATCTTGTGAACCGACCCCAGTAGTATTGTATAAAATATCATTATCAATTCCCCCTCATAAAAGCAGCAATCAACAACTTTCAGATTTAAACCAGCCAAATATTCACAAGTATGATGGCCAAAACGGCAGCAATCTGAGATCACTGATTGGCCAACACTCAAAAACAATGCTGAAACAAAATAAGTTTAAGAAACCAAAAAAAAAAAAACCTTGATTCTTGTCCATCAAAATATAGATCACATATGAACATTTTAAAGTATAGCACAAGTAGACATCATTCATAATAAAACAATGCTGAAACAAAATAAGTTTAAGAAACACAAAAACTGGTTTCTTATCGATCAAAACATAGATTGACATCATTCAAAAATAAATCAATATGCTTAAACAAAATAAGTATAAGAAACAAGAAAACTTGTTTCTTGTACATCAAAATATAGATCACATTATGAATATTATATATTAACTATAGCACATGTAGACATCATTCATAGAAACTATTAGAGAACATGAGGAGACGTTTGGCGATACCATTCCATGGCTGCCATTAGGCGATACCATTCCATGGTCGCCATTATGCAAAATTATCTACCAACCAACCTTATTCATGTAAAGCTTTTAGAAAACTTACCAGGTAATATATGAAGTTTAGAACAGGATGATTCAAAACATCTAGATCTGCAGCTTTGTCAAAGGCATTGAAGCACATCTAAGCAAAATAAAAATAACAGAAAACAAAAAAGCAAAAATTAGAAGTTTTGAGAAGTATACATCAGTAAGTGACAGACTTGAGCCAATGCAAGGTAGATGGTTATAGGTTCAGTGACATAGATCTGAATCTATTGTCAGCAACCAGTCAAAATTAAATCAGCATTAAATCACATTGTATCTATTGCCTGAACCAATACATACGCCTGAACCAATCGGCAGCCAAACATTAAATCAGCATTTACTCATATTTGTATTAAAAAGAAAATCACATGCCTCCAATTAACCATCATTGTATCACTTTGAATTTACGCTGTGCAAAGCATCAATATTCTGTAATGTCAAGCATTGGTGAAATAATCAGAAAAGGAACATCAAAGAACTCACCATAATACATCTGACAAGGAAACAGGTGAAACAAATTGTGGTCACATAACCAACCTGCTCAGGCATAAACAGAAACAATTCTTAGAAGAAATAAAATAATAAAAAATTATGGCAATAGAAGAAAAAAGAAAGACCACCTATTTAAGGAAAAGAAAAATAGTACCTCTTGTAGCTTCTTACGTCGACCTTTGGATTCTACAGGGAAGCGCTGCAACATTAAGAACAGCCTGCAGATGATAGTGCAAACACAAAACATAAGATTGTTGCCCAATCCTCCAACAAACTATTAGTATTAGGTATATGCCAAAATTGCATGAAACCAATTACAAATGTTTCATGATAACCATGGAACGATGCCGTGGGATACAATTGTGAGCAATAGACACAGGCCAGATTTAAAGATAAAACCACATTCTCAGTTTTCTAGTCTAATAGATTCAATGTGACCAGAGGTAACAAATTTACTCTCAGCTACTGAAGACATACATCGCCATCCTTAGCACCCCACAAAAATCATTCTTCCATGTCAAGCAGTTAGACTAGCTGCCACTTTCGAACTATAAAGACAATAATGAAGAAGACATCACAGGATTGACATTTGATCTCCCTGCTTTCTGAGATCAGGTCTCTGGATGCCACAAGAAAAATATTTTTCTTTCTTTCCTTAGACAACCACCGTACTGTGCCACCATTTCCTTTACCCCTTCCACCCACAGTCAAACCCAGGAACAATATTTTAAATATATATATATATCAATATATGTATGTATGTATATATATATATATATGAAAAAACATAAAAGTAAAAATAACAAGAAAAGGAGCAGTACAGACACATAGGCTCCTCGGTGGGGCAGGTAAAGCAACAAGTTGAAAGAGGCTGTCATGCCTTGGATTGTTAGCATGTTTAAATTATACAAATATTTTAAAAATAGGTAAATATGTACCAAAGAAACCAATCATCAATCAAAACCCAATGCAGCCATGAATGCCTAACAAAGTATTATCCTTCAATATATTGTGACTGTTCTATGTAGGCTTTATCTAGTAGAACACAAAAGGACCAATTCTATTTATTAATGATCATTATCTTATCTTTTTTTTTTTTTTTTTTTTTTGGTTATAGGAAACAAAGACTTTATTTCATGATCATTATCATGTCATGAGTTGTATTGTTAATAAAATTAGAAATTATGCCGATGAAGTGAAATTATGCAGAATAGATATGTCTATGAATGCACATGTGTAATTATATATATGTGGGGATAGGGTGACAGAGAAAGAGATGGTAATTAGCTCACAGGGAGCTAGAGACAGGACATGACTTCATGCATAAGCATGGAGGTTACTGGCTGCTGATAATTCTTAAGATAAGGGGTGGTTTCAAGTAGGGGTGAGCAAGTGGGTGTTCAAACAGAACTGAGAAATGTTCGGTTCTCAAGGAGAACCGAACTTAGAGTAATTAGGGGGCAGAAGACGCAGAACCGACCAGAACCGAACACCTGCAAGTTGATTCCATCGGCTGACACAAAAAGACTTTGAATTGAAGACTTTGAAGCAAACCCCACTTCACAATCCAAACAATGAGAAAATAATCATCAACAACAACAATCAAAGACAACTTACATTGCTCAAGCGATAAGTGATGAATAGAGCGCTCCACAATCAAAGAAACAACAACAAAAAAAATTGTCAAGACAGTAGCAACAGACCATGTTGGCATTAAAGTCAATGATCACATTTCCTCAGTATTCTAATACTCCTTCTCCTCCATTTCTAAAAGCTAACAACCTCTTCAAATCTCACCCCAAAATACTAAGGAAACGCGATCATTGGCTTTAACGTCAAACATGGTCTGTTGCTACTGTCTTGACAAATCTTTATTGTTATTTCTTTGATTATGAAGCGCTCTATTCGCCGCTTGAGCAATGTAAGTTGTCTTTGATTGTTGTCTTTGATGGTTATTTTCTCATTGTTTGGATTGTGTAGAGGGGTTTGCTTCAAACTCTTCAATCAAAGGCCACTTGCCCACCCCTAATACCCAAATAACAAAAAAGAAAATATTGGAAAGTTGGTACCAAAACCAAAACATGTGTTGACTAGACACAACACGCAAACAAACTTGGACGTTAGTGTGTTTGATCTACAGCTATTGATCGACGACGGGGCAAGTACGGCGGCAGCGGTAGTCGGCTACAAAGAAGAAGGAAGAAAATGGGCAAGCAAAAGGGGATTTCTGACTTCTGATTTAGGATTAAGCTTATATAGGGCACATGGGAAATTACGCATATGCCCTTATAGGATTGGTTTTTTCGAAGCGGCTCGGTTCTGGAATACCGTTCTGCTGGAAGAGAACTAAACACCCTTCAAAAAACACATGACCCAAACCGAACACCCTTGGATTGGGTTTGGTCAGGTCGTGTTTTTTGAGCACGCTTAGTTTCAAGTCCTTGAAACAAGAAACAAAATCAAACCTGTTGATGACTAATTTAGTTCAAAAAGCAGTCAGTATATAGAAAAATCATGTATTACAAATGCTAATTCCCTTGAGGGCATGCTATACCCATCAATGCAATCATGAAATTCCAAGTTTCAAGTAATCTTTACAGGCCCCCGAGTACAGTATAATTACCTTCCACCATAAAGTAGGAATCCAAGGGCAGCAAACAAGGAAACACCTGCAGATATTATCCAGTAATAGGAAATTACTAAGCGTAATATGAAAAATTCCCATTACATACTTTATAAGGTCCAGTAGAAAAATTACCAGCAAAGAACATCTTAGATAAGATCATCACTACTCGGATAGGCTTCCAGCACAATACCAACCACAAAGCAATCTGGAATTCAGTTTAACAAAAAATGCAGAATATTAACAGCAAAATCAAATCGATCCAGATACAAAATTTACCTTTGCATGTATAGAGATAATATCAAAAACTCAACTTGCATTCATATAAAACATAACCAGTGTATAACTGCAGATACTGAAGTACAGAAAACTTTGAAAGACAAGTATAGCAAGTAACTATCAACAGAGTTCACAATGACAAACATTTTTGCGGCAAAGAAAACTAAAATAGAATGTGAAGTTTATTATTGTGGTATAATACACATTTAGCTACCTCAAGTTTCCAGGAGAACTTAGTCAAAGAGCAGCTACTACTACACAAGTGCAGGCATTATAAATATTACAATGTCACACAGCAACAATGACTTCTATCATCCAAATCAAATAGGCACAGATATTAGCATTGAAAAGAGAGAATTAAGAAGGGGGACACAATGTTCTAAAATGCGAAAAACTGTTCGAGGTAGTGAACCCCGACAAGGCGAGGTGGCTGCCTCGACAACTGACGCCTCAATCCAAAAGTGATAAACAAATTTAAAAAAAAAAATGATAATCATTAATATCAATGAAAAGCTTCATAACCAACATTAGAAGCATAAATATCCAATAAAATAAAACCTAACCAACAAAAATATCGTTCTAGTGATCAAATACCACTATATACCTTTTGAGGTTAAGGAGGATACTTTTGAGTTGAGAGGGGATTCAATGGAGGTTTATTGAGTTGAGAAAAAATATTGAGTTGAAAGGGGATTTAATGGAGGTTTACGTTGTATACGGTTTGAAGGAGGAATTCTCAATCAGCAACTTTAATATTGTTCAAAAGATGATTTGCCATAAAAGTTTTTCTCTTTTTTAATTAATAGCATATCAGTGACGCTGC
The DNA here is from genome assembly GCA_021234005.1 of Nephelium lappaceum. NCBI lineage: Eukaryota > Viridiplantae > Streptophyta > Magnoliopsida > Sapindales > Sapindaceae > Nephelium > Nephelium lappaceum. Next base: position 9,594,715 of record CM038003.1, read on the forward strand.
CAACTTAGTACTTAGTTTTTTTTGGTTAATTAACATAGAAAGTTCTTAAAATTTATAAAAAAAGAAAAAGGATCTGGTGCGGCAGAAATGAGGTTTGCCGCACCCGACCTCTTTCTTTCTTAGTTTCTTTCTTTTTTTTTTTTCTAATTAAAAGTCAGATGTTATTAAAAAAAAAAAAAAAAAAACAGTCTGGTGGGGCAGAAACAAGTGTCTGCTGCACCAAGCCTGCGTCAACCCAAGTCGGTTGGAGTTGGACTCAAGTTGAGGTGGCCACCTCATCTAAATGAGGCAGCCACAATTTAAATTGGTGTGACGGCCGACTCAAGGCGACCTCACATCTGAGGTGAGTGAAACGCGCCTCAATCGGCCACCTCATACCGATTTTTCAAACAATGGGAAAAAAAAAAAAAGAATGAAGAAAGAAATCTAAGACATCATTTGGAATCTTTTTAAAATAATGTTTTTGAAAATGTAATGTGCTTAGTAAGATTTCTCGAAAATTATTTTCAAAAACGAAAAATGATGTATTTGGTATTGTTTTTGAAGATGAGTAAAATAGTTGTTTGGATGGAAAAATAATGATTTGTTTTGAAAACATATTTTAGAAATAGTGAAAAACATAAAAAAGTTGTTTTTCAATTTTTAGTTATAATTTTCAAAAAATTGTTTTTCATTTTCAAAAACACATTTTACAAAACATACCACCAAACACTTTACTCTCATTTTCTATTTTTGAAAATGAAAAACCATTTTTAAAAATGCATCCAAACACTACCTAAGGGTGTCCATAACAAAAGTAATTGTAGCCGAAGTCTCTTGCCATCATACTACAAGTGGTTTCAACTTCAATAGGGATTAGGAAGCATTTAAACAACTACACAGGTGCCATCAGCCAGCACAAGCTCATTCATTCCACACTTTTCTTTCAAATCTACTTGTTAAGCATATTACAATTACGGGGGCAGTCATTGGTTCAAAGGTTGCTTCAAGTTAGTAGAAAACCTGATGGAACTTAAATAATTCGAACTGTTAATTTAACATCAATTTTCAACAAGGGTCATAGGTCTTCAATCAAACACACAATTCAACATAGAGGGTAGGTCCTCCTTAATAACCAAATAAAAGAAAAGCTCTAATACAATTAAAGTACTTGAGCTACTTTCCATAACAAATAAAATCTGGACACTATTTAAAAAAAAAAAAATTCTAGACGCAATTTATCATATGTGGAATAGTAGATATATCGAAGTAAATGAGTACACGATAGAGGTTCATGATATTATAAGATAGATAAACTAGCAACCCACATGCACCTATACTGTGGGTAACCAGACAAATGTAAACAAGATTAACTCAGAATAAAACATTTTCTAAAGTTATCTACTAACTTCATTAATCTTTCAAGAAAAATAAATTCTTTCAAAGAAGATAAAACGCACCAAGAGCCACAACCCCTTCACTCTGTTGTCCACTCACTCCATTTATATATCATTAAAAATTACCGACTGATTTCTAAAGGTTATAAAAGAATAGAAATTACTATCCAAAATACTAAATTAGCCATCAACCATTTCCAGTGGCTCCTTAAGCACAGAACAACATGACCTAGAACCAGTCACTATCCCCCTAATGGTAAAAAAACCAACCAGATATCCTATTGCCCAAACTCAACTTTTTATTTTCGTATTCTTTCTTTTATGCTTGTTTCCCCTTTTCAGACAAGTACCACATCTACTTGGTATAAGGTCAATGTGAGTGGTTATCATGATGTTTAGAAATAGTGAATATTCTTTTCAAGTGTGGGGGAATTGGTAAGCATTAAGCAAGATGCTTAAGAATAAGGTTGGCCAGGAAAGGGATAACTTTGACAGAAGACATTGAGACTGCACTATCTAGCGTCGTAGAGAGAGTGAACATGAAGTAATAATAACATAAGAAGAGCATGTTAAGCATACTTTAAAAGTGAATTTAAAATGCCATAAAACAGACAGAAAACACAACAAATTTTATATAGTACTGAGAAAATGAATTGATTGATGAAGAATAAAATGGTATAGCGCTCATGATTAGCTTAAAATTCAGTAAAAAAAGTTACAATTTTTTACAAAGTACAGGATTCTTAAAACAAAGGTGAAAAAAATATTGAAACTGAAAACATGAAGTATAATGAGATCCAACAACCTCTATCCTTAGGTCACATCAAAATTAAAGCATTTTCCAACTGTTCTGCTTTAAATTATAATAATTAGATTGTTATGACGCATCACCTTTGTTAAAATTCTGACAGACATGCATTTGATTCAAAAGTTACAAAACTTTGGAACCCAAGAAGTATAAAATACAGCACCAAGCTTCTTCCATAAGTTTGATGAAACTAGTCAACATCCGGTGAAATAATGCCATTTTCCAAAAGATGCCAGAATACTGCTTCAACAGAATTCTAAAAATAATACTGGAGGCCTCCTCAAAGACTATAGCCCAACATAGCAGCATAAAGAAATTCAAAATTAACATAAATTCAGAGATTGAAAAATTTGAAATTAATGTAAAGCTAATTTCAACCAAAGAAAACATGATGGAGAGGGAACAAGCAAAATAAGGTGGTAATTTGAAAGCATCTGCAAATCTTTTATATATTACATAACAAGACATATATAATAGAGGGGAAGATAGGGACATAAGCAAGAAATGAAGAGGAAAGACAAACTAAGTGAAAGGGAAAGAAAAGGACAAAAGAGGGAAACAAAGATCGAACATGTATACAATATATCTCGATCATATCCTAGTGTTGTCCCATTATGGCTCATTCAAGGCTGCTAAATTCTTCAACAAAACAATTGCTTAACCCTCTGTCATCTGTAAAGACTTCATCATATTACCGTATGCCATACCATTGACAAAGAAAAGAGGATGCACCGATGCAGCAAGGTAAACATAAATGGCACATATCATAACATCTCATCCACCACAGAATCCATTCACACACCTTCCTCATTACTGCCGACTTTAACATATCTAGTGTCGAACAATCCAACGTACCTACTATATTCAATTTCCAAGTCCTTCTAAACATCCAAAAACCCACGATTCAACATCTCCAACTTTTTCCCTTGATTTCCAACCAGTACCTCCCCAAATCTTTTAGTCTCATATCCAGTAAAGGCCCAAGTTGCTAATTCTTCAGCTAATGAAATCAACATAATCTTAATTTATTTACATACTTGATTACGACACGAGTCAAGAATAGAAAGAATTAAAATAAAAAAAAAGGACCAAGTATACAAGTCGCATTCTTCAGGTCCTTCCCACACGAAAATGGGAAGACACAATTGTCTACTCTACAAAGGTTGACTCAAATATTGTTTTCATTTACAAATCTTCCAAAACACTTCATTATCAAAAGATAATTACTAATTTACCATCAAAGTGAAAACCTGCATTCCAGGCTCTTCAAAAACTCACCTGAATAACATAGACGATGGCATTAATAGTAAAGAAACTGGGCCTGAGTCCATCAGTGGATACAGCACGTGCCTGTTAAATGTACATACAGGTTAATAAAAAGAAACCACAAATTGGGAAAGCCTAAAAGAAAATGTAACCTGACCTGATAGTAAATCTCAGCCCAGAAAAGAACCAAAAGGGCATAGGTAGTGAAGAAAGCAAGACTGGGCATATCAAGCAGAATGTGTTGGAGAATCTGAAACAAACAAACAATCAATCAATCAATCAAGGAAGCTACAAATTCCAAAACAACAGAAAACGAAACACTGACTAACATCGGGATGTAATCTCTGCACATTGCGGCGGAATACGAAAACTAGACATCTAACTGCATATACAAACACCGAAAACAAAATCAACCGTTGCAATTTTTAGTTTTTGAATAAATAAAAGAAGTAATAAATAAAAGGAAGGGAAGAGAGAGAGAGAGAAACCTCCATTGACGAGAAAGTTGAGAAAATGGAAAACCTTCTGCGTGGTCCAACCGTACTCGGGAACTCTGAGTTGTATTCGGACCAACTGAAGGAAAGCGACGGCGGCGACGAGGCCGTAGAGGACGGAGAGGAGGTGGAAGATGCGATCCTGCCAGAGGCGAGATTCGTTGATGTCGTCCCACCAAGTGCTGGCGGCTTTCAGTTGGAAAGCAATCACCGCCGTCGATGGCAATCCCATCTAAAATCAATCAATCAATCTCGTTTCCTTTCCTTTCTCTCTGATTTCCTTGATGAAAAGCCAGGCGGTGGATTCTGGATGAGGAATTGATTCTTACGGCCTCGTGCCTTTTTGTTTCTTTTTTCTTTCTTCGTTTTTTGTTTTTTTTCCCTTCTTTTTTCTGGGGTGAGTTTGGCCTGTTAGGAGGTTACGGACACCACACGCTCTCTGGCACCTCCGCGTCCATGTCCTCTTCTATTAGATATTTAGACATGTGTTCTAATACAACCATTTTTTTTTTTTTAACTAATAATACAACCAAGTTTTCATAAACCATTACATGTTATAAATTCATTATCATCACTTCTATTTTGTAAATATTCTTGTCATTACCTATTCTACTACTATTGCATTATAAAAATAATCTATTTTATTATTATTTTATAATAAAATAAAAGTAACGTTAGACTTTTCAAATATTTTATCCAAATAATATGATATGTGAGATGTCAACATCTTATAAATTATGAGATGATAAGATAATTAATAAGATTTTTATAACTCACATATTATATCATCTGGACATAAATTTGAGTAAAATATTTGAAAAATCTAGCATTACTCTAAAAATAATTCTCTCAGTTTATCTTGTAATCATTTTAGGTATCTTATCAATTGAATTAGATTCTCTCTTTCTCTCTTATTTTCTCTTTATAGGATTGAACATTTCTTTTAATCCAACGAAATAAATGGTTCAAATTTCACTCTTATCCTAAAACACAAGATGTGGTAGTTTTTTTATGAATTTAATCCTCCCTTCCATAAGAAATAAAATAAAATAATATTTTCATTCTATGTTCATTGCCTTTAACACACTACTAGCATGAATCTAATATGCGAGGTTTTATTCATATAAGATTCTCTAATATTAGATTCAAATAATCTTATTAGTCTGTGTCTTCCATATTGATGATCATGTCATGTTACTAAATGTCACATTAGATACAAAAATAAGTTTATGTTTAAGCTTAATTGATTTTTGGTTTTTTGGTATTCTTATTTATATGCTTATTTAAACATATGCGATATACTTCTTGTTTGAAAGTATATGTTTAGAGTTTCAAATTCATATATTGTTTGTTTGGTTAACTGTATAGAGAGAAAAGATTTAATGAAAATTGAATTCAAAATATATTTTTGGTTTGGCAATTGATGTGGAAAGAGCAAATATATATATATATATATATATATATAGTACTAAATTTTTTCTTTGTTCGTGTATGGAGACAGAAAGAAAAAAAAAAATTATCTTATTCTTTGTATACTATGTGGAAATTAAGTGAAATATATATATATATATAATTTTTTTTTTTCCTTGTTTGAAAGAAAGATTATTAAATATATAAATATATATGTTTGTTATTTGTGAATAAAAAGTTCTTAATTCCAAAATATTTAGATTAAGAAGTTCTAAAATTTTCATAATTATCTAAAACCTAAAATTTTACATTTCTAAATTGTTTATAATCAGAAGTTCTAAATACTAAAATTGATTGGAATTAGAAATTTTTTAGTCCCAATACCATATTCTTCTCAATTGGTGTTGTCATAGTTTATGCATATGATTGTTGTAATTATTTATCAATGTAATATCGGGAATGTAATTTTTGCTTCTAATTATCATATTTATGGCATTCTCTTGTTTTACTCATAATTGTGAAGACATGCAATTATATCATTAATATCATTGAACTTAAATTTTGGTATCTTATTTTTATATGATCTCCCTTCTACCTTTCTTGTGTGTAACATGAAGTTTGCAAATGAAAATTAAAACTAAAGTTTTATATTCACAATATATTTAGAATCGGAAGTTCTAAATTCTCAAAAGTTTTAAATTCACAATATATTCATAATCAAAAGTTCTAAATTCTCAATTTAATTAAAACCAAAAGTTATATATTTTAAATCTATTTTTACATTGCCAATTTAATTAGAATTAGAAATTCCGATGCCCAATTTTTCTATTAGAACTAGAAGTTCTAATTTATTTGAAAGCAAAATTTCAAGTTAAATTCTATTTAAATTTTGTTGGCTTTCATGCTCAATAAAAGCAATTGTGTATGTCAAATAATTGTAGCTGCCTAAAGCAACATAATCAGTTTTTGTCTATTTTATAGAAAGAGTGTGCCTTTAACCATAGGTCTAAACAAAAAATGCAACAAAATACACAAGTTTGTGTTTTGTGTTTGAAGCCAATTTTATTCATATACATGCATAAAACAATGTTGTTCTCTCGGGTTATGAAAAATTAAATAAACAAAGTTTGAATGAATTTGATCTTGTGATGTTATGTTCTTGCATTTTGGATATAATAGAATGGTTCGATCAAATTTGCTTTAAATTATTGGATTCTCGATGAACGGTTTGAATCCAAATTTTTGTATTTTATATTAAATTTAAAACTAGAAGCTCTACATTCTAAATAAATTAATTTTCAATTTTATTTAGATCTTAAAACTAAAAATTTTAGATTTTGATTTTTACAACACTACAAAAAGTTCTAGATTACAATTTGTTTAGATTTTAGAACCAGAAGTTCTAAATTGCAATTTATTTGGATCTAGAATTTTATAAATATCATACAAATGAAACAGCTTGTGAAAAATAAATCAATTCGAATTTTGATACGAAAAAAATCCATCTTGAACCCAAGTCTTGTAAGGTTTGAAATTATAGTGGAATTCAAGTAATTTTCGTTAGTATGATTACTGACGACATCAAATCATTTTCATTAGATTCTAATCTTGTTGCATATGAATTTTTTTTTTTTAAAAAAAAGTACAATAGTTTTACTCCTCTTATATTAAATCCTTTAATTATTTTATTTGTTATTTTTCATAAGATTTTAGATTAGTGAAGGATATGTTATTTCTTCTTTCCTCATAGCAAAATGCGAAACTAGGTACATAATAAATATTTTCTTATACCTTAATTAATTATTAAATATTCAATACAATTCGTTGTAATTATATTTTGATAAATTGTTCATAAATTTATTACAATATATCTAAAAAATTACGATATGTATATATTTTGATAAAGGATCAGTTTGTATTTGTAAAGAAATATATACGTATATTTGATCACTAAATAAATGAAGTTGGATGATTGAAAAACCAATTATCTTGCATGGCTAAATTAATTAATATCGTCCCTTGAAGCAAATATTAAATCATCTAATAGTTACGATAATAATTATGGTCAATAAAATCAATAAAGCCTCGATGATTATACAAAATTTTAACCACCAAAAATGGAATTCTCACCAAGGAGAATGTTTACTATTGGTAAAATATGAAATTATAATAGTTGTGTACCTGAAGTAAACATAAATATTATATTAATTTTTTACCAATAATAGAGACTCAAAAAGAGCAAATTGTACATCACAAAGTGAAAGACAACAATGATGTATGAGTGACATTTTGTTACTTTAATAGATCCTGAAGGAATTTATTTAGATATATATTAAGAAAAATATATTATATTATTTATATTATCATATGTATTAACCATATTTTATGATTAAGTCTATTATATGATCATAAGTACAACTTGATAAAAAATTATGATGAACCGAAAGTTTTTTTCATCCAACAATACAGAGAAACTAATGCATCAAATTATTGAAAATAACATGGAAATAACATTATTAAACCTAAAAAATCTTACCCAATAAATGTCTCTAAAGGATAATATTTGATATTACAAGTGAATCCCTAAAGAACACTTTGTGACATTTTAATCACTGAAGAATAGCATGATAGGCTAACATATTCTTAAATAGTAAGATAGTATAAATAAGTCCCAAAAGAACATTATGATAATGCAAATAAATTCTTAAAGGATAACAAAATAAAGTCAATTAATAAATCTCCTTGTCGTTAAGGGGAGAACAAGGATAAAATTAAAAAATTTAACGACATGAAATTATAATTGATGAATTTCTTTACTATTAGCACTCAGTTTTCTTTTGATGTTTTTTAGTATTTCAAAAACAACCTTAACTATTAGCACTCAAATTTCTTTTGATGAATTCTTTTCTTTTTTTTTTTTAATAAAAAGTTCAACATCACTTTTATTCTTTAGTTTTCTTTAAAATCTTTTAGGCCTCATTTGGCATGTGAGATTAGATTGAATTATTTTGATGAGATTTGAGTAGACTGGATAGGATAAAATTAAATTGGATAAATTAATGTTGTAATGTGTTTGGTGTTATACGAGATTAGATTAAAAATAATACTATCTATTGTTTAATTTATTATGGGATTGAACAAAAAATAATTATGTATTTTATTATTCTAATAAAATAAAACTAAAAATATTTTAATATTATTTTAGAAAGTAAAATCTAACTCTTTAAAATTAATTTTAAAATAATATTTATTTTATTATTATTTTAATATATTACTTTTTAATATTTTAATAAAGTATATAAAAATAACATTAAAAATAAAATTAATGTTTTATATAATTAATGTAAAAAAGGAAATAAAAAAAGGTGCCCCATGTTTGTGGGATATAAATTTGACCCACGACATTGGTGAGTTAACTTTATCCCACCAACATGGGATAAAATGGTTGAATGGGATTGGAAAAATCCAATCTCATGCAACCATCAAACAAGGATTTGAATTGGAATTTATCCAATGTCAATCCAATTCTATGCGGCAAACAAGGCTTTAATATGCTAACTGTCAGTTTTATTGAATTTTGAAACCTTCTTTACTTCTTATATATAGTTTTGCTATATGTTTCCATTCACAATTCTAAACACCCCACATTTTTCGGTACAATTAAAACCTATAAACATAAACCAATCTCTGGTTTGATTAGCGTTTTGCAAAGATTAGAGAAGAGGTTAATTTTTCCATTTATAATAGTATTTATGCGATGTGACAAACAAAATCGAACAAAATTAAAATGCTAAAAAATAATTGGCCGGTATAATATATGGAGGGTAGGAAAGAAGAAAAGGGTTCATTAGTAATTTAGTTTAGGTTTAGTTGAAAAATAAAATAATTGAATATGTCATGGGTATTGAGAGAAATAATTTTTAAGGGTAATAGAGTTATCCAAAAACTTAATTTTTTGTTAATTTAACTCTTGAGAGTAAAGGTTCCATGTAAATTCATTTAAAAACATACAAAGTAAGGGCACGTTTAGAAGGTGGGAAATGGAAAGAGATTGGGATGAAAATTTTCCCAACCTACAAATGCCGGTGTTTGGTGCATGGAAGATTTCCCATCCTACCAACATATGGGCCTCACGGTTAAAAACCCACATTGATGGGATTTCGAACTCCCACTAGTTCTGGTGGGATTTTAGATTTTTATTTTTTAATCGTTAAAAATTATTTTATTATAATCTTAAATATATTCAATAGTTATAAATTTATTTACTGATTTTATGAACTTTATAATTTTAATATCAATTAAAAATAAATTAATTTAATATTATAAAGTTGTATAAATTTAAAATTTATTAAAAATAAATATTTGTTTTCTAATATTAGATATATTTTAAAATTAATTTATTTATATTTTATTCAAAAATCAAGTTACACAAGTATTTAATTAATTTAGTTAAATCTAATTTCAGTTACACCCAAAACGGTATAGTATTAATTAAGGGAAAAATCTAAAAAGCAGCCTAAAATGATAAATAATCTCAATTTATCTAAATTTTTTAAAATATTAGCCAAAAAACCCCATCGTTACCCAAAAACAGTTTTCATCTAAATTTTTAGTGATTTGATGACAAACACACTAAAAAAACCAAGATATCCTTGTGGACCATTTAGGGAGAAATGAAAAATGTTTGCTAGTTTTAAAATGATGTGAAATGATAAATATGCCAATGTACAGTCATTAAAAGACAAAAATAAACTTCAATCAAATTACAACTTTGCCCTTATAATTACAAATTTGTTCACCTACAAATTAAAATTAAATAATTTATTAAAATTAATTAAATCAGTTAATTAATAAGTAATCATTAAAAACAATTAAAAAATAAGTACTAGATGGACAATGGAGATTAATTTGAAAAAAAAATTAAATAAATTAAATAAAAAAATTCATCAAATCTCCATTATCCATTTTAAAATGGATAGTGGAGATTAATTTGAAAAAATATTGAATATAATTAAATAAAAAAATTCTCATAAGATCTCCACCCTTCATTTTAAGATAAACTGCGGAGATTAATACGAAAATATTCTTATTATTTTGAAAAATTAAAACATTAAAAAAATTATAATTAAATAATTATAATTAAATACAAGTATTTGGTATTTAATAATTAATTTTTTTAAAAAAAATAATTAAAACCAAAATCATTTGAAAAAAAAAAACAAAATTTTGACGGAAAAAGTTGATCTTCAACAAAAATGTTTGAAAATTTGGGTTGAACCCATATTTTCAACTATTAAAACAAAAAATAAAGTTTCAAACATTAAATAAAAAAGAAAAAAAACACAAACACAGACACATTAAATCAAAAAATTTTGAAAAAAAAAAAAAACCACAAACACATCTAACCAACCGAATCGTTTGCCACTACTACAATAACATAAAAAAAAATAAAAATGAAAAAAAATAAAAATAAAAAACACAAAAACCCATCACTGCCCCGACTACCACTACTGGTGCGATGGCTACCACCAGCTATCTTCTTCTCTTCCTCCTCCATCGATAACAAAACCTAGCTGAGTGGTCCTCGCCTTCACAAGGAAGCAGATTAGCTCCCTCATTCTCTTATTGTGCGGACAAGCATGAGCGAGGGAGGTAAGGCTAGATAAGGGGGGGAGGGTCTGCTTGCTACAAGCTGGGCTCAAAGACTACAATCAACCGCTTCCTCTGTAGTCGTCAGTCGCTTCTTCTATAGTCGTTGGCTGGATGACGACCATTTATTATTGTCGTCCAGTCTTTCGATTTGATTATTATTTAGAATCCTAGACTAAAGAAGAAGCTCCCGAATGTATGGAAACTAGATCCGATCACCATTCATCACACACCCACTGTCCATCACACCATCATCCAATACTAGTCATAAACACCATCCAACGACTGGTCCATCATCAACAAAAATCCATTGGCGTCGTAAGAGTTCAGTTGCATTGGTCTAAAAAGCTCGACAGCGGCGTAAGAGGAGAGCGACGACGATGACGTTGGTTGATAGGTGACGGCAACGATAGGTTAGGCTGATGTGTTGAGTGGTGATAAGGTTAGGTTTTGATGGTGGTTGAGTGATGATGAAGTTGCATGGTGACGATGGTTCGGTAAGATGAAAGAGAGAGAGAGAGAGTAATGGTTATGGGTGAGATGACACAGAGAAAGAGTAACGGTTAAGTGAGATCTAGTTGGAATCCATTTATGTTCAACCTCCAATTAGCTTTTTACTCTCAAAATTAATGAATTTGTTAGTTCGTTAACTGAATTTCTATGCCACGTAACGATTAGACCGTTTTAACTATTATTTTTAATATTCAAGATTGTTTGATATTATTTTTAAATTCAGAATTAAAATGATAATAACCCTTAATTTAATTCTATTTTATCTCATCTCTTCTCATTTAATCATATCTTATTTCATTCATCCAACTCTACGCACCAAATCGGGCCTATGTTCCAAGAGAAATCAAGTATTGGGTGCAGGAAGTTGGCCTTTGGAACTATTTGATTTAAAAAGTTTGATGCTAATCATTAATGACTAATTTGAATATATTAATGAATTAAATTACTTAAATAGCTTGCAATTATAAAAGCTACATTAGGGTAACATGGATAAGAGTATCATTAATTCTAACGTAACAGCTAGTCGTATATCAGAAAAATGTTGGTGCTTGTAAAGTGTGGACAACTTTGCTTGTTTTATAAACGATACAGCATCTTGATTTGATCGTCGTGTATGAAAATGAAAGACCCCCGTCACGTTATCAGTTGTGCAATTTCTAGTCAAAGAGAAGTTGGTTTGACTGGATTTGAGAGTGATACAGTGATGGAGTCTGTCGTATTTATATAAACGACAGTGATGTTTTGACGTTTTCTCTTGTTTGAAGAATCCTCCGCCGATTTTAATCACCATCATTTTTTTCCTACATTAAATCCAAGATTGACTTTCTTCCCGTTTATGAGTTTTACTTTCATCCGCTCAATTTATGGACCACTTTCTCTCCACCCACTGTAGATTCCCTCTCTTGATTTGAAGTACTCCCTCTCGATCTGGGAATAGATCCTCAGACCGTATTTCAGAATCAAATCGTAATTATTTCCGATTACATACTGGGTATAGTATCATTAACAAAAATAAATAAATCTAAGATTTATTTGATGAGATGTAAGTCATATTTTTTATATTTTTGATGAATGATATAAAAAATATTTATAAAAATTAAAATCATTGATGATTCTAATATATAACTTGATGTTTTCATAAATTTATTCTATGATATTTTTATTAAAATCAATATAGTTAGGCATTCTTTTAGAAGTATTAAAACTAAAATATGTTTATTATATAAGAACAATTCAAAAGGGCTCCAAATAAATTATTTTCTTTGGTCAAAAGATTTATTCGATTTTGACCCCAAACAAAAATTTAGTAGCTTTTACTTTTTAGTTCGTTTTAAAACATTTTATATGAAATATTTTGAGAGTTGATAACAAACTAAAACAATTATGTTTTTCATTTAGGATTAAAACCAATAACTCGGCCAAAAAACAAATTTTTACCTTTTTCCTGAGCTATTTCTAATAATTTTCACGTATTATATATTATGCTTTATTGAATAAAAGACATCTTAATTGTTTAAAAATTATATATATATATTTTTAAAGTAAAAAAGGAGTCTCCCGAGTTGCATAGAATCCAAAGTTTTGTTTTAAAAATAAGCATTACATTATTTTCTCCTAAAAAATTTTGGTTATTATTATTTTCGTCTTTTCTTAAAAATGTATTATTATTATTATTTTTAAAAAAATCCACTATAAATTTTGGATCATTATTGTTGTGGGTGTGTGAGGCTTGCATCAAGCCACCCCAACTTTATACTTTTGCACAAAAGTGTGGTTATAGTTTTAGAACTGATTGAGTTTTGGAAGTAACTTTGGATTATGACAATAAATGTTTTTTAACGTCATCTCTGTTTGTAAACTATAGTTTATAGACCAATGCGGCAAAGTACAAGACATTTGTTAGTTTGCAAACAAAGATATTGGTGTTAAGGTTTGACATTATTCCAAAACTCACATTAATTTTAATGTTAATTTTTAAAATTTTCAACTGTTGCCTTAAATATATTAAAAAATCTATAACATTTTTTCATTTATTATTACTTAATTTCTCTTCTTAAAGAAAATGACTGCTTGACAGTGGACATCTCCGGCTAACATACATGATTATACATGTAACGATCAATACTTATTAGCAGGTCAGTAATGCTCTACTTGTATCTCTCGTTTGTATATCCGAATGCACAGATAGTAGGAGTAAAGTCTCTCGTTAATATATTCGACTGCACATGTGGTTACTTATCTCGATTAGTCTCAATAAAACTCAACATGCATATTGCGTGTATATATTCGGCCACACCTGTAATGACTAAACTAGGTAGGTGTTGATAAAATCGTATCAATATGTATGAAATTTAAGAATAGATATCTTCTGTAAATAAATATCGCTATACGTATGGTGATAGAGCTTTACGTATATAATGTTAACTATCAATGCTTTTTAACTTTTAAATTAGTATGACCAATATCGGTTTTCATTATATCTCCATTGAATGAGGGAAAAAAATATTAGTAGGAGAGAATGTAATGAATGATCGATGATTGCTTCTAAAAAATATAAGCCCTAAATATGGAGAAAATTTTTCATAAAACTGTAGTACAATTGATGTAACGAGACAAACCGTGTATTTCTTTTTCTTTAATCTCTCTCATTGATTTTTTTTTTCTTTTTTTATCTTTTTTAGTGGTTTATCTCGCACGTTATCCGCAACATAGTCTCGTAAAGATTTTTTCATGAATGTGACGGCACATTCAGTGACCAGTGAGTAAAAGTCATTATTAAAGTATCCATCCGGCATCTTATGGGGTCCTAACAAAACTGTGTAATGATTAATCGCGACATGGAAGGTAAAAGAAAAAGAAAATAGTGTAAAAAGTAATGTGAAAGAGAGAGAGGCTTAATTTGATGAAGTAGATGTGAGAGAGAGCAGCAGTAGAGATGGAGATTTTGGTGGGATGAGTAGACGAGTTGGAAGGTTGTGGGGGGTTGTTGTTGCGTGATCAAATCAAAAATGGATTACGAGAGAATCGAAAAGCCCCTTGTACGTTTTTTTGCATTGCTTCACTCTTTGGACTTTGTATTATCCCAATGCACGTCCTTGTTTTTGTTTGATTTTGAAAATGTTTAGGGTCGACAGGGTGGCGGAGGCGGCGGAGGAGGGTTTTCTCCAGGGAAGTTGAGGAGCATGCTATTGGGAATGGAGAAGAAGAGGAAAGAAGAGCAAGAAGAGATTGATTCTTCTGCTTTCACTTGCACATCTCATCTTGATGATTCAGGTACATGTCCCATTGTTTTTCACATTTTGTTGTATCATAGAGGATATATATATATATATATACATCTGTCTAAGTGAAGTGGGATGGTTGATTAGGTGGTTCTGATCATTGTAAAGATGTAGATGTAGTGAGTGTACTCCCTGAATGCTCCACTGATTCATTAGCTGCAGCAGTTAAGGATGTTCATTCTAGAATCAGGTCTCACCACCACCAAGACCACCCTTGTTTAGAATATGATAATCAGGTCTCCCTGTTTGAGTTTCAAAGGGGGGAGACTCAGAATCAGAGGCCTCACCACCCACAAAGGCTACCCCATGCACCCTTCTCTAAGCCCTTACCCTCCAAGTGGGATGATGCTCAGAAGTGGATAGCAAGCCCCACTTCCAACAGGCCAAGAGCTCAACTCCCTCCTCCCCGTAAGGTCACCAGGCAGTCGTCTACCAAGCTTCTTCTTGAAGGTCCCGATTATGAAGAGCCCGATACGAAGCGGATTGATACCACTCAAGCCAAGAAGGATCCCGGTATTCAAAAGTTTGTCAGTTGGGAGGCTGATTCTGACCACCCCATTGCAGATTCGTATAGCAAGCCTGTGCTTATGATTGAAAATTCTGTTGCAGAATCTGCTAGTAAGTTTGTATTGTTTGCCAACTTTGGTTTCACATATTGTTATGTTATTTTCATGTGCTGTACTTCTTTAATGTTGCATCAGCTTGCTTGCATTCTGCTCTGTCGTGCATTTAACATCATTATGTGGTCATTTTGTGTTAGTTATAAACTATAAATAATCTGCTTTTGATAACCAATAATGGACTTGCAGTGTTGCGGGTCCAGTTGTCTAGATAAAGTAGTAGTTTTTAGTCTGCTGCCGCATTGACAACTTAATTTCCCTTTGATGCTTAGTTTCTAGGGCTCTTGTTAGATCCAATAAGTCCTTGGAAAATAAAATTGAAAAAATTAGTCATTAATGAAGATCAAACAGGCAGAAAAAGATTCTCAGTTATAGAGGGAAACATGGCATCTGTTTGGGTAAATCTTTTAGTAGAGTTTCACGAAGTATATGATGGAGCAAGTTTTTTCCTTACTATTATTTTCTTCTTAGAATGATTTTGAACATAATGTTAAATCCACTAATAAGCTTTCAAACTCTTATCATTTGTAGGAATTGCCATGTTCTTAGACATGAGTGTTTGGACCTATCCCAAATTTTCTTACAAACTTGTGTAGAAAGTTATAGATTTGAGTGTTGTACAGTAAATTGTTATGGTGCATTTTCTTTGAAAAGAATAAAACCACCATTATATTTATAATTGAAAGAATCCCTAAAAATAGTTTATTGTAATGTGGAATGCCATGGTAAAGATCCTAGAGATGCAAGCATCAGTTCTAACCATGTGAAACTAGGTTAAGCATTTTGTTGTTCTGTCACTCCAAACAAAGCGAAATTTTAGGCATATTTCTAATTTGAATAATATAAAACGTTCTGGTCATACAGATTTTTTGCTCTTTTGTAGTTAGTCTTAGCCGGCATGATTCATCGATAGCTATGCAGAGTGCAACTACAATTATTCCACCCCCTTCAACAGCTAGATCTGTATCAATGAGAGATATGGGCACAGAAATGACTCCTATTGCTAGCCAAGAACCTTCCCGAACAGGAACTCCTGTGCGAGTGTCAACGCCCATTCGCAGCCCAAACTCTTCTAGGTCTTCAACACCAGGCAGAACTGCTAGAGCACCATCTCTAACCAATCAACCAAATGGTCTGGATCAAAATAAAGAGTTATCTGAAAAGGAGCTTCAAATGAAAACTAGGAGAGAAATAATGGCTCTTGGTACCCAGCTTGGTAAAATGAACATAGCTGCTTGGGCTAGCAAAGAGGAGGAGGAGGATAAGGATGCATCAGCTTCACTGAAAACTACACCATCAGGACAACCGACTAGAAGTGTCGTTGAAACACGTGCAGCTGCATGGGAGGAGGCAGAGAAAGCCAAATACGTGGCTAGGTAAATTCTCTAAACCATTTTCTGAGGCTATTGATCCTTAGGGATAATGTCTTGCTGTTGCATTCTACAGTCCAAGTGTGAGAAGTTCGGTATGGTAATGTATGGGCCGTCTAATTTGACAAACTTAAGTTATAGGATCTCTGGACCTATCTGTATCTTATTAATGATTATTAATTAGCAACTCATTTGTATTTAATCTTATACTGAATATATCGAGATTATAATTCTGGAAACTCAGGTATAGATGACTAATAAAAATGCAATATAATATCCTTTTTCTACCTATCCTTGGAAATCCATAGAGGAAAGATGAAGAGAAATCTAAAGCTTCTCTCACATAATCGATGGAATTGCAAAGGAATGTTACCTGTTTGTCAAAGTTAATTAAATATTTATGGAGTGTCTATCTAATTATAATTAAAATTTTGGTTTTTAATTTTGAATGGTTGGCCTGAAATGGGGTGCCATAACTGCAACTACATAGGTTCAAACGTGAAGAGATGAAGATTCAGGCATGGGAGAATCATCAAAAAGCAAAAACAGAAGCTGAGATGAGGAAAATTGAGGTAAGTACAATCTCTTTCTATTGAAAACCTTGCTTTAGGCCATGCTTTGTTTTTCTCTTGTTACATATACAATACTTTAATGGATGAATGAACTTTTTATATGTTTTATGTGCTTGCATACAGTCTTCTTAGATGCTTAACTCAGATTCTAATGTTAACAAGTACCTCAAGGAATAGTTTATGCATTAGAGAATTTTTTACTGATTCTACTTGATGATTCTGTTCACTACTATAATTTCCATTACATGATTTCATTTTTCAGTTTCCTATAAAGAGTACTGTTGTTTGTGAAGTTTCTATCTCTCTCGTATGACACACACTATTGCATGGATGGATTGAGCAAGTGAATGCGGAAAACATAGGTGTTACTAATGATAAACCTGTGATTGAGTTCAAAACTCAAGGACAAGCTACTGGTAATTGTTGGATTGTAGGAGCATCAAAGTTATACATAATTAATCATTTCCATGGAACCATTGCAGTTTCTAGCTGTGGATGCCATTGTATATCTGAATATTTGATACACATGAAGTTAAATTATTTGCTGTGAACTGCAAAAATTCTTCTACAGATGATACTGGCCTGATATCATAGGAAACACGAAGTGAAGCAATAAACTAAAAAGAAAAATGAAATCCATACACTTAATGCAGATAAGATAGTATGACACTTACATTATAAGCCTAGGTGCATATGGCTGACCATGACATTGTGATATTGAATTGCCAATGTGCACTTAAAATAGTGTCCAAATTGTTCTGTGTACAATGTTACTGACCTGTTAGTGGGACCATTTGTATGGTTTGGCTGTTGCCAATACAAATTGCCAACACTGATATTTTTCTTACCTCAGTCAAAACCCAATGTGTACTAGTTGGGATGATCTGATTTCTTTAGTATGACAATTCATTTTATTTTTGTAATGCATTTCTCTTGGAAGCAGTTGACATATATCTATACGCATATATGGCATAGAGGGTATGGACTAACAAATAACATGGTAGTAGCATTTGTTAGAAATTCTTTTATATATATATATCTGGTTATAAGCTTCAGACGTAAGCATAAGATATGATGGATGTATGTTTTTAAAATAGTTGAAACCATTAAGGAGAGCATTAAAAGAATAGTTTGACAAATATAATCACATGTGAAGCAAGAAAAATGTGATTTGCTTGTGTAGAGCGACATATAGTAATCTCTTAATGGGCACAATAAAGTGTATGTCTGGAATTTTGAGTGACTAGAACAATAAGAGCTGATTGGTGCAGTTTAAGAGAATAGATGTTGTCTTTTAATCTTGGAGTTTATCACTTCAATGAATGGTTTATTTGGCTGTGGCATTATGCTTAAGTTTAAATGGTTGATTCTCAGTCGTAACATTGGCATCATCTCTCATAGTAAGAGAAGAAAAACAGATAAAAATAAAGGAGAGGTTGAGCTCTTCAACAGTTCTGTTGGCCATGTTAAGAATTGTGGGATGTTGTGGTGACTCTTCTAGATTATAGCTGAGTATGGATACTTTTATGGGTCACTCTTCAAATTGTATCCAATTGTTGTATGAGGAAATATAAAACAAAATTCTTTTTGGTTAGTACGAGGATTGCAAGAGTTTATGGGTTCAAGATGCATCTTGAGTGAACAAGGGAAGTATAAAAGATTGGGATTGTTCTCTTTGCTGTCCAGCATTGTGAACTTTGAAACCAAGTGTTCAATTACACGTAATGACAATAACATCAATCAATTTGGTTTAGTACAAGCATCTGGTAGTTAAATTGAAACTGTGATTTATGAACTCTCATAAAAATTGAACGGTTGAATCCAAAATGAATCTTTGGCTTCCAGGTAGAGGTTGAAAGAATTAGAGGGCGTGCCCAAGATAAACTTATGAACAAACTGGCAGCTGCAAGACACAAAGCGGAAGAGAAGAGAGCAGAGGCAGAAGCCAAGAGAAATTGTCAAGCCGCAAAAACTGAGCGGCAAGCAGAGTATATTCGCCGAACTGGCCGCATCCCTTCCTCCTTTTCTTGCTGGAGTTGGTGCTCCTGAAGTGTAAAGTGTTTTTCGTTGAAGCTGTTAAATTCATTCTTCGGTCGTCTTGTGTCATATAGTTTTGGACTAGCATATTTCGTGTTGTGTGTTGTGTTCTAAACACAGGTGGTGTTGTTGGTTATATATATTTTGGGTCTTCTACAGCTCTAGTGTAAAAACTCTAGTAAAGAAAGTTAAAAAATGTCTCATTATTCCTTTCTCCACTCTTGTTTTGGGTAAGTCATACATCTATTAGGTAAAATTGGCTCAAGATATTTGGATTAGTGTTGTCTTGTTAAGGCATCTTCAATTTTTTACGTGATATTTGATGGGAAAGACACCTAAATATAAAAGTTTGTTTAGCCTACATCAACACACTAGGTAACCCATTATGTTAGATTGACCATGTTTTACCTTTGAAAGGTGAAAAATACCCTTCTGCAAAAATAACAAAATAGAAGTAAAAAGGTAAACACTGAATCTAAAATTAGGGAATGAAAAATTAAAAACACAAATAAATAAAGAAGTAAAGATATATTATTAAAAAACATAATCATAAAATTAATTAATACATGGAGGCCACCTCAGCTGGTGGTGACCTCCGTAAATGGCGAGTACTTATGCAAAATGGATGCCACATAGGAGGCTGCAATTCAATGCAAAACCTAGTACCTCTCCAATTTGAAATTTGTTTACCATGTTCGGACCAATTTCTATCATGGGTAAATTACATTTAGTCCCAATATTTTACTATTGTTTTTAAGCACATTATCGTTTTTGAATCATGGTCCCTAAAGTTTCATAAATTCATCAACAAATTGGTACATAAGCAAACATTGGTTAGACCTAATGGAGGGAACGCTATTTTCATCATTTCAATAGGATTTAATTAAAATAAAAAAAGAAAAAAAGAAGATGGATTTTTGTCGTCCATCTTCAAAATGGATAATGGAAATTAAAAAAAATAATAAAAACTAGAATAGAAAATAAAAAATACGATAGATTTTTGTTGTCCATATTTGATATGGACGATGGAGATCAAAGTTTATTATACAAATTTGAAAGGGAAAAGAAAAAAAAAAAACTTGTTTTGGTTGATCTAGTGGAAACCAAATGGTCAAACCACCAATTGTGGTTTGATGATTTGGTTCAACCTAGATTGTCGAAAACAACTTGGGTTTTGGAACCTAGTTGTCAAACATGATTTGGGTTACACAAATTGTATTCAACGATCTATGTTTCCAAATTTTGATTAAGCTATGATCTTCAATCAGCCATGAAGATTGTTAAATCTCCATATATTTTTTATTTTTTTTAATTCATTTTGTGTTCATGTTTTTTTTTTTTTTATTTATTATAATTTTCTCTTTTTCCTTTTAATTTTTTAAATTTATAAATAATTTATTTTCAATAAATATATCTTTTTATAATGTTAAAAAAAATAGTGACATGTGTTAAATTTCTCTTGGTTTTGGGTTATTTATTTTTGGCATTTTAATTTATGATGACATGTGTTAGATTTCTAGTGTTGAGTCAAATTGTCAGTTTCAAATGTTAAAGGGTAAAATGTATTTTTATCTTGTTTAAAAATTATCAAGGGCAATATATATATATATATATGTATAGTATGTATATTTCACTTTTTTTTTCATGATTGACTATTAAAATTATGGTCAGAGTGACAAAATTGATGGGTTAATGAAAATTTAGGGACCATCGGAGATAAAGATGAAAATGCACTTGAAAAAGTTATAAATTGCAAAAATATAAAGACTAAAATGTAATTGACTCACATATTAATCCAAGCTGTATCCAATAGTTTAAGATTAAATCTTTGTACATATTAAACCCCACCAAAACCAACTCAAATCCCACCAATATCCAACAAACACCTTAAAAATCATCCTCTAAATCTCATATACTCAAAGTCTCAAACCATGTTAGTGCTAACATTGTCATTCACTGGTTTTGTTTGTCCTAGAGGGATGACCTTCAAGCCAACATGATTTTGAAAGAGAGAGAGAGAGAGAGAGAGACATTGATTGAAATGGTCGTAGATCAGGTTCGGGTGAATTTGGCGGAATGCACACTGACTCCATAAATTTGTTTTGCATCCACACCCGTATATAAATTCACAACATTTCATGAATTTGGGTGCGAATGTGCACCCATGGGTTTAGGCTAAAACCACACACACTTGTAAACTTACAAAATTTATTTAAAATTTTTAGAACTCACTTATGATAAAATAATCCTAAAATAAAACCAAATAACCAAAATATAAATCTTTTTCAAATCTGGGCAACAATAATAAAATAAAGGAAACTTTTCATTTTGTTCCTAAAGTTTAATAAAGTTTAATAAAATTACAATTTTTGAATGATAAATTGAGAAACTCGATATTCGGTCCCTAAAGTTTTAAAAACAAATCAATTTGGTCCATTTGACAGTCAAACAGTAAAGTTAACGACATAAGGAGTATAGTCATCATTTTATATAGGGCTTCATGGATGGGTACATGTGTTAACATTTAAAATTTTGAATAATAAAAAATTATTTTAAAAAATAAAAAAAATGTTAATATTAAAAATTAAAAATTTTAGATCATTATAGTCTATCTTAAGAATGACGATAGAGATCTTTTTTCGAAAAATAAACGAACTGTAGAGATCTTTTTTTCAAAAAACAAACAAAAATTATAATATAATATATAAAAAATGATTTAAAAAAAAATCACTAGTGTGGACACCATCAATGATAGAGATCTAATTTGGATCTCTAATTGCTGAAGTTAAGCATATCAAACTATATCAACGCACTAAATTAAAATCGAAGTGACCAAATTGAATCAAATGAAGTTCAATTTGGTGTGAAGCAAATTAAAGGTGTTGATATGGTTTCATATAAGAACCAGATTGAATATCAGTTTCACACTAGATCAAACTCGAAGTTGGATCATTATCCGAACCCATCCATCATTATGCAAACCCTCTATCAAAGCCTAGATTTGGTTTTGTCCCATATTGAAGGCTCCCATGACTGTCCAAACCTTCCATCAACGCCTAGAAGAGGTTTGATTTGGGTAGACGACCATCTCTATCTCTGCCAACCAAACAATTTTTATTAAAAAATTGTGCATAAATTCTTTCAAAAAAAAAAAAAAGAATTGTGCATAAAAATTAATGTATTTTATAAAGAAACGTTTATATGATTGAATATCACGACATCCACAATATATATACATATATTTAAAGTTACATTAATATTTATATATCATTATATTAAATTATTAAAATATAAATCTTAACTATATAAAATAATGTCATTTTTTTTTTAAAAAAAAAACATTTTGTACATTTTTTCTTGCATATACCAGTCACCAATCTCAAAGAAACAGAGAATCACTTTTAACATTATTCTAACTTAAAATATTATTTTTCTTCTTTGGTTTTTAAACAATTAATAGCATAAACATCAATTTAAAAGAAAAATAAAAATCATATTAATAAATATTGCAATACACCTCAATATCATCAAAAGAAAATTAGAATAAAAAAGTGTTTCTTTCTTTTTTTTTTTTTTTAAAGAAAAGCAAAGAGAAAAATCCAAAACTGGTAAACAAATCTGAATTTGCTTTGAACCCAATTTGAATCTGAATCCAATCCGATTCCAAATTGTAAAGTCCATAATGAAAATTAGATTAGAAAATAATTTTTGATAAAATACTCAATTCGAATACAATAATTGAAAATTTGGATTCAAATAATTTGGATATGGTCCGATTGCCATAACATGTATTCAATTTGGAGTTTATAAGAGTTTGATGGGTTTTTGCTTAATGATATATTTAAGTCAAATTTACGGATTCTATAGACTCCAGAAAGATTTTGTTAGAATTTTTTTATGAAATCCAATGAAATATTTGAAAAAATAGTAAAATTTTTTATATTTTTTATTCATAATTTGATTTTTAAATTTATCAAAATTAATCTAATTCCGTCATTTAATTGAAATATATAAAATCGGTAATTTTTTGAATACAACTATTTGATTGGATTTAATATACATCTGAATTAAATACATTTAATTTTCATAGATTACATACAAATCTAAATTAAATATTTATAAATTTAATATAAATCTAAATTAAACATAATTTAAATTTTAAAATATTTTAAATTTCAACTAACTTTAAAATATTATACTCCCCTAACAAGATGTCAAAAGTAAAAGGTTAGGTTTTTATTTTCTTTAAACAGTAGAACCCACTCACATTAGCATTTACTACCACATAAATTCCAACCCAACCCAACCCAAGACAACACAACGTAACATAGCAACTCATGACTCTTGAGGACCCATACAATGTCATCTCAACCTCTCAACACAAACACACCTTATAAATAAAAACCTTAAAAAGAAAGAGAGAAAAAGAAAAACTGGTTTAGGCCTTAGCTTTAAGGTCACACACATATACACACTCATCCCCTCTCTCTGTCTCTGTATCGGTGGCGGCTCTTGTTCTTGTTCTTCTTCATCTTGTTTCAGATTGTTGAAGAGGATCTTGTTTTGGGTAGTGGGTATCTCTCAGAAAACGGCCATGGTTGTGGCAGCGCAACAAGTCCAACAGCAAGCGCCGCAGACATCACCTGAAGAGGAAATCTTGAAAAGAAACACTGATTGTGTTTATTTTCTTGCTTCTCCTTTAACCTGCAAAAAGGTTCTTCCTTTTTCATTATTATTCCCCTTTCAAGCATAGATCTCTCTTTTCTGATTAGGGTTTCAGATTTACAATCTAATTTATATGATTCTTGTGATTTCCTCAATTTAATTATAAAACTGTAGTTTGGGATCTTTTTAGGGTTTCTTTCTGGGATCAGTAACAGCAGATGTTATTAGATTTTAATGCAAGGTCACAACTTTTTAAAATTTTAAATTTAATGTATTGAATATATAATGTTGGTAGGGTTTACTGTACAGCAAAATTTATGATTGTTCTGTTTTGTTTAGTCTGTAATACAGGAAAGAAGATTAGGGTTTGATGTGTTTAGTAGACATTAAAATTGTTGATGTTGATATAGGTAGTTGCATTATTCGTTCAATTGTCTTCATTACTTTGTTGCTTGTTCTTGAATAAAGAATGTTTTTAGAAAATACCGCTGTCAAGGACTCAAGGTAAAATACGTAGGATTGCGTCCGACTGTGTTTTGTGTTGAATGCCTTTTTGATCTGCCTATTAGAATTTTATATGCATGAGAAGCTATGTTAGTTTGAATAGCGTATATGTGTCTCCGAGATGTCAGGAACAAATAATTAATATGAGAGAGGATGATGGACGTATCCATATAATGAGTTGTGAATTTAGATCTTTCATAAAGTCAAAATATTGCTATATACACTATGTGTCTTGATTTTGTCGTGTTGCAAAATCTCTCTTTGATCTGGCCGATTGGGAATTTGCTGGATCGTTTGTAAACTAACTGCTCTCTTTATTCGTCCTTGTTGACAGGGGAGTGAATGTGAGTATCGCCACAGTGAATATGCTCGGGTTAATCCTAGGGACTGTTATTTCTGGCTGAACAGTAATTGCTTGAATCCAAAGTGTGGGTTTCGGCACCCGGTAAGTAGTTACTTTTGATTAACAGCTGCTTGTGGTATTAAATTAATATTGAATAGGTTCTGTTCATTAAACTTAGAAGTGTCTGTTATATCGACTCTGAGTTCTAATACTCTGAACTGCATCCTTAATGTGGAGCTTTTATGTCTTCTTTGTCAGCCTCTTGATGGATTGTTAGGAACCCAAACAACAACCTCTACTGCAGCTTCCTTTCCTTCATCTCACTCGGCCACAACACCAATAGCACATGCTCCTCACAGTTCGGGTAAACAAGCAGTCCCGTGCATTTTCTTTCAAAAGGGGCTTTGCCTAAAAGGTGACAGATGTGCTTTTCTGCATGGACCAACTTCTACTGTTAATAAAGCCCCACAGCCAGCAGCTGCTGCCCCTGCTAATGAACCTCCATTTGTAAAGAAGATTTCTGGTGTCCTTCAAAAGTGCACCCAAGAGCAGAAGGTTCCTTCAGCAAATGTCTCAAAGGCAGTTGTAGTACCTCCTCAGGCTAATAAGCCTGTGCCAAAAGCTGAAACTGCTTTACCAAGAAATGGTCTAGGCATTCAAAGGGATGCACCACTACCTTCAACTGCAGATGACGAGTTCCCCAGATACAAAGTGACAAATGTTACCTCTGTTGTTAATGGTAGCTCCGTGAGCCGTTCTAATCGTTTGCATCAGGCTCTTGCATCCGATGATCAAGGGTTCCAAACAGGGAAGGAAGCTGATGAGTTTTTGAAGGAGTCCTCTCCTGGTTTTGATGTTCTTGTTGACGATGACCTTGGAGATTCCGATTATTACCATGGTGAAGATCAATATGGCAGAACAAGAGGTCATGAAGGGATGAACTTGAACTCTGTGAATGAATACGATGTGGGTGGCTCAGTTGATTACAATTCAGTGGCTGACATTGACAGAGATGCGCTGCGTGATCCTCGGGGTTATGACTCATATGACCGCATGCAGGGGCAGTATGCTTGGGAACAGCACAGGGAATCATCGGATCGATTGCTAGTGGGTTCATCTCATCTGGAACGGATGAGTTACTCAAAAGCTGATAGCCCTGATCAAATTGATGAAGCAGATCTGCGATATCGTTTGTCAAAGAATAGGAGGGGTAATGGGTTGAGATCAGTAGTCAGTCTTGATTATGCTTCTGACAAACAGGTTGATGAGCGAAGTCACCGTGGGTCTTCTCGAAGAGACACGCAACATGTACCCTCACATGAGAGTTCTCTTAGTGGTCGTCTTCGAGGTAGGATAAAGCTTCCAAGGAGATCCCCAGCCAGTGGTAATGATGTCCGCCCAGAAAGAGAAACAGACAGGGGAAGAAATAGGGGCCAGTTGTCACCTGGTAAGACTCAGACCTTCCACCAGGGTAAGCTGCGAGACAGAATAAAAGGTAGGGTGGATGAGGATTACGATAATGAGGGGAGAAACTTTAGGGGTCCGCGAATAAGAAGAGAAATTATGGATGATAGAAATATGAATTTTGCTGGTCCTAAAAGTCTTGCAGAACTGAAAGTTGGGAAGAATGTAGAGAGTAAGGACCAGCAAATTCTTGGTAAGCGGAAAAGCTTAGAGTATAATCAACAATCTGAAGGTGACCTTTCATTTGAAGGGCCGATGCCACTTAGTGAGATTTTGAAGAGAAAAAGAGAAGCCCGAGAAGCTGCTTTCAGTAGTGGAATATCATCTGCTGATAAGGAAGACGAAAATCAGAAAGAAAGCTCCAATAATACTGGTGTAGCAGCAATACAGAGTGCTGTTTCCGGAGTAGCCAAGGGGGAAGCCAACAATGAGGAGGAATTCAAGTCAGCAAAGGCAGAAGAAGAAAAAATTGAAGTCGAACATGGCCTACCTTCTCAGCTACCTAATGGAAGTAAGCTTGAGGCTGAAGATGGGGTGATTGGTGATGAAACCATGGAAGATCATGAGCTTGATGCTGATGATCAAAGGGATGGAGACTATGAATATGATCAGGGTGACGAAGGGGAGTATAATTATGAAGAAGGTGAAAATGCGGATGCTGAAGATGAATCCTTAGATGATGAAGACGGAGATGATTTTGCTAAGAAGATAGGTGTTATGTTCTCCTAAAGATTAGGGAGTATTTTCCTGCATTTTCCCAATTGTGGTTTGTGGAGAACCTTTGAAATCCACTGGATTGGATGGTTGGTTTTGATTCTCAGCTGGTATAGCTGTTATGGGATTTCTTTACACAAGTAGGCCTTATTAAGTTTTGTTCTTGTATCAGCTGGAACCTTTTCATTGTATTTATAACTCTCTGATTTAATCTAATCAGGATTTTTCTTATGCTTGAGGCATTCTACTGTGCCCACCAGTTAAAATTGGTTGCATGGTGCATGACTGTAACAGTAGAAAGATAATAAGAAATTTTTTTCTTTTTCTTTTTCTTTTTCTTTTTCTGCAAAACAACTTTCTACTTATTCTGATTTGACATTTCTTTTTGGAATCAAAATTTCTGTTTTCCTGGATTCTTTTGAGCTTCTGATGATTCTGGAACCGGTGTATCATACTTAATGGATGGTTAAGATTTGTGTTTTAGTATTTTGTTTTCACTAAATACCATTAAAAAAAATAAAAAAAGCTGAACTATAAAGTGTTCATTCCAGCTTCTATAGAATAATAAAATCATCTGTGCGCTCTCCTTTTATTTCATTCCGGCTTTCCTTTATTCCTCATGGTGGTGGATTTTTTTATTTAAAATATAATTACAGTGTAATTGACAATTTATCAACACTAACGATTAGGGGTTTGCTTGTTTTTGGAGTCTATCAAAATTAAACATTATATGGTTAATCGTCACCTGTTTTTGGAGTCTATCAAAATTAAACATTATGTGGTTCGAAAATCTATTCGTATATTGAGGAGATTTACTTTTGTTGGAGCTTATCGAAATTAAACATTGTATAGTTTAAAAATTTACTTGTATATAAAGAGACATCTACTTCCATAATGAGACGATTTTCGTTGAGAGAGGATTTTTTATTTTTTATTTTTTTATTTTTCTTATAAGTTAATAAATGTATATGATGAGATTTAAATGTGAAGGAGAAGTGCACTAATATTTATTTATGCCCTGTTAACTATCTTCCCCATACAAATATTTTTACAATAATCTACATGATTTAAATACAAATAACCTACCTGAGGTAGTGAGGTATGATATAAAACAAACATAGCTAACTTTTTAATTTATTAACAATTAATCCCCACGCTGTTACACTAAACCATTAATATTAATGACAATAATTGTTAAATATGTATAAAGATCAAAAGACCCTTGAAGTCTAAAGAAAAAGTTGGATTGACAAAATAGACCATCTAAAAGAACAAAAAGAAATTTATCAATGGCAGTAATGTATGTGAGAATGATATAAGAATTGTAAATATTTTTTAAGGCCTTATCTCAAAATCTGTTAATTGTTAATAAATTAAAATAATAATTATAATGTTAATTTTGGGATAATGATAATGATAATATTAATTTTAGAAATTAAATTCATTATGTTATTCGGAAAATTTAAGTCCACATGTTAAATAAAGAAAAAGTTGTAATTGTTTTTAAAAGTCTTATAAATAAGATAAAATATGGATGAAAATTTTATAAATTTAGGATTCTAAATCTTGCATTACTTTTGAAAAGTTAAAATCTAATTATTTTTGTTTGGAAAAGGCCTTATTTGGTATTATTTTTGAGAAGTTAAAATCTAATTATTTAATAATTTTGGTATAAGAAAGATGTTTGGTAAAACTCCCAAAAGCTATTATTTAATAATTTAAATAGATTTGATAACAATTTTAAACAGCGTTGGAGGTTACTTTTTGAAAATGATTATGAAATAATCTATTATGAGATTTAATAAATCTTTTTAATGTCTTAATAATTCTATTAATTTTATTAAAAGGACACTTATATCTCAATCTTAATCATATAGAATTATATTTATACCCAATAAATTTTTTTTATATATATTTTAGACATTTAATAATTTCAAAACAGTGAACATAAAATTTACTAAATGTATGTACACTGCTACTAAGGTGTGTGACAGTTTTAACAGCAAAATTAATGTTAGCATGATTAACTTTACAGCAAATTACTTTTTCAGTACAATTAATAGTGATTATTTTAAAAGCTACAACATTACCAAACTAGCTTGAAAACTTAATCATTTGAACCTGCTTTCAGCCCTTGAAATATTTAACATGCAATATTACACGTGAAATACGTGAAATGTTTCACATATATGATGTGTTTTCACTTAAAAACATTTTGCATAGGTGAAATATTTCATATACAATAGTGCATGTGAAATGTTTCCAGAGCTGAAAGCAAGCTAAAACAATTAAATTTTTGTTTTAGACTAAATATGATCAACAACTTTATTTTTGGATCAAAATTGAATTTTTACATTTTTCTTGGGCCATTTCTAGTAATTTCTATTAAGGTGATAAAGGTTTTATTTGAAAAATCTATAATGTGATAACTAAACTATCGGAAGGATATTTTGGCATTTTGATGTTTCGAAAAAGATTTACTTAAAAAAAGTCCAAAATTTAATCTTAACCCAGTTGATGCAAAACAATTTTTTAATCATCCCAAAGCTTTGTAAAATTGATAACCAAACAGAATAAATAAATAATCGAATAAGTAAAAAAGCTCCAGGCAAGTTGTTATGATGGACAGCAACTCATCTGCCCATGCATATGGTAGTAGGTTTAAGTACCGCTACCAACAAATATATATGATAATTTTTCCACTAATTATGTGGGCAGAACTCTTTCGTTTATGAGAATAGATTTCTGGGCTATGCAATAGTATCTTATCTCTGCTAGATCTAGATAGTTTTCTGACCTAACGTGAAACTATCAAAATAATAATAATAATAATAATAATAAATAAAAAGAGCTTCATGATTAAAAGGACTACTAACAGAAAAGCCCCAGCGCCTTAAGGTTCACTTTTCTACAAGTAGAGTGGATTCAACTCACCCTTTTTTATTTTTACAATTGAAACACTTTAACCTTCATTATGCAATTCAAAGTTAGTTTAGCTAGTCGAACTTAACAGACATTAGGGGTATTTTCATCATTCACCTAATTTTTTTACTTTTCTTTTTAAAAATTAATTAAAAGAGATAAATCTTCACCATCCATTTAGATGATGGACATCAAATTAAAATTGTAACTTTTTTAAGAAAAGAAAATTGAAAAATATAAACATTTTAAAAATAAATATATAAATTTGCAACGTCTCTCATCTTGACAGATGTGGAGATCAAATTGAAAAAAAAAAATTAAACAAATATATATATATATATATATATATAATGGAAAAAAAAATTGAAAAAACAAATTGAAGATCCAATTCTAGATTGGATCTCCCTATATCTTCATCCCCATCTTGATAGAGACAAAGGTAGAAATTTGAGTCCCCATTAGCAATGGGGATCTCATCATCTAGATGTCCATCATTAGAGACCTTAACTTGAATCTCTACTACCCATGTAATAGTCCCACTTGATCTCCATTAGCGATGGAGATCCCATTATCGGGAACTCTATTGGACTCTACAATTATTAACTTGTTAATCCTTGATTTAATCCGGTTTATATTTCAGTGAATATTTTGGATTATGTTAAATGGCCCACTCATCTTTTGTTATTTGCACTAGTCATAAGATATCTTTCTTTGCAATTTCTATTTATTTTTTTCTTATTCTCGAAGTAATTTAAATGATTACTAATTCTGTCAGGCTTGATATGGTTGATTCTTACCTGTCATCTTGGAAAAATTTCCCGTCGAAACCGATCAAGGAACCTGTAAAAGAAATACTTTGACCAATACCCAACTTTAACAGCAACCCATGTAGTTGTTTTCCCAGTTCCATACTCAGGGTGGCTTGAGAAGGCAAACTATGATCCTGAACAAGAAATGAATTGTTGCTGTTGCTGTTGCATAGTCATACTTACAGAGAGGGTTACAGTGGGCAACGTCAACATGTTTAGGAGTTTGATGATAAATACATATATGTTAATTTACAAAGGAAAAACTTCGGTCTCATTTTCATTAAAGAGAAAAGAAAGTACCGGTCCAGTTGTAATAATCTTACTTTATATGCAAGACTTCCTATACAAGGTTAGGATATATATTACAACTAGCACTAATGAATTCTGAATCAGCGGGCAGAAAATACAAACAGGAAAGAGCAAAAGAAAGAAAGGAAAAGAGCAATTTGATGCATATATATGGGTGTAATCCACCAAATTACACCAGAAGATTCATTAACGGCACCAATCATGGATTATGGAGCGCATTACCGCATGTCCCGTAATCTGAAATCCAGCTTCTCAACTGTTTAATTTGCAAGACAAGGAAACATAAGTTAACATTATTTCAAGTTAAAACAACCATAATATACAGCCAATGTTCTTCATCATTCGTGAGACATCTTGCTTTCCATTCTTAAGTTGTTTGATACATGCTTGTATGAGGCGTTTCTGTTCTTCAACCTGACAAACAATTTGGGATAAGAATACTATGCAAAACCAAAAGATAAGGCAGAACCTGAAACAACTAAAATCAAGAGAAGACTATGAGCGACTAGTGCAGCCCACTTTAGCATGTTTGAAAATGAAAGAATGATCCCAAGCAAATCCAGAAAAATGAAATGGCAGCATATCTAACTTAAGGAAGCAAAAGTGGAAGGATTGGAAGTCGTCACAAGAGAGCCCCAAATATAATGGTTCCCAGGTTTTCTATTTACATAAAGCACAGAAACTCAACGTAGATTAGCAATAATTCTTCCCTAAGTTGATATAGACGAAAATCATCGACAAAGATTGCAATATTGAGACAGCATGCATTTTATCATATGAACTATGTGGCATGTGTGGGCACAGAAGGCAGTAAACCCCAGGCATAATCTACATCATTTCCAACTGTGGTTGGTTTCTAGGCTGCTGAGAGAGTAGGAATTTGATACGATTCTATACATTACCCTTTCAAGCATATCCATCAAGCACTGGATCTCATTTTTCTTTGCTGTTGATAAATCACATTTGACATTTATTATATTTGTCCTGTATATGAGTCAGCACCTAAATCAGAAGTCCAGTAAAAAATAAGGCACCTCAACACATAGAATGAAATGTCAAATATATATATATATATAGAGAGAGAGAGAGAGAGAGAGATTATATAAACCAGCTACAGCAGAAAGCTAAGAAATTGTCCTAACCCGTTGTCATAAGGTTGCTACTATGACTGTCAAATAACATGAATAATGAGGAGAGAAACATAAACTTTCAGCAGTTCTCAATTCTACCCCTTTGTTTTAAAATTCTATAATTTATCCTTTATTATCATCTTCATATAATAGCAGGATATGGGGTAATGATGGTCCTACGGAAACAATTGAGGAAAAGGTCACTGTATTAATACTACAAGATCTTACTATCAAAAGAGGTGACATTTCCTTCCGGTTAGTTTTCTTCTCTCTTCCAAGGAAGGGGTCAATACTAATATTAAAGAAGTCCGGAAAAAAGATAAATGTTTATGGTTTATGCATAATTTTGTTCAATAGTTATCCAATTGCAAATAAAGCTAGAGGACTTAAAAGTGGAATTTTGACATGCTATAGAGGACTTAATACTTCAGCATGATGAACTGGGCAATACTAAGGTCTTTACATCACTGATTAATAGAGGTTCAACTATTTCCTCTTCCAAGAGGTGCCAGCATTAGTGACAAATGTATCGGAGGTCCTCCATCTTACTCAGCCTAATTTAATGATTTACTGACTCAATCTACAGAAGCCTTCTGTTAGATGCACATAATGTTTTTTGGTGTTTTAAGCAATTTTCCAAGGCATTTTGCATATTTTATTGATGGATTAGATGATACTTACTTCTCCGAAAACAAAGGATCCAGATCTTGTTCTTCTACAAGTTGCTCTACAGTAACAAGAACAGCTCCCACCTGCAAAACGAATGTAATTTGACACAATACAGGTATACTACACAAGCAAGGTAAAACCAATTATATATACTCTACAAGTGTAGATCATCTTCCGGACTGCCAGTTTCCCACTACATGAGACAAGTGACAAGAAGCGTCAAGCTACGAGGCTAATCATGAGAAGAATATACTTCCCTTATAATACAGTCATGTGACAATTATGTCACTATTTTAACTGCCATCGATATCTTTCGTAATGTTTGCAATATTCAGATTGTTATTCTTTTTCTATTGATCAGAAACAGAATATTTAACGATGAAAAAAAAAAAAAACACAACAAAAAACAAAAATAAGGCCTAACTAAAACAAAGCAACTCAAAAGATAGAAGTCTTGCGGCTGTAAGCGAAAGCAGATAAAAAGAGTTACGTCAAAACAGAAGCTATAGTTCAAGCCTTTCTAGTTTCTCTATGCTTCAACGTTCCCACATTATGAAGTGACTGCAACACAACATACGTCATTAAGTGAATTCACTCATAATATGGAATGCCTTTAAAATTGGCCATCTAGGTGCTATACTTTGAATCGATGAGAAATAATCTCTGCACAGCTGTTATATCAACTATATCCTAACAATCCACATCAGTTGTTCAGCATGTAAAACCGTATATTGTTGCTATCCTTCCCAATTGCCATTTCTATAATCCATATACAATAATGATGAGAAAACAACAAAGAAGAGGTACCTGAGTTTCAAGGCATCAACACTCAAACTCGTCCTGTAATATATAAAAAAAAAAAAAGAAAAAGGCAACAGTAGATGTTAAACATCACACATAGTCATAGAGATGGAGAAGGGTGTACCGTACCTCTATATTTTCATGCAAAGAAGCAATGACCCGGATAAATAAGCGGCGAAGAGAGCCTTGTTGAGAGGCAGACAGGTTTGGAAATGCATATCCAAATTCCTATTTGTCGTTTCATTCACAAACTCTCACATTATTAAACTGATGAGCACAATCAAATGAGGATGCAACTTAGCTTACCTGTTTGGAGCAGGCGGTCAGAAGGGAACCGACTGCCAGCTTGAAGGACTTGCTCAGATCAGATTGCCTCGACATTTTCGAGCCAACACACGAGACGGAAGGTTTTCCACATTTCAGTGAAGACTGAATCTTGACTATACAGGACGTCTTCTCGGCCCTCGTTGGGTTTGGGCCTTGCGCTTGCGTTAAATGGCCCACTTTTACGCTCCAAGACATAAGATGTCTTTGTTTGCAACTTTGATAATATGTAGTTTGAATCGTTTGATGATTCGTAGTTTTCCCCGTACTAGTTTCATTTTTATCCGAAATATCTCAATGCCATTACTAAGTTAATAGAAAAGTTAGAGAATGGGTATAGAGATATTTTTAACCTTGAAATTTTTTATTTAAAAAATAAAATAATTATAAAATAAAAAATTATAAATTAATAAAAACTAATCTTTATTCTCCATCTCATAGATAGATAGTGGAGATCAACATGCCAAATTAAAAATAAAAAAAAAATGATGAAAATTGAAAAAAAAATAAATAATATTTTAATATAAAAAATTATAAGCTAATAAAAATTTATCTCTATCGTTTATCCTATAGATGGTGGAGATCGACACACCAAATTAAAAAAATAATAATAAAAATAAAAAAGTATGTATCTAGATTGGATCTTTACCGTTCATCTAATTGGATGGATGATGGAGATCCAAGATGCATGAACTCTATCATCATCATCATCATCAACCTTCAACTTCTCATTAGTCATGAACTCTCAACGTCAGCCCAAATATCTTATCATCAATCTCTCGTAATCATCAATCGTTAAGTCCAGAATCATCAATCATCAACTCCTACAATCATCAACAAACACCATAAAATATATATATATATATATATATCAATAGCAATAAATAACCAAAAAAAAAAGAAAAAAAACCAACCAATGTAAAAATTTAAAAAAAAAAAAAAAACTAGGTAATGTCCAATAGTAAAAACCATCAGTACTGATCCAAAACCGGGTCTCAGGCGGTGGAGATCCTTCCAACATCATATGAACAACCTTAAATTGATTATAATAAAGAAAAAACAAAAAGAGTTAATGTTCAGCAAACATTGATGTGAATTAATTAGTCATGTTGTCAGATGAGTTGATGGAGAAATATCAAGGAATATGAGCTAAACAAGTTAAGAAACACGTTATACATGAAATGGTTGTCTTCTATCATTGAACTAGAATTATTTATTATCAGCTTACGCTAGCTGGATTGGTATTTTAGTAATACTAATAACAAATAAAGCTTTATACGCACGTAGAAAGTGACGTTCATCAATCAAAGCCCTGTACGTTTTGTCATGAAGCAGAGAATTTAGTTACAAATTAATGAAGGAAGACAGCTGAAAGGAAAAGAAGTTAATATATGGAGCGACATGGAATAATAATATTACAACTGTTTTCAGAAACTAATAATAATAATAATATTACAACTGGGTAGGAAGTGAACATATAAATACTTGTCCTGAAGACGACGAAAGCAATCGACAATAGATTTGTTTATTTATTTTTGTTTGATATTCCTGATTTTGTATGGAATTGTGTGTTAGCTAGGTCTGGGTCACCGATGAAGACTCGAGTTCTAATATTCTCGATTTTGTTATGACTTTGTATTGGGTTGAAATGAGGTATATCCAACTCTCACATTGTTTTCGAAAATTCTAATAATCCACTCGTTGTCACTTCTGTGACAAGTGATAACAACTAAATTAGTGACTCCCAAGTTGCTTGCCTCCGTGGAGGTACGCTTGATGCTTTTCAAAAAGCAAGTTGGTGGTTTTGAGTACCAAAGGTCTACAATATGGACTATTTCCATTTAAACCACTTACATGGATAAATAATTTACGTTTAAATTCTTTCCAGTAGAAGGTCAATTTTTTCATTTCTATGTGGTTCCTTGTCTCCCACCGTTGTGGGAGTAGAGTTTACTTGTGATGCATTCCAAACCGCTCCTTAGTGTTTTGATTTTAGAGGTCCCGATTGTTGTGAAATGTACTTGTAAAGAAAAAAGGGGAAACTTCATTTTAGTCCCTAAGGTTTGGCGAAATATCAAAATTTTAAACATCTATTGGAAACAGCTCTTTTAATCCCTAACTTTTCCAAAACTCTTCAAAATAGTCCAAACCGTTAGTCAACTATTGGTCAACGGTCACAGAAAACTTGGATGAAAAGGGTAAGATAGTCTTTTCATATGAAAAGTTAAGATTATGACACGTGTATGGTTAAGATTCTAAATCTATAAAAAATTTAAAATAATTTAAAAAATCAAAAATTACTTAAAAAAAAAAAAATTAAACTGAAAAAAAATCTGAACATTTTTTTAAAAATCTGATTCAAACTCATGGTTTGATTGTTCATCAAATCCTTTTACTAACATCATCAACAAGCCATTTCATCAACATTATGATCAACAATCCCATAGTCTTCAACATCATCATCAACAACATCACAGTATCATCTCCCACAAAAACGTCAACAACAACATTAAGAAAAAATAATAAAATTGTTTATCAGAAAAAAGAAAAAAAAATCAAAACACTTGCACTGAGATCTGGGTTCGATCGAACCCAGATGAGAGAAGAGAGAGACTCTCATCTGGGTTCGGTCGAACCCAGATGAGAGACTCATCTGGGTTCGGTCGAACCCAGATGAGAGACTCATCTGGGTTCCGTCGAACCCAGATGAGTGACTCATCTAGGTTCGACCGAACCCAGATGAGTGACTCATCTGGGTTCCGTCGAACCCAGATGAGTGACTCATCTGGGTTCGACGGAACCCAGATGAGTGACTCATCTGGGTTCCGTCGAACCCAGATGAGAGTCTCATCTGGGTTCGGTCGAACCCAGATGAGAGTCTCATCTGGGTTCGGTCGAACCCAGATGAGAGTCTCATCTGGGTTCGACGAACCCAGATGAGTCTCATCTGGGTTCGATCGGTCGAACCCAGATGAGTCTCTCATCTGGGTTCGACCGAACCCAGATGAGACTCATCTGGGTTCGACCGAACCCAGATGAGAGACTCATCTGGGTTCGACCGAACCCAGATGAGAGACTCATCTGGGTTCGACCGATCGAACCCAGATGAGAGTCTCATCTGGGTTCGGTCGAACCCAGATGAGTCTCTCATCTGGGTTCGGCCGGTCGAACCCAGATGAGTCTCATCTGGGTTCGGCCGATCGAACCCAGATGAGTCTCATCTGGGTTCGGCCGATCGAACCCAGATGAGACTCTCATCTGGGTTCGGTCGGTCGAACCCAGATGAGACTCTCATCTGGGTTCGACCGAACCCAGATCGCCTTACCAGCGAAGGAGAAGAAGGAAGAAGAAGAAGGAAGAAGAAGAAGGAGGGAGAAAAGAGGGAGAGGAAATAAGACTTGATCTGGAAGAATCCAGATCAAGGGAAGAAAAAAAAAAAAAGTTTAATTTTTAATGTTTAATTTATTTTCCTAAATCCATTTTTTTGTCTTTTTTTTTTTTAATTATTGTTTAATTTAAATAAAAGAAAATAATCAATTTTTTTAAAAAAAAATTATATTATTATTGTGTACACGTGTTAATTTTTAATTGGTCAAATAATATGTAATATTCTCATTTTATTAGGGATAAAATAGTCATTTTAAGTTGTGAGGGGTAATTGAGTCTTTTTAGTTTATCTGTTTAGTTTGACCAATAGTTGACTAACGGTTTGGACTATTTTGAAGAGTTTTGGAAAAATTAGGGATTAAAAGAGCTGTTTCCAATAGATGTTTAAAATTTTGATATTTCGCCAAACCTTAGGGACTAAAATGAAGTTTCCCCAAGAAAAAAAGAAAAAAAATAACAAAATAACAAAATTAGTGGTATTTTAAATAAATAATTATCATATATTTAAAATCAGACTCAATATACTGCAAAAGTAGTAATATAGGTAGAAAAAAAATATATTTCTAACCAAATTATTAAAAAAGTCTTTAACTGTGAAATTAAACAGAAAAAAAATAAATAAAAGTAAAGAATATATTGAACAAAGAATAAACACTTTTTTGACCGGCAGCTGAAATTTAAAACATTGAATGATTGGGAACTTTGCATTATTTGCAAGTTATTAGACGATGGGAACATGCAATGCATGAATAGTTGGATTTGACTATTCGGTTTACCTCATAAACCAATGGACATTGTTTATTAGAATTTAGAATATGAGGCGTAAAGTTGAACAAATCACAATCAAATATCGCCAGCGGGCAGCAGATTTTGGTGGTGGTGGTCCTTAATTCCTCATCAATGCCGAATTATGTGTTCGGTAAAAGTCCAATTAGAGTGGATGGTGGCGCTGGTGGGTGACTCACTGCTGTACTTAAAAGTTTTTCTGACGTTACAAATATATTTACAACTACCGAAATTTTCTGATATATGACTGTATGGTATAACTTAAATCTTTACTCTTTAATAAATAGAAAATAGTGATGTAAAAAAAGTGAAAAAACTACCCTTATACTGATGGGACTTAAAAAATTACCTACATTTATAACACTCGAAACCAACCCTTAACTTAAAAGAAATAAAGTTAGATAAGAGTGACGTCATTGCGCTACTCCACTTGGGAATGAGAAAATTGCCTAAACTTTAGACCATAACACTCGAAACCAGCCCTTAACTTGAAAGAAACAAAGTTGGGTAGGAGTGACGTCACTGCGCTACTCCACTTGAGAGTTGCTCATATTTAGAATTTTTTTTTTTTTCCTAAGACTCGTACTTATTATAACCAATATTTTGAGGATTTTATATATTCTAAGCAACATTAAATAATATGTATTTTAATTGTTATTGTTTTTCAGAAAGTCTATTTGGGATTATAAGTATTCTTTAATCTTAAAATAAATTTTTATTGTGATATAGCATGATTCGTTAAAGTTGAGTTTCAAAGTTGAATTTTTACATCCTTATAAATACATATTTTATTACTTTTAAAAGTTCTTAATCAGATGCCATCAAATGAATCATTCTTTGATTCCTTGTTTTTTTTTTTTTTTTTTTTTTTTTCCCAGTAATTAAAAAAGGTCAAACATGCTTTTTCTATCGCATTCATGTACTCATGCTAAATCTAATCCCAAATTATTAATTAAAAAATAATTTCCAGCTAGTGTAAAGGTGTGAAGCACAAGTTGGGGGTTTTTGGACCAACTGAATTTAGTAGAGCTCACTTTTAAGTGAAACTTAAAATATGAAGTCTTGTGCAACTGCCATTAAACTTATAATATTACATGTTACATGTTTCAAATAAATTATCCTTGATATAAAGATCACTTTATTTGTGATTAACCAACGGTCAAAGGAACAATGGCAAAGAGAGAAAGATAAGATAAGCAAAGTTGAGCGACGGCGACGATGACGATGACAATAAAAATGGTGGTATACGACTGTAATAGCAAAAGACAACTAAGATATGTGGAATTATCAATCCTATTATCTTTCTCTTGTTAATTTTCATTGTAATCCCTCATTTTAATGGTTGTTTGTTGTTGTTTATTAATTTGAATGATAGATTAAGTGGTTTTGTGGGGATTAAAGTTTGTTTGAAAAAGGGAAAAATGAAATTGGGGGTTAGGGTTTGTTGAAAATAACGAATAAGTTCTAATTTATTTGGAATTTGAGACCTAGAATCCCTAATTCGGGACCTATTTACCCTAATTCATAATATAAAATTCTTAATTCGAAATCTAACAAATTAATGGAAACAAAGAACTCAATGGATCATTGGGATAATCAGCAAAGTTTTTTGCATAGGTCCCAATTTGAGCATGAGAGGTCCCAGATTATGTTGAATTTAGGACTTATTTAAATCAATTCAAGACCTATTTTTATCAAGTTCAAGACTTATTCAGATATAGTTAGCTCGCTGAAATGGAGATTGTCATTCAAACTATCATGGTCTCATGCATTTGTTCTGAATTTGGGAAGATAGGTCCCGGTTATGTAACTATTTGAGACCTATCTTCACCAATTCAGAACCCATACAAAAATAAGTGCTCACGATAGGTATTGAATTCAATAGCTATTCAGGATCTATACAAAAAATTATTTGTATTAAACTATTAATTACGAAGCATTTACATATAATCGGAATAATCTGGAATCAAAATAATCTATAATCGAATTGATTTGCAATCAGAATATGTATTTTCTCACAATAGTAGATGTAGTCTAGCAACATTAGCCCAAATGTCCCCAATTTTAAGAGGTGCTTTCATCACCAAGCAAATCCAGTAATGATGGAGCTCAATTACCTTTGCCTAAGTAGACCTATAACAAATACTATCCATGAGAGAGTGGACACTAGGCTCCAATTTCGATCTGAAAATTGCACGCCGCAGCCCGAAAACGCTTTGGCATACAATGAATGGCACGACACGGCATCAGTGACACGTATGACCAAATTTTCTTTCTCTATACATGGAATACACGTGTGGGCTGGTTGTTGCAAGACATGGGAATATGTTCATCTAGTGTGCTTGGCTTCGGTAATTTTATGATGATTTAAACCCTTCGTACTCTTCAAGAGTCACGCTGTAAAGTGACTTTTTGTGAGTTATTAAATTCTATATTGGATGGTAATTACTATTTTAATGTTGTTGACTAGACAAGTTAAAAGTGTTTTAGCTTATCCAACAACCTTAACATACATACAGAACATCAAGCAAAGGACATTGAATAGGGACAAATTCAAATGAGATCCATATAAATTTCAGGAATAATTCTTTTTTTTTTTTCTCTATAATTTTGACATAATATTAAAATCATTCAGTATTTTTAGAAAATCGCTAATAACCCTCTTATCGATTTACGAATAGATCAAATATCCCTTAAAATATATGAAATATATATATATATATAAACTCTTATTGTTAAAATTGATGTTAAAAAATTAAAGTTTGACAATTAATATGTAAGAGAAAAATTACACGAACACTTTAATCATTTAAGTAATTTCAGTAATGGCACTAAAGAAATGATAAAATGGGATTATTTGAAACTATAAAAAGGTAATTAACGATTACGTCAAACTGTAAGAGGAAAAATGAGATTATTCTTAAAATTTGAAATAAAAGGTTATCTATTTTGAACATAAGATGAAAATTTAATTACTTTTTCTTTCTTATATTAGAATCATTATTATTTTTCTTTATTTTTAACTTTTTCAATACTCTACTTATAATATTTTATAAAAAAATGCTTCATCTATTCAAAATATATTTTCTTTAAAAAGGGACTAAAAATTATTAAAATTTTATTTGAGTTTATATAAAAGAATTTTAAATATTAAACGCATGAAATTGAATAGTTACGTATATAGATTTTATCAAAAATAATTTATTAAATCTATTGATGTGAAATATATTGGATTGTCTAATAAAATAATATGTTTGAATAAAAGATAATGACATGAATAAAAAAGCCAGAATATTTAACATAACATTAATCAATAAAAATATTTCTATATGTAATTTTATAGTTTGCGCTGACAAAAATCTTTTACCTTTAAACTTTTGTAGATGTATTCAAGTTAAGATTTTTATTGAAATTAAAAGGATTTTAAAAGTTTGGTATATTCAATTAAGATTTTTGAAGAGTCTATTAAAATTTGGGTGTATTCAATAAAGATTTGTATGATTCTATTGAAAATCATATAAATTCAGGAATATTCAATTCAAATTTATTTGGATTCTATTTAAATTCATGCTAATTAAGATACATTCAGTCACACTTTTAAAAAATCTAAACAAATTTAGATATATTAACAAAGTCATTGCCTTTGTCGATTTTAAATAAGTGATAAATTCAATGGTTTTTGATGGATTTGAAGGTTTAATTTGTGAATAAAAAAGTCTATCACAAATTTTGTCCTATTCCCAAATATTTTATTAGATTTTATAAAAAATTCTAATAAAATCTAAATGGATTTTGATGGATTTAAAAGTAAAATTTGTAACTAAAAAAGTCTATCACAAATCTTGTCTTATTTCCAAATATTTCATTAGATTTCATAAAATATTCTAATAAAATATATATAAAATCTATAGAGTTCGTGACTTTCATTAAAATCAATCATTTAAAAAGAAAATCTATTAAATTTTAGTAAATTTTAGATTGAATACACCCTCTAAATAAAATGAAAAAATAAAATAATAAAATAAAACAAACAAAAACAACCCAAAAAAAAAAAAAATGAGAAGTGTTATTTGCATTAAAGAAAGCCCAAGTTTGTTCTGTTTCCTCTATGTTGATTCCTGTTGAAGTTACCTTGACTATGAATATTGCAAAGTTCATCTTCAAGTAGAATCTGAGAATTGGATCTATTCAAAATTCTTACAAAGGAGAATTTATGGGGTTGGATAAAACGACATAAAATGTTATCAGAAAATAAATACAAAAAACGGATAAACAAAATTTGTCCTAATATTTTTTATAACTATTGGTCCTTGCTTTTAAATTTATTTTTAAACATTTACCAGCTAGAAGTAACGATTTTTTTTTTTTTTTTTTTTAGAAAAATGGAATGATCAATTCTTCTTTAAATAACACCTATGATAAAACAACTCGACTTGAACCTGAAATTTTTTGAGTTGAATGAGAGCTCTTCTATATTGAGCTACATTGAACAGTGGTAAGGAATCATGAATTTATATATATATATATATGTGTGTGTGCGTTTTGATATCACATTAACAATATTAGAATCTTTATACTTAGTGTGGGTGACACTTAAATCCAAAAATGGATAATAAAAATTTCAAAAACATCTAAAATAAATTAAATTTAAAGAGAAAAAAATGCGAGAAAAATAAGAATCATGTTGATAATAATTCAAATAATATATAATTAATTTTAACGACTCAATTGTTTCTTTGATGAAGTTAAAATGTTTAATAATAAAAATAGAAAATATTCACGTTTCTATTGCAAAACCTAATATTTAAATTTGAAGCTAAAAAAATCAATAATATTAGACATTTCATTTTTCGTATTTCAACTCATTATATATCAATTGCAGAAATAATACATTTTCAAGTAAAATCATGAATGAATATTTGTTCACCATTTGACATTTGTATTCTATCAAAGTTGGGATAATAGATAATATATGAAGCATTACTCAAAGAAAATATTAACCAATGGTAATATCCCATTCATAT
Source organism: Nephelium lappaceum (assembly GCA_021234005.1). Classification (NCBI taxonomy): domain Eukaryota; kingdom Viridiplantae; phylum Streptophyta; class Magnoliopsida; order Sapindales; family Sapindaceae; genus Nephelium; species Nephelium lappaceum. The sequence continues at coordinate 9,637,962 of CM038003.1, forward strand.
ACTATCAAGTGACAAGTCTCGCTTAGATAAAAAAAAATGATGGATTGTTTTTTTATAGCACTTATTGGTACGGTTCTAAAAATCAATCTAGGTGGCGGTTAGTGACCATCGGCTAATTTAAAAGGCCCCTAGATGGGAGTTTTAGGCTGTGAAATTAGTCTCCACGACACCTAGCCACGGAGACAAGTGGGGTTTGTTTTTTTTTTTTTTTTTTTTTTTTTTTTTTTTTTTTTTTTTTTCAAGGTTTTGCCAAAATGGCATTGTTTTGAACTTTCCAAAAAATGTCGTTTTTTGTTTTCTTTTTAAAGTTTTAAAAGTAAACTAAAATGGTACTATTTTAAAGGACTCAAAATGGTTCCATTTTTGTGTTTAGACCTTAAAAAAAAGAATAACAAAAACATAAGAAGAAGTTGTTTTGAATACCTTCAAGCCCAACTTCACCAACAATCACCAGCACAAACCAAACACCAACTATTTCACATCGCTGTTCATCGGATAGCTCATCATCATCATCGCTGTTTGTTGCCATCACTCCTCGTCACTGTTCCTCATTGTTTTATTATGTAGAATTTTTTTGTAATTTTTTTCAGGTTTGATTGCGTGGCCAACAGGTTGACTATCGTTCACCATTGATAAGCCTAAGTGCTAGGTGTTAGGTTGCCGACCACCTGACGCCTCATACCTTTTACAACATTGCTTATTGGTGCCTGATGGGCATTTTTAGTAATACACTTTACTACACTAAACTCGTATAAGTATATATGATCTCTATGCAATATAATGATGAATTAAGGTCGATCCCACAAACACGATTTAAACTAGAACTAATTACCGAAATTTATCAACATAATTTAATCCAAACAAGGATTAATTAAATTGTTTTAAAAGTAAAAATTACAAAAATCCAATTAACAATAAAACTTAATTAAGTTGCAACAAACACTTGAATTAAAAGTCTAGGAAAATTCAACTTTATTTAATATTTCACTATTCTTATGTCATTTTCCATCAACAATTCATAGTTTTTTATTGTAATTGATTAGGTATACAGTTATATTCTTGAGCTTCTTTCGAGTTTATCATAACTATGTCCGTATTAAACACCTAACTATATTTTTATACTGGATGGTTAATACAGACTCATTATAAACAAATACCTACAGTTGATCACACTAAAAAACTAGATATATTTCTATTCCAATTCTCAAATATCATTTTACCAAGTTCTAAATATCAATATCTTTTTCAAATATATTAATATTACAAAATCATTCAATTGACTAGGCCTAAAATTAATCGAAAGCATTACAAGATAGTAAAACAAAACACAAACATATGAAATCATTCAATTTAAGCATAATAAATCATCCATAAGAATAAATCTATATTAAATTACATTGAATCCCTGAGAAACAAGTTTAGTTCTTCACAGATCTACACAAAATCAAGTCAAAATATAAAGTGAAAGTGAACAACATAATAAATAAGACAAAAACAGAAGTAAACATCACGAAATGACCACTACCTTTGCTCTGAAATCACTCCAAACCACTCATTGTTGCTCCTTGAATGCCTCCAACAAGTTGTTGCATAAACCTCCAAGGAATCCTTGGCTTGAAACTATGAAAACCTAAGCTAAAATGAAATAAAACTAACTTAGAAATGCTTTAGGGTCTGCTACTCGTACTCTACAACTGAGAAAATGAAGAATTTATAGATGGTTTCACATAGGGTTAAAGAGTTTCCCCCATGCATGTTTGACACTAAAATTGCGACGGACGATCGCAACTTGCAACTCGCAATCGTGTTTAGCGAAAATCCCTTAAAACTATAGTGACTGGTGTTTGGCGAACTGCGTTAAGCGAAAATCTCAGACCAGTTGTCACGACTAAAGCACACTACTTGCACCTCGAGGTCGCCTTTCGTGAAAAGCTTCAAGACTCATTTAAAAACTTGTTTTCTATCACCATTTTCGTTCTATCTTCTAATGAGTGAACTCTACAAACAAAAACATTAGAAAACACATTAAAAACATAGAATTTATTCAAGTATTCCTCATAAAAGCTAGGATTAAAGATATAAAATCATGTCTATATTTTACATGATCAATGCTTAACTTATGTAATTGTCACCAGTATGTTAACCTAAGTTCTTTTAGCAACTAAAATGTACTTTGGACCTTTTTCAAAAAAAAGAAAGAGAGTACTTTGGATCAAACTCATTTCCACAAGGCAAACTTATATCAATTGTAAACCATAATAATAATAATAATAATAAAGAGAGAGAGAAATGAAGTAGATCCTCAAAAAAGGCAAAAAGAGAAAACAAAATTGGAAGCTGAACAAGCATAAACGAGAAAGTAGACATCAAAATAAAAGAAAGCAAAAACATAGCTTTGGTTGACACTTCATATCATGGTTAGGTCTTGACCAAAAGCCGGTTGGTCTTTGATCGATGAATTTGTTGGTCTTTGATCGATGAATTTAACAATTATACATGATCTATATAGTTAAAATGTAATTAAGTGAGTAATTTACTTTTATTTAATTATTACTTTTATTTTCTTAATTTTAAAAATTTTGATTTTTTTGGACCTTTTAATTAGAATTTGATGACTTTTAACTATCCATGTAACTGCACATCCCCTCTTAAATTTCCACATTAGCAAGGAGGGGCAAGAGTGGGTAGAATGGGGAATATTTTCCCCATGCCCGTTCCAATTACATATTTATAAAACTATTTATTAGAAAAATACATATATAACATGATAAATTCAATATAATATTTGAAGTGATTCCATAGAAATGTTGAAAATCATCTCATGAAAGTTAGAAACAAATTTAAATTTACAACTAAACGAGTAAATTAAGTCACGTACATATAAATGCAAGGTAAAATTAATGTGCGAAATATTTAATGGTATTTATCTAATAACCGCATTTTTCTTTTAATTGGCTCTTCAATATGCCCCTAATATCTATCAAAACAATCTAATTTTTAACTGAAAAGTAAGTGCACAGTAAAAATCAAAATCAAAATGAAAGATTATTATTATTATTATTATTATTATCATAATTATTATTTTATTTGCATCTTACTTTTCTCGCCTTGAATTTTATTGTGTGAAATTCATTGAATACTTACATCCTTTGTAAATAAATTCATATCATTTGTCTTTTTAAACAATAAATATAAATTTCTATTTACCCTTTTCAAAATTAATATGAAAAGGATAAAATATTTGTTGGAATATATAAAGATTAAATATTATTTACGCAATTTGAATCCTTATTTCTCTAATTTGGAAACTACTACTTTTATAATAAGTAGAAGAAGTTACTTCTTGGAAGATCGAATATCCACTTTTATAATTTAAAGACTACAACAACCACCATAAAAAGAAAAAATTATTCATATAAACTATGTAACATACGATTGATGGGAGTTGAGACCCTTCACTAAACTAGAAGGAGAGTTGTATGATTGCTTGTAATAATAGGTAAAGTAAAATTCATATTTACTTTTTCTGAAAACACATTAACACCTTCTTTATTTATTTATTTTATTTTATTATTACAAATACTGCTTTATAACTATTAAGACCACGTGATAGTGAAATTAACATGATAACAAAACTAATAAATAATCTAGACCTTAATAGTTTAACTCTACTCTCGAATAATCTAGAGAGGAAAACTCATATCATGGAATCACTACCCTTTATAGTAAAAAAGATTTAAATATAATTTGATCCTTTATTTAGCTATAATTTTCTGTATTTACCACAGACGGTATCGAAACTTGGTCATGCATATAGTGGACACTAGGTGCAGCGTCTTACCACCAATGTAACTAACGTGCAAGTACATATATTAATACATTATATTGTTTACATTGGTGTAGTTTTTCCTTAAAATGATATATATTTTTTATATTATATCTCTTAACTTTAGATCATATATTTATTAAAATTTATTGATAGAGTTTGTTAATAAATAAAAAAAGAAATTATCATATATTATGATTGGTGGGTATTGAATTTGCTATTAGGAAGCCGGTGGGGTTAGCCTTATCCATTAGGCACCCACCGTCCCTTCCTTCCCAAGACTTTTCAGCTGGAAAATCATATGAATTTTTTTTGACCAAGAAAATCATATGAATTGATACACAGAAATGGACGAATATACAAAAACGAGAATTGAGAGGAGAGATTTAAAAACATCATTTGGGTGGGTCCCAATTCCACATGTAAAAGCTAATGATGCCAACAGTTGACTTAAAAAATCTTATCCTCTTATCACGTTGACGTAAGTAAATCATCGTCTTTTGCTCGTACACCCTACTTAATGTACGCCATTTCGTACACAATCACTCCTCTCATTCTGTCCTCTCTCGATAAAAATCCCGTCTTTCAGCTCTATCCTCACAAGCATCGTGGAGCCACCCCAGCCGTCGGATCAACGCCTCAAACCCTAGATTCAGCAACAGCAGTCCACGTGGAGCCAAAATGATAAAATATTTGATTTTGATTTTTTAAAAATAAAAACCTTATCTTTCCCTCATGGAGACTGTGCAACGGCCGTTTGCCGGCTCTGGCAGTTGTCGTTTTCCAGTTCTTTCAGTCGTTCTCAATCTCCAAAATTTCAAATCGGAAAACCAAGCAAGGGGACACGTGTGTTCTCCGTCGGGCTACACCTATGGATGAACATGTATCCGTGCTTATCCACTTAATCGTGTTTTGTTTTTTAATTAAATATGATTATATGAGAGGGAGAGCGGTCCCCACAGTGATGACCTGGAGGATAGGTCAATGTGACGTCCAGCTGGTGTTGGTGAATAATTAGTGACGGCTCCAAACCCAACAAAGGCCAGTTGTGATGTAAATGTTATGGTACCGGGTTTATCGCTCAGATATGTTGCCGTCCCTGTTGATAAAGTGACGCAACATGCATCCCAATTTTCACACCCCCAAGGGATTTGCTCCTCTCCTTCAAACTCTCTACTTCCCTGCCAGGATTTCTACACTGTACCCCCTTTTTTTTTCTTTTTAAATTTAAATTCACATTCAGTGAATCGTAAGTTTATTAAAACTTATAGGAAATAAATATTATTTATATACTTTAGATGTTTACACTCAATTATAAAAAATAATTACTTCTGTAATAAGATAAAAAGTATTTACATAAAATTGGTAAAATAAATTAGTTTAAAAAAATTGTAAAATCAATTTAGTGAGATTTGAACTATCATTAATAAAATAGATGAAAAAAATACATAATCACCGCTGTTAAAAGGGGATATGGTTAATGCACCTAACTTCTCACCTAATCCATTATGCCCGCTAATTTTTTTTTTTTTTTACTAAACCAATCGCCGCCATTTTTCAATTACTTAATATAGAAAATACTTTTCTTTTTTGTGCCAACTTGTTCATTTATTATTTTTCATAAAAATTATAAAATCAAACATTAGATCTAATTACATAAGAAATTAGTAATTAGTTTAATGTATGGTTTTTTAATCAAAATTAAGAAAACTTTAATCTACAATTACTTTCTTATACCAATGAGATTATTCTTTATTATATTAATCCAATTTTTTTTTCTTAAAGAAAAAGAATGCAAGTTAGCATTTTTTTTTGAAGCTGCAATTTTTTTTTTCTTTTTTTTTTTTTTAAACTTGAAGCTGCCAGTTAGCATTTTATGTTTTTGACCGAAAAGTGAACATGGTTGTAAAAAAAATGTATTTTTAATTATTATTGTTTTTAAAATTTTAATCTCTTTCTTCCAAGCTGCCGGGCACACAGCAGGAGCATCTGAACCCGCGTTTGGAATCTTTAGTCTTAACACCACTAGGGTACCCTGTCCTGTCGGAAACCCCCTATTTGCACATTTTTTCAGTTTCTAAAAAAAATTTTATCTCGGATAAATTGGTCAAAACCAATACACGTATCTCGAGCTTCCATTTCTTTGCTGTCAATGAAGCGTGGATAAGAAGCATCGCATGTAAGAAAAGAAAATATTTTATAATTAATATAATAAAATAAATTATTAAAAATATAAAAATAAAAATTAATAAAATAATAAAAAAAATAATATTATCTGATTGATATATTTTATTACATCAATAATGAGATGGTACCAAAAAGATTTTTTACTACCGAAACCGGAAGAGGGTTCACAGAAGATTTTTTCCACCCATCAGACCTAAACAGGTTAACACGAATGGGAAAAAGCCACGTGGTATGTCCCACCAAGACAGCTCATTTCAGACAGAGGCCCCCCTCTTACGTGGGTCCCACCACTCCCCGCATGATGCCTCGTAGCGGACTCGCCGAAGAGATAGAAAGGAAAGGATAACAACGAGTTGATACCACCAAATACCTCACTGCTGTACGTCCTCCTCCCACTCTGCACCGTCCGATCAAGCCTCGACAGATATCAGACGGTCGGGACCTCTCGTACTTCCAAGACGTTATAATATCAGACAGACCCACAAAAATTCGATAGCAAAGTTCCAAAATTCCAACACATTATTTTACATGTTTTTCACTGCTGCCAGCCTACTGTTTATAAGAGTGGTTTGAGATCACTGAGAAACGTAGCTTCAAAGAGCTAAAAAAAAAGAAAAATAGAAAAATTTTTCTTTTTTCTCGTCTGCTAAAGTCTTAATTTATCCAGGGTCCTAGCTCATTTGCTGAAAAAATTCAAATTTTCAATTCAACTGGTAATTTCTTCAACTGTTACTGATTTTTCTTTTTCTTTTCTTTTCTTTGTTTTTTTGTTTTTTTTTTTTTTCTTTTTGTAATCCTGTTTAGTGGATGTTTACTTTCTTTCACTTCAATTTTCAATTTTTTGAATAGTGCATATGGTGAGAGCAATGTCTAGTGGACATATTTTTGGTTTGCAGTATATGTCTTAGCTGTGAGTAATCTTGAATCTATTCCATTCCATTTTCTCTTTTTATCTTGTTAGCTAGAAACTTGGTCTTCCAAGCTTATCCAACCCAACCCCCTTTGTTTTTTTATCACAGATTTTTTTTCTTGCCTCATTATTATTTTTTTGATAGTTCGCAACCCATCTCTTCAATCCTGTCTCTGTAATCTTCCATTTGTTGCATCTTTTTTGGGAAAACCTGGTTAGCAAGGTTGTTATTGAGTAAGTCGGAAAGGGTAGTTTTTGATTGTGTAGTGGGAGTTTATGTTGTATTTAGTGCATAGTGAAAGAGTTCATTGATTAGCATAGGTTAATAGGAAGATAAAAAAGGAAAAAACAAAGAAGATGGTATCTAGATCGTATTCTAATCTATTGGAGCTTGCCTCTGGTGAGTCTCCAACTCCATCATTTGACCGAATGAGCAGGCGAATTCCCCGAATTATGACCGTAGCGGGAATCATTTCCGACCTGGATGATGAACCGTCGGAGAGCGTGTGCTCCGACCCTTCATCGTCTTCTCAACGTGAGAGAATTATAATTGTAGCTAATCAGTTGCCTATCAGGGCACAACGAAAATCGGACGGTAAGGGTTGGATTTTCAGTTGGGATGAGAATTCACTCCTCCTCCAACTGAGAGATGGATTAGGAGATGATGAGATTGAGGTTATATATGTTGGTTGTTTGAAGGAAGATATTCATGTAAATGAACAAGAGGAGGTTTCGCATATACTTTTAGAGAGCTTTAAATGTGTTGCGACTTTTCTTCCACTGGATCTTTTTAGCAGGTATTATCATGGGTTTTGTAAGCAGCAGTTGTGGCCATTGTTTCATTATATGTTACCTTTGTCCCCTGATCTTGGGGGTAGGTTTAACCGGTCGTTATGGCAGGCTTATGTTTCGGTTAATAAGATTTTTGCGGATAGGATTATGGAGGTGATTAATCCGGAAGATGATTTTGTGTGGGTACATGATTATCATCTGATGGTGTTACCTACTTTCTTGAGGAAGAGGTTTAATAGGGTCAAGCTTGGGTTTTTTCTGCACAGTCCGTTCCCTTCGTCAGAGATTTACAAGACATTGCCTATTAGGGAAGAGCTCTTGCGGGCTCTATTGAATTCTGATTTGATTGGTTTCCATACATTTGATTATGCGCGGCATTTCTTGTCCTGCTGTAGTCGGATGCTAGGTCTTACCTATGAATCTAAGAGAGGTTATATAGGTCTTGAGTATTATGGCAGGACTGTTAGCATCAAGATCCTTCCGGTTGGTATTCACATGGGTCAGCTTCAGTCGGTTTTGAGTTTGGCGGAGACTGAGGCGAAGGTCGCGAACCTTATCAAGCAGTTTCGTGATCAAGGTAAAATAATGTTGCTTGGGGTGGATGATATGGACATATTTAAGGGTATAAGTTTGAAGTTATTGGCAATGGAACAGCTACTTGTGCAACACCCTGAGTGGCAGGGGAAGGTAGTGCTGGTGCAGATAGCGAATCCTGCTAGGGGCCGGGGAAGAGATGTGAGAGAAGTGCAAGCTGAGACTTACTCAACCGTGCAGCGGATCAATCAAACATTTGGGAGACCTGGATATGATCCTGTTGTCTTGATTGATGAGCCACTTAAGTTTTATGAGAGAATTGCGTATTATGTGGTTGCAGAATGTTGTTTGGTCACTGCAGTTAGGGACGGCATGAATCTCATACCATACGAATACATAATTAGTCGCCAAGGAAATGAGAAATTGGATAAGGTCTTGGGTTTGGAGCCATCTTCCCTGAAGAAGAGTATGTTGGTTGTGTCTGAGTTCATTGGCTGCTCCCCGTCTTTGAGTGGAGCAATTCGAGTGAACCCATGGAATATCGATGCAGTGGCAGATGCAATGGACTGTGCATTGGAAATGGCAGACCAAGAAAAACAGCTGAGGCACGAGAAGCATTATAGATATGTCAGTACGCATGATGTTGGGTATTGGGCACGTAGTTTCCTTCAAGATTTGGAGAGGACTTGTCGTGAACATGTGCGTCGAAGGTGCTGGGGCATTGGATTTGGGTTAAGCTTTAGAGTCGTGGCACTTGATCCAAACTTCAAGAAGCTCTCGATGGAGCACATAGTGTCGGCTTACAAGCGCACTACAACGAGAGCAATTCTTCTAGACTATGATGGTACTTTGATGCCTCAGGGATCCATCGATAAGAGCCCAAATTCCAAAACCATTGACATCCTAAATAGTTTGTGTAGAGATAAGAACAACATGGTTTTTCTTGTTAGTGCCAGAAGCCGAAGTAAACTTGCAGAATGGTTTTCTCCCTGTGAGAAGCTTGGAATTGCTGCAGAGCATGGATACTTTCTAAGGTAAATTGGGTGTAACTCTTGCTTAATTTTCTCCTAGGCATACTAATATAGGGGAGGTTTTAATTGACGCTGATAATTGTATGGTTTCAGGCTGAGGCGAGATGCAGAATGGGAAACATGCATACCGGTGGCAGACTGTAGTTGGAAGCTAATTGCGGAGCCTGTGATGAAGCTATACACGGAGACAACTGATGGATCAACCATTGAAGATAAGGAAACTGCACTTGTCTGGTCTTATGAGGATGCGGATCCAGATTTCGGATCATGTCAGGCTAAGGAGCTCCTTGATCATCTTGAAAGTGTGCTTGCCAATGAACCAGTAACGGTCAAGAGTGGGCAGAATTTTGTGGAGGTTAAGCCACAGGTTTGAATCACATATCCCTTGATCATGTTGTGTCGCCAAGTTTATTTTCTGGTTGACATTTGCTTATTAGGGCTTACATCAAGTGAAATGGATCATGTCAATTCATCACTACTTAAACGTTTTACATATACCTACAACTTTAGAAGGTTTTGGTCAATTGAACTGAGCTTGGATTGCGGTATAGTAGTTGAATCAGATTCTTGCTGTCCACTCTGACCAGACCTTAAGTTTGGCTTCTTGAAACGAACAGATTCTTGGGTGCAACAGATGCCACATGGAGCGATTACAACAGACGATGCATCATTCATCCTTTGCACCCAAGTTTTTTTTTTTTACCTTGAAATGAGGCTGTTTATATTGCTTGTGTTGACAAATATTCTTATTGCCCTTTTTGCATTGTAATTACGTCCTTCATGATATCCTTGACCTGTCACTGTAATAAAACCAAGTTTATTTAGTTGGAATTTGCCAATAATTACCTAAAAGGAGAAGAAAGAACGAAATCATGTTATGTATGTAATGTTTTCAACCAAATTGATGAAGTTTTGAGATAATATTTTACACCCTGTTATCATAAATTGATTAAATTTGGGTCAAAGATTTATGAAACATCGATATATTCATATAATCTAAAAATATGCTGGTGTATGTGCAGGGTGTAAGCAAGGGAGTTGTGGCCAAACGACTACTTTCCACAATGCAAGAAAGGGGAATGTCACCTGATTTTGTTCTGTGCATAGGAGACGACCGGTCTGATGAGGATATGTTTGAGGTAATCACCAGTTCCATGACAGGCCCAACCATCGCTCCCAGTGCTGAAGTTTTTGCATGTACCGTTGGTAAAAAACCCAGTAAGGCCAAGTATTATCTGGACGACACGGTTGAAATCGTTAGGTTGATTCAGGGCTTGGCTTCTGTTGCAGAACAAATGGTCAGTTTGTAGGCTTAAAAGAAGATAAAGCGAAGGTGCATTCCTTTCAAACTTTCTTTATATCCAAGAAGGATAGAAGCTGAGTTGGGTGCTTCTAGTTTCTTTGTTTCTTTCCATGATGTATATTATATCAGTATGAGGTAAGAGAAAAGTTTGCGACTACAAAAACTCGTGTTTTGGTGTGTTTGATCATTTTTCTAGTAAAGCTGTAAATACATGTCTGTGTCATGAAATTTGTGCTTCAAATGGTCATGGATTCTTTTGCCAGTAAATTTATGTGTTTATTTTGGCATTCATGCATTTTCAGTTGAATGCCTCATCAACATTGAAGGTTTATATTTCATGGTGGACCGATTCAGGTTATAGTTGTGTGTGCCTTGAAGAGTTGCAGTTCCGGTAATAGTTGTGATGAAAATGTGTTATTGTCAGATTATGTTGAGGGTCTATATATGATGATCTTCTGTTTAAGGGAGGTTTCTGACTAATTAAAGATAAATATTGAAAATTAGAGGAAAGTTCCAATGAATGCGGTTGAATTTAGTATATCAATTATATTAGATTAAATTGGACTTACGATATATAACATTATCATGACTTTGTTGTACCAGCAGATTGAGTAGGAAGTAATCTCGTTCCATGTTTATTGTAATCAAAGAATGAATTGGATAAGATTGGATTTACATTTGGTAGAGCTTCTGCAAGTAGTGCTTTTAATAATGGATCTTTTAAAAGTAGAGTTTATATGAGGTGAACGTTCGTTGGTCATTTGGTTTTCTCTTAAAAGAGTTTTTATGATCATTAAATTGTTTAGTTTAATTTTGGTAGAGTTTTTATATAAAAGTAATTTATTAGAAAGGATATATGAGAATTAGAGTTAATTAGGTTTATTAAGGTTTTGTTTGAAAGGAGTGTAATGTAATTAATAAAATATTGTGAAGAAAATTTTGATATTTAAAAGTTTTCAATGAACTTTAAAAAAATAATAATAATAATTGAAAAGTTTAATCATATATATGGACTACTTGTTCAATTCATCGAAAGATTAACTGGGAGTTGTTAGATTAAAAAAGCATTTTCAGAGAAGTTTTTCAAATATACGCATGAAACCAACCTTTCCAAATGTATACATGGAACAAACATAGATTAAACAAGGAGTAATCAAATATAGGTATATACCAATTATCATTGGTTCGTTTGAGAAAGTTTCCATAGTTTTTATAAATAAAATTTCTACAAGTTTAGTTTTAAATAAAAAATTGTTGATTGTTTGGTTGACAATTAAAAAAATTTGTTTAAGTTATAAGTTGTTTAGTTGTAATAATTTTAAAAATTGTTTTAAATATAAGATTACTGAAAGGATATTAAATAATATAAAATATTATATAATTACGTTTGCCAAAATATTACATTTTACAATAAAAAGGATTGCAAATTATTATAGAAGTATATACAAAATTTATGTATATATATCAACAATTTATGTGAAATGAATGCGTAAAATAAAACAAACGTGATGGCAATTGGGGTTGACACCGTGGTTTAAGGCATCTTTATTCTTGCTCAAGTTAAGAGTTCGATTTGTATTTTTTATGATAATGTAGGTAATTTTTTCATTTTATATGGATAGTCATTTTTCGTTTTTGGGAGTTGGAACCCGGATCATTCTTCGAAATCTTATTTCAATTGATTTTGATAGTGTTTTAATCTGATGCTAATAAATATAAAAATAATAATAAATAAAAAAATGCGTAGACAGGAGTGGAATTGTTTTTATAACATGTTAAAGTAAAAGATATAATGTTTTGATTAAAAGGGTATCATGAAATTAATAGGATGTAATATGGTTAAATTAAACATTTTAAAGTTTTTAAACAAGCTGAAGAGATCTAGTTGAGAAAGCATAGATTTTGAGCTTTCTCTAATAAAACATAAAACAAGCATTTTAGTGTTTTTTTTTTTTTTTTAAAATAAAAATAAAAAAACAGGCATTTTAATATTCTAAAAGCTTTACTGGAATTGTAACCAAACAATACAAAGAAAAAAGAGCATTGAGATTAAAAAAGTAAAAGCATTTTTTGGTGAGAAGAGAACCTCTTCGAAACATATACAATTAGTTTCTAAATTAAATAAAAATCAACAGAAATATTTTTTAGATTATTGAAATTAATTTAGGGTTATGAAGGATACAGTTTGAACCTACACCCTTGATGTTGTAGATTTGAAGGAAATATTACTAAATCAATTATATCTTGTTAATATTAAAATATTATTTTAAAGAATGAAATATTATAATTTTAATTTATTTCTAATTTTTAATAATTTTTTTTTAAATCAATAAAATCGTAATCCATGTTTAAAGACTTGTATCCAGTCCCTACTTTGCATGAAACATGATCAAATCTAGTGTTTAGTTTAATTTAATTAATTTAATCGTATATATCGTATCTTGCACTCCAAATGCTCTCCAAGACTTTGCGGGCTCCATTACAATCTTGTAATATATATGATTATTAAGCACGAGTTGGTTTTGGTTTGGTTTGACTATATATAAGCAAGCCAAACCATTATTTGATTGATTCAGTAAATTTACAATCTAAATCAAACCAATTGTAAGGTGAAACCAAACCATAAAAGTCATTTGGTTTGGTTTAGAATTAAAATAAAACACTTAATTTTTCAAGTTGCTTCATTACTAAAAGTTTTATGGGTTTAAATTATTATTACTTAATTACAATTTCTTTTAAACGTACATAATAATATTTATATAAATAGCTAAATGAATTATAAATACGATAAATAATCATATTTGATTCAACTTAAGTATATGACACTTGAGAATTATAAAATAAGACTAGTTCGATAAAATCAATTCTGTAACTAAAGATAACAACTTTGTGAAAAAGAGAGAGAGATTGGAGGTTGGAATGGGAAAGGACATATGTTAGAATGTTAGGTTAAGTTTAGTTTTAATATTAAAAATTTAATTAATGATACATATTTATATATTAATTATGTAATAGTTTGGGTTGAGTTATTTTGTTTGATAAAACACAACCAACGAACCAACCTAAACCAATCAAGTTGCTTTTGAACAAAACAATGGATTTATTTTATTTTATAAAACCAAATCCACTTGTTTTAATCGGTTTATTTTGGATGGATTGATCGGCTTAACAGTTTTGGTGCTTAACCCTACTTGTAATTTTAATGGTTCAGCGATCTACAAAGTTACAAAGAGCATGAAATTAAAGTACTGTTGGCCTTCAAATTTATAAATTAATGTATAATTCATATATTACATAATTCATGTTAAAAAAAAAAGAAAGAAAATTCTTGATTAATTTGACATTTCGCGTTCAACTTTAATACTGAGTGGGACAACATCATAATATGTGATTTTCGTATTACCCAGCTTATAATTATTGCAAGGTACAAAATTGCATGCTTTCATGTAAATGTGAATATTGAGTCAAAGCCCTTTACTAATTTCTTGTCACCGTTTTGTCGCATGTTCTCCATAAACTACTCACAAGACAATTGTCTACATAAAATATCAAGAGATGTATATGGTTTTATCTTGTCAATTAGTGCATGTTTCTATCGGTTAGGCTTATGATTAGATGCTTTTGGTTGTTCTTCTGTGCACCAAAGGTGTCTCCCTAGTATTGTGAATTTGTGATGCATCCTTCACCAATATGCCTATTTTTGTCCAGTTAATCTCCGGCATACTGTCCACCTATATAAATTGTTATGGCAATTTCATGGAAGGGTAATGGTAGACATCTGATATTTCTATCCAAATTTTCATTCAATTTTATGGGGCAGTTGATATGTTATTAAATATTTGAGTTTGAAGTTAACAAGACAATTGACATGAGAATGAGATATCAACAATTATATAATGTTAGACAGAAAAGTTAGACCAGAGTGTTACAACCACTGTCCTTAAGGTTACGTTTGACACACGACATTATAATGAAATAGATTGGTATGAAATGGATTGGATTGAATTGGAATGAATTGAAAAATCACTGTCTCATATTTTGTGGAAGTTGAGATTGAATTAAAATTAGGGGAAACTTCATTTTAGTTCCTAAGGTTTCGCGAAATATCAAAATTTTAAGCATCTATTAGAAACAGCTTTTTTCATCTTTAACTTTTCCAAAACTCTTTAAAATGGTCCAAATCGTCGGTCAATTGACGGTCAAACCAACCAAAAAAATTGAAAAGACTTAATTACCCTCAACACTCAAAATGACCGTTTTACCTATAATAAAATCAAAATATTACATATTTTTTAACCAATTTTAAATGATTTTTATTATTTTATAAATTAAACAATAATTAAAAAAAAATAAAAACCCTAAAAACAAAAACTGGATCTCATCTCTCATTCTCTCTTCATCAAACTCAAATTTGTCTCCTCCATCTCTCTTTTCTCTCACCGTCTCCTTCTGGCGTCACCTCCATTGCCGTCGACGAGCCCAACAACCACCGTCGAGACGCAACCTCCATCTATTTCTTTCTCTCTCATCTTCTTCCATTTTTTTTTGTTTTGTGATGTTATGGATCTGGGTTCGATGCGAACCTAGAACCAGAGGTTTCTGGGTTCGATCGAACCCAAAACCCTTTGTTTCTAGGTTTGCATCGAACCTAGAATCAGGTGTTGTGGATCTGGGTTTGATGCGAACCCAGAACCAGAGGTTTCTGGGTTCGATCGAACCCAGAACCATGTTTCTGGGTTCGAATCGAACCCTGAACCCTATTGAACCCAAAAACAGGTTTCTGGGTTCGATGCGAACCCAGAACCCTTTGTTTCTGGGTTCGCATCGAATCTAGAAACAGGTTTCTGGGTTCTGGGTTCGCATGGTTCTGGGTCAAAATCATTAAAACGTTGTAGATTTGCTCTTCATTTCTAACCTTCCTTGCCTCTGTTGAGAGAGATTCATTGGGTACAAGTCCTTAGGTTAAATTTTGGGATACGTGCAAGTTGCAACCACCCAGAAGCCAAAACTTTTTCGCATATATGAATCTGCCTGGTTTTGAGTTTTGAGGTCCGTTTTCTAATCCTTATCTAATACGCCATATTTTTAGATTTGAAGCAATTTTCAGTTTTGGCTTTAAATTTGTTTAATAGTTTTAAGTCGGCATTTAGCACTTATGAATCCGGGCTGTGATGATATGTCAGTTCCTCCCTGTCATTTTTGTTTGTTTGCTAAGAGAAAAACCAAGGATATAAAAAGGAAAGCAATTGTGAAATGTGATAACCCAGAAACCCAGAACCGTGCGAACCCAGAACCGTTCTGGGTTCGCATCAAACCCAGAACCAAAGTGGTTCTGGGTTATGGAACCCAGAAATTTTTTTTTTTTTTTTTTTTGTTTTAAAAACAAGTTGTTTTGGAGAGGGATTTGGATTCAGACGTTTGATTGAATCCAGTTATTTTTTAAAAAATTTTTCTCTTTTTTTCATAATTTTATATTTTTTAATTTTAATTAATTAATTAATTAATTTTTTTAAAATCATAACCGTCCACATGTTAAAATCTTAATCTTTTACACGAAAAGACCATTTTACCCTTCTTGTTTAAACTATTTGTAACCGTTGACCAACAGTTGACTAACGGTTTGGACTATTTTGAAGAGTTTTGAAAAAGTTAGGGACTAAAAAAACTGTTTTCAATAGATGCTTAAAATTTTGATATTTCGCCAAACCTTAGGGACCAAAATGAAGTTTCCCCTTAAAATTATGTCATATTATGTTTGGTATAGGTTGAGATTGAATTGGAGTTAAATTAATTTAATTTTTTCTTTTTTTTTTTTATAAAAAATCTGAAAAAAAAAAGAAAACAATTCACAATTCATCTTCAATCCATAGTCTTCAACATCATCATCTCTTATAATAACGACATCATTAACACCAACGAAATCTATCAACAACATCAAAACATTAACTTAAAAAAAAAAAAAGAATAGGGGGTTGTGGTCTGGGTTCGATGAACCCAAAACTAGATACATATAAACCCAGAACATGGTTTTGGGTTCATTCCTAGAACCAGATACCCAATAAAAAAATAAAAAAAAGGAGAGAGAGTAGTTACTAGTTCCATGGATGTGTGATGAGAGAAGCAGGGAAGATGGAGAAAGAGAAATAAATGGATGTGTGAGAGGAGATAAAAGATAGGAGATGAGAAATCACATTCCCATAAGGACCCACCATTTTGGTTGAGAATGAGGATTCCTAAGAGATTGGGAAATGAGAGAGTTTGAGATTCTTTCTCAAACCCATTGCCCTCTAATTACTTTCCAAATATGAGATATGAGAGTATGAGATATTTTGAATCTCAAACCCCATCTCAAATCTCATGTTCCAAACACAGTCTAATGAAAAGTGGAATGACAATTGGGTTATAAATTTGCACGTAACCAAGTTGTTATATATATATATATATATATATATATATATATATATAATAGGGGTAATTTCACAAACAAACTCTCAAGTTTAGACATAATTAGACGTTTATAAACTTCTTATTTGAAATTATATAAACCTCTTCTACTCTCAAATATGTATATATATATATATATAATAGGATCATTATAATGGACATTATTATGCAGTTTGGATCACAGACTCCTATTTAAGGGGAAAATTGTCTTGACCACCTTGAAGGAGTTTATCCGTAATTTTTCCACTTACACAGGAGGGCCTAACAAAAATGATCTATATTGATGCGGACGATACTCGAATCTGTGTGTTTCATATAAGGTGCACGTGTGCTATGCTGCCGAGGCATAGCAACTTAGAGTTCCTCTACTCTCAATTGAATTTTGTCAAAACTAACAGTGAACTTTATTTTAGATAGAAATGATTAAAATGCTTGTATATAATTATTTTATACTCAGAATTATTTATTTTAAAGATTTGAATTAAATAAGAAACATTCCTTTACCGTTTGATCAGATGGTGGGAAAAACATTAGTAAATAATATAATATAAAGAAGCTCCAAGTGTTTGGTGAAGTGGTCATCAGATTGCCTGACTGTATGCTTATCATGCAAATGGCAGGTTTCAAGCTACTGCAGCCACACATCACACATGTAATGTGTGGCAATTTTTTCACGTGTTGTAGGCCTATTCTTTCTCTTTTGGGAGCTCCAATTCTGGACCACGCTTTAGAGACCCTGATCAAGAGTGTCCGGTAATATACACGTTACATGTGACTCGTGTTATGTAGTATAACAAGTCAAAAAAATATATAATATAAAGAAACTTAAAAATTGATTTAAAAAATCAAAAGATATATCACCGACGATGAATCACTTATGGAGGAGCACATCGCTTCTCCACGAGGAGAGGTGCACCAACCTATGGAGGAGTAGATCTCCATGAAGAGCAAACCTTTGCTTTGCTCGCGGAAGAGTAATTGTCCATGAGTGAAGTAGAGGTCTACTTTTTGCATAGGAACGATCTGCTTCTCCATGATGATGAAGCATATCTACTCTATCTCCACCGGTGGTGGAGGTGACACATTTTTTTTTTTTGTTCTTCTTTTTTAATGTTTTATTTAATTTGTAATTAATTTTATTATTTGGTCTCCATCCATGTGGAGGAGATCAAATCTCTTCCATCCATTCCATTTAATTTTAAATTAATTATTATTTAAATAGTAAAAATGCATTTTATTTTTTAATTAGATGAAAGAACAATTCTATCCCTATGTTGTAATGTTTTAATGAAGAATAATTGATGGTAGGGGAGCTTTGTATAACTTTGGATAAAAAGCTCGTATACTTATAATGATGTATTAACATGAGGATGTTTATTTAAATACTCTTAAAAGAGAAATTGAAAGAAGATCTTATTTAACCTTAATGCCGAAATTATTATTAAGGGCAAATTGCACTAACTTTACTCAAATATGGGTTTGTTAAACGAAAAAAAGAAAATAAAATGGAGATTAAACAAACTACAAGAAATATAAAAAAATAATTGTTTCTATATACCAACCCAGATCTTCATTTAAGGGAAGAAAAAAAAAAAGATCTAGGTTCAAAGTTTGAAAATCTAAGTTGAACCCATATCTCATTAAAAAAAAATGATAAAAAAAAAAAAGACTTCAATCATTAAAGGAAAGAAAAAAACAAAACAAAGATTAAAAATAAGATAGAAGATCTGGGGGTTCAGCCCAGATCTTCAAAATTGAAAGATTTGGGTTGAACCTAGATCTTCATTGAAGCAAAGGAAAAAAAAAAAAAAAAAACTAATCCAATTGTAGCTCCAAATCTCCTTTCAAAACCAAACGATGTCCACGAATCAAAACCAAACCAACTCCACCAATCAAGGCTCCAATCGCAAGATAACCATGGAGGACCTCATTGCCAAAAAGATGGGTGTCACGAGCTAGGAGACCCCATGTTGCGACTTTGTCTCCTTTGACCACGGTTGTGTTGATGTCTTTCAACACTATGTTAACTGAGACCTTAGTCGTGGCGGCTTCATGTACGACATGGTCTCCAAGGACATGAAAGTGGAGGTTGAAAGAGAAGAACACGGTCTCGTCCTTCTCTCGGTTTCGTTGCACTCTCGATCTCGTCCTCCTCTGCGTTGAGGAAGTCATTTCCATGATGATCAAAGGTCCTCCTCCACTGTTCCTCTTGTTTGTTTCAAAGAAGATTTGGTTTCGAGCAACCCGGATCTTCATTTGGGGATCCGGAGATCTGTGTTACTCGAACTCGATCTTAATGAAAATAAAGTAAAAAAAAAAAGAGAAAAAGAAAAATATTTTATTTTAAAAATAGTTTTTTAATTTTTTTTAATAATTTTTTATAATTTTTAATATTATATATCATTTAATTTTTTTTGAATGGCAGGATGGTATGATGAATGGAAGAGATTAAATCTCCTCAATCTATTTCTTAAAAAATAAATTATAATTATTTTTAAAAATAAATGGGATGGTTAATTGTAATTCTTATTTTTCAATGAGGCTAGATGAGTAAGTTAATGAGCTTCTTAAAGTCAACGGCAAAATCATCATTTGATAATTTTTATTAAGTTTGACTGTTAAAAATTTGGTTAGATGGACAGAACTGATGAATTTCTTAAAGCTTTAGGGATGATGGGGTCTATTAACCAATTAACATTTAAAAGGTGATAATTTCTTAAAATATAGGGACAACATTGAAATTCCCTGTGTTTCCAAAGTCGTTGACTACTTGACTTCTAAACAAGCGTTCACGAGACTTGAATCAAAACAAATCCCTTACCCAAACAACAACTAAATTTCACAGAGTTAGTGTGCGAGTTTTCACATGGCTTGTACTCCCACGAGATACAGTCCCTCTCCTCGTATCTCCTCCTCGTGAACACTTTTTTCCTTGGTAGTAAACAAGGTAGTTGACAAGTCTCAATCCATCCTCCAACAAATAATGAATAATAATTATGCATTTTGCGTTCATATACTAGCAAAACCAAATATATTATTACCAATGATAAAGAGAACTCCACAATTTCCAATTATAGCTGGTCCCTTCCGTGAAAGACCTGTCGACGACCTCAAGTTTCTAGATGACATGAGTCGTAAAGCAAAATATGATATACAAGTGCAAGTGGATTCAACAAAGTCTGATCGGGTACATACTTTACACCTCAGACGGTCCATCTCATAGCAATGCCTGTAATGACTGCGAATGTGTGCTTGAGTGTAACTACTACATATTAATTTAAAAAATATATATATGTTGGAGATTATAGAGTACAAATAAAATCGAACTGGAACACAATCCAGTTTACACCACAATTGCAAAAATTAAACAAAGAACATAATATAAGAAGATACAAAAAGAAAAAAAAAAAAGTTGAAACCCATAAAACTATGGTGTCTTTAAAACAGATTTGTGCCCCACCATTTGTGTTGTGAGTCTGTTTTCCAGGATACAATGATTATTGTGAATTGGCGAACCAACTTATGTCAGAACTCAATCACATGGAAGGAATGATGAACTTTTAGGCTGCGTTTGATACGTGAGATTTGAATGGAATGCAATGGATTAGACTGGAATAGAATGAATTTGATTGGAATGTAAAATCACCATCCCATGTTTGGTAGAACTTGGAATTGGATTAAAAATTATAACATATCATGTTTGGTGTAGGTTGAGATTAGATTGAAATAAATTAATTTAATTTTTTTATTATATAAAATGAATTTTATAAAAAATCTAAAAAAAAAAAAAAAACCAAACATCATCTCCCATAATTCATTAAATATAAAAAACCATACTTCATCAATATCATCATCTCCCACAATTCAATATCATCAACTCACAATTTATCAATATCATCAATCCAATTCATCAACATCATCATCTCTTATAACAACAACATCATTAACAACATCAAATCATCATAACATTAAAACAAAAAAAAAAAACAAGAAACAAAAACACTTAGAACAGAACCCAGAATCGATCTGGTTCTAAGTTCGTCCCAACTTAAAAGAAGAAGATGAAGAAGAAGAAGAAGAGAGGTTCCATGGATGTGTGATGAGAGAAGGAAGAAATGTGAGAGAGAGAGAAATAAAGAGAAGAAAAAAGATATGAAATCCAATCCCATCCCACCCAATGACATGGTTGTGGGTGGGATTGAAAACTGTCAAAAGAGTGAGAATGGATTAGAGGTTGGGATTCCAATCCCATTCATTTTAATTGGTCTCTAAACATGGTATTTAAGTAGTTTTGGATTTTTGAATTCCAATCCTATACACCAAACACAACCTTATAGAGAATAGAAAATGGAGAGGAAAGTAAGGATAGGATATTAATCAACTTGTCACCAAATCAGAATATGAATGCCAACAGGATATCAATCAACTTGTCACCAAATCAAATTATGAATGCCAACATATATCTGTTGATGGCAAAATTGGTCACACCAATTACACAAACAATAGATATTAAACATTACAAATGTAATACAATAGAAATGAGTGAGAAATCTTTAGTGATCCCGTTGGATGCCTAGTTTCATCTTTGCTAAGGGGATTCTTCCCCTTGGATGTACTACTCCTCCCTTTGGCTATCTACAAGATAGAGAAAAAGAGGCTAGGGATCGTCAGTGCTTCACTGGCAAAAACTCTTTGATGTTCAAGTTACTGATATTCTCGAAGGGAAGCCTCTTTAGCTCTAGCGCCAAGGGTTGGAAGAATTATGGAAAAGGGAAGGAAATCTAGGCAATCCTGTGGATAAGGCCTAAAAGCTTCATGCAATGTTTGTGAGGAATTCTCTCAGAGAAGTTCCCTCGCACATTAAAGCATTCTTAGGCTAATGAGAGTCACTTACCCTCGTTTGAATAGTAAACGTTTTTTATATGCTCTATTTTTGCCTCTTAAGGTTTTCTTTCCCGGCCTTACCAGTAATCAACTATCCTTTTGTGTCCCATTTGCTTACACCTCTACATCTTGTTGCCTGAAACTCCTCTTGTCCCCTGAAACTCCTCTTGTCCCATCGCTTTCTCATTTTCCTTGTCTCACGCTCTTTGTCTAACTGGTTTAGGTGCAGGGAACACGTGTCTTACTTTCTCCATCCTTATGGTCAAAATGCAACGTGGCGCATTGCTGACCTTCCATTTTTTCTCCTCCCGGCAAGGCGCCTATTGCTCTTGTGGCTCATCAACCCTAGCCTAGTGCTAGGCTTGACTACCCTGCCTTTTTGACAGTGTAGAGAGATTTGCTGACGTTTGGGAATCCATTTTGATAATCCAAAATGGATTTCCCCCTTGGTTTTTCTTCCTGCCTCTTGGCAAGGGTAGCCTTGTCTTTTCCATTCTCATTCTATTGGGAAATCAAGCTAGGACTGTAATTTTATTGGGCTCTCATTTAGAATTTTCCTTTGGGTTTTTGCAGTCAATTAATTGATTTCTAACAATTTGATGCAGATTTCAATTTGGCTATTGGGGAGCTAATTTCCCCCACAATATCATTAAAAAATGTGAGGTTTTAATTGCATATTGATTTCATCAATAAATCTATTACAACCCATAATTAAATTGTCATTCAAGAACTTAAATAAAATTATTTGTTTCATTCAAAAATTAAATTAAATGAAATGTTTAATTATTAATCCAATGAAAGTGCAATTATTCATTATTTCATTCAAATGAAATCAAATGTAATTATTTATTTCATTCAAAACTTAAATGAAATAATTAAGTTGTTAATTCAATTAATTACAATTATTCATTATTTCATTCAAATGAAATCAATCGCAATTATTTATTTCATTCAAAAAAACTCAAATGAAATAATTATGTTATTAATTAATTGCAATTATTCATTATCTCATTCAAATGAAATCAATTGCAATTTTTTATTTTATTAAAAAAACTTAAATGAAATAATTAAGTTACTCATCTAATTAATTGCAATTATTCATTATTTCATTCAAAATCAATTGCAGGTATCCTATTATATTTAATGGCAACTAATTCAAATTTCAAAAATAGAAATACCTTATTTTTCCTTCCAATGGGTGTATTTTGAAGTTCAATTTCTTATTAATCCAAATGCCATTTTGACCGACAAATATATCAATTCAATGTCCTGTAGGAAAGAACACGAATCTACCTTGATCTTCCAAAATCGAGATCAAAATAGTTCATAAGATTGGGCTTTTATGTCCAATTTTCTAATAAAATATTGCTTGTTTATTATTTTTTCAATTATATATGTACAATTTATCTGTATATATATTTTTAGATGACAGTGCACAAATTTCACCCAATGTTAGGTAATATTGTACTTATATGAAACTTTTGCTCTTTATTGCATTAAGTTCTCTTCTTGTTAGCGGTCAATGGTTAAAACATCTTATCCCATTTAAAGTCTAAATTGCCCCTCTATTTATAATTTATAATGTATTAAATCGTTTATTTTATTAAATAAATATAATGCTTTAAAGAAATTCATCATGTTATTCCTCAAGTTCTTCACCATTTAGATCCAACCACAACATCTTAATCAATTCCAACATTTGGAAATGAAAATTCAAATCTAACCACAACACATCTAGATCTTCTATCAACTTCTTCATCAATGGATGCAATAATTAATGAAGAAAAGGTGCTTCATCGAATCATAGAATAACAACACATAAAATATTAAATAAACAACATTTTTTTAAAAGAAAATAAATGGAGAACCTACTGCATCTCAGATGGAGAGATTCCGCCTCTACTAATATGGAGTGCGTTATCTTAGATGGAGGAATCCAGTTCCTGATCTAGAGACTTCCAAATACAAGATGAACAATTCATCCTTTTTAAGAAAAAATATATATTTTTTTATATAGATCATTTCTTTTGTTTTTAAAAATAAATGAATGCTGGATAAATCGATGGATGGAGGCTAATCTCCTCAATCAATTTATTTATTTAATTAAAAATTTAATAAATAAAAAATATAAATTTTTAAGGGGTTTGACTTTTTATATGAATATATTGGTCAATAGTTAAATTTAACCATTGACCATTAATGGTAGGGGAATTTAGTGAATATAGAGCAAAAGTTCTATATAGATACAATATCACCTAATGCCAGGGCTGTTTGTGTAATTTTGCCCTATTTAAAATTATAATTTGGAATTAAGGGGGAAGAGAATACGACTTGAAAGTAAGATCTCAATGTGTAGGTGAAGGGCTTACCTAGTGCCTTCTTAACATTTTGGTCATGCATATTATTTGTTTAATCAATTAAGTTTTAAACATTCATATTGAAAGTTCCTAGTGAACACAATAATTAACCTAGAGGTGGAGTGAATAGGTTAATTATTATTATTATTTTTTTAATTTTGTTAAAATATATGCAATAGAAAAACAAAAAGAAAAATAAAAGAAATGTAGAGAAAAAGAGAAGCTATGCACACGATTTTTATATGGAAACCCAATTGGAAAAAATCACACGACTAGGTACCCTATCCACTTTCGAATGAAACCCCATTACTAGTATATGAATTACAAATTTCTTCCACATCACCTCTTGCCTAGAAATCTAATCCCACTCTACCTAATAGCAGTCCCCTATCTCACTCTTCACGAACCTAGAGCGACAACTTCATCTGTCTTCTAAATTCGCTACAATCACCTTGAATCCACTTCTTGTTTGATTGTGCAAATTTGATGAATCCTCCCTACCTCTTCTTTCTAAGAAAAAAGGCTGCAAGTTGATTGAACTAATCGTCTGATGCACATGTTCAAACTTAATGAATTGAAATATGCAATAGAAATAGAATGCCCGATCAAGAGCACCCTATGAAAGTTTAGATGCAATGTATGCCAAAATGCTCTAAATCTAGACTTCTAATTTCTAACTCTAAAAGGTCAAAAAAAAAAAAAAAAAATCTCAAACAAAATAATAAGAGTTATGAGTGTAATTGAGAACTAAAGACCTTTATTTATAATGTCGTCTATATGAGTTAGAAATCAATTAAAAAATTTCTCAACTTAAAAATCCCAAATGAATTTACCTTAGGAAATAAATCCAACTAGGAATAAAAAATAGATTGCATCTCAACTTGAAACCTATTCACTATTAAGATTCCTAGTTAATTCATTTATAATTGATATCCTAGTCAAATACGAAAAGAACCAAGAATCCTAAAGTGACTTGATATCAATTATGAGATATTTTAAGAAAATTAAAAAATCAATTTTATCTTTTCCGAACCAACTCTTGGATATTTAAAGCATGTTGGAAACTACAGGAAGTAAAATCACGAAGAACGGATTGCGAATGGAAAGATCAAATAAAATCATGGAATAAGAAGACCTGGTAAGGCTGCTTGAGCGGCCCGCCAACAGTTTATGACAGTAAATCTTCAAATCATATATTAAATAACTGGTCTTGATAGACCTCCAAATGCTCTTGATAAATCTGACCCATCAGTGTCAACTTCAAGATACAAGAAGTTTTAAATGTGTTAAATTAAATATAGTAATTTGGTCTGATTGGAAAAAGTGCCAAATAGAAAAATAAATGAAAGTGTGAGAATTAAGATTATAAAAGTAGTTTTCAATTATTTCAAAAATAAAAAGAGTATTTTTCAATTCATTTAACAAAGAATAAAAAAAGTAGTTTTCAATTAATTCAACAAAACACGTTACTTCGTAGCACATGTGATAGTGTATCGTTCATCTTTCAAGAGGTTAGAGGTCTCCCACAAAACACATATTACAGTATGTGTAGATAATTTTCTCCTCTCACTGTAAAATTAGTTATCTCTTGTTTATGAATAAATAAGAAAGTAGTTGTCTTCTATTTATCTAAGTAGAAATCCTAATACTATAAATAATGTTTGATCTCGACAGATTTCGATATAACTTTAATCTATTAGTTGTGATTTTTCTTTTTTAAATGTCAGTTTTGAAAAAATAATTAATTCAAGGGTTAATTACATAAACTTACCTTGACAATTGTCAAAACACCAATCATGATCTTTGATCATGTTTGACCAACAGAAACCTAACGGAAAACTTAATGTTTCAAGTGTAGGAATGTCTTTTTCTAGGTTAAAACCACTTGGCCCAATTGCTGCCATGTCATCACACTGATATTTAAAATTATTTAAATAATTGACAATATTATTAAAATTACAAAAGTATATAAAAAAAACAAAGGAACCGAGCCACCCCTTTTGGCTTTGTTTCCGATGAAGATTCAATGAGGAGACTAATTGGATCTTTGCCTACGATCTCCCAATGATGGCGAAGGAGATTGTTGATCTCCTCTGTCATTGGAGGAAATGCTTGTGGGAAGAGAAGATCGCTTAGATCTCTCGCTGCAAGGAGGAGATATCTCCTTCTAGATGCAAAGGAGGTCGATGATCTCCTTCACATTTGGGAAGAGATCAGTGCAGTCTTTTCCTAAATGTAAAGGAGATAGTTGATCTCCTTCACTGTCGATCCAAACATCTCCTCCTAGTGGCAGAGGAAACTAGTCTCCCTTGGCAGTATTAGAACATTGCAGGTACATTGTAAGCTCTCTATTTTTATTATTGTACGGGTTCCTAGGAATAGTCCCTAAGTATTGATTAGAGACCCTAAATTAATTATGGAAAGGCTTAAGGTTATAGAGAACCCATAGGAATTGATTTAAACTCAATTGGAGATTAAACGGGAAGTTAAAATGATAAATGAAATTGAATAATTTTTAAGGTAAAAAGGGACTAAATTGAAGATAGAATTTAATAATTGTGGCCATAGTAAGATTAAGCCAAAATTTAAGGGAGGAGAATGGAATTGTCTTAGGGCGTAAGTGGAATTATTGAGATTTTTGGGGAGGAAAATAGAAGCCAAGATGTTGGTTGACTTTCAAGTGTAAAACAAAGACAGAGTCGCTGATTTCGCGAAGAAAAAAGAAAAAAGAAAGAAGAAAAAGAAGAGAAGAAGAAGAAGCCGCCGACCAACCGTCGTCCAACATCGACCGACCAGCTGAGAAGCTCGCCAAGCTCGCCGTAAACCCAACCAAAGCCAAACTTGCAGCGAACTAGCGGCAGATCGACGTGGAGACCGAGCTGAAACCATCGACGAACCAGATCCATTGACCGCGCGGAACTGACTGCCGACCGGAGCAGAAACGTTGAGCGGTTGTTGCGAGCTGAACTCGACCAGAACAAGAGTAGAATCGAGCTGTAATCGCTCAGAACCGAGGACGAATCAGACCACGCGGGATCGGACAGCAGACTTGCGGCGGAAACGATGCCGATCGACGGCGAAAACAGCTACAAGTCGCGACGAAGCCGAGAGAGAAAGAGAGAAAGGAAGAGAGGAGAAGAAAGGAGGAAGAAAACCAGTCCAATCTCAGCTCAGATCGGTCACCAAAACCAGTCCAAAACTACCCCAAAATCAGTCTCAAAGCGAAGTTAACGCGAAAAAAAAAGGGTGAGTTATTTAAGTTTGAAAATGATGATTTCATTGGTGTCTAAGTTGATTCGAAATGAGTTTCGTTGTGATTTGTTTGTTGGTTGTTTTGAGTGAAAACGAGTTGAAAAATAAGTGAATTTAAGCATATTGGGAGTTTAAAAAACCCAAGAGTTAGAGAGAAACCAAAACGTGCGCTAAACTCATTTAAAGGGTAATTTTGTAAATTGGCCCATATGATGTCCGTTGAGAGTTCGGATGACCCTAATGAGTTTAATTAGGTGTATTGGGATTAATAAAAGTCGGAGATTTAATTAAGGAACTAAAAATGGAGAGTTACGCCTAAAAAGGGTCACTTATGGGCGATTATGTAATTTTTAATTATTTCGAGTTTCTAGAAATTGACGTGAAAGTAAATTTACGTATATATGTGTTGTGTAGGTGACGAATCAGCCGGTGGAGCTAAGGAAGAGCGCTAGAGCACAGTTTTAGAGCCTTCCGGATAGTCATTCGGAAATGATAGCGAAAGGTGAGTGTTAAAATGATTTTAATATGTTTTTGTTGATTTGATTAATGAATGAATGTTTCATGCATGTTTTGATATTTTGATGAAAGCGAAATATGATTTAAATGATAAATGACACGGTAACAGATAATATGGTTTTGTGTTTTCATTAAAACCATGATTTCTAGTTTTGAATTATCTATGTGAAATGAATTGAAATTTTATAAAGATGAAAATAAAACCTATGGCTTACCTAGATAGTATCACATTATTATCGATCTGGGTTGAGTACCCGAAGCGTGCTTTGGTAGAGTTAGTAATGTCAGTATGTCACTAACTAAATTAACCGCGGGAGGTACCCGTAAGATGTCATGTCAGTCAAATGTCTAAGAGATTAGTCCAATGCACGTGAAAGGTATATTATTAGCTAGCTTACCCGAGCGAGACAGAGTTCCGCTCTGTAGTGATGTAGGATTCCGCTACATGAACCGGACAGAGCGATGCAGGATTTCGCTTTATACTAGGTTGTCATGACGCACGGGTCACTATAGGTTGACGGGAACCGGATTGGTTGGCTGGACACCTTCGAGCGGAGTCGGACCATTTCCGATTTTATAAAAGAAAAATGATTTTTGAATAAAAACCCCGTAACCATAGGAGATCCCTTTATAAAGTTGATAACCGTGCAATATATGTTTTATACTATTAATGCATGAAACTAAATTTAAAATAAATGGATTTGAATGATTAAAACTGTTTTAGGAAGATTTTTATAAAGTATGGTTTTAAATGATATTATCTGACATTCACTAGGCTTTCAAAGCTCACCTAATATTTTCTGTATTTTTAAATAAACCTTCCCAGGCACAGGTACTATAGCTGCGGACTACCCCAAGATATTACCAAATAGCCGCGGCGACAGTGCTGATGTGATTTCCTATCCCTCTTTTTGGTTTAATATTAAGATATGTATATATTTTGTTATATCCATGTAGTTTTGTAAATATTATTTTGTGGATTTAAATTATGTTTTTGAAGTAAATTGATGCATGACATATGATTTTATTGATAATCAGTTCATAAATTGAAACATGAAATTGTGGTTGTGGTTGTGATGGAAAATGAGAGCTTGAGGCTCTGTAGTTTGGGGAAATTACTTTTATGATTTTAGAAGTGTTAAATTTTATAATTTACAGGGTGGCAAAGTCTGAAAAACAGACGGGATGCTGTCCAAATTTTTATAAAATATTTTGTAAAGGTTTAAAACAAAAATGAAAAATATCTCCGCGTTTTCGCTGTTTTTGAAAAGGTTAAGAAAGAATATGACTTAGCTCTGCGGGAGATCCTTTAGTTGAGCGAAAGGGCTAGCTGGAGGGTCATCGTAGGGTGCCAACAGATCGCCTAGGGAAAAGGGTCTGTCATACATATCCAGCAAGTCTTCTCACTAGATCTCCACTGAAAACAAAACTTTTTTTTTTCCTTTTTCTTTTTCTTTTTCTTTTTTAAAAAGTTGCGTCTATTTGTATTAAAATAATAATTTTATCAGTTATTTAAATTATTTTCAAATATAAGTGTGATGACATGTTGGGCCAAATAATGTTAACATGGAGAAAGACAATTTGACCCTTGAAATGTTAAGTTTTCCATTTGGTGTCAGATTGTCAAACATAATCAAAAGTACTTTGCTAAACTAGCATCATGGTTGTGTTTTGGCAATTGTCAAGGCACTTTTGTGCAATTAGCCCTTAATTTAAAAGTAAAAAAAAAAAAAACAAAAAAACAAAAAAACCAAAAGACACAGTTTTCAATTAAAAAACATAATAATTTTAAGATAATATACATTTATTTTGGAATTGTAAAGTACTCTTCGAATAAAAAATACTGCAGTTTGTTTGCAAAGAAAAATCAAGTAAATTTGAGGCCAAAATCTTACACCAGTCCTTAAGCAACCGTCTGAGTTGCCTAGGCCATCAGCTAATTATGTGGATGCTGCCAATTGCCCACTTGAAACGTCTGAGCTAGACGTCAAGATGCTGCAAAGTACCCACTTCCTGTGACCGGACAGGGGCAGACTGCGGTTGGCCACCTCTTTGTCCTCTATTATATCCAACTGAGTTGTCAAATATGAAAGCTTGTGAAGACCATACTGCACTAGTCATACATATGAGGTCATAAACCAGAAAGACAGAGAGCGCGGTCAATTTTCTGCTCAAACCAAGGAAAAAATCTTTCCACACCTATATATTATACCATTTCCTGTCCTGTTTTCATACTCAACCCTTTTTTAATAATGAGAACGCAAAATTATTCCAAGTCTTGACACTTTCAAAGCCAAAGATTTCTCTTTCTTCTGCTCCGAAAACTCTGACCTCAATATTAATCATCATCTCCAGCTCACAACAATTCCATTTCTGACCGAGAGAGTCATGGATAAAAAAATAGTGGAGAAGGCTCTGAGCTGCCTTGGCAGAGGATTTGATTTAACGTCTGATTTCAAGCTCAAATACTGCAAAGGCAACCGAAGACTAATTGTTGTTGACGAAACCAATACAAGGGATATCGTTGTTCCTGGTTTCGGATCCATCAACGATGTTTCTATCGATATAAAATGCGACAAAGGCGATCGTACTCGTTACCAATCCGATATCCTTAACTTCAATCAGGTTAGTGTAGTTGGGTCGAACTACGGTATGTTATTTATGATATTGTTTGTTTTGAGTCTCGTCTATGGAATTGTGAATTTTGTTGGTTACGACACTGATCATTTGTCGCCATCTTATTCAGATGTCCGAGTTTTTCAACCAGAAATCTTCAGTGCCAGGGAAAATCCCGTCGGGGTTATTCAATGCAATGTTTGGATATCAGAGCGGTTCGTGGGCAACCGATGCAGCAAATACAAAATATCTGGGGCTTGATGGCTACTTTATAGTACTATTCAACGTTCATATTGACAGATATCAGCTGCTTCTGTCTGATGAAGTTCGTAGTGCAGTTCCATCTTCCTGGGATCCCTGTGCTCTGGCAAGGTAATTTATTATTGTCATTATTTAGTTTGAATTGTTATTATTTTTAATTTATCTCTGTTTACTTTAGTGTTTTTTCTGGGTTTGGTAATTAATAAGATGATAAAATTTAATTGTTCAATGTTTTATAATAGGACCAGTTTTGAGTTTTTGGCATCTCTGAATGATCACATCATTTTAATTTTTCATTTTCACTTACTTGTCTTCAAGCCTGTTTTGGAACGCATTTCACATGATAAAAACAGACTGTAAAGAAATAGGCTTAAAATGATAGTTGCCTATTTGGGAATATAGAAGTAAAGGGTTTACCAATCGGCCAATTCGTCTTATTGAACATGATTATACTTAATAATTAGAAGTTCCGTAGTGTGAACAAACTTCGGTTGTATGACTTATTCAAACCGTATATCATTACTAATCTAATAATGTTTTATTGTCTGATCATCATCTATAGTTTTATTTTTCTTGTTAATATGGATAAACATAATTATTAAGAAGCAAAGATTTCCTGTTAATCTTTTATTAGTGTTAAGTTTTCTATGATTGGAGTTTAAATTTAAGTCAAGTACAAGAGAATAAAAATATAACAATCTTGACTATTTACTTTTTAAAATGTTAATGTGTTATTAAATTATCAAAATATTAACCAAAAACAAGGATAGTAGAGAATCACTGCTCTTTGTTAAGATTAATTATCTCTACCATTTATTACATCACCCCTCCTTAAAAAAATTCTCTCTTATATTCAATTTAGATGTAATAAATGATTGTGATGATTGATCTGAATAATTTAATAGTTAGGATGAACTGACCGTAAAATGTACCTATATATATTGATACCCAAATAATGTGACAGTATTGAAATAGGAGGACTAATCAATTGAAATTAATGAATTAAAATTGGATTGGTTTTGACATATTACTTGTGCACTAAATGTAAACACCAATTTGGGTAAAGTAGTATTTTCAAAAAGGGTTTAGTTATCTTATTCAACTAGTAATATTACCGATAAATTGTAATCGTTTGATACAATTTATGGTTAATGTTAGTGGTTAGATAAGGTAACCAAATCTATAAAATATATAGGTAATTAATATCATCACCAATATTGTCCTATTGAAGTTTAACTAATGTATATTTTCCATCTGGAGACTTGCTGTGATCTTTAAACGGTATGAAAGTTACACTAGACCTTATATTTATATAAAGGTGTGTCCAACATGTGTCCACAAATCCACACGCCACGCCACGAGCATTTATATTATAAACCATAACAAAGTCTACAACAATATTAAGTCAAGATGTGACTCAGTATATTCCGACTCGATGCTTCTGTACGTGAACAATGTCGCATCATTTAATTAGGGCCTGGTGTAGTTACAACAATCGACGTTTAATGGTTGTCAAAAAGAAATGCATGATCTCATTAATATTTTTGTGGCTCACAAAACAAGGCAAGGAGTTTGCCAAACTAACCCCTAAATCAAGCCATATTCAGCAGGAAGCTGTATATTTTTTTTGTTTGACCAATCATTCTTAATTGTTGGAAAGATTTGGTCCACTTCAGTTTGGTTTAGTTTAAACCAAAGTCAACAATATCAACTGCTATCAATTTGCGCAAATGGAATAGGTTTTATTTAACGTTTTACAAGAATTGCGTTTTACAGCGAATGTCAGACAGCTCATCGTTGTCTCCATCTGATACTGTTCTTCAAGACATTCTATAGATTTTACTTCCTATAATTACTAATATTTTTTTTCTTAACTTTAGAAGCTGATAATATGGATAAATCATTATCATTAATTTAATAACTTGAAATTTGTTTAATACCGATGTAAATGACCTAATCAAATTGTCTTTCATTAATTAATGCTAAAAAAAGATAGTTTGATTGATTTCCCTTTTTTTTTTTTTTAAACCTTTATTTTCTTTTGTAGTATCACTATCTCTCATTTCTTTTTCTCTCACAATTTCTACTTAACCTTTGTTGATTCTTGCATTTCTCGATAAATTTCGTTATTTATTTATATAATCTTCTTCTATCTTCGAGTGTAGGATTTGTTTCGTTGTTTGTATTCAAACTTCTTTGGTATCTTTCATTTTCATTGACTTTTAATTAAATATAGCAATGTGGATATTATTTAAGATGCAGTATTTTAATTTTTTTTTTTTTTAATAAAAGAAGTTACGCGTAGCAAGCTAGCAGCCCTATCTGTACAAGATAAAATTTGAAAAAGAGTAAATATAAAAATTAATTAATTGACAATTTGTTCTAGGTGACGTCTTTTTCTTCTTATCTCTATTTATGAATTTCTTTGGTTTCACTGGAGTTTGGTGGTTTGACACTTGATAGGTTCAACTTCAGATCTGCCAAAATTTCAAATGTCAAAAATTAGAGGGTGCAAAGTTATCAACCAAATCCAACCCTGAATTTCACATAAAATACACTTTCTCTCTTGTATATACCCCCCCAATACGCAATTAGTAAATTTTTAATGTAATTAATTACACAAACTGCTTAAAAGTTGTCAAAAGCAGAAAATACTCTTTGTAGCCCATGATAATATAAATTCGAGTAGCTCAGGATAGTATTAGAGTTCTTTCATTTAGTTGTATCCCTAAAGCTACCAACAATGCGGCACACTGCATTGTTTCCATAACAGCTCTACAATTTGGGCTAGAATGTACCCAAACGGTGCTATCGTCTCTTATGAGAACGATGTAAAGAGTTCCTCCTCCTCGATTCTCTAGTTAATGAAATTCATCTTACTTTAAAAAAAAACAAGAAAAAAAAAAGGCAAATGGCTTAAAAATAGTCAAAAATAGAAAATAGTCTTTGTTCAAAAGTCAGAATATGTAAAGTTGTTTATCTTGGTTGGTTTTATGATGTTTACATAAATATTGTTGACAGATTCATAGAGAAATATGGGACTCACATCATCGTGGGGCTTGGTGTTGGTGGCCAAGATGTGGTGCTAGTCAAACAAGATCAATCTTCCAACTTGGGTCCATCAGAGCTTAAAAAACACTTGGATGAACTCGGTGATCAACTCTTTACTGGGGCATGCAGTTTCTCCCCTAGAATTAAAGAACAAAAATATAAGGTGATCTACTTTCAAATAAATAAATAAATAAAAATATTTCTTTTCTCCTCAATGCACATTGAGATAATAATTTCACTCCCTCAAGTTATCAAACATTAGATTCATTTACTTTTCTTTGCTTTGATTTAGTCAAGTCAACATTCATTTATTTTTAATCAATAATTACAATACATTAGCATAATTATTTCAGTGTGTAATATATATATATATATATATTACACACTAAAATAATTATGTGATTACGTTCTAAAATGTGTGTTGTTATTTATTATATATGATTATAACTAAATATATATGATTACAATCAGTAAATATGATCATAATGTTTAGTTATATAATAAATTACAATCATACTGTTTAGTTATAATTATATATAATAATTACAATCATACATTTTTCTTGTCAATTGTATACATACCCCAAGTGTATCTAAGGGGACTTCATATATATATATATATATGTGTGTGTATATATATAAAGTGATCTAGTTTAAAAGATTTTTTATTTTATTTTATTTTTTCTAATTTTAGAAGGTTAATCTTAGTGATCTAATTTGAGATATGATTAATTATTAATTATTAATTATTTATTTTTTTAAGAATAGATATGAATCTATTTGAGGCTTACTACATTAGGTTTTCTGTCACTGCAGAGGAATTTTACTTAATTTTAAAATCATATATATATATATATATAAGCAATTTTTCGCTTTCTCCCATAGTTTAACAAGAAATCTTTCTTACAAAGTATGGTATGAAAATAATTGACGAAATAATCACGCATTATATTATTTTATTACTTGAATTGCAGGCACCTCAAGCTTTCAATGTGTTTGATCAACAACCTGTTGTCCCCTTCAACAACTTCTCATCCACAAGTACAAAGGATGTAGGTTTGGTTATTAAATGAGAAATTAATATCTTAATTTTTTTTTGGTCATGTCATATGCTGATATGCAGTTCTTTTTTCCTTTTTAACTTATTTTGTTTAGCAATAATAAATTTTTTAAATAACTTAGAAACCATTACCACACCAGAAACTATGTAGTCCTCATATAGGCTTTTATAAGACTATTTGTTCTGAAAATGCAGGATGTGTAACTTTGTAATTAATCACTACTTATTTGAAACTTTATAGAAAGGAAAATTATAAGCAAAATCATGTCTACCATAATTATTCCCTAGCATGTTAAGTGGCATGTCTAACATTCAATCATAAACATTGTTTAAAACACCTATTATGTCTCGATCCCAATATCAACAAAAATAAAATATAATTAAAGTTTAGAAAAGAATACAACTTTAGATATGGTTAGCTTATGCAATAAGAGAGGAGGTGGCTTGTAATATAAATTCTAAATAAAAGTAACATTGAAGTAGATTGTTTATGGCAGGGAATTACAGTTACATGCTATAAGAAAGGAGGTGACCCTTCGGCTATTAGCCACTGTGAATGGCTTCCAACAGTTCCATCAAACCCAGATGCCATCCACTTTAACTTCATTCCTATAACTTCTCTCCTCAATGGTGTTCCTGGAAAAGGCTTTTTATCTCATGCCATCAACCTCTATCTTAGATGTGAGTTCTTCTCCATCTCTTGATATTTATTAAAAATGTCAACTTATTCTAAATTGAAATTGCAGTTACGATATATTTACATGCATCACAATTTGAGTTATAAAATAAAATGTTTTATGTCAATCCTGAGATTTCAGTAAGCATCTATAATAAGACTTGCTATACTTCTTTGATAAAATTTCAATAAATATAATTTTTGGAACTAGCATCAACTATCCAAATAAGTTTTTATATAACCATCCTTCCTTCACTAACTAACAGTTAGTTCAAGTGCGAACTACTTTGTTTTCTCGCAAACTATATTGCTTGTTTATTCCTAAACTATTTGCTGAAAAAAAAAAACTCATATCTGTAATTTGGTGTTAATTTTAAAACTCATACTAATTTGTGCTATAATAAAAAAGAGCATCTAGACTTTTTGTTGTTCAGTTATGTTAATGAATTAACGTTGGACTGTTTAAGTCACTTGAGAGTTGAAAATTCAATAGAATTAGCAAAAAACACTGAGTCCTTCAAGTTATTATTGTAATTTCTAGACCTCTCACTTCTTTCCCCTTTAATCTTCATAACTTGAGGGTACCATTTCTGGATATATAAATTGATATTTGAATTTGTGCATGATGTAATTGCAGACAAACCTCCCCTAGCAGATTTACTATACTTTCTAGATTTCCAAGCACACAAGATTTGGGCTCCCATTCACAATGACCTTCCACTTGGTCCAACCACAAATAGGATCACTCCCTCGCCTGCTCTTCACCTCGGCTTGATGGGCCCTAAGCTTTATGTAAACACCATGCAGGTACAGAAAAACCAGCCCTTCTTTCAGAATTCACATTATTTCTCTTTCATTTTTCATTTGTCTTTCAAATACATTTGAACTTTGTAAGTTTGAAAAGGGGAATATGATTCTAACTAATAATCTAATTAATATTGGTGTGACAACCCTACTGCTACACCACCTCCATCTGTCTTTTTTCACACTAGTTCAAGATGTCCTAATTTTAACTTTAGTACGTTCAAATTATGGGACCAATAGTTTCGGTCACTGTACAAGTTATTTAGGTGGTCATACTAGTTGCAACGTCACTGAGTTGTAGGACTAGACAAAGCAAACGAACACTCTTGACACGACAATCTCTAAAAACACAAAGCCAGTGTAGTGTTTCATAATTCATTCTTGCAATCATCTTTACATCTTGCGTAATTCAAACAATTTAAATTTGGCCAACTCAGTATTACTCAGTGTGCTTTGGAGATTGTTTTTACTTAGAAAATAATCACTTATTTCATAAGTTTTGAGCAAGAATGTTGACAAATCTTCCATTATCAGGTTATTACATAATCACCTCCTCTTCTAATCAATTTTTGAGAAGTTGGTTGGAAGTTGTGTTTTTAAAGCTTATTATCGGAGAAGCTAATCCTTAATCTTTGAAATTTTCACACCGCCCTCTTTATTTTAATGAAAAAAACAATAATACTCTTACTTTAATTATAGTTCTTAAAACTAAAAAATTCAAAATTAAAATAAATTATTATTTTTTTATTTAAATAAATTTTAATTTAAATAATTAAAATGAAAATAAAAATTGAAAAAATATATAATAATGGTGGTCACCATTATGCTGGCAGCGATGGAGGCTTGCTTCATTGCCGGAGCCTCCTTTGATGACTATTCAAGTTGCTGGAGGCGACTGGTCATCCTTCCACATTGTTGAAGTCATCGGAGGAAGTTGATCCTCCTTCGGCGATAGAGGAGGCAATTGAGGAACCAAGCTCAACTCCATTTTTGGAGGAGTTGATCAACTCCTCAAATGTCAGAGGAGGTCTAATCCTCCTTTAGTTGGAGGAGCTAATCGGCTCCTCCATGCAACGATAGAGGATTGCCTCCTCCATCGTCAAGGAAAACTCCTCCAATCACTCCAACAGTTGCCGGAGAAGGCCTTAGCGATGGAGGACGCCTCTATCTTTGAAACAATTAATGGTGGTCACCATTGTTTCTAAATATTTTTTAATTTTAATTTCAATTTTAATTAATTACAATTAAAAGTAATTTTCTTTTTCATTTATTTATTTTATTTTATGAAGACATTAACGAAAAACTAGAAAAAAAAAAAAAGAAAAAAGATGAAATTAAAAAAAGTTGAAAGAACAATATATACATTTTATCCACCATGTCTATTTTGATAATTCTGTATAATCACTTAAAATTTACTAAACACACACACACACACACACACACATATATATATATATATATATATATTAGTAAGTTGAATATTAAAAGAGTTAGTTTACCAAATATCTACCTACTTATCTTTTAAATGGACGATTTCATAAGTCAAATTATAAGTGATTATATAATAAACAGAAGTAATCCCAAATATAGCTTTAGTTCTATACCATTATTTCAACAAAATTTCACCAATTTTAAATCTCTTTTGCATTCAACATTTTAATTGAGAAACTTAACTAGATTTTATGCTCATCAGGTTACAACTGGGAAGAGACCTGTTACTGGAATTCGCTTTTATCTTGAAGGAAGGAAATGCAACAGGTAATGCTTATTTAATCATGCATGTGCTCCATTTTCTCCTTCTTGTTTGTGTTTCTTTATTTTTCTTCATGTTGGAAAATCATGAAGGCGCTTGATTAATTTGTTCAAGTGAGGTTTTTTACTTTTTCAATTTCGTACTTACCTCCAATGTCAATATGTTTAGAAATTATCAAATCAATGCCTCTTGATTTAGAAAATCAAAATAATATAAGTCGGATAATGATTCTTAATATGTTAAATTGTGTCAAACAACATGTTTTAACAAACTCTTACAAGTTATGAATTATAATTAAGCCCAAGTTTTTTTCTATATCAGGTTAGCTATTCACCTCCAACACCTTTCAAACATCCCAACAGTGTTGGAAAACAAGATATATGACACACATCTATGGCGAGGATCAGAAGACATTGCCGATGACCGGTTCTTTGAACCTGTAAGCGGCAAAAACTTTTCCCATATATGCACAGCTTCAGTTAAATATGACCCCAAATGGACTACTAGAAAAAATGATTCCTTCATAGTCACAGGAGCTCGACTTCATGTACAAAAATACAAATGCAAGAGCATTCTCCATCTCCAGCTCTTATTCTCCAAGGTCATAGATTCCTTTGTAGTTCAATCAAATTGGGCTCAGAATGCTTCAGAATTCTCTCACAAGTCTGGCATATTTTCCGCCATAAGTACATCTATTACGGGTAGTAATCAAAACAAAGAAAAGAAACCAGTAGTGGTGGTGGATTCTAGTGTGTTTCCTACAGGGCCTCCGGTGCCAGTGCACACACAAAAGCTTTTAAAATTTGTGGATACTTCGCAGTTGTGTAGAGGGCCACTGGACAACCCTGGACATTGGTTAGTAACTGGAGCTAGGCTGGAATTGGATAAGGGGAAGATTAGTCTACAAGTTAAGTTCTCTTTATTAAATATTTGTTCATGAAACCATGACAAAGAAGAGTTATCTATAAGGATCCAATACTTGAGGTGTGTTCTTATGTAAACCGTAAATCGAAGCAAAGAGATTATTTATTTATTTATTTTTTCAAGAGCCACGTACAAATTGTGTAAGAATAGTTACTTTTGTTTTGCACAAGTTTGTGTTTTGAAAAAAATGTAAATAATCAAGCAATTATGAAATTATATGTAAAACTTTATTTGTGCGTTTGTGAAGAAAGAAAACAATGTACAAATTCTCTTAGTGTTCACGTTTCTTAATGTAGGAAATTAAAGCATAAAAACTTTGATTTTCTAACTTGATTTCTTAAATAGATCGTAGAAACGTCTTGAATCTTCGAGATTTAATTATAAGTTAAACAATAATTACAAAGCAAAGTTTCCTTAGATTACTATACAAGTACCTCTTTATGTAATGTTGTAAATGATATGCAAAAGATTGAAAGTATAATCTGTACTCAATAGTTTGTACACTCCTTTTAGTTGTTTACTCACAAATGAATTTGTAAAGTCTTTTATGCTATTTATTGATGCAAAGTTCTATTTCATCCATGATTTAATTTTTGAATACAAAAACTAATAGTATTTATTATCTTTTAAAGCTTATCATTATTTGTACTTAATTTACATTTACTTAAAAATATTAACAACTAAGACATAAGAGTCATACTCTTCTTTAACTACTTGGTAGTTATCTAGTTTTTAATCATTAAGTTATCCATCTTAATATGTAATTATATAGTAATTACTAGTTTCATGGATCACTTGAGCATACAATTTAATGTTCAAGTTTAACATCTCCTATTGACACAAATGAAACACTACCAATCTTATAGAGTAACATTTTTTAACCTTTTGGATCTAATAACAGAATCTATCTAAGCATTTATATGAGTAAATGCATAGTGTGACCAATGAACAATTAACCTGTAATGGAGTTTGCATTTTGATATGCCAAAAATCAAATATATGTTTATATGTATATCCTAGATTTACTTTTTAATAATTAGTCCAAATATATATAATCTCTTTCTGTTTAAAGTTATACTTGATTATTAAATTCAGGAATTCACATGTCTCATTGTCCATTATCGACTATACAATCGGTCGATTAGTGAATACATAAATTTAATAGAAACAGATTGAATTTTTTCATCCAAAAGTTGTTGCTCCGTTTTAAAATAATTGTTATCTTAGATATGTTTTAGAGACCGACTGGTAAAACAAAATAGACATTTAATAACACACAATAGGCAATATGTAATAGAT
Source organism: Nephelium lappaceum (assembly GCA_021234005.1). Taxonomy (NCBI): domain Eukaryota; kingdom Viridiplantae; phylum Streptophyta; class Magnoliopsida; order Sapindales; family Sapindaceae; genus Nephelium; species Nephelium lappaceum. The sequence continues at coordinate 9,678,441 of CM038003.1, forward strand.
GTGTGTTGCCAAAACTTATCAAACATAGCACACAAAAAAATGCATATTGCGAAATAGACATACAACAACATATACACTAGTGTTGCAAGTAATGGGAAACATATAACAACACACAATATAAGCATGTTATAAAAAACTACATATTACAACATGAAGTTATTGTTAATTATTTAATTGATATGCCAACATACAATTTATGGATGTTGCTAAAAAAACACTTGTATTTTACAACACATAAAGTAGTATATTAACATTTGACAATGCATACACTCTATGTTGTTAAAAAATTCATATTTCACAACACACTTGTTTGTTATTATAGAGCTATCTTTTGCAATATGCTTTTTTTTTTTTTACTATTGTCGTAGAGTTATTTTTACTAACACATATTTTTGAATGGTAAAGTTACTTTTAGCAACACAAATTTTCTAATGTTGTTGTAGAGTTAACTTTAGCAACACACATTTCAAACCCTGTTTTGGACGAGATTTTCAACATTTTAGAAAACCTTTTGGATATGAGTTTACAGAAAAATATAGCCATAAATAATAACCAACCATTAAAACAAATCATGAGTCATTTTGTGACGGGAGTAAAAAGATATAAACATTTCCCTAAAGTCGAGCAAGACCAGAGAAAAAGTTAGAACTATGTAGACTTGTCATCGATTAGCGTAAGTTTACTCCGAGGCTACATGGATTTGCTATCGACCAGTGGTAGATCAGTACAGACTTATTCTTTATTGCCCTAATTTTTAGTTTTCTTTTCCTTTACTTTTCTTTTCGTTTTCCCTTTCCATTTTTGTGATATTTACTTTTGAAAAAAATATGTTTTATTTTTAGAAAAGATAATTTCAAAAATAAAATCAATTTTAACTTGTTTTAAAATTTTTTAGTTAGATTTCTGATGAACTAATTTCTAATGCGTTAAATACACACTAGAAATAGGTACAAGTATACACGATCTACAAGTAATACAATAAAGAGTAGAATATCATTCACATATAGATTGTCCAAGTTATGTTAAGTACTAAAATTGATCTCAATTACCCTTATCCAAACTATCGATATGATGAAAAATTAAGAAATTCAAATAATAAAAAATATAAGAAAACTATAATTAACCTAAAGTCGCTACCTATGGATATTAAGGTCTAAAGCTACTATTCACCTGACCAATTCGCTTAGCCTATATTCTTACCATTAATTATTTCACTCTCATCATAAGCCTAATCAGGTCATTTTATTATATTTGCTAGCTTTTTTTGAACGGTCAAGCAAGTGTATTCGGATTAAACACTAACTATATTTCTATGCCAGACTATTAATATAAACTCATTATGAATAAATCACCAACACATAATCACACACAATATACACATAGGTATATTTCTATCCTACTTGTTATATATTATTCTATTCAAGTTTAAATACAAGAATATATTTTTCAAGTGCACTTAAAGTTACAGATTCTCTTAAACTAGTGATTAGTTAATTCAAGTGTATTAAGTATAAAATGCAACCTAACTCAACAATAAGAATTACAATAAAACAGTATCCATACAATGAGTTTCATAGGTTTTAGAGCTACATCATAAACTTAGACATTAAGTCATCAACATCATATCACAATATAAACCATTTAAACAATTATCAAACAACATCTTTAAATGAATATAATTAAAAGGAAAAAAAAATCTCATTAGAATAGCAAATCTAATTGTTCCCAACGTTGATTTCTCCTCTGTCAACTCGTTTTTTCCCTTGTTCTTATCACACAACAAACTGTTGATGTTGTTTTAATAATGATCTCCCTTTTATACGTTGATGATTGATTGCTATATAGCTTTAAAGTCTCCTCCAAGGTTGTTGCACTTTTTCCATGTAAAAACCCTTTCCAAAGACCACTAAAAACTCGCTAAGAACTGGTCTAAGGACTGCTATAGATCTGCAGAAAATCTACAACACATTATGTCTCCAAAAGCTCCCTTAGAACCAAGTTCAAAGCTGTCTAAACGCTCTATCTTTAGTTGCATTTTAGTTCTACAAAAGCAATCAAAAGCTGTTATGAAAGTGTTTTAATTATGTATTTATATAGTGCAAAAATGGGTTTGAAGTGATGTACATTCAAGTCATTCAATTGAACTCAGACTCTTTCTAGTAACGGATCGCCGCCCGAGATCGTCACTCATGTCTCGTGACTCAAACTTGTGATTGAAACTAGTCGGATCTTGCTACTTGCTATCGCGACTCGTAACTCAAGATTGCAAGTCCAGATAGCCTAACTTCACGAACTAAATGGGTCATAACTTTCTCTACAAAACTTCGATTCACGAACTATCAGTGGTTATGAAAACTAGACATTTGGAGCTTTAATTTGGTAGATTATGGCTTATGTAACTCGAACTATACACTTTGAACAAGCTCAAACAAGACAACGCTTTTTCCAGCCCAAAAACAAAAATTTGTCATTTAAACTACGGTTTGTTTTAAAACTTGAACTAGTGAGACTCTTAGCATTTTTATCTTGAATTTGTCTTGAAAACACTTCAATTTGCTTGTAATAATCTTCCATGACTCACCTACACAAAACACTAAGAATATTAATGATTAAAATTTTGTCACTTAATTAGTTTTTTTATCACTTCTTTTCATCATTACATTATATATATATATATATTTTTTCTTCATTTTCGTAATTTCATTCTTGTAATGCAAAAACTTAATGCCAAAAAATAAGGAAAAGATCCAGAAAAAAATAACAAAGGTTGATGTATGGATTGAAGGACATAAGAGAAAGAAAAACAAAGCTCTCAGTGAAGCAGTGCAGAATGCTATGATAAAATCAATTTCATACAAGTTCTAATGTCTAATTATTTCTAAGTGTTAGCTGTTAAATTAATAATGTTTTCAAGATGAAATCAATTAATTGCAAACATCAACATGCCCATTTAATGACAACAATATCAATGATAAATCTCTTAAAAAATGTTAGGACCAAAGAAGCATGAGACAGTGAGAGGTCTTGGCTTTGGAGCTATTCCATCACATTTAAATGCACAAATTCAATTTGTAGGAATAGTGAAACAACTTAAGTGAAAGTTGAGAGCTACAACTGATCAACTGACAAGTGATAACACTAAAATATGTCATTATTTTATACCTACTTACCTAATATTTGTGATGAATTCTTGACCAAATTATGTTATTTATTTAGTATTCTTATTTGTTTTTGTGTAATTGGTGAGGTATGAGTGGAAAGAATCAAATGAGATAGATTATGAATTGTTTTAAGGCAAAATTATAGGTTAAAAGTCATTATAAACTTTGTCACATTGTCCATGGTTGTTTGCATTTGATTAATAATTCATGCATAGTTGTTTATTTGCTTGTGGATCTATTTAAGTCTTGAAAAGGCATGTTGTTTGTCTTATTCCAAGCAATGTCTTTTGGATGTTTTAAAATAATATTAACCAATTTGTTAATCATTCTTGAATTGGAAATGGAAGTGCAGGTTGTTAGTAAAGCCGTGAGCTTTGAAAGAAGCCAAGCCATAAGTCAAGCTATGAAAGTCAACAAGAGACATGAGTAATGCAATTTCACAAGAAGACAAAGTTCACATGATAAACAAAAGCAATTATCAAGAAGAAAAATGATGTTGTAAGTAACAAAAGAAGAAGCAAGTAACGACAACTGCTTGCCAAAATTGATGCAGGTTGTTGACGCAAGTTCAGAAGTGGTCCCAACATCATCCGACTTAGTCGCTTGTTTTGATCATGTGACTATAAGTTGCGATTCCTATTTTGTACGGGATTCTGATTTTAGTTTGCACACATTAATTATTGCAATTAATGCTTCTTAACAAGCTATGAAAGTCAACAAGATACATGGGTGATGCAATTTCACAAGAAGACAAAGTTCACATGATAAACAAAAGCAATTATCAAGAAGAAAAATGATGTTGTAAGTAACAAAAGAAGAAGCAAGTAGTGACAACTACTTGCCAAAATTGATGCAGGTTGTTGACGCAAGTTCAGAAGTGGTGCCAACATCATGCGACTTGGTCGCTTGTTTTGATTGTGTGACTATAAGTCGCGGTTCTTATTTTGTACCGAATTCTAATTTTAGTCTGCACACATTAATTATTGCAATTAATGCTTCTCATTGCCGACTTAGAAATTTTCTTCAATTGTCGACCATTCACGCTTATAAATAGATGTGCTTTCTATATCATTCAATATACAATTCAAGATAGAAAGAGAGCAGTAAAGAGAAAAAGGGAGAGAGCTTTGCATGGGGTGAGAGCTTTGCCCTTAAACCACGGTTTTTCATCAACAGTTTTTGGAGGTTTTAAGTTATCGTCAACAATTGGAGGCACAAGGGTTGCAACATATTTGGACTCAAGTTCGAGGGACAAATCCAATCTTGGAGATGAGAGGATCACACCTATTGAATGAGAATGTCCTTATGCTTTATTTTTATCTATTTAAATACATCGTTTCCTTTTTTGCTTTAGTTCTTTTTATTGTAAATTTATGATGAACTAAATTCTCATGTTTAGACTACAATGCAGTTTGACCATTATTTTAATTTATTTAATGATTCAGTAATATTTTATAATTAATTTTTATTTTTTCTATTTTATTGATGCTTAATGGTAGTTGATTAATTTGGATTCGTTAATTGATTAAATCTTAGAAATTTGATACTATTAAAAGAAGTGTTATGAGATAGGAGCCCAATAAAATAGCATAATTCATATGGGATAGAGATATACTCATATGGTTGTGTAATCGTTTAAGGATAATTTGAAGTTAATGAACTTATGTTAGTTAATCTACATAGAGATATAGTTAGGTTAATTAATTTGGGTAAGTGTTTGACTATCGAGAGAGGTTAGTTACTACTTTAGGATTATTCGATTAAATATAGATAAAAACTTTCTTTAATAGAGGAGAATAAATCAAATGATTGGTTAAGTGAAATTGTGTGCTTGATTTTTCTTAAGTTGAATTGTTAGTTTAAATTCGTAATTTATAGTTTCTTCACTCAAATCCAATTTCAATAGTTTGGATAAGGAGTTATCTTGATCGGGTTGGTACTTAACTAGATTTGGATAATCCTCATGGAAACAATACTCTATTGATCACTATATTACTTATAGACTGTGTATATTTACACAGGTTTCTAGTGTGAATATTTGATATTATGTTTTAATTAGAAAATATTCCATTATTGAAAATAATTTATAAAATACATTAGAAATTTGTCATTAGCAAGCCTTGAAGAGAAGATGGATGCAATAATGAAACAAAATGAGTAGGTAATATATGACTTGTATACATTAAAAAACACTATTTCATATAGTTATTTGTTATATGATATGTTTACATTAATTTTTCATTTTTGATTTTGTTAAGTTGTTAAGTATGTGTGCAATGAAAGATGTCGTGGGTTCTATAACATATACTTCTTTTTATGGATTTACTCCTTAGGTTTATAAACTTGCGACATTCTACTTGAATAATAACATATATGGATTTGAAAGCATTACATTATTATATGTTTTATGTATAGTAATGGTTACAACATGAGAGTGCTATTCTTATGGCACAAGACATATCACAACTTTAAAATTCTTAGTGTCAATTATTGTATTTATACTCAATGATGATTCTAAAGATCATGTTATGGCGAAAGGAAGAATTTCAAGTACAAATTCTAAGGAAAAAATTCATAACATGCCTCTTGAAATAGGATATTGAAAGGTTTAGATGAATGTGGTCTTCCAAGATATAAAAGTATGTAGACCAATTGATTTGTTTAAAATACTTAATTAAACTATTAGAAGTACTATTGCTTGCTTAAGGTTTGTATCAAATCACTGTAGACAATACATATGTGTATATTGTTTAGAATGTTAGATAAATATGAGGGACATGGAGTTTGTGGTAGGAGAACATGTATACAACTGTCTACACATCTAAGGTTAGTTTTGTTGTTATTTTGTCTAACATATATAGTGTTACTTTTGTTGACATAGGTCTTTAAAAGGGGTGAAATGATTGAAGCATATATTATTGATGAGGGGATTATTGTTATAGATGTGTTATTTTTGTAACTTCAGTTTTATTACTATTTATTGGACGAAAGTAATATGATTTTGTTTTAATATGGGGATGATATTTACAAGTATTATTTTGATGACTTGTAGTTTATATTGGTAAAATAGAGAATATGGCTATAATGACATAAAGATCATTGGTTGATAATTAGGATTTGGTCGATATATATATATATATATATATTGTTGTATTTAATGAACTAATTGTAAAGTGCCATTTTTTGTAAATTATATTTTTTATAGGTTTCAATTATTCAATAATAAAATCATTTTTAAAAGCTATTGGTTTTTTAATAAAAATAATTATAAAAAATATTTTTAACAACATACAATCAATGATGTATAAAATATTTATTGCAACACACTCTATTGTTTCAAATATCTATTGCCTCAAACAAAAAATATTGTAATACAAGCCTATAGCAACACACAAAAAATCTTTGCAACAACATACACCAAATATCTATCACAACACATAATTGGTTGTTTTAAACATCTATTGCAACAAATAAAAATGTTGTCATACAATTCTATAGCAACACGCAATGCATATTGTCGTACATACTATGGCATCACACATTATTAGCTGTCTTGATGATTTAAAACAACACATTTTGTGTTGCCATAAACATCTAAAACAACATACATTGCGTGTTGTCATAAACATGTAAGGTAACATGCACTATGTGTTATGTTTAACACTAGTAACATACATCGTAAGTTGAGATTATTTCTAATACGACATTCATTGTATGTTGCAAAAACCTGTGACACTTTTGACAACATAAGCTTCAGCAACATATAGATGTGTGTTGCTAAAACTTTCGATAACATATTTTGCATGCTGCAAAAGATCTAATTTCTTGTAGTTTTTGTTGCTTAATATAGTAAGAGCTTCATAAGTGATTATGATCAAGATGGTGATACTATTTAATATTGATGAAACCATGTAGAAGTTGCAAAAGCTTGAAAGAGAGCATTTTAAATGCTAGATTGTGGTGAAAATATATAAAGATGAGATTGGGAATCTCAAGAACAAAAACTTGAAATCTTCAACTCAAAGTTGTTGATCTTGAAAAGCAACTTGGAAAGTTAAAGAATGAAGTAAGTCATGCACCATTCGAGAATACTGAAAATTTAAAAATCAAAAAGTTGATGGCTATCAATGCTAATGTTGAGAATTTAGTTGAGTTTCTTGAAGAAAAAATTTAGACTTTAGTTGAAGAATCCAAGAAGAAACAAGAGGAACCTAAAAAGAAGCTTGAAGTCTTTGCTAATGAGGTTGCTAAATGTGACAGCACCATTAAAGTTAGCAAGAAGCGTGACTTACATACAATTAATATGGAACGGTTCAAGGCCAAGGAATTCATTAGAGGCTTAACCATTGCAGCTATTAAGATGGATGAAGTTATCATTATTGGAAAGAGATATGGCGACAAACAAGGGCTTTGGTTGATAAAAAATGAACTCCTTCAAATGGTAAAACAACCTTCGTGAAAGGTTTGATCAAACATGTAACAAAAAGAATATAAGGTATGAGCTAAACTTTTGTTCCTATTTCTCTTCTGTGGTGTTAAATGATACATTAGACCTGAGTATAAGTATACTGATATGATGAACAAAGGGATGCAAACTGAAAAGGCAAATAAATCAAGATAAATAAAATCTAAATATTATTCACGGTGAGAATTTTTATTTGCCGAAGTTCCAAAAGGTTAGGGTTAAAAAATCTAATTTGAATGATTGTTTATATGTAAATTCTTTCAATTCAAGGAAAAGAGAAATTTTCAAGAAAAATTCTGCACCTAAAATAAACGTTGATCTGGAAGGTCCAAGTTCGGATATAAATGCAAAACCATTGAACAATGTGAACTAATTTTTCCCTTTTTTTTTTTCTTTTTTTTTGTTTTTTGTTTTTACATTAAACTTAAATGAGTATGTCAGTTTACAAGTTTAGTTTTAAGGGCAAAGTTTTGCAAGATTTCCCAATAGAATAACCATTAATTAAAAACAGTATTCCTTTTAAACTATTATAGATCACATTAATATAGCAATGATTTAAGGAAAATTATCCGGATGATCCTTTGGTCTCCTGACGTATATTAAGATACAAGATTTGTTTCAATAATTTTCACATCAAAGTTCAAACTGCATAATTACATTTAATGCAATTTTATAAATTGTAATATTAACTACATAAATTTAACATGTAACTCCTAGAAATTTAATTTAAACTCTACTACCTTTCCATTTAACAAAATGATATTTCATAGTTGGGACCGCAACAAAACCTAACAACTCTATACATAAATAAAGTTTAATTATAATGAAGTGCAGTACCAATGAAGTAAATTATATTCCATCTTTTCATGAACTGTGAGAGGCAGAGAAAGGTAGTAGCTAGGCTGTACATCTATTTAATCAAAAGATTTTACACGCAACATGTATTAGCATATTCGATTGTGGAATAAACCATCAAATTATAATGATATTTTTAAGGGAAAATTACACTAAAGTACCTTCACATATCACATTATTACATCCATGATGTGAGTTTATCGTTAATTACAGGTAAGTACCCTACCGTTAGTTGACTTAGTCAAACTTAACAGTTTGACAACTTTTTTAGAATAAAATGACACAAATGCCCTTATCATCTCTGTTCTCCTTTCTCTTCTGCTTCTTGTTCATCTTCTTCTGGGCATCTGGGTTTGAACCCAGATTCGACTGGGTTCACAATCATGAACTCATCAAACCATCACGAAATCCCTATTATCCTGAATCACGCATCCTCCTCATCACCACACAATCACCAAAAATACAAAAGTTTTGAACCCAGTTTTTTCTAACCATGACAGTGAACCAACCATTACCACACAATCAACCAAACAATCAAACCACGCAAAAAAGGAAAAAAAAAAAACAAGAACAGAAGATGACCAACAGTTCTGGGTTCGAATGGAACCCAGAAACTGGGTTCGAATTCGAACCCAGAAACTGGGTTCGAAGGAACCCAGAAACTGGGTTCGAAGGAACCCAGATCTGGGTTCCTTCGAACCCAGTTTCTGGGTTCGAATGGAACCCAGATCTGGGTTCGAATTCGAACCCAGAAACTGGGTTCCATTCGAACCCAGTTTCTGGGTTCAAAGGAACCCAGATCTGGGTTCCATTCGAACCCAGTTCACTGGGTTCAAAGGAACCCAGATCTGGGTTCCTTCGAAACCCAGTTTCTGGGTTCGAAGGAACCCAGATCTGGGTTCCATTCGAACCCAGAAACTGGGTTTCGAAGGAACCCAGATCTGGGTTCCTTCGAACCCAGAAACTGGGTTCCATTCGAACCCAGATCTGGGTTCCTTTGAACCCAGAAACTGGGTTCGAATGGAACCCAGTTTCTGGGTTCGAATTCGAACCCAGATCTGGGTTCCATTCGAACCCAGAAACTGGGTTCGAAGGAACCCAGTTTCTGGGTTCGAATTCGAACCCAGATCTGGGTTCCATTCGAACCCAGAAACTGGGTTCGAAGGAACCCAGAAACTGGGTTCGAATTAGAACCCAGTTCTGGGTTCCATTCGAACCCAGAGAAGAAGAAGAGCAGAAAAAGAAGAAGAAGAAGAAGAAGAAGAAGAAGAAGAAGAAGACGAGCAGAAGAAGAAGATGATGCGCAAAAGAAGAAGAAAAAAAAGAAGAAGAAATAGAAGGAGAGAGAGAGATTTTGTTTTTTAGAGAGAGAGAGACATTTTGTTTAAATAATATCCCAAATATTATTTTATATGTAAAAAGACCAATTTACCCTTGAACATTAATTTTACCGTTAATTGGTCGTTAGTCAAACCAAGTCAAAGGTATTTATGTGTAATTTAGATAAAACTCGCATCATGACTGTAATAATTTGATAGGTCCGGGTACTTTAGTGTAATTTGCCCTATTTTTAATTACTAGAAATCCCTGTCTCCGTGAAGAGCATCAAGATGGACTTTTGATGCACACGAAAGTCCTTCTGATCTCAAACAGCTCTGTAAGACATGAACTTCTGACAATTCCACTCTGTAGTCTCGTCTCTTCCCAGCCCAAATGCGTGCCTTATGAGTTATCGCCAGAAGTCATGGTGATTCATGAATATAAAATTGTTAGGGCATGATAGGTCGTGTGTGATAACCAACTACCCCTAATAAAGTCTACGCTATTGACCCAGTTTCACTAGGCTTATTTTAATGGGACTACAAATTTGGCCACAGCCTGTTCCCAGGTAACATGGGAGTGGTTGGTATCCAATTTGGTTTTAATGAGGGAATAATTGTATTCAATTTATCGTTCGTACTACACTGAAATTTAAATAATAATATATGAATATTATATACCCGTTATTTATTGCCTTGTTGTCATTAGGTTATATTTCATTTGTCTTAATGTTTTGTCCTAGCACAAGTAGATCCATATAGTTTATAAATTATATTGATATTTTAAAATAACACCAAACTCTAAAGGAAATTTCAAAATTTTTAATTGCAATTTACATATTTTTTAAGATTTATTAGGAAATAAATCTACTATAAATTTTAAAGTAAATGCGTTTTGAAATATATTAGTTTTTAAGCTCTATTTGAAAGGAGATTAATGAAAGTTTTCCTTAACCTCATTGGCAGTGCATGGGTTGTAGCTAGTCTTCATCTAGCCTATAGGTATACCAACAAATGTAAAAGGAAGAAATATAAAAGCAAAATATATTAAAGATCAAGATTTAATAGTGTTGGGATTTTGACTTTATGAGTGATAGACAACAAAAGTTAAAAATCGTGATCATAGACCACCATTTAGATATGATATTTTATACAACCGATTACTCCACAGAATCTTTATTGCTTTGGTGCATGCTAGAAAGCAGCATAGATATAAATGGTTATTGTCTACTTTTACTTTTTCTGCTTTGCTTTTAGGGTATAAATGCTTCTCCTTTTTCGCCTTTTGTAAAAAGATGGTCTTTTTCTTAAAGTTGTACCTAAAAAAAAAAAAAAAAAAAAAAGGCTAACTAAATCTTTCTCATTAGTCCTAATTAATTAAACACACTTTTGTTAGTATGATATTTTAATTATATATGCCATGATTCACGCTCTTATTGTTTTCATGCCATGAGATAAAGCTTGCCATTAATGGGGTGGGCATGGTTCGATTCGGTTTGGTTTTGGGTCTAATCCCATGAAAATCGAAAAAATCTATTTTCTATATAAAAAACCTAACCGAACTGAATTAGTGATGTGAATTGAAGATATAGTTCGGTTTTGTCTGAATTAATGATATAAACCGAATCAAACTGAATTGAATCGAATTAGTGATTTGTGAATATAAGACATATATTTTTAGGATTTAAAAAAAAAAATTCTTTTATGAAATTCAGTTTTTAATTTGGATTGGTTTTTTCTGACTCAAGATCAAATTGACATTGAAAAAATTCGGTTTTTATGAATCAAAACGAAACCAAACCAAAACCAAGTAGAAAACCGATTTTTTGGGTCGGTTTAGTTTTCTTCAGTTTTGGTTGTTTTACCTACTCTTAGCCATCATAGTACAAGTAGTTAACTTTAGATTTCAATTACATACACTTTCTTATGTTAGAATTACTTTTAAGGGAAAAAGAGGCAAAAGATAACTTGGAAAGATTCAATGGAACACGTAAAATTATACTGCTTACATAGGAATTTTTTATTGTGCCCTGCTCTTCTTTGTAATTATATCTTTTCTCCCTTTAACAAAACACCTCTATAAGGGTTCTAAGAAGAAAAGAAACAAAGAATTGAGCTGCATTAAGGTATATTACTAACATTCAAAAAATTGATGAAATTTATGAGAACTTTACGAAAGTTTCTCAAATTGTTTACATATTTCTTTTGAAATTTATTAATGCTATCTTTATGATCCTTAGGGAAGATTATTGATAAATGAAAAGAAAAAAAGAAATGTAGGAAAAAAAATCAACCAATTATCTAATGGAAACTAGATATATGTGCTTTGCCGTGTACATCTAAACCCCCATGTTGTGTGTGCCAAAAAAAAAAAAAAAAACCTTTTTCTCAAGGGATTTAATCTTACTTCAAGGTTACATAGTTGCTTTTCTATTGTCAAACTTGAGCGGAGTTTTTGGAATTCTGCCTATATGTTTTCTAGGAAAATGTAATTGTGATAAAGCAATATAAACTACCGTGTTAAATCAAGAACAGAAAATATAGTGCGGACAAAATATTCTACGTACAAATCATTGAGTAAGTTCTATCAATGGCACTTGTTGATTGCCAAAGATAACCCTATATTTGTAGCTAAGAATCAATTTTCCTTTGGACCACTTGCTATTTAATTATGGTAAGGCACCACCATTAGTCCATTACATGTTCATGTTCCTCTTCCTCCTTACTGTGTGTATATATATATATATATAATTAATTGCAGACCAGTCTCGCTGAAACTAATTGTGCTGTAGCTACATCCTAGAAACTTCATATGGCTACACCTGAATGTGATTCAGTGATCTCCACGAATGGCCAAGATAAAAAGCCTGATCTAGTTCGGGTAAACGGTGGAGATGGCAATCTTAGCTACAACAAGAATTCCTACTATCAGGTATTTGTTTCTGCTGTGCCTTCTCTTCTACGAACATATGCATGCATGCAATATAAAATGCTCTTTTGTTTCTCAATTACGATTCAGTTTTGGAAACTATAACCTCCGAATTCTCTTTACGGTTCTTGAAGGGGAGACAGAGATATCGAAACTAAAATCTAAACCAATAGCTAGCCTAAAATCTTGAGGTTCGGGTGAGTCCAAACAATAATTTTAAACTTCTTTATATCTCCATACGTGTAGGGTCGAAATTATGGAGTTTTGGTTGTTGAAGAAACGGTTTGCTACTAACCTACACGAACACTACTTGTCCCTACGGTCTGCGCCTTTTCAGATGATATACCCAATGATTTGTTTGCATATAATATCTAGTAATAATTTTTAATAGAATGATGATTTGTTTATACAAAAACATTTGTTTGCTTCTTTTGATCGCTCCTACGAACGAAAAGACTAAAGATATTGGTTTCGCTAACTTCTCCAGTTATCACAAGTCAACGCTCAGTTCATTAAAATATTTCATATGTTTATATAAAGTAAATTACCTCATACTCTCTTTATGTTTGATTTTTGACAGGTGAAGACAACATTTGTACTTTTTTGCAGTGTCATCTCTTCATTTAATGGTTTAACTTTCTTTAATCATTGACTTTAACTCTAAATAGATAATATGATCATTTTCTCTTATTATTATTATTTTAAATATATTATTTAATGAACTGTTTAAATCTTCATCGTGTATCTAGACAATGAAAATTCATTTAAAATAATTTAAACTTTTAAAGACTTAAAACTAATTTAAAAATGAAATACTTTAAAATTTTAAAAAAAACTTAAATTTTGTTTAAAAAAATTAAATTTTAAATATAAAAATAATTTTAAATATATATATTTTTTCAAATAGATCAAAACCTTTTATCTCAAAGATGAACAATCAAGATCAATTTGAAAAAAATAGAATTTTTTTTTTTTTTAAAAAAAAAAAGGAAAAGTTGAGGATAGCAATGAAGGCCTAGAGTGAATCTCCATTGTCATCTTCAACCTTTGTTGATGATTGTTCATCAGCAGATGGTTCTTCATCGATTTTTTCATCAACAGATGAGTGTTCATTAACAAATTGACGATTCTCATTTCCTTCCAACACAAATCAGAACGTCCAATCAAAACTAAATCAACCTAAATCAAACTCAATCATAACTAAATCAACCCAAATCCAAATATGGTTGGTTTGATCATCAAGCTAGAAATCAAACAAAAACCAAAAATGCACAAACAAGAACACAAACAAAACCAAACAGAACCCAAGATCATAATCAATCATCAACCTAGTGGGATAAAGCATCTTCATCAACCAGGGCTCCATCAGCGAAGGAAACAATCAAATCTAGATAATATAAAAGAAATTGAAAAAACATAAGAAAAAAAGAAACGGGTTTGAACCCAGATGATCTAAGTTTAAATTCAGATCTTCAACATTTGGGCTCAAAGTTCCAACCCAGACCTTTAACATCTGAGTTCAAGTAGATGTTGAACGTCTAAGTTGGAACCCAGATATTAACATCTAGGTTCGAACCCAAAAAGTATAGGTTGGAACTGAGGTCTCATCAGATGGACGATGAAGATCCAATAAGTTTTTTTTTTTTTTTTTTTCAATTTTTCAAACTTTTAAAATCGGAAGGATTTTTTTTTTTTTTTTTTAAAGTTTGATTTTTTAAACTTAATTTCCACAAGTCATCAACATGATGGATAGTTGAAATCTCATTTTTTTTAATTTTCTTTTAAAAATTTTTTTAATTTAAATTATTTTATAATTTAAAACCTAATTTTTAATTATTTTTAATTTTTTAATGGATCTCAACTGTTTATTTTTTAGATGGACAGTAAAGATTTTTTTTATCTTTCTTTAGATATTTTTGTTTTTTTTTTTTTAATTACATGGTAGAACTAGATTGAGGGCATTTTTATCTTTTTATCAATTTTTTATAGTCAACCATAACCACCGACGATCAAACTAGTTCCTGTCATTAGTATAGGAGAAGACACTGGAAATAAGTGCAAACGTTGTCTTCGCTTGTCGAAAATCAAGCATCAGAAAGGTATGAGGTAATTTACTCGTTTATATGTATATAGGTTGTCCAGAGTATCCATACAAGTAAGCTTAAAATAACGGTTGTATTGTACTCTAACAATAACCACGACTCTTATTGAGTTAAAATTTTGAGTTTAAAAATTCATCCTTCTAAATCATGAAAGAAAAAAGATATACATGCAGTAGCTTTGAGTTTTGTATCACTCTTTAAACTGTTCATTATAATATCAAATGTGTATATTTCTTGAAACCTAACGTTGAACTTTAACTATTAGAATCATGTCTTTCACACTAATTACAAATTATAAATTTTCAATATTCTCTAGTTTTACATTATTATACTTGTTAGGATCCACTGCCAAGAACTCTTGCCTCCCAGCTGTTAAAAAAGAAAAACAAAAGGTTAACCATGAGACTTATGTTATTATTATTACATAACGACACAATTGTGTGATACCTTTCCTTAAAGTTATCAAACATGTATAATAGCTAGAGTTAAACTTTAAAGACAAGAGTTATGTCTCTCAAGTACACTAATAATAAATTTCACTAAGAAATTTTCTTTAATTATGCACTATTATATTTGTCAGGAACATATGTATCCCAAGTTTAAAAAAGGAAAAATTTAGGAAATGGGTAAAAGAGAGAAAGGAATGCACATTATATCCATTTACATTTTTTTTTTTTTTTTTTTTATAATTTGTGCTTCAAGGGCTATAATTTTGGATAAAATTGTCATTTTATCTCTTCACTTTTGTTTCTCTTTTCCCACTTGTCGAATTTCTTACCAGACTTCACTAGAGCACCTCAAGTTTGCTTTTGCCACGATTGAAGAGATGGTGGTTGATGTTGAGTTGTGGGAAATAAGATAGTTTTTAAATGGCAGAGGATAACTGTATCTAAAATATATGATCTTGGCATAAAAATGTTAAAAACATTGAAAAGGGACATAAATATTGGGCCCACCAATTTCAGGTTTAATTTGATCTTTCGCCTTTTGAAAAGCACGTTACAAGCTAAAGTAGGTTATGATGTTATAATATTTTAGTTGACGAAATCCACTAATTGTGTTTGACAGTTCAAAAACTTATCTATAGAGTAAGAATACTCTTTCAATCTTTTGTTTATACTAATTTTTTAATAAGAGAAATTTAAATTTGAGGATTTATGAAAGAAAAAAAATGAAACAATTTTGATCATTCACTATTTGTTATGCTGATGTGTCACTAAATTATTAATTATAAAATTAACCAAAAAAAGAAATGATAAAGAATCGTTGCTCCTAATTAATGAAAGCATTATTAAGAATATTATTCGCCTGTTTTAAATAGAGACTAGCTCAAAAATTTTTGCGGGAAAAGATGGTCCATACGATTATAGAAAAGCTCGATGTGAAGAAGTTTTCTGCTACTTCAAACACAATACGTCTTGCAGACATGGGGTGTGCAGTTGGTCCAAACACCGTTGTCACCATGCAAGATGTAATGGAAGTTATAAAAAGCAAGTATCAAGCCGAATGCCCCAACTCGAAAATGCCCGACTTCCATGTATTTTTCAATGACAAAGCATCCAACGATTTCAATACGCTCTTCTCCTGCATTCCTGAAGACAGGCAATACTACGCTGCTGGTGTACCGGGTTCATTCCATAATCGATTATTTCCCGAGGATTATATCCATTTCGTGCACAGCGCGTATTCATTGCATTGGCTCTCTGGTATGCCGGAAGAGATGCAGGATGCAACTTCTGCGGCATTTAACAGAGGAAGGGTTCACTACAGCAGAGCCTCGGAGGAGGTGGAGAGTGCTTATGCATATCAGTTTAATAAGGACATAAACGACTTTTTGAATGCTAGGGCTAAAGAGATTGTGAGTGGAGGGATGCTGGTCATCATCATGCCTGCTATTCCCGACGGGATGGCTTATTGTGAGCTCACCACTGGTGTTATGTATGAGTTGATGGGAGACATACTCATGGATCTCGCAAATGAGGTAAATTTCTTTTTTTTTTTATAAATTTTATTTATGTTTGAACTTTTAGAAGATAATTATTTAATTTATTAATCTATAAAAACAATAGGTTAATATATACATCTTACATATCTTAGAGGATCTCTCTCTCTCTCTCTCTATATATATATATATATATAGTGTCAAATAGAACTAAAATAAAGTATAAGTACTCTTGAAAATGTTAGTAAACAAACAAACAACATGATGTTTTTTTAGCAACATCAGCCTTCGTGAACATAGACAATAGTTTGCAAATGAAGACCTTGAATTGGGATTTTTTCATCCTTTGCTAGCGAATTATTGTCATTGTTGGTGACCTACGATGGTGCTAAAACACCTTATTTTAGTTCTACAGCGACAGTCTTAAAACTCACATTTACTTTAGTATTAAAAAGAAAAGATTTCAATTTTTTTTACACGATACTAAAACTTTAATGAGTTTTAATCAAACTATCAAATTATGAAAATGAGTGTTTTTTTTTTTTTAAACAAAAGGTATTTTCTAGTAAAGAAATACTACGCACACAAACTTTGTGAACAAAAGATAATGCTAAAAAAACTCATTTACATAATTTGGTAATAATTTCAAAACTTAGACGAATTTTAGTGCTATTTATATTATCTTTATTATTTTATAGACATAAAAAAAAAAAAAACCCATTCTTATTAATTTTTTGTAAATTGTAGTGGATGTCCACACTAGATATTTTCCATAAATTTATTTTCTAGATACTCCTAGACTGTTGTTCCCTTAGAACTCAAGTTAACACACAAATTATTGGGAAAGAGAGCACAAAAATTACCTCTGAATAAATTTAAGGAAAATAAACATAAATGTGAATTCAATCATTGATTATCTGTGTTCTCTCCTGATTTTTCAAACTACCCCATTTTATTTTAGGTCATACAAACTTAAGAAACTTAATGTGGCATTAAATGTTATTCGTTAAAAGTATATTGAGCTTTAATTAGATTTGTTTCCATTTATATCTTTTTTTGTAATTAATTTTACAGGGATGGATTAGTGAAGCTCAAGTGGACAGTTTTAACTTGCCAATATATTCTCCCTGTCCAAAGCAGATAGCCCAGTTGGTAGAAGAAAATGAGCATTTTACGATAGAAACTCTTGAGTTAACGGACCCTCCAGTTAATCATATAGACGAAACTGACATAAAGATGTGGACCAAACACGTAAGAGCAGCAATGGATGGGATGTTCCTTAAATATTTTGAAATCGGGGTCATTGATGAAATGTTTGATCGACTTGTCAAAAGGCTTTTTGAAGTTTCTGATCGGTTGAATTCAACGCACAAAGAAAGGACTTTGATGTTTGTTGTTTTGATGCGTAAATGATGTGTTTGTTTTTTCTGAAATTATTATTCATGAATGTATATTAAATAAGTGGATATCAACTAATTTGCATTGGTAAGATCCCTTATATATGGTTATTTAAGTAGTCTTGGGATTGATTCCCACGGCGCTATAATTTGGGGTTTGGGGTGTTTGCTTTATTTCACGTAATTATGTTTGTTTATATTTGAGTCTTTCTTTGTATTGGTTTGTAATCTATTCTGATCAGTTGATATTTATATTATAATTTGTTCTATAGTTATAAGATTGGTGAGTGTGCTCTATTTTTGGGTTTTCATCACGAAAATCTATCATACTCCATTACTAGCTAGTTGAAAAGAAACTGTGGTCCCATGACTCTTTAACTTTAAGAGTCATGTCGTCGAAATTATCTATTCTTTTACACGTATGTTAACAATCCTCCTCGAAAGTTATAAATCACTGCTTTCTAATTACTCTTTTTTGATTTTTCTTTTCTTTG
Organism: Nephelium lappaceum; assembly: GCA_021234005.1. NCBI lineage: Eukaryota > Viridiplantae > Streptophyta > Magnoliopsida > Sapindales > Sapindaceae > Nephelium > Nephelium lappaceum. Next base: position 9,697,105 of record CM038003.1, read on the forward strand.
TCGAATGAAAATCGTATAGCTTGCCATGAAGTGTAGCACAGTTCAAGATAAATCATGAAAGTCAAAGAATATTAGACAGGTGTCCATACTTGACTGATTATGAATCCAGGCTAGCTGATAACAGAAATTAGTTAGTGCTAATAGAAATTATTAGTTGTTAGAACTTAACAATCCTCCTCGAAAGTTATAAATTACTCCTTTCTAATTTTTCTTTTCTTTGTCAAAATAAAAATTGTATAGTTTGTTTGACCCCTCCAAATTCGATTAAATTTGAATTTCTGGCTTTATAACATACAAAACCATGCCAGCTACTCCTAGCCAAGTCATTGTTTAGTTCTGTACATGCATTCGTGACAAGTTCTCATCTATATTGGGTTCGTGTGCAATACTACTAGAAATTCAATGCCGGCCAGATTTCTAGAAAAAAATCTTAATATTTCCATAGATTTGTTGATATTAAGGTGACGAGGAGAACAATTATATTTTAATTAGAATAATTAATCTCTTAAAGTTTACTTTTTGTCCATACCTTATAATAAATCTCTCCGTTATATTCTCTTCTTTCATATTTTTTTAAACCTGGTCACCGTTCAGTTAAAACATCCCCTACGTCATCTACCGTTATTCTTCCTAATCATGGGATTCATTAACGCATTGACCAGTATTACATGCATGATATTTTAAATTGACTCAACTTTTTATTTAAGTGGGTTTGGGAATCATCTTGTACAATATATACTCATAAAAGGTTAAGTGTTCAAATTTTATCTTTATTTTAAAAAATATGATGTGAATGTAGATAATTTTATGTGAATTTAATCATTTTAAAACAAATAAATAAAAAATAATGGTCAAAGTACAAAACTTGTTGAAATGAGAGAATTCTTGTACTATTCACGTTAGTGCTCAAGCAATACATGCAATGTGGTCTTAGAGGGGAGATGGTGGTACCTATTCTATTTTATTCATTTTGCATTTGTTATATTTAAGCACTAGTATACTGTCGGCCGGGGTTCAGTTGACACTAGACAGAATCACTTTTCTTCCTATAATAATCTTTTGTTTTTGTTTTTGGTTTTTTTTTTTTTCTTGAGAAATAATCTTTTGTTTTTGGATGCTAGATCTTTGTAGAAGCACTTTTAAATTGTTTTCATGTATAAAGCGAATCAAATTCATTGAATGGAAAGAAATTGCGGTCATATATCATGTTACTTGTATTTTTAGAACTTATTATATATGATGAGTACAGAAAATGCCAAAACAACCTATAGGGTTTGCACGTGGAGAGGTGTACATGCAGTACTTTGCTGTTGGTGGTACATTTTACAATAAATTAAATGAGGGCATGTCAATCTGATTTGTTACTTACTATAAATCCATTTTCAATTAACAAGTAGGTAGTTTATGTCAAAAAAAAAAAAAAAAACACAAACAAACAAACAAGAAGGTAGTTGCTCCTTGATCGTGCCGATCAGTTTTTTTTTTTCGAATGATGAACTTATTATAAATCCATTTTTAATGAACTTTAATTTATACTTGAATTCATTCATTCAATCATCCGGTCATGCTGATCAGTTGATGTCTAATCTTATTAAGTAATTAATTCCTCATGGACCGGCGCCCTTAAACTTGAATTTTAAATTTTCATTTAGTGGGGTGGGGAATCCAGGGACAATATTGTTTAGGGATAATCCTAAAAAACCCCTAACTTTTGATAAATTATTCATTTTTCTCTTTATGGTTTTGTTTTTATCTAAAATATCGCTTAATTTTTAACTAAATACTCAAAATCCTTCCTGAAGATGTATGAAAGGACAATAATATCCCTGACGATAACAAATTCTGTTAGATTGATAAGACTGACTGTTTGACTCTAGAGGTAAAAGCAAAAATGCAAAGAAATTAAAAAATAATAATAATTTAAATATGAAAAATAGAATAAATAAATAATAATAAATATAAAGATATTTTTATTTAAAAGTTAAAAAAATAAAAAATATTGAATAAAAATCAAAGTTTTCACCTATCACTCAGCTCTCTCTCTCTAACATCACCAGTCTCTCTATCTCTCTCTCTAACTTTACCAGTCTCTCTCTCTCTCTCTAAGGTCAGCACTACTGCTTCTGCTCCATTGCTTTCTCTCTCTAACCTTATCATCTTCTTCTTCTCCTCTGTCGCTCGCCATCGCCTCCACTAGACATCCACCACCACCCCCTCCTGCGCCAACACCTCTTCATCTCTATCTCTCTTCGGTGCAGCCATCGTCTCTACTCATCTACTTTTTCTTGTAATCATCTGGGTTCGAACCTAGATAAGTGAACCCTTATCTAGGTTTGAACCCAGTTGAACCCTCAACTAGGTTTGAGTTCATCTAGGTTCGAACCCAGCTGAGAATTCAACTGGGTTCGAACCCAGATGAATCGGAACACAGTTGAACTTTCAACTGGGTTCAAACCAAGTTGAAGGTTTTATGATGCATGAAGATTTTTGATGACTTTTGGGTTTAGATTATTTTTTTGGGTTTCCAGGTGTGCTTGATAATGTTTGATGATTTCATTTTTTCAATCTTTATGCGTTTATTGATTGATTGTTGTTCAATGTGGGTTTATTGATTGAGCGTTGTTCATATTTGGTATGTTGATTGTGATGGTTGTCGGTATGTTCAGCTGTGACAGTTATGAGTTGTTCATTACTAGTGGTGGTTTGAAGGTTGAGGAAGATGATGTAATGGTTGGTGGAGATCCAGACCGTCCATCCAATTTGGATAGATGGTTGGAGATCCAATCTAGATCTCCAATGTTTTTTTTTTTATAATTTTTTAATTAGTTTATAATTTTTTATTTAAAAATATTATTTTATAGTTATTTTATTTTTTAAATAAAAATTTGAGGGTTAAAAATGTCTTTTTACTTCTTGATCAATTTTTCTATTAATTTTGTACCAGATGAAAGATTTTAGATAAAAACGAAACCATATGAGAAAAAATTGATAATCTATTAAAAGTTGGGTGGTTTTTTTGGATTTTCCCTATTGTGTTTATGTTTGGGGCCGTAGTTTGCACCGATGTTCTGATAGAATCTAATTTGCAACTACATAATAATTCTGGGATAGGGGCTCTACGCAGCTACGCTCTAGTACTAGTGTTCACATTGAAGCACATGCAGTACACCTCTTCATCACTCCGACGTACAGATATAGTATTTGGTGGGTTTAGGTAATAAGTGATACGTGCAAATCAGTGGATGCAAGCACTTTAGCTGCATGTGAGTAAAACAAATCTCTTTAGCTAGCTAGTTATTCCAACATATATTTTGGTTGCCAATTGCCATTTAGCTTAGCTGAGTAGATATTCTAGAGTTATCTAGAAATTTCAGCCTTAATCACACTCGGATAAGATACTGATTTGTTTAAGTTGTAAAATAGAAAGAAATAGCAATTATTTTCCCTCTTCTTTCATCATTATTTAGGTAATGATTTTTTGATTTTGCTTACTTGAAAATTTATGACCACTATGACCACGAAAATTACGACTATATCCACATACACGTCCATGCTCATGTCCATGTCCTTGATATGATCCATGATTTTTTTTTTTTTTTCAGTTAACTTTTGCTTCTGGCTATGTTGAGGAGCCTGTTGGGAGCAACTCATGATTTTTTCAATAATAGCTCATCATTGTGTTTAGTAACTAAAAGTCATGAGATTAGTTCATAATATTTTATAGACTAGTGTTCTCGATATTGTTGCTACAAAAAGGTTTTTCTAACAAATTTTTGCATCAGTTAATATTTCACCACATAATTCAAGCTTTAAAGTGATGTTAAAAAGAATGACATTATAGTAAGCAAGCAGAGTAATAATCTTGTAATCTCAAATGATGCCAGTTGTATCAAGCTTTAAGGAGAACAACAGTCTTTTTTGATGATCATATCAATATTACAGATTTTTCCACACAGTCAACAGATCTTTCATCATAAGATATTGAGTTTTTAAACTCTCATCCAAATAATGGTGGATAAAAATCATCGTCATATTCTTATCTTGTGCATTTGCTGTATTGTTATCCTTAATAGCATTAAAACCAAGTTCTTTGATTGCAAATCAAGAATCCATGATTGATAATTTTTTCCATTAATATTAAACACTGTTAGCAGATCACATATAGCAAGCATTGAGCTGTATTTAGTAATGAGTGGCGAGATGTTTAGACTGGTGTATACATATATAGTATTTGTTAGCAGGTAAACAGCATGTGATGAAAACTTCCAGACTAAAGTATCAAAATCATGAACACCATTGGAGACTTGAAGTGACGGTAAACTACTCTTTCCATTGAAATCAAGAAAGTAAAAAATTGATACACAAAGAAGAGAGACTAAGAGCTGATATACAGAGCTAGTCCGGAAATAACTAACTTTCTAACTCAGCTGTCACAATTTGATTGGACTGCTACCTCTGAGCATGTGAATGTCACAGGTTGTTTACCTGCTAACAAATATTATGTATACCCCAGTCTAAACATATCTCCACTCATTACTAAAGACAACCTCAATGCTTGCTGTATGTTATCTGCTAACAGCCCCCCTCAAACTAGACAGTGCTTAGCCAAGACTTGTTTGCTGCGTAACAACTGAAATCTGACAATGCCAAGAGGTTTAGTAAGCGCATCAGCAACTTGATATTCAGTAGGAACATACCTGATGTCAAGTTCATTAACTTCCATGTTGTCCCTTACAAAATGCAAATCAAGTTCAATATGTTTTGTTCTTGAATGATAAACTGGGTTTCGAGCTAATGAACCTGCACCCAAATTATCACACCAAACGACTGGTGGTGCTAATACTTGCAACTGCAATTCAGACAGTAGTGACTTTAACCACACAACTTCTGCTGTGACATGAGCAATGGCACGATACTCTGCCTCACAACTAGACCGAGCAACAACTTGTTGCTTTCTTGAACTCCAAGACACAAGGTTTTGTAATTTGAATCATAAAAAAATCGAGAGTAAAAGAATTTCTAGTTCCAATTGATTTTACTATTTAGAAATTCTAGTTCTAAACAATTTAGAAAACTAGAACTTATGGTTTTAAAATCTTTGTGAACATTTTAGAATTTTTTATTTTAAATATTTTGAGAATTTAGAACTTTTGGTTCTAAATATTTTGGGAATTCAGAATTTCTCTGGTTCTAAATAACTCGAAAACTTCAGGTTCCAAAAATATACACATTCCCTTCTTAATTAACTATACAAGTATAATATAAATAAGAAAAGCAGAAGAAAAGATCATATAAAAGTAAGAACGAGAATACTATTTTGTAGTGGGTCAATACTACAGTTATTAGCTTTTGTAGTCACTAACAGCTTGAGGAAAGATCTTGTGATAAAGTGAAATATTCGATGAGAGTGGAATCTGAAGTTTCGGTTTTCTTTCGACAATGGGAAATTATTTTTGCAGCGTTTCGGCTAGGTGTTTTCCATATATCCAGAGAGGAATGTCTAGGTCACTATATATAGTCTCATTCCTCAACTACCCAGCAACCCACGTTTCCCTCTCCTTCGCTCTCCACTTCCCCTTACCATTGCTTGCGGGATGACAGGAACGCATGGCTTGCATGGACACGAAAGTTACTCTCCGCATTCTGTTCAACGTTGCTTGGCTGGGCTTCATCTTGTCATTGGGCCGTTTTATTCATTTGGGCTTAACCAAGGGCCTTCAAGAGACCAAGTCTTTTTCTATTTGGGCCGTACATGATGTTCTAGTTTTTATTGGGCCATCTTGCTATCCGATTTGCAGCACTACATATTTAAGATAATATCACTTTTCACTTTGAGACGCGGGATCTCAGAAAATGATGCACTAACAAAATTATATTAATCGAATAGTAGAAAATAGATCATATGAATGAAGTCTCTTATAACTTAAAAGCAATGAATATGTAATAAAATACTAACCAAAATAAGAGATAAAGTCATTTTAACTGATGGATAATCTGAATGATTACAAAACATATCTATATATCGACATTGAGAGAATTATCTTTATAATTAAATAATAATAAAATAAATGATGGTAACAAGGTCGTAATAAAGTAAAGCTGTAATAGTGAAATTCGGACATCAACATGTAATTGTTTTTTAATATATATTTTTTTCAAGTATTAAGGTTAAGCAAGAGAGGCAACATGGACCACAAAGCTATGAGTCATATAGATGATACATATATTCATATTAAAAGAATAATAAGTATTTTAACATAATCAGAGCTTTGAATAGAACTTGTGGTGTAATTAATTTGCAAACATTGTACTTAATTAGTTGAGTTTGTCATAAGATTAACCATAATTAATTTGTCACCGTCTTAGTGTTTAGAGGGAAGAAACTTAGAAACAACTGATAATGATATTAAAATTGTGGTCCTCATTTCAATCAATGTATTGTGGTCCTTATTTCATTATGATTTTAATTTTTATGTTAACATATAGAGTAATATTTTCCATAACATTAAGCTGTTGTCTGGATACTTCTGGTATATACCCTTTCTAGATCTATTTCCCTCCTTATCACAAATCATCAAAGTTAGTTACTAATCAATTCTAGTTTAATAATCAAAGTACTTACAACATCATTTTCTTCTCTGATATTCAATGTAATGATTATCTAAAACTAGATTGCACAAATCTTGTACCCAAAAAAGGAAAAAAAAAAAAAAACCATTTTATCTTTCATTATATGACCCTAAATCTTGATCTAACATAAATATATGTAGGCCCAAATAATTGTATTAATTAAGCTCTAAAAATATTCTCGCCTACAAGCTTAATAGATTTGTTATGTAGACCAAGTTTTAAATAAAAGTATTCATTAATACAATGCAAATATCATATTGACAAAGCTTAAATGCATGAATAGAATCAAATAATAAAATAATATTTAATATTTTAATCATTGGTGAGAGGACTCACATCCATGCATTTAAACTTACCCATAAGGGAAAATAAAAGTATTAAGTTCTAAATGTCAAATATATATATATATATATATTAAGCTCTAAAAATAACGTGATTATTTATTTATTTATTTTTTTTATCATTCTTTCTGTGCTTAAATTGAGGGAGACAGTAATTATGTGACACATACTACACTTTGCCACACCATGTTTCTTGCAATTTTATGCGCCGCCCTAGCTAATGTTTCTATGCAAATATGAATTATTTGTTGCTAAGTCATAAAAAACACTATGGGGCAATAGCTAATAATTAAATATGTTCTCCATCGAGGCATCAATAGTTCGAAATTACAGAGTATAGCTAGAGTTGTAAAAATGTGAAGAAAAGATATTTAAGTTGTATGTAACTAGCTAACTGAATTGTTTCAATTTAATAGAATAACGATGAACTCAATTAATTTAATAGACTACATAAAGGAGGAACTGGCAATAAAGCTGGTCCTATTGCTTATTGTTGACTTTGATTGCACAACTGTTTTTATTGTTTTTCTTTTTTCTACTTTGATTGGTTCTTGTCAGTACTGCAGAATTTCATAATTGTTTCGTATTTTTTTTATTAGTTTCCTATTACTTTGCATATTGTTGCTTGTTTTAGTATGTATATATATATACACACATATATATATATATATATATATATTGAATGACTGATTTCCTTTCACATTACCAAAATTTTTATTAAAAACTTATTTTTCCAGTTACATTGCAATAGACAATTATTGGTTGTTGCAATACAGATATATACAAAAAATATCATAATTAATAGACAATTATCAGATGTTTGTAATAGAAAGTAAACGAACACAATAACATTTTTAATATGATTCGGTTTTTATCTACATTCACAATGCTTAACCCAGATATTTAAATTTATTAGCGAAGCTTTAACCATACAAACTTCAATCAATTCACTTAATTAAACACTCGTTCTTCATAGTTGACGTAAAGTTTATATTCCTCTCACTAATTAAGTCTTGTGAGCTCCTCTCAACTTCAATAATCTTCAACTTCTTAAACTCCTTTGAAGAACATGCGATCAGCCTTGTATGGAAGACCAGTAAGTCCTTCCTCCCAAAGAACAAGAGTTGCTGAATTTGTTTAGAAAGACACTAACTTGCTAACACTTCGAAGAATAGAGTTCATGAATACTTTTAGTGTTGATTGTGCCTGACTCAAGATCGAAGATCTGCTCATCTCAACTCAGCTGACTAGACTAAAAGCTTCTATTATGGATGCCATTGGTGATCTACCTAAGCTTTAATACCATATGAAGATGTGGAAGCTTCTCGAGAAAAAATAAGTTATATTCTTTTCTTCACTGAATTTTGATCAACACAATCATCATTAACAATCAACCTATTAAAAGACTTCAAAGGTTCCTCATCAAGACTCTGGATAACAGAATGTAACAAACTTTTGTTGAGTTGGTAGGAATCCTAACAAACTCTTAAACAACTTAGTTGAGTTAGAGAAGAAGTTTCCATTCAGTTAAGTTTGTTAAGTTGATTTACAGTTATTGAGAGGCTTAATAAACTTAAACAAAACAAAATCTACCTCTAAGATCAAGTTGATGATGTTGGAGAATTCACATGTAACGTGATATTAGAAAAGATGAGAATAAATTTTATAATGAAAACCTAAAAGTTAATTAAAGGGTTCATATAATGAATGCCATCCACAATACAAGCATAAACAAGGAATATATAACCTAAATTTTGACACAACCGAAGGATTGTCACGCGGTATAATCTACAATAATAGACTTTACCAATTTTCAATTTTTTTTTTCTTTTGAAAATAATGAAAATAGATGATTTCAACGGATAATCTCTTCAATATTGTCACGTGGGAGTTTATCATTCCTTGTTAACTTCCATCTACCAATTTAATATCTAATAAAAAACAATTGTTTAGTTAATATCAATTTGGAATAAATGTCATCCGTGAAAAAAATTCAAAAAAAAAAAAATGATATAAAATATCGGTAATGACAGGGGACGGCAAATATGAACGGCTTCAAGTCTCTTTCTTCTGAATTCAGCTTTCGACCCATCATTCTAAAACACATAATAATTTTCAATACATAATAATGATTCGGATCCTCGATTTATTGATTATTAATTGTATATCGTCGCTCTTCTGCCTCTATAAATTACTTACTGAGATTGCAGGGAACTCATGCAAGGCAAACTCAGATACACTACCATACACAAACAGCTAGCGATCAAGCAGAGATGGCCACATCTTCGGTTTCCGAGACAATGATCTCCAAGAAGCCTGAGGCTGATTCAAAAGCATTCCTGGAATCGCCAGGCCAAGTGGTCGGAGGACTGGGTACCTACAGTTATTACAAGAACTCCTTTTATGTGGTATAATCTGATTCTTCAGCTTTACCCTACAATATATGTTTATTTAAATATATACATAGATGTATATATATGTATAATGTAAATATACATCTTATGATTCACACGCTAATTGTGATATATAAGTCACCGGGGCTTCACTTTTTTGAATAATAATTGGTGTACATTATATATTAGGTTAGCCTAGCGTCACCGAAAATCTTACATGGCTAGTGGAAACATTTTTCAATTTTTTTTTTTTTTTTTTTGGGTCCATTTTATGGTGGGAGATGAGGGATTAAATATAGAAAAAGCTATCCACCCCTTTATAGTTTAGGACAAGTTTACATTTTGTGTACTCATGTTTATTGTGGAGTGTTTCTAGTAGCAAGACTTGAAAAAAAATAAAATAAAATACAAGTAAAAGGGCTATATTTTTGCGTAGCTAATATAGATTTTAAGAAAAGCACATGAAAATATAGTCTATTTTGATAATAATGGTCATAAGACATATGTTATCAAATTCAAAATCATGCAATTGCTCTTCTTTCCTAATTTTTAATATTGAACCTTGTTCTTGACATGCAATAGTGAAAAGTTATTAAAAAGAAAAAATGAAGATAGTACACCTAATTATGAGAAGACATATATATATGAGGCTTGCCATTAAATAGCAGAGCTACAATAAAAATATAAAACAGACTAGAAAATGCGTGATCATGAAAAAACCTAGAGTAGAATACAATCCTATCTTCATGAAGTAATTTTACCAATGGCAGGAGGGGGATGAAATCACCAATAGGAACTGAAGAATGAGATTAGCTAGGAAATTAACCACTTTAATTTTTCACTTATATATATGATAGAAATGTCTTACTCAATTTATTGATATTTTTAATTTCATTATAGTTAACGACAATTAACAATTACGTAATACCATACTGAACCTTAATTCAATTGTAGTTTATTTGCAATTTTGATGAGAAACAAAGTCCCTAGATACATACATGTCATGTCTTCTGATGCTGCATCACGTACATGCAAAATTGATTACCTATAATATTCATGTAATTTGACCTGTTTTTTACTCTTTTTATTCTGCTTCAGATCTGATGTTATCGCAAACAAAACTATTCTAAACATATTTCTGGTCAACCATATTAGACGTACACAAATACGATATGAAAATTAAAAACAGTAATTTTATAATATAATACCATAAAAATAATCGGATCATGGCCTTTTTTAGTAGTCAGCTACTCAGCTCTTTGGGATGTCCAGCGTTTTATAATAATATTTTTTTAATTAAAAAAAAAGTAGGGTCAATTTATGTTGCCTTTTCGTGATTGTCATCAAATAAATAATTAAAACTATTTTTTAGCCCCTAGTGTGGATTTTACACAAAAATGCCCAGCTTCCCTTTTTAAATAAACCTTTTCAAAAACCAAAATAAATAAGTATGTAAAAATTTAAATTAGAAAGGAGAAAATAATTTTGGACTTTATGACTCAAGAAACATTGCAAAGGTCTTGTTTGATTTCTTGATATGTTTTCTTGTGTTGTGTTTTGAACTTAATTATAAGTTGAAAAATATACGTACACAATACTGTTTCTTGCTTTTATATTTTGTTATGGAAACTTTAAAAAGTTTCCATAACTAGGCTTAGACTTTTAATAAGTATCGGCCAGAATTAAATTTATAAATAAGCATTGGCCAAATCAAGATTTATAAACAAATCTCAGTTTTGGCTGACGCCCTAAACTTCTTTAGAAGTAGCCTAGACTTAAGTCTCGGTTTTGAATTGGCTGAGATCCGGGACTTGTTTCAAAGTAGCCAAGAGGGCTTTCTTCTTCTTGTCTCCTTTTTTTTTCTCCCCTAAAATAATAAAAAGAGCTAACATGAGTGAGTCACGTATGTATAGTGAAAGCTATAACAAGTTCTAACCTCTCTCTCTCTCTCTCTCTCTCTCTCTCTCTATATATATATATATATACACATATATATGTTACAGAGAACGGCCACAAATGTCTCAAAAAAAGAAGTTGATGATGCAATCACAAGGAAACTAGACGTGAAGGCCATATTAACTTCTCATTTTTCAAACAATACAATTCGCATTGCGGATTGTGGTTGCGCTGTTGGACCAAACACCTATTATGCTATGCATGATCTTATTGAAACCATTATCAGTATATACCAATCTCAATGTCCTAGTTCTCAAACATTGCCTGAATTCCAAGTTTTCTTCGTTGATCAACCCTCCAACGATTTCAACACCCTTTTCACTTCTCTCCCCAAAGACAGACAATACTTTGCAGCCGGAGTCACCGGTTCATTTCACCAACGATTGTTTCCCGAGTCATTTCTCCATGTTGTCCACTCATCTCACGCACTTCATTGGCTCTCCAAGGCACCAGAAGAATTGGTAGACAAGAACTCTCCTGCATACAACAAAGGGAGAATTCTCTACGTTTTTGCCCCGGAAGAAGTCGTAAATGCTTATGCAAGTCAGTTTGCTAAAGACCTAGACAGCTTCCTGAGTGCTAGGGCTAAGGAAATTGTGAGAGGGGGATTGTTTATACTTACTCTTCCAAGTATCCCCGATGGAATGCCTTATTCTGAAACCGCAAATGGTTTGATGTATGATTGTATGGCTACCATCCTCTACGATATGGCCAAAGAGGTAGGAATTCTAGGAATGATTGCTCGATTTCAAACAAACTTTAAATTTAGAATAATTAATTTATATATAATTTGGTTTAAAAAAAATGGGCAAAATGCCTAATTAGTTTATGGGGATATTATTAAAATACTCCTACAAATAAAACTAATATAAAATCACTCATTTTTATATTAAAAAATGATCAGGTTTAATGATATTATTTTTCATCTTTAAGAGTTTTTTAAATTTTTTTCTTTCTTTTTTTTTTATATCTTTAATAAAACTTTTTAGAATTTCATTCAAAAGAAAATATCCTTCTAAAATTATTTTATTAAAGATTTTATGCATTCTTTAAGTTTAAAAATAAAGAATTACTTCTAAATCGTGGGTCGGACCGTAAAGTCCTTGCCCCATATATATATATATATGAACAATAACAACAACACAACTTAATTTTACTTAATTTTCTCTGTTTTGCATATAATACAAATAACCAATTAAACTTGATTTCAGGGATTGATTAGCGAAGCTCAAGTTGATGCCTTCAACTTACCACTTTACTTTTGCCCTCCTGGAGAATTTTCGGCAGTGGTAGAAAAAAATGGAAATTTCAGTATCGAGGTTATTGGATTAGCAAACCCAGCGCCTTGGGTGAAAGACCGGATAGATATGGTGGAATATATAAAGCACATAAGGGCTGCAAAGGAGGGGATGTTGAACAAGCATTTTCCAAGTGAGATTACTGATGCAATGTTCAAGGAGTTGGTAGAAAGGCTTGAAGTGATTAACGACAAGTTGACATCTTGTTACAGGGAAGGAATTCAATTATATGCTGTCCTACAACGCAAATGATATCGATCCGTATTCAGCTTTAATTTCCAATTTATTGAAGATAATAATGTGTGTTGTAATTTGAATTAAGCATATGGTTATTGTGTTGGACATGTTAAGAGTGTCATGTATCTGGAGCGTGAGTATTTGTAATTTACGTTTGTTGTAATATATAAGAATAAACGACTGTGGTCCTTTGAATTTAATAATAAGCCAAGCATGCATTGTCGTGTCGTGCATGTACTGACCAATAATGCCAAATGAAAAAGAACGAACGAACGAAAACTAACGTCATGTTACATCCAAAAACAAAACGCGAATGTCATGTTTGTTGAGAGGGTAGTGTATCTTTAGCAATATGTATGGACTCAAATGCCAAAATGGCCTACAATTGGTGCATTTAAATCCATACATTGTTAATAATTTTACTATTATACCCACCTTAGGACAAATTGCCTCTCATCAAACTCAAAAGTTACCCTTGGATCATTTTGCCGTTTTAAATAAAAGTTCAAAAAATAAAAACAAGTAATGTTTAATAATAATTGCTTTTATTTTTATTAGTTACTTTTATACCTAAAAATTATGAGTTGATTGAAAAGAGTTTAACTATAATATTTAAAATTGAGATTCATTAGATTTATAATATATTAACACGCTTTCATGTGCGACATACATAGATAGCAGAAGCCAAACACATACGCTCTTTACTATATAATATGTATAATGAACAAAAATTCTAAACAGAGTAAACTGGATTTGAAAAGCAAGACCTCTAAATTTTAATATCGTGTTAGTTATCATTAAATTCAAAATTTAGGATGATAAGGAAATAACTCAACTGTAATATTTTTAAAATGTGGTTGATCACATATAAGATAGTTAACAAATTACCCATGATGTCAACTTGAACCTCGTGAAGATTTCTTCTCTTCTTCTTCATCTTAATTTCTTTATTTTCTTATTTTAAAATAGTACTAGAGGAATATTTTTGGTCTTCATTAGGACATTATTGTGCTAAAACAGTTTAAAAATTAGACTCCAGTGAAATTGAGTCAGTAAACTCTTAACTTTGATTTAAACATTACAATCTATTAATACATTTTTTTTTTCTAATTTCTTATTTTTGTAAAGAGTAAATTATAATTTAGTTACCCAGTTAAAACTCTAATTCAGGCAGAGCAACTATTTCGATGTTATTACAATTTACCCCCTCCCGTTAACATTTCTTTGTTAAAATTAACTGAATAAGGGCTAAAATTATCTTTTAACCTTAATTTTTTTTAAAATTAAAAAATCACCATAAGAAAATCATCATCTTGAACCCATCATCATCATCATCTTCTTCACCAGTTCACTATTAAAAAATCACCAACAGTCACCAGTTAAAAAAATCATCAACCCCAATAATCTATCAGTTCAACTCCATCAACAAAAAAAGAAGATCACCAGTTTACCCTAAATAATTATAAAAAAAAAAAAAAATTGAAGAAAAAAATTTAAAATAAAACTAAAAAAAAATGTCTAGGTTAATGAACCTAGAAATCTGGGTTCACGAATAAACCCATAATCTCTGCATGAACTCAAAGATTTTAGGTTCATTTGTGAACCTAGAAAGATTGAAGAAGAGAAGAAGATGATGATGATTTGAAACCCATTTGAAAATCATCATCATCATCAAAAAAATCAAATCAACATCAAACCAAAATGCACCCACCACCACCAAGACCACTACCTCCACCTCTATACTCATTGCCTCTCTCCTCATAAACCCACCACCACTCTCCACTCCTTCTTTCTCCTACCACCCACCTCCCTCACTTCACACCTCTTCCACCCACCAAAAATAGCCTATCAACCCCCCGACGACCATCCATTTATCCGACTTCGACTCCAACCCCATCTCTACCTATGCTTGTAAGGCCTTAAACGCTCCCTTTCTAGCTCCTGAAACGAACCCATCAACCTTAATCTTTACCCCAACAACAACCCATCAACTCTCTCTTTCTAAATTCATCTGGGTTCTAATATGAACCCAGATGAATCTGGGTTTGTTCTAGAACCCAAATAAATCTGGGTTTGAAGGAGAAGAAGAAGAAGAAGAAGAGAAGAATAAGAAGAATGAAAGAAAGAATGTGACAGGAGATGAGGGAAGATGATGAGGAAGAGAGAGAAGGCAAAAGGTAAATAAAAATTTATTATTTGATTTTTGTATTTAATTTTTAATTTTTAATTTATTTTTTGGTCAATTGGGTCAACTTTAATTACCAAGGGCAATTTTGTCTTTTCGTCGCTTTGACACTGTTCACTGTCAAATATAACGGAATCTTGCTAACCAGATGGGAGTAAATTGCAATAATATCGAAACAGTTGTTTCGCCTGAATTAAGGTTTCAATTAGGTAGTTAAATTATAATTTGCTCTTTTATAAATTATAATATATTTTAATTTAATCAACTTTTAATTTATGAACTTTTCCTATTTAAATTTGTAGCATCAAAATTATCAATAGATTAGGATATTTCAATTATTTTTTATCTTTTATTTCTTTTGTAAGATGGTGTTGATTTTATTATTTTATTTATTTATATATTATAATTACAATGTAAGTGTAATATTATCTAAGTTCATTTATTAGGTGTGTTATTTCGCTTTGATATATACTTTCTTATTCACATATTGTTTTATAAAATCATATATACAATGCCATAATAATAGTTTTTCAAATTATAATTATTATTTATAGTAAATAGTAATACTATGGAACTTAACATTATATAATTAATTAATGCAATATAAATTCATATTCACTCATAACTCAAATGATTAATGCACTTCTCATTTACATCCATGCTAGAGGCTTGAGTCTTATCACATATACTTATAAGTATGTGTAGGGAGTTTTCTCTCTTTATTATGGGAGTCTCATAGTGTATAAGAGTTAATTTTGAAGTCATATATAATGTTAACTCAAAAGATTTTAATAGACCATTAATATGATTAACTTATAATTATATATATGTTTAATCTCGACATGTCCCAATAGACCCTAAATATTGATGTGAATACTATATATAATAATTTTACCATCAATGTCTCCTAATTTTAAAAAGTTGTGATGAACTGCACATAGCAAATAATTGACTTTTATTTCCATTTCTATTTGCTGTACATTAGATCTAATCTATGGTTAGAATTATTTTGTCCTAACTTTTTTAAAGTTACGAGATACTAATAATAAAATTACTGTATATATATTTATATATATTGTTAGGATATGTTAACTAATAGTATTTACATCATAGTTGGATCCTAATATTATTATATTATGTCATATTAGTATGATATGTCAATTAATAGTATTTACATCATAGTTGGATCTTAACATTATTATATTATATTTTGCTATAATGCCCCTCTCATATAATTCTATAAATCGATCACTTTGGGTGGCAACGTCTTCTTATGATAAAAGATTAAAAATAGTTATGAGAACTTTGTTTATTTTACCCCGCATGAAATGATCGATGTTAATATACATTAAGCTGATAAAAGGAAAAAAAAAAACTGTGTTATCAATTATATTTTGGCAATGCAAAAAAAGAAATTATATTTTGGCAAAACCTATTCTTGATTTTTTTTTTTTTTTTGAAAGAAAACCTATTCTTGCTTTGTGGTCCTCTTATTATTATTACTATTATTCTTTCGAATTATTATTGTCTGACCTGTATTATCGTTTGTCCTTTGTAAGCTCATGACTTGTTATCATAAACACAACTGATAATGTGTAAACAAGAAATTTCTGACATCAACATGTACCTAATTGTTTTATTATTATTATTATTTTTTGACATATGTTTTATTATTATTATTTTTTCAAATATTAAAGTTAAGCAGCATGAGTGGCAACATGGACCACAAAACTATGAGTATATATATAATATGTATAATCTTATTATAAAAATAATTACTATTTCAACATCAGCGGAACTTTGAAAAAAAAAAATTGATATAATTAATGTGATAACATTAATCGTAGTCAATTGGATCTGTCATAAGAAGAATCATGGCTGATATATCATCGTCTGTGTTTAGAGGGAGTAGGGAATAGTAATGTTATACTTTTGAAACAATGTATTGTGGTCCGTGTTATATATATCGTAATGTATCATCGTAGTAATGTTTTTGTCAATATCGTCAAAAGATTTTCCAAGATCACTAAGCTGTTGTCTAGATGCACTAGCGAGTAGATATTCTTTCTAGATCTATCTTCCTCGTTGTCACAAATTATCGAAGTTGGTTTTTAATTTTTTTACTTTAATAATTAAATGATTCATAAAGTCATTTTCTTTTATAATTAATACGGATAACCAACCATTATTCATTTTCTCAAATTAGATTGCACAAAATCTCAAAAAAAAAAAAGAAAAAAGAAAAACCTTTTATGTTTTTCCTATCACGACTCCCAAGCTTCATCTAACAAATATATAGGCCCAAATAACACCTCCTAGACGACACACACACAGAGAGGCCCAGATGTATCAAATTAGACTGCACAAAACCTCAACCCAACCCATAAACCCAAACTGACCTCAACAGAACACACAAGCTCGTATTCAAAGCCCGAAATATAACCCTATTATACATATTATTAATTCCGCTATACGTTTATAATTTAAAACCCTAAATAAACTTTCTTTAATATGATATAAACACTTTACTTCTCTTAACATATTTATTCAAATATTGCTGAAATTCATTTTTAACCAGCAAGGTTTCAAGATAATGTTTAATATGCTTTCAATGTTCTTTTCCTTTTAAACGTCTTCTCTATTTTTGAATATTGTATTCTAAGTACATACAGAAACACTTTGCTATGATTTGATATTCTATTATGAAACTAACACTTTCATACTCATTCATAATATTTTATATTTTTTTAATTATAAGAGATAATATTCTCTCAAATGTTGTTATATATTATTTTGCTTCTTTTTTTAATATGTTTTGTTTAATAATCTTATAACATAAAAGAGTTTTTATAATTAATATAACAAAAGAGTTATAGCTTAAAAGAACTTTTTTAAATTAACAATCCAACTACCAAACAAACCTTAAATCCCCAAACTCATTTTAAGCATTTAAATTTACTTATTTAATGAAGATCGATGAAAATAACCGTTTAATATTTTTTATATTATTTTAACAATAGTTCAAGATTTTTAAATTTTAAACTAGGTTAATTAAATTATTGAATACTATACATATCAAAGAATTTCAGTTTTACTTAAAAAAAAAAAGTGACATGACTTTAATTCAAAAAGGAAATCCAAATAAACAATACTGCAACATAATAAAAATGCAAATCACTCAATATTTGTTGTCCCAAAAAAAAAAAAAAGAAAACATGTTAAGAGTCTATGACAAACTGATCATTTACGCTTCAAAACAAGCAGTAGGTTAATTCCGTTCCAGCGGGTAGTTTCCAATTGATCAGAATGGTGTGTCAGCTTTTTAGTTAACCGCTGGAACATTTCGTTAGCAATTTCACTTCCAAATTTGTTTTGTGAACATTACCTCCATTCCAGCCCTTGTATGCGCGACACACTCTGGTATATCTATTGGACCTTTAATAAACGATGATGCGTCTGATGTTTCCATTCTCTCAATGATAAACTTGCCATTTTTCACTGCGAGTGCTTCCATCTCTTCCGGAGAGGGGAAATACATTGGCAAGTTGAAGGAGTCCACTTGATCTTCATCTATCAGTCCCTGCAAAAGCAATTTAATGATGATAAATGTTACTCAAATACAAAGCTGTGAGTTTGATGCAGGAGCATGTTGCAGTACACCTATTACTCCCATACCCCTACCCTGCAAACTTCAAACCAGTTGCAGAAGCAACCAGCCATTACCAACCCTTTAAAACCCAGTTTCAGCAGCAATTAACTGCCGCATTTATGAGTTTGTTTTGTGTAAGGATTTCTTGCATTATTTTATAATTCTTGGACTCTCTATAGATGGACTTGTAAATTGTAGTTTGAATAAATTCAGTTATCAATCAAAATTTAATATTTGTAAACTTCAATATGAAGTTTGTTTATCCTTTTGAAAGTCTCTAGAATTATATATAGTCCACTTTAGATAATTTTCAAAACAAATTTGTCTTACCTAAAAACTATCCCACATCAGAGTTTCAACAAATTGGATTGCTTAGAAAAATTTTAAGCAATGTTGTCTTAAATGAGTAGTGAGACACAATAGTTTATTTGAGAACAACACTAACCTCTTTCACCATATCCATGAGACAGGATGCCATGCAATTAAACCCGACAGTAGGAGGGATCTGAGAATGAGGAATGCCATGCCGCATTGCTGGAACAATTATTACTATCATTCCTCCGGTCACGACCTCATCAGCTCTAGCATTAAAAAAGTTGTCCATGTCCTTGGCAAATTGAGTTGAATAAGCCTTAGTAACTTCATCAGGGCCACTCAGATAGTGAATTCTCCCCTTGTTCCATGCCGGAGATTTCTTGTCTAGCAATTCTGCCGGCACCTTAGAGAGCCGATGAAGTGCAGTAGAGGAATTTGCAAGATGAATGGAGGATTTGGGGAACAACTGCTTGTGGAAAGAACCCGGCACACCAGCAGCGAAGTATTGTCTTTCTTGGGGAAGAAGAGTGAAGAGGGTATTGAAATCGTTGGAGGCTTGATCACTAAACAAAACTTGGAATTCAGGCGTTTGAGAAGTAGGACACTGGTTTTGGTACTTTAGTTTGATAGCTTTGATTAACTTCTGCACAGCAATCAATGTGTTTGGGCCAACTGAACATCCCAAATCGGTTATAACAAATGCATTTGGGGCAGAACAAAGAGATTTTACATCCAACTTCATAGTAATCTCCTCATTGATTATATCTTCTACAAGGACTGCAAATTGTTGCTGCAAGATGATCAAACAGGCTATCAATTTTGTAATCAGCAACAGTTCTAAAATCTTAAATTAGTCAGTGTAAATCAATCACCTTAAGAGGTTTTCAGTTTCATGTTTTGGCTTGGTTGTTAATTTGGATTGTACAATGCAACTTGAGAAATCCTTTCTTTCCTTTTTTTGAGTTGTATCATATTTCACTCCATTCAATTTCCATCATGGTTGATTTATCTGTAGTGTATATTGAAAACAATTAATCTGACTCAATGAAAAAGATTTTTATTTTTTTATTGTTACTGTTGATGTATTATAATCTTAAATTATAAATACTATAATTGAGTTCTTTCCTATCAGCAACTTTTGGATCTAGTAATAACTAATATGATATCAAAGTTTGAAAAGTTTCTAGTTCAAACCATCTCTCCCCACTTTATCTAAAATTTTGATTGCACATGTTATATGGTAAGAAACGTTTTAGAATGTGTCCGTTTATCTGATATTTTGATTGTACAAGTTATACGTTAGGGGGCATTTAATATGTCTTTGTGACTTTATCATCTATTATCTGTCCACGTTGTAAGTGAGGGGACGTGTTAACATATTATAACCTCAAGTCATGAATACTATAACTAATTTCTTTCCTATCAGCTTAAATTTTTAGATCTAATGGTAACTAATAGTTTGGGTCAAATGGTAATTAACAACTAATACTGTCATTAGCACACAAAGTAGTTGTCAATAAACATAAAATACCACATCCTGTTAAAGTTTAGTATAAATCATAAATATTATTGGTTTCTCCTCAAATCCGACAGCTAGGATAAATAAAGCTAGCTAGTTTAATTATTCATCAAGGGAGCAAGGATTCTCTGTTAATGTTGACATAGTGCTAACCTTTTTATGAGAGAAGTTTAAGTTTGAGTGATGTAAGAGAAAAAAAAAATATAACTATCTTGATCATCTATTATTTATGTTGATATATCAATAGATTATCAAAAACTTAATTTAAAAAAAAAAAAAAAAATGGTAAACAGTCCTTGCTCTCATCAAGGACTGACGAATTCTAGATTTGGCTAAATGTTTAACAAAACTAAGAAATTTAAGGCAAAATTTGTGGGAAGTTCTAATGCCTCCTAGTATCACATGTCGGCAGTTGTCTTACCATAAAAAGCTATGTTCTAATAATTGGCGCACATGCATAGCTAGTTAACAAAATTTTTGAAATTTCTATTCCTCAACTACATTAAGAAGACTTCCCACTATAGTATTCAAATTTTGATTTCTTTTAATTACTTAAATCATTTACCTCCATTTCTCTCGTTAAAGTATATATAAAATGTGCAAGCAAAGTTGATTTTGAAAAAAAAATGTAATTATAGGTTTCTTCAACAGTTTCTGTTGTAGAAGAAAATGTTTAATGTTGGGTTCTAACAAGTGAAGGCATGCCCACAAAACGATTTTAAACACGCAAATATGATAAGTAAAGTCACTTGCGTAGAGGAAACAAAAACAAACCTGGTAGTAGGAGTTTCTGCTATAACTGTGTGTGCCATCTCCACCGTTCATTGGCTCTGATTGGATCACCATTTCCACCATCCCTCTTCTCTCTTTGTGCGTGTTGTGTGAAGAACTTCAAGAATTGCCCTTTTAGACTAAATACTGAAAAGCAGAGCTAAGCATGCATGTGATGGCTGATCAGATTAATTACACTTAAGTTTGCTTTTACAGTTTTCTAGGTTGCATCAAACTCTGTTTATTGCTAGTTGCAAAAGAAAAAGTTATATTTATTTTCGAAAAAATGTATTTTAGTCTCTAAGTTATAAGAAATTATCACATTATTAAAACTCTTTTGGAAATAGCTTTTTTCAATCTAAAGTTTGTAAAACTTTTCAAATAAATCCAAGTTGTCAATTAACTGATAGTCAATGGACACAAATAGTTTAGGTGGAAAAGGTTAGATGGCCTTTTCGTATAAGAAGCTTTGATAGTGACAGGTGGATAGTGTTAGGATTTTCGGAAACCTTGGTTGATTTTTTTTTTTTTTGTTTTATATATTTTTTTAAAATTATTTTGAAATTTAATCTTTATCGTCTATTATAGAGATGGACGATGAAGATTAAAATAAATTATTAATATATTTTTTTTGGTTTATCATGTTTTAATAATTTTTAATTTGGGGTTAAAATTTTATTTTTTCAGCTTTTTTCTATAATTGAGGGGTAATTTCGTTTTTTTCGTGCATTTGTGCATTGTTATTGTTAAAATTCACTATCCACTAACAGAGTTAACAAAATGAGTAAAATAGAATTTCCTCAAACTATAAGAGGGATAATTAATGATTAGGTTAAACAGGAGGAGATATTAAAATGATCCCTTGTTAATATTGTCAAAAAATTTTCCAAGATCACTAAGCCATTGTCCCGATGCACTGGCAAGTAGCCAAGTATTCATTCTTTCTAGATCTATCTTCCTCATTATCAAAAATTATCGAGGTTGGTTTGTAATCTATTTTACTTTAATAATTAAATAACACATAAAATCATTTTCTTTTATAATTAATAAGGATAACCATTATTCATTTTCTTAAATTAGCTAGACTGCACAAAATCTCATAAGAACACCTGAAAGAAAAAAAAAATATATTTTTTCCCTATCATGACGCCCAAGCTTAATCTAACATATATGTAGACCCAAATAATCTCACCTAGAATAATATATATATATATATATATATATTAGTTTTTTAATAATTATATAAATAACTATATATCTCAAGTTTTGACTTCATAACCCTAACCTAACTCCTTAATCTAATCTACCTTTGTTCCACTCTCTTCGATCCAGTTCAACATCCTCACTGATTATAGGTTAACGGATCAAAATGTCGACATGAGTTATCATGTCATTTATTTAGAGACGAATGCATGTTGAAATCAAAAGTGTCGATCCATTTATTAGATGAATTCGTGTTAGGTTAATCGAATTTTTATACAATTCAAATCAAACTAACCTCAACCCAACCCATATACCCAACCTGACCTCAACATGACCCACAAACCCATTTTGCAAGCCCTAAATATAACCCTATTATATTTTATTAATTTAACTATAAGTTTTTAATTTAAAACCCTAAATAAACTTTCTTTAACATGATATAAACACTTCACTTCTCTTAACATATTTATTTCAACAAATATAGTTAAAGATTCATTTTTAACCAATAAGGTTTCTAAATATTTAATGTGCTTTCAATGTTCTCTTTCTTTTAAACTCTTTTTCTACTTTGAATATTGTATTCTACATACATTCACAAATACATGTTTTGGTATTCTAGTTCAAAACTCATATTTTCATACTTATTCATAATATTATATATATATATATATACACATTAATTATAGGAGATAATATTCTCTCAAATGTGGTTATATATTATTTTACTTCTTTTTTTAATATATTTTTTAATAATCTTATAACATAAAAGAGATTTTATAATTAATATAACAATTGAGTTACAGTTTAAAAGAACTTTT
The DNA here is from genome assembly GCA_021234005.1 of Nephelium lappaceum. Lineage (NCBI taxonomy): Eukaryota > Viridiplantae > Streptophyta > Magnoliopsida > Sapindales > Sapindaceae > Nephelium > Nephelium lappaceum. Next base: position 9,720,420 of record CM038003.1, read on the forward strand.
TTAATTGATAACTTAATGATCAACAGTTTCTTTTTAAAAATTCTGCTTCGAAAAAGATGATAACGTCTAAAAGATCTAATACTGAAAACTGTACTAAAAAAAACTCAAAAAAACGAACCTTAATTAAGTCTCCAAACTCATTTTTGAGCTTTTAAATTTATTTTAATATATTTGTTTTATTTCAAGAATATCGATGAAAATAATCACTTACGCACTTTTTGATATCATTTTAAAAATAATTCAAGATTTTAAAATTTTATATTGGTTAATTAAATTATTGAATAGTATACATATCAAAGAATTTCATTTTTACTTAAACAAAAAGAGACATTACTTCGATTCAAATAGGAAATCCAAATAAATAATACTGCAACATAATAAAAATGAAAATCACTCAATATTTGTTGTCAAAAAAAGAAAATAAACATGTTAGACTCTATAACAAACTGATCATTTACGCCTCAAAACAAGCAATAGGTTAATTGCATTCCGGCTGGTAGTTTCCAATTGATCAGAATGGTGTGTCAGCTTTTTAGTTAACCGATGGAACATTTCGTTAGCAATTTCACTTCCAAATTGTTTTGTGAACATGACCTCCATTCCAGCCCTTGCATGCGCTACACACTCTGGTATATGTATTGGACCTTTAATAAATGATGATGCGTCTGATTTTTCCATTCTCTCAATGATAAACTTGCCATTTTTCACTGCAAGTGCTTCCATCTCTTCCGGAGAGGGAAAATACATTGGCAAGTTGAAGGAGTCAACTTGATCTTTATCTGTCAGTCCCTGCAAAACCAATTTTAATGATGATAAATATTACTCATATACAAAGCTGTGAGTTTCAACAGTTAGTTATCACCATATCCAAAAGCTTAAAACAAGCCCCTTCATGTACAACATTGGTAGATGATAGTTATAGGACACATACTAAACGTCTCATATCGTATAATATGCATAACAAGAAGAATTTCAGATAAGATACAAGAGAAAGAAAATGTTTGAACCAGGGACTCCAAAGTCTAATATTATGTTAGTTACCATCATATCCAAAAGCTTAAATTAATAGAAAATTACCCAACTATAGTATTTATGACTTAAGTTTATGAATTTATAATACGTTAGCATCAACAAATTAGACTGCTTAGAAACATTTTAATCAGTGTTGTCTTAAATGAGTAGTGAGACAATAGTTTATTTGAGAAAAACACTAACCTCTTTCACCATATCCATGAGACAGGATGCCATGCAATTAAACAAGACATTAGTAGGGATCTGAGAATGAGAAATACAATGCCGCATTGCTGGAACAATTATTATTATCATTCCTCCGGTCACAACATCTTCAGCTCTAGCATTAAAAAAGTTGTCCATGTCCTTGGCAAATTGAGTTGAATAAGCCTTAGTAACTTCATCAGGGCCACTCAGATAGTGAATTCTCCCCTTGTTCCATGCCGGAGATTTCTTGTCTAGCAATTCTGCCGGCACCTTAGAGAGCCAATGAAGTGCAATAGAGGAATATGCAAGATGAATGGAGGATTTGGGGAACAACTGCTTGTGGAAAGAACCCGGCACACCAGCAGCGAAGTATTGTCTTTCTTGGGGAAGAAGAGTGAAGAGGGTATTGAAATCGTTGGAGGCTTGATCACTAAAGAAAACTTGGAATTCAGGCATTTGAGAAGTAGGACATTGGTTTTGGTACTTTAGTTTGATAACTTCGATCAATTTCTGCACAGCAATCAGTGTATTTGGGCCAACTGAACATCCCAAATCGGTTATAACAAATGCATTTGAGGCAGAACAAAGAGATTTTACATCCAACTTCGTAGCAATCACCTCATTGATTATATCTTCTACAAGGACTGCAAATTGTTGCTGCAAGATGATCAAACAGGCTCTCAATTCTGTAATCAGCATAGTTCTAAAATCTTACAGTTGTCATTGCAAACCAATCACGTTAAGAGGTTTTCAGTTTCATGTTTTGGCTCGGTTGTTAATTAGGATTGTAAAATGCAATTAAGAGAAATCCTTTTTTTTTTTTTTCCCTTTTAAAGTTTTGTGGAGTTGTATCATATTTCACTCCATACAAAGTCCATCAGGGTTGATTTATCTATAGTGGATATTGAAAACAGTTAATCTAACTTAATGAAAAAAATTTTCCATTTTTTTACTATTATTATTAATATATCATAATCTTAAATCATAAATACTATAATTAAACTCTTTCCTATCAGCATCCTTTGGGTCTAGTAATAACTAACATGATATCATAACCTGAAGATTCCTGATTCAAACTCTTTCTCTTCACTTCATCTGAAATTTTGGTTGTATTTGTTATACGGTAGGAGACGTTTAATTTTAACATATGTTTGTTTATCTAAAATTTTGGTTGTATATATTATATATTAGAGGGTGTTTAGTATATGTTTGTTTAGGGACGTAGGTAGGTGGTGGCTAGGGTAGACTCTAGCCTATCCTGACCCACCTTAAAAAAATTATAATTATAAAATTATATTTTTCTTAAAATTTATTAATATATGTATTTTTATTTACTAATTCTGTTGATATCAAAATAAATATATTTTTATTCTATAATATGTAATTTCTTGTTTATATTTATATTTCAGTTCAAATATTACTTATGTAATAATTTTATTTCATATATTAAATGTGAAATTTTACTTAAGTTTTTCACATTTTACTTTTTTTTTTATCATAATATTAGTTGCATAATATATTATTAAAATTTAATATCTTTTGGTGTTTTTCCTAATATACTCATTAATTTGAAATGTGGTAGTAATTATGTTTGTTAGAATATAGCTTATCTTTATTTAAAGAAAGATTGTTCATATTAAAATTCTATTTTTTTATAATTCAAAATTGATAAGTTTACTCATTTAAATATTTTTAAATCCCACTTGATTGTTTGTATTTCATGTTTCTTTCATATTTTCTTTAATCCTTTTACTCTTTTTTTGTTAACATATAATTCTAATATGAATTTTGGAGCATAAAGCGTATAATATCTCCTCCAAGTAGGTATACCAACATTTTTCAATTTATAAAATGTTTTCGTACCATTGAAGTTAATTTAAAAACCTTATTCTAGCCCACCATGTTGTATGATCTTGACTACGTCTCTACGTCTGTCATCTGTTATCTGTTCACGTTGCACGTTAGAGGATATGTTAACGTATCATAACCTTAAATCATAAATAGTTGAATTATTTCCTATCAACTTAAGTTTTTGAGTCTGATGAAAACTGACAGTTTGGGTCTGATGTTAACTAACAATTAATGTTTTCATTAGCACAACAGAGCAGCAGTCAATAAACATAAAAATACCACATCCTATTAAAGTTTAGTATAAATCATAAAAATTATCAGATTTTCCTCAAATCCGACACCTACGATAAACAGAGCCAGCCAGTTTAGTTATTCATCAAGGACTGACAAATTCTGGTTAGCAGTTGTCTTACCATAAAAGACTATAATGAATATTAGTCTTCAATCTAAATGTTTTTTTGATATGTTCTAAATTGGTCACACACGTGCATAGCTAGTTAACAAAATTCTTGAAATTTCTATTCCTCAACAACATTAAGAAGACTTTCCACTTTACTATTCAAATTTTGATTTCTTTTAACTACTTGAATCATTTACTTCCGTTTCTCTCGTTAAAGTATATATAAAATGTGCAAACAAAGTTGATACTTCAAAAAAAAAAATGAAATTACAGGTTTTTTCAACAGTTTCTGTTGTAGGAGAAAATGCATCATTTTGGATTCTAACAAGTGAAGCATGCCCACGAAACGATCTTAAGCAGTCAAGACTCAAGCATGATTAGTAAAATCACTTACAGAGACGAAATAAAAACAAACCTGGTAGTAGGAGTTTCTGCTATAACTGTGTGTGCCATCTCCACCGTTCATTGGCTCTGATTGGATCACCGTTTCCACCATCTTGCTTCTCTCTTTATGCGTGTTGTGTGAGGAACTTCAAGAATTGCCTTTTTAGTCTAAATACTGAAAAACACAGCTAAGCATGCATGTGATGGCTGATCAGATTAATTACATTTTTAAGTTTGCTTTTACAGTTTTCTAGGTTGCATCAAACTCTGTTTATTGCTAGTTGCAAAAGAAACAGCTATATTTATTTTCGAAGAATCTTCACTTTAGTATCTAAGATATCAAAAATTATCAAGGTTTTTAAAACTATTTTGGAAATAATTTTTTTTTTTTTTCCATTCTAAAGTTTTAAAAACATTTCAAAAAAATCCAAACTATTAATCAATTAATAGTCAACAGAGATAAATAATTAGGATAGAAATAGTAAGATGGTCTTTTTATATAAGAATTTTTTGTCGTGACACGTTGACGATGCTAGAATTTAAAAAAAAAAAATTTAAAAATGGTCTTGAATTACAATTTAAGCATGCATGTGATGGTTGATCGGATAAATTACATTTTTAAGTTTGCTATTTACAGTTTTCTAGGTTGTATGTTTATGCTAGTTTTAAAGAAAAAACTCTATTTATTTTCTAGGTAAATTTTATTTTTGTACTATATTTTGGAAAAATATCAATTTTTTAGTTATGTATAGAAAATGAATCAAATCTTCCCTAAAATGTTTAAAATGCATTGAATTAGTTTTTTTCATCAGTCAACTGACAGTTAAACCTAACGAACAACATTGTGGGTAGAGGTAATTTTGTCATTTCGAATCACAACCTAAGATCTTAACACATTTACAAATAAGATATTTCGGAAAAAACATAAAAGAAGAAAGGAAAATAAAAATCAAAAATCAAAATTTAAAAAAAAAAATGTTGAAGAAAAGGAGAAATTAAAAATTGAAACTTGAATCCAAATTTTCAAGTTAAAGATTTAGGTTTCTAATTAATAAAACATCAAAATTTTATGGATGTATATATATATATATATATATATGAAAAAACCAAATGGAGACCTTCTGGTATTGCATCTCCACATCCACATTCACACAAACATACGTTTAATTGTACAATTACAAACATATCCACATTCAATCTCAATCCTAATCACACAAAACACCCCCTATCACCGTCCTTCTCTCCTGCCTCCTCTACCTCTCCTCTTCTATAGCCATCATCACCCTCCTGGCCCTCAACAATGTGTCCCTCGACATCTTCTCCTCGCTCTTTTCCCTTCAATTCGACCACTACGACATTGGCATCTCATCTCCTTTCATTCTTGGTTTTTGACGGCACCACATTAGTTACAAACTTGAACCTTTTGATCTTATCCTCCTTCCCCACAACAGGTCTCTAGGTTCAATGTACAAACCCAAATAAAGATCTAGGTTCAAAGTAGATTGAACCCAAATCGTCATCTAGGTTTTGGTTGTATGTTCGATTCCAAATAACGATTTGAATTTGATCAACCATATGAGTTCGATTTTGGGTAATTGAGTGATAGTGATGTGTGTTGTGCTTGTGATTGAGTTTGGTGGTGATTGAGTGGTGGTGATAATCTGTCGGCCATGAAGATTTATAAACTCTATCAAGTAAAGATTTAGATTAGATCTTTATCATTGATGGAATTCATTTTTTTCTTTCTAAATTTAAAAACTAAATCTTAATGAAGTGAAAAAAGTTTTTTAATTATATATGTAAATATTTTAATTTAAAAATTGTGATGTGTCAATTAATTATTTGTATAAAATTATTATTTTTTTAAAACTTTGTATGACACGTGTCGGATTTTCATTAATTGATAAATTAGGGTAAAATAGTAATTTTAAAATTAATTAATGATAGGGGTAAAATAGACTTTTTGCATTATTTGTGTTAGGCTTGACCATCAATTAACTGATAAAAGAAACTAATTTGATGTATTTTGAAAACTTTAGGCTAGATTTTATGCATTTTCAATACATAGTTAAAAATTTGATATTTTTCCAAAACACTTGGATGAAAATAAGATTTACGCTTATTTTCTTAGACAATTGCTGACACAAACAAGAAGAAGTAAATTAATTTGTAAACTGCAGTTTAAGTTGTCCCGATGATGTCAATCTGATAAGTTGGTCTTACATACGAGTAAAATTCTCTGCTAAACGTAATTTTTATATTAACTGATTACTTGTTGCTCATGTGATACTCTAACCAACTACCTTGCATTTGTAACAAGGAGAAAAAATTTGGGAGGACGTTAATGTCTTAATAGTTACGAACAAATCAAAGATTAAAAGCTTAAGGTTATCAAGCGTATAAATATATATACATACATGTCTCGATATACTGAAGGTTTTTTATGTGAGCAGGATGTACTGAATTTTCACAAAGAACAATAAATTATTCAAAAGTACCAACAGCAGATGAATTAATAATAGAGGTAAAATAACCATTCAAAAAAAATAAAAAAGGTAAAATAAGAGTGAAACTTGAATTCTATACAGATAAAATTCATGGACTGCGACTAATGTATAAAGTTCTCAAACTAATGATCAAAGTGTGCTTAATTGGCAACAAAGCAAAATTTTGTGAAAAACTGTATCTATTACTCTGTTGATAAATTTGACCCCCAGAAACAATTTCTCTTTCGGTTTCTAGCAGCTAGGGGTTCAATCAACTCAATCCGATCTTAAGAATGTTATTGGAAATATTTTTCAAATTTGATGAATGTAGTGAATGAAAAATTAAGATCAACATATGCTAAAGCATTGAATTTAAGGTCAAACTGCTTCCTCTAATAAGTCATTTGATGCAAATGTGTTATATGACACTCCAGTCCTTAGCAATGATCAATATCCTGATATATGCTGTAAGAGTGACTCAATGGAGTGTATTTAAATTGCAATCAAACAATGTTCCTCGTGATAGGCAGAGAACTGGAGAAGAAAAACGGAAAAGAGAAGTTGAGGTGATTAAATAGTAAGTCTCTCACACCTTCAAGTTGAGGTTATTGAATTCAAATCGTATCATCATTTCCAGACTTTAATTTATGCCTTAAGAAACGAAATTTTGAAGACAATATAAAAAAGATTTAATATTCCTTACCAATTATTGTTATTATAAATTAATAAACTTTTATATTAATTAGAAAAATGGTCGAATAAGTATTTTCATAGAACCATCACTTAATAATAAATGGTTGAATAAACATGCTTTTAGAATCATTATTAGAAAAATGGTTGAAGAAGTGCTTCTATAGAACCTTCATTTGATAATAAATGGCCAAGTAAGTATGCTTTTAGAACCATCACTGGAAAAAATGGTGAATAAATTTGTCAAACTTGGTAAGTGTATTTCGACATTTTAAATGGAAGATATACATATCTTTGTTGTTTTAATGGACAACTTGCTTACCCTCAAATAAATTATCTAAGAAATTTGTATACTCTATAATACTTCACATGTCCTCATAAGGCATTTAATGCCATAAATTTGTTACTAGCAATTTTTAATCAATATATAGAAAAATAGCTGTCACAATAACTAAACATAAATTTGAGGACAGTTTTAACATTAGCCAAAAATGATTGAGACATCAATATGCTTATCATATTCAAAGCATGCATGAGAGAACTCAAATTGATTAAATTGACACTCTGGTCCACAAAGTCATTCTGTCAGATGGAGAATGCAACTTGTTCCAAAATAACTAGTCTGATTAAATTTTAATAATCTGCATATTACAAAATCCATAAAGGAAATATTTATTAGGTATATGGTATAAGATAGATCTAACAACCGTATATATATAGAACAGAAATCTTCAATATACATAATAATATCAACATTGGGAGAACTAGCCTAAACGGTTTCATTACAATACTGCCTTTCTGAAGAGCAGATTCAGACACACCACTATCTTCATTAGGGAAAAATAAAGTACACTATAAGCATATTTTACAAGCTTTCTAGATAAGAACCACACTTGCATGCTTTCTCAATATAGATGCAATCCATCACTGAATTGTAGCTGTAGAGATTGCAGAGAATTTCTAATACTTCTTTTATCCCTCTTGATATCAATCAACTTGTCATAAACACACCAAGGGAAGCTGAGAAAATGATGTCGATTCAAACCCTCATTATAGCAACCCCAGTAACTATGATGATATGTAACATGGTACCAAGCTGAGGCTTTTGCATATACATCATCGTAGTCAGAATCGTCTGACCCACTTCCCTTCTCATTGAACCAGCCTCTAGCTTCTTTTCTCAAGGACTTCACTGCCATACTAATCGCTTCTGCATCTCTTCTCTTGGTGAAAGATTTTGACATTTTCATTATGCCACCACTAAGGATTTCAGCTTCAGTTTTGATGCCATAATAGTCCATCAGATTCCCCAGTTTGTAGTCATAATTACTTTTGTGATAGAAAGCGTCATCGATGTAATACTCAAAGCCATCAACTTCCATGTCAGGGTCATAAGACTTCCTTGCCACTTCACGAGTGAAAGAGCTTATAAAGCTTTCATGAGATGCAATGTTCTTCACCGCTCGGAAAAGCTTTCCTATCACATTGCGTGACTCATAAGTGGGTTTGTCAGACTTTTCCATGAAATCCGGATATTCTTTGACATATAAATGAGTTGGTATTTCAGCAGGTACTCCGGTTTTTGGAAAGTCAACTGCAATTGAAAATTTCTCTGCTAGTTCTAAGCATGGCTGGCTCATTGCTTTCTGAAGCTCTCTATCAGCAAAAACAGTATGAGCATTGGCAATAATTCCCAAGCTATCATTCACTATGTAGTTAGTGAAATACTCCTCAACTTCCTGCACAAAAGAAAATAAAATCTCATATGTAGATAACTGAAAAACAATACCTTGTCTGATTCTATACTTGTGTGGCATGAGATAGAAGACTACCATACAAGTAAATGTAGATGCATACAGAAATTCGTCTTAGTCACTCATGGGTTTCAAGAAATGCCCAAATGTCTCTAGCAAAACTAAATAAAAATTAATTTGACATATGTAAATGGAACAACAAAAAAGTACATAATTTCCTTCATGTTTCAAAGTCAAAAAGACAAATACCTCCATTGTAACTTCATGATCTAACTGGATAGTTCGTGCTGGGGTATAATCCATGGGTTGGACTTGTTGTGGTGGAATTAATTCACGGTCCCAACAAACAAAGTAGATATCCCCATCCAAATCACTTCCCGAACATTCGTTTGGGTGAGGTCTACAATGATAAATTAATTTTATAAGTTAGTAAAAGGCAAACTTTCTGAACAGGGCAGTTAATTTGACCTATCATATTACCATAATAATAATAATAATAAAGGTGATTACATGGTTGTTCAGATATATCTCAAATTATTCACCCCAAATCTTAGGCAACAAGTACACTTAACTTAGTAACCTATAGTTTCCACATGGCATGACTTGTTAGACACATGAAAGTGACAAAAGAGATTCAGACAGATAGCATGGTATGAGCTTCATAAATTCCGATAATCTAGACAAATGTTACTTTTTAATTCTCCTTTGCATGTCCAATGTACTTATTGCACATTTACACATATATTTACCAACTCATTGTATTGCTCCACAAACATATGTTATACATTCTAAATGTTCTATCTAATGCAAATGTTCTATCATTGCAAACTGAAAGCTTGCAGTCCTCAAAACACAGAAATGAAAGTCAAAGTTTTACTAAAGTTACGTAATAGGTTGGCAGAAAATGTATTTATGCGCATGTGATCGATGGGGGCATAAAGAAATCAAGGCAACATCAATGAAATGAAATATAATCCAGTGCACACCACAGCATTCCATTCCGGTTTATAGTGTCCAAAAAAGAAAGAAAAAAAACAAAAAAAAAGGAGAAAGAAAAAGCTTACCTCTTTCCTTTCTGTGGAAAGACAACACAATCCACCATATGATACAAAGCTGGCACGTTCACAGCCGTTAAAACACGCACATCACCTGGGTGCAAGCAAGGATTTTTAGCAACAACAATGTTTCCTTCAACAATGTAGCGCTGCCCTGATCCATTACTGCTAGGCATGAAAGAATCTTCAGTCAAATGCCTATAACCAGCACCAGAAAACTGCACAAACACCTGCCCATAGTCCAAGGTTTTGGTTTCATCTAGACATCCCATCATAGATCTTGCTTTTGGTATGTATATCCTTGTTTTAGTCCGCAATTCTAACAACTTTGATGCCCGGAATGTTTGCAGCATCATTGATAGGAATGGTTCAGCATCTGGCATATAACCACACAACAGCATTTCCTTCAGAACGTTAGTGTTTTCTCCTGGAGACATCAACTCCAAAGCCTCCTGTGCCCTTAATGGATCGGTTAAGATAGCATTCAGTTGTTCTACAGCTTCTCTTTGTTTCTTCTCAAAGACATGATCCTCAACCCCGAGTGTAGAAAGAAGAGTTATTATTTGACGATTCATAAAACAAGGTTGATACTTGCTCCATGCCAAAACATCCAGTTTTGTAATATCAGATTCATACTTGCACATGCTCTTTCTAAGTGATAATTTCTTTGACGAAAAGGGATCCACTGCCACTACCCCTTTGTACCCACCGTATCTTATCTGAAAGGCGGATGGATAAACACGTAATCGACATTTTAAGGCCACTTTCCGAGCAAATTCAGCAGAAATTTTCCCGATACCATCAGAAAACACATATGTAGTTCCACTCCTTACAACCTCTATGTCAGGAATGATCTCCATTTCATGCTTGCCAACGCTAAGGGTTTCAGTAGATGAACCAAAGGACTGGCCCAGTCTAGCAGCATATTTCGCCACATTTTTTATTTGACGAAAATTGCCCATCCACGTCCTTATATCTGCAGCGGTTAATCCATCAATTGGTGCAAACATCCAAGCAGAATTTTCACGCAATTGACTAGATGAAAATGCAAGAAATTCAAACTTTTTATCACCAATTACTATGCCATTTCGAAGAGTAGAAAGAATCCTTGTGTAAATTGTAGTCCTTCTCTCCCCATTTGCAGAAGACGTACGTGGGCACAAATCTGTCGAATACAGTTTTTCCAAATCCTCATCAACAAAAGAAACACGAAGAAAATTATCAATGTATCTTCTGAAATGGCGTAGTACCCGATTTGAGACATTAACCTCCGGACCGCAAAAATAAACTCTACAAGGTGATACTTGAACTCTGTGTACATATACCAAACCATCATCTAAAGATATAGCAGGTGATCTTACCATATTCTTAGATGAGAGGTATTTTATGTACTGTTCATTGAGCCACATTGAAGGTTCATAACAACACTCCTTTAAATGATAGAGTTTATCCAAAGCATGTTCTATGAAGGTCATCTTGATTCTACGAGGATCGACCAACCTATAAAAATTGGAATCAAGTGTTGGCCCTGAAAGACACCCATTTTGAACCAACAAATTGATCTTAAACAGGATCTCATATGGCAAATCTGCTCCATATGGAGGACCAACCATGGGGACTAAATTGTCATTACAAGAATAAGTATAACCCCTCTCCAAAACAAATGTGCCGTCACTTTCTGTATAGTAAGGAAAGTAATCTCGAAAGTTCGGAAGTTTAATGTTGCGAGCAAGCTCCAAACATAATCCAGTAGACTGCCCAATACAGCTTGATGGGGTGAAATCTGTTGTCCGTACCCATTGATCATCAGGGACATCCTTAAAATAGTTTAACAAAGGATCATCTAATACGTGACTTGAAGACCGTATCTCTCTCTTGAAAACTCGAGGAGAGCCAAATAACTTATAAGCAAAAGAAGAACGAAAAAAAAAAAAAAAAAAAGAATATTGTCAGTAAACTAACAATTAATATTAGAAACAAGTATACTCTAAACACAATAAGCAACTTCTTACAGTCATCAAGCATATGGATGACTGGAATTTGTTGTCTATCTAATTCCAAAATTATCCAATTGAATATGTGGCCCACGTTTGAAATCTAAACATCATTAAACCAAGTTATATATCACCAACCTAGTCCATCAGATTCCTAAATAAGTAACCTTTGAGAGACCTTAAGAATTGCCAAATGCTAACAATCTTAAAGACACTTATGCAACTCCTAAATGAATTCTCAACAAACATTCTACAATTTATAAAAATGTACATCATATTCTGACAAGGATCAAAATTAGCAAGCAAATCCACCTGGATGAGAAGATACTTTGCTCTTCGGCCTGGCCTGCGATGCAGCTCAATTTGCCATACGTTCTCGTAGGCAAGCTCAAGCCTGTACTCCACTCCTTGATCAGACAAAACGAAATTGATTCTTCTCATCCCAAAACCAAAATTCACAGAAACATCCACCCCTTTCCAAAGAAAAGCAAACTTGTCTTTCGAGATCTGACAGCCGAAATACAACGTTATTTCCTCCATGCTATGCATGAAGGTTCTTGGCTTTGGCACGATATCATGCTCCACTTCGCGAGCTCTGAGATACGAAGCCCCATACCGCAGGTTTCGACTAGCCAAGGACATGACAGATTGGGCATTTTCATCACTTGCAAATTGGACAATTGCATACACTCTCGGAACCCCTCTACTGGCCTTGGCCTGTCTAATCTTAATAGCATAAACACTTCCTTCCCCTGTATATGACTCCAGAAACCCCTTCACCACTTCTACACTCACGTTACTAGGGAATCCAAACACTTGAATTGTCTTACCCATAAGACTGCAACTTTATTACCACATCAAAACAAACACCATAAACCAAGTACCATAAATGAAACATTCAAAAAACTACCATAAATCAAGATCTTGTTTATATACATCATGCAACCATAAGATATAAGTTACTAACGAAAGAAAAAAAGAGACTTACTAGATAAAGCAGAGATCATAGGAATGGAACACAAAAAGCTGAAGAAGCACCCAAGAGAGTGAGTGGAGTAGAAGAGTTATATGATGATCGTCAACGGGTAGTCAACTAATGAGTCTAGTTTAGTTGTCGCTGTTAACTAACTGTGGGAGACGAAGTGAGCATTGGTTGTTTGCTTTTGTGTTTTGGTTTTCCACCATCCTGAGAGAAAAAAGTGGCGCTTCCCTCCATCGCGGCAACTTCCACCTACTGACGTGGGCGTGGCCTCTGTCCCACTTCATGTGTTCTAATTTTGTGTTCAAAGCTTATTATTAATAAATAAGATTACCTAATCACTAAAGGAATCAAACCCTAAGACAAATGGAATTATTATTGTGCTATAAGCCACCTTCATCCATGCATCAAGTTATAGATTCGATCCGTTAATTGTAGATAATTTTTTCACTTTATATAAATAATTTTCTTTTAATTTTTAAAATAAGAATCTGAATTTTACTTTAGAGTCTCATTTCGACTGTTCTCCGTGGTATTATGGTATAATACCAGTAGTTCAAAAAGAAAAAAGATAGTCAAATCCTGTATCAGATGCAGACGCTTCCACTTGCGATTAGTTGACCAAGCAAAACTTTTAGGCTTGGATGTTTGTATCAATCATTGTCAACTAATGGAGTTTCGACACGTTGGCGTTTTAGGTTGAGCTGGGATACAATGGATTTTCTCCTTTCGTTTAAGATATATTAATTATTCAAAATATCGATCATATCTATTTTATGATTATATTTCTCTAATTTTGGGTATTTATATCTACTTTCAGAAAATAAATATCTCTCGTAATATTATAAATATATGCAAGCATTTTAAAAATATTATAAATATATCTTAAACACAAAATTTTAGAGGATAGTTTAACATTTTTTATACAATATATTTTAGAAAACATATGCAAAATCTTGTATTTATTAAAATCCAAACCAATTTGAAGAATTATAATATTTTAATTACTTAACCTTTTATCTAGTTAAAGTTTACTTTAAATTTTTCTCTAAGTCCAACTTCAAATTATTAATATAACCATTAATAATTTTCCCAATCTTCAATTTGGATCGTATATAACTATCAATATCAATATCTGAATTAAATGATTACATCGAATTTTCATTACCATAATCTGGTGATAACTAAGCTTCTCCACTAAGTGGAGGTCTTATGTCTAATCTCCCTCCCCTAAACAATAAAAAAGATTGCATAAATATTATCAGAATACATCTAAAATATTAATAAAATAATTTGAATATTCTAAAAGATATATATTTCTTTAAAAATATCATTTCATGTAGCGGATTAGGTGATTACTAGATTGAATAAACATCTTCTCTCACCATTGCTTCTAGTAGGCAACATGCAAGAAAAAAAATACTTATCTTTCACATCGGCAGCAAGTTAAGTTGAAACATGAAAATGATTCATTGGTTACTGTAATGTGAAGTAGTAGTGCGTTTACAGGAAAGTGGAATTCTTCCTTGACTTTAGAGTCGAAGCACAACTCTTTTCCTTTGCTGACAGGAAAGAATAGCACACAGAACCCAAATTTTCTATAGAAGTCATGTTTTCTTGCGTTTTCTTTAAGTTGTGTTCGGATCGGGTTTTAACTTTTAACAATGATTTAATTGAAACAAAAAAGTGTAAAATATGTTTGATGATTTATTTTGTAAATGTATTTTTAAAAATAAAAAACATTTTTTAGTAATTATTATAAAAAATAATATATATATATAAGCTTTCAATGTTTTTCACCATTTTTAAGATATATTTTCAAAACAAATTAATGCTTTTTATCTCCAAATAATTATTTTATTTATTTTAAAAAATAAACCAAACATACTTATACAATTCTCATTTTTTTTTAAATAACTTTTACCAAGTCCTATTAAAAACGTTGTATTTTATAAAATGATATTTTTGAAATATAATTTATATTTTTAAAAGTACTATTTTAAAAACAGTAACAAATACGCTCTTAATCTTTTGTAGATAAAGGAAACAAGAGACATTTATATCATGATTGATGATTCTCTCCTTCGATTAAGGAGTTTCCGGGGAATATTTCCAATCAAGTAGTATTTTCTTTAATCAAAGCACAAAAACAAAAAACAAGCCAATAAGTTCCCTCCATCTATGAAATCAGATGATTTTGGTTTAGAAAAATCGTTCTTTTGTACTTGCAACTTATATTTGGTACTCCAATCATCAAACAAAGTGACATTTTCATCTACTGTAAATATGCATAATCCGAATAAGTAATATGCATTCAAATTATATAATCATCTATAGTCCAAGTAATTCATTTTTACTTGATGATAAGGATTCAAATACACTTGCTGCTATATATAAAAAGCTTTTACTCTTTATTGTAAAATATATTTTATTTACATATAGGAGTAAATTTCTAGACCATATCTAAAAGATTCCATGAAGCCCTCTAACATAAAGTTTGGCTGCCATCTCTCCTCTCTCACTCTCGTGTAGATCATTTTTCTACCTATATATGGATCGCTTTCTTCAGTATATGAGCTATTTTCTTAATCGTATTATTAGCATTTGATCTCATTTTTATCGTGGTTGTTATTGATGGCAATTCTAATAAATAAATAAAATTTAAAAAAAAAAAATTGCACTTGGTGAGATGGTGTCCGTACAGAGAAACAGGAGTGCTTATCCGAAAAGTGGCAAGAACATGGCACAAGTCAAAAAGAAAGTTGCTAAAGAAAATGCAATATTACTGCTCCATTGTCCTATCTATGAACTTTTTATGGTTTTATGTTCCCCATTACCATGATTTTCCAACTTGCCTTCGAAGTTGTTGTGGAGCCCATGGATCCTCATCCCAACCTCTCATATTGTAATCATTTATTAAAAGTATAGCATCAAAATTGTCCCCCTCTTTTTTTTTACATATTTTAAAATATCTTCTTAATATATGATTTAAAATTTTAAAATTTTAATAGTAATATATGAATTTTTGTCTTTGAAAATGAATATTAATTATTGTCAAAAAGTGAATAAAAACTATTTGTTTGTTTAACTTTACATATTTAATTTAACGGCTTCTTAATTAAAATTTTGGCTTAGCATGACTAACGAATAAAAACATTCACATTATGTTACTAATTCATATAAAATAGGAAAAAAAAAAACAAAAGAAAAAGTAAATTAGGAAAGGGAAGAGATAATCGATGGAACGAGAGTGACAGACAAAGAAAGATGGGATCAATTCCCTGTTCGAAAAGACCTGTTGGCAAATGATTCATGTGCTCCTTTTTGAAACTTACGCAAGAAGTTGGTTGCACCCACAGGGCGTACACCCATTTTTATGTTTTAGAAACTTACGCACGAAGTTGGTTGCACCCATAGAGTGTACACCCTTTTTCTTTAAGTCTATTTTTTATATGAGCTTTATATTTTTTAATAGTATTTCCCTTTTATTGTGTGTTACAAACTTATAAACTCGAATGTTTTTTAATTGGATGAATATTTTCCATCGTCAAACTAAACTGTTTGATGATAGAAAATTATAAGCGCAACGACGGGGATATATATACAAGTGCAATACTACACGTAAAATATTACATTACACCTGGGAGCAAACAAGGACATTTTTTACTAAATAAGGGCTTTCTACGGAAAAACAAAAAAACAAAAAACAAAAAACAAAAAACAAAATTGTTTTCAAAGTAAAGCAAAATGTTCCTTCTTTTTTGCCATTTTTATTGTGCCCAACAGTTTACAAAATACAACTAATGACTCCAAGTAGCTGTGCCTTAGCTGTATAGCATACCAATGCCTCATGTGAAGCATGCGGGTTCAAGTATCGTCCGCAGTAATATAGATAATTTTTATTAGACCCCTTCTGTGTGAATGGATAAATTACGGATAAACTTCTTATGGGTAGTAAAGATAACTTTCCACTTAAATAGAGGTTTGTGATCTAATTCGTAGCGTAATATCCACTATAGTAGTCCTAGTTAATGTAATTAGATAAAAAAAAAAAAAAAATTGCAAACAATGTATTGTTTGACTAAATGAGTGTTTACTATAGAAATGAGTATTTTCTATAAATATATAAAATTTGTTTTGAACCCAAAACAAAAGGTTATTTGTTTTCAACAAAAAATACCGTCAATAGTTTCAAAAAAAAAAAAAAATACCGTCAATTGTTTTTTACTTGTTTCCGCTCCATGCAAGATTTCACATGCAACGTTTGTCATGAATGTTATACCTATGTGAAATCATGCACCCACACCCATACGTTTGCACGTTCACACACACATACGTACACATAAGCGTGCGGCAGATGCACATGCATACATGCACGCCTGGATACACACATATACTCATACGCATGCACTCAAGCACAAATATTTTCTGATTGAATGAGTGGTTACTACTAAAAACAACAATTCGTTTTTAGCCCGAAGCAAAAAGTTATTTGTTTTTAGCCCAACCATAACTTTAATTTTTCTCATATTCACTCCACGCAACATTTAATGTGCAATATATTGTCTAATTGAATGTACATTTTTTATCAGAAAATAAAATTTGTTTTTTACCCAAAATAAAAAGTTATTTTTTTTACCTCAAACTTGCTTTTTGCTTATTTCTACTCCAGACAGCATTGATTATGAAATGTCACACCCATATAAAATGTTACATACATACACATGCATTCGTACGCGTGCGTGCACATATACACACACATGCACAGGCATACATACGCACGCATTTGCGTAAGTATCCTTATAGCCGGCAAGTATTGCTCCATATCCGACAGAAAGTTCTCCAATTCCTTAACATTTCAACTGCCATTGAAGTCCTTTGGTTTTATACCTCTATCTTCAAAATAGAACCATCGTCATTAAGGCTGTTTTTATGCTCTTTTTACCACTACTATTTCATCCTATAAGGTCTTAATCTTTTCTGCTTGACTCTATCAACTTCCTTATTTTCCATTCTTAAATTGTTAAGCCAAGTCTTAAAATCCTTTAACAAATTTGAGTAAGTCGATTGCAAAATCAAAACATGTTTCCTATTGCCCATAGTTAGGACAAAAAGGTTTGAATCCTCCTATTGGTGGCTCTCTACAAGTCTCTTTAGTCGGCCAATATATTATTCCTTGGCATCTGCCAAACTCATCACTATGTGAACTTGTCGTAACCAGGCTCTAATATCGCTATCACACGGTATGAAAACAACTACAAATTTTTTGCACCGTGATGACATCAAAGTCTTACTTTAACCAGCTAATTCCTTAAGAGCATCTCCAAATGCGCTCCCTAAATATTAACTAAGTTTTAGCTAAAATAATTTGAAAACTTTTTTAACTAGCAATTGTTAAGTGAGTCACTCCAACCATACTCTCTATTTGACTAAACAAATGAAAAAAGTCATACAATTTTCTTTTTTCAAAATGAAATGACTTGCTTTATCTCAAATTAAATATTAAAATAACAAGAGTGGGAGTTTAGCTAGGATGGTTTTGCTTTCCAAATTTGGTTAGGATGATTCAACTTTTCTAAAATAACTAATATAATAAAGAGTGGTTAGAGTTAAAAAAAGTTACATCATTAATCATTTTAGTTAAGGAAAATATATAACTAGTATAATTGAAAATGCTCTCACAAATGTGTTCGCTAATGTCCTTGGATCCCACAACTACATTGTTGTTATAGACAAAGGCACACTATATAGCAAAACACGTACAAACAAGGCCTATATGGCATAGCTTCCAAAAGTTGGATTTGGGCTTTTGGAAGGTAAAAGCAACTTGTGGGAGTGCTTGTGTGTACTCGCACAAATAGCTTCTTACTTTTAAAAATTTTTCCATAACCAATTTTACTAACTTCTTCGAGAAGAGCCTCCTTTTCTCCACCATTTTAATGAATTTTTTATATGGACAGTTTTATCCTTTTCCCCACTAATAATAAATCCAAAAATTCACCCATATCCCTTTCTTTTCTTCTATCTCTACCAACCAAGATTAAACCCAAATTTCAGGGATTTTCGCCATCCAAATTCCAACCACATCTCAACCCAAATCATATAAAAGAACGAAAAAAAAGCGGGAAAAAAAAGGATAAAAGAGAAAACTCAAAGTCAGATGAATATTATTTAACTAAATAAAAATGATCAAACAAAAAATTGAAGTCATTAGGTTGCTCACAGTGTTTAGTGGATCAACACCTTATCGAGTTCTTGCAAAGCTTGCTGAAACCTTCAAAATTGTTCCTTTGATGGCTTTTTATATTGGTTTGACTCGATTTGTTATTTCAAGCAGACCTATGACTGTAAGGGGTATTTTACATATTTATATTAATAGTAGGGAAGATGTTAGATTAAAATAAGACTAATGTGGAAAAAATGAGAGTTTTCCAAGCTACAGGATTTTTAAGGATTTTTCTAATAAATATTTGTTAATTTTAAAGGGTGTCTTTATAGAATAAGCATAGTTATCCATCTAGTTGCAATTACTTCAAACCTTGGGGATGTCGGGGCCATTTTTTCAAAGGAAAAAAAATACAAGAGTCAACTTGAGCAATGAGCAAATGTGTCATTTTACTATTTTTGCTTTTGATATATATATATATATATATATATTTGAAATTATTTGCTTTTGATCTTTTCTTAGATACTAGTAGTTCCCGAAATTACTGCATAAAACACGGCTAATTATTTTTCGAGACTTTAGTATCAATATCTTGAATCGGTAATTGCTTATAATAGTAGGAATTGGCAGATGCAAATCCTCAAAATTGTTTCCTACAAATGTTTCTTTTTACAACTTTTATTAATTTTGAAAGCTATTCTGTTTAATATATTAAAAAGAGGTTTTTCTTCGTCAATAGTTGCCAAAATTTTCATGCATTTGCTTATGATGTCGACACTGCAGCTCAACATTACTAAAAGATTTTGCAACTTTCACCATCCACCCACTTCTTCATTTGATAGCTAATTTCGCTTGACAATCTATAGATTCCACAACTAAGTTCCAATCCCTAGCTTCATGGAAAAAACTTGAGTGCACCCAACCGGATGTGCCACATGGTGTGACATAGATAGGATGCTCTATGCATCTATTACACCATAGTTCCTCTCCTAGATTTCACAAGAGGAATGGCCTCTCACCTCCCATTGCATAATCAAGCTATATCATAAAATATGGCTGCTCAAAGCACCCTCCTATCCAGTCATTAGCATTCTCTGATCTGAATCTGTTTTTAACCCACTTTTTTTGTCATGAACCAAAACTCATCTTCTGGCAGTATATAATTGCACTAAACATGGCTGGACTGGTGATTATGCCAAAAACCATTCCTTTATATTCCACTACTACGTAATGAAGCTAATAAATTGAATAAAACAATACTAAGACAATTACTTATAGAGGCATTTAGAGAAATAGAAAGTAGAAAAACTTTTAACATGAATTTGTGGAAAAGATAAGGTTGCCATGAGTACCTCGCAATACTTCACCAAAACTGTCCAATTAAGTAGCCTATCACAAGTTACAACAGACTAATTAAACAAAAATTTCCCACCTGATGAAAGGATTTATTGCAAATAAGGGCAACTTTAATTAAAATCATCAAGCAGCACGCTACAAGCCTACAAAGTTATACAACAAAAAGTGGCGAAATATCTTCTCTCCCCGAGAGAAGTATCTGCAGAAAAAGACTAGTTTTATTAGTTCACTCATAATCAATTCATCTCACCACATGAACTAATCTATAAGATAGTATGTCAAAAATTTTAACCAGGATCAGCTATAGTAACATTTCCGCAATCTGAACAGCATTCAGAGCAGCTCCTTTGCGAATTTGATCACCACAGACAAAGATATCCAACCTGCTTAAAATGTCTCATTAGTAAAAAGCTCTTTCACTGAAAAGTATTTATATTTATATTTATATCTAGAAAACGAGAAGATATGGCGTGAGACTAGTACCCGTAATTCCCATCTTGAGAAACATCTTGGCGGACCCTGCCAACTGCAACGTCATCTTTGTTTGATACCTCCAAAGGTGTAGGAAAGTGATTGGATGCCCGGTCATCAATTACTACTACCCCAGCTGCATTCTTGAGAATGTCCTTTGCTGTGTCCTGTAAATACAAATTATTAAGGTAAAGGAAGAATAATTTGGGAAATAATGGGGTTAAAGACCCGTTATCTAACAACATAACAAATTAACAATTAGTTTTGAGTCAGGAATCAAGAACAGGTGACAAACTGCTTGCAATTCATATAAAAATTCTCTTTTTAGCGGCTTAATCCGGAATGATGAACATGGCTAAAAATTTCATATTACAACATTGTGGCCATTTTTCTGTTCAGAGAAAATTCAAGCATAAAAGATAATTAAAAGAAACCTTTGCATGCAGCAAATCATTACCAAGATGATTGCACATGATAATCAAGCTTCACTTTTCATGCCATCAGAAACGCTTTTCTAAAACCAAAATGAAAAGGAAAAGACACTGTAGGAACAACAGGAAAGTTAAGCCACCACTGTGAAAACAATACCATACAATATTTTCTTCAAACAATGTTTTGCTCTTATTTTCTTCCCATAATGAGTCAATCTTTCTGGTTAGAATATAGAAGCAGAAAACCATATACCACCTAAAAAACATATATAAAAAATTCAGTGTCAAAAAGAATGGATCAAGGGCAAAGACACTTTTTGCAACCACATCCACAGACGACAACTTTAATTTAATATGTTCCTTCTCAGAATTTCACGAGCAAGAAATCCATCCACATTTCTAAAGAACATCTAGTAGATCTTGAAATTTAAAGCTCTTCACAAATCTCAATTTTGAGCTGCCCAGTACACTACCATATACATGGACTAGCCATAAGTCATATTTATCTCATATCTTTTAATTCATTAAAGCCATTTGTCTTTTCTCCTTGTATCAATAAAACATAAAGAAAAACAAAAATAAAACTAACAGAATCAAGCAAAAGCTCGAACAAATGCCAGCCTTCAGAAACCATATGAAGGCATAGACAAACATAAGTAATGTATAATTATCTATTCCTTCAAAAATGTCACTCCCATAAGATATGCTTTACGTCATCACTCAATTGCCCAGCTACTAAAACATAAGATGATTTCTAAGAACTTAAGATGTAAGTGATGCACTTTTAACGAACAGGCTCAGAAGCACACATGCCGAAGATGATGAATGAGTACTCCTAAGAAAAACAGATGATAAAATATATCACAATTCTAAATTCCTAATACAATCCCTGCATTCTTGACTCTTGTAATTAGCAGCTTAAAACTATTAAACAAAATTAAATCAACTCAATATTGTTCTCAAACTAATTACAAATAAATTTTACCCATAGTAGAAACACATTATTACAAATTTACAATTACAATTACGCTTCTAATGTTCCTTTATTATCATCTCTGTTTTCCAAATTTTAACTGATAAAAATCAAAACAAAAATCCCGGTTGCAACGAAAAAGATGGACACAACAGTTATGCAAGGCAAACTTTAAGCAGATCAGATTAAATTTAAGTCCCTGCCTCATAGAAGGTGTAACAAAAAGACATGGATCACCCCTTGCTTCAATGTTCAGTTGCAATTAAACATTCTAATATGTTCTTAATGTGGATTTTATCCTGATATGCATAGATGGTAACAGATAAATTGGCAAGTAGAGGGAGGTTTTGCCTTTACAAAAAAAAAAAAAAAAAAAAAAAAAAAAAGAAAAGATGTTATGCTGTGAGAAAAACAATTTAACTCAATTTAGTTCAGAGTATTCCATTGCAGTGAAAAGTGGGGCCTTTGACACGGTGAAGAAATTAATTAGCTAGAGATGGCTTGTTTCAAGAATGCTTTTCTCTTTGGCTCTTTTCTTTTAACTTTGAATTTTAGTAATGTAATACATTCAGAGCAATAGGAGTTTTGTTGTTTCCAAAAAACTATTGCTATTACAAGTTCATAACCAACAGGCACATTAACATAAAACTTGACCGAATTACCTCATCAAGAGGCTTCTCAAATTGAAGATTCACACTCTCAGCATGTGCACGCATAACAGGAACTCTTATGCACGTCGCAGTCACTCTAACATCCTTGTCATTCTGAAACACAACAAATACAAAGAAAAGGCATCTCATATAAGACTAAACACATTAACAGCCAGTTTTCAACCAATATATACAAACTCTAAAATTCCCTACCCATTTCATCAAATATTACAAGCAAACACTTCCAATACTTACCCAGATCTTCCTTGTCTCTTTCACCAATTTCATTTCCTCTTCATTGTACCCATTAGCAAGAACAGGTGCATTGTGTGAGAACAAATTAAAAGCATACTGCAAAAATCAAAACGATTCTAAAACATTATCTTCCGAAACTTAACGAAAAGACTAATCACACCATTGCTCATAAGACTATTAAGTACCTGCTGTTTAAAAATATTACAAGTAGGCGGTTTTCCTTCCAACACCTAAAAAACAAACATCAATTCACAAAAGACTAAAACTGAATATAGTAACTGTAAACTATCAAATTATATCAGAAACTTAATAGATTAACAAAACCTCACGGGTTTGAAGCTCAAGCTCTTCCATTGCAGCTGCACCAGCACCACTAGCTGCCTGGTATGTACTTACTACCATTCGCGTTACCTGAAACAAACAACACAATGAACCAATCACATTATAAGTCCAATCATAAAATTCGAAATTTGCAATGAAATAAGGGTAGGCACCTTGGCATGGCGATGAAGAGGGGTGGCAGCCATTAAGCAGATGATTGTTGAACAATTGGGGTTGGCAATCAAGGCACCTTTGCCGGTTCCGATTTTGATCCCATTCATGGCCTCAGGATTCACTTCAGGGATGACAAGCGGGACATTCTCAACCATCCGAAATGCAGAGCTATTGTCGACCACGACAGTGCCTTTATCGACGGCAATGGGTCCGAAGATCTTGCTGATGGACCCACCAGCGCTGAAGAGGGCGATGTCGACCCCATCAAAGCTGTTCTCCGTCAGCTCTTCGATGGTGTAGGTTTTGTCCTGGAAAGAGAGCTGTTTGCCGGCAGAGCGCTTGGAGGCCAGCATTTTGATGGAGCGATAAGGGAAGTCGCGGTCGGAGAGGACGGAGAGGAACTCCTGACCGACGGCGCCCGTCACACCCACCACAGCCAACGAGGGTCCCGATTCTTGGTAGGACATGCGGACCCTTGTGCTGATGAGTTTGGTTCTTGTGGGTTTGGTGGTGGGCAGTCTTGAGAGGAAGTGGGTCTGTGTTTGATGACATGTGAAGGCCGCCATTGAAGAAGATGTGCGAGAGGCGGCTGAGAGAGAAATGGCTTTGATAGTTTTGGAGGGGACTACTGCTACTACCGTTTGATGGGGGTTTTATAGGGTTTTGACGGTTTTGAACAGTCTTCCAATATTCATACTAATGAGTAATGAGTGGTATTTCAATGGATAATCCAAAAAAAAGTTATTATAGTTTATAAAAATATCTATTTTACTATTTATAATTTTATTTTTATCCAAAATCTCTCCTGACGTTAATTAAAAACCTCAAAATACTTCTGAAAGTGTGTGAAATGATAAAAATTCTCCTGATGGACATAATTGATGATGAAATCATGGAAGATAAAATTGATATTTTCTGTTAATTTTTTAACATCAGATAGAGGTTTTGGACAAAACTAAAATATAAGTTGTAAAATTAATATTTTTATAAACTATAATAACTTTTTTGAGATTATCACTATTTCAAAAAGAGCAAATTACTCATAAGCCTCTTGATGTTTGGGCTATGACAAACAGAGATAACGCTTGTATTTTTTTACAGTGTTCTCCCCGGTATTAACTACAACATCAACTTCGACCGTTAAAAAAAAAGGCTTGACTGTCAAAATCAGTAAAAAGATAAAAATACCCTTAATTCATTTCCACCATATAATTTTTTAAAAAAATGTAAAAAACTTTTTAAAAAATCTACATCATCCATCTCGAAAATATACAATTGAAATCAATTTCTTTAAATTCACTTTAAATAAACAAATTTTTTTAAAAAAATGAAAAAAAAAAAAAAAGATTGAATCTCCATATTAGATCTCCATCATCCATTATTGAGATGGACAGTAAAGATTCAATCTCAAGATTTTTGTGTAATATTTCAAAAAATTATTTTTAAAAAAAAATGTCCAATTAGATTGTTTAACAGTTTTTGTATTAAAAAAAAATTAACAAAACTTCTAAAAGTGATTATTTAACAATTTGAGTGGATTTAATTGTGGTTTTAACAAGCAGGTAGGGACTCACTTAGGTAAAATGATTATGAAATAATAGATTATGGATTTAATAAATCTTTTAAGATTACATTTGGTACACTATATTAATAAATCTTGTGAGAAATTAAAATCAAATTATTTAACAAGTTGGGTATAAAAAAGGGTATTTAATAAAACTTCTAAAAGTGATTGTTTAATAATCTGATTTGAAAGCAGTTTTAACAGGTAGGTAAGAACTGTTGGTTAATTTTTTAATAAACCAAATTTATTAAAACCTTCCAAGTGTACAAATCGTTTGACTGAGTATAGCGACAAGCAAGGGGTCGATCCCACGAGGAGTTTCAACTTACCTTAATTTTAAATTAATTTAAGACCTAAACTAGAGTAATTAAAATAAATAAAAAGGGCTTTTGGAATTAAATTGAGAATAAACTAAATTAATGCATAAAATTAAATAAAAGAAAATCAATGAATAAAAGCTTAGTTAGAACATCATATCCACCACTAAACAATCCCTCAATTTGCTAAAAAGATTAATAAAGCAAATTCATGATAATGCATGATGAAGATATTCACGACAATGTATGATTAACTCATGTCGTATAGATTCTTCCTTAATTAGTATACAAATCGCATGATGTTTACGTACATGCGTGAATTCCTAATTATAACCTAGTATGATGTCTACTTAGGTTTAATAATTGGAACCCGTTAAGCACTAGAAGAATATGAATATTACACAAATCCTATAACATTATGTCTATTCTAGATATCTATGAATTAATGACTCTCAATTGATTCGTAAGCAATTGATTATTGCAAACAAAAAATATGTATGTATGATGTGCAGTTTATATTCTCACTACATAATCCTAAAAATATATTTCTAAGGTGATCAATCAAAGAAACAAATTAAATAAAATAAAATTAAACTAGAGACATTAATTTCATATGCAAAATATAAATCTTTATTGAAAAGATAAACAAATTGAGTTCATGTTTAGGGTTTCAAATTAGTCCTAACTAATAAACTAACTAAATAAAAATAAAGAAAATAAAATATAAAACTGAAGCCTTCAACCTTGCTTCTCTGCTTCTCTCTCTGTCTTTTGATCCTATCTTCTGATCTCCTCCAATTGAATGGTAAAAGCACCTATTTATAGGCAGACAATCTTTGAGAGACAAGATTTCCTCAATTGAGAATGATTCTACTTCCAACTTTGATTTAGAATTAAATTTTGATTTGGAAAGTGAATCTCTTTTATTTTTGGACTAAAACTCTTCCTAATTGCTTAACTCATTAAATTAGGATGTTTCAAGGTTTAAGAAATTGATTAAGAATGCTAAAAGAGGAAATTCGAATTTCTTATATTTTTCCGTAGCTGTCAGGTCTCGTGACAGTCTAACATTTAAACACTAAATTTGTCATAACTTTCTCTAGAAAATTCCAATTGATAAACCGTCAGCGGCTATGGAAACTAGACATCCGGAGCTTTAATTTGATAGGTTATAGCTCACACAACTCGAACGGTACACTTCGTACGAGCTCCCGCAAGTCACGTCACGATTCTGCCCAAAATTCTGCAATTTTCTTCTAAAACATTCTCCAATTCCTTGAGGTGCAATTAATCTTCAAAAACCCTTCGATTCCATCATTTTTCTTCTCAAAACCTAATTCAAAACATAAAAGCACAAAATGAATTAAAAGTACCAATTTCACACAAAAACATAGCATAAATAAGAGATAATATGGGTATAAAATAATGATAATTAATGACTCAACAATGACTTACTTATGTAAGATAAATAAAATAATCTATTGTGGATTTAATAAAAGGATGTTATGAAAAACCTCTAGAAAGTAGACTAATTGTGACTAGTCACCCAAATTTTTTTATTAGAGGAACCATCCCTTATCGTTAACTTTCTATTCAAAATGTTCATATTTTTTATCCAATTCCATGAAATAACTAAAATATTATTGTCCAGATTCTAAAAAATCTCTATCATACCCTTTAAACTTATGTAATGAGTGAAATGTCCTTCAAATTTATTGATTATTAATTAATAATAATATTAAATAAAAAAATAACAAAAAAATTAATAACTTTCTCAAAAAAAAAAAAAAAACAAATTAAAATGATTTTCACACGATAGACGGTGGATATTATTTATTTATTTTTTTAATTTTTCATAAAAGTATAAAAACTAAGTAAATAAATATATATATTTCATCACCATTCACCACCGTCTCTCTCTCTCCATTACTTCTTCTTCTTCTTCTTTTTCTTCTTTTTAATTTTTCATAAAAATATAAAAACTAAGTAAATAAATATATATATTTCATCACCATTCACCACCGTCTCTCTCTCTCCATTACTTCTTCTTCTTCTTCTGCTTTTTCTTCTTCTTCATTGAACCCAATTGAATTGGGTCTTCTTCTTCTTCTTCTTCCTCCTTCTCCTCTTCTTCCTCTTCTTCCTCTTCTTCTTTTTCTTCTTCTTCTTCTTTGAACCCAATTGAATTGGGGTTTGTCGTGATAAACCCAAACTTCAACTTGGTTCGACAAACCCAAATTCAACTGGGTTCATCGAATCTAGATGTTTGAATTTTTTTTTTTTTTTTTATCCTTAAGATGAGTTGATGGTAGTGGATTGATGGTTTGATGATGACAATGGTGGGTGTGATGAACCCAAACTTCAACTAGGTTCGTCAAATCCAGATGTTTGATTTTTTTTTTCCTTAAAATGAGTTGATGGTGGTGGATTGATGGTTTGATGATGATAATGGTGGGTGTGATGAACCCAAACTTCAACTGGGTTCGTCAAATCCAGATGTTTGATTTTTTTTTTTTTCCTTAAGATGAGTTGAAGGTGGTGGATTGATGGTTTGATGATGATAATGGTGGGTGTGATGAACCCAAACTTCAACTGGGTTCGTCAAATCCAGATGTTTGATTTTTTTTTTTTTTTTTCCTTAAGATGAGTTGATGGTGGTGGATTGATGGTTTGATGATGATAATGGTGGGTTGATGTTGCAAATAGTGGGTTGATGATGGTGGATAGAGAGTGATGTATTGTTCATGTTTCTAGGATATTGGTTAAGGGTTAATAAATGAGTTTTATTTTTTATTTTTTTTATTTTTAATGAAGATGAGTTTGTTGTTTAGTTTTTGGTTGATGTTATTGTCATCACTCAAAAGTAGAGATCCAATCTCTAGATTTGATCCTCATCCCTAAAAAAATATTTTTTAATTGAAAAAACTTTTTAATTTTTTTTAAATAATGTCCACCGTCAATCATGAAATCATTTTTATTCTTTTTAAAAAATTATTATTTTTAAAAAATTATTAATTATTTTGTTTTTAAAATTTTTTATTGTTTTATTTTTAAAATTATTTTAGTTTTTTTTTTTTTATTTTACAATTTTCTATCAATTTTCCTCATTTTAAAATTTCAATTGTTTTATTAGATTATCATTTTGCCCTCAAATTCTAATACCGGTTGGGGTTTTTAGATAATAAGGGGCAGTTTACCTAACAAAAAAAATCGGAGACTAATCATGATTAGTTTACTTTCCAAGGGCTTTTCATAATATCCTTTTAATATATCTTTTAAGACTACATTTGGTACACTTTATTATATTATATTAAATTGTATTGGATTAAAATGTGTAAGTACCTATGAACACAATAATTGACCTAGAGAGGAGTGAATAGGTTGAATAAAAAAAATTCATTTATCTTTGCTATATGCATGGTGGAATAATTAAATAAAAAATAATGATTTTTGCACAGAAAACCCAACAAGGTTAAAACCACATAACTAGACGCCGGTCTAGCAACACCTTTATTAGATGGATTATAAATTTCTTTCATAGCAACCCCTTGCCTAGAAATCTAATCCCTCTCTACTCAATAGCAGTCCTAGTTTTGTCTTTCACAAACTTAGCAGGACAACTTCATATATCTTTCAAATCCGCTACACCTTTGAATCCACCTCCTTGACTCACTCGCAAGCAAAACAAACTCCCTTTAAAAAATTTAAGGTTGATGTTTGTAAATCAAGTAACATACTTGATCAAAACATAACACAAGAATTCAAATACAATGTAAGCACTCATACTAATAATTTAGAATTTGAAACAAAAACTAATCTCTCTTGAAGCTCTCTTAAAGGAAATAAGTCAAGAATAAGAGCAGTAGCTTTTTATAAGACAAAGACACATTCATAGTGTAGAGATTTAGAGTTAAAACCAATTTATAAAACTTCCCCAAGTAAGATTCTTAATCTAAGTTTAGACTTTGAATTCAATAAGAAATGCAAATTAGGAAATCTTAAGGAAAAGTCAATTTCTAGATTAATCAAGATATATTTACCCTTCCTTACTTGTATGTTGGGCTTATGTGTCGTTACAATTTTGCTTGTAACTTTGTCATCCAACCTCCGTTCAACTCACAATTTTTTCTAATGGTTAGCTGACATCTAGTTGTATCATGAGGAGTTCATCTCCACAGAATATTTGCATCAAGATGAAAATACCTTTTCTTTTAGACCCTCATGATCAAACTTTATGAAAATCATACAAACACATAACATATATAATGAATATATACTTATAAGTCACAAGACCACATGCTCATAATCCTAAAACATTAATAACATAAATTATGACATGAATGCAAACTTAAAATTGATTAAACATATCAAATACTTAAGGAGATAAGACATTGAAGTTGAGAATGGTTAGTACGACTCTATGAACACCTTCAAAAGCTTGAATCTTCTTTTTTTTTTTTTTTTTTGGTCTTCAATTACTAACCATACAACCTATGAAGCTAATGAAAATAAATATAAAAACCATTTTGACATGAAATAAGTCAATTACAAAAATATTGAACTTACCAAGTGGATTAAATTGTATAGTATAGAACTGTATTATTCTTATATAATCTTTTATTTGGTGATATTTCACATTTTATTATATTGTGTTTGTATTAAAAACATAATAAAACTTTTAAACTAAAATAATACTAAATATATATTTGATGTGCTAAAATTTTAAGAATAATTAAAAAAATTAAGCTATTTATACTAAATAAAAATTAAAATACTTTATTTTCATGTCTATTCTAAACCTTTTATAGCACTACAATTAATATAAAATTTATCATCTATATATATATATATATATATATTACTTTTGAAATTTATAACAATTTTAACAATATAATAACCAAATAGTAGACTAATTAACTTTACAGTAAATTATTTTTTTAGCATAGCTAACTGTGATTATTTTAAAAATGACAACAATACCAAATTGATCAATATAAGATGGGATTTTTTTTTTTTTTTTTTTTTGAAAAACCGATCCATAGAAGATGATATCAATCCTCTTTGGTCCAAATAAACAAGGAAAATTCTTTTTGGCCCAAAAATAAAAGTTATTTGTTTAGCTTTAGATGAAACTTCAATCGATTTTAGTTCAACCTAGGAAAACATTGCATGTATAATATCACAAAAATGGAAGGCCTTTAGAACAATAGTGTCAAAAATAATCGGATAATTTTATGATAAAATAGAGTAGTTTTAGATTTTTTTAAAAAAACTTAAGATTTAAGATGGAGTGTATTTAAATGAAAAAAAAAAAAAAAAAAAAGAATAGTGGCTCTATTATCACCCAAAAAACTTCACTCCACACGCAATTTTTTATAAAATTCATCACTATCAAAATATTAATGAGTAAATTACTTTTAAGAACATAGTACGTAAGTTCACAAAAAAAAAAAAAAAAAAAAAAAAAAGAAAAATTGTCACCCATTATAGATAATAAAACATTCCTTCATTTAGAACTTTTATCGAACATCTTATATGTGTCATGAGAAAAACAAAGACGAAAAACTTACTTATTGTTTAAAATAAAGAAATTGCATAATTTTTATAATTCCTAAAAAAATGATACTATTGTTTTTTTTTTTTTGGTAGAGAAGTATATAAAGAGAAACGAAAACTCTCATGAATATCCGTAGATCTATAGTGTTCTTGTCACATCTCAAGTAAACACACATTTTCCATTTAATTTTCCAAAGCTCTTAGGTTCCTCTATAATCATTTGTTCTACATTTTATTTTCCTTTAATTATTTCTGTTATATTATGATTAAAGTTCTAAGTATAAACATACGATATTTTTCTACCCTGAGAGTTCTTTTTTGATAAGATGGATTAGGATAAACTCTTTAATGTTACAAGAAGGATCCCATAGCCGATAGAGTTTGCATCACAAAACAGGCTTGCACCCTTGATTATCAAGGTTAAATTCTTGTTGGCAACCTGCAATTAGTTTTGATGATTCACTTTATGCCAATCATAGAAGCAAATTCAAGACAAGTTTGTTCATACGAGAGGAAAAGAAAATAACGAACTAAAGGGTAATTTTAGGTTTACATAAGGTATACAAAGTAAAATATTTAATTTTTAATTTTAATGATGGTTATACAGAGTAAGTATGTGAGAGCAGAAATTTTTTGGGTAACAGACGGAGACAAAAGAAGAAAATTTTCTAAAATCAATTGAATATCAGGGGATATTATTTTAAAAGACAAGCAGCACCAAATTGGTCCTGATTTTGGATTCTTATCACATGCATTTAAATATGAGTCAAATTTGACAACATCCACTTACTGTGTCAGACATGAGAACAGAACATCCTTCCCCATGTTTGATCATAATGTCTCTCACATATTTTAGAAGAGAAAACATGTGGGGACGCATTCATTCTAGATTGATTTGTAATTCATACACAATCTTTCTTATACATATGCTTCCAGTTTAAAAGCAAGAGACATGCTTTTCTAATATATATTAGAAAAAAGTACAATTCAAGTTTAGTTTTAAAGATCATCTGCCATGCAATAATTAGAATATATGAGACATTTATAGATTGGATTAGGACTCTCTACCATTAAACCGCAAGGAAGGATAAAATTCAAAATTATCATAAGACTAGTAGAAGCATAAAATTCTCACACTCTGCATGAGAGAAGTTATATTCAACTTAACAAAGTTGAGATAATAAAGTTGAAACTAGAATTCATACTGCAATATTGAAACAGTATGAGTGTAAAGATATGGATTAGTAAGCTTCCCTGATTCAATTTAGGGGGATACATTAGTTAGATGGGGTACTGTAACATCCTGAAGAGCAATAAGCTTTGCTCGACCACCATACTCTTCCGGTACAAGTTCTTCCCCCACTTCCCTCACAAAATCCTTCTTTTCTTCTTCATTGGTAATGATCACTATCTGCATTCATGGTCACAAAAACAAGCTAAATACAGAATCAACAAAATCCTGCTGACTAACGTCAGAATTTGACTCTATGATACAATACAATGAATACTGACATGAGTAATTTAGATAGATGAAATGAGATGCATTGGCAAAGCATATCTACCCATTTACCACTTGAGGCAATGTCTAGATGCCGTTTCAGTTTACTTACTAAAACATACCTTTTCTAGTGTTGCCTTCTCAAGGAAGCGGGAAACCATTCTCCAAACACTGACAAAGAATCGTGGCATGTGTAAGATGTAGCACTTTGCTAAGCGTTCAGGGTAGTAAGCCTGCATGAATGAGAGTTCAAAGCAACATAGTTATTGATTAAAAATGCATGGAAGTCAAAACACACACACAATAATATAAAAATAACACGCAGTATATGAAAAAGTTCTACTGAAAATAGCCCTATGCTAACCTCCAAGGAAAATAGGTATTTAAAGAGGCCTTGAATTGGACGGCATGATTACCATATATCTACTTACACTCTAAAATTGTGCTCAATTTTCATCATTAACTGTTTTAGACATGAATAGATGGAAGGACAGAGGGGCAAGAACAAGAACTTTTCATAAATATCTGAAGCTAGAAAATGTTTTAATTAGTTTCAAACCAAGACAAAAATTTATATTGATTGCGATAATTAAGAACTACGCATAATGGACTAGTTCAACCAGAAGGTAACAAAGATATGTATAACCAAGAACTGTCATTACAGCTTCTGTTCCTCACAATGGTACCCAAGCCTACATTTGTGGTTGCTTCATGGAGGATTCACATGTTTGTAAATGTTTTCTATATTTCACCTCAATTTTATTCTTGTATCGTGGCTGCAAAATAGAGATCTCAAAAGATAGATGCTGGGGTAAGAATGGCTCAGTAACTCTAATAAAAAACAGTAGCCTGTCTGTCATTAACAGATGCTAACATCAGATATAGTACGCAGCCATTTTTGTTTTTCTGTGCTTACTGTCACGGTATTGTGGCTTCTCATTGAAAATCATGGATATTATCCATTCCACTAGAATTTAGCAAAGCGTCAATTCAGTTCAAATTAGAGTTTGATGTGCAATTAAAAGTTTTAACAGACCACCAAAAAGTCTAACTTATAATGTAATCCTCTATAAGAGTGCTGTAGAGGGTTACATAGGATTCTTAATTTACAAAAAGGGCATAATAAATGGTGCTCACATCAAGAGAATTATAAACTCCAAAATTTTAAGCAAGTGTGAATGCTTTGGCAAAAGGCTAGGGGAAGCAAATTTAAAAAAAAAAAACTCTGTTAACACATTAATCACAATGTCTAAGCTCACAGATAAGCATCTCATAATAACACCTTATGTGTAAGGCCAGAGTTATTTAAGATGCTTATCATGTAGAGCAATAACCAAGTCCATTTTGCATGCAATGTTATCTATTAAGTGTACATGTATTTTGGTAAGGACTGACCAACAAATAGAATCCAACTTTGACTCAATAAGACTTCCAAAAACAACCACGTAGCAATTAAACCATTGCCCTGTTTTTTATCTTTTTCCTTGTGCAATTCAATGTTCATCTTCCACTTAGATATGCCACAGCCCACATGAACATTTTGTTCAAAGGGAAGAGAAAAAAAAAAAAGCAAAGAAGAAAATCTTACCTGTAAAAATTGAAATCCAGTAATCAATCCACGAGCATCAATATTTTTGTATGTAATTTGTTGCAGATCAAGAATACCTATCAACTTTTCATCTCCAATTTCTCTTTCTTTAAAAGAGCTGAAACAGGTGCAAGAAAATAGCACATGAAAATGATCTTTAGATTAGGAAACTATTGAAAAACATTAGCAGATCATAGAAGCACAATATGAGGTAGTATAAGCCATAAAACACAGTGGTTCAGCATAGATATCATTTTATCAAATTAGAAAGTTCCAAAGCATAGATTTCATATCATCAGTGGACTAAACCAATTTAAGAGAATGTTTAAATGAGGTCAAGAAGTTTGAATTTAAATTACAATGAACTGACAAGAAAAATGTGCTATCAATGCAGAAGACTTAGAGATCCTATGTGATCTTTGCAACAAAAGTTACATGTCCTTTGTAGTTATGCATAACTAGGAAATTTTGGTAAAATACAAGTCTTTAATTCTCCAAACTATCTAGTTATTAAATTGTCAAAATATCGGATGACTTAAGTTTTAAATACTTTAATATCCAAACTTCTAGCTCACTCCCTCTCTCTCTTTTTTTCATATGAACCTTGAGAAAGACCAATATTTGAAATTATGATTTACTAGCCCTTCTTGCCATCTACTTGACTTTAATGCTTTTCAAACTCTCGCTACACTTCTCTACACTAGAGCTGCTAGTTAAACCGTATCATGCTCAGACACACATATACATGGTACTAAACAGCATTAACAGATTTCATTCTACTATTCATCATTCTCTTTCTCATACTAGTTTACACATAATGATGGCCCTAAATACCCATATTCTGCTCAGAACAATTGGGCTACTTTTGGCATTCAAGATTAAAAGATAGGAATTTTGTTTATCTGATAGAATTGGAATGTAGAAAGCTTACTACTACAATCTAGTGCTTAGCACCAGAGGGTATTGGCATTCGATACAACCATCAAAATAAAGAGAGAGAAAGATAGAAAGAAGAAAAAGCAAATAATTTTTTAAAAAAAGGAAATTGAATGATCAGTCTATGGGCATTAGTTTTCATCAATCGCCCAGGCCTGCCAGACTTCAGCAAGGATGGTCAGCACTAATGGCGGCCAATCTCTCTCTTATATACCAAAACACATCCTTCAAATTTTTTCAAAAGCAGTAAAATTTACCAAGTTAACTACTTTGGTTTATTAATAAAAGCATTACAGAAATTGACTAATACCTTGCAATTGTTTTGTCTAGCAAGTGGACCACGAATTCTGCACCAAAAGACAAGCAAAATGAATCAAACAGTCACTAGCTAGTTGTTCTCAGGACAATAGAGGGAAGCGCAAATTATCTTCAATTCATTGTTTTAATATAATCGAAAATTAAACTTTTGGCCACTACTAAAAATCAGCATGCCCAACTCTGAAAAACCATTAAGAAGTAATATTTATTTTCTTTTAATTTTTCCATTTAGGGATTAAATGTTTGCTAAAATAATTCAAAGCAAAGTGAAAGTTATCTTCAAGAATCTACATGATATTGCTTATTAACTTTGTCTGCACAAATTACTAATTGGAAGGATCATATCACTCATTACTCAGCACTCAGCACTTAATGATTCATTAGCAGATTAACAAAAACATGGACTATGCAGAAATACTGGATGGAAGATGATTCAGAGATATTACAATTATCTTGATCAATAACAAAGTGGATGATCAAAATGCAATGAAGCACTATTGCAAGAACAGACAATCTTTAAAAACCAGAGGAGGAAAATTTTAATTTCTCAACTGACAAAGTCAGCAACAGACACTGCTTAGAGCCATATAAAGACCACTATTTTAACAAGTTTAACTAAGGCACAATATACAGTTCAGATTACTTTATTTTTATGAGTAATTAAACAACCTATGCTCAATAAACAACACTTAAAAGACAAGCAATGCCAACCAAATCCACATGGATATAGTTGACCAACATGATGCCTTGCAGAGGAAAAGGGAACGCAATTAGGTTCACACCACGTCCATAATTTATTTAAATAAAATCTCCCCCAACATGGTTGAACATGATATCTCCTTCCCAACCATAAGTTAGGATTTTTTCCTGGTCATAGGCCAACAATCAATATTTATGTAGATCAAAAAAAAAAATATATATATATATATATATATACATTCATCACAGAAAGAAGGGGCTGATGATTTGATGACTGTGACCATTAGTCATTACAATATTATTGCATCTTGACTGCATATTCCTAAATCTCATAACAAACATATGGAAATTGGTTAACAATTAAAAACCAAAAACCAAAAAAAAAAAAAAAAAGGTCTAGAACTCCAAGCCAAGTACCAACCAAATAATATGATCCAAATAGTCCAAGTCACATAAACTTATATGACGGAAGTTGTATCCAATATCACATTCATGAGATGGTCCATACAAGCCATACAAGGAACAAAAGCATAAAATTCTCCTATCAATAAATTATCTTATAGATGAAGCATAACCAAAACACATATCCTATATAATATGAATCACAAATTTAGAAACTTTATCATGAAAGAGAATTGATACAGATATGATAGTAGTTACTCTTAAATTGAGGCTGATCCTTAGAAGGAAAATGCTCGCACGCTTTGAAAAGCAGCACCGCATATCCTTCTCTGGATAGACCTTGCAGAAAACTCTTCTTTGGCACCAATTCATCAGGTATCTCAGACTCAGATATGAAGCCGTTTGGCACCATAGTAGCCCTCCATTTCTGCCACTGAACAAACATCTTCGCTGCCTTTTCTGGGTCCATTGATCTCGCAATCAAGAACCTCATCAATGTAGGGTCTCCATACTTCTACAAGAATAACAAACAAACAATATTTCAAACTTTATTAACTGAAACTGCATGTCTATGTCTATTGACTTGTTACCTCCGTTGAAGAACCAAGCTTATGAACCGATTTTCTCATCTGGGTCAAAGCAATCTCTATGTTTTTCTCCATAGTTAGCTCGTGTTAGCCAAAAACTGAACTGGGTAGGACTCAATTTGAGATGAAGCGAAAAGGGTGTTTAATTTATAGCTTCAAAAGTTCAAAACTTTAAAGAAACATCAACAGGGATAGAGGAAGAGAGAGAGAGAGGAAAAAAAATAAAAACCATATGTGTGTGAATGAGAATAAAAGCGTTAGCGTTGACGAAAATGAACAACCTCTGATATAAAAATGTGACAAAAGATGGAGGAGAAATGCGATAAACAAGATAGTGCTGGTTAGTTGGTAACTTGTTGGCAACAAATAGTCTTGAGTGTTGACTCGTGTGAGAACTCCATAAAAAAAGCAGCTTTTTGGACTCGTGCTTTTAGGGAAAGTAGAAAATTGGAGAATAGTTAATGGGTAGTTAAAGTCTTAAAGAAGCCATTCTTTTATCGGGTGTCCGTGTCATTTGTTCTGTGACCGAACAATTTTTTCCGCCTCTCACGTCTCACCGCCCTGCACAGAATATATAATGGTTCGAGTTAAAGCATCTCCATCTCCAACACTATCATATATTTTTTAATTTCTATTTAAAACAAATTAATTTAAAATTATATTTAGATTAAGTAAATTTTTTTATTTTATGATAATTAACCCACCCGTTGTTTGATTAGATTTGACAATCAACCACGTAAATATGAATAAAAGATCGAAATATCATTAATGGTTGAAAATGTAACTGTTTTGACCCAGTTCACTGAATAAAATGTTGAAAAAACAAAATTAAAATGAAAATTACATACACACTGCATCAAGCATACAAATCAAACACATCTAAGCATGTAGATACATCAGACATATTAATACATATAAACTCATAAATTAGATAACCATAAGAGCAACGTTCGTAAATACGTGGTATGACACTATATAGGCACCCCATCGTGGTATAATATGGTACGATCGGTATGTTTTATACAGACATATATATGATAAATAGTTAAAAAAAATTAATTTTTTAATAGCTACTTTTAAAACAGAAAACATTATTTATATACATTTTTAAAAATTTTTAGTATTTATTTTGTATTAAATAAATATTTATTTCTTATTTTACTTAAATTTTTATTTTTTAATGTTTACTTAATTATATTAAACACAAATTTTTATTTTTTAAGGGTAATACGGTAAATTTAAAATATTTTTATAAAAAATTTATTAAATTTATACACAAAAAACGAGATGGGAAGCTACTTTTTTGACTTATACAGTAAAGCCAACTCTTACTTTTATCAGTTTTTTTTTTTTTTAAAAAAAAAAACCACAAGTATTTTATCATCTCTCCTCCTTCTCCGAATCCTTTTCCACCCACCTCTCCAGTTACTTCTCTCTCACTCATTTTCTCCTCCTCTTCTTCTCCTCTAAATTTTATTTTCCTCCGATCCCAACTGAGAGAAGTCATCGAAAAGCTTCTACCAATGCGAGAAGTCACCGAAAAGCTGCTGCTAGTGAGAGAAGTCGCTGAAAATCTTCTGCCGGTAAGAGAATTTACCGAAAATGAAAACTAGACCCGTTGGTAAGGAGATAGTGTGAGGAAGGCACAGCTGATCGACAGGTTTGAGAGATTTTTAGGGTCGTTTGCCTTTTATATCCATTTTTTTTCTTTTTTCTTTTTTTTTGTTGAAACCTAACCCACCGGTATAATGTCATTTACGCTCGTATCCATATCATATGATCATATACGGCCGTACCGGTATACCTTATATGGCTAAAAATTCATATGGTCGTATAGATATGTTTCATCGTCGATATAGTTAACTGAGATTTGATTTCTTGGAGTCGAAAATACCCCTATAATTTACTCTAAAAAGTCTTGTTTATCCTCTACTTTTAAAATAATCAATTTAAAAATTTTTAATTGATAATTAAATAATAAAAATTAATCAATAAACTCAATATTCTATAAATACATGGGGTTATTCTCAAGAAAAGCATTAAAAAATCAATAAGAAAAGTCAAAAAGATCAAAAACTTAAAGAACTTTGAATAAACGAAATGATGCAAAACACTTTTGAAGTCTGAAAGCATAAAAGCTTTTATGCTTTCCAGTCTAAAGAAGAAAGAATGGAGAAAAGGTCGATGAAACAAGTAAAGAAAACATGTTTATGAAAGAGAGATGATGAATTAGCAAAACTCTAGTGATGAAGTGATCTTTGTTCCCATTAGATGGAGCATTGAAGCCTTTAGAGAAAGAGATGGTGTCTTCATCGGAGATGGTCGTCAGCTCCACCAAATAGAGAAATCTGCTCCATCTCTAATAGAATAATCGCCATCGGATGAGGCGGATGCTTCATCTATTTTTTTCTTTCTTTTTTTTTTTTTTTTTGGTTCGAAGTGATTAATGGATGAAAATTGGGAAAATATTTTGTGATTTTTGTTTTAAAATTTGACTGAAAAATGGGGAAAGTTGGGTTTTTGTGAAGAGGGAGATCTGAGTTTTTGAAGAACTTGTGATTAAAGAGTTTGTGTTTGAGAAGAAAATAAATTTCTACCATCATCATTGAGGTATAGATTTATTATTCATCTGTTATGATATAGTTTTTTCTTTTTTAATCGATTTTTATTAAATATATTTGTAATTGTTTGTTTATGAGACTATATTTTTGGTTGTTCTAAAATGACTGTTTTATCTTTCATTTCTTAGTCAACCGTTACAATTAACGGATGTGGACTAATGGAATGGATGCTGCAGTAATTAAATGGAATTGTTGAATATTAAAACTAAGGGTGTGTTTGTGTAATTAATCCCATTTTTTATGCTTCAATTAAACCTTGTTTTTAAACGCAAAAACAAACCTAGTTTCTCCAAGAAAGTGATACACACCTTCTTCTCAGCCTTTTATTTCAAAAAACCACCAAGATGTCTCAAAGAACAAGTCTATTTATCTCAACATATAGGGAAAAATTGGCTATTTAGAGTTTTGTCTGGCTTTGTTTCATTAGAGTGGATGGTCTAATGATTGAGTTTTTGCGCCCTATCAACTGACATCTCTTCACTTTATACTTTTACTTTTTATCACTTTTTATTTTCCATATTGTCAAATCTCATTAATTTTGCTAGCTTCATCCA
Source organism: Nephelium lappaceum (assembly GCA_021234005.1). Lineage (NCBI taxonomy): Eukaryota > Viridiplantae > Streptophyta > Magnoliopsida > Sapindales > Sapindaceae > Nephelium > Nephelium lappaceum. Next base: position 9,760,668 of record CM038003.1, read on the forward strand.
CGTGTCGGACCTCTCCTCATGCTAAATGACAACTTTGCCTCTCAATCAATTTACTCTAAAAGCAATGGGCTAACGACGGTTGGATTTATTATAATAAAAATAAACAATTTACTCCGTCTGAATATGTTTTCTAATTGGATAGTTAAATTATAATTTTTTTTCTATTTATAATACATCAATAATTTTTTGTTTTTAATATGGATCTATTTTGACCAAAAAAAAAAATTGAAATACATATTCTCTTCTCTAATATAATTATTTAAAGCAATATATAGATGTATATATGTACACACACACACATACTTTTGACCTATCACTATAAAATATATGTTTTTCTCTCTTTTCTTTTATATTTTACAACTAAGTAAAGAGAAAATAAAACAACTTTTACTATTTTTAATTGGTTAGAAAGGGTAAGAAATCATATTCAGCATTCTTAGGAGAGTTTCTCAATTAAGAAACTCAGAGCATCTTCAATGTAAGTTTTTATTTGAATCTAATTTGTTGCCACATGAGATCAATAGATAATCATGTAAAAAAAAATCTATCCAATGCAATTATGTAACTCAATTACAGAGCTAATGTAGAAAAAAAAATTGAAATTATGGAGATGAATATCTCACTTGAGAAATTCTCCTAGAAATCATAGTTAACATTTTTCATTCATTTTCCCATCAAAATAAATTACAAAATTTTTATTAAACAATGTTATTCCAAAATATAACCTCTTTTTTTCCTCAAAGAGTCCAAAACTTTAAATAATATGAGAAGAGATAGTATATAAATGTTTTATAGTGATTGGTTATAAATTAAATGTATATTTTATTGTAGATAATTGCATTTGAGATGAAAAAAAATATTTTTAATTTTTTTGCCAAGATGGATTGATATTGAAAAAAGGTGATGATGTATCATGAATAGAAATTAAAATTTCATTATAGTATTGGAGATGCTTTCGTATTCATATTCTCTATTATTGTTATTTTTTTTTGTCACATTAGCTTCATATTTGGGTTAAATAATTATATTAGAGATGACTCATTATATATCCATTTTATGTGACAAAAAATTCAACTTAAATAAATAATTACATTAGAGATACTTTTATACCTTCAAACATAAATACTCCATAACACTTGAAAATAAATATTAATTTTAATGAAAATATCAACAAAAATATTACAATATTAAAGTATCATATATATGTTTAAAAGATTAGTTATATTTGAAATAATCTTTTATATCGAGCATTTTAATGCATATAAAAAGTATTGAAATATATATATATATATATATATATATATATATATTGTGTGTGTGTGTGTTGTCTTGATGTTTACTTTGTTGTTATAAGTGGAAAAATATCCAAGATTCCTTGAAATTTCTGTAACTACAACCGTAAAACAGTATTTCTTTTACCATGCAAGTAGGACCCTGATCCTCTTACTAACGCTCATGCTTTCCATGTTTGAATGGTTGTTTATAGCGTGGGATTGGAGATAAAGACGGGAGACTAATTTATAACTGTCATCTTAATTTTGAGATAATATAATAATAATATAATATTTATAGATAAATTTATTATATTACTTAAATAATAAATTTAGGTAAATTTGTTGATAATACAGTATTATTTATGTTTTAAATATCCACTACAGGCCCGATCCAAGTAGGTTTCCAAACAACTAGTCAAAAGGTTTAATTTTCTGCTTGACTTTTCTCTTCCCTTCATTGACAAATACTCTCTGTCTCTGTATTATAAATTTATAATATTATTTTTCTTCCCTTCTTAATTAACAGGTCTTGTTTACCTTTTTTTTATTTATTTTATTTATATTTTCTTAAATTTAATATATCTAAATAACTTAAAAGTTATAATCTACTAAAAAATATCAATTCTAATTTTATTATTATTAAAAAATTATTTTTTAAAAATAAAATAAAATAATTATGTTTTAGTTTAATTATATCTAATCTAAATCATGATGTACTAAATAAAATATTGTATTATATCTAATCCAATCCAGCATGTTAAATTAAGCCTTCACTGTCGAATGGGTTGATGTTGATCTCTTTTGGTTAAATACTAGGGGATTGAGATATATTTAGAAGTAATCTATACATTTTATAGAGATAAATATTAACTATCTTGATGCTATAATTTTTCAAATCAACAAAAATAATTTTTATGAGATAATATGGTAGTTAATGTGGTAATTTATTGTGTGAATTCAAAATAAATAATTAAATAGATAAAAGCATTAGAAAATATATAATTGGTGCTTGGTACTTGGTAGAATGAAAACAAAATTGATTATATCATGTTAATTCAGGTTGGATCCTTCTTAGATGTATAGAGATTCTTGCGGACAAGTTATTACTATGTATTTTTTTATAATACATAAGCATATATTTTTTTGGCTTTTAATTTGATGTTGATGGTAACAATCTCCGATCAAGATTACATATTATATGTATGATTAGAAATAAGGATGGTAATTGGTCTCCCAAGGCCAAAATCCTCAAATATTCATTCCATTTACGGAAAAGATTTTTGAGATTTTTGAAATCGAAGATGGGGATGGAAAGATTTTTGAGATTTTTGAAGTCAAGGATGGGGATGGATTTTCATCCCCAATTCCCCCTTTATTTTTATACAAAAATAAATATATCTTCACATTGTAAATAATTAAATTTAATTTTATTATTTTAATAATTTAAAAAAAATGATTATTTTGTGTAATTTTTTCTCAAAAGACAGAAAGACCTTTGTTGCCTAATTTTACTTACCCAACTTAAGTTACAACTTTCATTTTTGTTTTTCCATATAGTTATTTGATAAGAGATATGAAGTTAGAATTTGAAATTTGAGAGTTGAGAATTTCAGGTTGTTTTACAATTTTATTATATGTAATACTTCAGATTTTTTCAAAGCTTTTCCTCATAAAGAGGGATTATAATTTTTTTTAATGTTTTTGAGGATTTAATATGTTGATGGAATTATTTTGTAAATTATATTTTTATTTGTATGTATCTATTTTTGTGAATTTTACTATATTATTAATTGAGAATTATTTTTAATTATATGTATTTTTAAATTGCAGATCAAATGGGATCAAATTGGGATGGAAAAAATGGGGGAACCGGATGAAATAAGGGAACATGAATGGAATTGAGGGAGCCCACCCACAAGTATAGCATACCCTTGGGGATTTAAGTGCGGATAAAGGAATGGTGAGGGAATGTGGATAGGGACGGGGGAACCTATTCCATTTCTAAAGTGACCTATTGGCATCCCTAATAATATATCTACACCCACAATTAAGGAATAATACTCTCTCCATAGCTAGAAATCTAGTCCCATAACATGAGAAGAATACTCTTCATACTTCTGGTAACTATGCATCGTAAGACTCAAACCCCTTTAATATAATATCGAGAGATATTTACATTCACAATAAAGGGAGAATACTTCCAAGGCATGCATACTTTGATATGACTCTAGAAGTGGAGTAAGTACTTGAATTATGAGTGGCATAGGCATTGATACAATATTGTTAATACTATTATTTAGTATGTTAGTACATATGTGCATCTAAATAATAAGTAACGCTACTTTAAACTATGAGTCACATGATTAATTGTTTCACTTAAGTTATGTCTGGATGTACATTAATATTATTATTATTATTACTATCATTTATCATGTTGATGATTATATACGTCTAAGCAATAAGTTACTTCAAACTATGAGTCACACAATTAGATGTTTTGTTGTGTCCTCAAAATAAATATTAATAAAATTAAAATTTTCAGTAGAGATCAAAATTTATTATTGCTTTTGTATATTGTACACACTTGTCATACAGAAACTATATTAATTTTTCTTCCACTGATGCGAAGTGAAGGCATTGATTTTTAAACCCTTACTTTCCCTGTATAATAATTTAAATCAACAGGACTATGATTACGAGATTTTGTAGATTAGTTTGTTATAGCGACAAAACTCAAAAGAGTATAAATTGATGCATGGAAAACAATTGATGGCGAATACAGAGAATATCGAAGGCAAAGAAAGGAATATACCATATAAATCGCCGTTGACGAAGAGAGAAGCGGAGGCAATTATATGTTATTTCGTTTTAAAAAATAGGGTAACTTTCATTTGCATCTCTATCTTTTGAAAAAATATCAAATTTTTAATTATATTTTAAAAATGTATCAAAATTTTTCTAAAATTTTAAAAAAATATCAAATTAGTCGCTCTCATTAATCAACTAACGGTCAAACTTAACAAACAACAAGAAAAGACTATTTTGCTCTTGTTCTCAGTTAGAACGAATGAGAAGACAGTTTTGCCCCTTTTATCATTCAAAATTAAAAAAAAAAAAAAGAGAAAATCTTCATTGTCTGTAAGATAATTAAAATAAACTTAAAAATATAATTATAAATATAAAAAAAAATAAAAACTAAAAACTAAAAAAAAAAAAAAAGATCGGTTACGATATATGATAACCAGATTGATGATGATCAGGTCTTAACCAAATCTTTGCAATCTGTTGGTGAACTAAAGTGTCAATCTAGGTAAGGCCAGGTTGGTTAAGACCAGATCGTTAATGATCTAGTCTTAACCAGATCTTTGCAATCTAGTGATGAACAAGATTGTCGATCTGGTTAAGACTGGGTCAGTTAAGACTAGATCGACAAAGAATAAAATATGAACTAAGTTGAGACCACCACCATCAAACTACTTATATCACTCATATCGCCAAACACAGCTAGACCACTACCAAACCACCATATCACTCTACCTAGCCTCCATCAAACCTAAATGACTAATCGAAACAATCGAACCAACATCACAAATATCAAGACAATTATTACAACATCACTAATCGAACCAAGATGACCAACATCACCAACATTCAGTACCAATTGAACCCAGATGGCGATTTGGGTCAAATGGGTTCTTGTAACAAGCAATCAAGTCCAAATAACGATGGGTTCGATTTGAACCTAGATCATCATCTGGGTTTTGGTACCAAGTCAAACTTAAGTGAACCCAAATTATGATTTGGGCTCGACTTCAACCAGATCGTTATCTAGGTTCAAACAAATGAAGATCATCTAACTTTTTTTTTTTCTTTTTTAGTTTTAATTTTTATTAATTTAATAAATCTTTTTATTTTTTTATTTTCTATTATATGTTAGTTTTTTTATAATTTTTTTTTTAAATTATATGGTTCGTACATATATCAAGATTTTGGGTTGTCATTCAAAATGACAAAATTACCCCTACCCACTATGCTGCCCGTTAGGTTTGATAATCAAATGACTAAAAAGGGAACTGATATGATACTTTTTTGAAATTTCTAGGAAAAAATTGATGTATTTTTAAAATATAGTTCAAGATTTGATACTTTTCCAAAACATAAGGACGATATGAAATTTATCTTAAAAAAATAAAATAACATTGTCACACATGAAAGGACGACAACAAATGTTCTTTCAGGCACTCTTGATTCCATAGGACCACCACGAGTGTCTTTTTTATTTTTTTTTTCCTCATAAAATTTAGGCGTCACAAGGTTTCTATTAAACTATGTAATATTTTCTAATTTGTCCTTAAATTAACACTTAACTCACATATTTTGTATCTACTAAATAGATTTCACAAATTTAAAATTGCAATTCGAAGATACAAGGAATTCAACTTCCCCACCATAGGAGAACCTAGGGGTGGGCACAAAAACATGGAATCGAACCATCCGACTTGATCCGAACCGATCCGTGGGTGTTCGGTCCGGTTCACATGTTCAAATGTCACATGTTTGGATTCTCATTTTTGAAAACACCATGTTTCACGGATCGGATCAAGTCTGGGTATCTAGAACCGATCCGATCCGTGAATAGGGATAAATATGTAATTTTACATGGTCATATAAAAACTTTCACTTAAACCAACCCTAACAATCTACCATTTCTCACCCCTCACTCAGTAGCCGCAACCCTCACAGCTCACACGACTCCTCACTCAGTTTCTCATCTCTCACCTCTGCTCGCCGTCGCCGTCGTGGTCTCTCCTCTTCGCCCGCAGCACCGTCATGATCATCTCTCCTCATCTCCCGCAGCGCCGTCGTGGTCATCTCTCTTCGTCGCCCGCAGCGCCTTGTCTCCTTTTCATCATGTAGCCATGAGCCACCGACTCTCCTCTCATCTCTCACCTCTCACCTCGTCGTCATCGGCGTCGTCGTAATCTCTGCTCATCGCCTTCAGCAGCCGTAGCACCGTCACCCACCTCCGATCGGCGATTGGATTGATGAGGTTGGTTTTGCATTATGTGTAAATTTATGTTTTGTGTTTTTTTTTTTTCTACTGAGTTTGAGTGATCTTTTTTAATTTTGTTAGCTTGAATTGGATTTTATATGCTTGAATACAAGTGGGTTCTAGGAAAGTTTAGATTTTTTCAGTACTGAGTTTGAATGCATTGATAGGGCTGGTGTGTAAAATTTACCTTTTGATGTTTGATGTTTGGTTAGTGTTCCATACTGACATTAGAGTGTTATTGTTGTTGTGAATAGATGGAGAAAAGTGTAGAGAGTGGTGAGCAGTCTGAATATGATATTGATGATGTCAATTGTTATGTTGGGACTGTTTTGTTGTATTTTTATGTTTATTGTTGTATTGCATTTTCATGTGGACTGTTTTGTTTAATTTGTGATGTGGACTGATGGGGATTATTCTTTTTGGATTGTTGAACGTGTTTAGTGTTTAATTTGTTTAGTGATGGACTCTTGATAATTGAAGCTAGGTTGATTTTTTTTTCTTTATATTGAAAGCAGGGTCAAATTAAATTACTGTTGGGCAGAATTTGTTTTCAAATTTCAATAGAAGTTTGTTAATTTTTTCCTTCATCCACCTATTTGTTTTGATTCCATGCATAAGACAATTCAGCCCAAAATAATCCAAAACAATTAAACTTAGAAGCCCAATAGTAATAGACTCAAACAAAGCTTAAAATTTTTTTAAATTTTTGACCCAAACAAAGGCCCAAAATTGAGTTTAAAACATGGAAACCGATCCGATCCGATCCGCACTTTAGGTGTTCAATCATGTACGATTCCTCCCCTTTAGTGGATCATGCTCAGATCCAAAAGCGGCGATCCGACACTTATCATGTTCGGGTTGGTTCCAGCCGAAACTGATCCGAACACGGTGTTGCCCACCCCTAGGAGAACCCTTATATGCAAGGCTGTATGAAGCATTGTTATTGTTTATGTTAAAATGAAATAAATGGATGGCTTTTTTTTTTTTTTTCAACACAATATTGTTAACTTGAATTTTATAGCACTAATAAACGCTCAATCTTGCTAGATTTGTATTTTTATTTTAACACTGACACCTTACGGATTAAATGATTATTGAGACCTACTGAGATGGATCGATAACAAATTGTGTTTTAAAGGACATGGGTGGAACTTAAACCCTTGACCTCTTAAGGTCAAGGTGAATACTCAATCACTCTTACTAAAGGATAATGTGTTGCTAAATTTGCATTTGTTTCATTAGATTTGGTAAAAACACTCCATCTTCAACGGTTTAAACGATTAACTTTTTTTTTTTTTGCTTAAAACTCTTCAATTTCACACTAAAAAATTATCTTTGGAGTTGGAAATATTATTATTATTTTTTCAATGGTGAGGGATGAGGGATTAAAATAAAAATAAAAACTACTCACACTTTATGTATTAAGATAAAAGTGAGACTTAAACTCTTAGCCTCTTAGGATTAAGAAAAAAACTCAATCATTCCTACTAAAAGGTGATATGCAAAATGATTTGTTGGAGTTGGAAATATTAATTAATCACGAATTATTTCATTTGATAATGAATTATTTTTTTTACTATGAACAATTTTTCTAACCGTGAATAATTTTTTTATTATTTATTTTGTTATACTTTTGAAAAGCCTTTAAAGTGCTAAATAATATCATATTTGAACTCATAATATCATTGGAATCATCTTGACAAGGACAACAAAATTCACCATAGCATATCTCGAATTCAAACATTCAGTCTCCACTTTCACTTTCTTTTTTTTTTTCAATTGTTTTTGCTTCTTCAATAGTGTGTGCCGGCGTTGGAATCTCCCTTACTCTCGTTGGGGTCCATGCAATTCTCTCTCTCTCTCTCTCTCTCTCTCTCTTTTTCTAAATTCCAACTCTTTATAGATCAATATTGAATTTGGGGGTTTTAGTTTGAGGAGACTAGAAGCTTTGAATTTTATGTTTTGGTTTGAGGAAGGAACCAAATGTATTTTTGTCCCAAAATCAGTTTTAGTGCTATAAAAACCCAAATCACTATCTTAGTGACAGTTATAAGAGCTAAATGTGTAGAAGTGCTATTACTTAAAAAAAAAAAAAAAAAAAAAAAGGGCACCCTTATTCACTCATGACTTTGAGAAGAAGAAATAAACAAAAAAAAAATTGACTTATAATTAATTTCATTAATTATTAAAAAATTTTAAATTAAGTTGAGTGAACTTTATATATAAATTAGGGCACACTCACGCTATTAATTAAAATTTAAAGTCATGTTAACTAATTTAAGTGCTAAAACTAGTTTGGCGATGTTTGTTTGTTTGTTGTTAGCCGTTACCTTTGCATTTATATGGATGAGGTCAAACACAGATAACCTGTTTGATTTTTCTGCTCCTGCCTAATCAATTAAGCAAACAAACTTATTTCTTTCAAACATATATATATATATATATGAAAGTTTTGATAATCAAGACGTCTTAACTGTCAAAAATAAGGATCAGTCAATCAAATTCACTCATTCCATTTGAATTAAATAAGAGAGAGAGTTTATTTTAAGAGAGATAATGTAATAGATGAATTTAATTGGTTAATCCTTACTTTTTAAAATTAGAACGTTCTAATTATAAAAATACTATATATATATATCATTCTCTAGTAAGTATAGTCTTAAAATTATGTTTCGAAAAAACTAATTATCACCACTTATGTTTTGTAGGTTCCATCGTTATAGTAAAGCCCACTTGAAATAAGCAGTCAGAATAAGCGGTAAAAATTGGTGACTCTGAAATTTTATTTAAAGACCACCTTGATAAAAGGATTTATATATATATGTATATATATAATCTTGAGTGCATTCCTTGCCATTCATTTGCGCACAAGCATACCTTAAAATACTGTTTTATTTGCTTGTTCATACTTACATAATACAGTGATGTTAATATACTCTCCCCAACACACTCTCTTAAAACACTCTCCCTTTAATGTAATTTAATTTAAGACACATTTACATATTCTATTTTTTATACATAAAATTGATCACAAATTTCACTTTTACAAGTTGTACACGTGTTCTATATTCAACGAAGAGTATTTTAAGGAAGTATATTGCGAAAGTGAATAACATAATGAGTCATGATATTGTTTAATAGGATGCATGAAATATTCCCTCTAATATATACAACATAATAATATTGAATATATGGTATATACATATGTAACACTCTAAAATCAATCCATCGAAAAGAATATATGGTGCAAATGAATTCACCTCAAAAAATTCCATCAAAACCAAAGTGCGGTTGTTTGTGTTTCTTTTTTCCCTCTTTTTTTTTTCATTATTATTATTTTCGTGAAAACCTCTATTTTCTTATTTATTATTTCAGACTCCAACCACCCTACCAAATGCAAAACAGTTATGATATTAACCTAAAACACGTGGCATGACCAAAATAGTTAGAAACAAATCGTTCTTTTCTTCTTTCTTTAATATGCATTTTCCGGTTCAGGGTAATTTGACCATGCCCCATGCCTTTTGTTGTTGTCCTGTTCTAGAACGTGCCCAGGCAGCCAAGCTGTTCTCCAATTCTACGGATCTAGAAAGTTTTGAACCCTTCAATTCACCTAAAATCTTGGCTGGTTACATCTAGTCTATTATCTTTGGTCTTGGGCACTTCATTCAAATCATGCCATTTAACTCGGTCGTGATTCGAACACAAGATGAACAATGCATTGGATACATCCAAGTTGACGACAAAACTTCTCATGGCATCTCCCCTAACAGTTAACAGACACGTAAATTAATATTCATTTCCACATCATTTTGGTTATCATCGCATCAGCCGAAACATGGGGCAAAGAAGAAGAGTGTGGGAGAAAATTTCAGCACGAACATAAAACACGCTAAGATCGGATTTCTAACACTGGGAAGAAAACATTTGCTCAGTGAACTTCGAATGACTGGAACTTTGATTAACATGATTTAAGGTGATTGCTAGTCTTAACATAATGAAGTAAATGCTTTATAGAGATTGAGAAATTGGAAACCAACCAAGCATATCTCACAGTACTTTTGATGTCTTCACTGTGGAGCTCTTTTAACATCCGGAGCATGGAATGTAAAACGGGACAATAAGTCTTAGAAAGCATTTGAAAATATTCACTCCTTGCTGCCTCATTCCAAAAATTTATATAATGAGAGCGAGAGAGAGGGGGTGGGGTGGCAGCGGCGCGAGAGATTCTTGATTAATTGGAGTGATGAAAAATAAATGAGCATTTGGAGGGCATTAGACACATATAACTACACAATTATGTTGGCAAGAAGCCATCGTGTTGAACTACTTGAAGCTGGTGGAGTCTGACATCATAAACTTATTTTACCTACAGACTAATTAACGGATAATAACGATACTCAATGCATGTACAACCTTTCTCAGCATCTCACAAATAAACATTTATATCAGACTTGCAGAGATGCTGAGAGGCACCCTGCACCGTGGTTTGGCGCATACATACATTGGAAATTAGATCTATATAGACTATAATAAGAATAATACATACTTAAACATCAGATCACCCACAGAGATCAAGAGATTTGTGCTTGCCAAATAATGCAACCCTGTAGTGAATAAAAGCTGGAATTAGACATTTTAGCCAACAACCACGTCATGTCAACAAAACAGATATCCACAAGTAGATGCACATCTATCATTTTAAGGAAATGTATTTTACCATAACATTTCTTACATATTACTAGAAATGTGTTTTATCTGCACAGTTGTGTTATAGAGTCAAATTTTGGACTAAATTAACATACAAATGACATATACATTCTATCTTTTTTCCAATTTCAAGCCAAAAGCTAGAACAGTAAAGAACAATTAATTTACTTGAAAGCTATGAGTGCATGCAACCATAAAACAATAAAAAATAATAATAATAATAATTAAAAAAGAAAAAAAAAAGACACAGATGTCAGTTACCACCAGCCAGGTATGCTTCACAGTGAACAATAAGTGCTAGTGATGCTATAGTCAGAGAGACTCGCAGAACTTTAATAGAGGTTCTACCTGTCAAGGCTCAAAGTCATTTGCTTTGAGCCAAATCTTCAGAAAACATTACAGCAGCAGGCAGCAGCCCATATTCATGACAGCCTATGTTGCTATAAGAAGTATGACATTGTCATGATAAATCAATGATATTTCCAGACTTCTTTGATAATATTTTGAAAACAGACTATATTACTAAAATGCCATTGCCACAGTAGAACTAACACAATTGTTTAAGGCGTACCATCTTTAGATCAGCATCCCACCCGCTCTACTGTTAAATGACTATAAACCATTTCCACTATTGTTATACAAGTGTATGTCTACCCATTTAATTAATGAACACAGCAGGAAAAAGTTGAATACAAGTGTGACAGCCAAACTGGTTTGAAGTTCGAAGTGCTAACTTTCCATCTTAAACAAGCAAAGAAAGACCAAATAAATCTTCCATTACATATGAAACCCACAAAACATTCACCAAACTCCAGTTATCTTTGTATATAAAATAGAGGCAATTAAGAAGCTTAGTCTTTTAGATAATGCAAATGTTAGGCAGATTAGAATTCTCACAAACATGCACATAATAAAGCAGAAAAATATATATATATTTATATATATATATATAATAGAGGCAATTAAGAAGCTTAGTCTTTTAGATAATGCAAATGTTAGGCAGAGTAGAATTCTCACAAACATGCACATAATAGAGCAGTAAAATATATATATATATATAAGTAGAACCCAAGAAAACTGATTACCTATTCTGTGAAAACGCTCATGAGTTCATTTGGGGTATATTGTTGTAAAACTGGATTGCCCACTTTTGCATTGTCCATAAATTCCAAATCTGGCTCCTCCTTCACTTTGTTCCCATAGTTATTCAAATAGAATTTCCCGTAGTTCAAACTATTCATAGATGATTCATATTCATCCACTGCAAGTCGACTTGGAATGCAAGTCCCTTTACCGATGAATCCAAGATTTCTTAGAGGTCCTTGATCAAGCACCTCACCTGATTTAGCCCCATAGGAACCATGCATAACAGCAACATTAGGAACAAGTCCTGGAACTTGTCCGGCCGCTTTAAATGTTATGGTTGAGTTCTGAACTTGCTGACTTGTGTTATGTTCGGCATTTACTGAGCAAGATGATGCAGAAGGGGAAATGGAACCTGGGCCTGAGTAACCACTAAGAACACCTGTAGTCTTCAAATCACCGTCAGAAATTTGCCCAATATTCAATGTCGAATTATGTGACTGACTTGATAGAAGACTATAATCAATAACAGGATTCCTATTGTAACTGTAATTCTGATTGACCGAAGCAGGACTATTTCCTGCCTGAAAACTGGTTGATGATCGAGAGGGCACCACAAGGCAAGAAGGCTGCACATTGATTGCACGGCTGGGTTCAGATAGTCCAGACTGCAGCTGTGGTTGTTGGTGCTGTTGCTTTTGCTGCTGGTGACGTTGCTGTTGCTGGTGGAGTATATCCATCAGCACGTTACTATTTTGGGGATTCAACCCTGCAAGATTGCTGCCAGATGCCACAGTGCCAAGGCTGCTAGATGACCATGCTCCAAACACCGGAGATATATCATCAACAGATATTATGGATTGAGGAAAATGTTTCGAAATGTTGGACTGGCATTTTACTAATGGCTGACCAAATGCCACACCATGTTCAGCAGGAATACACTTGGGTCCTTGTAAGGATGCTTGCAGAAGAGCTGGCTGGTCCATCGCTGTAACCAAGGTACCCGTTGGACGACCCAAAAGCTCAGCATGCAGGGCTGCTAATGTTTGGGGAGCAATTTGGCCAGAGGCTGCCAAGGCTTGGATGTCAAATCTTCCAATTGAACTAAGTTTTACATTAGCTTCTACAGGCCCACAGAAAGCATTAGCAATCCCACCTTGTTGAGCTACTCCACTTAATCTCTTCAAATATAGTCTGAATTTCTGCAAATCGTAATCATCATTATAATTCAAATCCACACAATTTAACAAAGCAAGCATCAGATATGCAATTGAGCTACTAAATATAACTCTAATCCAAAATATCTGATGCTTCATACTGAAAATCGTCAGCTGACTGCAGTTTTAAATCGACATTTTTTCTCATCATTCAATCATTTTTTATAAGCTTCAACATGCACATACACAAACAATATAAACATTTAAATAAATATACCATAATGTAATGCTTGCAACGGATTAACAAAACATAAAATCCTCATATATTTTATGGACACAATACTATTAATATCTAGCAAACAAATATTTAGTTCACCTCTAGAAGGCATATGGCATCCCACAGAAACTTCACAATAAGCAAAGTGCATAGATGACTGTTATAAGCATAAAACTTCACTCATATAACTAAATATTACGCACATCCTGAATGCCATAAATTTGCCAGAAATCGCCCTTCTTTACACCCAATATTCCCCCTTTGCTTTAAGATACACAGCTAAATTCTTTTCAGTTACCCATTCAAGTTTAAGAATTCATCATAACAAGTATGCCCTTGTTCCTTTAATTCATCTACTTTAATCATATATTTTGTGGTATGTCTTCCTTGATGATTAAGTAAAAGAACAAGATGCACAAAGAAAGAATTTATACCTGCAAATGACTGGCAACATTTTCTCTAGTTAAGCCAGGTACATTCATCAATTCAAGAATTCTCTTCGGTACAGCCTCTGAAATAGCAGCAAAAACATTATAGTTAGTAATACTAAATATACGTTAGATCACAGACAGACAAGTTATACTATCGACCACGCGTAGAAGATCATCTTACTATCAATCCCTAGTTGATTAACAGCACTGACAAATTGCTGATGTAGTTCCACCGACCACACAACACGGGGTTTTTTTGCCGAGGAAGGATCATCATTTTCCAGATCAACATCATCTTCTTCCTTAGCATTGCTTCTTTTTCTCTGACCTTTCAACGTTCCCTCCGTCCCTTCATTAACAGACGATGCATATTCAGCATCATCACTTCCTCTTCTATCTTCAAAGCTACCAGAATGTTCAGCTTCTTTATTATTTTCGTTCCACTTCCTCCGAACAACATGCTGCCAAATATTCTTTAGTGCTTCCTCACGTATAGGCTTAATCAAGTAATCACAAGCCCCATGTCTAATTCCCTTCATCACAGCACATACTCTTGCATCAGCAGACATCACTGGACCATCAGGTATCATGTTAATGCAAAGCACCAGAACCAACACACTAACAAGTTAAAAAAAAAAAAAACCCTAATACTCACTAATAACCGGAAGATCCATTTCCAGTCCAACTTGCTCGAGAAGTTTGTAGCCATCCATATCAGGCATATGGACATCACTTAACACCACATCAAAACAGCCTTTCTTCGTCCGTAGAAGGTTCAAAGCAACAGCAGCCTGAGAGCAAGTCGTAACTGCAATTCACCAAACCAGAAAAAGCAGATTAATAAAACATAAAATGAAATTGTAAACCACAAACACTGAATTAAGGTAATAAATTGAAAACGAACCGTCATAAAGACATCGGCCTAGCATCCGCTCAAGAATTCGGAGACAAGTAGGGTCATCGTCGACGACGAGAACTCTCAAACCGGCGGGAAACTGGTCGGAGACAGCCACTTCGGCTGTCTTGCAGGAGGAGTAGCTACTGGCGGTTGTGGTCAATTTTGATTGACCTAGTCTCTGCAGAGCAGCCATTCCAGTTTTCAATTGAATTGCAACTGTTTTTTTTTTTTTTTCCAATTCAAACTCAGTAGCCAAGAGCTATATTACTGAACCCCAATTCAGCATTTTCGGTAGCTGAAGATTCGAGAGAAGAGCAATTGGAGTTAGATCTACGAGCACTGGAAACCCTAGAATTGGAATAAAATGAGAGGGAATTGGAAGAAATTTGAAGAGTTTGGGATCAAATCTTGCAGTAGTGCGAAATTGAAGTGAAATTGTGGAGATGTGAAGTTGTTTTCAAGTGATTGAGAGCTGGAGAGTGTGTGTGTGTTGAAGTGGTTTGAGTGAAAGAGAAGAGAGAGCGGGGAGCAGAAAAGAGTTATATAGAGATGCGAGTGAAGGAGAAGGAGAAGGAGGAGGACGAGAGTGAACAAGAGCAAGAAGATACGCGAAAGCAAGCAAATATACAAGGAATTTGTCCTTATTTTGTAATATTTGTTTGTTTGTTGGCAGATAAAATAGGAATTTTCTTTTTATGCAATAAAAGGGGGAGAGAGAGAGAGAAGAGAAGGGTGCGTGAATAATTGGAGTTGATGAGAGATCAATGGGAAAAGTGGAATAATTGGAGTTGATGAGAGATCAATGGGAAAAGTGGAGCCCACTAAAGACAGCAACAGCAGCGCGTTCATGGAATGAGCATGCGTTTTAAGCGTCCGTACCGCGAGGTTGGACACTGGACGACGCCCACTTCTCGCCTCTCAGTTTTTTTTCTGTAACTTTTTCCTTTTTACAATTTCAATCAGAAATCTATTCATCCCAATAATAAATAAATTCTATCCATCCCAGTAATAAATTTTTATCGGTATCTATTGGAATTCAAGATTATGGATTTTTTTTTTTAATTTATCACTTAATAGATTTGAATTAGATTCATTCAGTCATCTTTATTTATTTTTTAAGTGATTAAATATTTTAAAATTATTTAAAAAGTTAATTTAAAATAAAAAATTAGAGGTTTGTTTGTTTTTTTATCTCAATACTGTAGTGATAAAAATTTAAAATCTAAACAATATATATATATATATTTTTTTTACTTTTGAATATATTGTAAATTTATTTGTTTTTTAAAGTTAAGATTATTAAAAAACTGGTAATTATATATTTATACTCTTTTTATTATCTATTGTTATATAATTTTAATTAATTAAATACAAATAACAAATAATTTAATAAACTTTAAAACATTTTTATGTAGATATTAATAATATTTTAATCATTATTAAAATATGTTTAAAAATATAGTAGCATTAATCATATTTATTTATTTAAATATATTAATATATTTAAGAAAACAACTAAAAAAATAATGTTTAAATAGTAAATTCAAGTACAATAATTTAATTTCAAGACAATTTTGGATGTATTTAGTTCTTTTTTTTTTTTCAAATATATTCTGATAAGTATCAATGGAAAAAAAAAAGAGTAGCATAAAATTAGGATAAATTTGAAAATATGTTATTTTTTGGAGAATAAACTTGGAATAAAATCTTTTAAATATGTTTAGGTGATTTGCAATTAAGTGAAATGTTCTAACTTATCACTTAACATTTAATCACTTAATTATAATTAAAATAGTTTCTTCCATAACTATTTTTTTTAAAGATACATGTTTTCAATTTTATCTTTATTAATATCCTACAAATTATCATTTTTCATATATATAGATATATAGTAACTTAAATCTTTATATTTGTATAACAATTTTAATAATATATAATTTATAACATAAAAAGAATGTACAACATATGTGTACTAAATATTTTCTTAAACTATTATTATTTAAAACAATATATATTCATTATTATCAATAAAAACTACATTCAATTTTTGGAAAATTAGAAATATACATATAAATTTGGTTTAGACTTATTAAATGACTTTTTTTTTTACTACATATAATTTAAAATAAAAATACATAATAATTATTAGTTATAAGGATATAAACATAAAAGTATTTGTTTTCAAATGTTTGCTCTCAAAAAACCAAACAATTAACATGTATATTTCAAACATTAGAAGGAAAAAAACAAACATGTTCTTTAAATTTCAAATTTAAGTCATTATTGAATTTTCAATAATATTCAAGACTATTCATCTTCAAATAATAAAAAAAAAAAACAACAACAACAACATATATCATTTAAAACTTTATTTTTCATATTAAAAGATATTTACTCTCACAAAACCCTATTATTAAATATTAAGAAGAAACGTTAAAATTATAAGTGAATGTATACTTTTATTTAAAGTAAGTAATTATAAGCTTTTACACCTCAATTTTTTTTTTTTTTCAAATCTTTTTGAAAAGAAAAAATACATCAATCCTCTTAAAATTTATTTTTTAAATGATATCATTTTATTTATTTTTCATAATTATAATCATATAATATAATATATAATCTACCAAGATTAAATACTATATATCATTAAAAGTTTGCTTTTCATGCGAAGGGGGTGTATATTCAATCTAAAGCTTATTGAAGTTTATTGGATTTTTTGAATGATAAATTTCGGTGTAATTCACAGATTTTATAGAATTCATATTAATTTTATTAGAAATTTTTAAGAAATCCAATAAAATCTTTAGGAAAATAGTAAGATTTGTTATATATATATATATATTTATCATAAATCATTTTAAAATTCATCCAAATCCATCATTTAAGTTAATAACTTTTTTAATACACCTAGGATTCTATACAAATTTGAAGTGAATACACCAAAATTTTATCGGATTCTATATAAATCCAAATTCAATACACCTAGATTTTAATGAGTTTTATATAAATTTGGATAGAATATACCTATATATATTTCAATAGAATTCATTCAAATTCGGATATAATGCATCTAAACTTTTAAAATCTTTTAAATTTCAATGAAATCTTAAATTGGATAACCCAAAACCCTATTATTGAATATTAATAAGAAATATTAAGTTTATGAGTGGATGTATACTTTTATTTATGGTAATTAGTTATAAGCTTTTGCACCTCAACTTTGGTTTTTTAATATCTTTTTTGAAAAAAAAAAAAGAAAAGAAAAAGAACATCAATCTTGTTTTTTTATATTTTGAAATGATACCTGTTAGTGCTTATGTATTGACATCATATGGCAATGGCCGAGCAAAAATCATATTTAATGTGACACTATGCCAAGTGCAACAGAACCAGACGTGAACACTAAACAAAAAAGGGAAGTTTACTGATTTAATTATGTTGTTTTTTATATGTGAATTGCTTGTTTGTTTTTTTTTTTTTTTGTCCCTCAAAAGTTATTTTGATATTTAGGGATCGTTTCATTTTTACACTTAACACTTAATGGTGTTGAATTAGATCAATTAAGTGATTTTTATTTATTTTTTTAAGTGGTTAAACCACTTAAAACTACTCAAAAATCATTGAAAATAAAAAACTACATTTTATGACTTTTTTCTGAATATCAAATCACTTGATGATTTTATAAATTTATTATTCCAATTTTATCCTTCCCAAAATAACAAATTTCCAAGTCTGTATTAGTTTTACATTATAAAAATTTCTTTTAATATTTTAACAAACATATTTTCAAATTTGACCTAATTTTACATTATATATATTCATTTTAATAATATTTCTTTTAATATTACTTTTATTTAAATATATAGCAATAGTAATTCAATTTAATACAATTTTATTTATTTTTATTTAATTTACTTTACTATAACAATTTATTTATGTATGTGTAATTTTTTAAAAAAATACTTTACTATAATAATTAATCATATTTTTATTATGAATAAAAATATTATTAATATATACATAAAAGTGTTTTAGCATTTGCTAAATAATTTATTATAATTGTTTGTATTATATTAAATAAAGTTATATAACAACTAATTATAAAATAATATAAATATCAAATTACTAATTTTCAAATAATTTTAACTTTAAAAAACAAACAAGATTTCTATATATTCAGATGTAAAGGAAAAAAAAAAAAACAAACATATTATTCAAATTTCAGGTTTCAATCATTATTCAGTCTTCAGCAGCACTGTTCAATCTTTAGACGAAAAAACAAACGACCCCTTATCTTATTAGAATATCTTGTGTTTTTTTTTTTAAATCTATATTTTTTATTAAATGGAATTTCCAATTTATAAAAATATATCCTTTTGAGATAAAATTCATTGAAAATATTTTTTGGAATTATCCTTTATATTTTATTGTTGATTTTAATTTAAATCTCTTCAATTTATTAGAGACTGAATTCATGAAGTTCATTGTACAGACTATGAGCATCTAAATATAATATTGGAGCACCAAATATGTATTAGAGTGAATTTCTCTAGAGATTATGATATCTTGTGTCATCTGTAAAGAATGAGTCTTTAATTGAGTAAATTAAGTTGAATGAGTCTTTAATTGAGTGAGTTGAGTTATACGTACTAATAACTTTCATTAATTAATATAAATATTTGGACATCATCTCGTGGATGTAGGATAATTAAAAAAGTTTTTTTTGGTGCTGCTACAACATTTTTTTTAGTTAATTATTACAACGGATCATGTAAATTTAATTTAATCTAAAAAATTTGGTAACTTTAAAGAAAACTGATCTTTCAATATAATATAATTTAATTTGTCATAATTATAATCATATAATATAATAAATTATTAATTTAAAATGATACGTGCTCATTTTCAATAACAGTCTTACATTGAAATTACTCAAGCTAAGTATTTTTTCATTTTATTTTTGTAATTAGGTAGTTGTAAATATTATGTTACGGTATTATTGAATTTGAAAGTATATGCTCATACATATTGAAACATTTTGGGCGGTGAGAACTTATCCCTGCCCAGTTCTTACATAAGCAAAGACCAAGTCTCTTTCTTTTTTCTTTTTTTTTTTTTCTTTTTTTTTTAAAAAAAAAAAATTAAGCAAAGACCAGGTCTTATTTACTTTATTATGTATAACATTAACATTGATGAGAAAAAAAAATACAAATTTCTCATTGTTTTTTAATTAGTTCTTTTTTAATCATTCAGTGATATGATTATGTATTTTTTTTAAACTAGTATAATAGTGAATAATTTATATTCACTAATTATTAGTAGAATATATTGTTTAAAACTATAGTGTTGGAATATTCTACAGTTTATATACAGTTTTAACGTTGGTCGCTTTCATGGAATAGGAAACAAAAATGCAGTTTCTTTGCAATAAATAAATACAAAATTTGCAAATCGCCGATGGTGCTGTTGGCATAGCCAGCCCATGAAGACTTTGGCCCATATGGGCCGAAATATCTATGATTCAATTTACAGCCGGGACCTTTGCGTTAAAGGGCAATTTTTCCACGTGATGTGAGCTTTCTCTCCCGCTTCTGAAAGCTCCAGTTTCGAATTACACCTCAAAGACCCAGATCAAGAGTGTCCGATAACATTATACGGTATGTAATATACTCGTAATATGTATAATAAATCAATATATATACACAATTAAAATTTTAAGACATAAACTAGCATGTATTTATAATAAAATTAAATAATATTAACTCATACAACTCTAGTTTACTCAAATGTTTAATGCACTTCCGGTTCACATTTATAATTAGAATTTGAATCTATCAACAAGTGTGAAGACTGTGGAGTCGATTGCTCCCACTAATAAAAAGTAGAGTTCCAAAGTACATATATTATTTGATTTTGATAAATCCCTATATATTTTAAATTGTATATAATATTTAATCTCGATAAATAAATCTATAAGTTTTTATTACCTTAGAATTACATATATAATATATGTTTAAGAAGCAGATTTATCATCGAAATAAATATATATTTATATATATATATATATAATAGCAAGGTAATTTGGAAATTTACTTCCAATATTAGTAGGAGACATTTGGGACTTGCTAAGATTAAATATTACTTATGTGGTACAAAAATGTAAACATAATATTGGGAGATACTACTCTCATTAGGAGAGAAAACTCTCCACACGCATTAATAAATGCATACAATTGGATTTGAACATTTATTAATATGTAAAGAAAAAGTTTACTAATACTTCAATTATGAGCATATGTAGATTATCAAAATGGATACTATATAAAAGGTTTTTGATAGTAGCTGGGCGATGGCTTCCACGATTAAAGTGTTTGGCTGTTTGTTCCAATGCAAATGATGCATGGTTGTACACCCAAATAATACATCCTCCACCTTTAATATGCGGGTCTCCCCCCACCTATATGTGGGATGCTCTCTCTTGTATGATAGCTGCTCCAAAGACCATGCTCTAAAGTAAAATCTCGTATAGTTTCGGCTAATTTCTGAGCTTGTAGTAGTTATAAAATATAAAAAATAAAAATAAAAGAAATTTTTTTTGATGCTTTTAATAACATTATTAATCAGTGGTGTGTTTCATGTGTTATATTTTTTCTCACGATGATTCATCGAAATAGTAAAGTCCCCTGAAACCACACAGACATCTGTACATCTGTATTAATGCGTCTCCAGAAAGCAATTTGTTACTTACGTTTACACATTTGCCAAATGCTTGTAGAACAAGCAATTCTTTTTATCATCCATTGACATTTTACAATTAGAAAATTAATACTATCATAATATTTTTCAAAGTTGACGTGCAAAATTAAATTAAGACAACTACAACCAATAATGACGGTACATACAATAATGTAAGCCAAATTTGAAAATGTACAAACGAGAGAGAAACACGTTGTCGAAACTGTGAAAACATTCAATATCCCTTATGAAACAAACACCCAACTATGGAAATGTTACTGAAAACATTAATGGAAAGTGAAGCCCAAATAAGAAATGTAAAGGACGAGATAATAAATGAGACAGCTATGAAACATAAAACATGAATTCAGATTTTGATTCCCAAATTTGAAACAAGAACATAAATTCCTTACAGGGACACATTAATCCTCAAATCAGTTATATACATACACAAGTTTGTAGTTTATTGTGAAGACTACATGAATTAAATGTTGAATGTTACTATTGTCATTAAAACTTGAGTGAGTTGTAAGTGTAAAAAACATGGAAAATATCAGACACCCCATTAAGAAAATGTTAAAAGGGAAGAGATAAACAATAAAAAAGCAAAGGTTATAGCTCAAATGTAATTGCCAAACTAGGAGGCAAAGACTTGAATTTCCTTGAATTACCATGTAAGTTAGTGGTTGCACCATGTGAATCTAGCCTCTCTAGGCATTGCTTTGGGTGGTGAAGCAATATTTAAAAAGGGAGGTTACAGTGGAATA
This sequence comes from Nephelium lappaceum, assembly GCA_021234005.1. Lineage (NCBI taxonomy): Eukaryota > Viridiplantae > Streptophyta > Magnoliopsida > Sapindales > Sapindaceae > Nephelium > Nephelium lappaceum. The sequence goes on from CM038003.1 coordinate 9,783,053, forward strand.
CCGAATACATAAATTCATGTGATTCGCACATCTGTTTAATAAAATAATTATGTCTACATGTATTCTTTTTTTTTAAAAAAAAAAAAAATACTAATTATGACACAATTATTGAATTATCATGTAAATTAATGGATGCAGAATGTGATTCAAACCTTTGCAAGCATTGCCTAGGGTGGGTGAAGCAATATTTAAAAAGTGATAAATGCTATGATGATATAGATAAATTCATGTAATTCGTGTGTTTGATCAATAAATTAATTATATATATATATTTTTTAAAATACCAACTATGGTATGATTATGAGTTGCAGGTACAGATTAACTAATTTAGTTGGTTAGATATTTATTGTTATCTAAGAGATTTTGAGTTAAATTCTAGTTATGGTTATATTTTAAATGATTTTTTTTATTTAATGTAATAAAAAAATCCAATAATTATGAATTTAAATTTTTATGTAACATTTAAATGAAGTGGTACCCTCGTTCTATTGAACTTTTTTAGAGACAGAAAAATCCAAAAGTAAATGAGAAATTTATGAGAAGTATACATGGCAGAGTTCGCACTGTGGCAGAATTACTCAAGGTGGGAGCTGCCTGTAAAACTTTAATGATGGATAAACACAGAGCTTGTATTGGTTGTCTATTGTGAAGCAGTTAAATATGTATCTAACAAGTTGTGGAGACAGTAACTGAAGACAAATATTTGTTCATCATTAAATTGACATTAAATTTCCATGTTGGACTTGACATAAATTTATGGCAAAGGTTGGATTGGCTCATTGAGTGACCAATATGGGCTTTGAGTTTAGACCAGCTTGCCATGGCCAGAAGCTGAGATGGGATGTTGGAGCCAAATCTGTGTCTTAAAAAATCGACCAAAGCTGTAGTTATGTCATCCTTGGCACGATTTTTTTTTTTAGCTTAATTTCAATTGCGAGACCAAAACCCAATTAAATTTTAAGTTGTTATAATTTTAGGAATTAGAAATAGTTGACATAATGAACATCTCATTAATATGGATATAAATGACTTATCACTTGAACACTTTTATTTTGGTTGAAACCCAATACTCTTAGAGTATTTTCAATATTCCCATGGATTGTGATTTGTAAAAAAAAGGGTCATGTCATCAATGTCAAAAAATTTGCATCCTACATAGCATAAATATTATTTGATAAACAATTAAATTGAAAAATTGTTCGTCAATGCTTCCATGTATTTTCATTTAATGTCTTCATGTACTTCCATTTAATGTTTCCATGTTTTTAACTTTTAATTATATTTGAAAATTAGAATTAAACAATTATTAACCTGCTGATATGGCTGTCTAAAAATCCCTCTAGATATAGATAGTCATATTGATGATGTTTTTTTTTTTTTTTTTTCTTTTTTTTTTTGTCACCTCAGCTTAATATTGATGAGTGATAATTACATTAGAGAGGTTTATTTTAGCTCAATATCTATTGATCCTATGTGACATATAATTTTTTCACAATCCATGAAAGTATTGGAGATGCTCTTACAAGTAATAAAATCAAGATTAGTGAATTTACATGGGATTTAACAGTTGTATAAGATGTTTTAGTTGAGGATGGTGGATGGTCTAGTGGAAGGGCACAACCCACTTGCTTCTTAATAACAAGGTTCAATCCTCACCTTGTGTGTCAATTTTTTCACTTGTTTGTAGTGGTTTTCTCTTGGTTCTAGGAGTAGATTTTTGGGCCGTTCGTATAGTACTCTATCAATAAGTTTTGGTAGATATCTAATCTAGTGTCAAGAGATGCAATATCAAAGAAAAAAAAAAAAAAAGGTTTTTGGTTGAACTCTTATTAATATTAAATTCAAGAAGATTCGAGAAAATTAGTGAACTAGAATGTGGTACCGGTCTGTTTAGAAAATAGTATCTAAAGTCTGAACTAATGTTAGTTTGTACTTATGAGATGAATTCTCAACAAAAACATGGTTTTTATTTAGAGAAAATTATGAAAATAATCATTTTTAAAGGTTGAAGTTGAGAAGTAATTTTTTTTTTTAATTCCTTATCTTTAGCAAGTGTATTTTTGTCCAAAAATAGTTTTTTTTTTTGTAAGATTTTGAAAAAAGAGTTAGTGTTCAACTTAGACCTAAAAAAATGGTCATTTAATTATTATTATTATTTTTTTTTTATAAAAAGGGTTGAGGATAAACATTTTTTCTGATTCTTTATTTTTACCAAGTATATTTTATCCAAAAACAAATTTTCTTGCATAATTAAAAAAAAAAAAAGTTAATGTTCAACTTGGATCTAAAAAAAAGATCATTTATTAAAAAAAAAAAAAAAACACCGTTATTTAAAAGGGGGTCATTTTATTTTAAAAGAGTCGGATTTCACCATAGAAGGTTATAATACAAAGTAATAATATTTATAGTTAGCTTAGCTATTTACGTAAGATGTTTTGAGATTAAATTCCAGTCACTTCCAAGGTTGGTAAGATCTCAACTTATTGAGTTATTAATAAAATAAAAATAAACACAACCTAGGTGTGGCAATATTTGAATGATAAATTAAGGGACATTTGCAAACACTACCCCTTTAAGGTTTGATACTCTTCCAAAAGTAACTCAGTGGCTTAAAATTTGGATTAAAACTCCCTTTTTATATATCAAAACCACTTTGTATTTTCAAAGTTTAGTTAAAAACTCTTCTAATTGTGTGCCAATGAATTTTTTAAGAAATCTAATTAAACCTTTAGGAGAATGATAAGATTTGTTATAAATTTTTTTCTTCATAAAAATCACTTTAAAATTCATCCAAATCTATTACTTAAATGAAATCTGTAAAGTTAATGACTTTTTTAATACACTTGGATTTCATTGAATTTCACACAAATCTAAATTGGATTTAATTGGATTTTATATAAATATAAATTTAATACAGTTAAATTTTAATAGATTTCATATAAATTTGGATGGAATGCAACTAGATTTCAATTAAATTCATTTAAATCTAAATTGAATACATTTAAACTTTTATAATGCTTTAAATTCTAATGAATTCTAAATTGAATACACCCTCTTAAGATCTGGACAAGGAGATATCTTTGTTGCTCCATCAACTATGAGCAAATAATCATGAGTACTCTCAATAAATATTTTTTCCAATTGATTTAGCATCTCTTGGTTCTGTATATTGCATGTCTAACATCAATTTTCCAAAAACCAAAAGTGCATGTCAATATCAATAATGATCTTGGTGATCTCACCATTCATTGTAAATCCAAGGACGATGATCATTGTCCTTGGATTTACAATGAATGGTATGATCACCAAGAGGCTACCTAAGATCATCATCTTTGGGATTTACCAAAGATCATCCTCTTGGACAAATAATCAAAAGTGCATGATTTTGATTTAATGACTTTGTAACTAGAATTTAAGAATTGAGAGTGGGGGATTTGGTTGCTTTGTTATGCCTATCATCTCCTTAGTTTGTTTGAAACAATGGAGATATTTTTTTTTTCTTCCTTTGTTTTCATTTGATTGTTTTGACTTTGACATTGATTGATTTTGTGATGGAGATGGATATGATGAAGAAAAAGGAGGGATGGGATTGATGAGGAATCGACGATTTCTGTTTTCGGAAAAAAACATTATTTTTTAAAATTTGAGGGTATAAACTGATAGTTATTTAAACATCCAAACTCAGATATTGGTGTAATTTTATCAAACCTTATGGGAGGTTTGTGTAATTTTCCTAATATATAAATAAACATAAAATCATAAACACAAAACCCTCGCCGCTTCAACCCTTTACCCCCCCTCTCTCTCTCTTTAAAATAGTAGGACTAGGAGCCGTTCTTCATCTTCCCTTCTTTTTATTCTTCTCGTTTTCTTTTCTTCAAGTACACAATGAAGGTGACGACGATGAATGATAGAGACAGCGACCCTGACCCCGATACCAACCTCATCCACCCATGCACAGTGCCACACCGGCCCCTCTATCACTCTCCTCCGCCGCTATCTCTCTGGTTTGTTTCTTTTTGTTGTTTTTTGAATATTTAGTCGATTAGAACCATGTTTTTTTGTGGTGTTTAAGATGATTTCTGGCTTATCACTAACTTTCAATGAGCAAGACCTTCGATCTGGGGGTTATCAAATTGGTACGATGCCAATCATCGATTAACCAACGAAAAATCGGCTAGATCAGTCTATTTTTGAAATATTGAGGTTGATTGATGATCAAGATGATGAAGAAAAATGTTAATAGATGATGAAGGAGATGATGATGGATGAAAAAGATGGTGAAAAAATTATTATTTTTTTTATATTTTAGTTAATTTTAAAAACAAAATAAAGGTATATTATTGATAAAAATTGGGAAATTAATTAATTTTATTAGTTTTTAAAATAAAATGATGGTATATTAATGAAAATATAATTTTAAATTTATTTATTTATTTGAATTTTTATGATAAGGGTATTTTAATCTTTTTTCACATAATTGTCGTTGACTGTTACCAATTGATAGTCAAAATTAACTATTGAGGTGTTTTTGTTGGGTTTATAAAACTTCAAGTGATTTAGTGCAAAAGGATGCCACAATTACCTTATTTATGCAATATTGGCAAATGTTAGGGATTAGAGAATTTTGCCCTTTGTATTTATGTTACCATGGCAATATGGCATCGTAAGATATGGAACAAATGTTTCTAATGATAGCTGGAACTCCTAAAAATGACCTAAAGTTATGCTTTAGAAAACTATATTAGAGAGTTTTATGTCAATATTGGTATTTGTAGTGGGTGAATTTTACAACATTTTGACTTTGAGCGGGCCTCATTGGTCAACTTTCTTGGAACCTAGCAACCTGTGTCCTGCACAAATCAAATAAAAAGAACGCGGGTGATCTTGACACCGGTGGGGTGCTGGCCGAAGACACTCCGACGCTCAAGTCAGTAAACTGATCATAATGTACTAGAATGCAGTAATTGTAAAGCATCGTCAGACTGGAGGGAGTGTGCCAGAAAAAGGTAGGATGGAAAAGTGGACAGAGTAGAAACACTAAAATATTAAATATCAGTGAACAAACCCCGCATAATAGAATAGTGTAAGTAGACCGCGAATAATACACCATGTAAGTTCACAGGAAAGAGAGGTCGGTCACAATGAACACAATTAAATATCAAGTCTTTCCTAGCCAGAACCTTTCCTAGACATGCACATTCACGTCACTACACTAACTCTATCACACAAGAACTCTAAATCTAAAGTGAAAAAATGAATAAAAGAGAGGAGAAACCTCATATGGCTTGTAAGAGAGGAGCAAATGAGGTGGGATCGATTTGGCTTCAAATGAAGCCTCTATTTATAGATAAAAGAGGTGTCATGGGCACTTATAGTGGAATGAATGCAATGTCCGTTACAAAATAAATGTTATGATTAATGATATGTCGGTTACAGAATAAATATCATAGTTAATGATATGTCGGTTACAGAATAAATACTATGATTAATGATATGTCGGTTACAGAGTTAATGTAACTTCCGTTACAATTAATTTAAACCTCATTCATTAATAGCAATAAATTCCCATTTAAGGAAACAAACCTTGTTTTGTTTAGATCAACCAAGTTGTTGGGCTATCCTCTTGTAAAATACATTGAGCCATTAACCTGGATCAATCAGCATATTGAGTCAATTTATCATAATAAGATTTGGGCTTTCATTTTGGACCGAGAAATTTTTGACCACTACAGTTTGTCCCCCACTGCTTTGGTTGACATAGTCGATCAAAGAAGTGGAAGTTCTAATAACAGAGTTATTCAATGCCATAATTGAGCAGTTGAAGGTGACATTAAACCTTAGGTGCTGTTATATTGATTGATTTCATAATTCGATTGACTCACTAGGATGCGCAACACTTAATATAGGCGGTGGTTACATCAATTATTGTGATAGACATCGCTTCAACTCACCCATGTATCCCAGTAAAGTTTCGCATCCACTACCTTTTGGATTGATAGATTAAAATACTTGTAATCTGAGAAGTAATCGAAAAAATATATATATATTTTTTGTAAAGCACTTTTTAATGTGCTTAGTTGGCTAAAAATATTTTGACTATTCGAACACTATAATTTGAATGAGTTTGACTTTTGTATTAATACAAATAGCTTATTGAGTAAGTGCGAACGACTTTCGAAAGTGTGTTTACGTCAACGACTTTTGAAAATGCGTTTGAGTCAAAAATGATTTTTGTAAATGCGTTTGAGTCGAAAATGATTTTTTGAAAATACGTTCAGGTAGAATGACTTTTGAAAATGCGTTCGGGTAGAACAACTTTTGAAAGTGTGTTCGAGTCGAACGACTTTTGAAAATGCGTTCATAGAGAATGGCTTTTGAAAGTGCATTTGCGAGGAATGACTTTCGAAAGTGCGTTCGCGGGGAACGGCTTTTGATGTGCGTTCGTAGGGAACGACTTTTGATGTGCGTTTGCGGGGAACGACTTTTGAATGTGCGTTCGCAGGAAACGACTTTTGAGTGTGCGTTCGCAGGGAAAGACTTTTGAAGTGCGTTCATAGAGAACGACTTTTGCAGGTGCATTCACGGGGAACGGCTTTAGAGAATGCATCCTATTAATTTGAATTTCATATGTTGAAATATTTAAGTTACCTTAATTTGATTGAAGTGGTGGAGGCTGAGTGTTGTCTTATTCCCCTTGAAGCACTTAGATTTGAGATAGAAGTTGCGGAGGCTAGGTGTGGCATTGTCCCCCTTGAACCACTTTGTTTTAAAGAGAAGTGGCGGAGGCTGGGTGTTGCCTTGTCCCCCTTGAACCACTTTGATTTGAAGAGAAGTGGCGGAGGCTGGGTGTTGCCTTGTCCGCCTTGAACCATTTTGATTTAAATAGAAGTGGCGGAGGCTGGGTGTTGCATTGTCCCCCTTGAACCATTTTTCTTTGAAGAGAAGTGGCGGAGGCTGGGTGTTGCCTTGTCCCCCTTGAACCACTTTGCTTTGAAGAGAAGTGGCGGAAGCTGGGTGTTGCCTTGTCCCCCTTGAACCACTTTGATTTGAATAGAAGTGGCGAAGGTTGGGTATTGTCTTGTCCTCCTTGAACCACTTATATGTGACCACATGATTGAGGTGTGCCCCCTGAGAACCATGGGTATGTAATTATGTTGAATTGTTTAGGAGAACCATTTGTAGAGTTAAACAATATTGTTGAAGTTGAATGATTATACTAAAAATTCTTTATATTGTTGAGGGAGCGTTTGTTGAGCTATCTTAATTTTGTATGATTCCTGCGTCACAAATTGTTAGGAGTGATCTTTGGCTTTACCAATGATCCTCCATGTTCAAGTTAGTAGCTGATAGAAATATAAGAATTTTAAATTAGAAATCTTACCGAATATCTCCAGCTTGTACGCAAAAATTGATAGTTGTCTTGTCTCATGATCCGTACGTTTTTCTTTTTAGCTTGTCAACTGTGATCAGACTAAACATCAATGCCTGCAAGTTGAGTCGCACATCTTTTTTCCTCTGAGTTAGTTGTAATTGGATAGTATCTAAGAAGATGACTTTGTTTTGTAATAACTGTTTGAGTTCATTTGGTAATCTTGTCAATTCAAATCGTTTTCCCTATCAATGCTCGACTCTTTTTGTTGATGATTTATAACATCTTCCATTTAATGCATACCCATGTTTTGATAAGCGCACCCTCCATAGCTTTAGGGGCACTTCGTATGCTCAGAGTCGTGAAGTAATCATTTCTTGAAAATAGATACTGTGATAAAGATATTAAAGTTTAGTATTGATACTTTTTTCTTGGCGCTTGATTTTTCTTGTCGTACCGTCGAACATAACTTTTAAGATGTTCGTGATGTTGCATTATTGAATATAAGTCTTCTGAAACCATATGGTTGTCTGTTGTATTTTTAACCGAATCTTTGTCAAGTCTACTAGCTTCAATGCCTAACACTAGATTTACAAGTCGTGGAGGTGGAACTCACTAAAACTCGGTAGTTGATCCATTTGTCCCCAATGGAGTCTGGAGTCGAATTTCAAATGAGAGAGTTATATTAAATATAGTTGACTTAGCACCATTGTACTAGTAGAGAAATCGATTGATTAACCTTATTTGTATGTAAACTCATTACCTTATAAATTTCTAGTTGATTACTTTTATGATGTAGAAATTTAAAACAAATCAGTGCACTAATATATCTTCTCATTTCTCATACAGACGATATTATTGAGGATTTTGAAATTAAAAAATATTGTGTATAATTAATTATGCTAATTATACTTCCATTTGACTACATGCTTAAATTAGGCAGTTAAACTTTTGTTATTTGACTATGTTATGCTAGAACTAACTTCCTTCCATAATATTATTGTTAAATACTAGGAGAAAGTTTAGAGTCATACCAGAGCAATATCGCTGAAATGCCAACACAAAGTGATCCATGTTGGTGTGACCAATAATTCATTTTACTATAGCTGAACAATAGCTCTCAATAACAAAATCATTCATAATTTATGAAAGGTATATTTGATGGCAGAACAAACTAAATTTTCATAAGTTTATTCATTCAAAGAATTCTTCAAACGGCTATAAGAACCTAAATAAAAATCAAGTATATAACTATGTTTTACAAATTTATCATCGAATAATTGACATTGCATCTTTGAGAATTAATGACAATGACAATAAAGTTTGATGGCATCTGTAACATCTCTAATTTTAGATCCATGAATAGTAGCATTATTATGATTATTATGATTAATTAGATGAGAGATTAAATTGAAGTTAATATTTGATTTTGTGATCAAAGTAAAATATAGCTAAAAGTTAAGGTATGAGAATGAAATTTTGAAGGGATGAAATAGGTATTATAGGAATTGTTGGGGAGGAAAAATAAAAGTCACAAAATAAAAGTCAAAAAGTAGAAGCCATTGTCGCCAAAACCGGAAAGAAAGAGAGAAGAAAAGAAAAGAAAGAAGAAAGAAGAAGAAAGAAAAAGAAGAAGAAGAGAAAGGAAAGCTGCCGTCGCCGACCACCACCGACCAGCCACCAGCCCGACCGGCCATCGTCGAGCTGAACCAACCCGAAGCCGAGTTGAGCGACGACGGAAGCAGATCCGACGACCGCGCGACGTCAAGACGAGTCAACGACCGCGCGAACCAGATCGAAGCCGATCGAGCTGTCGCCGAGCTGCAAAACCGACCGACCGGAGGCGTACGGTTGAAGCACACCAGACGTGACCGAACGACGCCAGAAACGGAGCTGAAATCGCACAGAATCGCCGCGCGAACAGACCCGATCGGAGAGGAGACGATGCCGACGTCGACGCCGACGAGCTGCTCCAACTTGAACTGCGCGTAGACCAGCTCAAGCCCGACCTGAACGGAGCAAAACAAAGCTGAACTGAAGCTAAACCAGCTTAGCCCGCATGCAGAACCAGTGACAGACCGGCGGCGAAACCAGCTGCCATTCGTGGCGAAACCGAGAGGGAAAGAGAGAGAGAAAGAGAGGAGAAGAAAGATGAAGGAAAATAGCTCGAACCTAGCCTAGATTTGTCACCAAAACCACCCCAAAACCAGTCCAAAACGAAGTCGAAGCAAGAGGAAAAAGGGGTGAGTTGGTTGAGTTTGTGATTAATGATATTGTTGGTGATTGAAATGGTTTTGATGTGAGTTTTATTTCGAAATGGTTATTGGTTGGTTTTGAATAAAAATGTGTTGAAAAATAAGTGAATTGGTGTGATAGGGAGCTTAGAAAAAAATAAGTAAATGTCAAAGATTTAAAGAGAAACTAAATCGCGCGCTAAACTCGTTTGAAGGGTAATTTTGTAAATTGACCCATAATGCGTTCGTTGAGCGTTCAGAGTACCCTAACGAGTTTAATTAGGCGCATTGAGATTATTAAAAGTCGAAGATTAAGTTTCGAAGGTTAAATGAGTTTTAAATGGAGCTTGGTGCGATTTGAAAATATTTGGATCACTTATGATTAGTAAATCGTGCATTTTAAGTTAAGGAATGAGTTTTTATTGAGTACCTATGTGGTTTTGATAATCCAGGAGATGAGATAGCCTAAGGAAGCCAAAGAAAAGGAAAAGAGGAAGTTTGAGCTTCCGTTGGAGAATAAAACGCTATAAGGTTGGTGTACACTTTATTCAATTTGTTTTCATAAATAGTATATTATCGATTTTTGAATATTTTGATGCTTTTAAATATCGTTTGTGAATATTTTGATACATGTCTGATTATATATATGCTTTTGAATTATGAGAAATGAGGAATTTATATGGTTGTGACAAAAACGAAATGATGAATTCGAAAATTGATTTGTATGATTGTGGAAAACGAAGTTGGGTTGGGTTGACGATATAGTTAGAAGTGTTCTTTCATATGTTTAGTTTTTCTGGAAACCTTTGAAATGCAGCCGTTATGCTGTCAGATTTTGTTTGAAAAATGATTAGAAACGAAAAATTTAAATGAAACCAACCCAATGAATTTTGAAAATGAATTGTTATTCAAGCCCTAGTAAGCTTTGACACAGATAGGTGGGGATTGGAGTGACATGCCATTAATGGGTCACAAGAGTAGTACTACGCCGTTTGATTCTATACCGACTATAGTGAAAAGTTACAGTGAATTCGAAGGTTTTGCGAGGCACCGAGTGTCCGATGCCGGAATACCCGACTATCAGTCCATGGTATCGTGCTTATGTTTACTAGGGGCATGAAAAGTTAATATGAGAATTATTTGATCAATATATCGTTTTTAAATTTCTTTTGGATATCAAATTGAAATATTGATAAATTGTGATATTTTGTTACCGATTTTATAAATTGATTGTGTTAAAAAGAAAAGTTATTATGAGAATGATTTTGATCAATGTATCATTTTTAAATTTCTTTTGGATATTAAATTGCCTTATTGATAAATTTTGATAGTTTGTTACCGATTTTATAAATGATAAATTGTGATATTTTGTTACCGATTTTATAAATTGATTGTGTTAAAATATGAATATTGAGTTTTGTGTACACCCACTAAGCAAATATGCTTAGCGCGTTGGAATTTCCGCGCATAGGTAGTAGATTGCATAAGGAGGGCGAAGATTGAAGAGAAAGCATCTGCAGTGAGCTGAGACAGTCACATCTATTCTTCCATATATATATTTTTGGGTATATATATATATTATCTTTGGTTTTGTATATAAAAGTTTTAAATTGCATTTGTGTGCATATATATACGGATGTATTTGGATTTAAAATGATGTTTTTGGTAAAGAAAAGTCAAGTTGTGTATATATTTTAAATAATGTTGTGTATATGGAAAATGATGAGTCAAACGAAGTTTGGTTCCAGTTGTCGAATATGTGGTGGAATAAATATTTTGGATATGCATATGTTGATTTATAACGAGTTTGGAAAGTCCGAATTTCAGAGGAAACTCTGTCAGTTTTTCCATTTGAAATAAAAAGGATTTTGTATTGTTTTGCTAATTGATTTTGAAATTCGTATTTTGATGTGATTAAATAAATATATGGTTTTTATATTAAATATTTTGTAAAAAGAGATATGGCTGTAGCGCCCCTTAGAGTCGTCTGGTGAAAGGGCGGGTAGGGGGTGTTACAGCATCAACAATGATAATGTGAGATTTTAATGAGTTGATAAATCTATAGGAAACTTGAGAAATTTTTAGATAAAATGTCATTAAAGAGCAAGGTTCACAAACATTGACTTATAATTTATTATGGTATGTTGTGACTCTAAGATATGAAAAAGACATGCTCAGTTTTGTTTAGCATGATCTATGAAAAACTAAGAGGAAGACCCACCATTCAATAATATTATATGCAATGATCTCTCAAAAAAAATGAAAAATCCTAAACATATCAAGTGGATGTGGCATAATCAGGCAATCAGGTTCACTGTAGTATTTGTAATATAAAAATTGGACTTAACAAAAACAATCCAAAAAGGTAACATCAGTAGAAGTCTTAACATAGAAGTTATAGACCATTTGCAAAACTTCTTTCAAAAGTAAAATGCTAAGACCAAATATAGTCGAACAATTGCATGCATAATCTGGGAGTTCAATATGTTAAATCTAATTTTTGGAATGCACACAGAATAATTTTTTAGTAATGGATCTGAGACTGTGTTGTAACTTTAGACATTATGTGTTTCAAACGTAAAATCAATTGAAGGAAAAAATGACACATTTTGTAAATGATTCTGAGATTTTTAAGATATATTTGTCATTATACTACATAAAGTGATTTCACTTGTACGTTTCCTAAAATTGTATATTATATAAATATTTATGAAATTGTGTATAACTTCGAAGTAACTTAAATTTCATATGATATTTCGATCAAACTGGCTATGAGAACATACCATTCAAAGTGCAAGTTTAGCTAAGGATAGAAAACTATATGAATTAATAAGAGATGATTTATGATTAAGAATCATGCATGAATAAATTATATGAGTAATCATTTTTTTTTAGGTATGAACATGTATGTGCTTAATATAAATATTCAAATAAATATTGTATCAGTAACATGACCTTTTCAATTTGAAATTGTTTCGGGTTGTTCAACGATCTATGTTTTGAAAAATTGATTTTGTAATTCGGCCACTAAATTGTGTAAGGCAACTTGTGCTGGATTGGATACTAGGTTCCCACAGACGGCGCCAAACTGTAGTGGGTGAATTTTACAACATGTTGACTTTGAGCGGGCCTCATTGGTCAACTTTCTTGGAACCTAGCAACCTTTGTCCTGCACAAATCAAACAAAAAGAACACGGGTGATCTTAACACCAGTGGAGTGTCGCCCGAAGACACTCCGACTCTCAAGTCAGTAAATTGATCATAATGTACTAGAATGCAGTAATTGTAAAGCGTCGTTAGACTGGAGGGAGTGTGCCAGAAAATGTAGGATGGAAAAGTGGACAGAGTAGGAACACTAAAATATTAAATATCAGTGAACAAACCCCGTATAATAGAATAGTGTAAGTAGACCGCGAATATTACACCAGGTAAGTTCCCAGGAAAGAGAGGTCGATCACAATGGACACAGTTAAATACCAAGTCTTTCCTAGCCAGAACATTTCCTAGACATGCATCTTCACGTCACTACACTAACTCTATCACACAAGAACTCTAAATCTAAAGTGAAAAAATGAAGAAAAGAGAGGAGAAACCTCATATGGCTTGTAACAGAGGAGCAAATGAGGTGGGATCGATTTGGCTTCAAATAAAGCCTCTATTTATAGGTAAAAGAGGTGTCATGGGCACTTATGGTGGAATGAATGCAATGTCCGTTACAAAATAAATGTTATGATTAATGATATGTCGGTTACAGAATAAATATCATAGTTAATGATATGTCGGTTACAAATAAATACTATAATTAATGATATGTCGGTTACAGAGTTAATGTAACTTCCGTTACAATTAATTTAAACCCCATTCATTAATAGCAATAAATTCCCATTTAAGGAAACAAACCTTGTTTTGTCTAGATCAACCAAGTTGCTGGGCTATCCTCTTGTAACATACATTAAGCCATTAACCTGGATCAATCAGCATACTGAGTCAATTTATCATAATAAGATTTGGGCTTTCATTTTTTACCGGGAAATTTTTGACCACTACAGTATTTATGTTTAAATTTGATTCTATATTTGGACCATGTCCCATATACCAAGTTTGTCAATCATATAGGCACATAAAGATGTGTTAAAAATTATGATTATTATTATTATTATTATTATTTACAAATCATTAACCGAGTTCTACAAACCAGTCTCTTCCATCTTGCTCTCTCTCTCTCTCCCCTCTAAACCGATCTCTTTCTCTCTTTATCTCTCTAGTTTTCTTTCCATTTTGAGCTTTGGACAATTCAAAAGAAAGAAGGCTTATATGTCTTGCTTTGTGACCAAATTGTCCTCCAACATTTTCATTTGTGGACAAAACTACCCTTAAATTTTTTAGTTTATTTCATCTTTATAGTTGGTTTTTTTACAATTTAGTACAAAAAATTACAATTTAGTTCATTAAATTTCATTTTCACTCTTGCATGTGTAAAATATCAATTTAATCATTTTTATTATTTCGATCTAGTCATTTTCTTTCTGATATTTATATATTTTTATTTTTATTTTTATAAATTTAATCAAGTTTGACTATCGGTCAATGGTTGACTGTTGACTAGCGGTCAAACCTTTTACTCATCGAGTGGCTGAGTACTCGTTACTCGTTGAGTAGTCAACCGAGTAATGAGTTCTAAAACATTGAAATATACACAATTTGATACAACAAATATAGCAAAAAAAATATTATCTAAGTGAATCGAAAATAATCAACAATAAATGGTGATTGAAGACCCATATTCTAAGGCTACTGTTAAAGGATTGCTTAATGAGTTGCGCTATTGACTTTCAGTCATATTTCACATAGAAAAATGTTAAATACTTAATTTAGCCTCCTCTAGTACAAAATCCTACGCCACTACCTTCATCTGAGTAGAATTGAATCTAAAATCTCTTTTACAATAACATAAATGCTCTTATCAACAATCTCTCTTATAAATATAAAAGAATTTAGCAAGTAAACTAATTAATGCTCAATATTTTTCTTTCTTCATTTCTTGCACAATTTTAAAATTTACCTACAGTCTTCTCAAGCTAGCTAGGGAGACTATTTTGATGAAATTTGATAGAATACGAAGAATTTCTTGCAAACTCACGCAACAAATTCATTTCATTAAAAATAGGTTCACAAATTAATGAATAGAGAGGCTGATGTTTATTAATAAACTTACACTTATATTAATGAGATTGTGAGTTCGAGTTCTTTTCCCATTCATCTCAATGAGATTGAAATTGAGTCATGTTTGTATTATCCCAACTTCTTTATGACGACCTGATTCATATGATAGTATGATAAATCTCTCTCTCTCTCTCTCTATATATATACATATATATATATACATACACACACATGTGCACACACACATCATTAAGTTGCCATACAAATTAACATTTTTGATATTATTGATCTTCCAGTCATCCAAATCGGCTACGAATTAACTCAACGCCTAGAAGAATTCAATAATATTAATCCTACATAATAAACTTATACTTACATTAATGAGATTGTGGGTTCAAGTTATTTTTCCATTCATATCAATGAGATTGAAATTAAGTCATGTTTGTAATATCCCAACTTATTTATGACGATCTAATTCATATGATAGTATGGTAAATCATTATACACACACACACACACACACATATATATATATATACTCAATCAACACATCATTAAGTTGCCCTACAAATTAACATGTCTGATATTATTGATCTTCCAATCATCCAAATCGGCTAGGAATCAACTCAATGGCTAGAAGAATTCAATAATATTAATCCTACAATTTTAACAATAATTAATAATGTTTTTATATTACTTTCCTTCCATTGAAGCGACTCGCTAGTATAAATATACACGACCAAGCAGCTACACCATCCCAAATATATCACTCTTTCTATAGTATCAAAACAACCAAGAGGCTACTGCTACAATTAAAGTTGAGATTATTGCAACAGAAACCATCAAACCATCCTCTCCAACGTCCCCACAACACCTCATAAACTTCAAGCTGTCCTTAATAGACCAAATCGCTCCTGTCATGTACACTGCATTGCTGCTCTTCTACATTAAACGAACATGTCGATATTCATCATCTAAAATCATCATTATCAAGAATTCTCTCTCCATTCTCCATTCTACCCGCTCGCCCGGACAATCAAAGACCAGACCTCCATTGATTGTGAAGACGCTGGTGCTCATTTTGTTGAAGCTCGCGTCAACTCTATCATTCTCCAACAACCCGACTCTCTAACTCTCCGGAGCCTCCAACACCGGTCTCGTTACTCTACGCTCAGGCGAACATTTTCGAATGGGGTGGGGTGGTGATCGACATGTGCATTTCTCACAAAATAGCCAACGCAGCCATGCTTTGCCGTTAGCATCGTCGTGAAGGGGTGGTCTGTCGCGGCTCTTCACTCTAACGAGGCGGCGATTGAAGTCTGTTTTCTGGCAGCATCTATTAATTTTCGAAAAACTTTATTTCAGTTCATTTTAAAAAATATCATATTTTAAAGTTCTTTTGAAGAGTTTTAGAAAAACTCTTTAAAAAAGTTTAAACCGTCAGTTGACTGACGGTTAACATTAACAAAATGTATAAAAGAATATTTTTACCTTGATGATTATTACTAGCACGTAAATTATTGAATTTTCTTATAAAATAATGAAATTATAAGTTAAATTTTCTAAAATGCTTATAAATTTAAGTTATTAAATTATAATTTAAATTACTTAAAGTCATTGTTGAACTTCAGTTGATTGATGGTTAAAACTTTTTTAAAAAGTTTTAAAAAAAATTAAAGATAAAAAGAGCTATTTCCAAAAAGATTTAAACTTTTGATATTTATTTAAACTTCGAAGACTAAAACAAAATTTTTCCTTAATTTCCTGGCATATAAATAATTATATTCCTCCAATGAAGTTGTTCGTGACAAGCAGTGATGCACCTAGACATTTATATCAGGGGACACTTTATAACAAAATAAAATAAAAAATTATTGATAAAAATAATTATAGCTCATATGAGGTTTTTTTTATGAAGTTTATCATGTAAAATAATTTATGTATAACAAGATAATTCATATAAATAATCGTGAATAATTCAAGACTTATTAAGATTAAACAACATTATACATTTTACTTTCATAATATTAAGAAATATTTACTCTCATAAAAAATAGAAATAAAACTTTATATATATGTACATAAATATATATGACAAAACTCAAACTTTTAATTCACGAATGTCAAAAAAGAGTGTACTAACTATTTAAATCATAAATGGAGATGCAATTCACACTTAGTTAAAAATATTCTTATTTTTAAAATTTGGTCATGATGATAAACGTGATATAATTTGCAAGAGAAAATAGTCTGTGCTAATTATGTAATTAGCAATAATTGTTCGTAGTACATAATAGGATATAAAAGAATTTGAAGTCATAATATGCCAAATTTGAACAATAGCTCGGTTGGTGTAAGTATGTGCGCCAGCTTGATCCAGACACCGGGTTCGAATGTCACACCCACACTGTTCTCATTATTTAAAAAAGAAAAAATAACAACAAAAATAAAAACAAAAGCAAAACAAGAAACGCCGCACACACATGTTTAGGCATCTAATCAGGTTATGATGAAAACAAAAATACGCTTCATACCACCAGAGCCAATTGGCCATTTGTGATAATATTTATTTATATGTTTAAATATTCAATTACTAATATTATAAACTTAATAATTTTTCATAAAATTTCAAAAGGAGCATGTTCCCCCTCTAATCCTAAGTTAGGTCCGCCCCTACCGACGAGTACGTAAAAGATGGTTTGTGTTGGATGCTTCAAAGATTTTGGCACTTAAGACCAAAGCCTCCAGCTCAACCATGCAGCAACCAACCCGTGTGGAGGCTGTGATGGCGCTGGTTTGGAAATAGAAGATGAACATGTTGTTGATTCTTTGAGAATTATAATATGATGTCGTAGACAGCTTTGTAACTCAAAAAACCTAATTTACTAGATGTGACATCCACTAGTGAATATGTATTAGGATATATATTATTCTTTTGTATTTTATGCTTTTAATCGAGAATCAATCTCATTTTCATAGACTTGATATGTGAACTCTCTGACACATGTTTAGTCTGTAAACTGAGAAAGGCGAAATGGGAATTCGTTAAAAACGGGTTGCGGATCATCAGTACTTGGCAAAAAATGTGTGCAATAGAGAAGATGGCGAATAGGGATGATATTGATTTCTATACATACACAAGTTGATGCGGATTTCCACCCTACGAGGCGGATTTGGGGTGGGAAAAATCGGATTGGGTGAGTCTTCCGAATATAATGCTGAAAATTTTGGTTGTTTCGATAGATACGAGGGATGGTAAGGGAATGGAAGTGCTAGTGACACTGAGCAAACAAGACATGGCTGTGTTTGAATGTGATTGTGAGTTGCTTACATATGCTGCTTTTAATCCCAGTGTTTCCAACCCATGATGACCATTGAGATATTGCAATAATCTGTCTCCAATAATTGCATCATTGAAGGTTACTGAAGTTAGAAACTCTTCCATGATTTTTATTTCCTCGTGTGTGTTTATATCATACAAACTCTTGTAAATTTATTGGTGATAGTTGTGATAGCAAAAAATTAACAAGCACGGGGCCAATAGATGGGCTGTAGGTAAGATAGAACATAGCAGCCCACATGTTAGGCCAATATACAGCCCAAATCAATGGAAGCACAATTGAAGTCTAGAAGCCCATATCTAATTATAACGCCTAGTCAAACCTGACCAACTTAATGAGAGGGTTGACTAATTGAATTGGGGATTTGTTAATTAAATATAGAGGTGGGGATCAAGAGAACGGATCCTGCCATCTTAGGAACCGTTACAACTTAACAAGGGTCCTCTGCCCTCTTATAAAAAGAGAGCAACCAATGAGGGGAGGGGACATCTTGACCAGCTTACTGTCACTTTGCCAAAATCACCATAGATACTCAGTGAGCACTCCGTTCTCTGTCATACGACGTAATTTTCTTATCTAAATCATCACAATCGTCAATTGTCGTACACTCTGCTCTTAAGTATTGCCATTATTGGTCATAAGCTATTCTTTTTATAATTTTATCTATTATCGATTACATTTTTAACTTGAGCGTCGAGGTATTTTTGATCGACATCAACCCGGTGTCAAGGTAATCTATCAATTTCGTTCGACTTTCATACAAGTTGCTAGGTCTCAAGAAACTGATAATAGTACCAAGACACTACGTCAACAACTGTAAAAATGAGTCCACTATAATAGAGTCGTATTTTTCATTTTGTATTCATTCGTGTTAATTCCATAATAATCTGTTTTAATAACTTTGAAGATAATTAGATTACAGGACAACGCAAAAACTCAAAGTTTCTAACTAAACTTGCTTTATCTTTATGCATGTTTAATGGAAAATTGACACCTCTTTGTGGAGTATCCATTTTCTCTAATTATCTATTGTCATGTTCCACTTTAATTTAGATTTATTATCCAATCGTACTAGAATCACAACTCTAAACTATTAAGCTTACGTCTTGTTCATCTTATGTTCAAGTATCAGTGTCTAAAAGTGTTGCACCTCTGCATTTCTTAAAAAAAATGTTGCACCTACGTATATATCTTGTACAATAACGTCGATAATTTAATTATTAATTCATATTTTCAATAAAAAAAAAAATTTATATCATCAAGGTTCATTTTAAATACAGCATGAACCTTCGTATGTATCTACTGTGCATTATTATTATTATGGGCATATTTTAATAAAACAGAATATATAATAAGTTTCGGATATAGGTATCTTTTAATTAGCACGTGAATTATATATAAGTTAACTTATAAGTTACTTTGTATCGGCCCTTTGGGTCCTTGTCAAATTGATTGATGATCAAATTGTTAGATTAAATTGGAATAAATTCTTTTCTTGAAGGCTATTAAAACACAAAATTAATCCAATTAGAAAAAGAAAGCGATAATACAAAATCATACACACACACATATATATATATAATTAATATATATATATGTGTGTATATAATTGATCAAGTAGGAGCAAGACGGCCCCTAAAAGCATTCCATTCAACGTTTTTTTCGAACAAAACTATTCTTAACAGGGAAAGAGAAGAAAATAGATATAAAAATTAACATGCCTTATGAAACAAACACCCAACTATGGAAATGTTATTGAAAACATTAATGGAAAGTGAAGCCCACAAAAGAAATGTAAAGGACGAGATAATAAATGAGACAGCTATGAAACATAAAACTTGAACTCAGATTTTGATTCCCAAATTTGAAACAAGAACATAAATTCCTTACTGGGACACATTAATCCTCAAATCTAGGGGTGGGCACAAAAACATGGAATCGAACCATCCGACCCGATCCGAACCGATCCGTGGGTGTTCGGTCCGGTTCACATGTTCAAATGTCACATGTTTGGATCCCCATTTTTGAAAACACCATGTTTCACGGATCGGATCAAGTCTGGGTATCTAGAACCGATCCGATCCGTGAATAGGGATAAATACGTAATTTTACATGGTCATATGAAAACTTTCACTTAAACCAACCCTAACAATCTACCATTTCTCACCCCTCACTCAGTAGCTGCAACCCTCACAGCTCACACGACTCCTCACTCAGTTTCTCATCTCTCACCTCTGCTCGCCGTCGCCGTCGTGGTCTCTCCTCTTCGCCCGCAGCGCCGTCATGATCATCTCTTCTCATCTCCCGCAGCGCCGTCGTGGTCATCTCTCTTCGTCGCTCGCAGCGCCTTGTCTCATTTTCATCATGTAGCCATAAGCCACCGACTCTCCTCTCATCTCTCACCTCTCACCTCGTCGTCGTCGGTGTCGTCGTAATCTCTGCTCATCTCCTTCAGCAGCCGCAACACCGTCACCCACCTCTGATCGGCGATTGGATTAATGAGGTTGGTTTTGCATTATGTATAAATTTATGTTTTGTGTTTTTTTTTTTTTCTACTGAGTTTGAGTGATCTTTTTTAATTTTGTTAGCTTGAATTGGATTTTATATGCTTGAATACAAGTGGGTTCTGGGAAAGTTTAGATTTTTTCAGTACTGAGTTTGAATGCATTGATAGGGCTGGTGTGTAAAGTTTACCTTTTGATGTTTGATGTTTGGTTAGTGTTCCATACTGACATTAGAGTGTTATTGTTGTTGTGAATAGATGGAGAAAAGTGTAGAGAGTGGTGAGCAGTCTGAATATGATATTGATGATGTCAATTGTTATGTTGGGACTGTTTTGTTGTATTTTTATGTTTATTGTTGTATTGCATTTTCATGTGGACTGTTTTGTTTAATTTGTGATGTGGATTGATGGGAATTATTCTTTTTGGATTGTTGAACTTGTTTAGTGTTTAATTTGTTTAGTGATGGACTCTTGATAATTGAAGCTAGGTTGATTTTTTTTTTCTTTATATTGAAAGCAGGATCAAATTAAATTACTGTTGGGCAGAATTTGTTTTCAAATTTCAATAGAAGTTTGTTAATTTTTTCCTTCATCCACCTATTTGTTTTGATTCCATGCACAAGACAATTCAGCCCAAAATAGTCCAAAACAATTAAACTTAAAAGCCCAATAGTAATAGACTCAAACAAAGCTTAAAATTTTTTTAAATTTTTGACCCAAACAAAGGCCCAAAATTGAGTTTAAAACATGGAAACCGATCCGATCCGATCCGCACTTTAGGTGTTCAATCATGTTCGATTCCTCTCCTTTAGTGGATCATGCTCGGATCCAAAAGCGGCGATCCGCACACTTATCATGTTCGGGTTGGTTCCAACCGAAACTGATCCGAACACGGTGTTGCCCACCCCGTCAAATCAGTTATATACATGCACAAGTTTGTAGTTTGTTGTGAAGACTACATGAATTAAATGTTCAATGTTACTATTATCATTAAAACTTAAGTAAGTTGTAAGTGTAAAAAACATGGAAAATATCAGACACCCATTAAGAAAATGTTAAAAGGGAAGAGATAAACAATAAAAAAGCAAAGGTTATAGCTCAAATGTAATTGCCAAACTAGAAGGCAAAGACTTGAATTCCTTGAATTACCATGTAAGTTAGTGGTTGCACCATGTGAATCTAGCCTCTAGAGGCATTGCTTTGGGTGGTGAAGCAATATTTAAAAAGTGAGGGAGGTTACAGTGGAATACCGAATACATAAATTCATGTGATTCGCACATCTGTTTAATAAAATAATTATGTCTACATGTATTCTTTTTTTTAAAAAAAAAATAAATACTAATTATGACACAATTATTGAATTATCATGTAAATTAATGGATGCAGAATGTGATTCAAACCTTTGCAAGCACTGCCTAGGGTGGGTGAAGCAATATTTAAAAAGTGATAAATGCTATGATGATATAAATAATTTCATGTAATCCGTGTGTCTGATCAATAAATTAATTATATTTATATATATATATATTTATTTATTTAAAATACCAATTATGATATGATTATGAGTTGCAGGTACAAATTAACTAATTTAGTTGGTTAGATATTTATTGTTATCTAAGAGATTTTGAGTTAAATTCTAGTTATGGTTATATTTTAAATGATTTTTTTAATTTAATGTAATAAAAAAATCCAATAATTATGAATTTAAATTTTTATGTAACATTTAAATGAAGTGGTACCCTCGTTCTATTGAACTTTTTTAGAGACAGAAAAATCCAAAAGTAAATGAGAAATTTATGAGAAGTATACATGGCAGAGTTCACACCGTGGCAGAATTACTCAAGGTGGGAGCTGCCTGTAAAACTTTAATGATGGATAAACAGAGAGCTTGTGTTGGTTGTCTAATGTGAAGCAGTTAAATATGTATCTAACAAGTTGTCGAGACAGTAACTGAAGACAAATATTTGTTCATCATTAAATTGATATTAAATTTCCAAGTTGGACTTGACATAAATTTATGGCAAAGGTTGGATTGGCTCATTGAGTGACCAATATGGGCTTTGAGTTTAGACCAGCTTACCATGGCCAGAAGCTGACACGGGATGTTGGAGCCAAATCTGTGTCTTAAAAAATCGACCAAAGCTGTAGTTATGTCATCCTTGGCATGATTTTTTTTTTTTTTAACTTAATTTCAATTGCGAGACCAAAACCCAATTAAATTTTAAGTTGTTATAATTTTAGGAATTAGAAATAGTTGACATAATGAACATCTCATTAATATGGATATAAATGACTTATCACTTGAACGCTTTTATTTTGGTTCGAAACCCAATACTCTTAGGTAGTGTTTGGTGCATGGGACTTAGGATGGGATTAAGATTCAAAAATCCCAACCTATTTGAATCTCATATTTGGTGAACAATTAAAATGAATGGGATTGGGATTTTTGGAATCCCAACCTCCCATCCAATCCCATTCTTTTAGCATTTTTCAATCCCACCCCACCCATGTCATTGGGTGGGATGAGATTGGATTTGATAATTTTATTTTCTATCCATTTATCTCTTTCTCTCACATTTCTTCTCACAGTTCTTCCTCATACGTCTATGGAAGCTCTCTTCTTCTTCTTATGTTTCTTCTTCTTCTTCTTCAAGCATCTGGTTCTGGGTTCGGTGAACCCAGAACCGATCTGGTTCTAGTGAACCCAGAACCAGACTTTCAGTCTTTTTTCTTTTTTTTTTTTTTAGTGTTATGATGATTTAATGTTGTTGAAGATGATGTTGTTATAGGAGATGATGATGTTGATGAATTGGATTGATGATATTGATGAATTATGGGTTGATGATGTAGAATTGTGGGAGATGATGATGTTGATGAAGTGGGTTGATGAAGTTGAATTGTGGGAGATGTTTTTTGTTTTTGTTTTTAGATTTTTTATAAAATTAATTTTATATAATAAAAAAATTAAATTAATTTATTTCAATCCAATCTCAATCTACACCAAACATGATATGGTATAATTTTTAATCCAATCCCAAGTTTTACCAAATATGAGATGGTGATTTTCCAATCCAATCCAATCCATTTCATTCCATTCCAATCCCTGCGTGCCAAACGGAGCCTTAGAGCATCTCCAACGGACCAATGGATTGTGAAAAAATTGAAGTCCACATAGAATAGATAGACATGGACTCAAAATATGATTCTCCAATACAATTGTTTGCACTCACTATGAATCTGATGTGGCAAAAAAAAAAAAAAATCAACATTGTCAACATGACCTTCTATTTTCAAAGGGTTTATTAGACAGCTAATTCAGCAAATAAAATTAATTGGTTTATGTTTTTCTATTAATAGCTGGTTGACTTTTGTTTTTGTCTTTTTTTTTTGTAAGTTTTGTAATTAAAAAAAAAATGACACCTCATCAAAATATGAATTTTGAATAGAAGCATTGGAGAACATTTTATAATTTCACTATCTATAAATTGCTATTCAATGTCATGTAGGAAGCAATTCCTTGAACATTGATGACATGACAATGGATTGTGAAAAACAATCAACATTTGCATTGGAGATGCTCTTAGAGTATTTTCAATATTCCCATGGATTCTGATTTGCAAAAAAAGTGTCATGTCATCAATGTCAAAGAATTTGCATCCTACATAGCATAAATATTATTTAATAAACAATTAAATTGAAAAATTATTCTCCAATGCTTCCATGTATTCTCATTTAATGTCTTCATATATTTCCATTTAATGTTTCTACGTTTTTTACTTTTAATTATATTTCAAAATTAGAATTAAACAATTACTAACCTGCTGATATAGCTGTCTAACACACTCTCTAGAAATAGATAGCCATGTTGATGATGATTATTTTTATATTTTTTATTGTAACCTTAGCTTAAATTGATAGGTGGTAATTGCATTGGAGAGATTTATTTTAACTCAATATCTATTCATCATATATGACATATAATTTTTTCACAATCTATGAAAGCATTTGAGATGCTCTTGCAAGTAATAAAATCAAGATTAGTGAATTTACATGGGATTTGTATAAGATGTTTTCAATTGAGGATGGTGGGTGATCTAGTGGAATGGCACAACCCATTTGTTTCTTAATAGGAAGGTTCAATCCTCACCTGGTGTGTCAATTTCTTTACTTGTTTGCGGTGGTTTTCTCTTGGTTCTAGAAGTAGATTTTTGGACCGTTCGTATAGTACTCTATCAATAAGTTTTGGTAGATATCTAATCTAGTGTCAAGAGATGTAATATCAAAAAAAAAAAAAAAAGTTTTTGGTTGAAATCTTATTTATATCAAATTCAAGAAGATCTTAGAAAATTAGCGAACTAGAATGTCGTACTGGTCTGTTTAGAAAATGGTATCTAAAGTCTTAACTAATGTTAGTTTGTACTTATGAGACGAATTCTCAACAAAAACATGGTTTTTATTTAGAGAAAATTACATAAATAACCATTTTTTAAGGCTAAAGTTGAGAAGTAATATTTTTTTTTTAGATTTTTTATTTTTAGTAAGTGTATTTTTGTCCAAAAATAGTTTTTCTTGCAAGATTTTAAAAAAAGAGTCAATGTTCAACTTAGACCTTAAAAAATGGTCATTTAAAAAAAAAAAACCTTATTTTTTTTTTTTTTATAAAAAGGGTTGGTAGTAACCTTTTTTCAAGATTCTTTATTTTTATCAAGTATATTTTTATCCAAAAATAGATTTTCTTCCATAATTAAAAAGAAAAAAAAGATTAATGTTCAACTTGGACTTAAAAAAATGATCATTTATTTTTTTTAAAAAAAATCTTATTTAAAAGGGGGTCATTTTATTTTTTAGAGGGTCGGATTTCATCATAAAAGATTATAATACAAAATAATAATATTTATAGTTAGCTTAGCCATTTACGTAAGATGTTTTGAGATTTAATTCCAATCACTTCCAAGGTTGTAAGATCTCAACTTATAAAGTTATTATTATAAAAATAAAATAAAATAAAATAAAAACAACCTAGGTGTTGCAATATTTGAATAATAAATTAAGGGACGTTTGCAAAATGTACCCCTCTAAGGTTTGACACTCTTCCAAAAGTAACTTAGTGGCTTAAAATTTGGATTCAAATTCCATTTTTATATATCGAAATCCACTTTGTATTTTCAAAGATTAGTTGAAAACTCTTCTAATTGTGTGCCAATGAATTTTTTAAGAAATCTAATAAAACCTTTAGGAGAATGATAATATTTGTTATAAATTTTTTTCTTCATAAAAATCACTTTAAAATTTATCCAAATCTATCACTTAAATGAAATCTATAAAATTAATGACTTTTTTAATACACTTAGATTTAATTGAATTTCACACAAATCTGAATTGGATTTAATTGGATTTCATATAAATCTGAATTTAATACACTTAAATTTTAATAAATTTCATATAAATTTGGATTGAATACAACTAAATTTTAATTAAATTCATTTAAGTCTAAATTGAATACACTCAAGCTTTTATAATGCTTTAAATTCTAATAAATTCTAAATTGAATACACCCTCTTAAGATCTGCACAAGGAGATATCTTTATTGCTCCATTAACTGTGAGCAAATAATCATGAGTACTCTCAAAAAAATATTTTTTCCAATTGATTTAGCATCTCTTGGTTCTGAGTATTGCATGTCTAACATCAATTTTTCAAAAGACAAAAGTGCATGTCAATATCAAATGTGATCTTGGTGATTTCACCGTTCATTGTACATCCAAGGACGATGAGATCGTCCTTGGATGTACAATGAATGGTGAGATCACCAAGAGGCTACCTAAGATCATCATCATTGGGATTTACCAAAGATCATCATCTTGGACAAATAATCAAAAGTGCATGATTTTGATTTAATGACTTTGTAACTAGAATTTAAGAATTGAGAGTGGGGGATTTGGTTACTTTGTTATGCCTATCATCTCCTTAGTTTGTTAGCAATAATGGAGATATTTTTCTTTTCTTCCTTTGTTTTCATTTGATTGTTTTGACTTTGACATTGATTGATTTTGTGATGGAGATGGATATGATGAAGAAAAAAGAGGGATGGGATTGATGAGGAATCGACGATTTTTGTTTTGGGAAAAAATTATTATTTTTCAAAATTTGAGGGCATAAATTGATATTTCTTTAAACATACAAACTCCGATAATGATGTAATTTCATCAAACCTCATGGGAGTTTGTGTAATTTTCTTGATATATATCGATAAACATAAAATCATATACACAAAAGTCTCACTGCTTCAGCCCTCTACGGCTCTACCCCCTCTCTCTCTCTTTAAAACAGTCGGACCAGACGTCGTTCTTCCTCTTCCCTTCTTCTTCTTCCCTTCTTTTTCTTCTTCTCGTTTTCTTTTCTTCAGGTACACAACAAGGGTGACGGTGATGAATGATAGAGACGGCGACCCGGACCCCGATCCCAACCTCATCCACCCATGCACGGCGCCTGCACTAGCCCCTCTATCACTCTCCTCTGCCGCTATCTCTCTGGTTTGTTTCTTTTTGCTGTTTTTTGGATTTTTAGTCGATTGGAACCATGTTTTTTGGTGGTGTTTAAGATGATTTATGGCTTATCACTAACTTTCAATGAGCAAGACCTCCAATCTGGGGGTTATCAAACTGGTACGATGCCAATCACCGATTAACCAACGAAAAATCGGCTAGATCGGTCTGTTTTTGAAATATTGAGGTTGATTGATGATCAAGATGATGAAGAAAAAGGTTAATAGATGATGAAGGAGATGATAATGGATGAAAAAGATGGTGAAAAAATTATTATTTTTTTATATTTCATTAATTTTAAAAACAAAATAAAGGTATATTATTGATAAAAAATGGGAAATTAATTAATTTTATTAGTTTTTAAAATAAAATGATGGTATATTAATGAAAAAATAATTTTTAATTAATTTATTTATTTGAATTTTTATGAGTAGGGTATTTTAATCTTTTTCACATAATTGTCGTTGATTGTTACCAATTGACAGTCAAAATTAACTATTGAGGTGTTTTTTTTTGGGCTTATAAACTTCAAGTGATTTAGTGCAAAAAGATGCCATAATTGCCTTATTTAGGTAATATTGGCAAATGTCAGGGGTTAGAGAATTTTGCCCTTTGTATTTATGTTACCATGACAATATGACATCATAAGATATGGAACAAATGTTTCTAATGATAGTTGGAACTCCTAAAAATGACCTAAAGTTATGCTTTAGAAAACTATATTAGAGAGTTTTATGTCAATATTGGTATTTATGTTTAAGTTTGATTCTATATTTGGACCATGTCCCATATACCAAGTTTGTCAATCATATAGGCACATAAAGATGTGTTAAAAATTATGATTATTATTATTATTATTATTAATTTACAAATCATCAACCGAGTTCTACAAACCATTCTCTTCCATCTTGCTCTCTCTATCCTCTAAACCGATCTCTTTCTCTCTTTATTTCTCTAGTTTTCTTTCCATTTTGAGCTTTGGACAATTCAAAAGAAAGAAGGCTTATATGTCCTGATTTGTGACCAAATTGTCCTCCAACATTTTCATTTGTGGACAAAACTACCCTTAAATTTTTTAGTTTATTTCATCTTTATAGTTGGTTTTTTTACAATTTAGTTCATTAAATTTCATTTTCACTCTTGCATGTGTAAAATATCAATTTAATCATTTTTATTATTTCGATCTAGTCCTTTTCTTTCTGATATTTATATTTTTTTATTTTTTTTATAAATTTAATCAAGTTTGACTATCGGTCAATGGTTGACTATTGACTAGCGGTCAAACTTTTTACTCATCGAGTGGCTTAGTACTCGCTACTCGTTCAGTGGTCGACCGAGCAATGAGTTCTAAAACATTGAAATATACACAATTTGATACAACAAATATAGCAAAAAAATATTATCTAAGTGAATGGAAAATAATCAACAATAAAAGGTGATTCAAGACCCATATTCTAAGGCTACTGTTAAAGCATTGCTTAATGAGTTGCACTATTGACTTTCAGTCATATTTCACATAGAAAAATGTTAAATACTTAATTTAGCCTCCTCTAGTACAAAATCCAGCGCCACTACCGTCATTTGAGTAGAATTTGAATCTAAAATCTCTTTTACAATAACATAAATGCTCTTATCAACAATCTCTCTTATAAATATAAGAGAACTTACCAAGTAAACTAATTAATGCTCAATATTTTTCTTTCTTCATTTATTGCACAATTTTAAAATTTACCTACAGTCTTCTCAAGCTGGCTAGGGAGACTATTTTGATGAAATTTGATAGAATACGAAGAAATTCTTGCAAACCCACGCAACAAATTTCATTTCATTAAAGATTGGTTCACAAATTAATGAATAGATGATCGAGCTAAAATAAAGCGCGATTTTATATTCTAAACCTATGCTTTTGTGATGAAAACTCGAGTGAAATAGGGGTATTTTAATGTTTAATAAGTATTTTGTGTAGGAATTTAATAGACATGTCAAATTGTAATTTTTTTGGGTGTTGAAAGTTATCGCAGCCTTATTGCCCGCATAAAGGGACTGCACCTAGATATGGGCCTTGCTTCATGCGTGAATGACCTGCAGCAATGTTTCAAGTGGTCCAAACGTGCATTTAAATGCCAACAAAGTTTTCCTTATTCATTTTGATCTTGAAAAATCGTCATTAATTGCTTCGAAGATTTTCAGTTTATGCGACAAAACCAATTTAGTCAAGTGAGGATTTAATCAATCAGTGAGTGGAAGGAAAGAATTCAAAATAAAAATTACTCATGAGGATTGAAGGAAACAAATTTTCTGTCAATGGAAGCTTATGATGTTAAAGGAAGTTTGTGAAGCAGTCAACTGTCAGCATGCAAATAATCTCAGAATTAATTTGAGCATCCAGTTTTTCAAAGGCAGAAATGAGAGAATCAATGTGAAAAACAAGAAAACTGAGATTGCGAGTAGAATAAAATAATAATGATACCCTAAACTGGTGCAGCTATAAAGGTTTCAATTTTTACAATGAAAAGGGAGACTGTTGACAGAAGAAAAATGATAGAGAAAACAGCAACGGAGGACTTTTGACAGAAAAACACTTTTAGAGCAAACGGCGACAAAGGAAGAGTTGAGGCTATGAGCGTGACTGTATCAATTGTCTCAGTTGTGTTCAAGGAAGACTTGC
The DNA here is from genome assembly GCA_021234005.1 of Nephelium lappaceum. Taxonomy (NCBI): domain Eukaryota; kingdom Viridiplantae; phylum Streptophyta; class Magnoliopsida; order Sapindales; family Sapindaceae; genus Nephelium; species Nephelium lappaceum. Next base: position 9,812,879 of record CM038003.1, read on the forward strand.
AAAATTACATAGTGACTTCTTCCTTAATTTATTTTCTCAATTAATACAATGTTTTTTATTTTGATTTCAATTTTTCCCATTGTGTTAATTGGTTTCATGGAGAACTAAACGATTTTATCTAAGAATACAATGTAGCCAACTATTTCAATTCTTGTTCAATGATTTATTGGTGTTTAATACTTTTATTCTTATTGTCAGTATTCTGTTCTATTGTTTATATATGTGGTTAATTAACTTGGGCCTAATTAATTAACCTAATCTGTTAATTATATTGCACTTGAAAAATGCGACTATAGTTTAGACATCAACAGAATGACATGAATGTTAAAGGATAGGAATATACCTATAAGGTTTGTGTAATCGTTATGGATAATTGGATCCTAAAGAATTTAGACTAATTAATCGGCATAGAATATAGCAGTTTAATTTCTCTGAATATTTTCACTTGACTATTCGGAAGAGACTAGTGAAGATTTAAGAGTTTTCCGATTAAATACGCAATAAAATTATTTATCTTATTTTATTTTATTTTAATGAGAATAAGTCATTGAAATAGTTGGTGAAATTGTATTTCCTAGATACTTTATTCTGTCTTGGTCTTCTATCTTTATAAGTAATTTTTAATTATTTGTTTAGTTATGTTGTATTTTTAATTTTTAATATATATTTATATTTTTTAGTAAATTAAATATTCTTGTCAATTTGGAAGTCTGAATAAAATTGGTTTCAAGGAAGTTGGTAATTGATACTTAAAAATTAGTAGTTGTCTCTGTGGGAACAACATTAATTTGCCAGTATATTACATTGTGATCGTGTATACTTGCACGCAACCTATTGTAATTAGTGCATTAGGATTTTTACCCCATCAAGTTTTGGCGCCGTTGCCGGGGAAAACGTGCATTTTATAGTATCAATATCAATACTAGTTGAAACAATCTTACTTCAGATTATTGAGTTTTATCTTACTTTATTTTATTCTATTTTATTTTTATTTTTATTTATTTTTATTTTATTTTATTTCATTTTATAGGTGTTAGTGGCTGTTTTATGCGAAGGTCTAAAAGCATTGAACTATTGCCATTCGACAGTGAAATCGAGAGAACAGTTCGAGGAATAAGGAAAGCTAGGCGTTTGGCAGAGCAAAAAGTAAACATGGAAGATAATCAACCACCACCCGAGAGTTCCAAACCTCTCAGAGATTATTCTATACCCACTGTGGAAGGGATCCACCAAAGCATTCGCAGACCGGCTATTCAAGCGAACAACTTCGAGATCAAACCAGCAACCATTCAAATGGTTCAATCTGCAGTGCAATTTTTCAGTTTAATCAATGAAGATCCAAATGAGTACATCGCAAATTTCCTGGAGATTTGCGACACCTTCAAATACAATGGAGTGACGGATGACGTCATTCGGTTGAGATTGTTCCCTTTCTCATTAAGGGACAGGGCAAAAAGCTGGCTGAATTCATTGCATCAAGCCTCTATCACAACATAGGATGAGCTGGCACAGAAGTTCTTAGCAAAGTATTTTCCTCTAGTAAAAACAGTAAAATTGAGGAATCATATTGCTGCATTTATGCAAATGGAAGAAGAATCATTGTATAAGGCTTGGGAGAGGTTCAAGAAGTTGCTTCGAAAGTGTCCTCATCATGGAGTGCCGGAATGGTTGCAAATACAGACTTTTTATCAAGGCCTATCGGAGGCTGGAAGATCTAATGTGGATGCTGCTGTAGGTGGAGTACTACTAAAAAGAAATATAGAGGATGCATTTGAGCTGATCGAAGAAATGTCTTCCAACATCTATCAATGGCTATCTGAGAGATCGAAACCTAGAAAAGCCGCATTTGGTGTTCACGAGCTGGATGCTATTACAGCACTGACAGCTCAAGTTTCTGCTTTAGCGAAAAGATTTTATGCTTATGGTATAGGTGCAAGTGACGTTAATGCAATTCAAAGCTCATTATTTAGTTCTGAAGAATATGGAGGAAGTCACGCAATGGATAGTGGTCTGGGTAATCAGGAATCGGTACAATTTGTAGCTAATTTTAACAGACAACACAATGATCCATACTCGAATGTTTACAATCCTAGATGGAGAAATCACCCCAATTTTTGTGGAAGCAGAATCAAGATCAGGCATCATTATTGAAACTTATAAATCCACCTGGTTTTCAAAGTCAACCACAACAAGTTCAGCCTCAAGTCAAGAAGTCATCAATGGAGGAAATGATGATGAAATTCATGACGAACATTGATTCTCTCCTGCGGAATCAGCAGAATATGTTGCAGGCTCAACAGAATCAGTTACAAAATTAGCAAAATCAGCAAAATCAATTTCAAGCTCAATTTCAAAACCAAAGTGCATCAATTCGAAACTTGGAAGTGCAATTGGGGCAAATCGTAAATGCCATCAATAGTAGACCATATGGAAACTTACCCAGCGATACAGAGCAAAACCCGATGAGGGAAGGTAAAGAGCAGTATAAGGCTATCACTTTGAGGAATGGTAAAGAGCTGATTCAAAACATGGCACAATCTACTGTTGCGTCCAAACCATCAGAAGATGAGGAGCTAGTTACAGACAAGGAAGAGCAAAAGGATGAGAAAGAAGAACCAACAAAGCCTAAAGGAGAAAAAAGAGCATCTCAAGTATTACTTTTGCCATTTCCGTAGAGGTTTCAAAAGCAAAAACTAAACAAGCAGTTCTCAAAGTTCTTAGAGGTATTTAAAAAGCTGCATATCAACATACCTTTTGCAGAAGCGCTGGAACAGATGCCTAGATACGTGAAGTTCATGAAAGAGATCCTATCGAATAAAAGGAAGTTGGAGGAGTTTGAGACTGTGGCACTTACAGAAGAATGCAGCGTAATACTACAACAAAAATTACCTCCAAAATTAAAGGATCCAGACAGTTTTACCATTCCGTGCAGAATTGGAGAGAACTTTGAAGGAAGGGCCTTGTGTGATCTAGGGGCAAGCATCAACTTGATGCCCTTATCCATCTACAAAAGAGTAGGTTTGGGGGAAGCCAAACCTACATCAGTTACTCTTCAACTTGCAGATCGATCTATGAAGCGACCTAGAGGTGTAATTGAGGATATTCTAGTGAAAGTGGAGAAATTTATATTCCCAGCGGATTTCATTATCCTTGATATGGAAGAAGACCGAGAGATTCCTATCATCTTAGGAAGACCCTTCTTAGCCACCAAAAGAACTGTGATTGATGTGCAGAAGGGCCAGTTAACAATGAGAATTGAAGATGAAAAGGTCACCTTTAATATTTTCAAAGCTCTGAAATTTCCTAGTGACATCGACGAATGCAATAGAGTGGAAGTATTGCACGATTGTATTCAGGAGGTACATAATAAAGAAACTCCATTGGACACTTTGGAAGCTGCATTGGTATATTCAAGTAAGGAAAATCAGTGAAGAGGTCCAAGATTATATAGAAATACTTGAAGCAGCTCCGAAGTATGAGGTGTTGAATATACATAATGCTCAACCCCTTTTGGCATCATCGATACTCAAGCCATCAGTAAAGGAGCCACCATCACTAAAACTTAGACCTCTCCCGAAACATTTACGGTATGCTTATCTTGGGGAGGCATCCACTTTGCCAGTAATCATCTCAGCAGATTTGAATGATGTACAAAAAGAGAAATTGTTGACGGTGTTGAGAGAAAACAAGTTAGCCTTAGGATGGACAATCGCTGATATAAGGGGTATCAGCCCATCTTTCTGCATGCATAAGATCTTAATGGAAGATAACCACAAGCCCACCATACCACCTCAACGCCGACTAACAACTCATCACTCGAGGACAAAGAAATGGCATGACAAGAAAATCTTAGCCAAGCATTTCGAACCAGGACAGCGGGTGTTGCTATTCAATTCCAAGCTACGATTATTCCCAAGCAAGCTCAAATCCAGATGATCGGGACCTTTTGTTGTCCAAACAGTATACCCATATGGTGCAGTTGAAGTTGAAGAACAGAGTTCAGGCAGAGTTTTTAAGTTTAATGGTCAGCGGCTGAAGCACTATTTTGGTGGCGAAGTGGAACGACAAGAATCCACTATCGCCTTGGCAGATTTGAACAATTGAAAGCAGAAAGAAGTCTAGCTAAAGACTTTAAATTAAGCTCTTCTTGGGAGGCAACCCGAGTTTTCTAGCCCTTTATTTTATTGTATTTCAATTATTTTTATTTTTTATTTCTTATTTTTTTGTTCTTATTTTATTTTATTTTATTTTTTTAGGTTTCATTTCAATGTTATAATTCTGGGGTCTTTTTGTTTGTTAGGTGAAATTCGGAGTGCGCATGGGTGGTCAATAATTTTTATTGGCACAAACTGCAAAAAAAAAAAAAAAAAAAAAAAAAAAAAAGAAAAGGCGATCATGGTGTGATACGTGTTTTGCACTACTTACTACCGATGTCTGTTCACCTATTTTTCGTCCACAATTCTCCTTTCAATTCCACCATTTCTTTCTTGAGGACTAAGTAAATTCTTTTATTTTTACATTGTTTACTTTCCTTTTAATTTCTATGTTTTTGTTTATCAATTGCATGATATTTTCAGTGATGTACTGTTTACTTGCTATCTTTTATTTTTAACAGTGGTTTTTATTTTTGTCATCCTGAACTTAGTTTTTTCAAACATTGGGGACAATGTTTGGATTAGGTTTGAGGGTGGAAACAATCGTGTTTCAAACTTGATTAATACATTGACTGTGTGCTTTCAAGAGAAGAGTTATTGCGTTATGTGATTGGTAATCTTGACTAGGGAAGGGTCATGAAAGTCATAAGCATGGTTTGATGTTATCAAAGACTTTAAACCCAATAGGAGAATGTAGAGATATTGTGCATGCATAGATGTGGTCTATTAGTGGAGACTACCCTTGTGAGTAATCTTAACCTTTAGCATTTTGTTCTGAGGGTAATTTTTCATTTCCACTCATAAAACACTTTTCAGAAAAATTTTGTTGCTACTAGTTGGTCTCTTTAGGCTTTGATTAGACTTTAAGGGCAGAAATTTATTGCAATTCTTTATGATTTCTGAATTTTGAGTCGTTGTGTGAACCTATTGACATGAAGCAGACATATGTGTGTAATTGACTCCACAAAAAGGCTAAGAAACCAAATTTTTTCGATCCTAAATTGTGTGTGAGCCTAAAACCAAAATTGAAGCCAAACATATAGTAGCCTTTATTTTCTTTCAACCTCACAAATTATCTTGTGCCTAGCCATATGAAAAATTAAATCTTTACCTTAGAAGCTTGGATTTTAAAGAAAATAGTGCTAAAGGGATGGAAGAAAGGAGTATTGTTGTTCAAAAAAAAAAAAAAAAAAAAGAGATGAAGAAATAAAGGGGGATAAGGGTTACTTAGAAGAGTTGTAGTCGGTGCTAAATGCAACAATTTTAGAGATGCAATGAATAGTCTCTAGGGAAAGTCCAAGCTCCTCGTTATAGACCTTATTCTAGTTCTTTGCAGCCAAAACCCCTAATCTCGTTACATCCTTTTAAAAGACCTGTTGATTAATAGGAGATCATGATTACTTAGAGTCAGAATTGTGGATGTTGCACTGTCTTTAGATGTCTAATTCTTTCCAGAGACCTTGTTGGTACTTATCGTTTACAATTCATAATTTCTTATACAAGCAATATGAAGACTTGAATTCTTTTTTATGCATAAACTCTTAAACGCTTGTATATTGTGAGAGTGTTGCCTTAGGACTCTGTGAGAAAAATTATTTATTTAATGAGTAAATTCCAGTGAGGCATAGAGTCGAATCGAAATAAGGTCATGATATGTGTGCTTAGTATTTTCGAACTTCAATTGTTGGGTGATAAGTTGGAGAGGACTGATGATTGTGTGAGGATTATTAGTGACTTATTTTTAGTCACTGGTTCAAGATCTCAGGCGAAGTGATTTTTCTTGAAGAAGGCACTGGAAGATTGATTGTTTTGCTCGAACATGATTGTGTTACGTTTGTGGGTATCGTAGCTGGTAAACCTTCAGGAGACACAATTCCTCCTGCTAGGGACACCTAGAGGTTTAAAGGCTTGTGGCATGTGCTAAATGTCATCGTGTTTACCTACGAAAGTGGATGTGGTTTAATTTTTGTTGTTTCTGTTTTATAGATTTTTTGCTCGAGGGCGAGCAAGAATTAGGCTTGGGGGTATTTGATCGGGCTAAAATAAAGCGCGATTTTATATTCTAAACCTATGCTTTGGTGATGAAAACTCAAGTGAAATATGGGTGTTTTAATGTTTTATAAGTATTTTGTGCAAGAATTTAATAGAGATGTCAAATTGTAATTTTTTTGGGTGCTGGAAGTTGTCACAGCCTTATTGCCGCGTAAAGAGACTGCATCTAGGCATGGACCTTGCTTCATGCGTGAATGACCTGCAGCAATGTTTCAAGTGGTCCAAACGTGCATTTAAATGCCAACAAAGTTTTCCTTACTCATTTTGATCTTGAAAAATCGTCATTAATTGCTTCGAAGATTTTCAGTTTATGTGACAAAACCAATTTAGTCAAGTGAGGATTTAATCAATCAGTGAGTGGAAGGAAAGAATTCAAAATAAAAATTACTCATGAGGATTGAAGGAAACAAATTTTCTGTCAAAGGAAGTTTATGATGTTAAAAAAAGTTTGTGAAGCAGTCAACTGTCAGCATGCAAAAAATCTTAGAATTAATTTGAGCATCCAGTTTTTCAAAGGCAGAAATGAGAGAATCAAGGTGAAAAACAAGAAAACTGAGATTGCGGGTGGAATAAAATAATAATGATACCCTAAACTGGTGCAGCTATAAAGGTTTCAATTTTTACAATGAAAAGGGAGACTGTTGACAGAAGAAAAATCATAGAGAAAACAGCAATGGAGGACTTTTGACAGAAAAACACTTTTAGAGCAAACGACGACAAAGGAAGAGTTGAGGCTATCAGCGTAACTGTATCAATTGTCTCAGTTGTGTTCAATGAAGACTTGCAAAATTACACAGTGACTTCTTCCTTAATTTATTTTCTCAATTAATACAATGTTTTTTATTTTGATTTCAATTTTTCCCATTGTGTTAATTGGTTTCATGGAGAACTAAACGATTTTATCTAGGAATACAATGTAGCCAGCTATTTCAATTCTTGTTCAATGATTTATTGGTGTTTAATACTTTTATTCTTATTGTCAGTATTATGTTCTATTGTTTATATATGTGGTTAATTAACTTGGGCCTAATTAATTAACCTGATCTATTAACTATATTGCACTTAGAAAATGCGACTATAGTTTAGACATCAATAAAATGGCATGAATGTTAAAGGATAGGAATATACCTATAAGGTTTGTGTAATCGTTGTGGATAATTGGATCCTAAAGAATTAGATTAATTAATCGGCATAGGAATATAGCAGTTTAATTTCTCTGAATATTTTCACTTGAACATTCGGAAGAGGCTAATGAAGATTTAAGAGTTATTCGATTAAATACGCAATAAAATTATTTATCTTATTTTATTTTATTTTAATGAGAATAAGTCATTGAAATAGTTGGTGAAATTGTATTTCCTAAATACTTTATTCTGTCTTAGTCTTCTGTCTTTATAAGTAATTTTTAATTATTTGTTTAGTTAAGTTGTATTTTTAATTTTTAATATATATATATATTAGTAAATTAAATATTCTTGTCAATTTGGAAGTCTGAATAAAATTGATTTCAACGAAGTTGATAATTGATACTTAAAAATTAGTAGTTGTCTCTGTGGGAACAACCTTGATTTGCCAGTATATTATATTGTGACCGTGTATACTTACACACGACCTATTGTAATCAGTGCATTAGGATTTTTACCCCATCAATAGAGAGGCTGATGTTTATTAATAAACTTACACTTATATTAATGAGATTGTGAGTTCGAGTTCTTTTCCCATTCATCTCAATGAGATTGAAATTGAGTCATGTTTGTATTATCCCAACTTCTTTATGACGACCTGATTCATATGATAGTATGATAAATCTCTCTCTCTCTCTCTCTCTCTCTCTCTCTCTATATATATATATATTATACATATATATATACATACACACACGTGTGCACACACACATCATTAAGTTGCCATACAAATTAACATTTTTGATATTATTGATCTTCCAATCATCCAAATCGGCTACGAATTAACTCAATGCCTAGAAGAATTCAACAATATTAATCCTACATAATAAACTTATACTTACATTAATGAGATTGTGGGTTTAAGTTATTTTTCCATTCATATCAATGAGATTGAAAGTGAGTCATGTTTGTATTATCCCAACTTGTTTATGACGATCTAATTCATATGATAGTATGGTAAATCATTACACACACACACACACACATATATATATATATATTCAATCAACACATCATTAAGTTGCCATACAAATTAACATGTCTGATATTATTGATCTTCCAATCATCCAAATCGGCTAGGAATCAACTCAATGGCTGGAAGAATTCCATAATATTAATCCTACAATTTTAACAATAATTAATAATGTTTTTATATTACTTTCCTTCCATTGAAGCGACTCGCTAGTATAAATATACACGACCAAGCAGCTACACCATCCCAAATATATCACTCTTTCCATAGTATCAAAACAACCAAGAGGCTACTGCTACAATTAAAGTTGAGATTATTGCAACAGAAACCATCAAACCATCCTCTCCAACGTCCCCACAACACCTCATAAACTTCAAGCTGTCCTTAATAGACCAAATCGCTCCTGTCATGTACACTGCATTGCTGCTCTTCTACATTAAACGAACATGTCGATATTCATCATCTAAAATCATCATTATCAAGAATTCTCTCTCCATTCTCCATTCTACCCGCTCGCCCGGACAATCAAAGACCAGACCTCCATTGATTGTGAAGACGCTGGTGCTCATTTTGTTGAAGCTCGCGTCAACTCTAACATTCTCCAACAACCCGACTGTCTACCTCTTCGGAGCCTCCAACACCGGTCTCATTACTCTACGTTCAGGCGAACAGTTTCGAATGGGGTGGGGTGGTGATCGGCATGTGCATTTCTCACAAAATAGCCGACGCAGCCATGCTTAGCCGTTAGCATCGTCGTGGAGGGGTGGTCTGTCGCGGCTCTTCACTCTGACGAGGCGGCGATTGAAGTCTGTTTTCTTGCAGCATCCATTAATTTCCGAAAAACTTTAATTTAGTTTCTACGATTTTGAAAAATATCAGATTTTAAAGTTCTTTTGAAGAGTTTTAGAAAAACTCTTTAAAGAAGTCTAAACCGTCAGTCAACTGACGATCATCAACATTAACAGAATGTATAAAAGAATATTTTTACCTTGATGATTATTACTAGCATGTAAATTATTGAATTATTTTATAAAATAATGAAATTATAAGTTAAATTTTCTAAAATGCTCATAAATTTAAGTTGTTAAATTATAATTTAAATTACCTAAAGTCATTGTTGAACTCCAGTTGATTGACGGTTTAAACTTTTTTAAAAAGTTCTAGAAAAATTAGAGATAAAAAGAGCTATTTCCAAAAGAGATTTAAACTTTTGATATTTTTCTAAACTTTAAAGATTAAAATAAAATTTTTCCTTAATTTCCTGGCATATAGATATTTATATTCCTCCAATGAAGTTGGTTCGTGACAAGCAGTGATGCGCCTAGACATTTATATCAGGGGACACTTTATAACAAAATAAAATAAAATAAAAAATTATTGATAAAAATAATTATAGCTCATATGCGGTTTTTTTTATGAAGTTTATCATGTAAAATAATTTATGTATAACAAGAATAATTCATATAAATAATCATGAATAATTTAAGACATATTAAGATTAAACAACATTATACATTTTACTTTCATAATATTAAAAAATATTTACTCTCATAATAAATAGAAATAAAACTTTCTATATATGTTCATAAATATATATGACAAAACTCAAACTTTTAATTCACAAATATCAAAAAAGAGTGTACTAACTACTTAAACCATAAATGAAGATGCAATTCATACTTAGTTAAACATATTCTTATTTTTAAAATTTGGTCATAATAAATGTAATATAATTTGCGAGAGAAAATAGTCTGTTGTAATTGTGTAATTAGCAATAATTGTTCATAATACATAATATGATATAAAAGAATTTGAAGTCAATATAATTTGCGAGAGAAAATAGTTTGTGCTAATTATGTAATTAGCAATAATTGTTCGTAATACATAATAGGATATAAAAGAATTTGAAGTCATAATATACCAAATTTGAACAATAGCTTGGATGGTGTAAGTATGTGCGCCAGCTTGATCCTGGCACCGAGTTCGAATGCCACACCCACATGTTCTCATTATTTAAAAAAAGAAAAAAACAAAAACAAAAACAAAACAAGAAACACCGCACACACATGTTTAGGCATCAAATCAGGTTCTGATGGAAACAAAAGCACACTTCATATCACCAAAGCCAAATTTGTGATAATATTTAGTTATATATATATATTTAAACATTCAATTACTAATATTATAAACTTCATAATTTTTAAAAAAAAAAAAAATACTTAATAATTTTTCATAAAATTTCAAAAGGAGCATGTTCCCCCTCTAATCCTAAGTTAGGTCCGCTCCTACCGATGAGTACGTAAAAGATGGTTTGTGTTGGATGCTTCAAAGATTTTGGCACTTAAGACCAAAGCCTCCAGCTCAACCATGCAGCAACCAACCAGTGTGGAGGCTGTGATGGCGCTGGTTTGGAAATAGAAGATGAACATGTTGTTGATTCTTTGAGAATTATAATATGATGTCGTAGACAGCTTTGTAACTCAAAAAACCTAATTTACTAGATGTGACATCCGCTAGTGAATATGTATTAGGATATATATTATTCTTTGTATTTTATGCTTTTAATCGAGAATCAATCTCATTTTCATAGACTTGATATGTGAACTCTCTGACACATGTTTAGTCTGTAAACTGAGGAAGGCGAAAAGGGAATTCGATAAAAACGGGTTGCGGATCATCAGTACTTGGCAAAAAATGTGTGCAATAGAGAAGATGGCGAATAGGGATGATATTGATTTCTATACATACACGAGTTGATGCGGATTTCCACCCTACGAGGCAGATTTGGGGTGGGAAAAATCGGATTGGGTGAGTCTTCCGAATATAATGCTGAAAATTTTGGTTGTTTCGATAGACACGAGGGATGGTAAGGGAATGGAAGTGCTAGTGACACTGAGCAAACAAGACATGGCTGTGTTTGAATGTGATTGTGAGTTGCTTACATATGTTGCTTTTAATCCCAGTGTTTCCAGCCCATGATGACCATTGAGATATTGCAATAATCTGTCTCCAATAATTGCATCATTGAAGGTTACTGAAGTTGGAAACTCTTCCATGATTTTTGTTTCCTCGTGTGTGTTTATATCATACAAACTCTTGTAAATTTATTGGTGATAGTTGTGATAGCAAAAAATTAACAAGCAAGGGGCCAATAGATGGGCCGCAGGTAAGATAGAACATAGCAGCCCACATATTAGGCCAATATCCAGCCCAAATCAATGGAAGCACAATTGAAGTCTAGAAGCCCATATATTATAATGCCTAGTCAAACCTGACCAACTTAATGAGAGGGTTGACTAATTGAATTGGGGATTTGTTAATTAAATGTAGAGACAGGGATCAAGAGAACGGATCCTTTCATCTTAGGAACCGTTACAGCTTAACAAGGGTCCTCTCCCCTCTTATAAAAAGAGAGCAACCAATGAGGGGAGGGGACATCTTGACCAGTTTACCGTCACTTTGCCAAAATCACCATAGATACTCAGCGAGCACTCCGTTTTCTGTCGCACGACGTCATTTTCTTATCTAAATCATCACAATCGTCAATTGTCGTACACTCTGCTCTTAAGTATTGCCATTATTGGTCATACACAATTCTTTTTATAATTTTATCTACTATCAATTACATTTTGAACTTGAGCGTCGAAGTATTTTTGATCGATATCAACCCGGTGTCAAAGTAATCTATTAATTTCGTTCGACTTTCATACAAGTTGCTAGGTCTCAAAAAACTGATAACAGTACCAAGACACTACGTCAACAACTGTAAAAATCAGTCACTATAATAGGTCGTATTTTTCATTTTTGTATTCATTCGTGTTAATTCCATAATAATCTGTTTTAATAATTTTGAAGATAATTAGATTACAGGACAACGCAAAAACTCAAAGTTTCTAACTAAACTTGCTTTATCTTTATGTTTAATGGAAAATTGACACCTTTTTGTGGAGTATCCATTTTCTCTAATTATATATTGTCATGTTCCACTTTAATTTAGATTTATTATCCAATCGTATTAGAATCACAACTCTAAACTATTAAGCTTACGTCGTGTTCATCTTATGTTCAAGTATCAGTGTCTAAAAGTGTTGCACCTCTGCATTTCTCAAAAAAAAGGTTGCACCTACGTATATATCTTGTACAATAACGTCGATAAATTAATTATTAATTCATATTTTCAAAAAAAAAAATTATATCATCAAGGTTCATTTTAAATACAGCATGAACCTTCGTATGTATCTACTGTGCATTATTATTATTATGGGCATATTTTAATAGAACAGAATATATAATAAGTTTCGGATATAGGTATCTTTTAATTAGCACGTGAATTATATATAAGTTAACTTATAAGTTACTGTGTATTGGCCCTTTGGGTCCTTGTCAAATTGATTGATGATCAAATTGTTAGATTAAATTGGAATAAATTCTTTTCTTGAAGACTATTAAAACACAAAATTAATCCAATTAGAAAAAGAAAGTGATAATACAAAATCATACACACACATATATATATAATTAATATATATATATGTATGTATATAATTGATCAAGTAGGAGCAAGACGGCCCTTAAAAGCATTCCATTCAACGTTTTTTTCGATGTATTCGATATTGGAAGGATCAAAAGGTCCTCTGATTCTGTCTATAGATTTAATCACTGCTCTCGCTGGAAGGACACTTCTCGATGGGTCTGGTGATGTCCTATGGCTCAGACTTGAGGAGAATCCCTGAAATACGCATTTTCATTTGGATCAAATAAATTAGAATACCACATACATATATATATATATATGTATATGTATCAATTCCATTTCGTACTTCATGTGATTGTTTTAAAGCAATTATTAGTTCATAATTTTATGAAATTATTGTATATGTTACGAAATATAGGTGTATATGAGGTCATAAATGCTTGATATAACCATATAATATATGTTATGAATTTGAATCACAATAAAAAATAAATAAATTCTTTCAAAAAAAAAATCAGATCGAATAGATAATTGGAAATTAATGTGTGCAGTACTCCTAGCTTAGTAGTTTTTTTTTTTTTTTAAAAAAAAAAGCATAAAATAAAAAAGTTTTGCCTTAAGATGCTCCAATCATTAGAAAACTATACATGATTTTAAGGGGATTTTAAGATTTTCATTAGTAATGTATTTTCTGAGCATTTAAACATAAACAAAAATCTTGATCTACCTGAAAATAAGTTGTCTATTACAAGGAGTATTAGCCCTAGCAATATAGCTAGTCTTATTCAATCAAATTAACTCCAAATTATATTTCACAATTATGTTTTAAATTTGCAATAAAATTAATAGATTATAAAGTAATTAGTACTACTTGATCCAGTTAATAAATTTTGTAAAATTTTATCGATGAAGCAACAATATCATTAGGCAACTAGGGAACTATGAGTTACGATCTTAGTATTCAACCAACAAAGCAAACCTATACACACAGCAAAAGCAAACATCATTTAAAACCGACCTTGAAGACAAGTACTTCCACCTCCTGCTCGTCCAAAAGTGCTCGCACAAGAAGCACTTCTTCTCTGGCAGACTGAGTATACAATTCCAGCAATGCAATCTCCTCGTTGTGCCCATACTCTTCTTCTCCATCCTCGTCGTCGTCATCATCGTATCTTACTCTCCTCCTTGCACCGCAACGAGTCACTGAAATTCGTGGATGACTGCTGCTGAACTTCAAAGCCTTGCCAATGGAGACGCTCACAGTAGAGCAAAGAAAGGTGGTGTTTGAGTTAGAGAGCACATTCAACAGCCGGACGTGTGAGGACGGCATGGTCCATTTTCCTCCAAAATGTTTCAACATGAGAAATGGCTATCATAAAATGAGATTTTTTTGTTTTGTTTTTAAGATAAGGTCACTGAGGGTCAGGAGGTGCCAGTATAAGTGAGTAGGGTGGATATATGTCGGGTCCGGTTGAGAATATTCCAACCCGATAAAAATTGGATTGAAAAAATTTTAATCTAACCTAATTCAATAATTCAATATCGTTTTTCAACCCAATCCAACCTGATCCAAAATTAATCGGATTGGGTTGGGTTGAATTTATTAGATAAAGAAACAAACACAAAAAATTGATTCAATATGACAGATCCTAATATTAGTTGAAGTATGACATATTAGATATTATAAGAATGAGTTTCATGGTTGCCTTAATTGTCATGTCTATCTTCATTTTAGATAAACTAATTCCTTTCTAGTTTTTCATTTTAGCGCTTGCCTAATTGTACTCAAACATCTAAGAGCAAATTGGATAATCTGATTTGATATATAAATATTTTCATTGCAAAAAATAATGTAAGATAATTTTTTATGGGCTGCTTTTATTATGGTTAACCCTGTAGGCAATTTTACTTCTATATAGAACACCCTGTCGGCAAATTTTGTTGTTAATTGTTTAAGTAATGTTTTAGAGTTTGATTTTTTTTTTTTTTCTCGCCCCTTGACATTAAGTCAGACAACTATCATGTCCTAATTGAAATATAGAACTCTAACGTACAGCCCAGATTGCTCCTCCGAAAAATTGAAAGAGATTAACCCACATTTAAGTGGAAAAATTACCACATTTTTGTAGTTATATTAGCTTGAACCAGGTCTTTGCTTATCAAGAAGCAAAGCAAGTGTGGTTTTACGTCACTATGCCAACTCATAAAATTGAGAATTCGATTTTCATTAATTATATGTTGAATTTTTACTAATTTTAAAATAATTAGAGATTAGCAACGCTGTATCACTATTAAACTGATTTAGTGATTGTAAATAACTGGAGATTGAGTTGAACTTGTTTCTGGGTAGATTTTCACGGCACCAACAATAAAAATTATTTTGAAAAGATTACATAAAATGGAGGTTAAACAGAATTATATGCCTGCTTGCCATTTCCCCAAATAGTAATTAAAGAACAAATAACATAAACAAAAGAAGATAACAAAAAAAGTCCAGAGATTTTTTTTTTTTCTTTTTACATTACAATTACAGTTACAACTTTAAGCACTTTTAAATAAGACTAAAAGGCACAATCAGAATCTCGGCTCCTAATTAAGGAGGAGGAGGCTATCCATGGAAGAATTGTCCTATGAGGAGTTGAACAAGACGTTTTCAAAGATAACAATGCATGAACTTTGATTTTACCGCTAAATCAAACCCACTTTCTCTGAAGTTCACAGAGTTTTTTAGTAGAAAAAATTCTTCACTTGTGCTCTGCAAAAGTAACATCTAGTTCGGGTTACGAAAATATAATCCGATTTTCAACACTGTTAGCAGTCAATTAGGACCGACCCGACTTTTCCGGGTCGGAATGGGTGAAAATGCCCACCCGTAGTCGTTTTCAAGAATGCGCCGTATCTAGAAATAAATCGAGAATCGGAGTTATTGAAGGAAAGAAGGGACCATGGAATAACAATTAGGAATTCCACTCCACATTCCCGCCACTCTCTCTCTCTACCCAAATAAATATCTTCTCAACAATCCCAATGACGTGGAAGCTATAACCTGGCACGTTAGGTCTAGATATTTTCCCAAACACTTCCAAATTCGACACGTGTTGCCCACTATATCGACGTGGACTTTCTTCTTTCTTTTTCTCCCCTGGTTTCCAACCTATTTTACCATTTTGCCACTCATGTCTTTGTCGGATTTGGATATCCCTGCCAACCAGACGCAGAATTCTGATATTTTGCTATAAAATATTCCACTCCTTGTAATTTGCAATTCTGACGACAATATTAATATAAATTCTGAACATCCCGTACCCTCACGGCCTCACTATTAATCAATGTTCATTCAGTTTGGTAATTTTTTAAATTTAATTTTATTATGATAATAAAATTTTTTTAAAAAAAACTTTGTAATGAATAATACTATTTGTTTTCCTTTTTCCAATAGTTGGCAAAAATCAGATTAATTAAAATTTTACTTTTAAAATCAATAATCCAATACTAAAGTGAAACATTATACCTAAATTTGTGGTTGAATACGTGATCACTGTTTGTTGACAAGTTTAGCAGTATATAAATTTGTTAATCACTAAAAGCACGCATGTAGGAATTGGGTTACGGTAATAATTAAAAACATGGAAAAATTTTATCTTTCGTCTCTAAAAGTGTGAATTTATTTATGATCTCATCATTTATCAACTATCTCGAAACTTATTACTTTAGCATATGACTTCAGTCAATTATTAGTCAAACCACTGGTATTTTTATCTTTACACATATATGCCACTTGTCAACATAAAAAAGGTGAGAAATTAAGATATATTTAATTAAAATATATAATTAATAAACGAATAAAAATTAATTAAAATATAAAATGAGTAAAAAATTTTAAAAAATAAAAATGAATAAAACATATACAATAAAGAGTGAATTAAAAAAAAAAAATCTTTAAGCCAAAATTCTAAATTTCATCTACCATATGAATCTTCATCTTCATTCAAAAATAAAACCCGTAAAATCATTTAACATCTAAGGACACTCCAATCAAAGATCAACACAAAACCAAGATTATATATTAAGAAAAAATAAAGAAACTCATAAAATGCAAATTATATCAAAAAAATAAATTCCAGAAATATAAAGAAAGAAAAATATGGGAGAGACGTGGTGCGGCCTCAATGAAAGTGACAGCAGATGATATAGCCGTGACCGAGGGTATGGAAGTGACAAAAGATGATGCAACAGTGGGCGAGGGTGTGAAATCGCCAGATTATCATTCAATCCAAATCAAACACAATTTGAGTTCAAACCAGATCATGTTCATCAGTGAACATGATCTGGGTTCAACCCAAATCGTCGAGATAATTAGGGTTATACAAATATAATGGTCAGCGTTGAAAATGGTCTAAGATAAACCTAGATCATGGAAATTTAAAAAAAATAATAATAATAATAAAATGCCATGAAGATGACTGTCGTGGTTGGTTTTAAGAGGGTTATGATTTGGCTTGGTGAGACTGATTGGATGACAGATTGTTTATTGTGGTCGGTTTGGTGGGATTGATTGGATAATGAATTGGTTTGTGAGGATGACTGGTTGGACTGAGTAGATGAAGGTCAGTGGTGAACCATCTTCAAAGTTTTGATCTGGCAAACCATTTTCAAAGTTTTAATAATTTCAAAAGGGGAAACAAGTTAATATTCTATTACTTGAAGTTATTTTATATTTTCGAAAAAAAAAAAAGAGTAACGTGCTGCTTCCTTATTGGTGGAGAGGTTACAATTAAATTTTTATGTTAAAAATTAAAATAGTACTTTTATGTCCTGTCAAAATATCAAAGATAAAATAATCTTTTTCATTTTTTTTCAATGTTAATAGTTAAAATTTCAGACGGAAAAAATTTATGAAATTTTAAAAATTGTAGAGATAACAAACCCATAAAACAATTGTTCAAAAAACTACAGGTTTCCCATAATATTGAGATGAAATTGAATTTTCCTTAAAAAATAAAAATGCAACGGAGCAAACCTGAGTGCAAATAATTGATTTGGTTCCACAACATAGGAATAAAATTGAAATTTTCCTTAAACATAAAAATGCACTGGAGCAAACCTGAATATGAATAACTGATTTGGTATCCACTAGATCGGTTTTTTAAGGAAAAAAAAAAACTAAAAACGTTAATAAAGTTAAAGATGCAATGAGTCCAACGGTTTTGAATAAACTATTGATGTCAATTTATTTAATTGTACGGGCGACAGATTATGAAATCTGAATAGACAACTTCCAGGCGGCCTGTTATTATAAAGGGAAGAGGCAGTGTGGGTGCAACATCTGTTGCCGTCAATGATGTCTCAGTCAATTATTATTATTATTATTTTGAAACAGTCTCAATCAATCATTTTAACTTCAGCTAGGTTCGTTTACAACTGCAATTGCACACCATTTTAACAAGATAAGGATTAACATGTTTTTCTCTGACTTAATTTATGACACTTGTTACACTTAATTTAATTATTGTATTTTTAATTAATTAATCTCTCTTTTTTTTTTTTTTTATAACAGTTTAACTCGTGTAATATTTTTTCTTTCCAAAACCAAGTGCCAAATTATGTGATAGGACCATTTATAAACACTGCACCGTTGGTGGATATTTATTGCTGTTTTTTCAGAGCTCGTACCAATTATAAAAGATCTATTGTAATTAAATATTATATATATAGTTTGAAAATTTGTTTTTATAATATTTTATTTGATAATATTAGGAAAGATATCTTAAAATTAAACACTATGTAAGTTGTTTAACAGTCTACTCCTATTAATGGAATTTGGCTAACACCTTTTGTTTTTTGAAATCTAACATCAATATTTCTCAAAAAAATAAAAATAAAAATAAAAATCTAACACCAGTGATTAAAGGTCAATTAAGATTAAACACTATATGAGTAATCTAGAAATATACTTTCTTAATATATAGTTTTATAGCACTTGAGAGATATCTCACCGGTCAATATTAAATGATAAATGTGAGGTTCAAAATGTTGCTCTATACATGGGATAAAACTCTAACAATGACAACGTAACTTTGGAAGTCAAATTAAAATCTTGGTTATAATTTACAACCGCATCCTTAATCAACTAATTATGTAATTCACTGCAAATTACTTGTTCACACTATTTACATGAGTTTTAGACTTATCTAAATAATATCTCAACTTCATATGCACGACTTTTAATATATTTTATAATTAAAATAATTAAATATAAATTAATTTTGATAATTTAATAGTAAACATAATTTTACAATCACTCATAATTTCAAAAAGTTAAAAAGTGTATTTTTCTTCACATTTACTATAAATATTCAAATCTCATATTACATATTTATCGATATATGTAAAACTTTTCTTTTGCACATTTTGGGAGTATTCGTATGTATAGACTACAGAAAATTTTATTTCAATATTATTGATAATAAATTTTCAAACTCTAAATTTATTATTTAATGTCGATGGATGCAGACAAACTCCATGTTACTATTAATAAATATTTTATTATTTAGTAACTCTATAGAACAATTAAAAAAAAAAAAACTAGTAGAAATTTTAATTATAATTAAATAATAAATGTGAGGTTCCAAATTTTACTCCATGCCGAGGATGAAACTCTAACAATGATAAGACTTTTCAAAAAAAAAAAAAAAAACAGAATGATAAGACGTGACTTGGAAGTGCATAATTGCTCAAAGAAGTCTTAATTATGATTTACAATCACATCCTTAATCGACTAATTATGTAATTCAGTACAAACTACTAGTTATGCTATTGACATGAGTTTTGTACATAACTAAATAATATCTTGAGCATGATGGATTGTTATAGTGATAGCAACTAACAACAACGCTTGCATTGCTTCAATAGTAAGTGCAATGTTGAAATGCTCATGATCACGTAATAAAGAGCGACAATTTTCCCATTAATAGTGGATAATCTTTTCTTATTTTGAGAACAAATTTTCGGACTGCACATTAAACGGACTATATTTATAAGTCCTAACAAACATCTGACCTGATATTAGGAGATTTGTATAGTATTTTAAGAAAAAAACTAAATAATATCTCGACCTTACATGCATGATTTTTAATACATTTTATAATTAAAATAATTAAGAATAAATTAATTTTGATAATTTATTAATAAATATAATTATACAACTACTCATAATTCAAGAAGTTAAAAAATGTACTTCTCCTCACATTTGCGATATATGTTCGAGTCTCACCTTACGTACATTATCAACATATGTAAATACTTTCTTCTTCATATTTTGGGATTATCAACTTGTATAGAGAATTTTCTCTCAACATTATTTATAGTAAACTTTCATACTTTATATTATTTCAAAAAGAAAAATTAAACTTTATACATATTATTTAACGTCAAAAGATTTAGACAAATTCCATATTATTATTAACAAGTATCTTATTATTTTTTTGAAATTAAATATTTTTTATTTAGTAACTATATATAACAATTAAAAAAAAAAAAACTAGTGTAAAAATATAATAAATTGAAGAGAGTTCATTGGGCTGTACGTATCCTTTGCTGCACCTACTCACATTGGAATAGTTAAGGTAAGCGATATGCAGGCACAGTCCATTGTCGTAAAAGAAACTTTTGGTGGCAAATTGGGAAATAAGATGAAAGGGCGGGGCAATTGGAGTGGCTGAGTTGCAGAAACAAAAAATATCTCAGAGAAACAAACGAAATAAAGCCAACGCAAAAAAAATATCCAACCACTGCAAATCCTCTCTCACGCACACACAGAGCAGAGAAACACAGCAAACAGTAACTGCAAGCAAATCAATGTCAACAGCAAAAAACAGAGGCCAAAAAGAAGAAGAGGAGGAGGAGGAGGAGATTCATAGTGGAGGCAAAAGGCAGAAATGCAGCTTCAAAGAAGAAGAAGAAGAAGAAGTGGAAGAAGGAGAGGAGGAAGAAAGCGAGGTGGCGTTGAAACCAGGTCTATTCTTTTACCCAACCACGCCGACCTCTATCGTCGTCTCCGATGCTCTGGAGCTCGACTTCCCTGTCATATACGTCAACAAAGTCTTCGAGATCTCCACCGGCTACCGCGCCGACGAGGTCCTCGGTCGTAACTGGTATTCACTCTCTCTCTCTCTCTCTTCATTTCTCATGTGATTGCTTTGCTATTCTCTTTCGTTGATCACAAAAATGTCTCAAAAATTCAAAAAAGAAAAAAGAAACTCCGAATTTAATGTAATTTTTTTAAAAGAATAACTATTTTAGCTTCTGTTAGTTAAAAAGGATTGAAGATTTTGTGACTTATAAAACATTTTAATTTGTAATTTGTAATTTGTGTTTTTTTTTTTTTTTTTGGTATTGTAATTATAATTACAAATCCAGATATATTTGTTGTCTTGGAGGCGTCATATAGGTCTGTTATTATTGTTAACAAAGCTTCTTAATTGCTCAGTTGTTAGTTCAATATTGGTATCAATTTTAATGGTAGATCTTTGTAGAGGTGTATATGAGTTGAAAGGTTTTGGTTTATTTTCTGTTTAAAAACAGAAAAAGCTTTTGGTGTTTGCCTTGATGGAAAAATAGATGATGGCTTGTCATTTAAAGTTGTTGGAATGTGGTATCTGATAAAGGCAAGTGACTAGGAATGCTAAGAAGCATATATGAGAATTTTCTTAAGGATATGCGTACTAGCGTTTTAATGGTTTTAAGATAATATATGTTTTTATCGGAGCAAAAGGAATAAGGAAAATGGAAGACAAAACTTGGTTCGTGATTTTGTAGTTGAAGATATGTTGATGTGTATTATGAACAATGATGTAACTAGAACTAAATTGTACTATTTAGAAGGTGATAGGAAGAGATGAGGAAAATCGAAGAATTTATTGGTGAAAATGAGGTTAAAGAGAATGATGCTAATGTAAAACTAATCACAATTATTAAGAAATAAGGGAAAAGGGAGGATAATAGAAATCTGAAGCTATAGAAATGGTGTTGAAAGCAATGTAATAATATGGTATCATGGTATTGTCAGAGGGAGAATAATAGAAATCATTTTATGTTATCAAGAAAGTGTATGGTTGATGGGAATATGATGTGTTAGAAATCACCATCAAGAAATGTAAATAAAGAAAACCAAGTACCAAATGGTCCATTCTATAGGAATATGGTAACATATGGAGGTAACATTCCTCGTCAGTTGACAAGGTGAGAAGCTACTTATTCTGGTTAAAAAAAGTAAAAAAAAAAAAGAAAAAAAGAGAAAAAAAAAGCAAGCTACTTTTTATGATATTTGTTAAAACTTTTTGTTTTAATTGGTTAAATCTTTGGAGGATACTTTTTAACCTTTCAAGTAAAAGGAGAGACCTTGAAGCGGGCAAAAGATTTAATAACTGCATTTGATTTTTTTTTTTTTTTCAAAATACTCAACAAATATCATTGGTCAAGACTAAAGGGAATTTCATAAAAACAGTGTTGTGTTTATTTTCTGCTAAAATGAGCTAGAATAATTGCGAATTAGCTGCCTTGTTAGCTTGATTGATATGATTGCGGTAGTAAGGAATGGGGTTTCTTACAGCTAGTCTGATATGGACTTATTATGGGTATTAGTTTCTTTGTTAGGACAAATTCTAAGAATTTGTCGATTTAGGTGATCTGATATTCATGTTCAGTGAAAGGAACTTGCTTTTGATGCTTTTTTAATTAACACACCATTTCCTTTGCAGTAGTTCAGTTTTCTTTTTTTTCGCTTCATTTTATTGTCTTGGGGGGTACTCTTCTGTTTATATATAGTTCAATCAATTTCTGCCTCTGCACTGTTCATGCCAAATCGTTCCTAAGGCAATGTAATTTTTGGTTTTTTAATGGAAATTGTTACAGTGTTGGTGTTTCTTTTAAATGGGAATGGAAGATAGGAGAGTTTGGAGGTTGGATTCCAATGGATTTTTTTCTTGCAAGTCATTTTTCAAATGGTTGATTCATGATGAATTTCATTCCAGGTTTGATCTTGCTAGTGTAATTTGGAAGTCAAAGGCTCTCCTAACAAAATCAAATTCTTGGTTTGGCTAATTGTTCATAGCTAAGTAAATACTTATGATGTTATTCAAAAGAAATATCTTGATTCTTGTTTTCTTTTCTCTTGGTGTGTCATGTGCAAGAACTATGGGAAAAATTTGAATCATCTTTTTCTTCATTGTCCGGTGGTTGGTAAACTTTGGAGTAAATTGTTTTCAATGGTTTATTTGAAGTGGGCTGCTCTTGCATCTGTCTTTTTTCTTTTTGGAAGATTTCAATGCTCTTGGAAGAGGAAAGAAAGCTAGAATACTTTGGTATTATGGAGTGTTTGTCATTTTATAGGTTATTTGGAAAGAAATTAAAAAAAAAGACTTTTTGATGAAGTTGAAGAAATGAAGTTTTTTTAGGGGATAAAGTTTATTATTTGGCTTCTCTATGAGCATCTATTAGTGAAGATTTCAAAGATAATTCTTTATTTCTAATTATGCTTGATTGAAAGACTATTGTTTATTGATTGATTTTTTTTTTTTTTTTTGCATTTTTGTTTTTTGTTTTGTACGTTGCTTTATTGGACTATTGGTTCATTGTACTCCTTTTCTTTGTATTCAAATAAAGTTTTCATTTCCTATTAAAAAAAAAAAAAAAAAAAGACAGTAACATGTTGCACCCCTCCTCCTCTCTCTCTCTTTCCTTCAGTTTTATTAATAGATAAGTTTCTAAAGTAATTCATTTTGTCTGTTGCTCTTTTGTATGTCTGACATTTCTTTCTTTTTTCTTCTTCCCTTATACCCTTATATACCTTCCTCCCACCAAAAAAAAAGTTGTTAGTGTTTTCAATACCATTACCAATTAATTTCAAAAAACAAAGAATCTTAACAAAATATCATTTTTTTTAAATCGACTGAAAGTTTTATTATCGACATTTCAGCTGATGCGTTTTTATATTAGTATAATATTGTTGCTTTATAGGGATAGTGCATTTTGCTTTGTCGGGATAGTGTATTTTTCACCATCAATTTAGCATAATAATGATTTTATCTGTAGTTGTGCTGATTGATTGTCATTTTTAGTAAAATCCTATGTTGGAAAGAATATTCATTGACCAATCTAGGACACTTTTTTGTTCCAGTCGTTTCTTACAGTATCGGGATCCTCATGCTCAAAGACGTCACCCTTTAGTAGACCCTGTTGTTGTTTCTGAGATCAGAAGATGTCTTGAGGAAGGTGTTGAGTTCCAGGGTGAACTACTCAACTTTGGGAAGGATGGTACTCCGCTTGTGAACAGGTTAAAACTTGCACCTATACATGACGATGATGGAACTGTCACACATATAATAGGTATTCAAGTTTTTACTGAAGCAAAAATAGACTTGAATCATGTTTCTTATCCGGTATTCAAGGAGACCTGCAATCAGCACTATGACCAGTCAGCCCAATTTACTTCAGTGACTGGACAATCACCATTCATTCAGCATCAAGAAATATGTGGAATACTTCAACTCTCTGATGAAGTTTTGGCTCACAACATTCTATCACGCTTGACCCCAAGGGATGTTGCCTCAATTGGATCTGTTTGTAGAAGGATTCGGCAATTAACAAAGAATGAACATGTAAGGAAAATGGTATGTCAAAATGCATGGGGAAGAGAAGTGACGGGTACATTAGAACTGATGACCAAGAAGTTGGGGTGGGGCCGTCTGGCTAGGGAGCTGACTACACTTGAGGCAGTTTGCTGGAGAAAACTTACAGTTGGAGGAGCGGTGGAGCCTTCACGTTGCAATTTTAGTGCATGTGCAGCTGGGAATCGACTAGTACTATTTGGAGGGGAAGGAGTTAACATGCAGCCAATGGATGACACATTTGTTCTTAATCTTGACGCTGCAAATCCAGAGTGGCGGCTGGTGAGTGTGAAATCATCCCCACCAGGGCGCTGGGGCCATACTCTCTCCTGTCTAAATGGTTCCTGGTTGGTGGTATTTGGAGGATGTGGAAGGCAAGGATTGCTCAATGATGTGTTTGTTTTGGACTTGGATGCCAAACAGCCTACATGGAAGGAAGTATCTGGTGGAACTCCTCCACTTCCTCGATCTTGGCATAGCTCTTGCACAATAGAAGGTTCTAAATTGGTTGTCTCAGGCGGGTGCACAGATGCTGGGGTACTTCTTAGTGACACATATTTGTTGGATCTCACCACAGACAAACCAATGTGGAGGGAAATCCCTACTTCATGGACTCCTCCTTCTAGATTAGGGCATTCTCTCTCGGTTTATGGTCGGACAAAAGTTCTAATGTTTGGTGGACTGGCCAAGAGTGGGCACTTGCGGCTGCGATCAGGCGAATCCTACACCATTGATTTGGGAGATGAAGAGCCACAGTGGAAACAACTGGAGTGTAGTGGTTTCACAGGCATAGGCAGCCAGAGTGCTGTGGTTCCCCCACCTAGACTTGATCATGTTGCAGTCAGTATGCCTTGTGGGAGGATTATTATCTTCGGTGGCTCCATTGCCGGCTTGCACTCTCCTTCTCAGCTCTTCCTTGTAGACCCTTCTGAGGAGAAACCATCATGGAGGATTCTGAACGTTCCTGGCCAACCACCTAAATTCGCCTGGGGTCACAGCACCTGTGTAGTTGGAGGGACTCGAGTTCTGGTATTGGGTGGACACACTGGGGAGGAGTGGTTACTTAATGAGTTGCACGAGTTGTGTTTAGCTAGCAAACAGGATTCAGACCCATGATTCAATGCCATGTTACAGAAGCCAATTTTCCCCTACTGCTCCGCAAGAGAATTTTGCTTCGTGGTCTGTCTTGAGTTGAGGTGCTTCCTTACACGTTATTGGTTTGCAATCCCTTTCTTATTTTGTACTCCTGATGAATGCATCGTGTGTTTGCTCAGACATTGCATTATACTGTATAAAATATGAAGACTCTGACTTCTTGTGCATTTAATCTGAATGCAGTACAATGTGAAACGAGAATTTTGTGTGTGTAATGCTACTGTGTACGTATATTATTGTAGTTACTGGTAATGTTATGTACATATTACAACTTATATTGAGAATGATTAATCTGTGCCGCAACAATGTGTCCATGTGGCCCGTATGGTTTTGAGTTGGCCGTACTTTTTTTGTTGTACATACCAAGTTTTCATCCGTTCTTTCGATTTTGCCCCAAAAGAATGTTGGTTTTGAATGGCTAGTGGTAAGCTTTGAATGTTGGCTTGATAGTGTTACGAATGTATAATAGTTTTAAAGCTTGTCTATACATATATTGCGAAAAATTAATCTTATTATCATTTATTTGGATTTAGTATGGAAATATAAAGAGTTCGAAAATTTACCTGCTTAACACTAGGTTTATGCGTTTAAACAAGTGTTTATTTTTTTCCAGAATAGAAACAACACTCCAAATCAGTATTCACCAATCACCACCGCTTTGGTCATTAGCCATTGGGCTTTTATCGACACCCATATGCAAATCAAGCCATGTCGGAGCCTTTCATAACTGCATCTGAAATCCTTTTTATCATCCCTAACATCCCAAACTCATTTGAAATCCGCCGAGTGGAGATTTACCAAATTCATGTGATATTGGAAAGTCATATTTTTGTAATTTTTGGTTTCCTCCATTATTTCAATTGAATATAGACAAATTAACTTTTTGGAATCATATAACTCTAATTATATAACTTTAATTAAAAACTTTGGAGGCACACTATACCTACCAAATTATATATATATATATATATATATATAATGGTACAATGAATATGTAAGATTTCATAAGAGAAGGAGTTAAAATATTTGAGAAGGGCTGTAGTTTTGAACGGTTTTCTATCTATGCTTTTGGTAAAATACTGCGAGAATGAAAAAAATTCTACGACCCGGTCTTGAAATTAAACCTAGCAAAAGCAAAGCTAGCATATAGTTTTTAGACGCAAGACAACACCATAGAAAATTTTAAAGTTGTAACATTTTATTAATCGTTTAGTTTACAATGTCACACCACTAAACTTGAATGTCAAATCCATCATTTTCGTGCCCATTGCTGCCAGGAATGGTCTGATCATCACTTAACTCTTCCCCTAAACGCTACTAGGAGAATTAACAGAGTTAAGAGTTACTACTCATTTCCTTTTTTTTTGTTTTTTTGTTTTTTGTTATTTTTGAATTATTATTATTATTCACTTTTAATAGTTTGACCATCTTTGACTCCATAAAAAGGCATCAATGCCCCTATATTACCGCCAGATATATTCAGAAATAACGATTAAAACTGAATTATGAAATTTTTTTTTAAAAAAAAAAAAAAAAAAAAACCTAAAATCTATGAACAAAAAATATCTGCATCCATCCTGCACAGTCCACAATCACCATTCAAGATTATTAATACTAAGGGACTGCATCAAAATTATTAATGATTAAAATGGCTCAAGCAAAACACATCCAATTAATCATGACATTTGATCTAAAACAGTAATTTAACATGTTCGTGAAACAAAACTGAAAGGAAAAATTATACTTAACGTTCATTTCCAAGCTCATAGATGCATATCAATCAATTTTAGTTATTATCAAGTACAACAAAAAAATGTCCAACTGGTTCACAAATGTAGCAAATCTACCCTATGTTGTTTAAGTGCAAAAAATGCGTTATCGGTTCATAAATGTAGGCATGTAGCAAATCTATCCTGTGATGTTTAAGTAGAAAAAAATGTGTGTCACGCAAGAAGGTTCATGCAATTATTTCCATGCTACCGCATCAATCTCATCTCTAGCTGATTTGTATAATTCAAGCCTTTTAGCAATCATGGTTCTCCTCTCCATGAGTTGTGGGTCTTCATCCAACATGGCGCCAAGCCGCTCCTTCTGCATATATAAGCCAGTTCAACACGGTTGTCAAATTTATATTTGGAACAATTATCCCTTCTCAGAAATCAGGTACACAAAGCCAATTTCTTCACCATCACCGGACACAACTTCTACATATTATAGATGTAATAAAATGAAATCATAAATTCAGAGTTAACAAAAGCTACTAAAATTTATCAGTCTCTATTTAGATTGTTCCATGCTATCTTTAAAAGTTTGGAGCACTGCCTGGCAAAATTCAAGATATTTTAATAAAGCCAAAAGCTTCTTTTCTTTCTATCTTACACTAAAAGCAAATTCAAAGTAACATAAAATTTATCAGTACCAAGTCCTGCCCTCCTTAATATACCTCCAAATGATGTGTGATAACAACTTGCCATTGACTCATTTAGTTACTAATATAGAATAAAGGAAATAAAAGGCATTCTTAATTTACTTTTATGGCCCAGTAAAGTACATGTAGTTATGACACTTTACCTCCTGCTTTCCAACATGAGCATAGAAGTGATTGAGCAATGATCTCTTGGCCGAGAGAACTTGGCAATACACCACAGCCTTGGGAAGAGAATTCTTCAGAGTATCACAAACCATGCCTATATAAGCACTGACATTTGATCCTATATAACAGTATCAAAGATGTCAGCAGTGGAACTTATACACAAATATATCTTTACACAGAGCAACTAGCATCGTCGGAACATGAGAAATGAAAGTAGTCTAAAACGAAGCCTGGAACTGACACAGCATAACACCTACAACTGAATAAATCTCTGCATCCAGCACTCAAGTCCGAGTGCAAGAGAGAACAGAAACAAAATGAATAAGAAGCATCATACAGATCATTCCAAGCCATACATTAAACCAACTCCTAAAATGGGGATCATAAATAATTTGCGTACATCAACCAGCAGAGATAATTTAAATATTGCATGTGCAGTAACAAAGCAATACATACCAATCTTCCTAAAATGATAATCAGCATAACGCTCCACATTTGGGCCTGGTGGGGGTGCATTCTTCTCTGGATTCTTCTCTGAATTCCTATCCAGATTCCTTTCCGGTTCAGCATGAAGCTTCCTAAAAAATTCAACTGTCAGGTAGCTAGATTCCATGTCTACTAGTCTTAAAACTGTTTTACGGCTCTCTTCACGGAATCTTTCCAAAGCTTCTGTTGCTGCGGCAGCTATGTCTGCTTGAAGTGTTGGGAACCTCTTCAGCTCCTGCAATCACCATCAGAAGCAATTACCATAACTAATTTCTAAAAAGTTTTGGCTATCTCAAAGTCCATCTTGTGGAGTAGATGTTTGCAGGAATTGGAAAGTAAAACTGAGAGAATTCAGCACATAAACATTATTTGAACTCCGAAGTACAGAAGACAAGTTTGACTGCTGTCTGAAGCAATGCTCTTCACTTAAAAAGAGAGAATTCAGGAGAAATTTTACCAATTCCCAAATAAGCACAAAAAAATGTATAGCTCATTCTTCTCTTAATCACATAAACACATGACAGTTCTCCTTCGCTACATTATTGATCTGTTAGAAAACCCAATATATCCAAGAAGACAGCATACTTACACTTTTGGTGAGCGAGAGGGTATCAAATTTTATTATTATTTTTTCTTCATAATGAAGAGGGATCTAATTGCCAAATAATAATTACAGATTTAGTTAACAGAGATCCAAAAATATAACATAAGAACCAAATATTAGCAAATCAGAGTGGTATCAAATAGTTGCCAATTGAAAACTCAGTCTTTTAATGTATCTACAATTAATATGAAAACATTAAATTGCTAGAGCATAGCTTCTGCAGATAATTTCCCTAATAGCTCTGTAATTGTCCATTCACAGAAATAACCATGGCCCCATTACTCAACTCAAACCTAACTGGTGTGCCATAATTTAGTTTCCATCGTACAGAATAGGCTGTGATTGAATAAAAAATTTAAACAATCAAAATTAAAAATTTTGAGTGATCAAATACAACAGACACTAAACTTGAAGATGACAATTCCCTCCTTCCCCATGCTATACTTTATCCCCAAGGAACATAAATACAAACTTGGATAGTTGCCACTTTTGTGTCACAGTGTTCCATGACTAGGCAGTTGGATTACTTGATGCTCAACAAAATTTTATCATTCCTTCATTGTATGCAAAATTGAACAAAATTCTTGCATGCCAAGATGGAAATTGTAAGTTGTGTACAAAAAACCAACATTGTTACCATGCAGAGGTACAAGTGATCATGCAGAGAACTAAAAGTGATTCCATTTACGAAATTCTTGATTTGATCCAACAAAATAAGCCATCTCACAGAGAGAAACAAAAATGATCCCACTTACATAATCTGTAGTCCAAAAAGAAGTTTTCAACTAACGTTTGCTTACCTCTGTTTCAGCCATAGATTTCCGTACAAGTTCTTTCAATACAAAGTGAACCTAGAAAAGACAAAAGAGAATAAATTATTCAACAGTGAAATTAGAGAAATATTACAAGAATTTTATATTTTAGCAGAAACATTCACTTAAATGAAACAAAATGAACAGAAAGAAGCAAGTAAAAGGCAAGAAAGTCATAAAAACAAACTCCAATGGGGAAAAAAGCACATCAGAAGAACTATTGAGATTGAGACTGAAATATAACTTCATAATTTCATAAATTTAATACAGAAAAAATAAGGACGTTACAGCATCTACAGAAGCTTCAGCTGGGCCTCTGAAAAAGCTAATAGATCCATCAATTAGTCTTCTATAACCTTGTTCAGGAGCAATTAAATGTGGCTGGTAACCATCAGCCTCTGAAACAACTCTTTGGACATTTTTTGTTGAGAGATGACGATCAAATGGGAGCTTTTTCAAAGCAGCTGGAAGTTGATGGTCAAAGACTCGATATATCCGGTCTCCACCAGGCCGCCTGAGACAGTAGTTTATAAATACACTATGAACAATCACATGGACAGTCATATTGTCACCACCTTAAGTCATTATGACGTTAAAGAAGTACTCTTTCTTTTTATGAGGAAAGTTAAGAAGCACTCTGAAAAGTGTTTTTTTTTTTCTTAGATCAAACACTACACTTAAAAAAGGTCACGATCCATGACTTCCTTTTTTCAAAAGAATAAAAAAAAAAAAAATCCCGCATATGAAAACACCAAAATTGGTTAATATAGACATTGATCCAATATACATAAACCCATTCCTGAATATTAATCCTTAACACTATCAAAATTGACTAACTGCACAAGAATAATCATTAGTTTAAACAACTCTTCCTCATTAAAATTCATTAAAATTTGTGAAACAATACCATCTTTGAAAAAAGTATCAGGCATTCATAAACACCAGTATTACATCAAGTTTGCTTTTTCTAAAGGTTACCCTAATCAAATTAAAATATTTTCACCATTATTCAAATATGACATTTACAAAGGGTATACTTGTTTTCTTTAACATTTACCAATCAATAATGTTACCAAGTAAAACACAGAATAAAACTTTGAGCATGCCTGTTTTTACAAAAGATGATCTCCACCATAAAATATAGTTGCTATTGCGAGCTTAAAATTTTGAGGAGCAGATAACAGGAAAAAATAGAATAAGGTTAAGATGGAGTAGCTCTGACATCACAACTGAATAGGTGGTATCTCTATTTTCATGATTCTGGTGCAAATGCTTATCTAAATCTTTTACCTTTCCTCTGTCTTCAAGGAAGTTAAAGTTAATCATGTCTAACATATTAAAAATGAAAATACCGAAATGTAAGTGCCATATGGTACATTCTAGCAATAAAGGCTAAGGTTGGCTCAAGTTCCATGGTAGAGAGGTTAACTAACAAATATGAGTTCAAAAACTAACAATTATTTTTCCTTTAGTATATAGTTAAACTTTTGTTTCTAATAGAAAAGTAATAAAAAAATTTTAAAATATGTATTTTCCCTTTTCTATATAAATCATCTTTTTTATTTTTCATTTAAAAAAAAAAAAGGGAGATTGCAAGAACAGCATAGGAGCTTAGTTTCATGTTCATTCAAAATACATCATTATGTACAATAATTTCACCATTTCAATCTTTAGTTTCAAATTCAAAACAATAAATTCAGTATGAATTTTACACAAACATGTTAAGCATGTGATGTTGATGAATCAAATCATAAAAGTTTTCAAAACAATAAGCCTATATAGAATGGTTCGATCTGTGTATTGTCAAGAAAGGCTGAAAAAAAGTTCATGTCATTTACCCTCCGTCCAGGTGTTCCTTGAATACACGCTCAAACGCACGACACATTTCTAAGATTGTGTACAACTGGGCCTACAGAAAGGTAAGATTAGTTGAATAAGTAAAGTACAACCACGAAACAATTGACTTCACAACAACATTAAAAAAAAAAAGTGTCCTCATAGGTCTTAATCATTACCCCTGAGTCTACTGCAATAGGCCTTCCAATACGGTCCAGCTCTGCATTAAGCTCATCGATGTTCTTATTTATCAAAGCAATGATGCTTGGGATCCTCTGCCTGATAACATTTTCTAAATGCTGATACGCCGAGCCAAAATGGAAACAACTCAATGTGAGAAAGGTTTCATTGATTTAGTGAAGATAACTCTCATATAAATCAAGATAAATTTACAGAAGACGATTTGGATGTAGAAATACCCTAGACAATAGTTTTGCAAGATACTCAGAGCCCATTTTACTTGCTAAATGTCCATAGTCGGGACTAGTTTCAAAATATTCACGCTCTTTCCGACGAGCGTTAGTCATGTCAACATTCTTGTTGATCTCAGCTTGTGAACGATTCACAATTCCAACCCAGGGGTGCTGCAGTCTGTATGACCTTCCTTCAAGAACCTTAACATTTATACAAAGCAACTCATGTTTATATTTTATGCAAGTAAATAAGTATGATTTAGGCAACTGAAGCAGGGAGTGTGTCGAGTCCATACATCCAGAGCATTGGTTCCCTTGTCCATCAAATCAAGTTTAGTTAGCACCCCAAATGTTCTTTCACCTGTATATATAAAACATTATACAATACTCAACACCTCTGATTGTTACCATACTTACTGAAAAAGAACACGTAAAGAGTCAAATTTGCAATACCTGTTGGATCGACTTCTCTTGCAAGCTTTATAGCATCTGAAGTGGCAATATCTTGATTAGCAGGAGAAATAGCCAATATAACGCAGTTAGGCTACAAAATTCAAAGTGACCATATCTTGATTAGCAGGAGAAATAATCAGCATAATGCAGTTAGGCTACTAAACCAGAAATGAAGTATGAAAAAGAACACAGAATACAGTCAATAATATTACACTATAAGCAATAACCAGTGGCGTGTTGTAATGCAAAAGTAACATATGGCTATCTCGCTTGTTCTTTTTATGGTGATGTTCCTGCATCTAATCTGCTATTCTGCAAATTTTTGTATCATTTATCAAATACAATGCAGAGTGTTCTCACCTTCTCAACATAAGAACGAACCATGTTTTCAATATCTTCAACTATACTTTCTGGCTGCCCCTCTACAAAAGACAATTACATGATTGCATAATTCAATTACTACCTTGCATTAGTGTGAAGGAAATCAAGGATTCAAGACTTCAGGTTTCAGATTTATAAAAAATAAGTTAGGAAATTACCTACAGCAACCTTTGTCAACCCAGGAAGATCTATAAGGGTTAGATCAACGACTGCCAAAGTAAACCACAAACTAATTAGTCATACAATTTGATTCACTCACAGACAACAAATGAGGTTTTATGAAAATGAAATCTGGGAACCGTAATTGCAGAAGGATAGAACAGAGAAGGTGACAACAGATGATCAGCTCAAAGAAATTGCTTGAATAAGTAGATGAGCAACTTTGCAGAGATTATGTAAAAACATCATTACTTAAGCATCTCATGTGATGTACACCAATTCAGATGCTTGCTATTGTAGAGATATGAAGCAGAACCAGTTTAGGATGCACATCAAGAAAACCAAACATCAAGATTATGCAATCATCCAGTTCCGATCATCAGCTGACTTTAACCAAGTTTAAGTCCCATTCTAATTTCACAATTACGAGATATCTTAAGCAATAATTTCAAGAAATTTAAGTCCAAATAAATTGAGCGCTTCCATTTGGTGGCTTAAGATTTTCAAGCATATAAATCTTTCAGAAAATGATTCGTGAAGCTAGTTGTAACAGGGTTAGAAATGTAACAGCTAGACTGCTGGAGGAATGATTAGATAACACTAAATAATAAAGTGGCCTAGCAAAAACCAAGCCACTCAGGCCGCAATTGGCTGACCTTAATGTCAAAAATGGGCATTTCTTCCTTTGGCTAATACTTTGATTAAAACATCTCTTCATATTTCGTATTTGAAAGAAGAATCAATCTATTTATTTTTCAAGAAGTTACATGATGTGTGTTACATTCCAGAAATTAAAGCAAATTATGTCTTATTCCTTCCATTGTATACCTAAAATATTGTCATGATACTCATGACAGAACTCAGTATCCCAGCATATATCACCTTCAACATTTCTAGTCCTTCAAATCTAAGCTGTTTCTGCTTCTACCCAAATTATTTTATGGTATAACTCAAATATCTCAGTACCTATCACCTTCAATATTTCTTGTAATTCCAGCCTTTGCCTGCTTCAGAATATTAACTTAAAAGAAGTTTAATTTATTGTTTCACTCTTGCTAACAACCTGATGCAATTTCCTTGTTAACTAAATCTCTTGCAAGTTTAAGTTGTGTTTTTAGGGACACACAGGTTGGCACACGCATCACAAGAATATTTACAAAGGCGGCAAATCGAGAAAGATATTTATTGTCGTTCCTCTTATAAGTATATCATATAAGTTGTCTTGAAGGTTTTTCTTTTACTGGCAAGTTGCCTTTACCAAGTTATTAAGAGGAAATTATTGATACATACCATTTGGAGAATATATGCTTAGATGAATTGGAATGTTAGAGATCTGCTTTGTCTTTCCAGTGATACGATCCGTTTCATCTGCAATCTCCTTTCGCACAGCAGCTGCATAAAAAAAGTGCTCATTGTTTATTTCAAAAACAAAAATAGTGTTTTTTTCTTTTTAAGTGTTAGACTATTCTGTGAATTTTAATTCATAAAACGTAATAACAATAACAAACAGGAAAATAACAATCATCACAATACAATTTGACATGATTTAATTTTACCAAATAGCTTTTAGTGTATATTGTATAACTTCTCCTATTATGTAAGTGAGTCAATCAATGGTTTTTACAGCAACCACAAAACATATCGTTCCTTAGTAAGCTTAACTTTGAAATCATAAGCTTGGCAGCTTACAGTATCTGTGGTAAATATTTGACATAAAAGCTTACATAGAATACAGATAAACACTCAAACGACCCAAACCTCACTATATATGTATGCCCATCCAGTCTTGAACAATATTCTCTCCCAAAGGTGTAAACCACAACTTTGTCTTGAAAATTGTCTATTTTGAGAATTTCTGTTCATAGTAAGGCAATCTTCTAATTTTAATAGCACATAGCTAGGTGTTAGCTTTCATTTTCCTGTTTTCAACCCTTTCCACATTCTCTCTAAATCATTCTGTTTTCAATAAGACAAGAGAGAGAGAGGAAAACTACAAACAATCCAAAGCACCAAAAAACATAACACAAGCCCCAAACCTAGCGAAAATCATTTAATGAACAAGATAAATTAAAATTTTATAAATAATTAGAGAGTAAGTCAATAAATGAATAGTTCAACCTCATAACACCCATAGCATGATGCCTACATTGATCCAAGGAAAAAAAAAATGAAATTACACGTTGTGAAACTTCAACATACCGAAATCAGTGAACCTCTTCTTCGGCACATGGAGAAACTCTGCATACTCAGCTCCCCTTTCTGTCTTATGAAGTTGCAACACTAACGGCCTCCTCGTAACAATACCTTTTAATCGAATAAACAAGAACTTAATCAAAACTATCACTAACACAGACTAGTATCAACTATCATATAAAGATCATGACCACTTGAGATTGATGCTGATTCATGTCTTCCTATTAAATGACAAGATCCAACTTTTCAAAATCTTTCCTTTTTCTCTAATCAACCAAACGAACTTAGATTTGAGCGGCGGATTTAAACCTTATATCTCATTGTAAAACAAACAAAGACGATAGACGTTACCAGCCCAGCTAGCTAGTATGTGAAATCAAAATCGAAAAGCAATTAAACAAATATGTGAGATTACCAGATCCTCGAGGCAGGAAATCTCTCCCGACAACGCTTTCCAAAACCGAGGATTTACCAGAACTCTACAAAAAGCCGGGAAATCAAAAAAACGAAAGCTGAGTTGGACAAAAAAAAAAAAAAAAAGTGATTGAAAGTGTTGATGAAACCTGGCCACCGACGACGGCAACGGATGGAAGAGCCTCCCAGAGAGACATGCCCTCGCCGCCATGATCGCCGAGAACAGTGCAAGCTCGTTGGATTTTGTTGATGAGACCGATCAGGCTCTCCATCGTCGCCATTGCCTTCTTAGTTTTGGAT
Organism: Nephelium lappaceum; assembly: GCA_021234005.1. Classification (NCBI taxonomy): domain Eukaryota; kingdom Viridiplantae; phylum Streptophyta; class Magnoliopsida; order Sapindales; family Sapindaceae; genus Nephelium; species Nephelium lappaceum. Next base: position 9,849,181 of record CM038003.1, read on the forward strand.
CAAACGAAGAGGAATGGAAATGTATAGATACGAAGATATCTGATCTTGTATTTTAAAATAATAATAATAATAATAAAGATTTGGATCGGAGAAGAAAATGTTGGGACGGAGAATGAGATTCGTTTTAATGAGACACAGTTGCAGAGGAAGAGAAAGAAACAAAGAGAGAATAACCGAAAACGGTTTTAAAGTAAATGGTGGTTGCATCATGCCTCTTGCATGCTTCAATTACTTTGTCTTTCTTTTTCTTTTTTTTTTTTAATTTTTTTAATAATTATAATGTAATTAAAACTTTAGTAATTACTATAAAAAAAATCTATTAATACCAATAATCAAGAAAATTTAAAATATATATATTTAAAAAATTTAAGAAGTTTTAAAAATCTACTTCAATAATGCTATAGAAATCCACCAATTACACGATTTTTTTTAACGGTGAGAGAGGAGATCAAATTCAGAGAAAATTATCAATTCCTTATATTTTTAGTATAAATATAGAAATTGAACTCTTAATCTCTTAAGATCAAGAAAAATATTTAAATACTTTTACTAAAGGCCAGTGTGACTCGATAAGACCATAATAAGATTAAAAATTCTCCCACACTATATACCGTGATGTTTAAACCCAATCACAATTGTACGGTAAATGCACTAAGCACTTATGTGAATGTGTGTTTCCTTGCTGTTTTAGTTGAGCTAAAAGGTGACTAGCTGAGGTTGGGTTGCAAGTTATGACTATTAAGAATTTAGTACTTTGAGTTGTTTTCAATAAATAATGTTGCTATGTTTTTCAAAATTTAAGTATGAACCCAATATCGTGAACCAAATCCTAACCTGAATGTATTATATTTTTATAAATTTTATATTATTAGATATGAATTGGAGGTGAAAGTGTGAGGTTTGGTGGTTTGTTTCCAGTTAACTATAGAGAATTTTAAAGTCATGACTGAAATATGTTTTTGATAAAGAAGGAATAAGAAAGGCAATAAATGCCATTCCATTTAGTGAATCCAAAATCTAGGGGTGATACTTTTCAAAAAATAAAAAATTGAGGGTGATGATTAATTATTGTTAATCCTAGGCTTTCTATGCGAGGCCAAGCGTAATGTGTTTAGTTCCTTTCAAGGTAGGTTAAAAATATGTTTCATCTTGATGTTTTGTACCTAACCAGTTGTTTGCTTTTTACGTGCACCGATTACTGTGCGGGGTTGGTGTGCCTCCCATTAACTAGGCCGTGAGTTGTATAAATGTGAGATAATATACGCTTTTTGATGGTCAGAGTTGGATTGCGGGAGCGGACTTCTAGTTTAGAAATAAGATCCTCAAAGACCCTATTCGCTGTTTGGAAAGAGGTGGTGAGCCAGGCCATGCAATTACAAGATCTAAAGAGGCTTTACTTGCCATCCACTAGAGCAAGAATCAAGGGACACTTAGTTGGTGTTAGATGGTTTTTGAAAACTGTTTTTCATTTTTAAAAATGAAAAACGCTCGAAAGTGTGTTTGTCCATCATTTTCAAAAACATGTTTTTGGTAATAAAAAATATGTTTTCAAAAATATATAATAAAACTTAAAGTAAAAAAAAAAAAAAAAGACTCTTTTTTTGTTTTTTATCATTTTCAAAAACAATTTTCTTTTGTATAATAAAACTAAAAAAAAATAAAAACACTCACATTGTCATTTTTAAAAACAGTTTTCATCAAAATACATTTTCAATTTTTACCCATTTTTAAAAATGATACCAAATAACTTTTTATCATTTTTTATTTTCGAAATATATTTTCATAAATACTACTAAATGCATTATCATTTTTGAAAATGTCATTTTAAAAACATATTTTTTGTTTTGAAAACCACTTTTCGAAAAAATACTTTTTAAAAACACCAATTTAAAAATGTACCCAAACACACTTTTAGAGGCTATATGATTTTTCCCCTTATAATTTAATGGTGTTAAATTATACCCATTAAGTTATTTTGATTTTTTTTTTTTCAAGTGTTCAAACTACTTAAAACTAACTAAAACAACTGAAAAAAATAAAATAAAGGTTAGAAATCTTAACTTTTTATTATCACTTAAACATATTTAAAAAGATTATGTTTCACGCCTATTCTTCTCAAAATAACATATTTCCAAATTTATTCTAATTTTATACTACTCAATTTTTTTTCCTCTTTTTTCCCTTGATACTTACAAGAAATATATTTGAAAAAAAGAACATAAATATATTTTATCCCAAACTGTATTGGAATTAAACTATTGTATGTGAATTTACAATTTAAACATTTATTTTTCTAGTTATTTTCTTACATATATTAATATAGTTAAATATATAAATATGATTAATGCTACTACATTTTTTAAACATATTTAATTATGAATAATATATTATTAATATGTACGTAAAAATGTTTTGGAGTTTATTAAATTATTTATTTTGAGTTGTATTGAATTAATTAAAATTACATAACAACAAATAATAAAAATGGTATAACTATCAAATTATTAATTTTTAGACAATTTTAACTTTAAAAAATGAACAAATTTATAATATATTTAAAGGTAGGAAAATAAAAACAAATATGTTCAAATTTCAATCATTATTCAATCATTATTCAAACAAATATGTTCAAATTTCAAGTTTCAATACTGTTCAGTTTTCATATTAAAAAAAAAAAAACAAATAAACAAACAAACAAACAACCAAACAAACTAAAGATTCCCTACCCTCTCATTTAACATATAAGTAACTATTTGTCATGTACTTTTTTGTTTTTTTTTTAAAGTCATGTACCGTTTTGGATTGTGGTGATTTCCTACATAAATAATTTTTGCTTCCTTCGGATCTTTTTGAACCCATAAGTAATATCCCAGCCCAGCAAATTTTCGTCCCACGTATGCATTGCAATAGGTTTTTTTTTTTTTTTTTTTTTTTTTTTTTGAGAAAAATGCTGTAGATAATTTTAACTGCCCTATCATTTAGTACATTATTCCATATGATTTTACCAATAAATCATTTTAAATGAAAATCTGAGTTTAAATTTGAGCTTACTATTATTGCTCTCCCATAATAATCTTCGCATGATTCCCATACTATTCTCCTAATGATTCAAATCACAAAATTGGGTGCCAGCTGTAGCCTTTGTCAATTACAATCTCCTAGCCCAAGTCCCAAATCAGAAACCCAAAGAAAGCAGGGATCAAGCTAGCTAGACCAAACTCCATTCTTTCACTGTAGTATACTTTAAGGAGTGGGGAAAACACCCACAAAACGTAAAACCAAATCCTAGTACAGATAAGAGAAAAAAGGAAAGATGAATACTAAAAAAGGGCCTGCTGGAAATGGTTGGTTGCAGAGCAATGCAAACTCGATAACAATTAAATCCTAAGCTGTTAATGTAGTACTGCTAGGTGCACCTAAAGACTTGGCTGCACCCAATTTTCACAAGTACAATATAAACAAAGTGGCACAGGAATAGTAAATTCATCATTCTGCCATGGATATATATAACCAACAAGAACTATAGATGAACAACACAACCATAGAAGATCTGATCTTTGATCTGATTACAAGAATATTAACAAACCTGAACGAACGAACAATCACACTAGCTGCAAATTACAAATTTAAATTGCGAAAAGCAGTAGACAACGAAAATGCCAATAAGCTACCTATACAACCACACAACCACTGCCCACTCACAGTAGAAAAACCTGACAAAAAGGTTAGCCCAAAGTCAATATCTTCCTTTTATCTTTCTTGCTGATCTCTAAGCAGAGGAATAAAAGTCTATGTCAGAAGCACACCGATTTCTTCCTCTGATTTTGTTCTCTTCTAATATATTCTTTTCTCAGCCAGTTTCAGTGAACACAGGGTCTTCGGCATGCAAGTTACAAATCTTATAATCAATCACAAAAGAGGAAGAGTAAAAAAATAAAAAATAGGAAAGGGGAAGAACGAACAAGGCCTATGCAGATTTAGTTCTCACTGCTGATGCCCCTGAATTTATGTCATTGTGTGCTGCGTGTTAACCCACTTCGTGATACACTTCTGCACATGTATTAAGAATTGTCAATCATGTAATCAGCAATGTTCTGTAATAATATCATAAAACCAGTACTTTGACAACAAGAACTAATAAGCATTAAAGTGACTACCATGACTTGAAACCAAATTATGGATGACCACTAACCAATCATTTGACTGATACAAAATTTAGATTGATTTATTTACTATATAATGCATGTCCAAAATACTTGCTTGAACCCAATAAAATATGAACCCAAATCCATATGTTTGGCCAACAACCAAAGGCAAACTCTCTGCAGCACACAGAAACACAAATGCAATCAATGGCATGCAATCACACATTGGGATTTCTACTGTGAGGGCAACAAATTTGGCTTTGTTTTGACTACTTTTTCTAATTATTAAAAGGAGAAACAGTTCGTTGATGTTTCCAGATGAACCAAGATCACACATTAGAAAATTAGGATTCATAGCTCATAAGACAAATGCCATATCAACAAACCCTAACATTGTGCATTGCCCCTTTGATAAAGGACAAAAAGGCGACAGCACTTTGTTATGCAAGCCCTTAGAGATTCACTCTATATATATTTAGAGAATATTGTTACAAAGCAAATTTTTAATGTTCTTATTTCAATTGATGGTCGTTTCGTGCACTTGTAACATATCTTCTCTCACAGAAGTAATTATGCAAGCAAATACATCTATCTCCACCAATTTTGTATAAAACTTTTTTTTTTAATCATTCCAACACGAGATTAAAATAATATGATTGCACACCCAAATCTTGTCTCTATCATTGATTAAAAAAACCTAACTATAAATGCAACTAAGTTGTAACCTCGAACCATCTAGATAGATCTCAACACATCTAGAAACATATATAGGTTTCATTTTTCACTACTATCTCAAACCTTACTCCTAAAAGGGTAGATGAGAAACTTTCAGTAGGTAATTTCCAAAAATTATAAATCCACACCAGACACTTATCCATTATGTCAAGTGATCAGCTTACCAGGATGACAACTTAGAACCCAGACAATAACAAATGGATATTTTATAAAAACTATTTGAAGCACGACACAACATAGGTTCACATAAATTCGCCCAGCATTATCATTAACAAGATCAAAAGCCACTTGTACTTAATATTTGACCTGAGAAGGTTAAAAATTACCAAATTTGAGGTACAGTACCTTCCAGGAAGCAGCTGAGCACTGCTCTTGCTATTACCAAATCGCTTGGCCCTGTTTTCATGTTCTTTCTCCACACGCATGGCAGCTACCTCCTTCTCCATTGCAGCTACTTCTCTTCTCATCTTCTTTGCCTCAACCTCCATTGCCTTAGTTAATGTCTCTACTTTCTTTGCTAACATCTGTTAAAAAATATTTGCAACCAAAAATTAAGCAAGGGTATTGAAATTTTATGACCTACAGACAGATAGAACAACGGGATCAACCTCAATCGCATCATCCTTATCTTTGAGGCTTTGATCTTTCTCATGACTAGATTTCCTCAAAGCTACAACCTCTTTCTGCAGCAAATCATACAACACCCCTGGGACACTATCCTCTGTATCTGCTGACGGGAAATCAGCGGGCTTTTCTTCTAGATTTCCTTTCCAGGTATTAGGTGTTTTGCTCTCTTTGGTTGCATCACAAGACTGATTTAATGGTCCATTTAACAGCACTTTACCCCTGTCTAACGATCTCGTGCCTCCATCAAATGATTTTGATGTTCCTTTAGCATGCTTCAGTACTGTACTGGTACTAGAGGACAAAGATCTGGTCGGTGTTCTTTTGGATAGAAAACCATTGGAGGTAAGCTTTGAGATGTTATCAGCTCCACCAAGTGACTGCCGACGAGAAGATCCGTTGGTTATACTTCTTCCCTCGGGCATAATGCGACTACTAAGACTTGAAGGTCCTCTCAAACTCTCTTCTAGCACTCTGAGCCGCAAATGATATTTTTCCTGAAACATTCAATTGAAACACTTAATTTCAGAACAGCAGACACAATACCACAAAACAGTTCAAAACAGAGCCTGCATAATCAGATCATTACTTTCAACTGTGCTTCAGACTTTGCAGTTCTCTCAGCAATAGCTAGCTTGTCACGAAGTTGCTGCATTTCTCCCTATAACAACAGAGGATACTGATGAGTGGAACATATTAAAGATAAGTGCAGGCAAATTATACTCAAATAAAAGCAACACTAACATGCAAAAGCATCGAATGAGAAAGAAACTAAAAAGCAAAAATTAACCTGCAAGAATCTCCGTTCTTCAAGCCATTGTTTCACAGGCATCACTTTGTCATTAGCATCCTTCCATTCATTTGCTACCACTGTGGCCACTCTGTTTGCCGTTACCTTCGCACGGGCCAGCTCCCGGTCAAGAGTTTTCCTTTCCTCCTAAGAAACAAAAGATTTGAGGATAGTCAAAAAAACAAATGAACTAAAGCAAATATATAGGGGAAAAAAAATAAGGAAAATAAGGAGTGTATGATATGTTTGACACATTACATTCATCTCCTGAACTTTCCTTTGGTAGTCCCTCACAGCATTAGCAGCTGCACCACCAGCAAGAACAGCCTCTTCCAGCTCCCTTACAGTCTGGGTAAGCTTTTCAACCTCAGCAACCTTTAGCCTGTGCATCTTGTCCAAAATTTTATTCTCTTCCTAATATACATTAACAACACGTAAATTAATTAATCCTAAACGTACACACTAAACAGACATATCAGATGTCCCCAGTTCGAATGAAAAAATGAAGAAAAAAAATAAAACATAATTGCAAAACCTGGCAAATTTCTATCTGTTTCATTAACTCTTGATTTTTATTTTGGAGATCATCTACCATAGAGGCCTTAGCTAAGGCAACCTGAACAGTCCTCTCAGCTTCAAGTAAAGCTGCTTCTTTAGATTTGGTTAGACGATCTAATGCTTTGTTATCATCTTGAAGCTTTGCAATCTGTGAAGAACCAACAGAGAGAACTTTAGAATACATACACCTATATACATTATTCAATCCAATCCTGCAATAAAACACCATGTACCTCTTGCCGAGCAAGTTTAAGTTCAGCCTCAAGAGGAGCCAGAATGGCTTCAATTGGAGGCATATCATCATCCTTCTGAGCAGCATGAACTCTTCGAAGAGTGGCTTCAGCTGCAAACTGAGCTGCCATGGAGGCCTTCTTTTCATCATTGATTTTCTTAATTTCAAGATTCTGCAAAAACATATATATATATGTATAATTGAATAAATACAGCATTATTGCAATCAGGAGAAATTCATAATAGGAGTCACAACTGGTAGTGAGCAATACTTTGCTTTCTATTAAAGACTCTGCCAACTTGTGCTTCTCCTCCACCTTCGATAGTTCATCCGTGAGCTATGATACAATTGAAGACAAAAAAGCAAGGTCAGCACCCATTTAAACCACATACTGTTATACTAAACATTGAAAAGAAAGAGAAAAAGCTCCTATATCAAATCAATCATGCATAATTAAATCTAAGGATTCATTGCTCTAGGCAATTCGAGAACTGAATTCTTCAATAACTTTACAAGTAGCTGCAATTACAATCAATCCCTCTCACAAGCACAATGGAACCTATAGCCGAATCAGAATCATTGTAATTTAATTTCTCACTATGCACGTTCCTCCAACATTAATTTTATAAGATGCATCCCTTGATCTCTTACAACAATAAAGGCATTAACATATCAGGAAGCCTGAAGCTTTGGATAAATTAGATGTTGAAGTGTTAAAAACCTCTTCTAAAAACTACCATATCAAGAACTAAACCATAGGAACAACAGCAAAGAGCAGAAAAAAACACACAGAAACATATTTAAACTAACGAAATGGTATAATGAAAGTTTTTATCTGAAGACAGTTATGAAATCCCAATCTTGTGACTAACTTTGAGAGTTACAGCACAACAACATCAGAAAAAGTGCTGCAACAGAACGACAGACACTTCAATTAATTTTATGCACCTTTGTTTAAGAATGACATTATGACAGAAGATAATCATTATAAGGAACTGAAAACCTCTTATACAACAACAATGTAGCCTTAGCTAAGTCAAGAACCATTACAATGGGTTAAAATGATATATAAACGAAGCTATTTCTCATCAATTGGTTAAGAGAGGTTTTTCTCAGTCCAATTACCAAATATGTTTCCACAGACAGCTAAGAATGCGTGAAAATTCATTGTAAATAAGACTAAAACTGTCAAGAGGAGACAGTCAATCTGATGGATAAGATTGTAAATCATTATTTATTTAAGATTGAATAAACGAGTAATATTAAAATTGACCTCTTCAACAGCCTTCTCTCGAAGGCGTTCGGATAACCGCAACGCCTTGATCTCCGCTTGCGCTTCCGCTAACTCTCTGTCTTTATCTAGAACACCAAAAAAAGACAATATTTTAAATTAATAAAAATAATAATAATAAAGGAGATGAAACAATGACCACCACAAAAGGCAGCGAAAGTGGAGTCGACTGGAGCCTAAAACGACCAGATCGAGCCGCATTACGCACCTCTAACTTCATTTTCCAAGCGATTGAGCTCCACCTTCACCGGATCCGAGCCGTGCAAGAGCGTGATAAACTCATTGTCAGCGTCAAAGCTCGGCCTCACCGACGCTCTCCTCCGCGATGAGCTCCTCCCGCCTCCGTCCTTGAACGACGCCGACACCGTAAGAGGAGTCGCCGTCAAGGCCGCGCCTCCGTTAAGCTCCGGCGCCATGGCCGACCCTCCGTCGCTGGCAAACTCCGCCATTCTCTCTCCCACGCCGATCTGATCCTCCACCACCACCACCACCACCACCCCCTCTCCACTCTCACATCCAACTCCCCGAAGATCCAAGCTCCAACTCTTCCAAATCGGCCAGCCACGCACAATGACTTCCCTTCGCAGAGGATCCAAATGCTAGGGTTTCAACACAGAGAGAGAGAGAGAGAGAGAGAGAGAGCGCTACAGGTGTGTATATATAAAAATGAACCAAAAGATAGAGAGAGAAAGAGAGAGAGAGAGAGAGAGTGTGTGTGTGTGTAGCAGTAGATTTGGAGCTAATGGTTTTGAGTTTCTCTCTCTAGATTGTGATTTTTTTTTTTTTTTTGAGATTATCTCTAGATTGTGATTTTAAATCTGATTTTTATTTTGATTTCTCTCTCCTTCTGCGTAGTCTAGAGTAACAGTGTGTATTGGAGACTGATTTTATGTTTTTATTTTTATTTTAAATATTTTTAAATATATTATAATAGAGAGGGAGGTTAGTTAGCTCTGTTAGTGAGAGACGCTTTGCTGTTAAGCAGACATTAGTGCGGGGGAGCAGGGTCTGTATTATTATGTGATTGTAAATTGTTATAACATTTTTTTTTTCTGGGTTTTTTGGATTTTGGTGGTGCTATAACATAAGCGTGATGCGTCTTGCACACACTATTCACCCAAAAGGTGAATAGGTTAGGGTGCGTAATGCGCATGACGGCGCGTTTTAGCGTCTTGCCTTGCCTCGCTGTGGACTTCACTTTTTCAAATTTTAAAGGATTTTGTCGAAATCATTTTCATTAACTATTTTTTAAAAAAATATATATATACACCAGAATTTTATTGTATTTGTACAATTAAGAAATGTTTCTTAAAATTAAAAAAAAAAAAGAAATGTTTCTTAAACTTATCTAAAAAAAATTATATTGTGTAAAAGTTGTTTTTACTAAATTACTTTTCTTTTCTTTTTTTTTCGAAATCCAACACCAATTGGATCAATCCGAAATATAATTTCATTATAAAGAGAAATCTTCCTGTGCTTTACAATTTATTTGATAAATATGAATTCAAATTCCTATTTATAAATGTCTAAAAGTGAATTGTCATAGAGTTAAATTCATGTTGCAAAATCTAAAAGAAAGTGTTCAACTGGTTTATTAAAAATGAATAAGTTTGTAATTGTACTTGAATATATATATGTATGTATGTATTTATGTATGTATTTGTTAAGTTTTTCATATTTTCTTCAAAGTACAATTCTATTATTTACTTATGATAACTGAAATACACATGGATAAGTATTTAATATTTACTTTTCAGCCATTTTAGTGATTTACATAGATTTTTCTTTCATTTAAATTTAACACCAGATAGACAAGATCAAGTCGGAATCTTCTCTTGTCCTTGTTTCTTAACTTTTTATAAGAAAAGCCTAGATATAAATGATGTATACAAGAAAAAATAATAATAATAATTATCTTAACCATTCATTTTTTTTATGATGATATTATAAAAAGTCTAGGAATAAAAAAAATGTAAAAAGATCCTACAAAATTTTAATTTATTTAAAGTGTTTGTTAAGTAAAGTTTGAATTTATACGATATTTTATAGTACTTTGGGTTATGTAGTAGTACGTTTTTACATAAAATTCTGCTTATCTCTTAAAAAAAAAGAATCTGCTTTTGCTCATTATTTTTTACAAAAGCATCTTATAATACTTCCTGGAAAATATTTGATGAATACTCTATTATCTTTGTCAAAGCATGAAGAGTTAGGATAGCAGGTACAATGTTAGACGAGCACTATAACCTTTATTAATTTAAACGGTTAGGATGATATAAAATATTATTAATCAAGTCACCTATACTTTTTTCAAAATGTTTAGGAAGAAACCATTACAACCAATATGACTTGATGATAAAAAACATATATTTAACCCAATAATATCTCAGGTTCGAGTTGACTTCCCCCCAATTGACATCTAAGAAAAAAAAAGGGAAATATTTTGGAAGGAAATGAATTCCTAAATGAAATTTAATTTTCTTGAGTCATTGGAAACATAATTCTTGATTTGTCACTATAATATTAACTAAAAATTGTTAGAATTACTATAAGTGTAAGTGCATGTTTACTGATGAGGATTGAAAATCAAAAGAGATCAAGTTCTATCTTAAAGGAGATTATGGCTTAATAATTTATTTTTCCCTTTTAATGTTTCCCAAATTCTTTTTAAAGCTAACACCAAATTAGTCAAAAGTTTGTTAAGACTTATAATCTGAAATACTTGCTCTCGTAATGAAAACAACTATCCTTAAATTAAAGGGAGAAAACTATCCTCACAAGTTGTCATAAGCTAAGAATTAAACCCCTCACCTCTTAAAGAATGAAGAAGTATACAACTATTTGTGCTAAGAGATAGTGTGTTACTAATTATTTTTTATTATACCCCGAAGAGAACTTAGTTCACTCTTCTCACCTAAGGAACCAAGGTTTTTTTGCAAGATTTCCTTTCTAATGTGCTAATTTTTTAACCTAAGGAGGCATTTTACTAATATGAAATGAAAAGAAAAGGGAAATAAGTTCCAGAAAGGGAGTGGAGATGAATTAAAATTAAATTACAATATCACATTTCTACATTTACTAACTTTTGGGAATTAAAATTTGAATCAAATTAAATTTCCTTTATAGTTTTCCTAAACTAAACAATAAAGATAAAACAAAGTTAATTATAAAAATAATGACGTATTTAAAAAATAATAATTGAGGGTATATTAGTAAAATTATTTGAATGACATTATTCAACCATGAAAGATAACTTGATTCCCAAGGTAAGAGAAGGGAATTGAGTTCCGTTATCCACTAGAAACTTGATTTTTTAATGTAATATAAGGTCCACATAATTTAATTCCAAAAAATTTTAGTAAACACTAGAATTTAAATTTTGGAATTAAATTCTTTTTCCCTATTTTGGATTCCTAAGCAATAAACATGTCATAAAAGACTTAAGTTTCATTTCATGTTGATTCTCTTGCCAATCTAATGTGCTAATTTTTAACAACTATTTTTATTGTATTTAGCTTCATGTGTGAACCTTCTAATACTCTCACTCGCATATAAGTTCAGCTCGTTTTTGTTTGCCTTTATTTTGTTTTAGTTGTCATGGGTTATGGCCACTTATCTATGAGCTTGATTTTTTTTTTTTTAATTTTTTTAATTTATTATTATTATTATTATTTTTAACTTGCTTGAGTTGGTTTTTGATAGAGATTTAATAGAGGCAAATGAGGATCGACGTTGGTTCCTTTATCCCAATTCCTCTACCCTTCTCTCATCTTTGTCGAAATCCTCACTTAGGGGAAATTGGGAGGGGCATATCTCAGGATGGAATCCCCCATCCCCATCGTTGTTCCCCTGTTTCTCCTATTTTCCCCATTTATCTCATCCTCATTTCATCTCGTTTGATCTAAAATTAATATATACATATATTTATAATTAAAAACATAATTCACAAAATAATTTTATAAAATTTCGATACATTAAACCCTTAATATTTCAACATACAAAATCCACACCATTGAAAAACAATTTTAACTCTTTTACATAAGTCATAACATGATAAAAAGTTCAAATAATAAAAAATTATTACACATGATAAAGTTATAAATATGAGAAATTGGTGAAATTATTAAAATAAATTTAATTATTAATTTTAAATGTTTTTTATATTTTTACATCATAAATGAGGTAAATAGGAAAAGTGGGAATGGATTTAGGGATGAATATTCATCTGTATGCCCATCCCTAATTCTTAAAGCTCCGTTTGGTGGGCAAGATTGGAATGAAATGAATTGGATTGAATTGAAATGGAAAATCTCTATTTCATATTTGGTAGAATTTGGGATTGGATTAAAAATTATACTATATCATATTTGGTGTAGGTTAGGATTGGATTGGAATAAAATTAATTTTAATTTTTTATTATCTAAAATTAATTTTATAAAAAATTTGAAAAAAAAAACCAGAATTCTTTATCTCATCATTAATCCAATTCATAACATCTCTCACAATTCAATATTATCAAACACAGTTCATTAATATCATCAATCAATTTCATCAACATCATCTTCTCTCACACCAACAATATCAAAATATGACCAAAAAAAAAAAACCTTCAGAACGAGGGTTCTGATTGAACTCAGAATCAGCTGGTTCTAGGTTCATCGTCGAACCCAGAACTATCGACGATGAACCTAAAACCCAATTTTGGGTTCATCAAACCTAGAACCAAATAGTTTTAAGTTTGATGAACTTAAGACCTGATTCTAGGTTCTTAGAACCAAACCCCAACTTAGAAGAAAAAAAAAAAAAGGATAGAACTGATTCATCAAGATGGAGGAGGAGATTAGAGAGACAAAAATGGGTTTGTCGTGGTGGTGGGTAAGCATGGTGGAGATTAGGGAGAGACAGTTTATGACTTTATGGAGAGAAAGAGAGGATGAAATGAAAAAATAAAAATAAAAAATAAAACAGGAATCCCATGAACTTGGGATTTTGGAAAGTCATAGGTAAGCTTGGGATTCAATTTTCCAAGTTGAATGGAAATGAAGGTGGGCTTGAGAATAAAAAAATTCATTCCCATCAATGGCTACAAACGTGGTATTTGGGAGAAAGTGAAAAAATAAATTCCAATTCTATCTCAAATCTCATGTACTAAATATACTGTAAAGTAGTGTTTGGCACATGAGATTGAGAGTGGGTTTGAGATTCAGAAATCTCAAACTACTTAAATATCATGTTTGGAAGCCAATTGAAATGCAATAGGATTGAGATTATTTGAATCTCAAACTCTTCTCATTTCCCATTTTTTTGGGATTTCTCAATTCGAACCACAACCATGTCTTTATGTGGGATGAAATTTGTCATATCCCATATTTTTTCTCTTCTCTCTATCTATCTCTCTTTCTCTCACCATCCTTCATTCTCTCATCACCCTCTCTTCTTCTTCTTCTTCTTCTTCTTCTTTTTTTGGTTCTTCAGAGTTGGGACAACCCATAAACCTATAACCATCTGGTTTTGGGTTTGACAATAGTTCTAGGTTCGAACAGAACCCTTGTTCTAAGATTTTTTTTTTTTTTTTAATGTCAGGATGTTTTGATATTGTTGATCATGTTGTTATTATGGGAGATGATGATAAATTGGATTGTAGATATTGATGAACTGTAAGTTGATGATGTTGAATTATGAGAGATAATAATATTAATGAATTATGGGAGATGATGTTTGATTTTTTATTTTTTTTAAAGATTTTTTATAAAATTAATTTTATATAATAAAAAATTTTAATTAATTTTATTTCAATCAAATCTCAACTTATACCAAACATGATATAATATAATTTTTGATCTAATCTCAAGTTTTACCAAATATGGATTGGTGATTTTCCATTTCAATTCAATTCAATCCAATTTAATCCATTTTATTCTAATTCCACGTGGCAAATGAAGCCTAAGAGTTCTCTGAAGCCCTACCTGCTTCATATATGGGTTCTTTAACGCAACGAAACTTTATTTTATTTTATTTTTTTGCTATGACAATGAAACATGATTTAATTTCATTTCGTTCTTGTAAATGCGCTTGAGATTTTAATTAATTGATAAACTAATATTTATTAATTTATGAAGATATTGTATTTGCATATGACAGAAATCATTAAAGATTCTCTTTGGTGACAAAATTGACAATTATACAACTTTTGAGCTTCTTACATGCAATGAACTAATCAAATCATCAATGACACTATCGTAATATGTAATATATGAAATCAATCTCAAAAGTTTTAAGTGTATTATGAAAAATTAGAAATGAGTTCCAACTAAATTTAATTGTTTATTTTTAAAAAAATAACAATATATATATAGAGAAAAAATCATAATCAATTTTTTGTGTACTCTGTTATGTACAAGAGATTATTGATTTATTAAGTATTAATTTATAGAGGTTATAATATTATTTTTATTATTTTATTTATTTATCTATATCTTTATTGATGAATGTAAAATGGTTTTAACATTAATAAAAAGTTATTTCTAAATATAAAAAAGAACAATTTTTTTTTTTTAAATCTAATTATACATTTACATTTGTAATAAGAGTAGTGCTCAAATAATTAGTGCACTTTCCCTTCACATCCATAATTAAGGATCGAGTCCCAACATATATTGGAGTCTTCTATCATAATCATATGTATTTATTAATATATGTAAGGAGTTTTTTCCTCGTATTATAAAAGTATATTTTTTGACCACATTAATATTTATAAATCTTTGTTGGTTACAGTACATCCTTGAATCGTGATCAATATATTAAAAATATTTTCTACAAATAAACTTTTGAAAACACATACAAATTACTATAATAATATGTTTTCAAAATTTTTAATTTTTTAAGCCCAATAAAGATAACTTGTTCATTCACGTAAAGTTTCATTAATAATAAAACTCAGTTTAATTATACAAACTTTAATATTAGTATCGCATATGTAACATCCGAAAGAAACAAAAAAAGTTTATTTTACAACTTTTATCACTAATACCAAATGGATTCTGAAATTAATGTAGACACTAGAGGCGGATCTATTCTAAACAGGAGACTAAGCCATGAATATGATCCTTCCCTTAAAAAAAATTAAAATAATTTTTAAAAAATATATAATTTATTAATAATTTTGCAAAAAATAATAATAATAATAACTTTGCAAATAATAATAATAATAATAACTTTTAAATGTTACGTTATATTGATCCTTGAAATGAAAATACTGGGGCAAGGACCATACCCCTTTGTGGGGCTATGTAATTAAGTTAAAAAGGTTGCTTGGAGATTATTATCCAAAATTCTGTATTCATAATTAATGTCTAAACTTGAAACGAAGCCCTAAAAAGTCTAACAAAAGTTGAATCGAACCTAATGAAATCGCTTTCATCACAAGCTGTGATGTTTTTTGTTACATATTGTCGATGTCAACAACAAGAGCATTGCAGTGCAGAAATGAGGAAGTGCCTCTGGGCTCTGAGGGCTAGCAAACGCAATACACCCACTTCCCCTGCTGCGGAAAATAGGAAGCTGCATCCCCAAGACAGATTTCTGTCCTGTTTTCTTCTTAAGATATTCTATTTCCTTGTCAGTTGTGATCACTTTATTTGATGCAACTGTTGTCGTTAGAGTTTTTGTACACATAACATTTATAGGAAAAGTAGTTTTTTTTTTTTTTTTTTACTTATTACATGTACATTGTACAAACACTATCTGATTCTCTTAACTAGGGCTCTAAGGCACGACATGAAACAAGGGCTCCCAAAAAAGGGAGGAGCAACCCACATAGAAGGAAGAAAAATTTGCTACATTTTGTAACCAAATGAGTCGAACCTTGCCCTTGCATGACAAACAAATGCAAGGTGGGTTGTCGCCACTCTTCAACACACCAAAACACCAAACTCAAGAAAAGTGGATTTTGAGAGATCAAGATTGTAACTAGGTTTTGACACCATTGATTAAACAAACTATATTTGAATTGATCAAAATTAATTGAATATTCATATTTGAGTGTTATTTATTTACGTAGCATTTGGACGTGATTCATATGAATTAAAATTAAGAGAATATTTTAAACATATTAAAAATATTTTTCATAAGTCAAGCAAATACATATATAATGTGATACGTAATCAATTCTATTAGTGTTGAGTTGTGGAAAAAGTACCAGTATCATTGATTTAGGTTGGAATTGTTACACATCCAATTATTGGAATTGTTACACATCCAATTAGTCAATGTTATTACTTAAAAACTAAAATCATAATTAATGAAACAAATTTGGGGTCATTGTTGTTAATTTAATTGACTGATTTATTAGCTAGAGAAGTTTTTTCATATTTGCCAAAACAGTAATTTAGAAGCAGGTGTTTTTTGGTTAACACTTAACACAGGAGGGATGCGTAAGGAAGTGATCCATATCCAAATTAATGTGTGTCACATCTTATAATCATGTTTAGGTTAAAGTCGTTGATATTATGTCATGTGTGTGGTTGATGATGCAAAATTTCTGCGTTATGTGCGTTGATTGTGGTAACTACCAACACCAAATTGCTATGTGGACACAATTATTGAACCAAAGACAAACTTAAGAAAAATTATAGGGATATTTCAACCATATATTTCTACCTCCTCCTCAATAATTGAAGTGGGAAATACTTAAAAATTGTTATTAACTTCAAGAAAAACCAAATTACAGATTGGTCCACGTTAAAGAAGTTGATTTGAGGAGTTTTCTTTCCATAGTTGAGAGTAGATATTTTCTAATGTGTGCATATATTTTCAGGTCATATATAATATTTAATTTTGATCGATTTTAATAGATCCATGACAATTTGTGTCAATAAATTTCTAATTATTAACTTATAATTTTTTTATTTTTTAAAAGAGTAAACCAATCAAAATTAATCTATTCAATTTTAATTGATCAATTTAAATAAGTTAATAATTTGGGAAAACTTCATTTTAGTCCCTAAGATTTCGTGAAATATCAAAATTTTAAACATCTATTGGAAACAACTCTTTTAATTCCTAACTTTTCCAAAATGTTTAAAAAAAGTCCAAATCCGTAATCAATTAACAGTCAAATTAACCAAAAATTTGAAAAAGACTCAATTACCCCTTATAACTTAAAATGACTAGTTTACCCTTTATAAAATTAAAATATTATATATTATCTGACCAATGAAAAGTTGACACATATACACATAATTATATATTTTTTAAAAAAATCTTATTGCTTTTTTTTTTTTAATTAAACAATAAATTAATACAAAAACAAATTTCAAGAAAAAAAGTCTAATTTTGAAAATATTAAGTTAAAAAATGAAACAAATTTAAAAAAAAAAATTAAATAAGTTAATTTTTAAAATTAAATTTTTCTCTTTGATCTGGAGTCCATATCAATCCAGATCTCATCCCTCTCTTTTACCTATCTCTCATCTCTTTCGTTCTTCTCTGCCTCCTCCGCCTCCCTCTGCTCTGTCCTTTCTCTTTCTTCTTCAGTCTCTTCTCCATCTCATGGAACCCCGACGAAGGCTCTTTTCGCCTGGGTTCGGTCGAACCCAGACGAAGCTCTCTTCGTCGAGAGCTTCGTTTGGGTTCGATCGAACCCAAACGAAGTCGCTCTTCATTTGGGTTTGATCGAACCCAGACGAAGAGCGTCTTCGTTTGGGTTCAATCGAACCCAGGGGAAGATGCTCTTTGTCTGGGGGTCGTTTGGGGGTCGAACCCAGACGAAGAGTGTCTTCGTCTGGGTTTGTCGAACCCAGATGAGGAGCTTTATCTGGGTTTCGATTTTTTTTTTTTTTTACAAACAGTATTGATTTTTTTTCTTAATATTGTTGTTGTTGTTGTTGTTGTTGGGTTGTTTGGTGTGTTGAAGATGGTGGAGATCGGATCTCCACCGAAGTGGGTTGTTGATGAACAATCTTGTTGTTGAAGATGGTGTGGAGATCCAATCTGGTGGATCTCCACTTTTTATTTATCTTTATTTTTTTTCATTTGTTTTATAAAGTTAATTTTAATAAATTATTTAAATTAATTTGTTCTCTATAAAAAGATTATTCTACCATTTCCATCCAAATAATCTATCACGTTGACCGTTAATTGACTAACGGTTTAGACCTTTTTGAAGAGTTTTGGAAAAGTTAAGGATTAAAAAAGCTGTTTCCAATAGATGCTTAAAATTTTGATATTTCGTAAAACCTTAGAGACTAAAATGAAGTTTCTCCTAATAATTTCACCGTTGTCATAATTTAAATTATTGAGCTCATAATTTATAAGTGAATTTTAACTTAATAATCTTTACTCCAATTCTTATTATAAATATAAACTCGAAGTGTAATCTTTTGAGATGTAAGTCACTTTTGGTTGATTTAATAATTTTCACAAATTGATTGATCCTGTTACCATAATTCTTGTTTGACTAGCTTGTTTGTAGAATGGAATTCCTACCAAAGAATTTTTCCAAGGAATCAACGCTTTAATTTGATCTCTTTGTACAAGCTAGATTAGTGACAAGGTTGTTTATTTTTTTATTTTTTGAAAATACTACTTGCAGTATAGTGGACAGATCTTTTATAACAGATCAAATTTCACTAACAATAGATTAAAAAGGTTTGATTTATATTTGAATTATATATATATATATATATATATTTAAGTTGAAATATAATCTTAGTTAAGACATCTATTCCCAAAAACAAGTGATATCTATCCCAAAATAAAATAAGAAAAATTCCTATACATACTTAAGAATTATGATATTTGATTTCCCACCACTAGAATGAAGGGAGCAAGGTACACAATTGAAAAAAAAAATTGTATATTTTTATTCAATTTGGTTTATAAATGATATTTAACTTGTCAAACGAATCTAATACCAATATTTAATTTTGTAGTGCTATACAGCCCATTAATGCAACAAACACGTGGGGGTTGAATCCACTAACTTATATTCACAATAATATTACATATAATAATAATTAAAAAAAAAAAAAAAAAACTCAAATCACATATAACGTCGTATGAGGTGGGTTTTGGACTGAAAAAAATGGATAAGTATGTAATTCTAACATGTAATGACTTAATCATTATAGAAAGAAAAAGTATCATATTTTTATAATTTTAGGACTCATAATAATCGCCTAAAGTTTAAATAAATAACTCATACTTATTTTTTTAAAGAAAAACTTCATTTTAGTGCTTGAGGTTTCGAAAAATATTAAATTTTTCAAATTCTTTTGGAAACAGTTTTTTTCATCTCTAACTTTTTTAAAATTCTTCAAAAAAGTCTAAATTGTCAGTCGATTAATGGTTAACGGTGACAAATAGTTTGGATGAGAAAAACAAGATGGTTTTTTCGTATAAAATATTAAGATCATGACACATGGACGATTATGAATTTAAAATATTTTAAAAAAATGATAAGTGAAGATATTTTAGTAAACAACTAATTTTTTTTTTTTTTTGAAAAAATAAAAACATTGTATTTTCTTCACCTGAAAAATCACCATTCATCATCAACACAAACCCAGTCTTGAATTATCATTATCAGCACAAACAAAAACTTGTCTTCATCACCAAAAAAAACCAAAGAAAACAACGCAAATCCTTCAATCTTCAACATTTGGGTTGGAACCTAGATAAACCTCTTAGATCTCTTCAAAATCCTCAGCCACCATCGCAATCATTTGTTGCAACAGCTACCATCATCAACGATCACACCCAGTCTGAAAATCATCAACACTCAATAACTTGTTATATAATCCACGGAATCACCTGTTCAACAATCCACAAAAAGTCATCAACACTCAATCAATTTAAATATCATCAATAGCCACCAATTTAAAACACCCAAAAACCAAAACTCCCTCTTCTTCTTCTTCTGTAAAATTAATCATCAAAAATGCGAATCGGGTCTCCACAGGACAAAGACTACACCAAATTCGAACAATCTGGTTCGAACTAGATTGACAATTTGGTTTTGGTTCGTCGATCTGATTCGCACCATATCAATGATCTGGTTCGAACCAGATCGTTGATCGATCCGGTGCGTCGATCGATGATCTGGTGCGTTGCCCTTACCATGATGAACGTTGGTCTTTTTTTTCTTGTTTATTTTTTTTCTTCTCAGAAAAGATAAAAAAGTTTTTTGAAAAGAATATATTGTTTTTTTTGTAATTTTTTTAAATTCTTGTTTAATTTAAAAAATATTCATATTTAAAAAAAAAATAATCATATATACACGTGTCAAATTTTTATTGGATGAAAAATATGTAATATTTTGGTTTCATTAGGGGCAAAATGGTCATTTTAGGTGATGAGGGTCATTAAATCTTTTGAATTTTTTTTTATTTGGTTTGATCATTAGTTGACTAACGGTTTGAATTTTTTTTAAAAAGTTTTAGAAAAATTAGAAATAAAAAGAATCGTTTCCAAAAGAGATTTAAAATTTTGATGTTTTCTGAAACCTCAAGAACTAAAATGAAGTTTTCATTTTTTAATATATTAATATAAAAATATTTATGGACAAAAAAAAAACTAATATTTTTATTTTATTTTTTAATTTTTAAAATGTGTCAAAACTTATCTTTTTTCTCTTTTTATTAAAAAAAAAAAAGGTGAAATCGGTGAAAGTAGCTCATTGCAACTTGCAAGTACATAAAGATAGGGAATTAGGGTGGTGATTAGTGACGTTAACACGATTAAAGGCACATAAACAATGCAGCAACGTGACTAAAGTAAGGTTACATTAACTCTGGGAGAATCAGCGCAAACAAGAAGACTGCAAAGGATCTTGAGACACTTTTATCTGATCTGACTCAACCCAAAAGCAAGACATGCTTCTGCCTCACTTATTCCTCATTATTACTACATCATTTCCTATTCATTTTTTGGCTCTATCTCCACCAACTTTTCCTTTTGTAGTAATCCAGAACTGTTGCCCTTTTAAAGCTTAACAAAAAGAGCCAACTCCTTCCTGCTGTAAATTTATATTACTAGTATGAATTCATTCAATGACTTAGGTTTTCTTAAACACCTCTTGTGGGGGAAGATCAACTAACTTGTCATTTGACTAGTACAAACAAATAGAACATTTTCAAACATTTAACGAATACAATCACACAGAAGATTAAGAATACAGAGGTAATTATTATACCAAAAAGTTTGAGTTTATAAGATCTCTATTTTTTTTTTATCACTAATTAATTCATAAATCACTTTCTAAAATATATAACATTTGTCTTATTGTGAAAATAGTTTTTCGAGTCAGATAGACTCTAACAAATATTTAATCTAATTTTGGTGCAGTTGAAAAAAAACAAAAACAGAGAAAAAAAATGATTGAGAATGCTCTATTGAAAATAGAATTAAGAGAAATATTGATATGCAGTTGGACACAAACTGGTGTGTCTATGTGGAAAATAAAAGCAATAGTATAGTTTGACTCAAAGAGTCATGATTCTTAAAATTTAATGTTTAAATTTTAGGAATTTTGTCTTTTGAATAAAAGACATTGTGATAATTAAAAGATAGGGTCATACTAATAATACGAAGTTGTGTTTTTAATTTTATTTACATGACTTCTAGATTTGAAAGTTTTCTTATAAAGAGTTGTAGCCTACATGAATGGTTACATAATTCACTATAAATAGGACACTTAAATCCTACATCATATTGCTTCGAACCTTTCATGAACATTCTCCCATTTTCGATTATTCTATACTATATCTTTTCTTATAGTCATACAGTTTCATAAGAGTCTTGTGGACGTGATATAAAACGCATTCATTCATTAATCAAATGGTTAGAGATCAATTCGATAGGAGCATAACTAGCTAAGAGGTTTGTTGTGGTCTTGTGGACATTATACATAAACTTATTTTAATTTTTATATATATATAGACTTAACAATCAAATATTATTAGTGTTAAATATATTCTCTTTTAGTTAAAGTGGTGTGTCCTTTCTTTTTGATGTTGGTGAGAGATTCAAGTTATATATGAGTATATTTAAAGAGATTACTCTCAAATATTATAAAAGGATACATATCATTATTATAAAAGTAGCTATTCGAATCGTGTTTGATCTCAACTATCCTATAAAGATCTAAAAAAAAATCGTAGTAAAGTGAGTATTAATAATGAGTATTAATAATGATAACCAATCCATAGAAAAATATTAGTGATAGACTAAAAATGAGGAATAAGTTATTCCTTGGTGATTTTTATGACGTGTATGCCAATGTCTTATAAAAGTTATCAATGAAATTTAATTCTAGTCATTAGAATAGAAATCTTTGCAGGAATGTTGCATGTTCTTTATTGAATATAGTGATTGTGATGGTTTTTGAATGTGGAAGAAACGTATGTTAACAGAACTTTGGCCTCTAATGAATATCTTAATACACAAAAAAATCTTGAACAAAGACACACTAGGTCCCATGGACGATATCGTATAATAATCTGCATGCTACAACGTCTCATCCTATATATACACATCAAACAGCTATATACCTACCAAATACATATACAACTCATATAAGATATTAATATCATAATTTAAACTGAAATCATGTTAAAATAAAAGAAGTGATGGAGGGGGGGTCGTGTGATTAATTGTAATTGTATGTCCGTTTTCGAATGTATTTAGCTTTTCAGGTGCTGTGAATTAGCTAGTGGGAGAAAATGAAAATGAATGACAAGTACCGAGCGTGGGACTGTGGACCACATACATACACTGAATTCTCCAAAATTCTCTCTGGAGGAGAATGAGAGGATAAATTAAAGAAAAGAAAACCGAAAAGAAAAAGGCAAAAGTATAATTTGAAGTCATATTGGCCTTTTTATAACGTTGCTATCCCTTGAAGAATCAACATCTGAAAAGGGTGAAGGGGGGCATGTTTCGAAGACTTGCTTGCTACCACATTTTCATTCGAAAGTGCTTTCAAACCTTAGCATTTTATCATTTACTTTTTCCATATGAAGAAACATTTGATTATTTCATATTTGAGAATATATTTTTTATATTATTCCAATGGTCATAAGTTTTAACAGGATATATAATATAATACACGCTTCGAAAATCTACTATCATAATATCGAAAATATATACTCCTACAGAAAGGATAAAAAAAAAAAAACATATTAATAAATTCACAAATTGAAATATCTGATCATAGATATACATATAAAGGAAAAATATACTAATCACTTGAACAGTGGATTTATTAAATATGATAATGCTTTTAAAACTTAAGAAAACATTTCAAATATATAGATTTCTGTTTGAAAAACTTAATAAAACAACATTGATTTACATTTAAAGAACACTAAAAATGCTGTATTTATTAAGTGCTATAGAGTTCATCTCTTCTTGTTTGCTAAATTTCTTTTAGTAGTTACTATTATCCAATTATAAAACTGAAGAAGTGTATTTTTTATTTTGGTCAAGTTCCATTAGGGTTTTTCGAGTACTCGCAAAGATAAATAAAACAGGCAAAATACTACTAAAGGTACTCTAATTTCGTTTGAATGCGGATTATTATTTATTAGCTAGTCAAAAAGAGAATTTGGTGGGAAAGCAACCTGAATTCTGTCTTTTATTTTTCTTTTGAAACTCAATATTTTCCAAATAACCACAGACAAATAGAGACAGTTGCTGCTTGGTATTCAAAGAACAGTTCGATGTTGACGCTATACCTGCTAATAGCTTTTTAATGCAGAACCCAACCCCAAACCCCACTTGTCTCATTCAAAAATCAAATTATCCTAAAAATGTCACGCTAGTGTTTGGATTGGAGCTGTTTGTCTATTGTGTTCTGCACCGTGGCAGCCTGTATATGGGCTATTAACCTAAAGAGTCATTAGCTACTCGACTTGGGGTTGAACTATTTTTTAAGACTTCTAATTGGAGAAATTACGCTTTTCTTAAGATTTCTAATTCTTGTATATATTCTTTTGCTGCAAAACAAAGGAAAATATCTCAAAGAGGAGTTTTTCAATCTTTTAAATTAATTCAAAATTTAAATGTTGTGCTTTTTCAAGATTCAATGTTGAATTTAATAACCTAGCTTGATAATAATTTTATGAATTAATTGTATAATTACAATTCCTTTTTTACTATACTTTATTTCATTTGATTTTAATTTAATGATTTAAATAAATAAATAAATAAATTTTAAAATATAAAAAAATAAAAATAGATAATAACTCTTTTATCATTATCTTGTATCGTTCAAATTCTTATCTACTAACTAAACCAACCGTTATAATTCTTTTAGGCCTTGTTTGTTGCCTAGGATTGGACTGGGTTTGGACTATTTTTTTGTCCAAACCCATGTTTGGTGTAGGCACCTGGGACTTCATAAAATTATCCAACTCTCATTTTATCCCACTAGTTTGGGAAAAAATTATCCCATTGATGACCATGGGATAAAAAATAATCTCATCTCTCTTCCATTTTCTCCATCCCACCAATCCTTTCGTATCTAATACAAAAACACTTCACTACAATTTTTTTTCTCACTTGCCTCAAGAACAAACCTCTGCTGAGTGCTTTCTCTCGTGACCTCCACTTCCTCTTTCCTCAAGAAGACAATTGGTTTATGGTGAGTTGCTGCCATCTTTTTCTAATTTTTTTTTTTTGTTCAATAACCTAGATTATTGCTTTGATTTCTTGCTCAACCACTGAAGACAAAAATATGGTGAAATCATGCCCTAGTTTTCTATTTTATCTTTCAATTTATGGGTTTGTCGTTTGTTTATGTAAAATTTTGGGGGGTTTTTGGGTTATTGATTGATTGGTACTGTTTTGGAAGTTGTTAGGCATGTTGTTTACTTTGTGTGCATGTGGATTAAACTATTTTCATTGAAATATGAGATAATGATGATGTTAAATTTGTTAAAGATTTGAAACCTCTCTGTTTTTTTCTGTGTTTGAAGTCTGTATTTTCAAAGCCAGTAGAAAAAAATAACTAAATAGAAAAACACATCTAAAAAACATGGCATGTTGAAAACATGATAGAATATGCAGTTAGATTAGTGTAGGTGTTACAAAACATAACTTGTTTCTTCTAGTTATTGCATGTTTGGGGCCAAGTGAGGTCGAATCCAAGTGTAGAATTGGTTGTGATCTTCTAGTTATTGCCAATGAATTTGGTATTGCTTCAGACTTGTTGCAGAGATACAATGCTGGTTTGGATTTCGACAAAGGAAGTGGGCTGGTTTTTATTTCCGGGAAAGGTAATTTTGATGTATTTGAAGAGGGTTTTGTTTGGTTGCCAGGAAAATATGAGAAAGGAATATAATACTAGTGTATTAGCCACCCATTTGTGTGCTTGATTATGTTTGATTGTTTGTACAATTCAATCTAGCACTGTTTGAGTTTGGTGCATTATTAATGTGTAGTGATGGAATCCATGTAGAGATGTTCCATGAATTTGCAATCTG
The DNA here is from genome assembly GCA_021234005.1 of Nephelium lappaceum. Lineage (NCBI taxonomy): Eukaryota > Viridiplantae > Streptophyta > Magnoliopsida > Sapindales > Sapindaceae > Nephelium > Nephelium lappaceum. The sequence goes on from CM038003.1 coordinate 9,875,039, forward strand.
CAGGCAGTTAATTGAATTTTATTGTTGTGCTCACTTTTCTCATAAGTCTTGTCATGTCAATGTTGCAGATCAAAATGGAAACTTTCCACCACTAAACATAAGGTACGAAATGCTTATAACTTTGAAATTTTTGAAATTTTTTGAAATTTTTTACTGGTTTAAGTTAATTGATATCACTTTATAGGTTATTCATCCAATTAAATATTATTAGTGTGTTTGTTTTTCAAAAACTATCTCTATGAATTTAATTTTATATGTGGCTACTTATTAGATTATTTATCAATAGATTACATGATTATAGTTAAATGTATATATGTTTTATATTAGTTTGATGTTAATATGTTATGTTTAGCTTTTGGTTATTTTTTTCTTTGTTTAATTACAATTTATTTGTAAGGATACATAATAGTTTGGTTCATTTTATTTGTATTATGGCTATGTATGTGTAGGAATGGATGTTGGAGGTTCTAGCCAAGCAAATGAGCAAGATAAAAGAGGAAGTAGACGTGTGTGGACAAAAGAAGAAGAAGAGGTTTTATTAGGTATCCTGGATGAAATTGTGGCAAGTGGAGGTCGTTCAGATTGTGGTTCTTTTAAAGCTGGAACATTTAAAATTATGGAAGCACGATTAGCAAATATTCTACCGAATTGTGGTTTGAGAGCTAGTCCTCACATTGAGTCAAAGGTGAAGACTTGGAAGAAGGATTATGGAGTGATATATGACATGAAAAATACCAGTGGGTTTGGTTGGAACCATGAAAGAAAGTGCATTGAAGTTGATAGCAATGAAACATGGAATTCATATGTAGAGGTGATGCTTACTTTTTATTGTAATTATTATTATTTTTTTGACATAATTTAACATTATAATGATAACTTTTTTATTCTTTTTGCAGCACCATAAACAGGCAAAAGGATGGAGAGATAAACCTTTTCCCCTATATGAAAGGTTGGAAAACATTTTTGGTAAAGATCGTGCTACTGGAAAAACGGCATATACTCCATATAACCTTGCAGCAGATGTGGAGATGGATGACAACTCTGAAAATGAAGTTGAGATGTTTGGAAACTTTTCTCCTATGTCAGGTAACCAAACTGATTATAACCAATCAGTGAATCAAACTTCATCTCAACCTTTAAGCAGGAAAAGGTCCAGATCTGGAGATCCAATAGGTCGGAATACTGTTCAAATTACAAATGTGCTAAAGGAGGCTATTGACAAAACAAATGACACATTGGACAAGTTTTGTCAAGTATTAGCAAACAACAAGGTAACTGAAAATGAAAAACTGGCTGCTAATTTACGAAAAATGCAACTTCCTCTCTTGGATCGAATACATGTTCTGAAATTGTTTATGCAGAAACCAGTAATTGCAGAGACTTTTAAGGCACTGGTTAATGGGGAGGAGAAGTTGCAGTTTGTTGCATCACTTCTTAGTGGTGCATTTGATGGATGATCTATTATGCTAAGAAATAGTTATGGGAGCTAACTTTTTGTTCACAATATGTGCAGCTTATAATTCGCTTTTGGGCTTTTCTACTATGTGTACATGATGGTTACTAATATTCACAACTACATTAGTATAGGTAGTTGGTATCCACTAATATATTCTTTTGTATATAGGTAACCATCCATGATTGATGCCACTTTTTGGTTGATTGCATCAACAATTAATACTATGTTCACAGAGATATATAACTCTTGTAATGTTATATGATTATTTTTTGAAAACTATAATGTTATATGATTATTAGTTATAGTCATATATTTCAGTTTTTATTTTTATTTTTAAATATGTTATCTGAACAGTATATTAAGTGTTATTCTAATGTTATTTAATTTTTTGTTAAATATTTTTAAGTTTCTTATCTTTCTAATTGCATATATCTTTGTCAAAGATATGTCATGCTCTCCATTTCAATAACTGGGTGCAAATTATTTCTACATCAATAATTTTTTTCTAAAACTTTTTGTAGAATTAAGTTATAATTAGAAACACATTGGGTTCATATTGTAAAGAAAAATGGGATCTAAATTACTAGAAAAAAAATATCATTCTTATTTTAAATTTTATAATTATTTTTGTGGATTGATAGATCCATAATAAATGGATTTATTTAAAATTTTAATAATTATTTTTGTTCACCCAGATAGCTATAATATATATATTTTTTACTTTATAAATGAATTTTATTTTATTGAGACAAATGTAATTTAATTTTATATTTAAAAATAATTTAAGCATAATTAAAATATTATTTCAATTATTATCCCATCTAGACCTGTAACAAACATGGGATTGCATTATTTTGTCCAATCCTATGACTTACCAAACACAGCTACACACTATTTTTAATCCTATCCTACATCACACCAAACATGGGATAAATTTTAAATTAATCCAATCCAATCTCATCCAATCCAATCCAATCTAATCCCACATAAATAATCCAATCCTATCCCAGATAACAAACGAGGCCTTATGATATATGGTATGACTCCAAACATATTTCACATAAAGAAAAAAGGTATGGCCCCAATGTGCTATTAAAATTAAAAACATTGAGAAATGTGATCTTTAAAAAGAAAACTAAAAGCACATTTGAAAATTTTTATTAGATCTATATTAAAATCATTTTTTCAGGTAACCTATGATGTACCTAAAAATTCATTAAAATACAAATGTTGAAAGATGACACCTAGCTAGAGGATGTAGTGAACATTAGAACAGAGTTAAATCAATTTCATAATCGCGTTTTTATCTCTATAAAACTTAAAGTTATTTTGTAATGTGATGTTACTCTAACTTAAAAGAGTTAGCATTTGTTTGATAATCCTTCATGGAATTATTGTTAAAAATAGAAATAAGAAATTGGTTTACTATTTCACGGTCAATGTCTATGTCTGAGAAATGTGATTGCAGGTATGATTCCATGTTTACAACACCTCTCCACTAACTGGCATAACAAATGATATTAAATGTTCAAAAGTTTTGAAAATGAGTCTAATATTGATATTTAAAAGAAGGGTAATATGTGCACAGTCTCTCCTAATAAACAAAGTTCAGGTGAATTATTGTAGCTTTTAGAGTAATCATAGGTAGATGTGCTAAAAAAATAATTTACTATAAAGTTAATTAACTAGTGTTTGGTTAATTCTGTTGTTAAACTATCAAAAACAATTTATATACGTTTGATAAATTTTATATTAATTACTATAAATTAACTAAAACAGACATAAAAGTAAAAATTTTAATTTATATTAGGTATAACTATAATTCAATAGATTAGGATATAAATGTCTTCTATTGAAATTAATGGATATAATTTAGCCATTTAAAAAATTATAATCACTTTATAAAAAATCTCCCAACTGCTTTTTAGAACTTCCACCAAATCTATCCATATTATTAAATAATCAATTTTTGAAATTTTACCAAATATTTTTTTAATATCAAAATAATTAAATAATCAGATTTTAACTTCTTAAAAGCAATATCAAATCGGCCCTTACTTATGTCAACTTCAAAAAAAAATTGTAACGCGTTTTTTTTTTTTTAATAATTTTTCATGGGAAAAAGAAGTAGGAAATTGGCACTCAACAATTTTAGTGTGACTTTGGTATTTTTTTAAAATGGTGTTTTTAAAAATTATTTTTAAAAATGAAAAACATATTTTTTAAGTCATATTTTTAAAATACAATGCATTTGGTTGAATTTATTAAAAATCATTTTCGAAAATTGAAAATTATGTAAAAGTCTTTAGTATTATTTCTTTACAATGAATAAAATAATTGTTTGGATGGCAAAATAGTAGTTTGTTTTGAAAATTTATTTTGAAAATAATAAAAAACATTTTTTTTTTTTTTACTTATTAGTTATAATCAAGAAAAAGTTGTTCATTTTCGAACAAATATTTTGCAAACATACATCTAAACACATTTCTTCTTCTTCTTCTTCTTCTCTCTCTCTTTTTTTTTTTTTTGGAAAATGTAAAATTATTTTTAAAAATGGTTCCAAACATCACTTTAACGTCTCTTGAAATAAGTCATTCCTATTTCTTCTTTCTAATTTTGTGTTTCTTTTTCTTTCTTTCTCTCTTTGTCTTCTTCTTTTCTTTTGAAAAAATTATTAGGTCTTTTTAACCTTTGGATTACTAGTGATGTTATCGATAATCCACTAAATATCATTTTACACTCCATTTTTAATTTTGTTTGTTAATAACAATTAAAAAACTCTAAAAACACTTAATAATAATAATAATAATAATAATTTTCAACTTAGTACACACTGAAATTAATTAAGCTAGTGCATTATATGTGGATCATTGATTAAGTATAAGTGATTGTTGACTAAGTTAAAGTAAGTGAAAGTGTATGAATATAACAATTGATAATTAAGACACCAAATTTATTATATCAGTACTCATCAAGGAGAAAATAGCCGCGTGTATATATATGTGTGTCTATATATGTATATATATATATATTCCAATATAAATTCTTTTCCTCTTTCACATAAAAACTAAAATATCTTCCTGTTTTTCTCATTAATTTAAAGTTTGCTTGATCCATGGAGACTAATGTAAAATCAAAAGCAAATTGTAAAATAATAAAGAATTATTTATAACAAAAATAAATAATAAGAAGAAGTAATTTTTTTAATTAATTTTTAAAATTACAGTTGTTTGTATGTGAAGTTAACTTTTAAGAATTTTAATATATAAGTTGTATTGAAATTTTAAAAATATGATTTAATATTAATTTCATTTATTGAGTGGAATTCATTGATTTGTTCATGTGGTTGCATCCAAAATTATTTAGATTTCATCCAAATGTAAAAAGGAAAGGACAAAAATATCATCATAATTAATATAGATAATATTAAAATATAATTGAGTATCACTTAAAGATTAATTAACATATTTTTTTGTTAAAATAAAGTGTATTCATAATAGGAGTATCAAAAGATGATAAAATAATAATAATAATAATATTGAAACAAAATATGGTGTATTTAGTTTATTATTATTATTTTTTAACTTAAAATTTATAGATATCTTTTAATTTGTTTGGAGGGTGTGCAAGTGAGGTTAACCTTCCTAGCAATTTGGAGTTTCAACATTAATTATTGGAGTTAATTTGTGTTTGTTAAAATTATATTTTCATATCAAATACTAATCAGAGAGAATTGAGTTTGTCGAATTACAGCCATTGATTCGTTACTTGATGTTAACTGGTAAGCAAGTAAATTATATTTTAATTAAGTTGGATTAAGATTGAACAAGATGGATAAATCATAATCACGTCCTTTTCAATGATCAAAGTAATTAGCTGTGCATATGTCAAAAAAAAAAAAAAAAAATAGCTGTGCATGATTATGTGACAGAAAATAATTACAAGAAATAAAGAGAAAACCCTTCAATCATTTGACAACAACAATATATAAAATATAAAGATTGCTTGCTTTCATTTGATTGGGTGATCAAAGATAAACAAGGGACATAGTGACTAGGGTTGGCACAAATTTTATTGGTTGTTAGACTAATTATGACTCAATGCAGAGCCCGAAAGTATGGGCTTTTTTCCATACCAATTAAAAATAATTTCCTTCAATATAAAATGATTACTTAGGGGGACTTTTGACCTGTAAAATAACATATATATATATATATATGCTTTGAAACACTCAAAATATAACAAGTTAACATATGTGACGAGCGACAACAACCATTCTCAATGTTTAGTTAAATTATTGAAATTAAAATGTCTTAAATTTGGTACAAGTGAAATTTTATTTTATTATATATATAATTACTGAGTAATCTGATACTTAAGCATCAAAATCTACTAAAATTAAATACTACATATGTGTTAAGAAATACTTCCATAATACCAAGGGATATATACTCTATCCATTGTGGATAAATATATATGGTTAATCTTGAATTTAATCATGAATATGAAAGAGAAATTTGTTAACCACTTAAATTATAAGTAGATGTATAGAATTTTATTATTTTAAGACACGAGAGTTTGTACCGAATTTATTTTTGTTTTCACTGAACTTGTTAGGTTAAGAATTTAAAAATATAATATGCTTTGAAAGCATATGTTTTGAGTTAACAAAATTATAATAGTTCAATCTAATATTTGGTACATTCCAAATTGTATATTATATCTAATTGAAGAACATTATACCATTAACAATTAATCAATTATTTTTCTAAAAAAATCAATTAATCAATCATTCTTTTAAAAAAGAAAAGAACAATTGATCAATTATTGGATGGTATGTTTAATTGTACAAATATAATTTAATATATATATTTTTAAAATTTTTAATATTTTAAGTGATGTAAAATTTACTTATATTAATAATTAAGGGTCTGCTTAAACTTATTGAGATTAAATACTATACTCTTATATCAAATAAATCTATTTTAACATTTAAATTTCAAGTGGAAAGTACAATTCAATCCAAACAGTTTATCATAGTGTTTTAGGAAAATTACACCAATCCCTAAGGTTTGGCTTTAATACAGCTAGGTGGACAAGTTTTAATATTTTACTGTCAACTCCTACACTTAGCCTCTGTTAAGTCTTCGGTTACGTTGAACCACTTTGACTTATGAAATATCCGATTTTTAATTATGTAAAATAGGAATAATTGTACAAACATACCTTGATCTTAATTTAAACTCTGAATCATATTAAAGTTTTACTAAAATAACAGGAAAACTAACAGAAAAGCTTCCTTAATTTTTCCGTTGATCGTTAACTTTAATGGTGTTAAAATGGTGATTAACACCACTAAAAGTTAGTATTGTCATTTTCTTTAATGTAAATTAATTAACAAAAACAAATACAAATATCTCCTTTTGAAATGAAAAAACTGAAAAAAAAGAGTTGAAAATTTGTCAAGAGGCTTACTTTTTATAAGGATCCTACTATGAACCCCATGTAATAATTTTATAGGCCTAAAAGAGACACCAAGTCAACAACCTTGCTGAGTATAACCCAATTTGAAATTGTATAGACCATTCTCTCATGTATCCTAATTATACTGTTGTTAACCCAATGTCCTAAAAATATTATTTCTTGGAAATATAATTCACTCTTTTCATTATTTACAAATAACTAATGTTCCCTAAACCTAGAAAAAATTTGCTTCAAATGAGCCACATGCTCAGCCAATGTCTCACTATAAATTATAATGTCATTCAATTATACCGCAACAAATCTATTCAAGAACTCATATCAAACATCATTCATTAAGTTGTACAATAATGGAAGACACATTGGTTAAACAAAAAAGGCATGACAAGAAATTCAAGCAAACCATACGTCATCAAACAAATTGCAATTTATCCTCAGATTGATCATATCTTATTTATAAAATAATATATTGATGATAATATCGATAATGTGATAGTTACACGTAAATTTGCGATATCATTTAGATAACAAATTTAGATAATTATTTAAAAAAAAAAAAAAAACCTGAAACCCAAACAAAAGAGAAGTGGATAAGTTGAACGGGTAAACGGAAATTCGATTCAAAGGCCGATTTGAGAGCCCGCCCATGACTCAGGTTGGCCCAAATTCAAATCCACAGAAATCTCTGAATATTGAGTGGAGGCAAACCTCTGCTTATGAATGAAATCATATGAAAAGCGCGCCATTGAAGTGAGAAGTGAAGTGAACTCGACCAAGCATGGCCATTGAATGTCTCGTCCTCGGTACTAACCCTATCTCTCCTCCAACTCCAACCAACAATCCACGTTTTATTTAATTTTTGTTTTTCAGGTGCTGGACAAGAAATCGGCAAGAGCTGCGTGGTCGTGACCATCAATGGGAAGCGTATCATGTTCGATTGCGGCATGCACATGGGCTACCACGATCGTCGCCGCTACCCTGACTTCTCTCTCATTTCCAAATCACGTGACTTCGACAACAATCTCCATTGCATCGTCATCACTCACTTGTATGGTGCCTCTCTCTCTGCTAATTTCTTTGTTCTTTCAAAACGATTTGAAATTGATCAACTGTCTGTGTGTTTTCAGTCACTTGGATCATGTTGGGGCTCTTCCCTACTTCACTGAAGTTTGTGGATTTCGTGGACCTATTTACATGACTGTAAGTTAAGTTCCATCACCTGTTCGATGAAATGCTTCATGGTGATTGTCCTGATTTGATAATACTTTGCGATTTCAGTATCCGACAAAGGCATTGGCTCCATTGATGTTGGAGGATTATCGTAAAGTGATGGTCGACCAAAGGGGCGAGGAAGAGCAGTTTACTTCTGCTCATATAGCAGAATGCATGAAGAAAGGTATATACATTTTAATACACTAGCTAAGAATAGGCATGTGCATAGTTCCTGTATTCTTATGCTTTTTTGTGTTCTAAAATTAGTTGATTTACGTGATTGGGTTTAGGACTTCTATTGCCACTTGTAACAGAATAAAGTGAAAAAGAGAAAGCAACACTAACAAATGAACCTTTTACGAGTTTTTGTGTCTAGTTTTTCGTTTCTGACTAGGATAGAGTATAAAAGCTTACAATCTGTCATTACACTTCAAACAAAGGTTAAGTTATGCATATGAAACTGGAATCCCTCAGTTATTGTAATTTTGAGTGCTTTTGCTGAATGCTTATGTTTAAAGTTCATGGATGGTCCAATTTTATGTCTCCCAATATTAACTTTTGTATGTGTTTCATTTCTGTGAAATGAATTGGTCTGTAAGCTGTATTTTGTTTCTTTTGCTTAGCATATATTAAACTTTTCAAGTTGCTATGTTGCGTAATATAGTTTGTCTGGCTTATTATATGCGTGTTGCATGGATTGCATGCCTTATATAAAGATAAATCCTTAAAATCTTCACTAAAGGATGCTAAAAAAAGAGGCCAAATACTACACTTTATCTCCTAAAAAACTCTCATTCTCTTCCAATTCTTTGAAGATTTTTCTTTTTTTTTCCTCCCAAATAACATATAAAGTGGCGAAAACTCCACAGTTCCAAATAATACTAGCCGTTTTTCCTCCTCCAAGTGCTTTAAAACCTTTCAATAAAAAAGAGTATAACGAATTATGAATGGTCAGTTCCTATGGTTTCTTGATTACTTCTTTCCACTTTAGTCGTGGAGATCACTTATCATTCTTTTCTGAATTTCCTTGTTGCAACTTCCTGGCCATATATGATACCTTGAGTCAATTTTGTCCATATGACTGATTTAGAATCTGATGTTTAGAGTTACAAATAGATGATTTTTCTTTTTCTCTGAAGTAGATATGGTAGTAACTTGGATTTATAGTCTCTAGCAGATTGAAGTTGTTTTTTCACAACTCTTGGCTGAATGAGCCGGAACCATTGCTATATTGATGAATATATATATATATTATATATTTTTTTTCTAGGTTGGATGAAATTTCACAACTTATAATTTTAATCGTTTGTTGTTCTCTTAACCAATCTTCCTGTTATTTTCATTTCTCTTCATTTTATGCTGGGCAGCTAGGGAACTAAATTAGCTGATCTTCAATATATCATCTATAGCCTTTTGAGCCTTTTGAGTTAAGTTAATGTGATCTTGCTGGCATGGACCTATCAAAGACCGAGAGAATACATTTTGGATGTTTATCTGAAGGAAAGAAACCTGATAATAATATGTGACCTCATGCATAATTTGTGTATATGTACATTATGGTGCTAATCAAATTCGATCTCCAGTTAATTTTCTTTCATATACCTATCTTAAGCTGTTTTGTTGCCTGCATTCCTTATGCAGTTATAGCAGTGGATCTGAAGCAGACTGTGCAGGTTGACAAAGACCTTCAGATTCGTGCCTACTACGCAGGACATGTAAGGATTTAGACTAAATTTGTAGACATTTGCTTAGCTGACACACAGAAATTGTGATAGAATCAGTTTTTTATTTAACATGCTTACTCTATGTTTATTCCCTCATAAAATTTTCTAATTATTCTGTTAGTGGGCTTTGAATTGATGTATCACCTGACTTGGGTGATATGCCTGTATTTGATGCTAGAGGCATACAATGGTCTTTGATATCGAGGAGGCTTTCTTATATGCTTGAAGAATGGCCTCAATGCTCATTTGCCTTTAGTGCTTTGTCTAGCTCCTTGCATACTCATAAGAATTAGACCCACCAATGTGAGATGTTGGAACCATGACTTGATTAGGGTCCTTAATAAATGACTAAGCTGCATAGCTAGGTACAAGCATTCATTGGTGAACAGTTAAGTCCTAAGACGGAAACAGTTCTCTGCATTGTAAATTTCGACTCTGTCACTGATAGTGTGTCCAATAGCCTTAGAATCTTATATCTGTGTATGTTGTAATATTTCAGCATCGAAGGTAAACCAAGAGAGGACTTTATAATTTACAAAAGGATATATACGTTTCATCTTGTCTGTCGTACACTTGTTAGATACAAGTTTGAATACAGATTAGAAAGACAGACTGCTTATGCAATCCAAATTATTGGTGTCTTTCATGGCACTCCATACATTCAAAGGCCCATGTCACTTGCACTATTTTCAGTACTTTTACTTCTCATTTCGTGTTTACTTGAGTAATTTTTTTCACTGGTAATTTTGAGAATGAAGGCAGTGTTATCCATACAAGTAGTAGATTCTTCTATGTTGTAACATTTGGACCCTCCATGTTTATGCTGTTCAAGGTCCTCGGAGCTGCCATGTTTTATGCAAAGGTGGGGGGTACTGCTATGGTGTACACTGGAGATTATAATATGACACCAGATAGACATCTTGGAGCTGCCCAAATTGATAGACTTCAGCTGGACCTTCTTATAACAGAGTATGGAACCTTGGTATCCATTGTTAAGCTGGTTATGTAGTGCCATCTCCAAATGTATGAAGCAACTGTTTGCTATGAGGTGACAATTGAGCATGAAAACTTTAAGAGAATATAGTTTGATTTGTCTTAGTTTGCCAGAACTATGCAGTCATATGCCATTCATTATTCTCTTTTGCAAGTAAGACATTTTGGAATTTATCTAGACAGGATAGAGAAGCCTAACTCTCAAGAAGAATGATGAAAAGGCCCTTAATTTGCCTATTGTATAACATACTACTCAAGATGGTAGTTCTCTTTTAGAAGTTCTGTGTTTTATTGAGTTTTTTAACATGTCAAATGAAAATGACATATTTGACTCAAAACCAGTGTGTGGTCCTCCATTTGGAATGGATGAAGTAGTTTATACATTGTATTAAGATGCTTCAGTAGATGTTATGGTATTTTGACCTTAATTTTTGAGCTTAATGTGGTTGGCCAACTCAATTTTGGCTTTTTGATATGAGAATGTTATCATTCTTTTAGTGGAGCCAACTAAAATTTCACTTACGGATCGTGTCTTTTTTAGCTTTTCTTTATTCCAATTGTATTTTTATTCTTTTAGTCCTTTGCATTTGTTTCAATTTTCTATACAAATGCTATACTCTTAGTTGACTTTTAGTACTTCTGTTTATTGATTAGACTTTTATGATGCAAACTCTGCTTTAAAAGATTTAAATTCTGTTTGCATTAAGCACTTCTGGATCTAACATGTTTATCGATGAAGTGATGAGTGATATATAGTGCTTACTTCTAGATGTTCAGTAGAACTCTCACAGTAGACTCCTAACGTTTAATCTGTCAGTCCTTGGAGTCACTTATAAGAAAACGTTAGGTTCATTTGTAATGAAACTCTGAAACTCGGTGAATAATTCGTATTTTGTCCTAGGTATTAATTTTTACAGTGATCTCTGTCCTTAATTTTTCTGTTCGCCATATTTCAATTTTCTGTTCTTGTATGCCTTAAGTTGGACTACACCAATGTAGCACTTTTTTTTGTTGAATCTTCAAGCCTAGTCCCTTGCAGGTGCTTCTTGCTTTTGGGGATGGCATTTACATTGAGTTTTGCCTGGCTATCATTCATTATTTGAGGGTGGCATAGGTGTTGGTTAACCACCAGACCTGAAAACTTAACTTAATAGGTAAGGATCGTACATTAGTATTTAAACACTTTAACACACTCATTTTGTGCAAGACCGATAGACTTGGTACGTGGTCCAAGTCCAAACATAGATACAAATTTTGATACTGAATGCAGAATCAATAAAAATATAAATAATAGATGCATGTGAGGGGACTTGAGTATAGCTTGGCAACACTAGCTTTGTTACCATGTTAGATAATTGCTAGACCCCAGAACTTAAGCTAATAGGTTAAAACACACACAACAATATTTAAGCACTCAAACAAGGGATGAAGGGGAATAGCTATTATTTTCTCTTTTTATATTAAATACCATTCCCCATTCAATTGTAAGTATTCAGTTTATTCTCTTAGTTTACCAAATATATGTTCAATTATATTTGTGTGTGTTTTGATATATTAAGTACTGTTTTATTAGTTAATTATTTTATTTTATTTTTTATTATTTTTTTAATCTAAAAATGATAATTGTGATAGAGGAGTATGTTTAAAATCTGGATTTCTGTGTTTAATGACGTCTGTATTAATGTCAATGTTGATGAACCTTTTTCTTGTTTATATATGATGTCATTTTTTTTGGAATTAAACAAGTGTTATTGAGTGATGTTTTGATAGTCTTCTCATTCTGCATCAGGTCCACTTATGCAGGAACTATACGAGATTCAAAATATGCTCGAGAAAGGGAATTTCTTAAAGTTGTATGTGAATGACAGTTGCATATCTCCATTTTCAGTATTTTTTGTATATCTTTGTTGCTTTTGTGCAACTTACTTTGAGTTTGCATAATCTTATGAGCTGTCTAAGATTAGTCTTAGTTATATAGTTTCAGTCTATGATGGAGCTAGGAAAATCATAGTTCTATTCAGTTATATCAGGCTTAGCTGTAAACTATGGGTTCCTATATATGCAACTCCACAGTCAATTCATTGATACAATTTTAGACTTCTTTTGAGTATTCTAGTTATGCTAATACATATTGGTACAACTTGCGTAATAGATCAATCATGGAGGGTTAATGTTCCCCTAATGGTCTTTTGATGCAGAACTTATTAATCCTTGTAGAACAATCAAAGAATGCCAATTCCTGAAAGCTGGAAACTTCAGTACATAAGAGTAATATGTGAAATTAAATTTTTGGGAAATTTTAGATTTACCAATGGTATTTTGAAGAATAGAAGAAACAAAAGATAATGAATTACTAATTACCTATAACTTTTTTTCCTATACATCATAATTTCGAGTTAGAATAACTCTCTCTTGTGCTGTGTCTCTCTTTCTGAAGTTATGCCTGCATAACCTTTATGTGTCATTCTTAAAAAATAATGGCTGTTCTCTTCCGATATGCATGTCTGCAGAAGCCTATGTTTTTGTGTGTTTTCTTTCTTTTAATTTGTTACCGGCTTGATTTTAGTACTAATCCTAATTCACACATGTTTGGAAATGTTTTATGCCGTATTTAAATCTTAAAAGGATCAGCTTCCTTTACTATAATATATATTGTTTTGATGTTTTTAAGGTTCATAAATGTGTTGCTGGTGGAGGAAAGGTGCTTATTCCTACATTTGCTCTTGGAAGAGCTCAGGTATTTTCATCTTTTGAACCTTTTAGTTCACCTTCTGCAATGATAATTTGTTTGAAATTGGATATAACTTTACAGTTAGTTGTTGCTGAAGGTTTTAAATTAACAAACATTTTTTACCTAATGTGAGATGAGAGGGTGTATCTACAATCTTCAATGCAGGTGATTTTCAATAACATTTTGTGGTTACAGGCTTCAAATTTATGTGTATGACTTTCAATTCATGTATCTAGATATCCATATTTTGAGAAACCTGCTACCAAGACACAATTGATTTTTTCCTTAATATTACGACTTTGACATTATTTTTTCTATACATAAAATGTGGACACCATATATGTTCTGATTTCTAGAGTTGAACTGCAAGGAAATTGACTTTAGTTTTGTTGTCAGTGTTAGAGTGCTTAAACACCATTGTTGAGTCCTTTTCTATCGACTTAAGTTTTTGAATGTTGGTTACTAACATAGTATTCAAGGAGTTCTAGGTTCGAGTCCCCTTACGTGATTATATGTGAATTTGTTATTTGTTATTGAATTTGTTGAATATTTGTGTTTGTGTTTGGACTTGAGTCACATGATCAGCCCGTTTGTCTTGCATGTGAATGGGTGTGTTATAGTGCATAAATGCCATCGATAAGTTAAGCTTTTGAGTTCGTTGTTATGTTTTCTGTTAGAGATTAAATGCTAGTATTTGGACCTTTGCTTTCAAAATTAAGTTTTTAGGTTCCACCATAACTTAACAGTTTCAGTTAGTCTCCAAACCACTTTTTAGTAGTCTCCGCCCTGACTCTCAAGTGCCATATTTTTGAGATGGGCAGCAATATTAGGTTGGTTTCATTTTTTTTCCTTTGGAAATTGGAACTGACGTAGAGTTTCTACTCAAATCCCTTGCCCCTTTACTGGATTGTCAGATATGCTCATCAATATATTGTGTAATGTATATAGTGTCGAGGGTGCTAATTACTCATCTTAGACTTTTAGGATTGTAGTACATCTTTAGCAGCAAAACAGGGTAGAAAGAAAATGTTGTGCAGGAAGCAAACCAAAAAATTTTAACTGTGGTTCATGAACCAAAGATGTTAATTTAGATTGAATTTTTTCGTATAGAGCTAGTTAGTGCTATATATATATAGATTTTAATTGAAGAATTATGTAATTGAAAGAATAATAGAGTTGGATAGCTGGTAACAAGTTATCTCTCTCATCCATTTTATAGGGAGGTAGGCATTATATACATTATACTAGAGAGTTTATGCCTCATTACTGACATTATATAATTTTTTAAGTCAGATATACTGGCTGGTCTTAGATACTACTGCATTTCTAAGAAATTATCAGACCACTATAGATATCAATAAAATAACTTAGTGAGCACCTCATTAATCTTTAATAGTTAGCATTTGACATTTCAGATGTTTGTCTTGCCCTTTGGGTTAGACTCTCTCTTTTTCTTTTTGACAAAATTCTTAATAATCTTGTAGGAACTTAGTATATTGTTGGATGATTACTGGGGGCGCATGAATCTTAAGGTGCCTATTTATTTTTCAGCAGGTTTGCTCCAATTTCTCTTCTATTTATTAAGTGGTTACTTGAATGCATGATTTCTGATAAATTATGATATGATAAATCATTCATGCATGTTAATTTAACAACTGTTTGGGATCTTTAAATCTCTTGATGATGGAGAAACAAAACCGTAACAATATTTCCCAAGTATGATATGATTCTGTTAAATGGAAGGATAAGCTGGGTAGGTTAGGTTATAAATGGAAAAGAGAAAGTACAAAGTGCTGGAAAAATTAAAGAGAAGGAAAAAACAATGTATGTGAAGCAGTGACAATAACAAATATTAGTTGGATTATTCATAAAGAATTGGAAAGTTTCCAGCACTATCTTTGAGAAACATTGACGTAATCTGACTATTGGCCCTACAATGGTTGAAATGATTGAGTTTCCTTCTGCACTTATGTGCACGCAATGGCATCCATCCTTCATTGCACCATTCCCTGATTTACAGGTTTAAAGGCAACCTGTCTTATTGCCAAGGACCTTCTTCATGATTGTAGTTCATTTAAAATAGACCTCTCTGAGTTTGAAACAATCTATCTTGTTTTTGAGGTTCAGCCATCAACTGCTTAATTCTTAGAATAGAGGTTGCTTTTAGTTCTAATTCTATGGATCTTCAACTCCTGATATCCTAGGAAGCTTTTTCTCTTGGATATTCATTTTTCGAATAAGTAATATTTGTTTGTAGTTAGGAGTATGTACCCTCCAAATAAACACTTCTCAAAATGTTGAGATGTTTCATGTAATCGAATAATTTACTAGAAGAAATTTCTTTTTTGCCAAATTTGGTCGGTCATTTGACATATTTCTTTCTTATTGTATTCATATGCGGGACTTTCTTCCCTTTAGTTCTATTCTTCTGTATGTCTTACCACTGAATGTTTGAAAATTAATTGTTGTCAATTAACTTGGTCTTATACTGTCATAGCATATCCATCATTGAAATTTTCTTTGTGGCATTAGCATAATCTTGGAGTGGATGCCTTAGTCTAATAGAAATTTCTTGTACTGTTGGTTCTTGATGATTTATGGCATGCTTTTCGATATGAACTCTTTTTAGGGGGCGTGTATTGACTGATAAATTTTTCTAGTACTTTCATAAGCTTTATATCTGCATGATTTTGAGGAAAACTTTGGCTAAGAATTTTAATTGTGAAAAGTTTCTGATTTATCATTTATGAAAACCTCATCTCAGATGCTCTGCCGTGGTGTTGTCTCTCCCTTTTAATAACAAGCAAGCAATAATTTTACATACTTCTGCTGATGATAGGATTATTATTTTCAGGTTTGACCATTCAAGCCAATATGTATTATAAAATGCTTATTAGTTGGACCAGCCAGAGGGTCAAAGAGACATATGCCACACACAATGCATTTGATTTTAAGAACGGTACGTACATGTTTTTACAGTTTCTTTAAAGAGATGGAAGCATTAGCGTAAACTTTTAAAAATTGATATTTTGGGATTGTAGTTAACCATCTTACAAAATTTCACTGCAAAAGAATCAAAACTTTTAGAAGCTTCAGAGCAGCTTGCATACTTGCTCTTGCATTTGATTTGTAAATACTTTGAAATTATGTCGAATTTGAAACTCTGAGAAGAAGTTGTACCCATCACATATTTATGCTGTTGATTACATGAGATAAGTTATACATCAAACCATGCTCTTACAATAATGGTTCCATGCTGCTGCTTCAGATGAAATTATGCAGATGTGATAGAATTTTATGACTCTGCTCATCACCCTTATATTACTTATTTCTGTTTATGCATGGTCTTTTTTCTGTTGTCTAATTACGTCTCTACAAGTATCTCATACTTTGGCTACATAGATCCAGTCTACCACCGTGTCTTATGCCCGTCATCTCTGCCTTTGATGAATCATAACATTTCAATATGGAACATCTTGTATAATATTTTACCTTGGATATTCTTTGGGGTCATCTCCATCCATAAGATGCCTGCATATTCCAAATTTCAGAGATTTCTTGTAATTGATGTATTCTTCTACCTTTTATTAACATGAATTGCTTCAAATATGAACTCATTTTCTCTGTTTCTAGTGTGCATATTCCAAATTTAAAAACTAAAATGAAAAGCTTCTCTTTCTAAGAGGTTTGAGTGCCATTTCTGGTTTAGCGTGTTCCCCGTCAGACCTCTCTCTCTTGAATTTTGATGACCAATTATTACCTTATGATAAATCATAGTTGGCTTACCACCGATTTAAGATCATATTTTTTAGAATCCATTTATTTCTTGATCTTAAAAATGGTACACAGTCAATAGAAATGATCGAATTTATTCATTTTACTTATCTTAACAATATGATTTTGCTTAGCTTTCAAAGTAGAATCAGAGACATTGTATCCAATTGTTACATGCTGTATCCATCGATTGATATTATGCTCCTTTTATTATAATTAATAAGGAAAATCTACCATATACATGATCACATAAACATTTTTAGAAAAGATCCCCACACTATATAAGAACGTCAAAGTGATTTACTTATGACTCCTTCAAGCTTTGAAGTCAATTTGTAAGGATGTAAAATTTTGATATCAGTTTCTTTGTGAAAGTTTTGACTGCTTAGCCAAATGGTTTTCCCCATTGTTATTGTTATATATTGATTTCTGAAATAAAATGTACTGTCTAAACATTTTGATTTCTAAGCCAATTTCGATCAATTGATCCTTTGAAGCATTGTTCCAATTCATGTTGAAAGTATACTTCCATATATCTAAAGTAGATAATTGCATTATAGTTACTGTCTGAATGGTAACATCTTTTACTTTCGGATTTGGAAGTTGCAGTTCGCAATTTTGATCGTTCTTTGATAGATGCTCCCGGTCCTTGTGTTCTATTTGCCACTCCTGGGATGATTAGTGGTGGTTTTTCACTTGAGGTTTTCAAGCATTGGGCACCTTCTGAAATGAACCTTGTTACTTTGCCTGGGTTAGGATCCTTATAACTTTGTTTTAATGCTTCTATTATCAAGATGACCATTTTGTCCCTGTTTTTTGAAACCTAAGATGTATATAATCTATAATCTGTGGAAGCTGACCTTATATTATTTAGTCTCACACCTGTATATGATGTGTATTTGAGGCTTTTTTAAAAATTACATTTTATAGGATTTCTTACTAATGCTTTAGAGAAACGGTCTCTCTGAAGATGTCTGTTGAAGTGTTGAGTATACATAACTTAATGTTAGTAAGGTTTTCTTAAACATAGTGATTGTCTCTGTCCTTAGAATTTTAACCTCCTATTTCACTGCAGGAGTTATTCTGTAGATTTGATTACGCAACTGTTTTAACTTTTGCAAGCACAATGATATCTCTCAATTAGTAACTGCATGAAGCTCAGTGTAGAAGCATTCATCTTATCTACATTGATTTTTATGTTAGATTAGGTAACAATGAAAGCATATTGCTCGAATATTCTATTTTACTTCATAATATTGGTAAAAGTCCTTCAGAAAGAAAATTAAGTTTTTGTGCTGCTTAGTGAGTACCCTTTAATGCTTTGTTTCTGATGAATTTGCAAATGCTCTTGTTACAAGACAGTCTGAATACCAAGACTTTTCTTTGATAGAGGATATATCTAGAACTGGGTATTTGGTTGGATATTTTTCATTTTAAACCAAAAAAGTATAGAAGGTACATGAACTATGTAGGTCCTTGTTCTGAATTTATGTTTGATTCATGTCTTTGAGGTTATATATTGTCCTATAACACCTATTAGTTTTATGCATTGGTAAGGATTATCTGATCTTCTGAATACCTGTTTCTGTCTCTTTCTCTCACTAGGTATTGTGTGGCAGGAACTGTAGGACATAAATTGATGTCTGGAAAACCGACCAAAATTGATTTGGACAAGGACACCCAAATTGATGTGCGATGCCAGGTTCATGTTCATCTCCTCATGCTTGAATATATGCTCAGCATTTTTTCTTCATCCTGACATCTTATGAACTCATGCTTTATTTGAAAAAAAACTGTCTTCTATCTTGTCTATGTCCAGATCAAATTACATTCAAATTTTGATATGAAATATTACATTAAAAGCATTTGATTTGGCTTCACTATCCCTCGAATATTAGAACTTTGTTTCATTAAACCATTAAGAGTTATTCTATTTTAGTTGGGGATTAAAGTTGCAATTCCTTGTCTATCAGAAACAAAAAGGATTTTATAATTGCAAGATTCTAGGAGACTAACAAAATGAAGGTTTACGGTTTACCAAAGATCCACATCATTAGAACATCAAAAGCCATAAGGTTGTACATCAAAAGCCATAAGGTTGTACAACTGTGGGAAAACTGTCTACCCAACAAAAGGAGTGTAAGAAGCATCTAAGCTAAGTACCTATCTGATTTGATTAACTCTGACAAACATAAAGAGAGCTGTGCATGTCAAACCTCATCTGCTTCTTGGGATTGGAGTTATTATTTACCAAGGAGCACCTGAAACCGAAAGACAGACAAGAATTTGACTCCTTCCTTAGAGCAGAGCACAACACATTTAGGAAATAATTTCTTTACTACTGAAATAAAGAAACTATTTTTGAAAGGAAAAGTAGGACTTTCAATGTTTAAAAACAAAAAAAAAAAAGAAAGTAAACTTTCTGTTTTAGGTGATTTGGGCCTTGGTTCTGGTACTGCTAAATTTGCTGCCTTTACCATTTATTTTGCGTGTATCTTGCTAGTATGTCAGAGGCATCGCTGAAGGCATAATATGACCCTGCTTCACCAATGATCATGCTGTTGAATGTAGTTCTCTAAACTTAAGCTTGGAGTCCCGTTTAGATTCAGTAATGAAATAGTACAAAAATGAAAATATGAATATCTCAAAATTTTTGAACCTTTTGTATGATTAGCTACTGCTGCAACAGATGTCGCATTGATAATAATGAAGCTTATAGATATCTTCATCTTCTAGATGGTCCAACTTCCCGCTCTAGCAACCATATTACCGAAAAAAAAAAAATAGAAAAAACAACCTATTACTCATCAGGATTTTGTTTCTCCAATCAGCTTGCATTATAGCAGAAGTGTATGACATAATGTTAACAATGTGTGGCTCCAGAGTTGAGGAAAGGTTTGCATTTTCAATTGAGATGGGGTTGGAGGGGAGTTGGCAAAAAAAATTAAGTATGAAATTCTGTTAATGTATCTGCCTATAAAACCTAGCTCACTTACACCTTTCATCCTTCAAATTAAATGAAATTGCTTGTTGTACACGTCTGCTTCCATACTGTCTATGACAGACCAGAATGTTGTGTTAATATTTAGTTTCTATGATTGTCCTGACAAAATGTTTTCTTTCTGCAGATTCATCAATTATCTTTCAGTCCTCACACAGATGCCAAAGGCATTATGGATCTTGTCAAATTTCTCTCCCCACAGCATGTGATACTTGTACACGGTGAAAAGCCCAGGATGGCTGCTCTTAAAGAACGAATACAATCTGAATTGGGAATTCAGTGTTATGATCCTGCAAATAAGGATTCAGTGTGCATTCCTTCAGCCAACCACTTTGTGGAAGCGGGGGCTTCTAAAGCATTCAAACGAAGTTGCTTGAATCCAAACTTCAACTTCTCAAAAAACAGTTTAGAAGAGAAATCTGATTCCGGTTCACAAGGCTCAAATTCCATGCCATGGCTGCAGATAAGTGATGAAAGAGTTGGTGAAGGGATCTTGGTTTTGGAGAAAAGCAAAAAAGCTAAGGTTGTGCACCAAGATGAGCTTCTGCATATGCTGGGAGAACAAAAACATGAGGTTCAGTTTGCCTATTGTTGCCCTGTACATTTTGAGAAGTTAGATGAGACTGAAACCACGGATCTTATTTCAACTACTGACGTGCTTTCTGTTCCTGATAAAAGCTCTCTGATTAAACCACTATTAGAGAAACTTTCCAGTGAAATTTCTGAAGGGAATATTCATGATTCGGGGGAATATCTTCAGTTGGAATCATTTCATGTGTCCATTTGCTTGAAGGACAACTGCCCTTACAGAATTACAGACCGTCTTCAAAATAGATCGGAAGCAGCATTCTTCTGCTGCTCTTGGTCAGCCGCAGATGAGAAGCTTGCTTGGAGAATTATTTCAATTATGGAGAACTGCAATCTAACTGCAACTTAACAATTCTCCTCTGATGCAGGTATCTTGATCATTTCATGACTTTGTCAACAAAATGGTCGTTGTTGCATAGGTTATACAATCCTTCCAGTCATTATTGAAGTTCTTGTAATAGCGTCGAAATCATTGAAAAAAAAAATGAAAAGCACAGATTTTTTTTTTTTTTTTTTAAGAAAGTAGCTTTGGTGTAGTGGTAAAACCAAAGTCTTTCCACCATTACCTTTGAAAGTTTATGGATTCAACTCTTCATAAGTCCCACCAAGGGGTTGACAATTTTTCCATTTTGTGTGGGTGGCTTCCTCTTGCTTAATCAGGAACTGAGATTCGGATTGTGCTATAGAGTCTTATCTAGAGATCTCGGCAGTTGTAAAACTGTATTTATACTTATAATGTCAAAAAAAGAAAAAAGGAAAAAAAGAAAATTGCCTTCGTCAACTACCCAGCCATTTTGGTTTGAAATTGAAGCGAAATTATGCTATCAAAGAATGACTTTCTTTTTATGAATATAAGAAGGATGTCAAACATTTGAGAAAATATAAGTTTAATTTTATTAATTGTTGCATATCCATTTATGACTCAATGGATGTTTTTGTCTATAAAATTATATAATGTGGGAAGACCCCTCCTTGTGGTGGGAGTTACTTTTCCAACCGTGTTGCCAGCGGTTGATTTTGTTCTGGTACACCTTTGATTCAACTTTTGCTGGGCCTACAATTTTTTTTTTTTTTTTTAAATAGTTTTGTTTTATCAAAGACCAAAAATTTTTGCATTAAACAAGAAATGTGAGTCCGATTGAATGGCCATTCATATGGCCGGATTGAAGTGGAGGGGTAATAGAATTTTACCATTGGAGTCCGGCATGATGATGGGATTGAATATGAAGCCGCTGCGCTGGACACTGAAATGGCACCCACATTGGATTAATGAAACCCAACGGGAGATGGGTTTTATACTTCGATTGAAACCTGTGATCTTGATGGTTTAATGGTTTTTATTTTTATTTTTATTTTTATTTTTTCAAGATAGTTGTTTCTTCTTTAAAGATATAATTAACTTTGCTTACTTACAAGTATTGATTATTATTATTATTTTTATGATTGTTACAAGCTTAGGGGTTAGTCGAGATCAGACGAGATATGACTTTGAACGTAATCTGAGAACCAACTCTCATACGGGAAGAAACAATTCATGCATGAGTGAGGGAACAATCCATATAAAAGTGTGGGAGAATATCACATTTATTAGTGAGTGGGTGCTCATAGGTGTACAGCCCGCAACACGGCATGGGGCTGTGCTTTTTGCCAATGAGAACAAGCCCAACTATATTGATTATTATTTTTTATAAATATTAAATTATTTTGAAATCATTATACTTGATAAAATTTGGTATATTTAATTTTGCATTTTACCGTTAAATTAGATATACTTTGTAAGTGTATAATTTAAAACATTATTGTTAATAGATGTCTTGCTAAAATGGTTGGTAGAACAATCCAGTTCTCTTGAAATTTGTGTTTGACACCCAGCCAAGTATTGTAGCCACTTAACGTGGTTGCTTTCTCCCATCTCTTGTGGAACGTTCTCCTGCCTTCATGCGAATCCATCATTTTCATATGAGAGTTGTTTTTCGGGTCGTACTATTAATATCCTATTTATTTCGCTTTATCTAGATTGTTTTTTGAATGAGTTTAAGCAAAATAAAAAATAGGGCAAATTACACTAAAGTACCCGGACCTATCGAATTATTACAGTCATGATGCGAGTTTTATCTAAATTACACATAACTACCTTTGACTTGGTTTGACTAACAGTCAATTAGTAATAATATTAACATCTCAAGGGCAAATTGGTCTTCTTATATGTCAAACATTCCTTGCCCAATCAAAAATTGCCACATTTCACATAAAATTATAATAGCTTAAATAATTAATATTTGGGATATTATTAAAAAAAGAATACTAAAATTAAAAAATAAAAAAAGGGGTTTCAAAACCAAAACCCCAGATTTCCCAACAGTGCAACCTTTTCCCCCACCTCCACCATGCCGTCTGCCCCGCCTCCCCAAGAACCAGTCCACTCTGAGGTCCTCTCTTGCTACACCAATCTCTTCAACGATGCCGAATACATATTCTCCATCGTCCGATCAACCATCTAGCTCCCATTCATCATCTGTCTGTGACGCGTCTGTTCGAAGCTCTCCAAGCCAGATCTGTGACGCGTCTGTTCGGAGCTCTCCATGCCAGATCTTGCTCCCTGCTACACCAATCTCTTTAACCATGCCGAATACATATTCTCCATCGTCCGATCAACCATCTGGCTCCCATTCATCCTCTGTCTGTGACGCGTCTGTTCAGAGCTCTCCACGCCAGATCTGTGACGCGTCTGTTCGGAGCTCTCCATGCCAGATCTTGCTCATTTGGATGGAGTTTGTTGTTGATGATGATTTTTTTTTTTTTTTTTGTTTCTGGATTGACATCGATGATGAATTTTTTGAAAGAGCTAGTTGGTTGGAAGAGTTGGTTCGGCGTGATTGAGAGAGAGGAGAGTTGTGTTCGACGTGGTTAAGAGAGAGGAGAGGCATGTTTGATGGTGAATTTACAGTGGGTTTTCAGATGACGAATTTTTTTTTGGGTTTTGAATTGATGTTCATCTGTGAATAAAGATGAGGAACTGGGTTAACGATGATTCACTGATACTGGGTGTGATGATTTTTTTTTTTCTTTTGGGTTTTAGTTGAAGTTGATAACGGTGATCTATGGAATTGAAATAAAGATGAACAAATTTTTTTAAAAGAATGTACAAAGATGAAGGATCTAGGTTATTGAAGAGTTAGGTTAATGTTGGTGGTGAGTTTTGGGCTTAAAAAGTTGACGCTGATGATATGTTGAAATTGTTTCTTTTAATTTTTTAATTTTTTTTTAAAATAATAATAATAATAATTAATTAATTAAATTATTTTTAAATTTAGTGTGATTCGGTAGTTTTAAAGTAGGATATAACTATTTTTTATTTTATTTAATATTTAAAAAGACTTATTTACCCTTCAGAGTTTAACTTTCTGTTAGTCAAACTGGGTCAAGGGTATTAATGTGTTATTTAACTTAAACTCGCATCATTATTGTAATAATGCGATAGGTTAAGGTATTTTAGTGTAATTTTCCCTATTTAAAATATGATATAATAGTTTTGTGAAGAGATAGAATCTCTATTTGTGATGGATATTATTTGTGTATTTAAATGTTAGTAATGCAAGTGCATTGAATTTTTGAGAAGCTATAAAAACAGCGGAAACTTTGCTCAAATTTTTATAAAAATTCTAGCCCACTTTACCGATAATTTTTGTTACGTCCCTGTTGTCTTCTCTTATGTTATTGTGAATCCAACATCAAGTACTAACATTCGTACTCGCACCACTCATTAGGCTAGAGATTGCACCAATCAGCCTACAAAATGGGTAAATTAATTATCTAAAATTAGATCACAGAATTAACTTAACCCTAACCCAAGTAAATCCAAATAAGAATACTCAGCAAAATTGAATCAAAACACAAGATATTTGTCTCGTAAAGTTGCGAGATTTTATTAATATATTCCCAAAAGCCAAAAAGGATAACAACTCGAAATTTGAATCCCTGATTATACTAAAACAATTTTAACTTTCCTAAGAAACATAACTTTCTTAAGAAATAGAATTGCAGAAGAAAATAAATCAAATAATTTAAAGAAATAATATTAACTAATAAAAGAAATAATATCTAAATCCTATATAAGAAAATAACATAATAAAAGCCCATAAATTTCAGAATCAGTTAGCCTGCACCAAACTCTACTTCCGTAACTTGCATAGCTAGTTGTAACTCGTGGTGTAAGTCGCCATCACTCTCTAGATTAGTTTCTAAGGTTACATCGCTAGTTACAACCTGCGACATAAGTCACAGTTGTCCTCTAGAATAATCCCACCGGTTGTATCCTGCAGTGTAGACCACACTCGTCTTCTATCCTTTTGGATCTACTAATGTTCTTATCAAAAACATCTAGTGATGACTTGATTTTAAGTTCTTTTTTGTTATTATGATTTTGTACAACATTGTCGGCATTGTTTTTGGCAATAAGGACTTATTTGTGGTTCTCTCAAATTGGGAAAAAAAAATTTGATGATATTTTTGCATCTAATTTCATAGATATAAAAATTACTGACCTTTTGTGATTCTAATTTCGTCATTCTGGACACGTTACAAAAGAAAAATAATCAACATAATCCAGTTGTTTGAGACTAGTGCGCTGATATTTTAAGCTATGCTTTTAAACTTTCAACAGATGTCTACAACGCACTTCACATGATTTTCTACTTGTATTCCTTTCAAGCTTCAATTCTCTCTTTTTTCTGTTTTTTAGTGATCTGTAAACAATAACAACATGATTGCACAACAAAAGAACTATTATTGCACGAGCACCTTTCACACTACCAATGTCACATTATGTTGTATATTTACAGACAACTGAAAACTATGTTTTTTCCCCTGAATTCAGCACAAATTACTGAACTAAAGATTGATGATAATAATTTGGGGTCCTGTCTAATTAGAAATTACTTCACCTTCTCATGTATTGGTTGGCCATAATGATTAGTTGTAGAATGTTGATTAATTTGAGAGTTCTTTGCATTAATTCGTCAGTGCATCAATCTCTTTCAACACCTCCACTACTTCTTTCATGGACGGGCGGCTTCGAGGGTCTGACTCTAGGCATTTTAGACTAAGTTGTGCTACTTGAACTGCTGCTTCAAATGAATACTGGCCCTCCATCCGCACATCCATAATGGTTTTCAGCTTCTTTCTTTGAGAGAGTTTTGGCTTCAACCAATCAACCAAGTTTTGTTGTTTATTAGGGCGGCCAACATCGATTGCCCTTAAGCCCGTTAATAATTCAAGTAGCACAACGCCATAATTATACACATCGCTTTTCAAATATATATTTCCTGATGCATAATAACCAAATGACAACTAAGTTAACTTTATTCGATAATGGAAAAAATTAAAGTTATCCCTACATTTTGAACTTAAAATTTAAATCCTAAGCAGCTTCCGATTTCCTTTTTTCACTCAACAAACTACATATCATTAATATAACCTAAATAATGCAATTACCCATTGTGATACATATTATAACTTCACGTCAATAAACCAACAACTATGTTTCCTAATTTGAATAAAAATAACTACCTGTTGTGACATATTCCGGGGCAGCATAACCATATGTGCTTACAATAGTAGTTGTGATGAATGACTCTTCACTAAAAGGTCCCAACATTGCGAAGGCAAAATTTGATAATTTTGCATTGTAGTTCTGTGATACAAAATAAAAGAAGGAACAATATAATGTAGTAATGTTAACATATCTATACCAAGAAATCCTAAAGAGGTTTTCACTTGTCTTATTTTTCCATTTTTAATAAGAAACAAAGAACTTGGTTTACAACGAGGAAGTAAACAAACGTTAATAGATAGAACAAATTGTGCATCTAAAAAAAATCATAAAAATAAATAGTAGTAATAAAAACAAACATAAAAGGACCCTTGAAAAGAAGACAAGCAATGTATGAACTTGGACATAAGGTAAATTCCACATTATAATGAAAGGACAAAATACCACCACCAAACCTATTATTGAAAATGAAAAATGAGATGCATTTCTAAGTTTCATTGTAACAAAAAACTTATTGTTAGATAGAAGTGCAAGGATCGAAACTAACCTTGTCAAGCAATATATTGGTGACATTTAAATCTCTATAAATAATTTTCTTCTCCAAAGTATGTAGAAAAGTTAATCCTCGAGCTACTCCAAAGGCAATTTTAAGTCGTATATTCCAAGATAATGGTTTGACTTTGATATTTCCTAAATAATCCAGTCATTTAAACAATCAATACAAAATATCCATGAATACCCTTAAATATTTCCTTGAGTGTTTGAATTTTGTATTTCTTACTTATAAAAAGATGACTGTACAAACTTCCCCTCTGCATGAATTCATATACAAGGGCCAACTTTTCATTCTCCCAGTGATATACCAATAGACTAATAATATTGGGATGATAGTGTCTTCCCAAAACGTTAACTTCTGACTGCTCAACAAAGAAACAAATCACTCTAGCCTCAATCATAGAACATTTTTCTTTAGAAAAAAAACTTCTCAAACACATTGTCAAAACAATTCTCAAGGCAAATAATACTAATACTTTCGGTTTTCTTTCCTTCAAATTTTGTTCTTTTACACTCCTTTTCAAATGATACAAAATTCTTACTTTGCATTGACGATAGAGTTGAAAGAGAATACCTGCCATGCTTCAAAACGTTGCATACTGGTACTGGGGTTGAATATCTTGATAGCAACTGCCATCCCAGTTCCCCTTTTGGAAGGAGCTAGTGTTTCCTCATGAACCCATCCTTTGTAGACTTTCCAAATACTTCTATCACCTACCAACCTATCATAACTAAAGTAGTTAGTTGCAATCTTCAAATCTTTAAAACTGAGCTCTTTTAGACTTGGTGTTCTCCATAGCTGTGCCATTGGATTTTCCTCCTCAACAACTTCACTAACAACATCTGAACATTGGCTTTTGCCTGCACTGCTGAAACTGGCTTGAAATTCCAGGCTGCTACCACAATATTTTGATGTACCTAAATATTTTTCACAAATGCGAAAAACTAATGAAGTTCAAAAAATCCTAAAATGATGATCAAAAAAAGAAGTAACGATTGATAAACATAATACCTATACTGGTGGTACTACTACGATTAGGCTCTCTAAAGAAATATTTCCAGCTAGAATCCATGTCAACTTTGATGTTGTTTGAAGAATGATATAGAAAAATTGAGGATAATGAGGTTTCAGGCCAAACCTAAAAAAAGTAGAAAAACGAGAAGTAGATGGTGAATAATGGGCTGCAATGAGTCGTCTTGCGCTGTGTGTAGTCCAGTTTGTAAGCTGAATCACTTGATTTGCAACTCTCAGCATGGTCCTGGACCTCCTAGTATGGACTTGATAATGTCAATGGCCATGTTTCCCCGGAGGAATGAATGACCTTGCAAACAGGGAATTGAGCAGTGTTTGAACACAAGGAATTGAGCAGTGTTTGAACGCAAGGAATTGAGCAAAAACGACTCAAACACACACAACAATTATATTGCAAAACTATCCCTAATTTACTAAAATACCCTTCAAACAATTTCATCTCCTTTCCATTCATCTCATTCTCAGCAGCCACACCAACCCGATGCATACCACACCAACCCGAATAGCGGCATCATCGTCTTCGTCGGCGGCGGCGTCAACTCCTTCGAACTCGAACCGCTAAAACGATGACGCATTGGAGTCCAGATTCCGCTGTGTGCTCCTCCTCATATTAACACATGCTTGTCTGAAAATCACACAAACAAAACAAAAACAATAAAAAAAACGGCGACATCATCAACAATGAGACTATCTTTTCACATAGCAATGGCGGCCGTTGTCATCCTCGTCCTCTTCTACATGCATTGGCCGTCCTCTCTACTGGAAAATCTCCGCCACCGTCCACGAGATCCGCCAGAACAAGCAGACCGTCAAACAAGGTCAAAAACAGCACCTTCTTCGGTTTCTATGTCCATATCTTTGATAAATTTCTCTCTTTTAACATTATATATCTGGGTTTTGAATTTTGCGTCTTTTTGTATCTGGGTTTTTTATTTTTTATTTTTTCATTTTTGGTTCAGGTGTCAGTCAGATTGTGTACGAGGCCCAGAAATCGGTGGGTTAGTGGCAGGATGACTCAGACTCCAGCGACCATAATCGAGGGAGGAAAGTGGGTGTCAGTCGTAAGCTTCTCTTTCAATGATTCATGTTGAAAGCTGTTGTCTTTACAGTTTAGAGCTTTCCCTCTCCAGACTCTGAAGATCAGCCTTCTCCATCTGGGTTCTCTTCAGTTTGTCTTTAATGATTTCTGTTTCTGGGTTTTGACCCTTGTAGTCCATGTATAACTTTGCTTTAAAATGTTTCATCTTTTGAGCTTATTTTTGTGTGTTTGTGTTAATTTTCGTGTTGTCCTGATTTTGATAGCCTTTTTTCTAGTGAAATTTGCATTTTTTTTTAAAAAAAATCTTTGCTTTGTGATGTTAAAAAACCTTTCTTGTTATTGGGTTGAGGTTTTGATCAATTTTGAGTAGGAGAGGAAAAAAAAAAAAGAAGCATTTGGACCGATGGACTTTTCAAGCTTTTGTAATTTAGTTGTACACCTACAATGATCTTGATAGTTTGTAAGTTTTGATTAATATAGGGTTGAGTGTAATTAATTTGTTACACTATGTTGCAATTGATATGTAGGTGTGTGTTTGACATGATTTTAATGTGTTTATATTGTTGTTTTGGGTTGATATGATGATGATGATGTCTAATCTTTTTCTATTGGTTTGATATTACAAAGCTTTCGCAACAAACAGATTCCTTTTTAGGTGTTTTCAAGTATTCAACAAGCAAATTACATGGTTAATTTGGACGTCCAGATTCCGTCTGTCCGTGATCCATTCTCTGATAGGAAAGACTCAGCCCGTGGGGCCAAAGGGTATATGCATCTCTGCATTCAGCAAAGGAACAACAAGAAATGTGCAACCACTGTCCAAGAACTGAGAGAGGACTTTAGCAACCAGAAAATCCTCAAAGACCTTAAGGAGTTCTGCTGTAACAGGAATGTGATACAGGACAAGGTTCTTGGCAAGGTCATACAACTGCAAGGCGATCAGCCTATGAATGTCATGAATTTCCTTGTTAAGGGCAAGATTGTTGACAAGGAGCAGATCAAGATATATGCTTTCTAATTGTGATGGTTTATGGTGGTTTAGAGGGGGATACATTTGGGGTGTGTTAGTGTTTGAGTCTGGTGTTTTATTTTGTTTTCATTGTTTTGTGTGTTGTGTTGGATTTGCTATTTGGAATACTGTGTTTGGATTATGTCATAAATAATGTTAATGGAAGAATTGAATGCTTTTAAAGCATTCTCATTCTCCAATTCTTTGCTTTCTCTTTTTGGTTTTGTGTATGGATATGTTTTTTTGATGTGTTATCCAACTTCATTTTATGGCATTGGTTGTCAATAGTAATTTGATTTTGAAAGGGATTTTGTTGTGATTATTGAGTGGGATGAGCCAAGAAACCCTTTCGATTGTTCAATATTGAGAGAACAAATATGACGTCTCTGGTTTGAAATGCATTTTAATAATCATATCTTGATTTCATCATCACTCGTATCCAAACCAAAAAGGATCCTAATTTCTTCGGGTAAGATTCTTTGACCCGATTCAGGTTGATCTGAAGATGCAATGTTGACCTGAATCAGGTCAATATTATTTGTTGACCCGATTTCAATCAAGATTTCTTCCTGACTCGAAGAGGAATTTTGATCCGAATTGGGTCAACAAGTATTATCTCTTTGGGTCAAAAATTGATCCGATATCGAGTCGACCCGAATTCGAGTCACTTGTTGACTCGAATTCTAGTCAATTTATAACCCAAAGTTATAACTTTAACTTAATCGGATTAAAATTATCACTTCAAGTCAGAAAGTGACTCAAATTCAAGTCAAAAAGTTATCCAAATTCATGTCGACTCGATATCAGGTCAGTTTTTGACCCAAACATCATTTTTTTTTCACTCATTTTTTCAAAAAATTAACCATCTAATTCCCTAAAAACTCAATCATAAACACTAACCTTTATCACTATCCGAATTTCTTCAACTTTTCTCATGTTTTCTTCCACTCAAAACTAAATTTTAAAGAAAAATTGGTTGTTGTTGGAGTAAAATTGTGATGGAGGATGAATTAATGTGGGTTAATGGTATATTTATTTGATGATGTGTTTTGTTTTATTTTATTATTGTTTAATAGGTTGGTAAGTAATTAATGATTTGTATTAATGAGTTGGTTTTAATTTACTAGGGGTATTTTGTGTAATTTAGGGTAATTTTATAATTTTTTTGAATAAGAGGGTAATTATATAAATAAAGCATAAGCTAATTTTGCTAAATTTCCATATATATAAAATCCATAGAAATTATGAACCAAAGCAGCAAAAGACCAATTTAACCCATAATTAATATTAGGAAAATTTTTTTAGGCTTTGTTGGGCTTGATTTTGGAAGCCAGTTTTCGAGTCCAAAAAAGTCACTTTACAAAGATGTTTGATTGGAAAATGAAAGATTATTAAATTTGATTAAAACTAGGTTCCAATAAAAATTATACCATAATTAAATTAAACAAATGGTGGTGTAGCTTAGACAAAAGCGGTGGGGCCCATAAGAATCCTTATGTGAGTAGGAGACGCTGCTACAGTCACCGCCTCTCATGCGAAAACTATATAAGAACCCACTTGCCAGTTCTTACCCCCTTCTGTCTTCATGTTATTTTTGTGAACAAACAAAAATCGCTGAGAGAAAATAGGACTCTCAGAGAGCGATAGCTGTTACCACCAAACCCACATCAACAAATTTGGTATTCCTTTTTGTTTTTTTTTTTTTTTCCTATTAGGGTTCTTTAATGCGACTACAATTTAATTGCGGTTCTTGAAATCTGATTTTCTGGCTACTGGGACAAATTTATTGCTAATTTTTTTTATATAAATAAAATGAAAAAATATATATAATATGGGTGTGTATAGAACAAGAACAAGAAAGAGTGTCGAGACGGATTGGATGATGTTTTTGACTTGTATGTAACGTCATGCTGTTGTTGTTGTTGGTTTTGTCAGTGAATCAATGTCTGTCAGTGAGAAAATAATGGCTGAAGAAGGTGGGTTGGAGGGGACCCAGCAGGTGGACCTTTCAAAGCACCCATCTGGCCTTGTTCCCACTCTTCAGTAAGTCTCTCAACTTTTTTTTTCCATGTGTGTGAGTGAGTTTATGGATTGTATGGTGGTTTGTTGTTTGGATACTATAAAAATAGTGTTAGTGATTCATGAACATGGGCATGTGGTGGGTGTTTGAAGGCGTGTTATTAAAAGATACTCTCTTATGTTAAGCGCAAAGATAGATAGATCCGGTAACGCAAGTCATCAATGGTTAAGATTTACTTTTCTAGTTTCGTTTGGTTGAAGTACTTTTTAAGTGCAATTAATGCTTTGTCTAAGTGCTCAGCATGAAGATCAGCATCCTGATCTTATTGGAGTCAGGTTTTAGTTGATTTATTTGAAAGGGGTTTATGTGCATGTTGTGGATAATGAAGGAAATAGATTGGTTTTTGTATTTTTCTAGTAAAGGAAATAGTTCCGGTAACACGAGTCATCGATAGTTAAGATTTACTTTTCTAATTTCGTTTGGTTTTAGTATTTTTTAGTGCAATGCTTTGTCTAAGTGCTTAGCACAAAGATTAGCATCCCTAATCCTGTTGGAGTCGGGTTTTAATTGGTTTACTTCAGAGGGGTTTATGTGCATTTTATAGATAATGAAGGAAATAGATTAGTTTTTGTATATTTTAGGCTCAAGTTATTTGTTTGATGGGGGATTTCTGGATTGTTAATTGGGAAGGTGTTGATATAATGGATGTATTGGTGAAAAAGATGTTGACTTTCTTTACCTAAAAGCCATAACCGTCTTTAACTATGTCAATCTTCTGGTTGTGTTGTGTCTGATGTTGATGTGGTGAATAACTTAACAATGTTGTTGCAATTACCACTTGATCAGTGACGACGGATGGTTGGGGGCTCCATCACATTTTTATACTAGTTTTTGTTAAATGGCTAGAAGTTATATCCTTTTTGGTCACTTTGTTGTTGATAGTGGTTTTCTGACTGAATGGTTTGAACCACTATGTGTTTGTTTTGATTTTTGGTGCATCTTAATTCTGACATTTATTTATGTCTATCAATTGATATACCAATTGTTTTATAGCTTTGAAATGTCATATAATTCTTGACCTTTTTAAATATCTTTTTTCGATTTAAAACTATTCCCCCAGAGATTAGGTTACTCTTGCTAAATTTGAAACTGTACCATTTTGGCCATTATTTTTCCAGGAACGTTGTGTCAACTGTCAACTTGGGTTGCAAGTTAAAGCTTAAGCAAATTGCTTTGCATGCTCGAAATGCAGAATATAACCCTAAGGTATGTAAGAAATCTGACGGTAGGATAATTTAGTTTAATTCAATTACAGGCTGATGTGCCTGCAGATTCTGACTCCAAATATCTTTTTAATTTTTTTTTTTATTTGTTAAACTAAATTGGTTGCATTTTTTGTTTCATTTTATCACGAACGTTTCACTCTTAATTTTTCTGCCAGCGTTTTGCTGCTGTCATTATGAGGATAAGGGAACCAAAAACTACAGCTTTAATTTTTACTTCTGGAAAAATGGTTAGTCCTCTAATACTTTACAGCAGTGATAATAATAAGTCGTGGATTTGATTTCTCTTTTACATTGTATGTTTGGCTTTTGATTTCATTTCTTTCCTTCTCATTGCTTAATTGTTTCCATCAAGAAAATGCTCTGAAAATCTGTTAACGTCGGGATTTCATTTTGGTATACTCTGTGACAAACATGAATAAATAAGAGCTTGTTTACGTTGCAGATTATGGATTTCCATTTTCATACTCATGATCTGATGTAGCATTTATTTATGATATGTGTTTCTTTTAGGTAAAATATTGTATCTGCTTTGCATTTTGGCTTGAAATAGTTCCTTTGTTGTTTCAGGTTTGCACTGGTGCCAAAAGTGAAGAACAGTCAAAAGTGGCATCAAGGAAGGTATGTCTTGTTGTTGGAATGCTTATAGCTTGTAATCATATGTGCAAACATAATGTAAGATGTAAATCATTGAAGCCGAAACTTTTAATTTGACAAGAAAAGAAGAAATATTTTGCTTCAATTTGATCTACTTTCAAAATTTGTCAGTTTTATTTTTTAGGAAAAATAAACTCTCTCCTTGCATTTTTCTACAGTATGCTAGGATCGTCTCCAAGGTTGGTTTTCCTGTGAAATTCCTGGTATGTACTCCATTTGAGAGGAAATCTATGCATGTGTGTGGGTTTTTCTACCTTATTTCATGATTTCTATTTCAATTATTCTGGTGCAGGACTTCAAGATTCAGAATATTGTTGGCTCCTGTGATGTCCAATTCCCTGTCAGACTTGAAGGGCTTGCATACTCCCATGGTGCCTTCTCAAAGGTGGGCGACTTTTGTTGTCGTTAAGTTTTAATTTTTCATGATTATCAATCAACTTCAGCCTTTTGGGTCTTTGTTTAAATCTGTCTCCTTTCCTGTTAGATTTTGAAACCGGATGTATGCCACCCTAAACTCAATAGTGTATATATACTTGTTTGTGGTCATTGGACTCTTTATTTATGTGCGTAACTTCAATAAATTTGGTTTCTACAATCTACTCTTAATTTATGTCACTTTCTTTATTCTTATCTAACGTAAGAATTGGGCAGAGAGTTTTGCTCATTGCTGTAGTGTATATTACTGGCTCTTGTTTCTCAAGGACAGGGACTGATATTGTCTTTGATGGTGCAGTACGAACCAGAACTCTTTCCTGGCCTAATATATCACATGAAACAGCCAAAGGTTGTGCTCCTTATTTTTGTGTCTGGAAAAATTGTGATCACAGGAGCTAAGGTGCTGTAAACTTTCCCTAAATATTTTCTCCTTTATTTGCTTGCTGTTTTGTTGACTGACAGCAATTTTCTTCCTTTTGATCCACAGGTAAGAGATGAGACTTATGCCGCCTTTGAGAACATATATCCTGTCCTTGCAGAGTTTAGGAAAGGTCCCAATCCAAAAGTGGTATGGCAAATGCTGAATCCTCTCCTTTCTCTCTCTCCCTTCCCCAGATAGATTGCCAGAGAAGTGTGTGCTTATTTATTACCTATTCTTTCATTGTCAACCCTGAGCATGAAATTGTTGTTGTGGTGGCTGTGACTTGTGAGGAAAAAGAAGTTAGGACCATAAAGTTGGTTTTTCAGTAACTACAGTTTTACTAGCAGAACATTTCTGTTGTCATGTTGATTAATTAATTTTGGTTTGGTTTGGTTGCAGAATTGCAGATGATGTACATTTGATTTGAAGGGGGCCGGGGGGCCTTCAACTCTGGTGCAGCAACAATTTTGTTTTGAGTTGTCTTTGGGGTTTGAAGGATTTTTGTACAGTGAGGACTATGTATCAGTTGGATCTTTTTTGTTCACAGGACTCTGTTATGAATGTCCTTCGGTGGATAAGAGATTTTTCAGTGATTGTTAATAGTTTTCACCAGAGTTTATATCCAACTTTCACTCAATCATAATCATAATTAATGAATTTAGATCTTTTATAAAATGTATAGATCCTATAATCTATACATGGCATTATCAAAAGTCAAACGGTAACGATTTATCATTAATGAATGATGTGGATTATTTTCATGCTGATTCTTCCATATAACTTATCAAAAAAAAAAAAAAAAAAAATTAGGAGACAAGTTTTATCAATATAAGTTTATATGACTAGTATTATCAATCATTTTATTTTAATGCATACAATTAAAGCTCAGGTGATAAATTTACTAATATACGTCAATAATTTTCTCTGATGAAAGTAAACTCTATTAGATACATTTGATAGTTCAAAATTTGAAATTTAACGCATACATGTAAACAGAATATATCACACGAATTAATATAAATGTGTCACAAATTGTAGGGTTAATAAGAATTGAAAAAAACCGAATAATTTAGTCACTCAATTCAATTCAAAATGTATATTATAGTGAGACAAGCATGACTGATTGAGTGTTTGACCATGCAATACAATATGAAGATATAAATAAATAAAAACGCGTGACAATAAATGGGTCCATGGGATGTGAATACGTGTGTTGAGGTAGCGACTAGCGGCACTCAGCCTGAACACAACTTAAAACAGTGTCTGTTGTCTGCAATGGTGCCACACACTCCTACGGCATGCGTTGTTTGTTTGTTCTTTGAATACTTCGATAATTGCTACCTAGTTCATTCGACAACATCGAGATGGAGCTTTCCATGATTGGCATTGACAGTTTGGCACCCAACCCAACTACGATCCTCTCGTCAATGCATTAAACTACTTTATCATTTTCAACATTTCACTTTCTGTGATACCATACTCCTATTTTAAATCTATGTTCACATTACATTTACCTACTTTCTGTTCACATTAGTAATATGGATTTGTAATGTCCATGATATGATACAATTTGAAATGTCCATGGTGAGTTTTCTCCTAGAGTAAATATCTCTCAATTTTCTCTCATATATATATATATATATGTGCGCGCACGCTTATGTGTGTGAAAGTTGAAATAGTTTAGCACATTGTATGTTGAGTCATATATATGACTTCTAACTATAAAATTTCTAACAATTTATATAAAAATAAATAAATTGATCGAACATTCATTTAATCTGATAATGATTTAAATATGAGTTGTTTTTACTGTAAATGATATTTGAAAAAAAATAATCTAAAAGCGTGTTGAAAACTTGTATTGATTTTGTATTATAATTTCAACCTAATAAATATTTAGGTCTCCTTTGGTGTATTATTTTCGATTGGATGAAATGAATATAG
This sequence comes from Nephelium lappaceum, assembly GCA_021234005.1. NCBI lineage: Eukaryota > Viridiplantae > Streptophyta > Magnoliopsida > Sapindales > Sapindaceae > Nephelium > Nephelium lappaceum. The sequence goes on from CM038003.1 coordinate 9,911,946, forward strand.
TATGATTTCTTGTTTGGTGTATTATAAATTGAATTGGATCTGATTAAATTAAAATATTTTTAAGAAAAACAAAATCATTTTAATTTATTTTTGGAAAATAAAAATATTTTCTAATTATAACAAAGTTAATATTAATAGGTTTTAGTAGATAATTTGCTTCAATTGCATCTATTGCATTAAAATTTTATCAACTAAAGAAATGGTTAATTACACAGAAGACCCTAATCTTTGCCAAAACTGCAATCATATTGTCAGTTTATCAATTATTACACATTAGTACATTTAACCGAGTTTGGCTAACACCAAGCTAGTAGAAGACTTAGCATTTCAAGGTCAAAATGGTCGTTTTCCATGTTAAAATTATTTGGTCCAATCATAAGTTGTCACATCATCATACATATTTGAAAATAATTTAAATAATAAAAAATATTAATATTGAAGTTAAAAAATATAAAAAATTAAAAAATGAGACAAAGATCAAACATGAAGACTCTCCGAATTTTCACCAATGGCCTCTCCCATGGTGACGGAGGAGATTGTCTGCTCTGCCACTTCGAGGGAGATCAGGTGTTGTCCTCCTATACAAAGGAGATTGCCTAGATCACCTATAAGATCTTCTCTATAGGGGAGAAGATTTAGGTGGTCTCCTCACGATAATGGAGGAAGTCGATACTGCGGAGAGCTCACAAGTGAAGATTTGATGAGTCTCCTCGCCTAATCTTCACATATGGGTTCGCTTTTGTTTTTTCCTTCTTCAATTTTGCATATTTCTTAATTTAAATATTAATATTATTAATTATTTAAAAATTATTTTTAAATATAAGTGCGATGATATGGCAGCTTAGGATTGGGTTAAGTAATTTTAACATAGAAAAAAAAACCATCTTGCGCTTTAAATATTAAGTTTTCCGTTAGTGTGGTATTAGTTAAACCCGATCAAGGGTACTAATATGTAATGATCGATAGCTGATATTATAGTTGGAGTTTTGGCAAATGCCAGGAATTTTTTTGTAATTAATCCACTAAAAAGCCAAAAATAATTTGAAAATTCAAATCCATCAACTCTGTATATGCTGAAAGTGAAACCCACATTAAATGTGGGTTCATTCATGTCCACTCTTTGTAATATAGAAATCACCAACACTACTGCAGTATGATGTATCCGATGCTGTACAATGCTCATTAAAGTGTTTTCAATTCATTGTAAATTAATTTTTATTTAAAAGATATGGATATTTATAGTCATTTACTAACATTACTAATAAATTATAATCCTTATAGTAGTTATTCAAACCAATATAAATACTATAATTTATTAATGATGTTAATGGTTGGATTAAAGTAGCCAAACCCTTGTAAACAAATATTGTTATGTATTTCTAACATATATCCCTGCTTTATACATTTTAATATTTTCCTATTATTTCTGAAAATTCACATGGAACATAATTTCACTCCATCCAACTAAAATCCAAAATCATTTGGTCTTCTCGGTCTTTTTGGAAAGCTGCAGCAAGATGCATCAATCCTGTCGTATGGCACGTTTCACCATGTGGCACAATTATTATAACGGAGATGCATGTCTGTTTTGATGCACCCACAATTCGCTTTAATGATGTTGTGCGTTCAAGTTCAGATAACCTCAAACCCCAAACTGCAATAATTGAAGACAATAAAATAATTTGTCCATAATTGTCTGCATCATTTAGGGAAGGGAACTAAAAAATTTGTTGATTAAAAAAAAAAAGTTTATATGATATGAAAAACTGAAGCAAAAAGTCAACTTATATAATGGAATAGTTTTTACACTTTCAATAAAATAATGCCCACCTAATTTTTATATGGTTACAATTATGGGGTAATTGAAAAGTTACTAACATCTACTAATTGAGTCATCAATGAGCATACTTAATGTTTTTTCTTTAAATTATAAAGACACACCTAATTTATCATACATCATTTGATTATTTATACAGCTAGTATATTCATTCTCTTACAAAAATAAATATAAAATCGCCTATTATGAAAACTTGTATTATAGCACATTAGCTTTTAGTTGAATATTTTCGAATTAGTCTCATTTGTGCCAATTAAATCTTCAACTGTGGAGAGAGCCAGTAAAATTACTAAGTATGAGGAAATCTCTCTCCTATAGTTCGAATTGTATTTCTAATGATTTATCTTGTTAGATTTCAGTAAACTCCACGCATGATTGGTAATTAGTTTTATTCACAATCATATTTTTAGTAATTTATTTTGATAGGTTTCAACAAACTCTTCATTTAATAAGTGACCTATTAAAAAATATAGAAACTAGTATGGTACAAACGAGAATGTTGGGATGCCCTATGAAGAGTATAACTAAGTGGGGACATGGGTCGAGTCACTTCAGTTTATCAAATCAAAAACCGACTCGACCTAATTTAGGGAGGAAAACTGACCTAAATTGACTAGTGTCAAGTCAGTTTATGTCAATTTCAATAGTTTACCATAAAATCCAAACCAAAATTGAAAAATCAAGATCAACACCACCAATTACTAGTTTACAAAAACAAAATTTTCAATTCATCACCAATACCAGTATCACCAAATCTATGAATTACAAATACATGAGACAAGGAAAATTTTTTTATTTGAAAAAAAAAAAAAAAAAAACCCTTAGATCAATGAGCCATGGATGATTGGTGACAATTGCAAAGAAAAATGGCGATGGATGTGTGAACAGTGGAGATAAAATTAGGGTTTTGCAGGGTCGGTGAGGCTGACGGAGAAGTCGAGGCTAACAACAAGGCCACTAGTGTTGGAGTTGGAGTTGGAGTTGCCGAAGTTGAAGATGATAGGCGGAAGGGCAATGGCAATGACGAACACAAAAATAAGAAGAATTGGAAATGGAAATGGAAGAAGAAGAATAAGAAGAACAAGGGGAAGCGAAAGATGATAAGTGGAGGTCGGTGACAATGGTGAAGGAAGAATGACTACTGGAAGAAATGGAAGTGTTTCGTTTTAACAACTTGGGTTGTGTGTTTGGTTTCAAGTTATGACAGTTAGAATTGTGTTATGTGTTTTAAATAGTTTATATACATATAATTTTTTAAATTAGTTTTCGGTTTCAAGTTGATTTTTTCAACTCAAAAAATAAAAGAATAAGTTTTTGATCTTCAAAACTGATCCAAACTGAAATCAAATTGAAAATCTATATTTTCGAGTTAGTTCGGATTGGGTCGATCCTAGTTTTTTTCCCTACCCCTAGGTATAACAATACACAAGTAGAATCACAAAAGGGAACAAAAGAAAAAAGGATTTTTTTTTTTAAGTAAAAATAGAAAAGGAATTATGTGGGTGTGTAGGTAAACTTTAGCGCCAAAAACCCCCAACTGAAAATCCAATAAAATTCCCTTTTTTGTAATTTTAATCACGTAAAACCCTCGCTCTCTCCGCGTTGTCTTGTCTATTCATCTACCATTCAAACCACACCGAACCCCCAATTCTCCTCTCTCTCTCTCTCTCCATATATCTAATTTGTAATTTCAATAATAATAACAACAGCAATGTTTTTCTCTCTCTAAGTCTCCTCGTCTTCGTAATCTTTGTTTCCCATGTCCTCATACGCAACATCTCCCGCCGTGGCGGAGGAGGCCCACGCGCCTCTCCTCCGCTCCCGTGACGCCACCCCTTCTCCCACCTCCTCCTCCTCCTCATCCTCCTCCTCCTCCTCTTCCCCCGCCCGCTCCGCCACTCTCGCCCTCCTCCTCGGCCGCGCCACCGGCCGTGGCCGTGGACCCTCCATGCTTGTCCGGGAGACGGCGGCGCGTGAGCTTGAGGAGCGGCGCGCCGACTGGGGCTACTCGAAGCCAGTAGTTGCCTTGGACCTGCTCTGGAACACGGCCTTCGTTGTGGTCTCTGTTGTGATGTTGATCGTCTCCCTCAATGAGAAACCCAACACCCCCATTCGGTTATGGATCTGCGGGTGATTCTCAATTCCCCTTTTTTATTGCAATTGTGTTTGTTTTTAAGTGAAGCTAGTTTGAAACAAGTGTGGTTTTTTACAGGTATGCGTTGCAGTGTTTGGTGCATGTGGTGTTGGTGTGGTTTGAGTACAGGAGGAGGAACGCTAGGAGGAGGGCTAGAGATGAGGAGAGGACTGGTGATGCTGGACCTCTCAATAACGATACCGAGGAGGATGATGAGGACGCTGCTGCGGACATTGAGGCTTCAAATCGATCTAGGTGACTTTTGGTTTCATTTTGAGTGTGCACAATTTCGCGAAATCGGAATGTTAATAATCAAGTTTGGTTATTGAGTGCGTGTTTCAGTATGATCTGTGAATTTGTTATTGTGGTACATGTCGAAAAGGTGTTTTGATTCTGCTTGGTTATTTCCCATCAGTTTAGTACTCATGTTTTGGTGGAGTTGAAGCTGAAACTCTGGGAATTTTGACTGGATGAAGTTTTTTATTGCCTACTTTGTGGCTCTATTAATATCTTTGCTGAAGAATCGTATTCATTAGAAGCTATTTTTGGAGATACAAGTGTAAGGAATTGTTGAATGTTGATATAACTGTCTTAGGTCTTAAATGTTGCCGGGAGAACTAAGATAAAATACTAAAATGGTATTATAGGTTGTTTTGAAGATACGGAAGTTTGAAATTTTTGTGGACATGTCAGTGATTTGACAATTTAATTGTCAATGAGTAGCTAGTTTGCTGTATTGTAAATTGTTGGAATCACTATTAGAAAACTTGCAGGAGTTCTCCTCTTCCAATTCTGAACCTTATTTTTTCCTATGAGTTGATAAAGCTTAATTGAATTCTATATGTATAGGAATTATTAAAAGGAATACTTTTTGTGTTCCGTTATCTACATTCCTCTGTTATGCTTTCATTTCCAAATTGATGGCACACTAAAAGGACCATGTTTGGGAAAATGTTTTCGTTTTTCTAAATTGAGTGAAGTTGAATTTTATAGTTCAAAATGAAAATATGAAACTGCAACACAAATATTTATGTTGCCATGATGATGTCATTGCCACACTGACTACAACAACACTCCCTTGGCTGCAGCATTACCGTACTCTGTCATGGTTTTCAACATTAAACTCTGTTGTGTCTTTGTCGTTAATAATATCGATGCCACAAGCTGCATCAATAAAATTATTAACTGCATTGAGTGTGATGCCAAACGTGCTAATTTGATGATTGAGTGTGATGCAAACTATGTTAACTGCATTGCGAATTAGTGTTTTGTCATTATTTTAGTTTCCAATTTCTTGTATTTAGTGGCTCTTCTGCTAGTACATTAGCTGTTTCTTGATGCTTTAGTAACTTGCTTAGAGGTTTATTAAATTACTGACAACCTACTGATTTGATGATGGATAGCAATATCACCAAACGATGTGAATCGGTGAATACAATGGCATCATTCCTCTGGTGGATAGTTGGATTTTATTGGGTAGTCTCTGGTGGTAATTTACTTCTGCATAGTGCACCTCGTTTGTACTGGTATGCTTTCAACCAATCTGCTACTTGACAACATTTTTTGTTATTTGTATGTTCAGAAAAAATTTCTTCTTTTTGGTTGTATCCAAATGGAGAATTCTTCATTTGGATATCTTGCATTTCTACATATACCCTTTATTTTTTCTTTAAAAAAAAGGAAAAAAAGAAAAAAAGAAAAGAAGTTCTGGATTTATGGAGTTCAGTAGTTAAGCTTGTTATTTTATTTTATGGTTTCAGCCCTCGTGGTTATGGCTGTATACTCACAGCCTACATTGGTGATGCATCTTTGTTTCCCTTCTAATTTTCTTATCTATCTAAAGGAGCAGGATAAAATCAAGAGTTAACTAAGATTTGGTTCTCGTTCCATCTTTAAACTGTATTCACAATTTCACAACCTAGCTTTGAGTCTGATTGTTGCCTTGCTCTTATTTGGATGTGGGCATGGGTTTGGTTGGTTGGTTCTGTTTTATGCCTAATTGAACCAAACTGACAAACTTCTGGTTTCCAAAATTTGGAACCAAACTGAACCGTAGTTTAAGAAACTGAACCAAACATGTTTTGTTGGTTCTGTGCAGTTTTTTTTTGTATCGGTTTTGAGCTCTTATGGGCCTGTTGAACTGGATGAGCTGGCTTCTATGCGATATTCTGTAGGTTTCTTGTCAACCAAACACAGCACGTGATTTAAGAGAAGATCATTAGCAAAGTTCACCTAAAATCACAAATTACGAAAAGAGAATGGATGTGTGTATCGATATCACAAAACACAAATTATTAGAAAAAAATAGTAAGGCTCACAGAACAACCATGACTCAAAGAAGTGGAGAACTGTGAATGTCTTCAATTCTTCTTAGGATTGCCCGATCGGAGAGATTTTCTGAGGGGTCGTTGGTTGGAGATGAGAGATGGACAATCGGAGTTGAGAGATGGGCAATTGGAGATGAGAGACGTGGGAGATGAAAATGACAGAGAAGAGAGAGTGTGCAATTGAGTGAAGGAAAGAGTGAAAAAAACAAGAAAAGTGATGTTAGGGTGTTTTTTTTTTCCATTTATATATTGGTTTGCCAGTTGGTTTTTGGGTTGAAGGATCCAAATGGAAACCAAATTGAAATGGATTGGTTCCTTATCTAAGAAACCAAACTAAAGTGAACCTGGATACAAAATTGAATCAAACACTTAATTTGGGCAGTTCAGTGTAGTTCTTGTTTTTATGGCCAGCCCTACTCTTTCTTAATTGTCATATGCATGAAATTGATCTGACTCATAATTCTGGCAGATTGATTAGAAATATATATTTTTTTGATGCTACTGTAGTTTCAAAAAAGATAAAAGGGCTTGCAGATGTCTAATTCTTCATATGTGCAGGTTGGCTGTGGTTTTTCTGGCATTTGATGTGTTCTTTGCCATCTTTTGTGTTGTTTTGGCATGTCTGATCGGGATTGCTCTCTGTTGCTGCTTGCCATGCATTATTGCAATTCTTTATGCTGTTGCAGGACAGGTATGAAGAAAAGAATAAGTATTATAACTGACGCAAAAATGCTAAATATAGATCGCTTTGAAATAGCTTACTAGTGTTGTCTTTTCTTGTCTGAGTGATTAGGAAGGTGCATCAGAAGCTGATCTTAGCATGCTTCCGAAATACAGATTTCAGATAGTGAACAATGATGAAAAGCCCACTGCAGGAGCAGGGAAGATGGTTCCTTTAGAATCAAACAGTGCATACTTGGCAATTGAACGTATAATCTTACCTGAGGATGCAGTAAGTTAATTTTATTATTCTGAAGATGCATAGTTTTGTTACGATCTCATATTTGTTTTTTAGATATGAACAAATTTCATTTGTTCCTTCATAGCTGCAAAATATGTCTTTAACATATGTATGGACAAATTTAAACAGACAGAAATTTAGGGTGGTGTATTTAATCATAACTTTAAAAGACTTTATAGACTTTGTTCAGTGAATAACTTTTGTAAAATTTTATAGATTTCTAATGACTTTACAGATTCATAAAAGACTTTCATAAACTTTTATAAACTCTTTTTTTAAAGACTTTCATTAACTTTGATAGACTATTAAAAGAAATTATGAAAGACTTTCATAAACTTCCACAGACTTTTATAGACTTCCACATACCGTAATAGACTAAACTTTCACTACCTTATAATATAATATGCACTTTATAAGTTAATAAAACTATATTTATCATGTCAATAATGATGAAAAAGTATGGTACCTAAAATAAAAGTAAAGTCATCTCAATAACATAAATTGATAACCAAAACACCAAGTATGTAAAGCATTTCATTATTCATTTTATGTCTTTTATGAAAAATAAAATCTCTAATATCTTATTAATAATCTCAACATCGCTCCATATATCAGCAGCCATAGCAGTCCTCCATTCATTAACATGCTTTCTTTGTTGTTCTTGAATCTCAAGAAATGAGTGAAACTCGTCTCCTTCATTAACTAGTAATGATGACAATGATGAAAATTCGTAGATATTGGGAGGCTTTTATAGATTTTCATTTGCTTCTAAAATAAAAATATATTCATTTGATAAACTCGTGTTAATTATACATTTTGTAAGTTTTATTCCTCTTCTCAATGAAAATATTTTCTTTTGACATAGTGTAGATAAATTGGTGAAAAACAACTATCAAAACTAATGTTTTACAAAATTAAAGCCGGTTAATTTTATAATATTTTGCAAATATCAAAATTGATTCAATACTAATCAAATTAACTAATCAAAAGTAAAAGTTTAAGAAATTTCCCAATGAGTATGTGTGTGTGTATTTTTTTAATTCACAATAAAAGAGAAACAATATATATATGTATATATTTGTGTGTGTGTATTTTTTTTAAAAAAATAAATGAAATATTTTTATTTATGACTATAACTGAGTTTAAGGAGATTCAAATGTGAAAAAGATTGTAAGGTCTGTTTTTTTATAATTAACAATAAAAGTCTACAAAAGTTTTTGAGGGGAGTGAGAGAGAATTTGTGGAGTTCGATTATTATAAATTTAACATTAAAGTCTACCAAAGTCATTAAAATTTAAAATTTCATAAAAATCATTGACATTTTGAATGCCTCATAACTTTTATAAACTCTTAAAAAGTTTTTATTGAATATTTCATAACTTTTACAGACTTTTTAAAAGTCATTAAAAATTTATATTGAATATCATATGACTCTTATAAAGTCTTTAAAAATCTATATTGAATACACCCAAACTTTTAAATTATATAAAAGTTATTAAAAGTTTGGATTGAATACACCTCATTGTATTTAAAGGGTTGTCTGGTGGTTGAGCATTCAATTTCAATGCACAACCTAAATTAAACCAACTCAGTTTTAGGGCAATGTGAGACATATTGCTCCTCGAATATCATTTTTTAGTGCAAGAGATCAAACCAACTAGGCTAATTCCTTGGGGATGTTGGACTAATTCAAATTAAAATTTTTGAACATTTGTTAACATTGTTTCACACTATCTTTCTAATGTTTTGAGAGGACATTATTTCTTACTAATTGCAATTATTAAGCCTTTTATTATACGTTAGTGGTTGATTTTAGAGTGTTAAAGACAGGTTTCAAAGAGATATTTCGTATTTGGGTTGAACATGTTAGGATCTCCATTTTAGAATCTTGAGGAGTTAGTGCAATAAATTGGTTTGGATCTACAAACTCTTCTACTAGACAAAGTCATAATTGTTCCAACATTAAGAAAAAAAATAGAATTAAAACTAAGTAAAGAAGAAGAATTGGGCTAAATGGTTAGGGAGATTTTCTCTAGGGCGAAATTCCTGATGGCAGGTTGTTATTAAGAGTATGTATGGGTATCACTTAAAAGGTGTGATGCAAATTTAAATAGCAAGGGTTCTTATAGAAGTACTTGGAAATCTGTCTTCGAAGAAAACCCTTTATCTAAGAATCATATTTCCTTAAAGGTGGAGAATGGAGAAAAAATCCTCTTTTGGGAAGATAAATAGCGTGGTGAAGAAGCCTTCAAGGTTCTTTATCCTAGATTTATAGGGTGGTTATAACATAATTTCTCCACTTAGTCTAGCATGAGAATTTCATATTTTAACGTGGAGTGGAATTGGGACCTCAATTTCAGGACCTTTAATGATGGAGAAAGTGAACAACTTTCTTCCATGATGGGAGCCCTTGACAACTTCTCACTCAATGAATTGAGAGAAGATAGAAGAGTGTGGAAGCTTGACTCTTTGTTATACTTGGGAATCTTATTTCAAGTGGTTAGTTGGTGATGTCTCTCTAGGGGATTTTAAAAATTTTCTGCTGTTTGGAAGGCAAAAGCTCCTTCAAAGATTCAATTTTTTTTTTTTTGAAACCTCATAGACTCAATTTTTTAATTGGGCAGTAGCTAGTGGAAAAATTAATTTTAGTGAGGTTATGTAAAGAAGATTTCTGAGGTGTCTTCTTTTTGCTTAATGCGTAAGAAGAATGAGAAAGTATCAACCATCTTTTATCTCTTGTGAGGTGGCTTATGATCTTTGGGCTTAATTATTGGAAGAAACAAAAATATCTTGGGCAGCCCCCACCTTCTTGCGTTCAGTTATTTTTGGAAAGAGTCTTTGGTTTCGCTAAAATGTGAAAAGCTAAGGTTCTTTGGCAGTGTGTAGTCCTAGATATACTGTGGGTCATTTAGCAAGAGAGGAACAGAAGAATTTTTGAAGAAAGTTAGAGGATGATTTTAATGGTTTATGGGATTGTATTAAACACTTAGCTTCTTTATGGGATTTCAATAACACTAGACTTTAAGGATGCCTCTGTGTTCTTCATTCATCTTTAGGGCTAGCCGTTGGCTATGAAATTACTTTTTTTTTTATGTTTTGAGGATTGGGTTTTGTTCCACTTTTTGATAGCTGGTTTGATTTGTTCTTGTATTGTCTTTTTTCTTTCTGTCAACTTTTTTTTTGTGGCCTTGTGGAATTCATGTTCACTTTGTTCTACTTTGAATTGTTAATAATATCTGTTTGTTTCCTATCGAAAAATATAGGCAAGAGTTGAGATGGTGAGTTACAGAAATTCCTCGTCTATTATTTTCTCCTGCTCCAACAGTAGTTGCATTAAAAAGCATAAATTATAATAGATATCAACATGCTAAATACAATCCGAGCATGTAGCATATGACAGAGGCTAAGAGGGGGACACATAGGCGCCATTTCCCCCCAAGCAATGAAAATTGTCCATGTAATTTATGTATAGAAGTAAGAGCAACATGCATTGTATACAATAAAATCCAATGGGCCCTTCTCAATAATGTATTGAACATTCCTACTTTACAAATAAACTGGAGTCAGGAGAACCTATTTTATCATGGTTTCACTTTCTTGTACAGCTATACCACACATTATTGATTGTCTAGTCAAATTTATATATTTTATTTATATAAGTATTACAAGTTATAAAACAAATGTGAATACTCTTACAACCAACTGTTTCGCTGTGTTCTTATCACTGTTGCAACAACATTTTTATTCTTTAATGTTGCAAAATACATCGATTTCTAGTCCTTCGGATAGGATTATCTGGATCGTTACAGAACCAAAATTTCTTGGAAATTACAACTTAATTCATATTGATTTTTTTTTCTCCCAAAACTTGATGTATCATTATTTTAGTTAGTTATTGTAAATCTGGAAGCAATTTAGTTGAACATTCAAAAGTTAATACTTTTTTCTGCCTTTTTTGACTTGCGGCAATGGTTGGTAAAGACTAGAACGCAACAATATAACCATCTATTCATATTTCATAGAATAATTGTGTTGATGCTGACTTTCCTACTGTAACCACAACAATGGGAAATTATTTTGAGCTATGGGTATTATTAAAACTAGGCTAAGGCTCTAAGCAACAAAATAAAGATGACATTCTCACAAAGGCTTTTAATCACATGTAAAGAAAGGGAAACACAAAAATTTGGTATAGATTCCAATATAAAATATTTTAGAGATTCTAAAAGAGCAATGAATTCCATTTTGATTCACAAAATTAGTGTTTATTTACCAATTTGTTGTACCATTATTGTAGAGACTTAAATCAGGTTTTGAATAACTTAGTTTTTGAAAATTAGTATACGTGATTTGCGTTAACTTAATAATTAGATTTTTTTTGGCCCCTCTACAACCAAAATCTTGGCTTTACTACTGTATATGAAATGCTTTCATGACTGTTGAGATCTCTGTTATAACCAATACAGTTATTTCTTCTCGTGGACATTCTGCTGCCTACTTATTCTGTACAAGAAGGTCTATTCAGTTGATTTGAGCACTCCTTTTCCTTTTGCTGTAGGAATGTTGTATATGTCTCAGCTCATATGAGGATGGGGCAGAGCTCCATGCTCTCCCCTGCAGTCATCATTTCCATTCTATGTGCATTGTAAAATGGCTTAAGATGAATGCTACATGTCCTCTCTGCAAGTACAATATTCTCAAGGGAAATGAACAAGTATGAAGAAAGGGATGAGGAGGAAATCCAAATGGCTGGGTACGTCCCCTAACACTGTATATATGGAAGAAGCGATGGCGGAGGGAACAAAGCTTCACCAAACTCCTATCTGTAGTACGTGTTACCCATAAATTGAGCTTCATTTTGTGTTGGACTGGCCGTTTGGGTTGTTTTATTCTTCTTGCATCTGTATGAATTATTTCAGGCACGAGTGTGAAATTGGAGCAATTGATCTGCAGGTGTCTTATTTGTGTTTTTTTTTTTCTCTTTAGTTGTCATTAGGATAAGGGAAAATGATTTTATGTATTTTGTATCGGTGTCACTTCTACAGTCCCAAATTATACAGCAATATATTGCTGTGATCGTGGTAAATAGGCATAATGAAATGCATTCGTTTCTTTTCCAAGATTCAATTGTTAAGACTGACTGGCAGTACCGAAGGCAGAGTGTTGACTGCATCTATATGGGGATTGAATGAAGTTTTGGCTCAATTGAAGCTTTGGATATACAGTGTATTTAACCTGTTTTGAGCTTAAAACATGAGCTTTTAGAAGCTCAGGATCATAGACAAGCTCATAAGCGACTGCTGCTGCTGCATACTGCAAAACCTGCCGTCAATATTGGATACTCCGTGGCTCTAAGTTACTATTCTTTTTCTGAACTAGAGGTCTTTTGCACCTCATCCCCAGCACATCAACGCTGCGACCATGGTTGAGTTGCTGTACAAGGAATTAGACCTAGCAACTGGAACTGACCATATCCAATAATATTATACACATACTTTATCAGTGTGTGTTTTGTGTCATTTTAGTGGCCATGAGACCTGAAAACAGATTATCTACAGAACATTGTCTATCTAGTACATTTTAAATTCCTAAACCTTAAGGGAATGTGCCAATTGAGATCCTGTCCAATGGCGTATTCCAATCCAAACACTTGAGATGTTACAAATTGCCTGTATAGTGCGGTACATAATTGAAATCTTACAATGCCTTCTGAACTTAGTTTGAAATAACGACCTTTTTTCAGCGCAAAGATAAACAAATTTAAAACTTGTTTTCCCAATGCTTATACATTCATTAGATGTTTTTCCAACTTTCCTTTGCCTATATTTGGAGTTGGTGAACAGCAAACCGATCACATTATACATGATATAGAGATTAGTAAATCATACTTCAAATCCATTACCTTGGCTGCAGAATCTATTAGAAGGCAATTTTTTTTCCGCTATAAAGAGTAAACATTGAATATTCTTGCAAAAATATTCAATCCATTTGACGCATTGAAGTTTATATTAATATATTAAATGTTTGTTGCTGCTGTCTAAGTTTGTTTATCTCAACTCGCTATAAATTGTTCCTACCATCGAAGAATAATACCTATCATTATAACTGCAGAAAACATAATTAAACCAGTCCATTACCTTTACTGCATTATCTGTATACATCATTCTCTAAGTTATTTTATTACTGAAGCATTGGATTCTAAGTAAAGGGTACCAAAAAGGAAAAATGAAAGCTTTTAAAATTAAATAGAAGTAAAATTCTTGAAAAATTATCAACCCCTATAATAACTACCCATAACCTAGACTACTCCAATATAGTAGTTAGCAAAATCTCTGATAGGTTACATCCTTGTAACATGTTTTGTGGATTTATGAGACTAATTGTTACATCATCAAATATAACGTTAGTTTGGCATCGGTTTTCACCAACAACTTCAGAAACTTTGGAAGGTAAAACATTTCCTGTTAAAGAGTTCTCAACAGGCAACGCGCAAATTCAGCATGCAGTGCATGGCTTCCCTGCATTAGTAAAATTTCAGTTAGCAACTTGACAGAATGTCTTGAAATGACAATCCTGCAATCTCATGTAATTACAGTCATGAGAAATAACTTTCCTATATCATCTTCTAAATCAGAGAACCAATTGAACCAGAAACAAGATTAATTAAATATGTTTGTGTTCATGCTCTTGTTTTATAACAAAGTCATTTTCAGATTCATACGTGTAATAGTTCTATCCATACATATCTGCTAAAGAGATTATGTATCAGCAATTAAATTAACCAATCACAAACGCCCAGAAAGAAGAAAAAGTTAAGAAAGCAAAAACTCATGCCTTGAAAGCAACAATGTGGGCCACAGGAAGCCCTTGACTGCCTCTGCATGCAAACAGGGACAGGTCTCCCACAAGATCTAAGACTTTATGCCGACAGGGTTCATCATGGAAATGCAACGGTGGGTTTAACCAACCTTCACTGGCACTGAAGAAAAGAAAAATTAGAGTATTTAATAAAAATATGGGGAAGATTACTGATTTTTTGGGTTTGATGTTCTATATATACATTCATGTGTAGAAGGTTAATAATTTATTGAAATCCCTACAATTCTCTGTATCCTTGAATCAGAACCTAGTGGCTAGTAGATATTAAACATCCTCCTTCATCAAGACCAAAAAGAAAAAAAGAGTATATTTTCTACATGCTTCAAAGCATGTTGAGGCAGCAATAGTCTGAAATTGGATCCAAGTTTCATTTCAACCCAACCTCCATTTGCAACCAAAACTCATGTAGTTACATATATCAGATAGGTTCAATTTAAATCCAGCATATGCCGCAACTTTGAGTTCTACCCATAAATTCATGTGCAATTGTATCTTACATAACAATGATTGATTTCCCAAAACACTCATAGAGCAGTCTGGAACATCTTTTCTTATGACAGGACATTAAAACAAACTATTACACATTATTATCAACTTACTTGTTTAACAGGCATCATTATAAAACAGGCATTTAGTTACTCACAAATTGTTTAGAAGGCCTGGGCTTACAACAAATATAGATATAGTGAAGCAGTTATTACATAATAAATACTCAGTCTTTAGTGCCATTATTTGTCAAAATTATGTGGTTTTCCAACACATAATTGTTGGACTACAGCGCATTTGTGAACCATTAATCATTTACAAACAAATGAAGCATCTCACCTACAGACAATGGCATTGTCCAATGATCCCCCTTTAATTAGTCCTAAATTGCGCATATATTCCACCTGAAAGGATTTCCCGCATGGGTTCAGTGTTGGCAGCATAAAATCAGTAATACACAACTAAAGCAATGTCCACAAAAGCACTTCTTCCTGTTAGGGATATGATTAACCATATTAAAGAAGAATCACTATCGATAACAGATTTATTGCCTAATCTTATAGACTCCTATATGAGCCATTCATACAAAATAAAACATCCATCCAGATTAATTTCTGTCGGTAAAACAAATATAGCTAACAGTTCTACTGCCTTTATCTTCAAGCTGACTAGAAATGTTAAAATTTTCATTCAGTTTCATAAAAGTAGCAGTATGTTCTATAAGGAAAAACATGAATAACCAACCAAACTGTCTTTTGTTGAAATACATTATGGCTAAGTTGAATACGATCATCGGATATTTTAAACTATCATCATCCCTAACATTTGAGCTTACAAAACATGTACACGGACAATAATTAACCTCTAGCATGTCCCCTCAAATACTTAAAGAGAAAAACCAAAGTACTTTTAAGACCGCAAAAATGAAGAAAAGGACAGTCCAAGTTGAGTTTATATATCAACCTTACCTCTTAATGAATTAAGTTTCATGATTGGGAAATCTCTAATTTCTTTAACATTAGGGAACTTACCATTGACATAGCTCACTACTGTGGTAACATCCATAACATAACTCATGTGATACACATAAACATGCACTTCTAAAAAATAATATAATTTCCAACTTTTACATTATATAACATAAAGATTACCAAAAATGCTACTAATTTGATATTAAAACAAGGTTAACAGTAGAGAGAGAGAGAGAGAGAGAGAGAGAGAGAGAGAGGACAGAGACCTCCTCATAAATGCAAAAAGTTCTTGAAGAAGCAATATGCTTCTCATAAAAAGAGTCATCCAAAGGAGCTGAAGAAAACCATTGGCGGCCAATAGCAGGGACCTAAACAACAAAAAGGAGAAAATTGCATGGATCACAAGAGACCCTTGGCACCTCACATGTAAGAAAAAGCAATCCAGACATTGTATTATAATTACTCAAACGTAAGCATAAATCTATCAACACACCCCTAACATATATACCAAGTACAAGTGCTTTCCAAACATTATGAAAGGCGTTCAGAAAATAACAACACAGCTTAAGTAAACACCTGAGGAAAATCAATTCCATATGTAATTTGAAGCTTCGGAGAGGGGAAAGCAGCAACAAAAGAATCATTTTTCCACACATGTACTGGTTCATTTAAATACGGCGCAACTTTGTCAGCAGTCTTGCCACATGGATCCAAGGCCTCCCTCAGCCCAACCTCCTCTATGGCCTCCACCCACGTACTCGCTGACCCATCCAAAATAGGAACCTGTCTCACTTAATCATCACCATAATTAATCTCTCTAATTCCTCAATATTGATTAAGTTCAGTGCGTCCCAACTACTTTTAAATTATCTTAGTCAAATTAATAGTCCTAACAATTTAAAAGTCAGGACAAATTGTCGATAGAAGCTCTGAGTATCAGCATAACAGTCAACGACGCACTAACCTCGACCTCTTGGCTGTTGGAATGTGAATTTAAAATCTGAATTCTGCAATTATCAACAGCCTTGGCCTCCAAAGCGGAGAGCAGGTGCTCGACAGTACATATACTAAATCCATCCTTGGAAAGCGTGGTACACAAGGAAGAATCTTTGGCGAAGTGGATGGAAGCTGGAATCAATTGGGACCGATACTCGAAAAACCTGCCTTGACCAGCCTCCTCCGGCCATATCCTCACAGTCGAAACCTCTCCTGAGTGGAGACTGATGCCAGTCCTCTCAATGCATCCCGCTAGCGTTTGCTGGATCCTACCCGTCTGTAATCATAACACAATCGTGTATATCAAAATGAAAGCAAAACAGACAAGACAACAGAGAGAGTGCGTGTTTGTGTGCGTGTGTGTGTGTGTGTACGGGTTTCCAGGAGATGATGGTGGAGGACTTGAGAGCGTTGAAGGCGGCTGACAGAGTCATGTGAGAGGGAGTGAGGTTGCTGCTGCCACGAAACAGGGTGAGGTCCAAAACACTGTGGTTCTGAGAATTCAGCGGCTCTGCATTTTGGCGGTATCGAGTTTTTGGACTCGATTCCCGCGAAATTACAGTGTCCCTTCCTTCATTCCCTTTTCTTTTATGCGGCATTATTTTTTGTCTCGTGTTCAACGCTTTACACGTTACCTATTCCCTATTGGTCTCCTATGTTCCACGGTTTCTAATTTGTACCTCCACGGTCTTATTTTAGCCCTGACTTTATCTATAATTGTTCTCAATCCTAAATTATTGATTTTTTTTTTTTAAAGAAATTATTGAGTCAGCTACACTAACATTTCCCCTTATGGTTGACTGGCGGTTGATCATTAATAGTCAACAAAATTTTCTCTATTTGTTGAACAAAAATGTAGTGAGACAGTTTCATAAAAAATTTTCTTCTAAGTATTAATCAATGGTTGATCATCATTATTGTAGAGGTTTGAATTTCAATAACATTACTAAATAATAATAATTTCGAATCATTTAATTCAATAAGAAGTCAATAATTCAAAATATGAAATATCAATTAATAATGGATTATGAATCGCTATTAACTTGAAAATTTGAAATATTAATTAATAATGAATTAAGTTTTCATATTAAATTGGAAATTATAAAGTACCAATATAAAAAGGGGTTTTATTTTGGGAATTGGATAACACTAATAAGACAACATTTTTCTTTGATCGTTCATGAGAAGAAAAACTAAGTTTTCTTATGTGAAAAAAAAAAAATGAACAAGTGATTCTTCTACATTCATGCCTATACATAGTTTTGTTTTTGGTAAAAAGTCATAACAAGGTAGATTGAGTGGTGAAAAATGTGAAAAACAAGAGGGATCAATTCAAATCATGTGTCAAGCCGAGATTAGATCTTGAATATTTTGAAATGTTGAATTATCATAACTAGTAGTCTAGTGCAAATTAGACATGTTTTTAATAGAAGAATTTTTGAAATCCATGTTTCTATATTAACCAAAATTTAATTTTTCCTCGTTCACCTAATCTTTAGATAATGATGAGAGATACTCCTTAAGATATTGGGGACATTGGGACAAAGCGTTTTGTAATAGGTTTGGCACACCTCTATGAGCTCTTTAGTGTGATAGGCCCCAAGATGAGATATAATACTTGAACTTATAAGACAAATATATATATAGGGGTTGTTAATGGGTTTGTCGCACTAAGACCCTTTGACATGTGGATTGGTTGAATAATGACAAACACTTTGAAAAGTAAATATGACAAAATTTATATAGAAGTAGTAGAGATTGAAGTGTACTTCTCTTTTTTGTTTAATGGAGATCTTTGTGGAAGGATGACTTAAGGGTTTCTTGGTTCCCTTCGACTATAAGAGCCTGCAATGGCTTTTTTAGGATTTCTAACATTTGGCTTAGATGATATGGACCTTTAATGGCTTAGAGGATAGATTTGAATTTTTTGGATCTTTAGAAATAGGATGTAGTTTTCTTATCAAGTAAGGTTGTGTTTGTTGCGCGGATTAGGACTGAGATTGGATTACTTTTTGGTCCATACCCATGTTTGGTGCTTCCACTCACCCTTTACTAATTTAACTCATCACTAATTTATCCCACTAGTTTGGGATAAAACTAACCCACCAATCACATAAGTTAAAATAATCCCATTACTTACTCCTTTTTCGATGTCTCGCCTTTGCCTTCGCCTTCATCACCGCCACCTCCTCTCCCTATCCCTCTCTTTCCTTTCCCTATCCCTCCGTGCTCTAGTACTACTCCTTCTCACTCACCTCTCTCTCATTTTGTTTCATCTCTGTCACAGTTTCTGCGCTCATCGATCTTTTTCTTCAACTCTCTGTCGCAGTTTCTAATTTTGCCCATCTTCGTCTTGATCTCTGAGCAGTTTTTGTGGTTTCTTTGACATTGTCGATCATCATTCTTCTTTAACATCTTCTTCGACGTCGTAGATCACTAGTGGAGGAGAGTGGTAATAGAGAGGTAAGCGAAAGTGGTAGTTGTGGAGCCAAGTTTGACTAGTCTTAGTCTATAAAATTTGTAAAAAAAGCCCTAAAAATTGCTTTAAAATTCAAATTTGTGCTCATTATTTTTAATCTTATTCTACGTTTCATCAAACATGGGATAACATCCAATTAAATCTTACTCATCCCATCCAAGCTAATTCTATGCAAATTATTCAATCTTATCCCGAGCACCAAACAAGGTATAAGAGTTGTAACCTTCTAACCAACCATGAGCTATTTATATGAATATAGGTAATGAAAATATGGCTTAAGAAGGTTAAAAGAGGTTAAGTTTCGTTGGACTGCAAATGAGAACTTCGTGAAAGAACTTTTTAGATTTCTTAGGGTTCGTTTCGTAAAATGTGACTTACCCCATTCCATTGTAGAAAATATGTATTTATAGTCCATTTGATTAGGTTTGGTAACTCCACATCTACCTACTTAGTGGCATATCTTCCCTTTACTTCCGTTTGAGCATATTTAGATCATTTCAGATATAAATAAACTTATTTATCCCTTCTACACCATGTGTCAGCATCTTCTCTAGTCTTGAAGGATCTTTATTAACAAGCTCCCACATGGCACATTTTAGTTCCTTTTTCTCTTCTATTGCTTTAGTTCTTTGTAATGCATGAGATGCCTGTTGAGCAAGTAAGGCGATTAACATGTCGATACCATGATTCAAGTTTGAATTCAAATGTTTGTCCATGTTCATGTGATCATGGGTCTACTTTCTCTTCTTAATGTCTTAACCCATCTTTTCAGCACCCGAGGGAATGAATCTAATAGTAATGGAGCTTATTTATCTCGAGCCACAAGCTCCTTTGGCGGTGATTTCCTTAAGTAAGTGGTACTTTGATGGTGACTCCCTTTAATGGCAATCCCTCTCGTGGTGACTCCTTTTGGTGATCTTAACCCTTTACAACCATTCGTCCTTCTCTTGTCACAATTGCTTGAAAGTCACTATTGAATCACTTTCTCCCAAACACTAGTTATGATTTAATTGAAAGTCTATTGATACCAACGGTAAGACATATATTAGGACCTATTGAAATTAATAATCATGTGCACTTTGAGTTCGAACCTCAATCACATGCGTAAAGAGAATTATATATTAATCATTTAAGTTATGAAAGAATGTGACTTTGATATATAAACGTTACTTTTTATTTAAATATAATACATTTTTCATAATCTCTTTTACACAAGTAAAGTGGAATTAATTCAAATAATTGACTGAAAATGGATTATTTTACATAAATGGCAATTTACAATTACTATTTAAAATCATAATTTTTTTTTGAAACTTATTTAAAATATTAATTGATTCAAATCAAAATAATAAAAAAAGATATATTTTTTATTAATTTCAATTTCAACCGGATTGCGCCTCCAAACGGTTCTTCGAGCGTGTAGAAAATGAAATTTTAGCTTAATTTGCCCGCCACTCACAAAACCCCTCCCCAAAACCCTATTTTATCCCTACGCACTCCTCCTCACTCCCCAAAATTTCCCTTTCTTCAGCTTCCGTATACACTGCCTGGAAACCCTAGCTTGTGATCAAGAAGGTCTGATTCTCGCGATTCTAGGGCTTTTCCTGTTCGTGTACGAACAACATGTCGTGGGAGGAGGAGGTTGTGATGCGCGACGTCACGAATGCCGGCCTGGTTGTGAGTGACCGCATTGGACGCGAAGCTGCCTCTCAGCTCGACGTCGAAGAAGCGCTCGAAGCTTCCAGATACGCCAGCCATCCCTACACCACCCAACCTAGAGAGGTACATTGTTCTCCAAATTCAATCACTAATACTACACTCATGTTTGCTTTACGAGAAGATTCAATTTAAAAAAAAAACAGAAAAAAATTGGCTTTTGCAGTTCTATCTTTTGAGTTAGGTTTTTTTTAAATCAATTGTGGATCTGTCAATCTGTACTTCACTAGGTGTTAATGTGAAATTAAGCGATTTCGTTTTAGGATTATAGAGGAACTATCTGGTAGGAGACGTTGATATTGTTTTGATGTGGTTTAACAATTTCATTGCAGTGGCCTCCGCTGGTTGAGGTGGCGGATACCTGGGACTTGCCTACAGTGCTTGTAGAGAGGTATAATGCTGCTGGTGGTGAAGGGAATGCCTTATGTGGAATATTTCCAGAGATACGCCGAGCATGGGCATCCGTTGATAATTCTTTGTTTCTTTGGCGTTTTGACAAGTGGTAACATTATTTATGTCTTAATTTAATGTTTATAAATGATTACTCGTGTCATATTATTGTATTGTAGTTATTTATCATTAGTCTGTAGTTTTGGTTGAACTATGAAAACTATGTCTTACTTTGCTATATTGAATTTCCTTAGCAGGATTTCCTTTAGAGAATACAAAGAAGGCACAAATCTCGTAATAAAGTTTATGGGCAGTATTTCATACACTGAAATGAATGAATGCTAATTTCCCTTTAAGACAGTTGTGTTTAGATAGATAGATTGTGTGTGTGTGTGTGTGTGAGAATAAGGCACTTTTTGAGTTTGATAATTGCTGTGGTGGGTACTCCGTGTCTGTGTCTGCAACTCATGGCATGTTGAAATGATTTCAATTTTGTAACCTGTGTATTGGAAAGTTTATGATTTGGTCTATTGCAGGCTGCATTTTTTTTTGATGCATCTATCTAGATGAACAATTGACGAAGAGGTTGTTGTTGGTGGTATTGTTGAATTTGTTGCATTATGGTGCTTATCTTGGTTGTATGGTTTGTTAGATATTCTTCTCCTCTGGTTTTCTTAAGATGCTGAAAGGAGTGATAAAATGATTCCATCTCTATATAGTCATTTTTTAGTCTAATGTTATCTTTATGTTCAGGGACGGTCAATGTCCTGAATACACTGGAGAGGAACAAGTTATTTGTGCTGTCGGCCTTGCCAAATCTAAACCTGGCATATTTGTTGAAGCTATTCAATACCTTATGATTTTAGCAACACCTGTTGAGGTAGTTACACTGATTCTCTTTTACTATATTGTTAAAATGCTATGCTAGTAACGATGTTTGAGTTTAAAATTCTGTTATATATGTGTAGAAAAGTAGCATTCTACAGCATTGAAATGATGATATGAGATGTTGAACTGCACATGGTCCTAGAAAGAGTATACAAAAATGCATGTTAGGTAATCATATAATGGGACTGGTTAAGAAACTATTACTTGCTGTGATAATTCGTCCTGTTTCATTATCTACTGATGCCAAGGGAATTTCTATATTATTATAATGATGTCATTGTTTGATTTAATTGTCTGAGCTGAGTAAGCTTGTCTTTGTAAAAGCAAATAAGGATGCCTTTGCTTGCCCTCGGACATGATCAGGTTCATAGCTATAGATTGATATGTAGTTGCTCTCTCGTCAGTGTAATGCTGTTGTAATGAATATTTTGAATTTTTCTTAATGAACTAGGCTACAAATGCCAAATTGGAATTACTGTGGTATATCATATGAATGCAACTGCCAGAACACTTTGAACGTTTTCTGATTTAATTTCTTGGTAGAGTTTGTTTTCCCTAGTAACTTAGTTTCTTGTGGTCATGGCTTATGCTCTTTCCCAAATTCTTTGAAGAATTTGGGAGGTTTTTATTATTTCTTGTTAGAATTTTAATTGTTCCAAGTAGTTCTTATGACCTTCACATCATGATTTCCATCAATTAGAATATTAAATATTGTTGGTCTTCCCATATTACATCATTTTCACTTTTTTCAATGTGCTGCTGAGTTGGTTTCTTCCAAATTTGTGATAATTATTACATTAGTTTTTTTTTTTTTTTTGGGTTTCTTATCTGCTATTTCCTTTTATCAGTTGGTTCTTGTAGGAGTATGCTGCTCTGCAGGAGGTGATGGTTCAGATCCTTATGCAGAGATTTCACTGCAGCCTTTGCCAGAGTATACAGTACCATCCGACGGCGTTACCATGACTTGTATAACATGTACTGATAAGGGGCGTATTTTCATGGCAGGCCGTGATGGCCACATTTATGAGCTGCAATACACTACGGGTTCAGGATGGTATAAGCGATGCCGTAAAGTTTGTCTTACTGCAGGTGTTGGAAGTGTCATTTCAAGGTATGTTGTAATATTCAATGCTGAAGGGTTAAATATGGCATTTAAGTCACCTGCTATCCCATGGTGATAGCAGAAGCAAATTTTAGCTTGCAAGTTTGTATTGCACTTCAAATTGGAAGTGCAACTGATGATGTTGGACACTGTTAATTGTTGTGTTTTCAGTTTTAGATTTGTTAATGTCAGTATAATGTTTTTACTTAGGAGTGTTCTTCTTTCATCAAATTTTATAGAATTGAGATTTTGCAGTAATGTATGTCAAAGTTAATCATACTTTATGTTTTCTAGGTGGATTGTGCCTAATGTATTTAAATTTGGAGCTGTTGATGCCATTGTTGAAATGGTTTTTGATAATGAAAGACAAATATTGTATGCACGATCTGAGGAGATGAAACTTCAGGTTTTTGTTCTGGGGCCAAGTGGAGATGGTCCACTAAAGAAAGTGGCTGAAGAAAGGAATCTATTCAATCATAGGGATGCACATTATGCAGGTAGACCATCAACAGGACCAAGAGCCCCAAATCGATCTGTAAAGCCATCAATAGTTTGCATTTCACCATTATCCACTCTTGAGTCAAAGTGGTTGCACCTTGTTGCTGTTTTGTCTGATGGAAGAAGGATGTACCTTTCCACTTCGTCATCTAGTGGTAGTAATGGCACTATTGGAGGTTTGAATGGATTCAACAATCACCATCATAGGCCCAGCTGTTTAAAGGTTGTAACAACTAGGCCTTCTCCTCCTTTGGGGGTAGGTGGAGGGCTTGGTTTTGGAGCTATGTCTCTTGCAGGTAGAAGTCAGAATGAGGATCTCTCATTGAAGGTTGAAGCAGCATATTATTCTGCTGGGACCCTTGTCCTATCTGATGCATCTCCCCCAACCATGTCTTCCCTTCTTATTGTAAGCAAGGATTCAAGCTCACAATCATCTTTGACAGGCAGTTTGGGAACAAGTGCTCGAGTTTCTCGAGCACTAAGGGAATCTGTGTCATCTTTACCTGTTGAAGGTCGAATGCTTTCTGTGGCGGATGTTCTACCATTGCCAGACACTGCTGCCACTGTTCAGTCTCTATACTCAGAACTAGAGTTTTGCAGACTTGAAAGTTTAGGGGAGTCTTGTGAAAAGGCGTGTGGAAAACTTTGGGCAAGAGGTGACCTATCAACCCAACATATACTGCCTAGAAGGAGAATTGTCATTTTTAGTACCATGGGCATGATGGAAGTAGTTTTCAACAGGCCTGTAGATATTCTAAGAAGGTTGTTTGAGTCCAACTCTCCAAGATCAATCTTAGAAGATTTTTTCAACCGTTTTGGAGCTGGTGAAGCAGCTGCAATGTGTTTGATGCTAGCTGCAAGGATAGTTCATTCTGAAAATCTTATAAGCAATGTTGTTGCCGAGAAGGCTGCTGAAGCTTTTGAGGACCCAAGACTTGTTGGAATGCCACAACTTGAAGGTAGTAATGCATTGGCTAACACTAGAACTGCAGCAGGGGGATTCAGCATGGGGCAGGTTGTCCATGAGGCTGAGCCTGTATTTTCTGGTGCACATGAAGGGCTGTGCTTGTGCTCATCAAGGTTGCTTTTTCCCATTTGGGAACTTCCTGTAATGGTCACAAAGGGGGGTGTAGGCTCATATGATTCAATGTCAGAAAATGGAGTAGTTGCATGCAGACTTTCTGCTGAGGCTATGCAAGTCCTAGAAAACAAGATTCGTTCCCTGGAGAAATTCTTAAGGTCTATAAGGAACCAGAGAAGGGGCCTTTATGGCTGTGTAGCTGGTTTTGGAGACTTGACTGGTTCTATTTTGTATGCAACTGGTTCAGAATTAGGTGGTGACAGGAGTATGGTTAGAAACTTATTCGGTGCTTACTCACGGAATGTTGAGTCTAATGGTGTTGGTACATCAAATAAAAGACAGCGATTGCCATATAGTCCTGCTGAATTGGCTGCAATGGAGGTGCGGTGAAGTAGCCTGATTCACTTCATTTCTTTGGTACTTTCCTTTTTTCATTTTCTGTGCCAACTTACTGTTCTGCTGTGCTGCAGGTGAGGGCAATGGAATGTATAAGGCAGTTGCTTCTTAGATCTGCCGAAGCCTTGTTTCTGCTCCAGCTTCTTTCTCAGCATCACGTGACACGCTTGGTTCAAGGGTTTGATACTAGTCTATGGCAGGAATTGGTTCAGCTGACATTTTGTCAACTAGTTTGTTCTGAGGAGGGTGACCGGCTTGCTACAAGGCTTATTTCTTCCTTAATGGAGGTAATGGGATTTTATTTGGAACAAGTAGAATTTCCATTTTATTTGAGCTGTTAGTTAGACTATAAAACTTGTTCTATGAGCCCAAGTGTTTCTAGTTTTCTTTGGTTTTATTTGTTATTGCTGTCCTCCATTCTAAATAATTAGCGTTTAACTCATCTCATTTATGTTATTCATTTCTCCAGTATTATACTGGCCCTGATGGCAGGGGAACAGTTGATGATATTAGTGCAAGATTACGAGAGGGATGCCCAAGTTATTTCAAAGAATCTGATTACAAATTCTTTTTAGCTGTGGAATATCTTGAAAGAGCTGCTGTAACTCCAGATTCTGAGGAGAAAGAGAATCTTGCAAGAGAAGCTTTCAATTTCTTGAGCAAAGTTCCAGAATCTGCAGATTTGCAAACTGTTTGCAAACGATTTGAGGACTTAAGGTCAGTTATTGATCAAGTCCATGGCTAAATCTGATGCTGTTCACTTTGCATATGCCTGAATTAGATTGCCATATTTTTTGTTTGTGCAGATTTTATGAAGCTGTGGTTTGCTTACCTCTGCAGAAGGCACAGGCTCTTGACCCTGCTGGTGATGCCTCCAATGATCAAATTGATGCTGCAACCAGAGAACATGCACTTGCTCAGCGTGAACAGTGTTATGAGATAATAACTAGTGCTTTGCGTTCTCTGAAAGGTGACTCTTCACAGAGAGAATTTGGGTCTCCTGTCAGGCCTGCTATGCGATCTAGCATTGATCATGTCTCAAGGAAAAAATACATAAGCCAGATTGTTCAGCTTGGTGTACAGTCACCTGATAGATTATTTCATGAGTACCTCTACAGAACTATGATTGATTTGGGTCTTGAAGATGAGCTGTTGGAGTTTGGAGGTCCTGATTTGGTGCCTTTTCTTCAAAATGCCGGTCGTGAGCCCCTACAAGAGGTTTGGTTTATTTCAATTGTGGGTTTTGTTCCCTCCTTTTTTTTTTTTTTTTTTTGAAGAAGAAGATTTTTGTTCCCTATTTGATTGTACGTAAAGGCTATATAAATGGTTAAATCAACTGAAGGTGTCAAATTAAAATTAAAATTGCTGCTTGTAAGCTGTACTAATTGGTTGATTACTTGAAATGTTAAGATTATATTTCATCAAAATCTGCACTGGTCGTGTTCTTACTTTAGAGTTATCTGTCTTGTAGGTTAGAGCTGTTTCTGGAATAACTTCAGTGAGTTCTCTGATGAGTCAAGCGGGAGCGGCTATCCCATCTAAAGAAGCTAAATACTTAGGTCTTTTGGCACGATATTATGTCTTGAAACGACAGCATTTACTTGCGGCTCATGTATTGTTAAGGCTTGCTGAAAGACGGTCAACCGATGCAAAGGATGTTCCCACTCTTGATCAGAGGTATGCTGTTTATTTTCAAACTTCTCCTAGTTACTACCATTCCAAATTTTCCAAGGACTTTGTGTTTTTCTGGGGCAAACAATATGCTTGGTTCGCAATGGTGACTAGCTTGGGAAGACCAAATTGACAAAGTCAACTCCAACTTGAACCAAACTTTTGGCATTTGTCATCCAGAATGCAACATATATATAGCCAGAAACTGACTGAGTCAGATTGGGTTGGGGGATTTTATTGCTATAACAGTTGCTTTTGTTCTGACCTTATTTAACACATGCATAACCAGAAACCAATTGAGTCAGGTTGGGTTGGGGGATTTTATTGCTAAAACAGTTGCACCATCCGGACAGATCATTCCATTGCTTGAGTTATAATCGTGGAAATAGACAAGTGGCATGTATAAACTCATATGCTGAGCACAGTAGGACACATATTGTTATCATAAACTGAGATTTGATAGTGTTCAGACACTTAACTAGACATGCTCTGGAGCTGATTCGACTTCGGGATTTTCATTCTCCATTTCCAGTAATGGGATTTGGTCAAGTTAAACAATCCAAACCAAGTCGATATTATGTATATATGGTTTTGTATTTGAGTTTTCATCTCTTCCCCGTAGCAGGTTTTATCTAATAAATGTTTCCATTTTGTGACCATCAGGCGTCAATACCTAAGCAATGCAGTTCTACAGGCCAAGAATGCAAGTAACAGTGATGGCCTTTTGGGTTCTACCCGGGGTGCTTTCGACAATGAATTGCTAGATTTACTTGAAGGGAAGCTTGCTGTTCTTCGGTTTCAAATAAAAATCAAAGAGGAACTGGAAGCCATGGCTTCTAGGTTAGAGCCACCAGTTGACATGTCTGAGTCTGCTCAAAATGGTTTGGCCCCTGATGTCAATTTTACAACTGATGCCAATTTGGCAAACACTGCTAGAGAAAAGGCCAAAGAGCTATCATTAGATTTAAAGAGCATCACTCAACTATATAATGAATATGCAGTTCCATTTGAACTTTGGGAGGTATATACTTTCTTCTCCATTCTCACTTCAATCTATCATTGCATGATTATCTTGCGACATTAATTCTTTGCTCTTTTGTTACTGTTTTCAGATATGTCTGGAAATGCTGTATTTCGCAAATTATTCTGGTGATGCTGATAGTAGCATCGTAAGAGAAACCTGGGCGAGACTTATCGATCAAGCCCTTTCAAGAGGTGGCATTGCTGAAGCTTGTTCAGTACTGAAGAGGGTTGGATCCAATACATATCCTGGGGATGGAGCTGTTTTACCTCTGGATACTCTATGTCTTCACCTTGAGAAGGCTGCACTGGTATATTTTCCACTTTGGTTTATCTTCAAGACACATTTATCTCATCAATGTATAATGCAAACTAGTTGGTGTAGGTATAAATTTCTCAAATTTGGTTTATTTTGTTGCAAATATTGCTTGGAACGTGTGTGGTTGCTTTCATTTCTCATATTTGTTTTTAATGATCACATTATTTTCTTTTCCTGAATATAAAAAATGTTTTTGTAGGAGAGATTGGAATCTGGGGTTGAAGCTGTTGGAGATGAAGATGTAGCGAGGGCTCTCCTGGCTGCTTGCAAAGGAGCAGCTGAACCTGTATTGAACACTTATGATCAATTATTGTCAAGTGGAGCTATTTTGCCATCACCAAACCTCAGGATACGTCTTCTTCGATCTGTGCTTGCGGTGCTTCGGGAGTGGGCAATGTCTGTGTTTGCACAGAGAATGGGTACAAGTACTACCGGAGCTTCTTTAATATTAGGTGGAACATTTTCACTGGAGCAAACGACAATCATCAACCAAGGGATCCGTGATAAGATCACCAGTGCAGCAAACAGGTCAAATTCTTATATGGACGCTATCTTTGTTACTCCTGCTTTTTTCCTCTGAGATGTAATTCGATTGAATTTGTGTTAGCAGGTATATGACCGAGGTACGGAGACTGACTCTTCCACAGAGCCGGACTGAGGCTGTTTACCGAGGATTTCGAGAACTCGAAGAGTCTCTAATAAACCCTTATTCCTTTGACCGATTTTAATCGTTTCTTGTTTCGTGTAATATTAGATTAAATAATTTTTTTTTTCTCTTTTGTAGCATGAGTTTTGCAAATAAAAATCTCACAGGTTCAATGTTGGATGGTGTTCATGTAACATTAACGCTTAAAAGTCAGCCATCCAAATGTAATGTTTGTAGTTCTTGACGGAAAGCATACCAGTCTCATGGTTTGTTGAGGCCTTAATTTCATGACAAATGCTCTATCAGTCGCCACTCACTCTCAAATATGATTACACTTTGTTGTGGCCTGATATCGAGTGGTTTTGAACACTTAGCATGTGATATTCAAATTCACTTTATCGAAGCATGGGCACTAGTGAAGAGAAAGAACATCTAGAATCACCCTTTTAAATTATATAAAGAAATCAGATTGTATTTAATTGATTGGAGCACAGAGATGATAAAATTATCCGCGGATACGTATAACCATAGAGATGTGAACCATATAAATGGGAATGAAAACTACTAAATTGAGGTTGGAATTGGGATAGATATAGTTTTTATATTTATTTGGATAATAGTTGATATTCAACAAATAGTGTTAAACTTTTCTATTCTACTTTAAATGATGGACAATTAATATGGTCATATTATTATAATTTTTAACTTTAAACTCTAATTTTTTATTCTATTCAGTTTATGAAAACCATAAAAAGACGATTTTATCCTTGAAGTTCTTTATTGAGTTAAAACAGTACCTTTTTATCTCTTGACTTTTTAAGATCTTATAATTGTGACTTGACAATGAAATCAAGTTGGTCACTTACAAAAATTTTTTATTTTTAAAAAAGATAAATTAAATTGGTATTCAATAATTTTCAACACTAATTAGTTCTTAACAAAGAATAAACCTAGCAATAATGTAAACAAATTTTAAAAAGAGCTGAAAAAATCGAACCCCTGAAACCCCTAAGAGCTGGTGTGTTATTTAAGTTTGGTTTTGATAACATACTTTTGAATACTAGTGCATTTGATCTCTGTCGACTTGAAAAATAAAATATTCTTTTAGCTCCCTTAAAATCAAAATCCTAGCTCCGCCACTGTGTACATGGTTCAAAACCTTTCATTCCGAAGCTTCTCAAGTCATTGATTAACTTAACGACATTCTTTTCATCCCCACCTGATCACTGAACTTCTCATGCAAGCCATCAAAACCTACTGGTATCTACCCTTTCTTCCTCTACTATCACTGAAGAGCCAAAATCTATTTTAGTTAGCCTTAACATGAGTTAGAATCATAAAAACAACACCAATACAACATTTATCTCTGTAATTCTCATTTTCACACAAATGACAAGGGTGATTATGAATGTTATATTTTTTTTATTAAAAATATGTAATTAAATTTAAGGGGGAAAAAAAAAAGAAAAAAATATGGAGGTTCCTCTCTAAATTGAATTGATCTCATCAAAGAAGATGTGACAAAAGTTCTTTATCCATCTCATCGAAGGAAACATGATGGAGGTTATTCATCCATCTCTTCCAAGAAATCAATGGGTCTTACAGTCTATTAATTTACTTTTCTTTTTTAAATTTTCTTTTCAAACAACTATTGCTCAAACCACTAACACACACCAAAGAAAGTAAATATCAATATTATCTTTAGTAAATTCTAAATATTTCTATAATTTTCAGGGTATCAATATTGAAATTAAGGGAAAGCAAAGATCTTCCTTAATATAAAAAGCTACAATTCTTGATTTTTCACTTAATGATAAATCACTTAATAATTTTTTATGTATATTCTTCCAAATCTATTATTCCCAAAATAAAATATTTCCAAATTAGTTTTAATTTTACATTATATAAATTTATTTTAAATGTAATCAATAAAATACTGCAATAATTAAAATATATATTACTTTATAGTTTCAACTTTTGTTGCAATAATTCTTTTAAAATGTAAAACATTTTGTTTATTTACAACAATTTAAACATTTTGTTTAACCTAATACAACTTAAGAACATTTTGTTTATTTTTATTTAAATATATAAATTTAATTTACTTTATTATAATAATTAATTATATTTTAATTATGAATTAAAAATGTTATTAATATATATATAAAAGTGTTTTAGTATTTTTTAAATAATTTATTATAATTGTTTGTATTATATTAAATGAAGTTTTAAAACAATTAGTAGTAAAAGGATATAAATGTCAAATTACTAGTTTTCAGACAATTTTAACTTTAAAAAACAAGTGAGATTACTATACATTCAAAGATAAAGAAAAAAAAAAACAAACATGTCATTCAGATTTTATGTTTCAATCACTATTCAGTCTTTAGTCTTTAGCAGTACTGTTCAGACAAAAAAACAAACAACCCCTTAGTATCTTAGATATTTAAGGATATATTTGGATATTCTAGAAGGGTGTGGTTATTGCCACCCAAAAAGCTAAACTAATTTGTACACCCACTTGTTTATTAAAAAAAATAATTATTACAAATATATGCTAAATCTCCTTAAATGTCTTAAAATTGATTGATTATTAATTAATAATTATATTAAATAAAAAATAACAGAAAATTTAAAAATAAAAAAATTTAATAATTTTCTCAAAAAAAAATTAAAATGATTTCCACCGTCCATCATGTTGATGGATGGTGGACATCATTTAAAAAGTTTTTTTATTTTTCATAAAAAAGTTTAAAAAAAAAAAAATCATCACCACCATGCACCACCTTCTCTCTCCATTCTCTTCTTCTTCTTCTTCTTCTTCTTCTTCTTCTTCTTTTTCTCCTTCTATATTGATAAAAGTTGTAAAAAATTTTGTTTTGTTTCTTCTATAGTGATAAAAATTGTAAAAAAATTTGTTTGTCACTGCTTTTGGTTTTCTGCTTGACTTTTTGCGACATAGTTTATGTTTTTGTTTGATTTGTTATTGTTTTTTTGGTTGTGT
Organism: Nephelium lappaceum; assembly: GCA_021234005.1. NCBI lineage: Eukaryota > Viridiplantae > Streptophyta > Magnoliopsida > Sapindales > Sapindaceae > Nephelium > Nephelium lappaceum. The sequence goes on from CM038003.1 coordinate 9,943,747, forward strand.
TGTGTAAGAGCTTAAGAGAATGGTGGATTTTTTGGTTGTTACTTGGTAGTTGTTGTCATATGATTGAATTATAGTTACTTGGGTTTCTAGGTTTGCGCCATGAGTTGATCTTGTTTCTAGGTTTGCTTTTTCACTTGTTGGCCATGCACTTTATTTCTAGGTTTCTTACACGAGTCGATCTTGTTTCTCGTTTTGTCCCAAAGTCGTAGCAATATGGGGAACCAGCCTGAATTGAACCAAACCAGTGTTCATTTCTAATCAGTTCTACCTCTCAATTCCTCCATGTTCGATTCTCTATGTTAAGAATTAAACATAACTCACTTCGGTTCCAATGAAAACCGAACCGAACATCCTTTCGCCCCTCCTTAAATTGTACTTCATTATCATTTTTTTTTTAAAAAAAAAAAAGAAAAAACTATGTGACATTTTTTTTTTTTTTGAAAACCAAACAACTCCCCTAAGTAGGAGACAGATCAAACTCAGAAAAACAGGGAAAGATGCAAGAAGCGCTAACAGAGCGCCAACAAAGATCCTCGGTCGAGGAAAAGGCTAAAGAAGCGAGCAAGTAGCCAAGCGGTTGCCATTTCTGGAGATGGCTTGGCACCGAGAAACACTCGCAACCGAACAAAGAGCCTTAATATCATGAACCAGAATGCTAGCTTCGCAAGGCTGATCAACCGGCACGTTAACTGCCAAAGCTACATTCTTAGCATCCACCTCCACGGAGGAAACAAGAAGATTCAGAGAGCAACAGAGAAAAAGACCTTCCCTGAGCACCAAGAGCTCCCCAATCTCTGGGGTAAAACAACCAGGAATGCGCTTAGCGCAAGCAGCCACAACCCAGCCCTCGTGATCTCTGACCACAGCACCAACCCCGACAAAACCAAAACCGTGACGGATGGCCACATCCGAATTGAGCTTGAGCGAGCCTCGAGGAGGAGGAGACCAGGAGGCAGCAGGAGAAGAGAACCGCTCGTAGGGGACAAACTGATTCTTAGTAACAAGAGAAGACTGAAACTCATCAAGCAGGCCGAGCACCCATGATACAAGAGCGTCCGGATCTCTGACAAAGCCAGCGTGGAGCTTCACATTACGATTATGCCAAATGCCCCAAAGGATCATGCAGATACGCGCCAAGGAAGAAGGAGGGAAAATATCTGCGGCAAACAAAAAGAAATCCAACATAGAGGCAAACCTCCCCTGGACAGCCCGCACCCCTTCAGAAAGAGAATGTCAAACCTGCAGCACAGCCACACACTCCAAAAAGCAATGACACCCCGATTCCCTCCAAAACCGACAAGTAGGACAACTACCATCCGAACCAATATTTCTTCGCACGATATTTTCCATCACCGATAAGGAATCGTTGCTCACCCTCCAGATGAAATGCTTGACTTTAGGGGGGATGGTCAAGTTCCACAAAGAGACCTACCACGATTTGGAAGAGGTGGAGGAGGAGGCAGAAGCTGAAGCCACTGAAGACCTAGCCAATTTGTAACCGCTTCTAACCGAGTACATTCCCTTCTTATCAAAATGCCACCTCCAGCAGTCTTTGATCTCCCTACAGCTGAGAGGAATAGACAGGATAGCCTCTCAATCCAATGGTAAGCAGAGGTTACTAATTTTCTGGACGTCCCAGCAACGAGCATCAGAATCAATAAGATCAGCAACCTTTAAATTAGTATCGATAGCAGACGTGACTATCTTAAAAGAATGCGGACGAGGGATCCAAGGGTCGGAAAAGGTGGCAATGTCCTTGTCGTCCCCCACCTGCCAACGCAAACCTTTGGTGAGCAGTTCTCTACCCCAAAGAATGCTGGTCCACATATAGGAAGAACCTCTTTTGGAAGGAGCTTGAAGAAAATTCGATTTGGGGTGGTATTTAGCTTTAAAAACTTTGGCCGCCAACGACTTTGGATTATAAACCGGCGTCCAAGCTTGTTTGGCAAGTAACGCTTGGTTGAATGAGGATAAATCTCTGAAACCCAAGCCCCCTAACTCTTTGGGTTGGCACATATGCTCCCAACTAACCCAACACATCTTCCTTCAGCTCCCCTTCACTCCCTACCAGAACTTCGAAGTTAGACTTCCTAATTCATTACAGAGGCTGATTGGAAACCGAAAAGCATTCATGGTAAACGTGGGGATGGCGTGCGACACTGCCTTGATCAGGACCTCCTTACCGCCTTTCGAGAAAAGAGAGTGTTTCCAGCTGCGAAGCCGATTCCACACCCTATCTCTGACAGTAGGAAGCACTTTCCTTCTATTTCTGCCAATCAAAGACGGAAGCCCCAAATACCTGTCATGAAGAACTCCGGACGTCATGCCAAGTTGACTCTGAAATCTGGATCGGCACACCTGAGCTGTATTTGGGCTGAAAGTGATGGCTGATTTCTCCAATTTGATTTGCTGGCCAAATCCTTTGCTGTAGGTGTCTAGAACCTTCTTCACCCTGATGCAATTAGCATCAGATACTCTGCAGAATAGGATACTGTCGTCGGCGAAGAGTAAGTGGCTGACTAAAGGGCCTCCCCTACCGCACCTTAGCCCAAGTCCTCTGCCCCCATGCTCGGCAGCCCTGAGGCTACTGGAAAGGGCTTCGGTACAGAGAATGAAAAGAAAGGGAGAGAGGGGGCATCCTTGCCTAATACCTTTAGAAGGATAGATGGGTTTGGTTTTGGACCCGTTCAGCAAGACGGAATAGCTCGAGGTGGAAATACAGTCCCAAATCATATTAATCCACCGGTCCGGGAAGTGCATTTTAACCAAGATTGCCCTGATGAACTGCCACTCGATCCTGTCGTACGCCTTGCTAAGATCAAGCTTGAGGGCAACTGAACCAACTTTACCATGCTTCTTCTTGTTGATGGAATGGAGGAGTTCAAAAGAGACCAACACATTATCAAAAATTTGTCGTCCCGGTGTAAAAGCCGACTGGTTTTCTGACCCAAGGACCGGAATCAGGGGCTTCAAGCGATTGACTAATACTTTGGTCACAATCTTATAAACAACATTGGTGAGACTGATCGGTTTATAGTCTTTGAGTGAGCAGGGGTTTTTGTTTTTGGGAATCAGAACAACATTAGTGTGATTGAAGGACCTTATTGAAGCTCTCCCTTGAAGGAACAAAAGACAAAACTGAGTGACTTCCTTACCCACTACACCCCACATTCGCTGAAAGAACTTAGCGTGGAAACCATCAGGGCTTGGAGCCCTGTTAGGACCGAGAGCGAAAACTGTCGATTTCACCTCTTCTTCTGTGAATGGACGGTTTAGCGACTGCACCATAGCTTCATCCAGTTTGGATGTGATATTCCTACAAGCATTAGCTATTTCCGAGGGAGAAGGGTTAGATGACTAAAAGAGGTCACTGAAATACTTACGGGTCATTTCCACCATTGGTTCGCTTGTGACCACCCTGGCTCCGGACTCATCCACCAATCTAGTGATTGTATTCGTCTTCTTCCTGGCAGAGGCACGGGCATGGAAGAACCTGGTATTTCGATCTCCAACCATGAGCCAGTCCGCTCTCGCTCGTTGCCGCCAATACTCCTCTTCCTTAGATAGGAGCTGTTCCAACTCTGACTCCACCACTTTGATTTCCTGCATGATTCCATCCCTGTTAGCAATCCTGTGTAACGCCTCAAGCCGTTTGTTTTTGTCCGCTATCCTCTGCTTGAGTGAGCCGAAGCGATTGGAACTCCACTCTGAAAGAGAAGCTACACAACGCTTCAGGAGATTATTAAGATGTCCACCTCTCTGCATCAAGTCAGTTGCAGACCAATTGGACTGGATCACTTTCTGGCACTCCTCTTCTTGCAGCCATAACGGTTCGAAACGAAAAAACTTCTGGTAGCTATGCTTGGTTTTGAAACCTCCTTCAAATTTCAGAATAATGGGACGATGATCTGAGCCGTTGAAGCCAAGGTTTTCTACCTTTGCGCAAGGGAATAGATCGATCCACTCATGGTTCGCCACAAATCTATCCAGCCTCTCTTGTATATTGGCCGCCCCGTCTCGCCTATTCGTCCACGTGAACTTGGGACCTGAAAAGCCCAAATCAAACAAGTTACAATCATCCAATGCATTGATGAAGTTCGCTCCATGTCCAAGAGTTTTATCTGAACCTCCAAGTTTCTCGGATAAGCTCATAATCGCATTAAAATCACCCCCTACCAGCCAGGGAGTTCCACCGTCTTGCTTGAGTCGTCTTAACAGTTCCCACGAAATCTCTTTACTGGAGCTGGAAGGGCATCCGTAGAAACCTGTAAATCTCCAGCGCCTACCGTCCGCAAACTGAATAGTAGCATCCACATGCTCAACTGAAAAGGAAGTGACTGATACTACTACATCTTCCTTCCACATCAGGCCCAATCCTCCACTCTTACCATGACCGTCCATAAAAAAAACCATTTGGAAAACCCAAACTCCAATGTACCTTATCATAGTTACTCATATGTAGCTTAGTTTCGCTTAAGAAAACCAAACTTGGGGAAAATCTTCTGAGCACCCTTTGTAAGGATGCGAACGTACGAGGATTCCCCATTCCTCGTACGTTCCAGCATAGGCAAATCATGGTGTTCGGCGGGCTTGCTGCACGGCTCCGCCGCTGGGAGAGTAATATCTCGGACTGAAAGGCTACTTCCTTTGCTCCTCTTAGAGGTTCTACCCTCCTCCTCATTCCGAGGATCGTTTGATCTCTTTAAGGTGTCTGGTTGGTGCAGAGAATCAATACACATATCGGACGGAAGTGAGGAAGGGGTGGGTGAGGCAGGCTGATCTTTGTTTAGATATTTCTTCCGTGGTGACAGGCTAGAGCGTCTACTGCTTCTACTCCTCTGCTGCTGCGCATGCAACATCCTCTGCAAAGGGCAAGGCTTCTAGCCATCCGTCGTCCCTCCTCTGACCGCCCGCTTCCACTTTCTAGTGGGTTCTTGGGGCGTGCTCATGCATGGGGCGGGCGATCCCGATTGTATGTTAGGACTTGGAGGATTTATATTAAGTGAGGGCGGAGGCGGCGCTGCACTCGATTCTTGAGTAGCCTCTGTCCCCACGATTGAAAGGGAAATATCGCCGCTACCCGCTTTTGACTCTTTTGTCCCCATCCGAGTTGGGCCCTTTTAGACCCCCACATGAGCTTCATACCTTTCCCCACTCGTTCCTGATAAGGGGACCACTCCCATGTGATCTAACGAGACCCCAGTGTCTGCACCCTTGCCTTTGTCTTTTACAACTACGTTGGAAGGTTCTATCCTTTCTTGAATGAGGTGATTTATTTGTTGTACATTCTCGATTTGTGTAGGCTTTTGAAAATGTTTGTCGGCCCCCTCATTACTGCCCCCAGGTGGTCTGTCTCTGCTGACCTCCCTGACATTTAAACCACTAGCTTCGCCTAATTTAGGTCTCTCCATTTTTATCTTGCTCCGGTCATTGGAATTGGCTTTTAACCACGAGCCATATCCTGAATTTGCTTTACTTCTGACCGCTTTCTTCGCTTCTTCGTCAACACAGTCCCAGCTACAGTGGCCAATCCGCCCACATGTATAACAGTGTTCGGGCAAGCGTTCGTATTTGAGAACAATGGTGACCGGGCCTTCATTTCCCTCGCAGTTGAGTTTTATCACCCTTTGCAGAGGTTTTCTGATATCGATACGGACCCTAACTCTAACAAACTTACCTCTACATTCACTAGGTTCGCTCGGGGCATGCACTACTTCCCCTACTTTGCTCCCCAAAAACGCAGCCATTGACGAGTTCATACAGATTAAAGGGAGATTGTGGAGCTGCACCCATATCTCCATATGGTGAAACCCTAACTGTGAGATATCCCCCACCCCATGAGGTTTTTCGAGCACAATGAGACTATTCTCAAAATGCCATGGGCCCCTATTCCAAACCTTCTCCTTAGCTTCCACCTTTTGGAAGTAGAACATAAAGGTGTTGTCCCCTACCATTTCTACTTCGACTCTACCTATCGCTTCCCATAAGTGTTCAATGATCGTCTTAAAACCCTCCCTGTTCACGCGTCTAGCAGCAAGAACCTTGCCGACCAGACAATGTTCGACTGCTGCAAAGCCCATTGCTTTAAGCTCGCTATCAATGCAGCATTCAGATTTCTCCGTTTCTGATAGTGTTAGAGACTGGTACATCTTGGTTATCTCACCGTCATCCATGGCGAGAGCAGACTAAGCAACCAGCTTTAGGGTAAAGCTACTCCTCTGAACGAGACTGCTACCACGAAGGGACCACTCCTCCCACCTTACTCCTCGTGCAGAGAGTAAGTAAGAGAGAGACAATAAAGTCTTATTTTTTCAGGGTTTCAACTATGTGACATTTTTATCCTTAATAAATATGTATTTCTATTGTAATAATACTATGATTATTAAAACATTTTTTAATAACTAGGTTAAACTTTGTACAATTGAATGAACTTTAATAATTAATACATAATAATAAATAAATGGAGGGTAGAGTGACACTTTAAAAAAAAAAAATCATAATTAAAAAAAAGGGATTTGAAGTTCACACATATCATCATTCTCATTCTCTAATCCCACAAATAAACACCCTTAGATTATAAATAAGTTAATCAATGATATAAGATGTAAGATGAACTTGGATAATGAAACAAGCTATCTCAACATTCTCCAAGTGGATTTACAGAAATTTTGTGGCTTTAGAGGTCATGGATAATTGTATATCCAATTAATGATTTGATAGAATTTGGCAAACTGATTTTGACTAATTGGATTGCTCCATATTTTGTATTATCTTATTATCAAATATGAAAAATTTGGTTCAGAGTTTATCTTTGACCTGAACTACAAAGTTGTAGATTTTTGTCTTTTATTTTCGCAATGATGTGGCTCAAGAAAGACCAAATTTTGTAGCCCAAGTTATGGCCCAAACTCCGAAGCCTGTTCAATTCACCTTCAAAATGTCCAAATCTCATAGCCGACGTGAAATGCAAACTTGCAGCCCTATGAATAAGCTTTCCAAATCCCAAAAAATACAATATTTGCATAAAAAGTTATGCTTAATTTATTCCACCTATATCAAAGCTATCATTTTAATAATTAAGAGTAAAGTGAAAATGTGCTTGAGTTAAGGGATGACAATGAAATAATGGTTTTAACCTTTATTAAACATACAATTTTAGGGACATTATCTATTTAATAGATTTTCTTATACCACAAGAATATCTTTTTTTTTTTGTTATGAAACGATAAATTTCAATTATTAACTATGTAGAAGACCCACAAAAAAAAAGTCAATTGGAAAAGATTAAGACCATATGACATGTTGATATTACCTTTAACATTATGCAAGCACATCTAAAAAAAATATATACTAAAATTAAGATGGAAATATATCTTGTTTTTAAGCCACCAAGAAATTCATTTTGGTATCGAATTTTAAGACATGTAAAATGCATGAGTAAACTATTAAAAAAATATATACATTTCTTTTTGCTATATAAAATATTGTAAAGTAGAGAATTATTAAAGTTATTAAATTGTATTTATCATCATAGCATAATATGCACTTTATCTTTTGTAATTTGTCATAGGTATATTAATTTATTGTCAAAAGGTAATTTGTTAATACATTACTAACTGTTTTAGTTTATATTTTTAAACTTTAAAAGGCAAATACTCATCATTTATTTATGTATTTATCTTTTGATATTCATTTGATATTGACATTTCCTTCCTTACTAAAAACTTTTGAGAACTGAATTATGCGGATGTCATTTGCAAATACGGAATTAAATTACTTGTGGAAAGAGAACATAATTCTCACAAAAATAGAGAAATGATTCCAGTAGTTTAAAATCACACTATGTTTACTAGTGAGATTAGAGAATAAAAATGAGAAATGTGAATAATTATACATGTTTACTTACCTTAAATTAATCAATAATGAGAATGAAAAATGTAGATTTCAAATAAATTTGAGATTATGAAATAGGATTATCATTCCCCTAACACTCTTAGGATTTTCATTTTTCATTTCTTTTTAAATATTAAAAAGTCTTTTATACCCTTATTTAGGGAAAAAAAAAAAAAGCAAAATTGGAAATATAAAAAAAAAGAGTGAGAAAAATTTATTTTATATTTACCATTGGTGTAGTTGATAACATTAAAATATTATTAAAAACCATTATTATTATTAAAAAATTACAATATAATTATAAAAAATTTCATACTTCTATATAAGAAAAAAAAAACACATAAGTTTCTTTTAAAAAGTGCTAAAAGAATATAAATTTTTAATCAATGACATTTTTGTAATTTGTAAATAATTTATTCCAATTCTAAGTTAAAGTAAATATGTCAAAAGAAATATTATTGATTTCAATTACAATTTTGTTATTAAAGTAAGCAACTTATTCTGATTGTAATACATCAATTCGATTTTAGGCCAATCCGATTCCATATCATTTCGATTCCAAGTCATTCCGATTACGTGCAAGTAAACGCACCATCAATTTATTTTTATTTTTAACATTTAACATTAATAAACACTATATCAAAATTTTATAATTGGATTCCTTCATAGCACATCCTCATATAAATGTATTATGTACATAACAAATATAAGGAATTATTTATTGTTTTGCCACTTAATAATTTTACTTAACATTTGTTAAATGTGTTTACGAGGATGTTTGTTTCGCACAACTTAAATCTTCATTTAGTTTAGCACTTAAATTAAAGGGTTTGTTAGTCTGGTTGTTTTTTTTTTTTTTTTTTTTTTTTTTTTTTTTTTTTTAAGAGAAAAAACTTAAATCTTAAATTTAAGTTAAGAACATCTTAAATTAAAAAGAACTTAATTTTTTGACTTTATTTAATTGTTAAGTCATAATTAACAAGTTCAGACTATTTTGTCAATGGTAGCTGGCGTCGTTGGTTAGTGCATCAGCTGCCCCAATGCCCCCAAAGGTATGGGTCGACATCCCGTTATGTCAAATAATAATATGTTCTCCCACCTTCTGTGTGAGTTACCTCCCACCCTCGTGTAGATCTTTCTCCCACTTTCGTATGGGTGGATCTCTTTCATTTGGAAGCAGCTCTTCGGGGCGTGCCACTAGTGTTCTTATTTCGATAGGTTCCGGTTATCTCTTAGGCTAGTCTCAATGCTCAAAAAAGAAAAAAAAAAAAAAAGTTCAGACTATTTTTTTGATATAACCTTATGTAATTAATTATTAACAAAACACTTTGTTTACCAAAAAATTCCTAATTTCATCAAACCCATGCCTAATCATAACTCTAATCTAACCTAAATTGAGACTCCCATAGGTGGAGGCATCATAACCGCCACCTTTCTTAATTATAACTAGAAGAGGCTGATTGGCCTCTTCTTTGCATCCAACAAAAAGAGTCTAATAGACCTCTCCACGATTGATGGGAAGAGGCCACAACCTCCTCGTATTCGTCTTGCACTTATCAATGTTAATGACAAAAGATGGTGACCTCCATGAAAGGGGCCTTCAACCTCTATTGTCACTTTTAGAAGAAGTAAAACTATATATTCTTGAATAATTGATGACTACCTTCTTCCTCGTTAGCTTTTTTTTATTATTGTTATTTAATGAACATATAATTTTTTTAAAGAATGATTTTTAATAAAATATTGGATAATTTTCATTATTTAATTATTTTGAATAAAATAATTCAAATAATAAATTATTATCAAATGAAAATACTTCAGATAAGGGGTATAGTAGTAAAAAATAAACCGTTTAACATTTGAGTTAAGGTATTAAAAAAAAAAATTTAAAGAATCTTAAACATTAAGAACTATAAAATACTTCGTTAAATTAAGAACTGCAAAGATTTAAGAAAAGAAAAACACTTCTTAGTTATTCCTTACTTAATTTAATCGGAAATTTGCAAAATTTTCCCCTCAAGTTTGACTAATTTCAAAAACAACTTTTTTATTTAGAATTTAGATTAAAACCCCTTATTATATATCAGAACCCTATTATACTTTCAAAAATTAATTGAAAACCCCTCTAGTTGTGTGCTAAAAACCCCCATAAGGGCAGTTTCATCTAAATTGAAAATCATTGGGTATTTTTTAAAAAGATCAAACCTTACGAGGTCTTTAACAAATCTCCCGAATTTAATCAAGCAAACGCTTTTGACTTTTTGTGAAACCAAAATGTCTTAAATCATAAACCAAAATGTCTTAAATCAATTACCCAATACATGATTTTAAAATTAATTTATTACTAAAATACCCATATTTTAGAGAGATACCCAATCATAGAGTTGGCAATCAAATCCATTATTAAACTCAATTTTTTGGAATATCAATATATTTTAAAGAGTATTACTAGGCTTTCCAAATATTTTACCGAAATTCATACTCAAATGATGTAATATATGAGTTATCAAGATCCTATTAATTATCATATTATCTCATGATTTATAAAATTTAGACATTTTACATATCATATCATTTAAATATGGATTTACACAAAATATTTAAGAAATCTAGCAATAATCTATTTTAAATATTTGGATTTTGGATTGGATTACCTCCAAAAATTTTTTAGATCAAATGTTTTAAAATTTAGTATCCCAATTTTGTTTGATTTTCAAATCTATATTGATAATCAATGCAATTTTGATATAAATTAACCAAAGAAAAAGGTCTAGACTAGTGACCTTATAAAAGTAAAAAAAACTGCACCCAAATTTGCTTCAATAAGGTCTTGCAAAGTGCCTTCTAAAGGAAAAGAAATTTAGAAAATTTACGAAGTCAACTCCACAAACATTAAAAGTCATTTGTCTTTTTAAAAAATGCATAAAATATTTTCTTTAGATAGGTACATTAGATAGGTACATTGCATAAAATATTTTCATTAAATTTTAAAAAATGTTTTAAAATTTAGTCTCCCAATTTTGTTTGATTTTCAAATCTATATTGATAATCAATGCAATTTTGATATAAATTAACCAAAGAAAAAGGTCTAGACTAGTGACCTTATAAAAGTAAAAAAAACTGCACCCAAATTTGCTTCAATAAGGTCTTGCAAAGTGCCTTCTAAAGGAAAAGAAATTTAGAAAATTTACGAAGTCAACTCCACAAACATTAAAAGTCATTTGTCTTTTTAAAAAATGCATAAAATATTTTCATTAGATAGGTACATTGGAGAGTGTTTCTTTTTTTTTTTTTTTTTGGTTTTTCATTATCTATCAATTTTATGTGACAAAAAATTCAAGTTAAATAGACTTATATGCACTCTATGATCAATCACCATAAAACATGTGTTTTGACTCTCTTTCTTCTTAAATTTTACAATTAAAATGTGACAGTGTGATCACCCTCATTTATAACTAATGGAAAAATGTGAAAAATATTGATTAGGATTTTTAGGAGAAAAACTCATCTTTACATTTTCTAACATTTTTTTTTGCCACATCAGCTTATTAGATAATTGCATTAGGGAGAATATTTTTATTTCATTATCTATTGATTATCTATGGTAGGAAATTTTATTTAAATGGATAATTATATGAAAACTACTTGTAATATTTAAATCCTGAATATATATATATTTAAAAGGAAAAAACACTTATAATTTGCGTTAAAAGTGATGTTAGAAAACTAAAGCTAAGAAAGTATAAAATATCATCAGTATACAACCTTCCAATAAGAAGTCAAAAGGATCGACTTATATAAGAGTAATATTTTACTATTCAAAAATTATTATTTAAAATATGTAATAAATTTATATCTAATTATTATATAATTAATATATTATTATAAAATTAATATGATAGTCATCTTATTTAAGCAAAATTTTGAATAAAATTTTAAGAAGTATAATCATTATTTTTTATATAATCATCCGATGAGGAGATTGGAAAAGACAATGAATGAAGGGATTTTTGGTAATTTCACAGCAGATAGATCCTACTGTTAACAACTCAACATTTAGTATCAGGTACAAGATTAAACGCAACGCACCCCAAATTAAAAACAATAACGAAAACAATTAAAAAAGAAAACAAACAAAACAAAACAAACTGCGTGACTTTGGAAACTCAAAGAAGGAAATTAAAAAAATAAAAAAAAATTAGGTCACATTTATTGGATTGAAATCGGAAAAAAATCCATCACCGATTCGAGATTCAATTTCCAAAATTCACCAGATCTGGATTCCAATTAGAGAGAGAGAGAGAGAGAGAGAGATGTTCGTATTCGAAGAAGAAAAGATTCGAAAACGACTTTGATTTCGAATCGCCGTCGAGACAAACATAAAAAATAAAGAAGAGGTTTTGTGTTGTTAGGGTTTGCGATGGCCGATGCGCTATACGTCGTTCCAGCTGGTGTTCATCGTAATCTGGCCGATAAGCTTTACGAGAAGCGGAAGAATGCGGCTCTGGAGGTCCAATTCGTGCTCTTTTTTAGGGTTTCAAAGCGTTTTGTTGTTGTTGTTGTGGTGGTGTGTTGATGTGGTTTTTGGTTTTGTGTGTCTATAGGTTGAGGGCATAGTGAAGCAGCTGGCGGCGGCCGGGGATCATGAGAAGATATCGGCAGTCATCAATTTGCTGACGACGGACTTCACCTACTCTCCGCAAGCCAATCACCGCAAGGTTTTGTTTTTTCGATGTTACTGATTTTTTGTTAGTTGATATGTGTTTAGGGAAATGTTGATTAACTTGAAAAGTTTGTGTTGTATAGGGAGGATTGATAGGATTAGCTGCTGCCACTGTTGGGTTGACTACAGAAGCCGCCCAGCATCTTGAGGTATATTTTCGTTGGTCTAGTTGATTTTAGACTCGTATTTGCAGATCGAATAGCTTGTAGATAATTGTTTGATGAGAAATATTAGCTTTTAATAACTGTTGTCTGTAGATAATGGTATAATTCATAATTCGTCTTTGGAATTTTGAATCTGAACTAGTTGAGTTGGGTGGAGGAATTTCCTATTTCATTTCTGGGTATAGGTCGTTCCTGGAACTGAATAGTATCCAGTAAAAGCTTTTAGGATTTATGTTTGATCTTATTGAGTGATTGACTAGTTAATTTGTTTCGTTTCATCCTGGATGTACTTTGGAGTTTCAAATTACCCTTTGTGGTTATGGAGATATGCTGGGTAACTCCATTTTAAGTTCCCTGGTATCATAGTAATGTCTGTTTCATCTTTTCTTGAAGCTATAGGATTTTATTTTTTCGAAATGTGTTGGTTTGTTTTATGCGTATTACTAGACTAAGATGCCCCATTCTTGGCCAATGATACTTGTAGGCTTTGTTCACAAAATGAAAAGTACGATTGTAGACAGTTGTAAATGAAATGAAATACTAGTTTATTAACTTAAGTTTTGATGTACTATGTCCATTTTAAATGATTTGGGAATATCCATAATTGGTGGTTCTGGGAGCAGTTGATTCTCCATATGAGTGGTATATTCTTTTTGGATATGTTTATAAAAGGAAATTATTATATTTTGTTTGGTGCTTTCATAGGTTTTAAAAATGGAAATTTGCAATATTGTAGACCTCAGTATGAGTGGATGGAATGAGGACTTCTTTTTCTCTCTCTTACTGCCCCATTCCTTTTCTCCCTGTGTTTGAGGTGGGATAGGGTGCTAGGCATTGTGAGGGGTGTCTGTGGGTGTGGGTGTTACGTCAGATCTAATCGACATTATGGCGTATCTGTAACTGTTCATTTGTCTAAAAAATATGATCATTGTGTACTCTGAGAAAGTGGAGTTATTTGTTATGCTATCAGTTTCTCTGCTGAAATGTTTACTGTGGTCTTATATTGATAAAAACTAATGACTGGCTGTCATGTGAAGATGCTTTTCTTCAATACTTTAAAGCATACTGCATACTGAAAGTTTTCTTCTACATGCAGAGTTTACCCACCCCATACCCACCACACGTAAACAACACACCACCACCCACCCCCCAACCCCCCTCCCCACCCAACTCCCGCCCCTTTCTCCTCTCTGTTCTTTGTTATTGTCAAGATTGGTTTTTTCTTGTGATCCAATTTTCCGGAAAATTGTCCATCATTCTTGCTTCTTTGTTGATATCTCCCTGTTACTTACTATAGTGTTTGAGTGATTTAATTTTTCTTATGATGCTATTTTGCAGCAAATTGTGCCACCTGTGCTTAATTCTTTCTCCGATCAAGATAGCAGAGTCCGTTATTATGCCTGTGAAGCTCTGTATAATATTGCAAAGGTTAGAGCAGATTGTTTGTTTAAGTTTTTTCTTTTCCTGAATCAATACCAAGGTTGATATGTTAGCTTTTGCTGCTGCACAGGTTGTAAGAGGAGATTTTATCGTATTCTTCAATCAAATTTTTGATGCATTATGTAAGCTTTCAGCAGATTCAGATGCCAATGTACAAAGTGCTGCTCATCTTTTAGATCGGCTTGTAAAGGTGAATACTTCCTTCTTCCCACACATAGTGGCCTTTTTGTTGTAACTTGTCTGAAATTAGGAATTCTTTTCTTCTTCGATCAATACTGACATTTTACTATGTGAAACAGGACATTGTCACTGAAAGTGATCAGTTCAGGTGCGCAATCTCCAGTTCCATATCAGAAGCTCTTATATTTAGATGCTAAAACTGGAACAAGAGCCCCTTCACTTGTTTTTATGATGTAACTTTGTTGTTTTTGTGCTTTTTTGCCACCTCAGCATTGAAGAATTTATACCCTTGTTAAGAGAGCGCATGAATGTTCTAAATCCTTATGTGCGACAGTTTTTGGTAGGGTGGATCACTGTTTTGGACAGTGTTCCAGATATCGACATGCTGGGTTTTCTTCCTGATTTTCTTGATGGTAAATAATATCCATCAGCTGTTTTTTTTTTTTTTTTTTGTTTTTTCTGAAAGAAACTCATTATCTGGATATTGATCTGCATTTTATTATTTTTTTATATCTTTTTTTTTGTGAAGTGTTCTTCTGCTCTTTATAAACTCAGAAAAAGTTTCTATAAATTTCAGGTTTGTTTAATATGTTGAGTGATTCTAGTCATGAAATACGACAACAAGCTGATTCTGCTCTTTCGGAGTTTCTTCAAGAGATTAAGAACTCTCCAGTAAGAATTCTTCTAACTTCAATCTTCTGATTTACTGTGTAAAAATTGTGATATGTGCTTGTTGGTCATTTTGCTCTTGAAAAATGTTTTCTGAGTTTTATCCCTTTTTTCCTATCATTTTAAGGAATCATTGGATTGTTGCATTTTGATTTTTCAATTAAAATTGAGAATAACTTTACCACACAGCATTTGCATAAAGTATTTTATCATAAAACAAATTCTTTTATTCATTTGTAATTTTCTGACTCAAGCAGTGCTACTCTTGAAGTCTGTAGATTATGGTCGCATGGCTGAAATACTGGTGCAGAGGGCAGGTTCGCCAGATGAGTTTACCCGGTTAACAGCCATCACTTGGGTAAAGTAAAATAAACTTATTTGCTATTTTTTTTTAAATATATTTCTCAACCATGATTTCTGGATATTAGTAACTTGAAGTTTGCTTCTGTTTTTTTCCCTCTTGATTTTGAAACAAGTACCTGTTTTACCGTAACTTCATCTTACACTAATAGTTAAATTCTTCAAATTGATTGAACAGATAAATGAGTTTGTAAAACTTGGTGGGGACCAGCTTGTTCCTTACTATGCTGATATTTTGGGAGCCATTCTGCCCTGCATATCTGATAAAGAAGAAAAAATCAGAGTGGTAAGCCAATTTAAGCAGTCGTCTTCTAATAATTATATAGAATTATTTGTTGTGCTCTTGAGCATCTTGGGAAATGAAATTCTCATTTGTTTGTTTGTGTATAAGGTTGCTCGTGAAACAAATGAAGAGCTTCGAGCAATCCAGGCTGATCCAGCAGAAGGATTTGATGTAGGAGCAATCCTTTCAATTGCTAGAAGGTGTAGTCTGTAACCTGGGAAAAGAGCTAGGTTTTAGATTTTATTAGTAGTTTGCACTTGATGGGTATATATAGTTCTTCTCTCTTTGAAATTCTTTTGGAAACGTTCTTACAAGGGTCCCTTGTGCAAGTGTTATGATTTTTAATTACAAAACATTACTGTGAGTGATTACTGATTCTTTTTACTGATCAGGCAACTATCTAGTGAATGGGAGGCCACTCGTATTGAAGCATTGCACTGGATATCAACCCTTTTAAGCAGACACCGGACTGAGGTAACTGGGCATTTATGGTGAATCATTTGCAGATTTGGTTCTGTGCATGTTTTCCTGTCTTTTGCTGCATCCTTAAAAATAATATGGTTTGCACCCTGAACCTCTTTTGAGAGTTTAAGTACTTGAAACTCTTAAATAGCTTCAGACTCTGGTGTAGGAAATCCAAGGCTTTGACATGTAGAAATGAGTCGTGATGCATTGGTGGTTTATTTAAAAAAGAAGGAAATTGTGTTTCCTTTTCCTTGTGTATAAAGTTCCTATGAAACAGATCTTGATGTAATCTTTATTTTTTGAAACTGTGCAAAATTGAGAACCTTATGAACACTTATTAGTACAATATGCTTGCAAAGAGGTCAATGGAATCTCTTACTTTATCTTTTGTTCAATCGTACCCTTTGTTATGACAAGTGCACTCAGCTTCTTACCTGATGTATGTCCTACATGCAGCACCCTGTTTTAATGACAGTTTGTGAGATTTTAGCGCAGACATTTTCTGTCAACTTTGCAGAATAGATAATGTTATGCACAAAAATTAGGAGAAAATGTATTGCTGAGCTTGTTACTTCCAATTAGCGATGAGCCCATCACTATTAGTCTGGGATGTGCAAGAAACCTAGCTGAACTTAGAAATTGATCTGAAATTGGCTAGGTTTGCTCTGCTGGGGTAGTTAGAGTGTTCTGTTTGTTTTCGGTTTGAAGGTGGTTTGAACATCACAAAACTTTTATACACTCAGACTCAGTTTGGTCTATTATACCTGGTAAATTGAAAAAAAATAAAAATAAACTGGTTACTCCATACTTGGTTCCGTTTTATGTATAAAAGTTATGTTGATATTAAACTATAAGACCATAACATAGTATTTTGTATATTTTGTTATTCATTATACAATATTAATTTAGTTGACAACTTGACATTTATTATACTGTAAAATCTTATATATACCTGAACTGAACTGACATTTGCAGTTTAGTTTTGGTCAATTTCTTGATGTGTTTTCTGCTTTTGATTCTGGCCTAACTGGATTATTTTTATTCATATTGTTGTCAAAAATGACCTGACCTGGCAGCACATGTTTCTGTTATTGGCTTATTTGCCCTTTTTTTTATTAAATTTTTTTAATGTGGATTTCATTTTCTACTTCTGGGAAGTAGCCTTGTTTTTATGTGGATAACGTTTGATTTTTAGATTTCTTCATGAAACAGGTCTTAAGTTTTTTGAATGACATAATTATCACCCTATTAAAAGCGTTATCTGATCCTTCCGATGAGGTAAATTTGTTCTCTAGTAATTAATTGTTTTGTTTGCAGTGATTATTTTTGGACATGTTTATATACCTATATATGTTTATATTCCATTGGTTGTTAGGGTTGTGGGCAACTTGTTATTTTAAAGTATATTATTGAGCATTATTATTTATTATATATTTAAAATGACATAGAAAATTTGTAATTTTCTCCAGGTAGTGCTTCTGGTTCTTGAGGTTCATGCGTGCATTGCGCAAGATCTGCAACACTTTCGACAGCTTGTCGTTTTCTTAGTGCATAATTTCCGGGTTGACAATTCTCTTCTGGAGAAGTGAGTTTCTTTCATCTTTGTCCTCTTTTACTTTCAAAAAATAAAAATTGTTATAGGTTAGCTGGCATTGTATGCTGGCTGATTTTCTATCTATTTAACTGTGCTTTCTTTTGTAAATTGTTCCCTTTTTTCTCAGGCGTGGTGCTTTGATAATCCGCAGACTCTGTGTACTTTTAGATGCTGAAAGGGTCTACCGAGAACTTTCTACGATACTTGAAGGAGAAGCAGATCTGGAGTTTGCATGTACTATGGTTCAGGTTGTTCATGATTTGAGAACTTATATAAGGCACTAATGCAGGAATGACCTAATTAAACTAATATTTTGTTTGGCATAATTTATCTGTTAGAGGAGTGCAACTTAGGAAGTGCTTGTAATGTTTGACATATTTGAGATGTATTATTTACTAAATTAATCTTGAAACAGTTTCAAAAACGTCAGCCTATTGTCAGTCTTTTAATTAAAGTAATATGTTCTAAAGTTGTATATTAATTATAACCAATTTTGTGTACTTTTATTTCTTGTTTCAGGCTTTGAATTTGATTTTACTGACCTCGTCCGAATTATCGGAGCTTCGAGAACTTTTAAAGCTATCACTAGTTAACCCTGCTGGAAAAGACTTGTTTGTTTCTTTGTATGCTTCATGGTGCCATTCACCCATGGCAATTATAAGTCTTTGCTTATTAGCACAGGTAAGATTATAGAAGCTTTGTATGGTTATCCATGTTATTTTCTATTCCTCTCCGTGGTAAATTACTTGCACATTTTCATGGTCATTTGTACATTCTTGATGACAATATTGTATTCTTGTTTGGCAGACATACCAACATGCAAGTGTTGTGATTCAGTCACTGGTGGAGGAAGATATTAATGTCAAGTTTTTGGTCCAGCTGGATAAATTGATTCGCTTGCTTGAAACTCCAATATTTGCTTATCTTAGATTGCAGGTGTGCATTCAGATGCACAAGCACTTTCCTATCTATTATATAATGTTCTTTTGAGGTTGTCTAATTTTCCTAATTGACTGGCCAATATGGTTTTATGATGTAGGCTTTGGGAACTCTTTATCAATCATTGTGGGAAACTGTTTAATTTTGTTGGCTTATAACAGAGGGAAATCTTCCCATGGGAAACTTCAGGAATTTGTCTTGGTAGATTGATGAGTTAGTGTTGTAGTCTTGCAGATGACATAGTTCTTCTGATCAAGACCTGTTACAATGTAAATAATTTTTTACACCTAGATAGTTTAAAAGTGTGTTTTGTGCCTTCGTTAATTTTGGAAGATTGTTAATGTTCAGTTGGAGATGGAGGTACTTGGCAACGGATTTATCAGCTTTAGTTTGACATTACATTCTGTTTTTTATAACTAAGGATACAGTTGCTGTAGCACTTCCTATAGGTGTCATTGATGCCAATGCAGCATTGAATTGGATATTGGGGCTTTTTATTTATTTATTTATGTAGTTTTTACTTCTAGGAGGCTCATTTAAGAAAGAACCGCAGAATCAATAGATTGAAGTACACCTATTGATGGTTTAGGATTTTGACCTAAAAATAACTACATAGGTTCTGTGATGGAAAATTAGCCTCCGTGTTATCATTTTATAAGTCTATATTAATTTAGTGTTTTTACTTCAATACTCAAACTTCTATTACGCTAGTCCTCTTAGTCCTTATATTGGAAAGAGCAAACGGGTTGAGAGTATATCATGTTTGGATATTGGAATAAGAAGAAATTTAAGTTGATATAGGTCCACCTTATCATTTTTATAATGGACATGTTCACTGAAATGGGGAAGTCTTTCAAATTGGCAAGACATTTGTTTCCCTTGTTTTCTTTGTAATGAAGCCCTTGTAAGTGGCTACTGTGGTTTATGAAGCCGACGTGCTAATGTCTGGACATTTATGTTATATGCGACTGTTTTCATCTCACAGTTTTGTGTAATCATTCGATAAATAGATTATTTGTGGCTTCCTTGACTGTATTGCTACATTTTTTATTGTTGGTTCTGTGCAACATTGTTAATAACTGCTGCATTTATGTGATGGTTAAGTTGTTGTTTGATTCCATAATGTATTATCTTCTTGGTTTATGATATGCACTGAGTAGCTATGCCTTCTTGTGATATGCAGCTTCTTGAACCTGGAAGATATACATGGTTATTGAAAGCCTTGTATGGTCTGCTGATGTTACTTCCCCAGGTATGTCCCTGGCATTTGCTGCTTCCTAATTAGTCAAATCTTGCCTTGATACCTGGTTGATGTATCTTCAGTTTTACTTTATCTATCTTTTTCATTGTTAGTTTAAAATGCGTGATTTCTTCTTGGAGTCCTTAACTTCATGGGTAACATTGGATGTGATTTATTTATGCAGCAAAGTGCAGCATTTAAGGTGCTGCGAACTCGTTTGAAAACTGTACCTGCGTACTCCTTTAATAGTGAGCAAGTTAAGCGAACATCTTCAGGAAACCCTTACTCTCAGATGCTACATACTGTGCCCAGTGGATCGCAGTTCATTGAAGATGGTGACGTCAACTCAGACACGGGAAGTTCACATAGTGGGATTAATTTTACTTCAAGGCTACAGCAGTTTGAGCAGATGCAGCGCCAGCATCGTATGCATGCCAAAGCACAGGCACAGTCACGGAACAGTTCCACTTCATTATCAAAGGTTACTTATCTTCTCGTTGACATTATTGTAATTTTGAGACTAGTTAATTGTTTATTGACTATATTCCCGATTAATACTAGTTTGCTTCCGAGTACATGTGGAAAAAAAGAAATGATAAGATTAAAGTTGAGCACATTTGTTAATGTAACTTTTCCCTATTAGGTAGAGGTTTTTACTTGGGACAGGGCGGCAGGAGTGTTAGATGTTTCCAAAGTTCTTTAGTAAGAGAACAAGCATGACTAATATTACTTTTAGGCTGGAGAAGCTGTCTAGTCCTTGCAGAAGCTTTAGAGCACATGGGGGATTAGTAAAAACAAATATAAAACAGTATGCTTTACTAGGAATTTGATTTGTCATTGGCGATCAATGAAGAAGTTGTTGCCTGCTCATATTTGCATTGAGGGCATTTTGTTGGGTTTACATTCTGTCTGGAATCATATTTCTATTTTCATCACCCATATTTTGAATTTCGCTTGATTTCAATGACCTGCCATGGGACTTGACTTATCTACAGTTGGATGCTCCACCTAGATAAGAAATTAGGCAAAGATATATGTATTGGTGAGGCTTTTAGTAAATTTTATGGAACTTTTGGGAAGATCTCTGCCCTAAGTTCTGACAAGTATCAAAATCAGTAGGGTCTTGTAATTTCACTTAACCTCACCAGACATTAATGATTTTTTTTTTTTTTTTTAAATTTTTTTGTAATTTCTGCTCTCCTGTTGCCCAATTGTCTCTGATATGTTTTGGGATTACAATGCCACCTTCTGAATGTGCAGGAGCTACAAAGACCGCAAGAACTGCAGCGACCTCTGCCTCCACCAGACATAGGTAGGCCATCTTCAAGATTGTCAAGGAAAGGCCCGGGGCAGTTACAACTTTAGTGTACAATTGCCTCTGAATGCTGCCTATTGAAGCTGGCTGTGCACAGATCTCTCCAGGCATTCACGGCAACCGAGATCTGGTATAAATTGTAAAATTGTATATCTTAGTAGATTGTTTTTGTGGAACTTAATGGAGGTTGGGATGGTGAAAATTGGGTTTTGAATTAAGGTACGCTTGGGGTGTCCCTGAGCTATTTCTTTTTCCTTTGTAATTGGTACAACATGCCCATGTGGTTGTGTTATTTTTTATTGGAAACCATCATGGGCTAGAGGGAGATATATAATTTAGAAATGCAGTTTGTTGTTTTATTTTTTTTCTTTTTTTCCCTCTGTTCATCTGTTACAACAATTATATAAAATAAGGAATCATCTAATTCATGTACTCATTGGCCTTGGGAAAAATTATGCTTCTGTTATTGATTTGTTCGTGTTCCACCAAACCTTTATATTTTTTCTGGTGCGCACATGTATTCTATGTGAGGTTGTTAGTCAATTATCTCTCACTCTCCCTCCACCCCTTGTCTTTGTTTAGAAAATCTTTTGTTGACGGATAAGGTACCATGTCGAGGAGATATGTTCTCTATGTTCAGGCACAAAATGCACGTTGCTGGATTGGCATGAGAGATTCCACGATATATTTAGAGATTCATTAATTAAATTGGAAGTAGGGATGTCAATGGGGTCAAAAAGGGGTGGAAGGTGGGTTTCCCATTCTCATCCCTATTCCTCAACTCCTCCCTCCTCACCCAAATCCTCATTTGAGTGAAATGGGGATGAGGGCGTTTACGGGTGGGTTTTTCTATCCTCGTTCTCCCTATTTTTTCCAATATCATTACGCCCCATTTGACTTTTTTTTTTTTTTTTTTTGTCAAAAAATATATGATTCCTGAAACAATTCTATCTTTGACAGATTAAGTTCGCAGTATTTCAATCTATGGATCTACAACATTAAAAAAAAAGGATGTGTGGTGGCTGCCGCTAATTGAAGTGTACAAAAGTCAATGTATCATTTATGATATATCAGTGATTAGGGTTTGTGAGTTTTTAATAAATTATATATTAAAAATTTATTAAAGTAAATTTCTTTATTAAAATATAAATATAAATATATTTATATTTATATATTATAATTTATAAATGGGGGCAATGGGGATTGGGGTTGTTTTCCTCATCCTCAACCTCATTTGGATTTGGGGGTGCACTTCCACCCTATCCCCAACCCCAATCCCCAAAAAATCCCTTAGATGAGGATGAAGATTTGAAGATTTAGGAGTTCATTGACGTTCCTAATTGGATTACAGTGGCCCTTATAAAAGACTTTTACTTTGATAAGTTTTTTTTTTCAATTTTAATTTTAAATTTTTCTAAGTAATACTCTTAAAACAATGATTTTTGATCTTATTATCAAATCATTACTACAAGTTTTTATAGTATCCATTATGGGTTTTGAACAAAAATAGCTTTATACATAAATTGAAAACAAAAATAGATTCCAACTTTTAGAAAATAAACAAACGAAGACATAAAGAGAACACAATCGACAGCGAGATGGATGAGAGAAAATGATGGCTTCAATGACAACAATCTGGTCTATTTTCAAGTGACCTTTGACAAAAGTTAAAAACCATTAACAGAAGCATAAAAAAGGAAATAATGTAAACATGGAGGTTGAAATTTGGAAAATATGATAAAATTTTGTTGTCCTCATTGAAACGAATTTTATTATACATTATGAGTCTAATCTAGCATTATTTGCCTCTCATAGGCGTTCAAAAAATGTCCAATATTAATCCCAAAAAATATATTCTAAACCAAAAAAATAGATCCTAAATAAAGAAACTAATTACCAAACATCTTTATTCTTGTTTCTTTTTCGGAATGAGTTTACGTTTTCATCCCCAATTCTCCAAAATCTCTAAAAGTCCTCCCCAAACGAGGATGGAGATTCGAGCATCCGGATCTATTGATGTCCCTAAACTGATATGATAATCTTAAAAGTCAGATACTTAATCAATTAAGAAACAAAATTTGGAAAACAATTTAAGAGAGTTGTCTAACCTACAAAGAAAATAAATGCTTGTTATAGTAGCAATAATGTATGATCTTTTCTGGAATTATTGGCCTCACATGTCCGATTGTCGGTTAGTCCCAACTTGAGAAATGTAAGCAGATAAGATAATTGAGACAGGCGCAAAGAGGCTTGGAGACAGCTTACTTATTTGAACCACCAGAGTGTGAATTAATTTATACAAAAATCTACATTTCAACTATCAGTTTTGTCAGTTGCATATAAAACAACAGATAACCCACCAATTCTCCTTCTAAAACAAACCTTGAAAGTGAAAACTCAAAAACGTGATACATATATAATGCCTTGGAACCATATGGGGATTTACAGAGCATATATCTGTTCCATTTCAGAGTTATATTGATCAAGATCTGATACATTTCCTGAGTGTGACCACGAGAACGACTTGCTTCCGCTTGCCCTTTTAATACGTCTCTGAGAGTTGTAGCGGAAGTACCCAAAACGTTGTCGAAAAACAAAGTAGCACATACTTGCAAGAGTCCCCACAAGAATAGGGGCTCCCATTACGGTTATAGTAATGCCCATCCATGAATGTCCCTTTCCCACGACCACAAAGGCTATTGAAAGAAATGCACCGCAAGTGCAAGCACATGCAGCCCACATTAGCTTGTTAACCACAGACACTACCTGCCTCTGAGCCCTTGTGTCCCAAGCCACCAAAGTGATCTGAACCACAACAACAGCTAGAGATATGAACAGTGATGTGGCATTTAACAGGCAGAACACTTGGAAACCTATTTGGTCAGCAATGTTAGCCTTCCCGGTTTCTGGTCCTTCCGTAAAATATTGGCCAGGCAAGTTGAATATTGCCAGGAAAGCTATTGAGGCAAAAAGCACAGCAACAACTGTCACGGAATTGGTGGTATTCTGGACAGCTTCTCTGTGAAGTTTCTTTAGTTCCTTGGCAATACCAGTAACTCGTCGATTGGTCTTTTCGTTTTGCAAAAGTTGTGCACTCACTTCGTGCTTAATATCACTAACAGTCCTCTTAAGTTCCATTGCTTCATCCACCTGACCAACATACCTAGCGTGCTTGGCACCAGCCTCCGCAAGAGATTCCTTAATTTCCAATGCAGACTCTCCATATGGGAGTTTATCTGCCAAATCCATTGCTGTTTCCCGCTGATTATTAATGCCATTGACGTCAACTGATGTATAACAAAGCAATAGGCTTACTACCTGAAATATAAAACAAGAGTCATCAGTGGGTGAGAACAAAACCCTGAGTAACAAATAATTTTTCCTTAAAGCTTCACCTCAGGAAAGGAAACAACAACTTTCAAAAAAAAAAAAGGAGAGGAAATAACAAAGATATGCACTAGTGACATTCTAATCATGCATTAGCTTCTTAAATTAAATTTTATTCATGTGGAATCCGGAACACACTTTTAAGCATCTAGTTGCACACTTTAACTAGCTAGAGGCACCATTGTCTGATTCAGGAAATTTTTGAGGTTTGCAGTTCAGAAATACTAAATTCTGGAAAACTTGGGTCTCATGTTAAAATAGGCTAATATACCCAGCATATAACATGTTGTTTATCATGCATCTTTCTCTATAATCAAGAAAATTCAGATGTCCCTCTACTGTGGTACCAGGAAACAAGGGAGAAGAATACATGCCAAGTAGTGTTATTGCTGCTAGACAATTACCAACGAAGTAGGTACATACAACAGAAAATCCAGGTAGTGAAACGTGAATTCCACCCCACACCCTCCCCCCCCTCCCTTGAGGTATGAGACTTGAGTACAGTTTTATAGTTAGTACTGACATGATTAAAAGTCTGTGAGGTAATAGAACAAACAAAATAATTATTGAATGAAAATTTCATGAAAAAATTGAACATCAATCTAACATACCTCTGAACGACATTTCCTTGTAGCTATATGCACAGCTGTGTTACCCTTCTTGTCACGTTCATTTAGTATCAAGTGATCAACAGATAATATCTCCTCGACTACTGAAGGACACTGACCCTTTACAGCCATATGGAGCGCAGTTTGGCCTTTCTTATCTTTAATGCTGACAATCCCTGAATCTCGGTCTATAAGAGTTTTCACAATATTGATGAGGCCATACCTTGCAGCTGTGTGCAATGCAGTTTTACCATTTTTTCTAACGATTCTTATGCAGCTAACATCAGCATCCAAGATGGCATTCACCACATCCAAATGATCCTTCACAGCTGCCGAATAAAGGGGGCTAGTATTTGAAGAGTCACACACCCTACAAAGCTCGGGCCAAATGCTCAAAAGTTCTTTCACAATCCCTGAAGAAAAAGAATAGTCAATGCCATATCAAGTTAAAAGCCTGGAAAGGTCAGAAAGACCAAGTATTGGAGTCAAGATGTACTCAATATAAGATCAAGGTTTTAGATAGAACAGCCCTATATGGCCGAATTCAAAGATAAAGACCTCATAACTCTCCAATGTTATCATACAAGCCTCTAAGAAGAAAAGTATTGTTTCTACCATAAAATAAGCAACATTATCATTTAGTGGTATGTCAACATAATGATTAGTCACACCAATTTCGGACAGCATAAAAGAAATATTAGGGAATATATATGCAGTAAATTTGAAGTTGAAGCTAGAAAGATGATCTTAAGTCACATAAAATTTTTACAATTGCAAGGTTCAATTTCACAAATTCAAAGTCGTTAATTATATAGACAAAATTTTCTGCTTTTCTTACAAAAACAAAAAGAATCCACTAAAAGCAACAAATTAATGCATCCAATTAATTCAGTCCATTAAAACCAAAGCACCAACAAAAGCAATTTCAGTTTACAACTAAACTAGCTTCCTGTCCTAGAATTTAATGATAAACAACTAAATTACTCCAATCTAAACATACCCATTTAGAGAATTTACAAAAGCAAATTCAACCAAATAGAAAATCAGAAACCAAAACTCATCATACCGAAGTGGCCTTTCTTAGCAGCAACATGGAAAGCATCCATGTCAGACTTGGACCTGATTTTGACAATATCAATATCACAAAACTTGAGCAAGTAAGTGAAGACCTCCTGCATGTTCTCATCAGCAGCGATGTAGAGGGCAATCTCCCCTGCATCTGTCTGCATAGCCATCAGATCAGAGACCAAAGAGGAGCCATCAGGAGCCTCATCTCTCGTCACCTTATCAACAATCTCTTTGATGGATTCAAGGTTTCTCGATCGGACGGCTGAGAAGAAAGACTGGTGGGTGAAGAACCTGAGTGGCTTGGAATCCATCGCAAAACAGTTTGATTGAATTGTCTTTGCTGATCACTTCCACTTCACTGTTGTGCTTCCACATGCAACAAAGGGTGTGGTCTTGTGAAGAGAAACGACTTGACTTGTAGGATTGATACTGAGGTTCTTCCTCTTCCTCCTTAAAGGGTGGTTCTTTTTGTTGGTTGGATGGAAATCATGGAATTGTTAATGGATTAATTTGCTTGAGTGGCCTTTAATTTTTGAGAAAGAATGCCATTAAATAATGGGGTCTACTCCCTTTGACAGCCAAAATCATGTGCCAGTTACTGTTCAAGTTCTCTTTTTCTTATACTAGCACTCTTCCGTTTAACTGGGGCCAGCGTGCTTATCAACTTACTGCCCATTGACTGCTCATTTGTCAACCACATGGCTGTCCAAACTGTTATTTTCGTGAAACCATTTTCTTTTCTAGAAACGTGGAGAATTTAAATGATAAGATTGTAGGCTGGGAGAGGTTTCTAGGATCCGTTTGGTCGATCCAGTTGTCTGGCAAGTCGTTCATAAGGTCGATTGCAAGGCCGATCGTATGGTCAACCCCTCTTCTGTCAATAATCTCTTATGTTAGTATAAGAGTCTGTTCTATCGGAGTTACTTGAACTTATCTGATTATCTAATCGACCAAATTTGTTTACTCTACCAACGCTCGATTTCTGCGGTTAGTGATTACCAACATCTTTCTCCCACTTGATTTGTGCTCATACTTTTACGAGCACGTCCTTCATAATCTTGAAAGAATACTTCGTCAACTCTTTATAAAGATGAAAGTCTTCGAACAACCATTTTTTAAAGGTTGAGACTATAATTGAGACATTACAATTCAGGTTTAAGACCTTCTCCTTATTGAACCGATTGATAGACTCCCTGAGACACACTCTCTTTCGTTGTATAATAGAGTAGAGGTCGTCATAATGTTTTTTCAATTTTTTGGTATTGGCAAGCTGCACAAACAACTCAATGTCGACATTTGGTAAATTAGTAAAACACAGCAACACTGGCCTCTTTAAACTTGATCCCAACCCCTTGCATATAATAGCTTCTTTGAGCGATGTAGTCGTTAGGATCGATTGTTTTATCGTACATCTTCATGTTGGGTAGAATGAACTTTTTAGGTATTTCCACCAGTGTAATTGGATTAACGAAAGGAGAATACAAATTTGTTGCGGTGATTTTTTTTATGGGCGCTGGCATACTAGAGATCCCGTTGATCATGACTTTGATCTTCGTGAATCTCCTAGTGAACTCATTCAACACCAACGTGGTCGATTTCAGGTTTCCAACTTCCTTTATGTCACACAATGTTGCTGCATTTGTTGCTCCTAGTTGCACTGCTTGATTTGGTTCAACATTGGACTGTCTAACACCCGACAATATGCGTCCGTTGTATTTTGAGAGTTCGCCTGATAACCTACGATCGACCGTTGCATTCCTCACTATATCTTCATCAAATCCAGTGGTGTTAAGATCCATTAGCTGGCTCATTGGTTGTTGAAGCTAAATTGTCTACTGCTTGAGAGTTGACCTACTTATCATCGATGACATACTCCTTACTTCGATTGCTAGTTTTGCTTCATTTCTCTGATGCGATCTCGATAAGGGAGCCATTGCATTTGTTAACTATTCTACCTTCGCCTGCAATTTCATATTCTCTGTTCACACTATTTGGTTTTTCGTATAAAGTCACTAATGCTTCGTCACATAAGCACTCATTTGGTTCATCAAGGCAACAACTTGAGCTTTGAGCAATGTCTAGTTTCATTTTGCCACCTCGTCTAGTAAGTTGGTTCGTTTAACTCCTTCGGATTAGTTCGCTAGTTTTCTTATAGATCTTGTCAAACAATAAAGGGTCGAATCTACATAAGCTGATGCAAAGAATCGACTCAATGATCAACTTTAAGGGATCTAACAATCTGCACAAGAATTGAATTATCTTGACATTGGATGGTGTCGACCGAAAACACTATAATGCTCAAGTTAGGATATGAAATGAATAAAAGAAATGTAGAAAAGAAAAACGTATGATCGGCAATTTTGTAATGTCATTCAATGAATAAGGAAACGTGGTTTTTTTAGATTATAAGATAGAATTTAATTGTGGAATGCTCGCTAGTTAGACTCAAGAGTATAGGCGGTTGTCCATCATGTAATGATGAGGATGGAGGCATTAGTTGGGTATTTGAGAGAATTATTACAGAGTAACGTTGTAGAAAAATTATATCCCTTTTTTTTTGGTTGCTCTCCTTTTTTATAAGTGAGGAGAGAGCCATTAGAGAGTTAAGACAGTGGGAATAAAGGATTCATTTCTTTGATTCATGCCTCTACATTAATGAGGGAATCTCCTTTTTAAAATTGGTCAAACCCTCTTGAATGCATACAGCTTATGACCGAGATTCCCTCTTTAATGTGGTCAACCCATATTAAGAAGGTCTGAGTTGTCTAACCGTTGCCCCAGGTTATGGGCTCCTTTACTATGGGCTTCACTTGGGTTGGATCAACTTATGGAACCATCAGTTGGGCTGCTATACCAGGCCTTTTAATTCACATATCCATTAGGCACATATAGGGCCGATTTTTGCCACCGCATTTGTTGTCTTAATTCATGAAGGATGAAACTAGGTCTACTAATTGATAAAGAGAGTTTATATAGTTGGGCAAAGAGATTGCTAGAACATTATTTGTATTTCTCTATTATTACTGGAGTTTCGCTCGAAAGTGGCTAAAGAGAGTTCTAATCCTATAATTTTTACTTTGTTGAAATCTTGTGACTATCTTCTTATTCTCTTTCTTTATATTTTATTCCACTATGTTTTATTTTTTTGATCCGTCCACCCTCTCCCTGCTCTCTTTAGGTCATGGTTTAGTAATTGACTAATACTTTCGATGTCGTATTTATATCAATTCATATATGACCCGTTAATTTTTTACTCGATTCAAACACAACTTGCTAAGTTTATCGTGTCATAGGTCTAAACCCAAATACAACCTATCAAATTAATGGATTATTCAATAAAACTCATTTAACCCATTAATTTATAAGTCATGTTAATTATATGATAAAACACAATTCAATTAATCCATTTGTCTATTCAAAATTTTAAAATAATTTAAAATTTTTAAATTAATTACATATTTTAATCAACTAAATCCATTTGATGAATGAAAATAATTAATTATGATTTAATGTTGATGAAATCAAATTTAAAATAAAATGTTTGGTGTTTAATCATGTTAAATAGGTTAACGGGGTTAGAATGGAAATACTCAAACACTACCCATTTACTTATCGGGTTTCACGTGTTGGCCTATTAGAGAGCTAAACCAAATAAGGTTTAACTCAAATCATGTTCCTGATGTGTTAGTACATCGTGTCAATAATTGTCACTTCTAAATTTATTCTTAATGCAGGAGGGGGTATGAAGATCACATGGGCTGGGTGTCGGTAAGATGGGCCGCCCATGTCAAATAGCTTAAATGGCTAATGGTCGACCCAATTACAAAATATCCAAGTTGAAGGCTCTGCGGCCTGCAAACTTATTTGTGCCTTAACCAATATGGGCCACCTGGTTCACCTATTTGAGTTTTGCACTTTTTTTTTTTGCTCTTTTCCTTTTTGTTTCATTTGAGAAATGAGAAATTTAAACTTATGACCTTTTATTTTATGGAGAAGTGGTGTTTGTATCATATTCATGCTCTATTAGCACATCGTGTCAATAATTGTCACTTCTAAATTTATTCACATTAGTTGGGTGTTGACAACTTGGGCCATCCGTTTCAAAGAGCTTTAAGAGTGGTAATATTTGCAACCTCAAAAAATTGTATGCACGCCCCAAATTAATATTGTTTTAAATATCCAATATTACCCTTGTGTAAAATTACTAAAAAGATAAATATTTTATAAATACATCTACAAATTATTATTTAAAATATCATGTTCATGTATATCATAAAACCCTTTTTATTTTCTCAAACCCTTTCTTCTAAATGCTAATGCTAATCTTTAAACACCAAGTTTTTTTAGAAGAATATAATTTGATTGTAAAGTATGCAGAATGAAATGAAATCTTCCAATGAAATTAATTGTAAAAATGTAAGTTTTAAATTAATTTTTTTTGTTATTATTATTCCACGATGGTCTATGAGTGAAAGAATCTGATTTAAAAAGTGATGGAGTGTAGTAAATCATTAGGGTTTGGATCAAAGAGAGATGATGGGAGGAGGACCAGAGGTGATGGAGGAGGATGAAGCTCAGAAGCAATGAGTGGGGAGAGAGAGGGTTGGAGGGGAGGCGTTGGAGGAACCTCGAGCGGAGGAGAAGAGAAGTCTCTACTGTTGTGGTATTATAGTTACGGAAAGAGAAATAATTTTGTGAATCATTCATCATAATAGTGGAAAATGAACTAAATATTCATTTATGTTTTATGTTTCTTGTATCTCACTTCTCTTAAACAATTTTATAGTTTCAAAAAAAAAAAAAAAAAAAAAAGCAACTGTGGGCATCCACTTCCTAAAAAATATCAAATTACAGTTGCACAAGGAGTAGAACCTCTCTGCTACAATTGTACCATCCAAATTCATTGAAAACCACTGCAGAATGGTAAGGCATTGTACACTTCGAAACTTGGCAAGATATAACAAGCGTGATGGAAAACTCAGATATAAAAATATAGATATCATAAAATTAAATAAATAATTAAATAGATATAAATGGGGTGTACTTAACGAAATATAGTATAATAAAATTAAGAAAAAAATGGTACTCTTAATATTAAGTGGAGTTTAAAAATAATTTAGAAAAATTTTAAATTTTTTATAGGGTATGCTAACCCAGAGGAATGTATATATAAATTTTGAGGGGGTGGAACTATCACCACTCTGGCTTTAATGGGTAATGACCGACCCAATAACAAAATATTCAAGTTGAAGGTTGTTCAGCCTGCAAACTTAGTTGAGCCTTAAACAATATGGGCCAACCAATTCAACTATTTGACATGTGTATAAGGTTGTTTTTTTTTTTTTTTTTTTTTTAAAAAAAAAAACTTGAAAAAAAGAGAGAATTTGAATTAAAGATCTTTAATCTGAAGAAAAGTGTGGTTACGAATAGGCTATACCTATAAGGCTGCAACCACAATACTAGTACAAGTTGGCAATTAATAATTATAAAGAGTTGCATTATTATTACGTTATAACTAGTATTTTCATTAACATTAGCCATGAGTATATTCTTTCAGATTATCAACCTAATCATCAGAAAAATAAACTAATCCACAATATATTAATATCAATTCACAACCACAACACAATTAACAAATCAACAAAACAAAACAAAACAAAAACATATTCTATCAACAATACAAACACACCATATTCATGTATAAAATCAATTATTAAAAAATAAATAATAAAACCCGAGGGCATTTTGGCCGACAACATGGTTATTGTTGAATGTTGTCAACAAAAATCATTTATGAACGAAATTTTTGTATTTTTCAATCCAAATTGTTTAACAAAAAGAAGATTATACCCCTTAAAATAATTTAATTTGAAAATTCGATAATAATTTATAAATTTATTCTAATTTTAGTGTTATAATAAGAAAAAGTCATTAGGCAATAACTAATAGTGGAAATGCCTCATAAATAATGTGGGTGTAAAAGGTTGCAGAACACAATTTGGTAATAATGCACCGGAACTACAAAGCGCACGTGAAGCATCGAGGACCATACGAGTCCAAGGTTTGGTTCAATCACGAGGGAGCGTTGTGGCACTCTTACTCTGCTCGTGAGTGTTTTTGCGATTTTGAACGATTCACATGATCAAAGCTAGAAGCAACAATGTTTTGTTTTTCAAACACAAAACAATGACACATTTATGAGGACCGTCAACACCTTATCTTCTCTTTAATTTTTAATTTGATAGATAATGGTCAACTGATCCATAATTTTCTATCTTTAATTATTATCAATTTTGAAATATGTGTTTATATGGATAGTGGAGCACGAATTTTATACATTATTGCTTATTGGTAATGTAATTCAACAACAATAGATAATTTTTGTTTGTTTTTTTTTTTACAAAAAAAAAAAAAACCAGATAGTTCTTAGTGGTTTTTTTAATTATTATCAATTTTGAAATATGTGCTTATTATGGAGCACAATATTTATATATTATTGGTAAAATAACTAAAAAACAATAGATGATTTTAATCGGTTTTTCTTTATCTTGAACAACTTTAAATTTTACTTGAGATTGAAAAGTGATGAAAATAAAATATAAATGATATATATAATTAATATGATGATTTGATAATACATAAATTTGAACAAAAAATTTAGAAAACCTACCTGATAAGAACCTCTTTAGATCAGTGTGGGTCAAATAAGGGTTAACAACAGCCTAATTTAGGAAATTTGTTTCATTTAGGATTTTAGTTTAATAAGTTTAATTAGGATTTGACTTTCTAAGTTAATTAGGATTTATTTTTTATTATTTCCTATTTTATTTATTTTTATTAATTTAGAATTATTTCCTTTTAGGATTTGATATGCTTTTCTTTTGGATATTATTTCTTTTTAGAATTTAATATTATTCCCTTTAGGAATTGATATTATTTCCATATGGATTTAGATTTTATTTCCTTTTAGGGTTTATTTAATTATTTGATATTATTTCCTTTAATACTATTTCCTTCTAGTTATTTTTTCCTTTTAGAAAAGTCTTGTTTTTTAAGAAATTATTTCCTTTTAGGATTTGATATGCTTTCCTTTTATGATTTGATATTATTTCCTTTAGAATTTAATATTATTTCCTTGTAAGAATTGACATTATTTCCATATAGATTTAGATTTTATTTCCTTTGTGCTTACTTTAATTATTTGATATTATTTTCTTCTAATTATTATTTTTTTTAGGAAAGTCTTGTTTCTCATAGAATTTAAGGCTATAAAAAACCATGAAAATGTTTTTGCTTTGGAGAAATTAATAAAATCTTACAATTTTGTCAAGTAATTATCTTGTTTTCAACTTTTCTAGGTAGATTTATTTGAGATCTAGATTATTTCGGCTCTTCCAAATATTTTTGTTTGGATTTACTTGGACTAGGGGGTTAGTTAATTCGTTGGCTTGATCTAGAGGATTGATTTGCTCATTTCCGTGGGATGCTTGATTTATTGTCTATTCTATTTATGTAGTGATTTTTGGGTTGAGATATGCTTGTTGTTGGATCTAGCTAGAGTTAGGTCCTCAAAACTAGCACTATTTGATATTCAATCTAAAATTGATTGAATGTAGTGTCATTTCTTAAAGGTATATTCAATCTAAAATTTATTAAAATTTGATGATTTTTTTTTTAATGATAGATTTCAATGTAATTATGGGATATTTTAAACTAACTATATTCATTAGAATTCTCTATAAATACAATAAAATTTTTGGGAGAAGGGCAAAGTTTATTCTAGACTTTATTCCCTTTAAAATCTATCAAAATTCATCCAATTATATCATTTAACTAAAATATATAAGGTTAGTGACTTTTAAATACACTTCATACAAATTTGAATGCAATAAATCTAGATTTAATAGATATCATATAAATCTAGATTGAATACGCATAAATTTCAATAGAATTCGTATAAATTTAAATTGAACAAACCCAAATTTTTAAAATATTTTAAACTTTAATGAATTCTATATTGAATATATCTCTTTAATTTGTCTAAAAGTGATAATTTGATATTTATATTTTATACCCATTTTTATTATTAATAATTATCATCTTTATTTTGCATCATACATTAATTAAAAATTAAGAGATCGTTAGTTTTTATCACTTTTTACTTAATGAATTTGAATTATATCTATTAAATTATTTTTATTTGTTTTCTTAAGCGATCAAACAACTGAAAACCATCCAAAAATCACTTAAAGAAAAAAGCTACAAATTTTTACTTTTGATTGAATGTCAAATCACTTAATGATTTTTTAAATATATTATTCCTAATCTATTACTCCTAAAATAACATATTTTTAAATTTGTCATAATTTTACATTATACAGATTTATTTTAATAATATTTTTTTGTTGTGTTATTTTTATTCAAATATATAACAATAGTAATTCAACTTAATAACATTTTGTTTAGTTTTATTTAAATATATAAATTTAATTTACTTTACTATAATAATTTATTTATGTATATATAATTTAAAAAATATATTTTAATATAATAATTAATCATATATTTAATTATGAATAAAAATATTATTAATATATATGAGTGTTTTAGTATTTACTAAATAATTTATTATAATTGTTTGTATTATATTAAATAAAGTTATATAACAACTAATTGTAAAAAGATATAAATATCAAATTAATAATTTTAAGACAATTTTAACTTTAAAAAATAAATAAGAGTAAGATGAAAAAAAAAAAACATATTATTAAATGATTTGTCATTAAGTGAAAAGTAAAAAATTATAGCTTTTTATATTTAGTGATTTTTGGGTAGTTTTAAGTGGTTTGATCACTTGAAAAAACAAACAAAAATCACTTAAAATGTGTAATTCAGACCCATTAAGTGAAAAATGATAAAAACAAATGACCCTTTAGTCGCTATTCAGTCTTCAGTATTCAATAGCACTATTTAGCTTTAGACAAAAAAACAAACGATCCCTAAATAATTTAACAAATCTTAAGCTATTTTATGTAAATATTAATAAGATTTTATTAATAATTATAGCATAATAAAAATGATGTAACAATAGTTTTTAATATTGCTTAAAAACTAAAATGAATGTTCAGCAATATTGGCGAAATGTTAATGATTAAGTGCAACTTTTAAATTATATTCTATAAAAAATAAAAAATAAAAACTTAGGTTAATTAACTTTTTGTTTGTTATAAGGGGTTGTTTGTTTTTGTTTTTGTTTTTTTTTTATTTAAATAGTCCTGAATATTACTAAAGTCTTAACAATGACTGAAATCTAAAATCTAAATGATATATTTATTTTTTTCTTTTTAATATTTGAATGTACATATTGATCGTTTGTTTTTTTAAAAGAAAAGATATGAAAACAAATATTTTTATATTTATATTCTTATAAGTAATAATTATTAGTTATTTTTATTTTAAATTATATATGTAACAAAAAGAAAATCATTTAACAAATCTGAATCAAATTTATTTATATAGTTTTAATTTTACAAAAAATGTATGTAGTTTGTATGATATATTACCTACTAGTGGAAATTTAAATATAATTGGGTTTGAAAAGCTACTGGTGGTTGCTTTTTATTTGAAATCTACTCATACCGTCAAGTGTGTTTCACATTACTTTCTCTGGCGAATTAAAAATTGAAAACCACCATGATTTGTCTTTTCTTCCTTCTAAAAAGAAAACTCTAACCTTTTGCTATATGAATTTAACTGAAATATCGCAATGAAAATGCGTTCTATAAATTTTTAATTTTTTTTATAATTTAATCTTAAAAAAATTCTCACTAAATATTTAAATCCATTTGTAATTTTAAATAATTTGTATGCTCCTCCATCATAAATATACACACACGCATTTATAAGCACATAAAAGGAGTATAAATGTCACATATTTAAGAGAATGGATTTCTAACGTAGATATATTGCCTGATGCGTATAGCTCTCATCAAATTTCTAAACATCAATCTCAAATTATTTTATAATTATATTATAAAAGCTAAATAGTAAAGAGATTTGATGAAAAATTTAATCAAAAGAATTGTGTTATTATAATTCATGGCTATATCCTACGCCGATACTTGTGACCATCCCTTGTAAGGTTGATTCTTATCGTTAATCCGTTATAACCAATTGTCCACGCTAATACTCATATTTGCATCCTCCTCAATCAAATATCCCTTCCTTACATGCTTGCTTATCTTTAATACCTCATTCATTTGAAATAAAACTTTAATTTCTCCAAGATAAGTGGATAACTAATTATCTGCCAAATCTGATATTAACTTGATTTTTGTGTTAAAAAAAAAAAAAAAAAGATATTAAGTTGATTCCTCCTGGTATTTCCTTGTCATGGATTTTTACTTTAATTGTTCAGATTCATCATCTAATAATTAATTAATTCACATTAAAAACAAAATATCTGCTACAAATTAGGATCCTATTGCTATACTGAATTTTCCAGATGTCATCAAATCTGTTAATTTCAAATGTCATAACTCCGTTTTGCAAGATGTCATCGATTCTGATAATTCATCCAATACAATCTAAGAGGGTGCATTTAATTTGAGATTTCATTGGAATTTAAAGAATTTTGAAAATCTGTGTGTATTCAACCAACGGTGTGCAAAATAACATCACCTGAACCGAACGACCTGACCTGACTTAAATGCGTTTGGTGGGGGTCATGTGATATAAAATAGAGCGTTTGCTTTCGCACATATTTTGGTTTGGTTGGGTTTTGGATATCCAGAACTGACCCAAAACCAAAACCCGATCCTCACATAATATATATATATATATATATTTTTTAATTTTTTTTATAAAGCACATTTATGTAAGTGCCCTTTAGATAATTGAAATTTTCTATTTTTTTTATTCTGGATTGAATATAGCCACTAATATGGAAAATTTTTTATTCAATTTAATTTTTACAAGTAAAAAAATATATATCTTATTATTTATAATGGGGTATGTACACAGACTATGTAACAAAGAGTTTTTTATAATTTTTTTAAACCATCATCAAGTCATATTTTATAGCTAATAGCTATAGAGTTTGTAGAAACTTTACACACTAATTATTAATATAACCAATGGGTTAACCTATGTTACTTTTAAAAGAAATTTAACTCATACAAGTAATTTCAACCTCCATTCATCTATTTACACTGAATCCGCAACTCTAATGGTAAAGGTACTTTTTAAATCAAAATTTTAAATTACTAAAACCTAATCCTTAATTAATTAATAATATTATTATCAATAATAAAATAATGATAACGTGTGTTTCCAAAAAAAACTAATAATGGTAACGTGACAGCACTAAAGAACTGTAGTGAGAATAGTAATAACGGTAATAGGAAGCGCATGCGCCCATTAGCATTCCCAGTCTCGTGGGTATTTGTAATCACGCCTAAACTTTCTCTCCCTTTTCTTCCATATTTAGCTTCTCATAAACAAAATAAAAACACCATTCCAACGACAACAACACCACGATTTCTCATTCTCGTTCTCTCTCAAATCTCTCGTTCACATTCTCTGTTGTTTGTCATGGGTTTTGGCTCTATTTTCCACCGGAAAAAGAAACCCAACTCATCGTCCTCGTCACGTGGCAGCCCCCCCACCCAGTCGTCGTCGTCGTCTCTACGAAGCAACACCCTCACGTTGGGGTCCTTCGCCACCCCACCAATCGAAGACCTCGAGCTGGTCTTCAAGAGATTCGACGCCAACGGGGACGGCAAGATCTCCGCCGCCGAGCTCAGCGCCATGATGTCCAGCCTCGGCCACAACGCCACCGACGACGAGCTCCACGAGATGATGAAGGAGAGCGACTCCGACGGCGACGGCTTCATCGACTTCAAAGAGTTCGTCGAGTTGAACACCAAAGGCGTCGATTCCAACGCGGTCCTCAAGGACCTGAAGGAGGCCTTCTCCGTCTACGACATCGACGGCAACGGTTCCATCACCGCCGACGAACTCTTCAAAGTCTTGAAGAGCCTGGGCGACGAGTGCTCTCTGGCCGAGTGCAAGAAGATGATCAGCGGAGTCGACAGCGACGGCGATGGCATGATTGATTTCGAGGAGTTTAAAGTCATGATGTTGATGGGCGCTAGGTACGATCCAATGGCTACAATTTGATTCTCTTTCTGATTTCTTCTTTTCTTAGGATTTTCTTTTTATTATTATTTTCAGAATTTTATTTCTGGGTAATGGAAATTGTCTATATTGTCGGATTTATGATTTTATTTCCCCAAAAAAAATTATTTTTTTATAATGTACATATATATGCTTAATATTTTTAGGATCTGAAATTATTATGTTTTTTTGTTGCTATCTTACTAATCGGTAAAATTACTGTAACCGGTAAAGTAATCCGAATAAATTTGATGGTTAATTTCATGTGATGTTTGTTTAACTAAAAAGTGATTCACATGCTTTGAACATGTTGTTCAGGTGAAAGCCACATTGTGCATGAGTGTGTTTTATGATTTTAATGATTATATGTTTAAATTAATTTGTACCATGTGTCGGCTCTGCTAATGTCTAATGTTGGATGAATGTGATCAATCAAAATATACAGTGTAAAAAATGATTAAGTGGCTAGAAAGACATCCTTTTTCGAAGATCTTTTTAGATTATATTTTAAATTTTAGAAGAGCTAATAGCATGTGACATTTATTTATTTTTAATCCTTTTTCGTCAAGCGAAAGTAGAAAGTCTGTCGATTTGGTAATCCTGTTTTGCCAAACGAAAGTGGAAAGTCCATCGATTTGGTAAAATAGAACTTGAAAAGAGCATTGAGCTCAGCAAATAAACAATAACATTCGTACGGATGTTCCCTTCTCTTTACGTGCTTTTGCACGTAAACATTCCTGCTTTAGCCAAAGGTGTGATCAAAATTCAAAAACCTTTTTCAAATATTTCTAACTTCTTTGACTGTTTTCAAATGTTTCTTTGACCTTCAATGAATTTCTGAACGGCATTAAATTTGTTGCAGATATATATATTTTAAATGCCATCCTTTGTCTTACTGGGATTTGAATGTTTGATAAAGCTATGAAAAGTTAATCTTCGACGTTCTGATATCCTTTTTATGCAAGATGTGTACTGCAGTTAACCTGTAAAAGAATATATAAAAAATTAATTACAAAGCAGATAATATTCAACAAATAAAATTTACTGAAAATGAGAAATAAAATCAGATTAAAAATTGTAGGATAAATCCCCTATTTTTTAGCTTTGATTTTATTTTTCTGATCTCAAGACTCCTGCTCATCCGAATTTGGTCAAAAGGCTGTCTTGATTTTCGCTGTACTTGTACATCAGCTAACCAATTATATTTTACAAAAATAATTAGAGGTTAACTTTAATTGAAGAAGGTTATTTGCAAACAAGGATAAAGATATAAATATTTTATTCTAAAAATATATCTCATTAATTCCCAATAGATATATGATGAAGATAAACATTTATTCTGGACAAATAATCATAAAAATAATCAGTTAAATCTCATAATCCACGAAATTAGGTCAAGCTATGAGAACCACACTGTATTATGCAATCATGATAACTTTAAACCATGAATTTGATTCAATTCTAGAGAGCTATTGTGCATCCATCTTTTTCTTAGAAAAAATCTGCATAAAAAAGATATTGATTAGAAATAAAATAGCTCAGATAAAATCAACTATAAATTAGGAGTTTGATTTCTATTTAATAGCTTAACCAAAATTTGTCTTTAACAAGGTTTAGATTCATTCATGAGATAAAAGATCAATTTGGTCAAACCAAATCTACAATAAAAAAGAGTTGGATTCATATGCAAAACTTGCAGAAAAAAATAGAGATATTTTTAAAGATTTTCCTAAAAAGAATATCCCAGAATAATATCTTTATCTAAATTGGAAATTCCATATTTTATAAAAATAAATTTCTAAAATAAATCATAAGATTCATCCGAAAGATCAAATCTTTGATTTGGTCAAAGAATAAATAAAAAAGATTTACCATATAAATACAAGGGTAATTCCAAAAAATAATGTTCAATGAATTTTATCTTCAATTAATAAAAAGATATTCACTAAAAGAGATTATTTTTTTCTCGTCATATAAATATGGAATTAACATTATGAAAAATAAGAAAAACTCACTCAATTCACGGAATTAAATTAGACCAAAAATTCTTTCTTATTTACTGCATACTGCTTAATGCTCATAGTAATTGTTGTAACATGTCGATAACCTATTGCAATAACTTTCATGAAAATTCTAATAGTACTAACTTCTGAGTTTGCTCAAACCACTGCTATACAATAATGTCAATAACAAAAATACAAACATAGTCATATGCCATAAGATGACAACACATGCACTAACATTGTTAAATTACAACTTCTAAAAAGAATTAAAATGATTGCAAATATTCTTTATATATTTTACATTAATTTTATAAAAAATCTTAAAAAAAAAAAAAACAAACATTATCTCTCACAATTCATCAATATAAAAAACCATACTTCATCAATATTATCATCTCACACAATTCAACATCATCAACCCATAGCTTATCAATATCATCAATCCAGTTTATCAATATCATCATTTCTCACAACAACAATATAATCAACAACATCAAATCATTATAACATTAAAAACAAAAAAAAAAAAAAAACTCAGAATAAAAAGAAGAAGAAGAAGAAGAAGAAGAGAGGCTGGAAGGTTCCATGGATGTGTGATGAGAGAACGAATGAAGGTGAGAGAAAGAAAGATAAATAGAGAGAAAAGAAAGAATATGGGAAATGAAATCTCATCCCACCCAATAACATGATTTTAGTTGGGATTGAAAAATCTCAAAAGAATGGGAAATGGGTGGAGATTGGGAAAGAATTCAAATCTCATTCATTCCAATTGATCTCTAGACATAGTGTTTGAGTGGTTTGGAATTTTTGAATCCTAATCCTACTTTCAATCTCATGTGCCAAACGCACCTTAAGGGATACATGTACAATTTAAGGTCGTAATGTTGATGGGTACTAGGTACAATCCAATGGCTACAATTTGATTCTTTTTTTTATTTCTTCTTTTCTTAGGATTTTATTATTATTATTATTTTCATAATTTTATTTCTGGGTAATGGAAATTGTGTATATTGTCGGATTTATGATTTTATTTCCCAAAAAAAAAAATTATTTTTTTATGATGCACATACATATTATTTCATGTCATATTTCACATCTAAGATATTTATGCTTAATTTTTTTAGGATATGAAATTATTATTATTATTTTTTTGATATCTTACTAATCGATAAAATTACCGTAACCAATAAAGTAATCAAACTTATTCTAATAAATTTGATGATTAATTTCATGTGATGTTTGTCTGACTAAAAAGTGATTCACATGCTTTGAAAATGTTCAGGTGAAAGGCATATTGTGCATGAGTGTGCTTTATGATTTTAATGATTATATGTTTAAATTAATTTGTAGCATGTGTCGGCTCTGTTCATGTCTGATGTTGGATGAATGTGATCAATCAAAATATACAGTGTAAAAATGATTAAGTGGCTAGAAAGACATCCTTTTTCGAAGATCTTTTTAGATTATATTTTAAATTTTAGAAGAGCTACTAGCATGTCACATTTATTTATTTTTAATTATTTTTTTGTCAAGCAAAAGTAGAAAGTCTATCGATTTGGTAATCCTTTTTTGCCAAACAAAAGTGGAAGGGATAATCCCAAAACATTCTTGGCTTTTGATAGATTATTCATTTTCTCCCATATGATTTTATTTTTATTCAAAATATCACCTAACTTTTAAAAAGACATTCAAAAGACCCCCTAAAAGCATATTAAAAGGCGATAATACCTCTAACGGTAACAGTTTCCGTTACATTGATAAAATTGAACGTTTGACTCAAGGGGCAAAAAAGGAAATTCAATAAAAATATTAATAAAAATTAAAAACTAAAATAAATATAATATTAAAATAAGATATTTTTATTTAAAAATAAAAAATAAAAATAATATATAAGAGTTTTGTTTTGTTTCTTTTTTTCTTTCCTTTCTCTCTTTGTGGCTCACTCTCTCCTCTTTTCCTCTTTCTCTCTCCATCTCTGACCGGATTTGCAGGTGGATTCGATGACAGTGATATAGTTGGACGGCGACGACATGATGGAGATCCAGTTCGTGTCTCCAATTACTATTGGAGCGAGTCTTTGATTGTGGAGGCCCAGAACATGTATCTCTACAATTGGAGACCCAGAATTGGGTTTCCGATCGTGGAGACCCACCACAAACTTGTGGCGTTTTTTTTTTTTTTTTCCTTTTGTTTTGTTTTTTTTTTAATTTTATGGCATTTGGTGATGATTGTGGGAGGTTGATGATTATGGGTGGGTCATTAATGGTGGAGACCAGTGGTTTTTTTCTTCTGTTGATTTTTTTTTTTTTTTTTTATGGTGTTTGGTAATAATTGTAGGAGATTGATGATTGTGAAAAGTTGATGATTATGGGAGACTGGATAATGAGAAATCTAGGTTTCCTAGCCTAAAAACCCAAAAATGGGGAGAGAAAGGCGATCCCTTTTCTTTTTTTTTTTTGATTGGTTTTTTTTTTTTTTTCACAACTGTGGAGGTATCTTC
Organism: Nephelium lappaceum; assembly: GCA_021234005.1. Taxonomy (NCBI): domain Eukaryota; kingdom Viridiplantae; phylum Streptophyta; class Magnoliopsida; order Sapindales; family Sapindaceae; genus Nephelium; species Nephelium lappaceum. The sequence continues at coordinate 9,986,755 of CM038003.1, forward strand.
ATTTTTTATTTTTTGTATTTTTTAAATTTAGTGTGTTTTTATTTTTAAAAAATCATATCAGAGGTAATTTGATCTTTTTATTCTTTGTACATATAAGTTTTATTTTTCAATTGATAAAAAGATGGAATATGAGAAAATTGATAAAACTGAAACTACATGAAAAAAATTGATAATCTATTAAAACTACTGTGGTTCTTTAGGATTTTCCCAAAATGGGAAAGCCCATTGATCTGGTAAACTAGAACTTAAAAAGAGAATTGAGCTCAACAGATCAACAGTAAAATTCGTACGGATGTCCCCTTCTCTTTACGTGCTGTTGCAGGTGAACATTGCTATTATAGGCCAAGGTACGATCAAAATTCAAAAACCTTTTTCAAATATTTCTAACTTCTTTGGCCGTTTTCAAATGCTTCTTTGACCTTCAATAAATTTCTAAACGGTATAAAATTTGTTGCAGATATATATATATATATATATTTTAAATGCCATCCTTCTTAATCCTACTGGGATTTGAATATTTGATAAAGCTATGAAAAGTTATTCTTCGACATTCTGACATGCTTTTTATGCAAGAAGTGTGCTGCAATTATCCAGTAAAAGAATATACAAAAAATCAATTGCAAAGCTGATAATACTCAGTAAGAAATAAAATGAGATAAAAATAGTAGGATAAATCCTATTTTATCTCTTTGATTTCCACACTTTTGCTGATCCGAATTTGGTCAAATGGCTGTCTTAATTCGTGCTGCACTTGTACATCAACTAACCAATTATATTTTACAAAAATAATCAGAGATTAACTTTAATTGAAGATATAAATATTTTATTCTAAAAATATATCTCATTAATTTTCAATAGATATACGATGAAGATAAACATTTATTCTTGGCAAATAATCATAAAAATAATAAGTTAAATCTCATAATCTACGAAATCAAGTCCATCTATAAAAACCACTTTAAACCATGATTGTCATAACAACTTTAAACCATGAATTTGATTCGGTTTTAGAGAGCTATTGTGCAGCCATTTTTTTTTTTCAAAAAATTTGCACGAAAAAGATATTGATTAAAAATAAAATAACTCAAATAAAATCAACCTATAAATTAGGAGTTTGATTCCTATTTAATATTTTTTTTTTTTAAAAGATATTGATTAGAAATAAAATAGCTAGATAAAATCAACTATAAATTAAGAGTTTGATTCTTATTTAATAGCTTAATTGAATTCGGTCCTTAACAAAGTTTAGATTCATTCATGAGACAAAAGATCAATTTGGTTAAATCAAATCTGTAATAAAAAAGAGTTGTATTCACATGTAAAACTTGTAGAAAAAAATAGAGATATTGCTAAATATTTTCCTAAAGAAAATTTCTCAGAATAATATTTTTATCTAAATTGAAAATTCTATATTTTAGCAAAAGATATTGCTAAAATAAATCACAAGATTTATCCGAGAGATAAAATCTTTAATTTGGTCAAAGAATAAATAAAACAGATTTACCATATAAACACAAGAGTAATTCCAAAAAATATTTTTCAATGAATTTTATCCCTAAAAGAAAACTCAATTAATAATAAGATATTCACTAAAAGAGATTTTTTTTTTCTCACTAGGTAAATATAGAATTAACATTGAGAAAAATCAGAAAAACTCACTCAATTCATGGAATTAAATTGGACCAAACATTCTTCCCTTTTTACTGCACACTGCTGAACGCCCATAGTTGTTAAATTAGACCAAAAACTCTTCCCTTTTTATTGTACACCAGTTGAACACCCATAGTTGTTGCAACACTGAATCAATTGTTGTAATGTGTTGGTAACCGATTTTAACAACTTTCATGAAAATTCTAATAGTATTAACTTCTGAGTTTAGCTCAAACCACTGCTATACAATAATATCAATAACTAAAACACACAAATTCTGTCATATGCCATAAGATAACAACATATATGCACTAACATCGTTAAATTATAACTTTTTTAAAAGAATTAAAATGATTGCAAATATTCTTTATATATTATACATTATTCAATGTTTCGAGTATTTTAACAAAACTTTATGATAACTTTTTATCAATATATTAACTATTCATTAGTAAAAAATTTAAATTGTGATTATTCAAAAAAAAAAAACAAAGAATGTTAAATAATTGTCATAAAAAAGAATTATATCATTTAATTTAATTACAAAAAAAGCAAGCTAAATTAAATTAAATTAATTAAAACAAAAGAAGGTGTTATTCCTCTCATATCTGAAAGGATTTGCACCTCCTCCTATCTTTTTTTTTAATTTTTTTTTTTTGATTATTTTGAATTGATTCATTTATAATATTTAATTGAAACTATAAAATGAAGGATATATTAGTATATGCCGTATGTGTTAATAAATTATAACATTTTAAAAGAATTTATTAGGGTGTATAAACAATAAGGGATACACGTACAATTTTGTGCAAACATCCGTATTTTTAAATTGGGTTACTTGGATTTTAACGAGTTTAATCAACCCAATCCTACCTGAAAGTAACAAGAAGAAGAAGAAAAAAAAAAGGCCATCACAAGTTCTTGATTTCATCAAGGTTGTCCCTCTCGTAATTCTTTGCATTAATAAGTTATCTCATGCATTAAACATATTTATTTGGTACATTATCTTTTAATAAAAATGAGTGAATAATTCTCTTGGTTTTAAAAGGCTAAAGATTTAAATTTCAGTCTTATCCTAAAACACAAAACGTAAGTAGTAATATTTAAATTTAACTCTCCTACCCCCCATAAAAAAAAAAAAAAAGAAAAAGAAAAAAGAAAAAAGTAAAGTAATCTCATGTATTAATTGGAGTTGCTATGCTGATCTGTTTTTCTTGATTATTATTATTATTATTATTATTGCATGCATGTTTCAAGTATTGTCTAATATTCCGCATCCAAGTTGATTTGGGGCGATTGGATTTAATGCGGAATTTCTGCCTGATAAAGAATGAAATGATTATTATTTCATTCTAAAAAGAACTATTAGAAAAATTTAGAATTTTTTCAATGATTAAGTTTTATAAATAATATGATTTTTTTAGACTTAATAACCTAATTTTACCAGCCTAACTTAACCTAATTCGGCCAAAAATTAGATTAGATTAGGTTTGGATATACAAAATACGTTAGAAATAAAAATGGGCTTAGATAAAAAGAGGGAGGAAAAAAAAAAAAAAGAAATGAATGATGAACGATGTAATGTAGTGGTTTGATGATAGAGAGATTTCATTCATTCTGATAATGACCCAAAATAGAGTAAATACACCACAAATGGTATTAAAAAAAAAATGAATATCCCAATTGTGATACAAAATAAAATAAGTACTTTTAAAAAAATGTGGCACAAATTATAGGAAAATTTGAATATAGATCCCTAATTTTAATTATTTATTATTTCTTTACCAATGTTTCTATTTTGAGCTTGTGTAATTCCATTTTCTTTTAAAAATTCGTTACTTTGGTTCAACAAAATAACATGTATTCCGGTCTAAACACAATATTTTTTAAGAATGGCTCTATCGCTACCTAAAATTTCTTTTAGAACATTCATTTTTACATTCATCATCAAAGTTTAAAAGTCAATCATTTACTCTTTACACCTATTACACCAAAACGAAGCTTAAATACCAGTCTTTCAATCAAATAAATTTTCAATGTAAACCTACTATTTTTGTTTCTTGTTATTCAATCAAAATGGAAGACCAAAAGCTATAAGTTGCTACATTCAGTGATTCAAACAAAACCAATATAAGAAATCAAGTCATTGTAATTTTAAATCAAGCCTCTTAAACTTGTATGTGCTCGAAGTCTTGCTTTTTTCGAAGAAGCGTAAACAGATGGCAACACCAAATGCTGAAAATTAGATCCAATAAAAATTTAATAATTATTCAATTTCATTCGCAGTATAAGAAAGTGCTCTTGAAAATTTTAAATTTTACTTCTGGATTGAACAAAAACAAATATAGTTTGTACATGAAGCCGTACAGTTTGAACATAACAGCCATTCTATACGCAGCACAAAGTCTACATATTTGCATTCAACCCGTAAAGATTTTCTTTGCTCTGTGGCCCACCGCGTAGCTCTCCATGTTTTTATCTTAAAAAGGTGTTGACACATTCTTAATAAATTCAACCAATAGAACACTAGTTTTGATACTTCCAAGTTGTTTGGCGTGATCACCAAGCATACTCAGCCTGCTTTTCATAAGCAATGGCAGAATTCGAGTATCCATGTTCATAAATAATGGACATTTACCTCTTAATCCACTTATGTATGAATAAATTACTCATAAATCTCTTCAGTTGAAAGACAGTTTTTCCACTTAGTGTGAATCTCTCTTTCATTACTATTAGGAAGTAGAGTAAAAATAGTATTATATTTCAGACTGATTCATAAAGTCTTATTAATGTGGTCTTGATAGATATAATTATTGATGTAATTGTATTTGTAATATATATAAAAAAAAAAAACATTAGTTTTGACAAATAGAATGTTAGCATTTATAGTAAGTGGGTGTCATTCATATGGGTATGAAAAATATATATATTTTTATAATAAATAATTACGCTCATTTAAGTAATTTAGTGTATGTGTATTTAAGTAATGAAATTGTTTTATTATAAACAGGTGTCGTGAAAATTATTTTGGGTGGCAACAAAACACCTACCTATAGAAATATAACATTTGTCAACATAAAAATTATTAAATTTAAAATGTAAAAACTGAATAATATATAAATGGATATAAAGATCTAGATGGAGATTGAGTGATGGAGATAGAGAGACATCTCTATTAAGCATCAATGGGTTTTCACAAGTCATTACGTGGTAGAGATCTGTATGGACTTTCATCACCCTATAGGGATCCATTTAACTTTTGTCATCAATGGAGATTCTCGATTAATCTCCATCAATCTTCATCAAGTGCTAAAGATCCTTGATCAATTTTTGTTCAACTATAAATCTCTACTTCCACCTATGATGGTGGATATCCATGGAGATCTATCAACTATAATTGTGAAAAATAGTCCTATATGGGCCCAATTTATGGGTTGGAAGGCCCAATGAAACAATCCAGTTCATGAGCCCACAAGACAATCTAGCCAATAAGCTAGCTCAGCCCAAGCCTTAAAATCTGGTGTAATGCTCACCGATTGTCCTCATTAAAGACGGGCATGACTAGTTTAAGAAGGGATGTAATGCCCAACCAGTTAATATGCCCCATCGACACAGGTGTGGATAAAGGACATTGGTGCAAATGATTGGATCAAGAGAATAAATCCTTGATCCCCTTTACCCCTTAACTTCCTAACGTCTCTCCCCCTACCTATAAAAGGGGAGAGCAACTAGAAGGGAGGAAACCCCCCCAATTTTCTTCAACTCGTACCATTACTCTGCTGCAATACATTCAAGCTTTCACTTAGACCTCTAGCTAACACCTAAATCTTTGCTGTTACACTTCGGCCAATCACCCGAACGCTCAGAGCCTAGTTAGTGGGCATACACCTATCGATCAATACCCAGTCTCAGAACTCACAATCCTTTTTTGGTCTAATGACATCATCATTGGTAGTTGTATGTTCTATTTCTTCTTTTTGTCTATTTCTTATTTCTTTTATTACCTTGAGTGTTAGAGTATTTTTGATCGGCATCATCTAATGTCAAGATCGCTTTGTGCAGGTTGTTCGGTCCCTTGAAGCTGACCGACAAGCCTAACTCTACATTAGCAATTATAGATCAATTCTCTACATCAATGATCTCCACTTGGTGTGTATTTTAGTGGAGATTGGCAAGGGATCTCCTAGTGGAGAATCAACAACCTTTTTTCTTTATTTTTTACTTTATATATATAATTTTAATTAATTTTTTAACATTCAAGTTTCAATTTTATTAATTGATTTGTATAATTTAATGTGCTTCTCCTTTTTGAAACTCAATCTAACGTGTTTCAATTTATTTTTGTAGATCAATTTTTAATTTGTTTTAGATTTTGTAAAATATATAATATATTTATATTTGTTTAATTTTAATCATTCATTTTAATTTTATTTCAATTACCTTCATTATATATGTCATTATTTAAAGAATTTAGGGGGTGAAAAAACATCATTTTAACTCAATCGATCAAAATAAAGGACACAAACAAAAGGACCAAACACTCACAAAATGAAAATATCAGTGGCAATTTAGTTGTTTCAATAAAACCCCAAAGTTTGATCCAAGCGGAGCCGCTGAAGCTGAAGCCATGGCAGCTTCAAAGATATTAGTGTCCTCGCTAACCCAAATCCGCCCCATAAAATGCGCTTCCTCTTACCATACGCGGGTAGTCCCACACCCACCAGACCTGCTCAAGTGGGTCAAGAGGGAAGGCGGTTTTGTCCACCAGGCCCTCAAGATAGCACCACAACAAGCTCCTGACAACTGCGGTCTTGGATTGCTCGCCTCTCATGATATTCCAAAAGGGTCTCTCCTCATTTCTCTTCCTCTTCACATACCACTGAAGTTTGAAGCAGATGATGTAAATGGAGCTGATTCTGTCCTGCTCAATTGGGCTCGCCAAGTTCCTGGTATTTGTTCTTGTTCTGTTTCAATGCTTTGTTGAGAGTTAATGTGCAATTTTGCTGCTTTTGACTGTAGTGGTATTGAGTTTGATTTAAAAACGGTACTATTGGTTTTGAATGTTTGTGTTTAACAGAAGAAAGAATAGAGTAAAGTAGGCTTGATTTTGCACGTTGTTGTTGATTATTTGTGATTAGTTTAATGGGAATTTATCTTGATCTTTAGTCGTATGAGAGTCCCGGTAAGTGTTCATGATATTAAGACTTGTAGTTATGATACATTAACACGCCCCTCACGAATAACGTGTACAGATGCTAAACGCCCTCTACCATATAACATGTGTAACCAAAATTTCTAATAAAGAGAGGAGAGAGAGTTTAAACCAGAGATCTTCAGGTTTTGATACCAAAGTTAGTTACCATCAGATCCAAAAACTTAAACTGATAAGAAATGGTTCAATTATAGTATTTAACGCTTGAGGTTATGATACATTAACGTGTTGTATGAGAGTCCCAGTAAGTGTTCATGATATTAAGGATGTCTTCACATGATAACGCTTAGAAGTTTTTCTACTGTCGATTGGCAGATGTAAGGTGGTACTTCAAATAATAATATTGTGTTACGCATTAATGATTTCTGGCATATAAGGAGGATGAGCTCATATGTGGTATTGTCTAGTGGTATTTACATATGGTGTAATTGTTTTGTATTTGGAAGTAGAGTGCTTAAGTTGTTAGTTTAGTACTTGATGGTGTGATACAATATCCAAAGATGTATGGACTATGTAAATGAACTGATATTGTGCACTTTAGGGTTCTTTCTAGGCAGCTTCATCCTTTCAAATCTCAGTGTCCAGAATAGTTATTGCCAATTGAAATTATAGAGCTCTTTGTAAGACAGTTGAATTCTGTATAACTTTATTTTAGAGAATCCGAGCTATGTGAAGGTATATTGAGTCAGTAGAGTCATGATGACTGGTTGCCTCTTTGTCTGTGTGTGATCTTTTCACAGGTTGTTTTGAGGTGTCATGGAAACAGATTGAGGAATGATGGTAAATATGGTGAGGAAAGGAAACGAATTAGAGAATCTTTTCTTTCACATATGTTTGTTTTGTGTGGAATGCTAAAAGTTAAACTCCGTTGGCGTGACATTTATAGTTAAGTGGAGAAAGAATATGCTACTATGATATTTAAATTTAAACAAGCATCTTCATTTTATGGTTTGTGTGCTTTATCTACCTCTATTCTCTGTACAGATCAAGTTCTTGTTAGGAGTAACTGCATCATAAGGTATAGCATGCCTAGTTAAGATTCATGGGATTTTTTCTCGTAGTAAATATCCTGTTCAAATCTTTTGATCAAGTGGAACACTGCTACTGTATGATGTCACATAAATTTACTCTACTCAGTATAGGTTGGTAACTTTGAGTTTTGTAAATTAGGCTGTTTAAGAGTTTTTAATATGAGTAAAGGACATTATGGGAGCATTTGGCAGAGGAACTATGGGCAATGAAATTGGGTTTGAAGCTTCTGCAAGAAAGAGCGAATGTGGGAAGTTTCTGGTGGCCATATATCAGCAATCTCCCAGAAACGTACAGCGTACCCATCTTCTTTCGGGGGGAGGACATTAAAAACTTGCAATACGCCCCTCTTCTTTACCAGGTATTGACTCTAAAGTAAGAACGTTTGTAATATATTTTCCCTTAAAGATTACCGCTTTGTTCCCATTGGGGATTATCCTAATCAGGCCAGTTGGAGGGACTATAAAACTCTTGTTTAGAATTTACATTTCTAAACTCTCTTGATTTGCAATTAGCTTTGAAGGTAATAGTTATATCTAGCTTTATTCTCTTAAACCAGGTAAACAAACGGTGCCGTTTTCTTCTTGATTTTGACCTAGAGGTCAGACGTACTCTTGAAAGGCTGGAATTAAATGATCACCCTTTTAGGGGCCAAGAAGTAAATGCATCGTCTCTTGGATGGGCGATGTCAGCTGTCTCATCCAGGGCATTTCGTTTGTATGGGAAACAGTCTGCAGATGGGACTCGCAATGATGTACCAATGATGCTTCCTCTCATCGATATGTGCAACCATAGCTTCAAACCGAATGCCCGAATTCTGCAGGAAGAAGATCTAGGAAATGAGAAGTCACAAATAAAGGCAGGTTTTCTAATTGTTTCTTATATTCTTCAATCCCTTGTATTTTCTGAAAGAATGTTCCCCACTACCCTCATTAAACTCTCTCGTTCTCTCTCTTGCAAATAGGTTGTAGCAGAAACAGAGATCAAACAAGATAAGCCTTTGCTTCTTAACTACGGGTGCCTAAGCAATGATCTTTTCTTACTGGATTATGGATTTGTGATTCCTTCAAATCCTTATGACACGATTGAACTCAAATATGATGGAGTACTTCTAGATGCTGCTAGTATGGCAGCTGGGATTTCTCAGCCAAACTTCTCTTCACCTGCTGCATGGCAGCAGCAAATTTTGTCCCAGCTGAACTTAGTTGGAGAAGCTCCTATTCTCAAGGTTTCTACTGGTTTTTATCTTGTTAAATTTCTTGTTTTTCTTGTAACTAATAAATCGAACGCGCTCATCTTTGTTTACATTCTCTATGGATAATGCCATTTTTATTTTGTTTTCTTCCGTGCACTCCCAACTTCTGGCAAGAAACTTCATTTTCATTAGGGTTTGGCTTTTTGGTTTAGCGAGTGAGAAAGGTTTTTTTTTTTTTTTTTTTTTTTTTTGATAAACACATTAGATCCAAAGCTTTTTATACCTGATACCTAAATGGTAAGAATTTAGCCAAGCTGCATTGAACTCACTGTTTTGAATCTGCTTGTCACACCGCCTGCTAGTTGTTTATAAAAAACTGTCTGTCAACCATTGCTTTCAAGAAATTGGGAAAACACTGCACGCAAAGAGCATCTCAATGTTGATGGACAATCATCTTCAGTGGCTTGACTTTGCTGGAAGAAACAGATTCATATGATTTCTTTGTTTGTATAGAATTGTTTGACACGCTACCCTTGTTTCACATGCAAAATGACTGGTCCCTGGAAGTCACCTGACTCAACTCTTTACTCCCAACCATTTTAGGTTGTATGCAGCCAGCAACATCTTACGAGCCATACATACTACTAAACAGAATTTACTGTCAAATTGTTTTACCTTAGTTTGAATACATATCATATCATGTTATTCCACCTTACCCTTTTATTACTTTTTTGTTTTAATCCTTACAGGTAACATTAGGAGGCCCGGAAATCATAGAGGGACGCTTGCTGGCAGCCTTAAGAGTATTACTTGCAAATGCTGTGGAGACTGTACAGAAGCATGATTTGAACACACTCAAATCTTTATCAGCTGAAGCCCCCCTTGGAACCGCGAATGAAGTTGCTGCTTTTCGCATCATTATTGCCCTATGTGCTATTGCACTGGAGCATTTCCCTACAAAAATAATGGAAGACGAATCCCTTCTCAAACAGGGAGTTTCAGCTGCCTCAGAATTGGCCATTCAGTTCAGAATCCAAAAGAAATCTGTGATCATAGACGTAATGAGGAATCTTTCGAAGAGAATGAAGTTATTATCATCTAAGGAGGCAGCCCCTGCTCAAGGCTGATACGTGATGCCGAGCGAGCAGCTTGTTTGCCTTCTCAACTTCACCCAGTTCTCTTCTCATGTATGTTGTCATCATTATGGTTCCGTTTTCAACGTTTTTCCTTAATTAAATATTTATGTTTCTTCAAAATTTTGACTGGTTTAACAGTTGGTACACCACCCCTATTAGGGATTTCTGCATTGACTTCATATATCATAGTTGAACTTTAAAAGCAAAAGATTTTAATTATTTTCTTTTGTACTTATTTCAGATTGGTCTGGCTAGATAGGGATGAATCCTTCAAAAGAAAGACTCAAAACATATTATTCTGTTAAAAGATATCTGATTCTGTTGGAAAAGAAAAAAATCAATACCTTTTATTGAATTTTGAACATAAGGTGGGAAAAGGTGACAAGTCATTCTCCAACAGAGACATCAATAAAATTCAGATTGAAAATTTATTCAGAGAAGGACATCTAACCTGAAAACTAATTTGACAGGGATTATATATCAATAAAAACTCAATTATGGAATTATAATTTGTTATATGATTAATAATTGTCTTTAATTACCTAAAATTAACATGACATGATCATATGAAAAAAAAAAAAAAAAGAAAGGATAGAGATAAGTAGAGGTACAGTTGATTCGGTCAGGAAAAAAAAAAAAAAAAAAAAAAAAAACAGAAGCAGCTGCTTCTCTTTTGTTTCAGCACATCAAATTCAAAACAAAGAAAAAAGAACAGCAGCTTCAATCCATCAAAATTCAGACCCCACCAAAAAAAAAAAAACCTGTTTCTGCTAATCCATCAAAACTAGAGATGATATAGCTATATAGTTTATCCAGATAACAATAAAAAAACAAGAAAGGGGAATAAAAACATTAATATGTTCCAAAGTTTCCTCCTTTATATAATATAATCCTGTTCCAAAGACATGTACATAACTGAAACAAAGACCATAAAACACCAAGAAACTACTGAAGAAAAACCAAAAAAAAAAAAAAAACCAATTCTACTACTAATCTAATACTCCTATTTTATGATAATATAAAGGAGTAGTTAGAATCAGTTGCCAACAGAAATAGGTCTCTCAGCCAAACCAAGAGGAGAGCGAGAACGCTGCCTGTTGATTCCATGAAGAAGTCTTCTCATCTCAGGAGGTTGCTGCAGAGCTGGGTGCTTCACCTTCTCGAATTCCCGCCTGATCTTCATGACCTGGCTGTGTACTGGATACCCCATCTCTCCATTTTCGTCCCCGGTTGCCTCCTCCTTCTTCACGCTCTCCTCTCTGTTCTTGTCCTCCTCCACGGCCATCTTTTTCTCTCAAAAATAATCTCACACGTTAAGGGTGGTGAGCCTGTTTGCTTGCTTGTTTGAGAGGGAAGGAAAGAGATGGAGTTATAAACGTGTTGGAAAAGCGTTTATATATGTAAGAGTGATGACAAAATCGTTGTGGTTGTGATGGAAGGAGGTGGGTAAAGTTGATAATGCACTCATGAGATGGAGAAGAGGTTTCTTCAACTTTCAATTTGGAGACGACTCTTTTTATTATAATATTTTTGTTATTTTGGGTTCGGGTTTGGACGTTGATCGATTGGTCCGATGCTGGCTGCTGCCCGACTCCTTCTACGCTCCCAGATTCCCTCCTTTGACTGGTCTCTTGTCTGTCCACGTTATCCACATTTATTTATTTATTATTTGATATTTTTAAAAACAGAAATATGTGTATTAATGCTCTTTCCTTTTTTGAATTTCAATTATGTGGAAATTTTGAGTATTATAGAAATTTAATTATGGATATCTTGCGATTGAGGTTCTTTATAATTTTTAACTTCTTTGTTTACTTAAAAAATCAAATCAAATTATATGTATTTTTATGCAAATAAGAAATTAATTCTTTTGTTGGAATCGAGTTTCCTTGTTTAATTCTCCTTTTTTTTTTAAAAAATGGAATTTGATATCTTTAATTTGAGTTTCCTTCTTGATTATGAGTAGAATCATATTTGTTGTTAGATCATAATTTCAAAATTTAATGATCATATCTCAATAAATTTAATATATATATATAATTTAGGTGATATAGTTTTTATTAATTGAATCATATTTTCAAAATTTAATGATCACATCTCAATAGATTTTAATATATATGTAATTGTTGGTCAATATTAGATGATATAGATTTTGTTAACTGCTTTTTAAGATTTATTTAAATATACATAGAATGCGATTTTAGGTTGTTTTGGCAATAATACTTTCCTTGCAGAAGAGATTTTTCAAAAGTTTTGGAATGATTCTTAAGGAAAGTATCAAAATCTATATAGCAGTCTTAATACTTTGCTGACGCCAATTCTTAAATTTTAAATATTTTAGAACACATCAATTTTATTAGAAGTAAATGGTACATATTTATCTATTTCTTTTTTGACATATCATGTGTGGTGAAAGGCAACTTAAATGATAGGTCATTATCTATCAAACCACATTGAACGTCGTAAATTAATTTTTACTTAATTTTCATTTATTTCTTAACAATTAATTATCTATTTGAAATGTTTCTAGTTTAAACTTGCGAAATCAATCTTAACTTTTAAATTATGCATTAATTCAGAAGTGTTCTTATATTTATTTTACAGTGTTTAGATAGAAAGCTATAATTTATTTTTTGTTTAACTTAATATTTTTGAAAGACATTCTTTATATTTGTATATATTTTAAGGTTGATAAAATTATTATTATTTTTTTTCATTTTCTTCTATTAATTGCTATTAAAATTACTTTTAATGATTTAGTTTTTCACTATAACGTGTGGCTACTATCATATTATGCCTGCAACTACAATAATTTGTCTACTTAAACTTAAATAATACAAATGAATATTAACTAATTTAATTAGTAAATCCTCTTATGGTTGTAAAAGAGGTCTTTATTTAAAATCACCCACGATGAAATACAAAGGGTTTAATTTATACATGACAAAGGAAAAAAGAAATAATCTCAAGTAATATAAAAATAATGCATTATATTATACATATCTATGGGTTAATATTGCAATAAGATCGACTGTGCTTGACCAGTGGTGCCTCACTTTCGATAAACATAGAGGGGTCAAATTGCAACGAATAGATAATAGAAAATTGGTTGGAATTTGATGAAAACTGAGAGCGTTTGGACCATATTAATTATAATAGCAACTGATGGAGATTGGTAAATTTGGAGTTTTCTATGAAAGCTCAGTAGGTCTTATCTCCCTTAAGCTTATGGGTTTTTTTTTTTTTTTTAATTTGTTTTTATTTTAGTTTTCAATGTCCCAAATTAAAGTAAGTGTTTCGTAAATAGTATTTAAAAGAAATAGAAAGTAAAAACTCCTTAAGAATTTCATGGTTTCATGTTAATTTTCAAAATTATATATATATTATTTTACTAATATCTTATTAGGATCAGAGAGATGAAACTCTCTCTAAAATACAATATTATTAAATTATATATTAATAGTTTAGTATATTAATTTTTCTTTCGCTAAAATGCATGTGAATATACATGATCACATTAGTTAGCATCATTAAATAATGCAAATCACTTTATTAATATACTTTTATTTTTATTAAATTGAACCTCTGTATGCCGACCTAGAGTCCCAAACCCAGAGACAAAGCAAGGCACCTATTTTCCATGAAAGGGCACCGGCCAAACTATACTTTATAAAATTATTTTTTCTGTCTAACAGTTGACTTGAATTTTTGTCGACTACACTAATTGTTGAAAAAAATAATATTGTAAGATGACATTAAGAGTTTCTATATGAAGTATGATATGAAAGAAAGATACAGAAATAAATTAAGAAATTTGAAAATTGTCTTGTTCATTTTTTCCACAACATCACAAATTAATAAAATTTCTATGCCATTTTTTCATGTATATGTGATTATTATACTTATATGCATAATCGTTTTCATAAGAGTGATGCTATTCACAATTTAAATTTATTGAATATCTTTTGACACTCCATTTATTTATTTATTTTTAATTATAAATTTAAGATTATTGAAAAGGACAAAAAGTTCTAAAGTCGTACTACACAACAATATTTTTAGAATTCAACATTATGTTTTACTTTTACCCTTTTGTGGTTTACAAATCCGAAAATAGATTTTCTTCTCTTCCTTGTATTCTAGACTTCGGTTTGAATCCAAAATAACGGAGAGCTATAGACAATCAAAAGTGACTTTTTTAAGTGATGGAGAATAATTTGCAATAAAAAAATAAACAACATATTCCTTATAGCAGAACAGAATAAAACAAAATAAAAGTCTTTTTTACTTTTAACTTTACATACTTTCACCATCTTAATTATTCTCACTTTGTATTTTTTCCCACCTTTAATCCAAATCCAAGAAAGATAATGTAGTATATTTTAATTTTAAATATATAAATATTAAGGGTATTTGTGTCTATCAATATGCAAAGATTGACAATATGCAAAGATTGACAAAAGAACATAATATCAATGGGTTTCTACAAATATAAAAACTGTCACCATTAAATGACTAATTTGAAATTTTGCCTTTTTTAAAACTCCCCATTAGTCACTAATCACTACCTGGTCCAAAAGTACATTATTTGTCAGGTTTTCTAAGGTATTAGTTTCTGAGTATTTAGTTTTTATTTTATTTTATATTTTGTAATTATTTGCTTTTATTTCTAACTTTCGGTTTCGTTTCAACTAGAACCAGACCAAATCACAAATTTTGGTCCAAAAAATATCTAAGCCTGGCCAAACCAAATAATTAGATAGTTAGTTTGATTTGGTTCGGTCTAATAAATATGGATTTATTTTGGGCTTCAGTAATTATGATTATATAATTAAAATTTATATAAAATGTTTTGCTCATTTTAACAAATTAGTATGTAAGGTCTAGAAAGTACTAAAACAATTTACATTATACTTGCTATTTTAAATTAAAATATTAGATGTATTAGATGTGACATATAACAAAATACAATATGTCTTCAAGGTATTCCACTTACTTGATTTCGTCTAGACTTAAACTTGGACCATACACCAAATCAAACCAAATGGTTTTGTAATAATAAAATCATACCTCTCTTTCTTTCTTTTTTTTTTTTTTCAATTCAGAAACCAAACCAGATCATGCGGTCTTCGTTTGATCCGGTTTAGTTCAATAGGTTATAAGCTTTTTTAGCTAGTCATATTTATTTCTGTAATAGTTTTATTTTTTTTATTTTTTTAATTTTGGTTAGTTTACGATTTCTTCTCAAAGTTGATTGATCATACAAAATTTTGGTTTTTTTTTTTTGTGCATTACTTTTAAGATCTGTATTCATGAAAAAAATTTATATTTTTAAAATGATATGCCTTTAAAATATAATGTCAAAAGATGGAAGGACCATTTTGAAATAAAATGAAGTGTCTATGAATATTTTTAAAACTCAAGTTAGTGTACTTTAACAAGTGTTGAAAGGAAAAAAATGGCAAAACAAGGGTGGCTCTGTGTTATAAGATAATCCCTCACCAAGCATTGACTCTAACGTGCTTGGTTCGAGCGCACCTCTCATTTGTTATGTGGATAGTTTTCTCTTGTTATGTGAGTCGTTCTCTCTCATTTTTCGAAATAGAGATCTAAGTTGTGTTTCAGAGTCTTATCTTAATTGATTCTAATAGTATTATGGTCTGGTATCAATAATAATAAAAAAAAAGGATTATAGGGAGAGATCTCTTTTCATAACAGCGTCGAGATTTTAATAAATATCTAAATATTAAACTTCAGATACTAAATCTATTCAACCATCTAAATCTGTTGGTCTTCATTTCTTCAGCAATATAAATATAAACCACTCAAAATTGAATGTACAAATTTCGTTAAAATCCAAACAAGCTTGACTTGATAAAATTTCATTCTTGTTTATCGGCAAAATTTTAATGGTTACTCAACCTAGGGAAAAACCTTAAAAATTGTTCAGTGAGAACCGAAGTCAGACATTTTTTTTTTTTAAAAAAAAAAAAACTCTAACATCGAATGAGTTAAAAATTTGATTGAAAATATCAAAATCATTAATTACTTATATAATTAATAAATACGTAATCCCATAATAAGAGATAATTACTATACAATAAGAGAATTGAATTATTAATACAAAACTTACAAAATGTATTTGGTCTGGTACTTGCACTTTATCATTAAAAATGGATGAAAAGATTTGTAACCTCCTATGCTAGGAACCCAAGTCAGACAATGACAGAAGTTGGTCAAGTAATTGTCATAAATTGTTAGTTGGCCTAACACATGTATTTCTCTCCATGAACTATATAGTGGAATCTTCTCTCCTTCTCTAGATAATCCACACCCAACCCAAGTTCCATTTTTGTTTCTTTTTTTGGTACTACTTTTACCCTGATTTGTTCTAAATCTTTGAACTTTAAACTTCAAAGATTAATAGTCAAAGTCGTTGATTGGAGTCTCAGGCCCTGTTTGGAGAACAACCTATCAATCTGGTCTTGTTTCTCCACATGCAAATTTGACCAAGAGGAGTCAAATACTTGCAAGGATGCAGCTGCCACGTTTTGATTGATCTTACTCAACTGTATGATTTATGACTATCTAAAAATCTATGGGCTGTTCGAGTTTTTATTAGATATTCTTTAATTTATTATTAGGTTAATAAACGTTTTTGTAACACCAAATGATGTTTGGATTTTTTTGTTATTATAAGAAATTTCAAAATTAAATAAATATGTACATGTTTAATTTAATTTGATAGAAAAATATATTCATGGTTATTTACTAAAATTTGAATAAATCAGAGTTAAATTGGAGTTAAATTAGATGAACACCTCTTTATCGCCAAAACACCTTAGAGGTGGTGAAGTATATCAAATTTTTTTAGCACTCGGATTTGCAGTGAAGAATAAAAATACTTAAAAGACACTTTTTCTCTAATTAAAAAAGAAAAAAGAAAGAAAAAAAAAAACAGTTGTTTTTTTTTGAAAAAAGAAAAAAAGGTTTTTGGTAGTTGTTTTGTAATTGACTTTTGTGCCGATTAAAAATGCCAATAAAAACGATCACATTTGTGAAGCATATTGTAATTGTACCACGTGGTCAATTTATATTGGCTCAATAGGCAAGTATGATGATCTTGTCAGTCAATTTTTTTTTTTCTTTGAAATCTTGTCCTTTAATTTTTATTAAATCAGATTCAATTTTCTGTATATTATTCGTAAATAAAAAAAAACATGTTTGTAATGATAATCACACATTTTTTAAACTCACTAATTGCGGTGTTTGACCACATATATTTGAAACCTGGTTTGAGGCTGGTCTCCAATATCTGCTTCCTCTTAAAATACTTTGATTTTAGAACTCTAAATGTTAAGGACTTCTAGTTGGTTGCTGACCTCCACATCTGCTTAGCCAGTTATGTTTGATTAAAGAGGGAGAGGTCCCTAAACCCTAGATCTCCCTTCTCTTTTAGCAAGCATAATTTCTCCCACTTTACCCAACTAATCCTTCTCTTCCCCTCCTGCATACCCATTAAAAACAATCCTCCTTTCCATCCTCGGATCTTCTTCCAGACCCAATCTTTTAGCTCATTAGGCACATCTTCTCCTTCGTTGTTCACTTTCCCATTTATTTTATAGTAGGATTTCAAATTTTATTACAGACCCAAAATTTTATCTAAACGTATGCATGTAACATATAAGTTGTCAATATCTTATAAATCAAGAAATGATACGATAACATCTTATAAATCAAGAAACTCAAAAACATTATATGAGCAGTTATCTCTTAAGAATAGATTTTGAAATGGTATAAATCATGATTGATATCCATAAGTTTTGATAAACCTAGTAGGTGTCAATTTCAAAAAGTAAATAAAAGAATGTCTTTATCCGGCAGAAGCATTGTTCGAGGAAGCTAGGAATATCAATAATCAATAAAGTGATGATGTGTGCTAAAATGGGAGTTCCTTTGTGAATGATGATGCTACCGTGTGAGTGAAGAAAGTAATTGTTGATTAGGACTGGGGATTGTTTGTTGAGGCACGCACGCTATCAAGAAATTTCCACAAAAGGTCTTATTCACCAAACCATGTTGTTGGTATACTTGATCATTAGAGAGAAGGGAAGAAGACGACCAAATTAACCAAAATTAGTTACATAATGCTCCATTCCTTCTAGTTTAAGCAAGTTGCCCACATGTCTTACGTACACCTTTAGTGTGTTTCTTGTTGTTACACCTAGCTAAGAAATTTAACAAGATTTGCATTTTGTAGCTTTTCATCAGTCACTGTATATAAATATCTACTTTTGTATTAGAAAATGTTCTGTTTAGGAATTATTTGTGGGCATTGGATTTTCTTTTTATTTTTCAGTTCTCTTTTATCTCTTTTAGATACCGCATAAAAGCACTAAATTGGAATCCAATGTCCAAACCTGGCATCATTTGAAGAAAGAAGAAATATTATTTAAGGTTGATAATAGGGAATGTTTTGAGTTGCAGTCTTAATTATTATTATTATTATTTTTTTTTGACTTATGTATAAAAATTATTGTTTAATGTAGTTTGGTGGTGGAAATATTTATTTGATCTGGCAAATTTTCAGGTTGAGTTGTTACACCATGAGAATTATCTAAAAATGAAATTTGATGTATATAACAATAAGTTTGATAATAATAATGGTAAATAATAAGTGAAACCTATTAAAATCTATATAAAATTTGTCTATTCTACAATTTTAATATACTGCTCTCAATGGAAACAAAGGAGTGAATGTACTCACATTCTTTTAGTTATTGACACATCAAGTTTTCTCATTTCTCTTCTTCAATCTCTATCATTTTATTCTGTAAATTTAAAAAAAAAATAAAAATAGAAGCTAATTTAGAATTTGTTCCAAAGATAATATTTCTTTATTCCTAGTTATTGTTATTCATTCTCCTTTAAAATTTTGTATATACAAATACATATTTTTTTAATTTATAAATTTATTATACTACACAAATTTGCTTAAATATTTATAGTTAATTTAGTTCATCGGAAAATTAAGTCCTGCCTACACCCCTGCTTTGTTGGACACTTTTAAAACACTTGCCACAGTATGATCCTGAATCAATTTTAAAATTTGAAAGCAAAAGTTTATGCTACTGTTTCAAGAAATTTGTTAAGTTATATTATTCGAAAGCCGTATAAATCAATAATAAACTAAATACTTCTTTAATGTTCTTTAAATTTTGATGCTGGTGCAATCTCATTAGTCACCACACTATAAACTTCTCATGTAATTCACTTTTCAATGTCCCTAGTTTGCCAAGGAGAAGCACCAAATTTATGCGGTAAGAATGCTATGTTGTTGTTTCAAAAAACAAAGAATGCTACGTTGTGGCCGAGTTACTTCCTATGTTTTCAGGCCTTGAGCCCATTTTATATTTGGGCTACAAAACCCAACCCTTGATTGCTGAACCACGGCCCATTATATATTCGATTGGCTTGACAACTCCAGAAAAAAAAATAAAAAAAGATGATCCGCAATTCGTGAATATATGTGTGCGTGTGTGTGTGTATATATATATATATATATGTATGTATGTATGTTTGCATTGGTTTTTGCAAATATTATTATCCAAAAACATTTGTCGCAACCTTTGTAAGAACTTTTTTAAAACGATTTTTCATGGTAAAAGACACAAATTTTTTAATATTTATTATAAATTGTTTTTTGGAGATAAATATTTACCATAGATTTTTTTTTTTTTTGGAAGCAAAATATTTACCATAGATTTGTATCAGCAACAATATTACAATTTTTTTTTTTTTAATTTTACCGATATTTTGTCAAGATCAGAGAACTATTGAGACCAACCCAAATAAGATTTTAGTAATACGGTTCAGATAATTACTCTCAAGCGTGAGGAGATGACTATCCAGATAAAGATGAGACTTATTGTATTCGAACTTGTGACTTTTGTTTAGAGAAACAAAGATCGATGGGAGTAGCTACCATTGTGTCATCTCACTTACAAGTATAATATTTTATTTTCTTGTAGCACAAACTTTTCTCTCTTTTACCATCAAAGATGTATAGATTGCAAAATTCCAACTGAAACAAAATGTTTGTACCATTGTCAAAAGTGCACCTAACAATTGATTGGTCGCATCTGCATTTAGCAATTTCTTGACGATTGTATTTAGTGGGGGCACCCGCAATTGTTGGTCACGTTGGCATCTAGCAAATTCCTTGAAATTTTATGTAGGATTGTGTAGCCCATAGATGCCCAACTGTACATGTTCATGTTACTAGTCTAACAAATTACATATTAAAATTGACATTAAACTAGAAAACATGTTCAACAAATCATTTATTTAAAAAATACATATTCAGTCAAATTACAAAAAAAAATCAATAAATCTATTGTTAACACCAAAATATTTTAATAAAGAACGTTTATTTAATCTTCTTACTATTTTGGGTTTGAATCATTATATCATAAATATTATTTTTAAAATATATTTTTCTGTAAAAAAAAAAAAAAAAGGGTTGGATCAAAGTTGTTGTATCACTTATGTCGATCGCATCATCGTACGTGTTGTCTAAAAAAGAATAAAAAAGGTTGACTGTGATGAGCCGTGTTTAGCGACGCATTCAAATGAGAAAAATACGAGACAAAATGAGAAAAGAATGAAAGACTATGTCGAGTAACCTGGTCCAATACCAATATACATTGTCTGCAGACATTTAAGCCTATATTTGATTCTGAAACAAATTATTCTTTGTCGGATTGAGCCCAAGAAAACACGCACCACTTTGTTTACATCTGTAACGCGACCACGGTCCAATACCAAGAGACATTGTCTGAGGACATCCAAACGTGGACTGGGTTCCAAACACTACAAAATTTAAAATTTTTCTAATTTATTTTTAAATCCTACTTAATATCAAGACTATCATTTTCTCTTAATTTTATTATATATATTTTTGTAAATACACCCCTTAAGTCAACTATAAACAAACTATAACATGTGTCAAAAGAAATAATTTTGTTGTCACTTATTAGAAAATTTCTATATATCTTAGCATTTAAATTATTTTAATACTTTCATTATACATGAAACAAAACCTATACTAAGTAAATAATTTAATACAAATTCATTGAACCCATTAACCTTTTTTTTTTTTTTTTTTAAATTAGAGATTTATGTATAAAATAATATCTATTTTATTATTTTATTCTCTTAAACCCTAACTTTTCATTTATATCACAAGACTTGTATGAATGATTACTAGCTAATTTTTAATTAAATTGGGATTATATAAATGATTAGAGACTTGCATGAATGATTAAAGTTAGGGTTTGATGATGAACCATTTTTAATTTTTATGATTAAGGTCATAAACTTTTTTTACTCTCTCAAGCCATAACTTTTCATTTATATTATAAAACTTGCATGAATTATTACCAACTAATTTTATAGAACCCTAAGTAACACTTTTTTTATAATGAATTATGAATATTGATTTAGATCTATACTTTTTGGATGATTTCAAACACACTCTTTTGCTTGTTTGCTAATATGCTGAAGAAATTAGAAGAAATGAGTGATTTTTTTGTTTGGTTTGTGAGAAAATCTGACAAGAGAATAAAAAATGTTGATGTGGGAACACAAATTCGTTACTGGGTGGGGGGAGTTTGGTTGTTGTACTGATGTACTAATGTGTAAATCAATGTCACTTTAGTTTGGATTTGACACAGATCAATTTTTGACATGGATCTTATCACTCATTTGCATGGGAATAGTTGTATGGGTGCAAGATGGACCCAAAGAGAAGCGGACACGTCAGTGTAACAGGAATACGACAAGTGGCACGTGATGCAGACTTCGATTAAAGGAGAAGTCAGATATGCTAAATTGTGCAATTAGTATAATTAATCGTCGAAGATATGAAACTCACCTTTGTAAGCGAAGAAGATTTTAAATTTGATAAGTCAACTAAAGAAATTTGAAGGCAAGAAATATTAACATTCGAACGAACTATTCCAATAAATTAATGACAAATGTCTAACATGCAATGAACTTTTGTCAACTCAAAGGTAATCTAAGCAATAAGTGGTAAGCACCATCACATGCGTCACGACACTTGGAAAGTAAGTTCATATTTGCTTATAAAATGTGATTCAACGCTTCATAAGTGAGTTAGTTAGCTTTTAGCAAAAACACACATTAACAAATTAATCATAAACACTGACTTAAGTATCGGACACACATTAACAAACTAATCATAAACACTAACTTAAGCATCAAATGATGATTTCGAAGGCAACCTCTGGATCACCCTAACAAAGGTTTTCACTTTGTTTTGTAAGTTTAGTTGCAATAGACAATTAAGACAGATCGTCCTTCGAATGAGAGGATTGCCCAAAGATATTCAGAACCTTCGTATGACAACTTTGGCTGCAACAATAGTAAATTAATACATTAGTTGTGGTTTCGTCCTAACATTGGTATGAAACAAAATTGGCAAGGCATAATCGAAAAACAAACCAAAATAAAATCAATTTGACCAAGGTGTTTTAGCGTTGTAGGCACCAAGTGCTGCATTATGTGTTTCTCAGGGTTCATCTGAGTGTACTCTCAGAGTTTGTTCCTTTTATATGGTGGAGGCATCTCCCTTTTTGGCTCCTCTTCCACCTCTCCAAAACTGTAAGCACCCAAAAACCTTCGTTTGTTAGGCATGCGGTGCAGTAGTTCGTTTACCTTGGTTTTTATCATGACCTCATTTGGTCTTTAAATTGGAGACACTGATGTATAGGTGCGGATCTAAATTTGTTTTTCTTTACTTTTTGTTTTGGTTTTAATTTTTTTTGGTTAGATAATTTTATTTTGATTTTTTTATTTTAGGTTATTTTGATATTTTCAGTTATTATATTAGAGACATTTTTTTTAATCTTTTATAAAGTAAAATTTGGTCAACGGATTAATCTTAATAGACGTTGAATAATGATAAAAAGTATTAATGTCAGTCTTTAGTAAATTTTTATTTTTATCTAATTTGATCAATAATACATATTCCAAAATTTTTGGATTGGCATGTGTGCCTTCCAATAATTTTGGATGACTATTTTGGCAATACAATGTAGCCCACAGGTTCTCTCGCTGCTCCTCTTTGCTTTTTATAACATCTCATCGGTCATAAGAACACGGCGCCCATCACTTCAATTTCATACTTACCAAATCATTGAATTTGGTTGCTAACGCATTTCTTCGATAAGCCACGATGATATCACAATAACTGCAGCTGACAAGACACATGGCAAGTTAGGGGCCATTTTTTCTTCACATTTCTTCTTTATATCCAGAAAAAACATGTAGATGTCAAAAAAAGCTGCATAGGGTCTAGACTTTGTTAGGACTTTTGCTTGTGTGTAGTATGTGCAGATAACGAAGCTATCAAATTCAAGGAACCCACAAGATTAAGACCTTTAAATTGCGGTGCCAACAGAGAGACAATTTAAGTAAACACCTGTTTGTCTGTGCCGCTTATCCATTCACATGGGACGGCTTTGGCTTGTTAAAAGTCTTCTTTTTTTTTTTTTTTTTTAATACTTGTGAAGACCAGATTAGATTACCGTCGGAACCAATAGAAATAGAATTCTAAAACATAATCCAGATTTCTACTCTGAAAAGATTGGACAAGACTATTCATATAAAGGTGTGGAAGTTATTTATATATTAGTGAGACTTTTGAGTCGAATCCACTATTTGAAGACATTGTCGTAAGTGAAATTTACCTTACTATTCAACCAAATCACTTTCCTTATAAAAGTCCATATTTGATAGCATATAGGTAATGGCTTTGATTTTAGATAAAGGAAAATCAAGATGGAGGTAATTTCCCATCCAGTGTGTAGTTGAAAGATGGCAGAATAATTTAGGTACAACTGAAACATAGTTATAGTGTACATATATATTAAATTATATTTAATCATATTTGTTTTAATATCATATGGTTTTTAACTCAATAAAAGATATACTGTACACAATAGTGTACTCAAACTTTTTTTAAAGGTAGATTCTGTTAATTCGCTACAAAAATGTTTTCCAAGAAATTGCATAATATACTTGTTAAGATTCTAGAACATGTTGACAAGGCGTTCAATGGAAAATCTTCTACTCTCGCAATCATATTGGTAATCAATTTTTAAATTTTTCGCTGTAGATGGCCGTCGTTGTTGTTGTCATTGACAAATTTAATTAGGATCCCAATAAAGGTTGACACAAAACAGGGGAGAAATTTGCGCCCCTTAAAATAATCCTCAATGTACTTCTAGAATCTCCAAGAGGACTTCTAGATTTAAGTTTAATTTTTTGGTCAATACTACGTAGTATTTTATTTACATTTTGATTACTATTAGGATCCATGTTATTTATTTATTTATTTAATTTTTTTTCCTGAAAATAGTATCCAAGTATTCTAAATACCAATTATGGTATAAATTTTTTATCAGACAACTATCATTTCTCAACCTTTTGGGTTTAATTATCTTATTTATAAATAATAATCATTGAATATTTTTCGGTAATCGCTCTTAAAAGTAATCGAATGGTTGTTATTCATAGGTAATCACACTCAACCTATAAATTAGTAAAACCTCCTTTTAAAACACACCGCATAACCCTTAATTTCTTTTTATTACCCAAAATTCTCTTTCGATTAAAATTTAGTTAAATAAATATGAAAATTTGTTTGGCATTTAAGATATTTTAAAATTTTAATAATTTCTTTTTATTTTAAAAACGTTCAATAAAAAGAAAAATTAAAAAAAAAATAATGCTAAGCTTCCCAAAAATTTTGTTCAAATCTATTTCCAAATGATATGACATGTGAGTTATCAAAATCTTATAAATTATGAGATATAATATAACAATTAATAGGATTTTGATAATTCACATATCACATTATTTGAACATGAATTTAAGTAAAATTTTTGAAAAACTTAGCATTACTCTAAAAAACAAAAAAAAAAACGTGGTGACGTGCCCAATCCCGTCACCACAAAACTTCCTTCAGATCACATTATCTCATTTTCCCGTCATAATCACCAACATCATCTCTCTAGTTCGTCTAATTATCATTTTCTTATCGTCTTTCATCATTGTCATTATTTCTTCTTCTTCTTCTTCTCTTCTTTCTTCACGATCATTATCGTTTCAACTTGTTTTCATCACTACCCTCATTTCCATCACCATAGTGATGATTGCCCTTTTCTACCACTACACTAGAGATTGAGATTGCATGTGATATGTATCAATTTCAGTGTATTAATAATTATGTATATATGATGCCAAAAAAATAATAATTATGTATGTATGATACAGTCTTTAAATATAATCAAGTCTTCAAAAAAGGGAAAAAATGGAAAAAAAAAAAAAACTAAATGTTTGCAAGAGAGATGTCACGCATGCTCCCTTTTTTTTTGAGTTGTAACATTGAATAAGTCACAGATCTGTTAGGATATGTTGAGATCAAATTCTATTGATACGGTTCGAATATTTACTCTTGTAAATGAGAGACAACTATCTCTACATTAAGGGGAGGTATCCAACTATTTATATTAAAAGGTGATGTGCTTATATATATTATCAATTAGGTTGAATAGTTGTACATTTATCTCTATATTGGTGATAGTTGGGGTTTAAATTTCACAGTGTATTAGAAAATAATAATTACTATGGAGTTAAAATAATTCTTTGGGTTATACTTATAACGTTTGATATAGATAGGTTTAATTAATTCATGATTAATTGCAGTGTCAATTTATTTATTTTAAAAAGTAGGCAAGTAGACATTAGTTGGAGTTTGGATTTACATATATAAAGAAAAGTTACAGTAAAATCACAACACACTACACATTTTTTATACCAGGACTTTGGAATGAAGTAATTAATAAATTATGTTCTCTGGGGTAGACTTAGATTTAAAATTAATTTGAGTTTGGATTAACATGTATAAAGAAAAGTTACGGTAAAATCAAAACACACTACATATTTTTTTATACCAAAACTTTGGAAAACTTTGGAATAAGGTAGTTATCTTATCTTGGGTAGACTTAGATTTAAAATTAATTTTTGAAAATGGAATATAGTATATAATTTAGTGTTTCAAGACAAATTGCATGAGAAAGTTCAATGATAGGTGAAACTTCTTCTAATTAAGTAAGAAGACCTTATTAATTAATCTGTAATGATTTTCCTCTCTAGAACATGTGTATGTCAAATTTCCCAAATACAGCGGTCACCCACCGTTTCTGTAATGATTTTCCTCTCTAGAACATGCGTATGTCAAATTTTCCAAATACAGTGGTCACCCACCTTTTTTGGTTTTGACATATTATGTTACATGTATAAGTGCATATCACATTATCAGGCACTTTAGAATAGGCTTATTAAGGTGCGGCTCGAAATTGGGACTTCCGAAGATGGGAGGAAGGCTCCCATGGGACGGAGGAGAAGCCAATAAAGGAAGGAAAAAATCGCCACAAACTAGGTGGCAAGCATGAGTTGAAACTTGTCCTTTACTGGGCTAGCAAAGGCAAGGTAGCTTGGCCTCCACTAAGGCGCCACGCCTTACTCAATGCTCACCCTCCTAATGCACCTGATCGGCCCTAGCTAGAGATAAAGAGGAAGGACCATCACCAATGTTCCGATTAGGACTTCTTATTTTGTTATATTATTCGATCAAATGGATAGTAGTTGTACAATAAGTAACAATGTTGGACATGCTTGTAAGAGAACATGACCTATCCGAAGAAGAAAACAAGATCAAAACCATGATTAAGTTATTGCATGATGTTAATTATATTCATTTCAAGAAGATGCTTCCAAACTATAGAGTTATTTAGTAATGACAAATCATGTGAGCTGGAGCTCTTAACTCTTACGTTTAGGATTCAAGTTACATAAAATATCTTGAATATTTGAAATGTTGATTCCTATATGGTATATGTGACCACTTTTCATTAGGTTTTAAACAGGGACGGAAGATAGTGGAGGTCGGGGAGACCTTGGCCCCCCACAAATTTTAGAAATATATATATATATATATATATATATATATATAAGTGTTTATGGTTATTAATTAAATTTGAATAATTAATTTAAAATATGTTGTTATGGTATTGTAAATGTTAGAGCTTTTAAAATAAATATTTTAATATATGTATTTTATTCCAATGTCAACGTAATATTTTTATGTTTTGTAAATTTTTTTTTTTGATTTATTGGAACTAACTCAGGGCACTATTGAAACCAAGCAAGATGAGACACTGATAACGTAAATCGGAAAACAGCTCTCATACGAGAGGGATTGGTCTACATGAAAGTGGGAGAAGGCAGCCACAATAGCAGCTACACACTGTTGGGTCATGAGCGTCAAACCTAAGTTTAGAGAGAACTTGGATTGTGTTACCAACCACTTTGACTGAACACTTATTGACTAAAAAATACATATTTAAACATTATTAGTTCACACTTTTTTATCTAGAGATACACTCATTTCTCTTTGTATTAACAATTAATCAATTGATTTTGATTGAAATCTTTAGACAATTTTTAATGTAATTTCTCTCCTATTTTAATTATTTTTTTAAGTGAACCTTTTTTTTTCCCTTTACATGGTTGGTTTTTTGTGTATCAATTCTTTTTCCCGATTGGAATTCTTAAAAGAGGTCTATAAGACCTATAGGTGTTTGCCCCTAGTTTTACTCTTGTATTAGGAATCACAATTGATGTACTAGTAATTATGTGGTTAGAAAGAGAAATAACTATAGGAATACAACAATGTATTGGACCTAAATATGCCAATCCCTTGGGAATTCTTCAAACTTTAGCAGATGGGACAAAACTACTTTTCAAAGAGAGTCTTCTTCCATATAGAGGAAATACTCGTTTATTTAGTATTGGACCATTTATAGTAGTCATATCCTCTTCAAACCGTTTAATCGTAGCAATAGCCCGAAAAATTGAGCGTTTCTTATTACAACCTTTCTTATAATAGAAGTATTTATTGGCTCTTCGGGAAAATATGTTGGTCTAGCAGAAACAATTAGAGAGTTTAAATTAATCATGTTTAGAGACTTAGATGGTCTTCCTGAACAGGTCTTTTATTTAGTAGGTAACACCGATAAACTTAGAAATGGAGAGCAATTTGAAGAAATGATCTTAAATCTTTGTGTACTGACCCCTAATTGAATTGTTTGGGATTCAGAAGTGAAAGAAATCATTTTATCTACAAATAGTGGACAAACTGGCATATTACCAAATCACACACCTATTGCCACAACTATAGATATAGGTATTTTTGCAAATATGCTTTAATGGCTAATGGTTAACGATGGCTCTAATGGGTGGTTTTGCTTGAATCGATAATAACGAGATCACCAGTTGTGGATTAAAAACAAGTTTCGTTGTTACCTTCATGGAATAGAAAAGATTCATTAGCAATAAGAATTGTCATTTTATTGGCAAATAGGGGGAAGAGTTTTTAGCATTGTTTGTTAAAAAAATTAATGAAATTTTCTTCCTTGGATTTTGCAATTTTTTCTTCCTTTATTTATTTGATACCATTGTTTCTGGTACAGAAGTTCCTATAAAAATAGGAAATTCACTACCTTTGAGTGCAGTTTGAACTATTGATTTAAGTAATTGGAAGTAACCAATTAGGTTTATGATGAAACCTAGAAATAGATCATTAATCTAGTTTGAGTACCTCTACAGGATAAGCCTTAACAAAAAATTGAAGAGTAACGGCAGCAAGTGATTAAGTTAAGCAGTTTCTCATATCAAATTATTGACTCTAGAGATATAATAATATGGAGAAGACAAAATTATTTCAAGCACCGACAGAACCAGAAGTACCCCTTGTTTCAAAGAGAGGAGGATGGGTTATTCACATTTGATTTGATAGTTAGAGGCAAATTGAAAGCTAAGCAATGGTAATTCTAAAGATTACCACTGTTGCTAACGATGGTAGATGGTCCAATATTGAATAAACGAGTATTGGACTACTGTAGAGGATAAATCTTTTGCTTGTAAATTATTCATAATAAATTAATTATAAAAAACCAAAATATAAATCGTTTATAAGGCTATAACTATTCAATGTGGTTTATTATGGTTGACATAAAAAAAAATAATAAATAAAAGAAATAATTAATACAAACAATAATCAATTTTCTAGGATCATTAGACTTTTCTTCTAAATCAAGTTAAAAACATTCAATATACTCCACGGATAGAGGATTACATAGAGTTAAACATAGTAAAATAAGAAATTGAAAGACTTCATTGAAATTGTTCGTTTGGAAATTTCTCGAAAAGTTAATCATAGGTTCTTTTAATGATCGATTCAACCTCTGATAAAAAAGATATACCTTGATTATATTTCATCCCTTCAACAAGTTTAGTAATGAGCATAACGGCCCTATTGTATTCCATGATGTTAATTATATTCATTTCAAGAAGATGCTTCCAAACTATAGAGTTATGTAGTAATGACAAATCATGTGAGCCGGATCTCTTAACTCTTATGTTTAGGATTCAAGTTACATAAAATATCTTGACTATCTGAAATGTTGATTCTTATATAGTATATGTGACCACTTTACATTAAGTTTTAAACAGGGGCAGAAGATAGTGGAGGCTGGGGAGACCTTGGACCCCCACAAATTTTAGAAATTTTTTTTTATATAAGTGTTTATAGTTATCAATTAAATTTGAATAATTAATTTAAAATATGTTGTTCTAGTATTGTAAATTTTAGAGCTTTTATGATAAAATAATATTTTAATATATGTATTTTATTCCAGTGTCAATTTAATATTTTTATGTTTTGTATCTTACTTTTAAGTAAATTAAAAAATATTTTTTTGATTTAATGGGATTAGCTTATGGCACTACTGAGATCAAGCAAGATGAGACACCGATAGTATGACTCAGAAAATAGCTCTCATACAAGAGAGATTGGTCCGCACAAAAATAGAAGAAGGCAACCACAATAGTGGTTATCCACTGTTGGGTGTCAAACTGAAGTTCAAAGAGAACTTGGATTGTGTTGCCAATCACTTTGACAGAGCACTTATTGACTAAAATATACATATTTAACATTATTAGTTCACACTTTATTATCCGGATATACACTCATTTCTCTTTGTATTAACAATTTATCAATTGATTTTGATTGAAATCTTTATACAATTTTTAATGTAATTTCTCTCTTTTAATTTTATTATTATTATTTTTTAAGTGAACTTCTTTTTTTTTTTTCTTTACATGGTTGGTTTTCTAGGATTAGTTAAAGGACTTAAATCTGTTTGTGACACAAAAACATAAAAAAGCTAAATTTTCCATCATAGCTGTTATGTATGATTCTAATTTGATTTTTCAAATGAAACTCTAACACATGTTAGTTTGAGATATTTATTAATTTTAAGTTCAAGTTATGATATAAATCTAATTTGTTTTCTTATAAAAACTCACATATTTACTCTGTTATCATCATATTATAAAAATTCACATATTTATTTTATTATCATCATATTGTAGACATTTTATTATGAATACCATGACCTCCAAGTTTAATCTTCTGGTTCCGCCCCGGTTTTAAATAGGATTTTTTTCACTATCAAAACTACTCTCAAACAATCAAAAGCTGTGATAGATACTTTTTTTGGAACAAGCTTATTCACATATTTGTATTAAAAAACGGCTTTTACAATAATATGTATAATCTTAAATGCACACCAAATCTATTCAAATTTGACATGCCACCATGCTAGCTCCCTCTCTACTTTGGCCTACCCAGACAAGATTACAATTATGATGATTTCTACTTCTCCAACCAACTCAATATTGTTTATTGATTCCTTCAATATTATTATCTGCCCCTTCTCACACTTGCCCACCCAACCAAAAACACAAAATAATTCTTGAATATCATACACACATTAAGAATGCTAAACTTTCTTAGCCCTAAACAATATGTGGTTCCATTCCATGTTTCAAGTCAATACAAAAAGAGAGAGACAAAAGAGTAGCCAAATATTAATTACACATGTAGCTGCTGTCAATGAGAAAAGTTAATGATCAACTACTCCTTTAGTTTATCTGGTTAGAAGAGTCTTGTAATTATTTATTTATTCTTAATTAGGAGAAAAATATGATAAAGAGACAAAAGAGAGAACAAATTCTCATGGTGTGGGCGCGGCATGCAACTTTTTTCCACTCCATGTGTGCTCCGACCATTTCAAAGAAAACGACACCAAGTCTTCCTTTGAGGCCGACATATTTGCTTGTTTTTATCTTGTTTTTTAAATTGTTGCTACTATAATTTTGTATGATTTGTTTTCCCTATTAGTTCTTGGAACATGTATGAAGTTTGGTGAAGAAATAAATTAATGAGGAAATTTCAAACACCAACCCTGTTTCACAAACAAAAATTGTTTTTATTCCCTTATAAAATAAAATTCATTTTTGACTCTTCAAATAAATAAATTGTATCTAATACCCGTGATTCCCAAAATACCTTCATTAGTAAAATTTTAAAAATACTGTGACAAGAGAAGTGTGATAGGAGACTCTCCTTTCACGCTTGTCTTTTGTCACATATAAACATAACAGGAGGCTCTCATGTCACGCTCAGACGTGATGGGAGGCTCTCCTATCACATCCAAACGTGATGGGTGGCTTGGCTTGATGGGAGACCCTCCCGTTATGCTCAAGAGTATTTTGGTCAATACAGATACTAGATGCAATTAACTTGTTTGAGAGGCTAAAACCAAAATTTTTCTTAGCATTGGTTAAAAATGAATTTTATTTTTGAACTTGGTTAATTTTGAATTTTTCTCTAAATTAATAATGAATTTGCTTCTTTATTAGAAGAAGTGGTGCAAACAAACAAGTTCAATTTGGAGGGTCGTGAGTGTTCCAAATATAATAAGCACTATAATCTATGATTCACAAGGAGGGGATATTCAACTCAGAGTTAATATGGAGTTTGATGAGTTTTGTTTTGTTTTTTTGTTTTTTTTTTTTTAAATGATGGATTTGATGGAATTTATAGATTTTATAGACTCTATATTAGTTTTATTAGATTATTTAAGAAATCCAATAAAATCTTTAGGAAAATTGTAAGATTTGTTGTAATTTCTTTTTTTTTTTTTTCCATAAAAATCACTTTAAAATTCATTTAAATCTATCACGTAAATAAAATCTAAATTGATTTTATAAACTATATATTGACTTTTTTAATATACTTAGATTTCATTTGGGGTATTCAATGTAGAGATTATTGGAGTTTGATGGATTTTTTTTTGCTTTGAATGATGGATTTTAAAGAAATTCACAGATTTTGTAGATTGTATTGATTTTGTTAGAATTCTTTTAGAAAACCAATAAAATCTTTAGGAAAATTGTAAGATTTGTTATAATTCCAACACCCCCGCGCCGCGGCCCCCCCCCCATAAAAATCACTTTAAAATCTATCTAAATTCATCATTTAAATTAAATCTAAATTGATTTTATAGAATCTATATTTATATTGATTTTTTGAATACACCTAGATTTCATTGGATTTTATACAAATCTGAATTGAATATGACTAAATTTTATTGAATTTGTTCAAATCTGGATGGAACACATCTATATTTTAATGAAATCAATTCAAATTTCGATTGAATATACTCAAACTTTTAAAACATTTTAAATTTTAGCGAATTCTTGATTGAATACATCCTCAAATTTAGAGCGGTTGAGTTTATTGACTAATAGGTACTCCAAATTTTTGGGTATTTAATTGAAAATTTTTAACAAGTAATAACTGTGGTGTAGTCCTTTATCTAATCAGATTAAATTTTATGAAATAATAATCTTTGAATTTCAATTTTTATATGCATTTAACGTGGGAGAATTTTTCGTCTTTCTTTATTTTTCAATATATGCATAGTATGAATCGGAATGAATTATTTATAAATTACAAAAAATGTCATTGATTAAAAATATATATTTTATAAGCATATTTTAAGAAAATCATGCACATTTTGGCCGTGGATTTTTTTTATTATAATAATATTATGCATATTAAACTATTTTTTAATAATAACAATAATGTTTTTCTAATAATAATTTATCAATTACATAATTCATAAATATAAAATAGGTTTTTTTTCCCCTCTATTTCCAATTTTGTCTTTTTTTTTTTTTTAAAAAAAAGGGCAAAAAAGATTTTTTAATATTTAAAAAGAAATGAGATTGGGAATCTTAAGATTGACGGAGGAATGTCAATCCCATTCCACAACTCTAAACTTGTGTAGAACCTAAATTAATTTAAAACAAGTAAATACATACAATCATACATATTTTCTATTCTCATTTTCTAATTTCATTACTAAATATACTATATTAGTGTGATTCAGATAACGATTCTCATAACTTGTTAGGGTTTTCATACATAATTATATTCATTGAAGTATCAAGGCGAAAAGATAAGTGCACAACTAACTTGGATGAAAGGTAATATTCCCACTACCTTAAAACCAATAAATAAAAGATAATTATATAAACTTAATGATACTTTATTGTTCAAACATTTCTACGGATAAGTGATTTGTTATGATCATGTTGATTACGAAATCGCGTGACACAAATTAACTTATAATTTGGATGGCTAATTAAAAACGTTTGGATAATAAAGAAATTAAATATAGAAATAATACACGATAGATCCATTGATATTTCTTTATTTTGAGATGGTTAATATTAAAATTATTTCCAAATATTTTTAATATATTCAATATTTTCAGAACTTTCCTTGCACTGATTTTTTAAATTTGTACCACTTGTCAACATCCGAGGTGTAACAATCAGCGCGTGCAGATTGCACTGCCAAACCTTTTCTGATTATTTACAGCACTCGATGGACAAAAAACAGGTAAAAGCGTGTACTGGTCATGACTTTTACTTATTCTGTGTCAGCTGTAGCCTCTAGGGAATATAGAGTGAAGTGAGGTGGCACTGAGTTGTGAGAATGTGATGTACGTGAAAATGAAAAGGTAATGTTTAAAATTGAGCTGTAGTAAAATGACATCAACCATTACCTATACATCTTGCCGACTTGGAGGTTGGAACAATTTGGCTCACTATTTATGACCTGCCAGCACACCTAAATAGAATATTTAGTGAATATAATGTTTTAAATTAATATGGTAAAGTTTTTTTTTTAAAAAAAAATTATTATGGTAAATGTGACAGGTGGGGTTGCTGTAGTGGTTTAAGGCACCTTCACCCTTGCTCAAGTCAAGGATTGATATGTATTTCTTATGATAATATGAATGATTTTTTCACTTTATGTGTAACCCTTTTTTGTTTCTGGAAACTAGAATGAAGATCGTGCTTTAAAACCTTATCTCGTTGATCTCGGTAGTGTTATAAACTGATGCCAGTAGATAAAAAAAATTAATATGGTAAATATTCAAATAAAATTATTGATGCAATTTTTAAAAAAAAATATTATTTTGTATGTAATGTCACAAACAAAATGCTACACCGATGATGGTAGTTAAAGTTTGGTAAAAAACAAATTGAATCATTTTGATTTTTCCTTAATTTCATGTTAACAGTAAGTTTTTATTAGAAATATATACTTCTTAATAAAATCACAGGGTAATCCGGTGTAAATGTTCAAGGATCTATCATGATATGTTGAAATTAAAAATTGTATTTATGGTTTGAAAATTTAGGAGTTGTTTATTTTTATCACTTTTAACTTTAATGGATCTAAATTACATATATTAAATGATTTTTGTTTGTTTTTTTAAGCGGTCAAACCACTTAAAATCATCCAAAAATCAATGAAAAAAAAACTATAATTTCTGATTTTTAACTGAATGTCAAATAATTTAATGATTTTTTAAATATATTATTCCAAATCCATCATTCTCAAAATAACATATTTTCAAATTTATCTAAATTTTTCACTCTATATATTCCTTTTAATATTATTTTTATTTAAATATATAATAATAGTAATTCAATTTAAGAATCTTTTGTTTATTTTTATTTAAATATATAAATTTAATTTACTTTACTACAATAATTTATTTATATATATAATTTTTTTTAAAAAAATGTTTTACTAGAATAAATAATCATATTTTAATTATGAATAAAAATATTATTAATATATACATAAAAGTGTTTTAATATTTGATAAATAATTTATTATAATTATTTGTATTATATTACATGAAGTTACCTAACAATTAATAATAAAAGGATATAAGTTTCAAATTACTAGTTTTAAAACAATTTTAACTTGAAAAAAACAAATAAAATTACTATACAGTCAAAAGTAAGGGAAAAAAAAAAAACATATCATTCAATTTTCAGATTTCAATCACTATTCAATCTTCAATTTTTAACAACACTATTCAGTCTTCAGATAAAGAAACAAACGATCTCTTATTTTCATATCAAAAGATATTTACTAAATACTATATATGAAGTTTATAAATTTATTCTTATAACATCAAGATAAACTACTCCTATAAGAAAAAAAGTAAAGTTCTTGCACACTAAATATATATGAAAATACTTGATATGCTATCATGAAGTAAAGAAAAAGTATACGATAAAGAAAAAGTATGCTCGTTAATTTAGTTATAAAAAGTCGTGTTTTATTAAAAATGTTGATGTAAGGAAAGCAAACCAAAAAGTGGAGGTTTCAAACCATACTTAAAAGTGGAGCTATGAGTTGTACTATAAAGTCAAAACTTTTTTGATATCGGTTGATCTTTGAAATTATCTCAATCTTTTAAAAAACATATATTTAAAAGAAAAGGATTTAAAAAACTAATTAATAAAAAACCAACAAATTTAAGATTTTTTTTTCTAAAAGCTACATCGAACAATGTTTCCAAAAAAAAAAAAAAATTACATTGAACAAATTAGATATTTATCAAGACAACTATCTATTGAAAATAAACATTATTTATATAATTTGAAAACAATATTCTAAAAAATAAGAAGAGAAAATTATCTATACAAATTTTAATACAATCTTATTAGGATTTGAATACCCAACCTTTTTGGAGGATTGAGCAATTTACAACCGCTTAAGATAATATATAACAACTAGAAGGGTTAAAAAAAAAAAAAAGTTAAACAAATTATATTTAGTTGTAAATTCGATGAATATGACTACTATACTTAGTCGTTAGAGGAATTGGATGGTTGAAATAATTTAGGCTTTAAATGTTTTAAAATAAATTATGTTGGAATAATTTTTAACAACAAGAGTCGACATTTTTGCAAGAAAATAAAAAAGAAACTATGTGCCGATGTTTCTTCCCAGGCAAAACAGGAGCAAATGGTCACACGCGTGAGCAGGTTCTCAAAGGTCAACTTCAATCACCAGCAGATCATTCCTTTAATACATCCATCCATCCGCGTGGACTTATCATCAATTTGCATTGAGTCGGGAACTCCTCTGCAACCCATCACGAAACGACACAGAAGCCTAATTATATACTATAAAATTCAAAACCCAACCTCATTTTCTAATTTTTTGTTCTTCCAAAAAGCTCATTTTCAATTAATTAAACGGGTTCCTTTAACATATGCCTTAAATTGAAAGTCAGAGCTTGTCGACATATAAAAATTAAATATTATGTAATCGCTTCGAGTATTTTTCGAAATATATCGATAAAAAGTCTACTCTATACTAAATAAATTTTCACTCTCACGATTCACAAATTAGAAATTTTTTATATAGATTAATAATTATGGATAATGATATTTGAATTCAACACCACTAATAGGGTTTGAAAGGTGTAAAATACTAGAATTAAGAGGAGTATTAAAGAGTCTAATCTTAATAAATAATTTTATAAACATGTGTATTGAGGTTTTTATTATTTCTGTTGATAGATATCTTTTAGTTACAGTGATTAATTTAGATGGACACCGACGTATCATTAATAAGTTCAATGTTAATCTTTAAAAGGAATTAAATAATTTTTATAAATTAAATAAATATATTTAATTAATTTTGACGGTTAAAAATCAAAGCTAGTGGAGGGCCATAACAAATTATTCATAAAACATAATTATCCAATAAAATCATCTAACAAGGATGGTGCGAATCAATCATATTCGACACTGCAAAACTCATTTATCACACATCTCCCATATGATGTTAGTGGCCGCGCAGTATCCACGCCTTTGGTGGAAGCTGATATATATTTTTTAATATTTACTCGCTTTCTCTCGCCCCGTCCGAAGACCAATCAGTTGTTTGTCCACATATGTGCACAGGGTACATTTATATCTCCCTCTTATATTTTGGCTATATATAGCTGCATTGCTGAGCCAAACTCTTCCATCAGATTTCACATTCTGTCATAATAATAGCAAATCCACTTTTAATCCTTTTCGGGTTCCCTTTTGTCTCCCTGCTTTGTTTTGGGTTTTTCATATCCAGCCAAGTTTCTTTGTTCTTTTACCATAGTCTGGTAGTATCTCGAACAGGCGCCTAGTTGGTATTGGCTTTAGCAGTTGGGGAGGAATTATATTTATTTTCTCTCTTCTTATAAATCAAAACCCAGTTTTTGGTTTCTTCTAAAGAGCAGATTTTCTTTCTTCATATCTGCATACCTCTCTACTTCTTTTGAAGATGGCTGTTTGTTTGGTTTCTCGCACAGGAAGGCAGTTACAGAGATATGACAACAACACGGGGCGCCGACAAGTTGTAGGGTGAGTCTCTTATTTCATCTGGGCTCTGTTTAAAGTTTTTGCCTTTTGGAGGATTGAGTCAATGTTTGCAGTCTCATTTGTTGCTGGCCTTAAAAAATTTGATTTTAATAGTCTGTCAAAATTGAAACTTTATGCATCAGAGATCTATTTTCATTCAAGTATTATCTGCCCATGTAGAGGTTTTTTGATAAAGTAGATTCCTTTTGAGAAGGATTCCTATTTGGTTGAGGTATGTGTTAATGTTGAGGAGCCTTATGTGGGGTTTTTGAATTTTTGCAGATGCATTCCTTACAGATATAGAATTAGGGATGATGGAACAATTAGTGATGAATTGGAAGTTCTTATCATCACTTCACAAAAAGGTCAAGGAATGATGTTCCCTAAGGTACATAAAATTGTTGTTTATGATTTGTGGTTTCTGTTTTTGAAGATTATGTGATTTTTTTTTTTTTTTTTTTTTGCATTGTGTTTGATTGGTGATTAACTTGGTTAATTCTGCATTATATCAGGGCGGTTGGGAACTTGATGAATCTGTCGAAGAAGCTGCTTTACGCGAATCGTTTGAAGAAGCTGGGGTCATTGGCAATGTTGAGGTTAGGACTTGTATGACTTTTTATCTTTAAAACATGAGTCATATATGCAGTGATTTGATTTCTTCTATTGATGGAGCTTTGAATTTAATGTTGATATATTTGTTCTGTATATGGCAGTGTCAGTTGGGCAAATGGAATTTTCTTAGCAAAAGACACAACACAATTTATGAAGGGTACATGTTCCCTTTACTTGTGAAGGAACAACTTGAAATGTGGCCTGAGAAAGAAGTCAGGCAAAGAATTTGGGTATGTTTCTATTCAATGCAACATAAAGTTGTTTGATATCATCATCCTCCTCTATATTTTGATTAAAAAAAGCATCCAAGCCCAAATTGTTTTCGAGTTAATCATAAAACTCATCCAAGTTTTCAAATTGGTCAGAAACAAAGAGATTTTTGACAGTTATGGAAACTACCCGGATTCGAAAAGTCAATAATGTGTTAGCCTTGTCTATGTGCATATTAATAGTTTTTTAGCTGATATCTAACTTGATGTGGCATTACTTTGAACAGATGTCTGTCGAAGAAGCCAGAGAAGTTTGTCGCCATTGGTGGATGAAGGAAGCTTTGGACATATTAGTCGGACGGATGAAACAGAAGGTCGAAGATGAGCTGTCTAGCTTACAAAGCTAGAAGAGATCAGATTACTTTGTATATAGAACATTGCTCACAGCCAAGTTAGTCATCTTCGAGTTTCTGTATAGCTGAGACCGAAGTGGCAGCCATTGCGAATTGACTTGTTGATAGTTCATGGAAGGATGTGGTGCTTGTTGCACCCTCTTAGAAAAAACAAAATAGAAGAATTGTAGAAAATGTATATATATATATAACTATATATACGTATGTTCAAGATTTCTGGAGAAATGCAATCCATGAATTTCCATGTTTAATCTTGCGGGCCAGGGCTGTGTCAGTTGTTTTGTATCCGGTTTCTTGTTCTTTTGCTGTGTTTACAGCAAATTCTGTTGTACCCTCAAATTTGATAAATGTAATCTGCCTCCATTTTTGCAATCAATTCTACATGATTATTTAAAACTCAAGGATTTCTTCTTCTTCCTCTTCTTAATTGGGATTAACTTCTGTAGTAGACCGGAAAAAGTGAATTAAAAAATTTTATTTATTTATTTATATTTTGAAATTTGAAACACTCACGTGAGAAAATACAATCTACTATGACAGATCATCGACTCAAAACATCCGAAGAGCACAAGACTAAGAAAACTGGATTAAACGGTTTCTAGGAATAGCTTGATATTTACAAACCCCAGTCTCCCTACACAAAGCCTTAACATCATCCACAATAAACCTAGCTTCTCCATAGGAATTACAATAAGAACTGACTCGAGAAGTAGTATTCAAGGCATCAACTTCAACTAGATTAACCTAGAATTTAGAACATCTTTAATACTCTCATAGATTGTAACAAAATTACATGCCACATAGAATGAATAGACATTGAGTTAAAATAAATCTTTTTAATACAATTATTACTCATCAATGTCAAGCTGAAGTGACAACAAAAAAGATAAATATTACCACTATGACTATATATTTTTAAAAGATGTGTTAGACAGTTATATCAGCAAGTTAATAATTATTTAATTTTAATTTTCAAATCCAATTAAAAGTAAAAAAAAATAAAAATGGAAGTGTTAAATAAAAATACATTAAAGTATTGAAGAATAATTTTTCAATTTGATTGTCTATTAAATGATATTTATATCATATAATAAGTAAATCTCTTAACACTGATGATATGACACTGTATTTCAAATCACAATACATGAGTGCATTGAAGATACTCTTCAAAGGAGTAAATCCTAAATAAATAAATTACAATGTTAATTTTATTATTATTATTTTTTTTCATTTATAGAAAGTTGTATGTTCATGTAAGAATAAATATATCATTAATTTAAATTCAGATTGTCAACATAAATCTTTACAACACAGGTCAGCAGTAATTTCGTTTTACAATTTCTAATTTTTGGGCTGCAGACATAAATAAGGTTCATTTCTTTTCCTTAAAACAAGGTCGTTGACAAATGGTTTTGACCATGTCTAGGGGTCAAAGGCTATATATAGGGTTTTTATTAGATACATTGTGAGATTGTTATTTACAGAACCAAAAACATTTTTATTTACAATGGTTGGCTGACAACTAGATTCGAACCATATTTTTCACACATATATAAGAATCATTTTTTCACTATCTGTTTTTATCCATAAATGTTTAGTCTTTTTATGTTTTTTTCACTTTCGAGCTATCAAATTGATTAGGATGATTCGAACTTAAAATATTATCAAAGTAAATAAACATTCTTTACTTACTAAATCATATTGAGCAATAGTAATTTTTAATCGTTCTTAAACATTAAGTGTATTTAAAACAACATCAAATTTAATTTGATATTATTTATTTCTTCTAAAGAAGTTTAGTTAGAAATAGTTTTCTCGTATCATTTATGATTTGTCAAACATATAAATGAAGAATAGGTCTATTCAATGTAAAAAAAAAAAAAAAAAAAATAGAAGCAATTTGTTTTGATTGTTTCAAAATGATTATAAACTACAATCTCTGGACCGACTAGCCATACTCAACCACATATTGCTTCAACTCAAGCAATCATCTTTGCGTGTGCTATTTGTTTTTCACCGTACGTTTTTAGTGGCGTAGAGGCAATAAGCATAGTCACAAGAATTTCAGTTATAACATATTAATTGAAGAAGTGTTCTTGGTTAGGACTTTAGTATAAAAAGGAATTATTCCAGACCACTAAAAGACCATTTGGTGGTGCCGTGTAGAATTTTGGGCCAAGGCAAAACAGAAGGCCGCTTGGTTTGGGGTCCTCTTAAGGTCCATACTCTTAGAAAAGTCTCTGGTTTTTTATTCTAGTCAACATTTAAAGATGCATTGTATTAGGTTTCCAAATTCGGTGCGTTTATTAATCAGTAATGAAAATGAAAAGTAACGAACATAGAAAGCAAGAGAAAATAAGTAATAGAATTACATTTTAGTGTTTAATGTTTACTAGCTTTTAAGAATTAAAAATGGAAATGATTGAATATTAAAACTCCTCTATTTATATAGCATATGAAATTAATAATTAATTAAAGTATTCAAGGTAAAATATATGATTTACTTTTTTACAAGGAAAATGACCTTAATTTCTTCCTAGGTGAGATGGTAAGTTCTCTTTCCATTCTACTTAATTTTGATTTAACATCATTCCAAGTATTTATGGTAACATGAATGATTTACTTTTATATGAGGAAAGAATCTACATTCTTTCTTAGGTGAGAATAGGGGTGCCAATGATCAAAACGACCTGGTGACATGATATAAAATTAATGGGTTTGGATTAGGTTTATTAAGTTTAGATCACTAATGGATCAATATCTTAAATCTGTTAAGTAAAATAGTCATATTTGGGTTATACGTCTCCTAACTCACTAGCACATTTAAAACTATTAGATATTAAACATATTAATTCAAATTTTATTTTGAATTAACATTATATCATATTTGATTATTATCAAATTGATTGAATAGTATAATTAAATCAAAAGCCTTAAATGGGTGAATGAGTTAATGGAATTGTGTTTTTGCACATAATTGACATTACCTAAAACTAATAGATTATATGGGTGTTACTAGATAATCTGTTAATTTTATGGTCATATTTAAGTTTAAACCAGTGATATGATAAGATTAACGAATTTCATATTTGGGTTGAGAAAAATATTAACAGGTAGTGTTTGGGTTGACGAAAACATAACTCAATAAACATATTGTCATCCCTAGGCGGAGTTCCTATGAGTGAGGTCAAACTTCTCAATTTGGCTTGGGCTTGTGCAAGCAAAAGTGCTACTTGGTTTCTTTTGCTTCTTTGCGTAAACATTTGCACATCATATTGACTTGGAATTACTATTTTAAATGGAAGTGAAAATTAATTATTAATACGAACACACTTATCGTATTGAAACTCTTCCCAAGGAAGTGAAAAATTTTCGATTGTTGATGCAAGAAATTCTCTTTACACTAATGAGTTGAATAAAATTAAAGAAAGTGCCATAAGAACTAGGCTATGGAATCCCCTCTAGAGTAACGATTGAGGTTGTTGACTTTCCCTAGCGAAAGAAGGACCTTTTGAGTAACCTGCAGTCTTGCACCTTGCCTTTACTTGCAAACAAAGAAAAGGCGGTCTAGGGTTGCTAGTGGTTTACCAGTTAAAACCCTATGATTCTCAAGTCTGTGAGTAATTTGGGTGAGAATATTTGGATGAAGGGTTTGAAACAAGAGAGGAGAGGTAGAAAACAAAACAAAGAGGTATCTTTAGGGTTGAGACACCTCCTAAGGAGTCCTTTTGCATCACAAGATGCTCTTAGGTTAAAATGAATGACTTACTCCTTTCAAATGGCATAGTGCTTGCTTATATATGACCTCTCTCTTTGATGACTTCTTGGTGCTCCTTTTGCTCCTAAGCTCGTTTCCTTAGTGTCATGTCGCTTTCCTCATTCTCTTTCTACGTGTTGGATCAGATATGTCATTTTCTCTTTTGTCCTTTCTATTGTTCCCTTGCTTAATAGCTCTAACATGAGCTGAAGTGGTAGATTTGAGCTCTTACATTTTTCCTTTGCAACTAGGTATTTAGTACTTCTAGGTTCCATATATATCATTTCCTAGTTTATTTACTCCAAAAAAAACAAAAGAAAAATAATAAATTCTTCTTATTGATAAGTCAGTACTTATATATTTAGATAGGAAAAATCTTCAATCAGG
This sequence comes from Nephelium lappaceum, assembly GCA_021234005.1. Lineage (NCBI taxonomy): Eukaryota > Viridiplantae > Streptophyta > Magnoliopsida > Sapindales > Sapindaceae > Nephelium > Nephelium lappaceum. The sequence goes on from CM038003.1 coordinate 10,030,138, forward strand.
TTTGACTTAAAGAAATAATCTGTAATGAATACCTGCATTACAATTGAGACAATGTAATATGAGTTGATGCCATATTGGCAAAATAGAGTACATTTTAAAAAGAATAATAAAGATAGAATCATTTATTTGATAAACAATATAAATAATAATTGTCTTTTTTTGGTTCTCTTCATACAATTGAAATATAAGTAAACCCCTTCAAACCCTTTGTGAATGCAATTTAATACTAATACCTCTTACTAATCCCAAGCGATCTCACCTGCTAAGCTGGCTAGTGCCCACAAGAACAATTTATTCTAACAAAAATGCAATGGCATACTCATTAGAAAATGTTAGTCTACTTTCAAGGAACAACAAATCATTCAATTCATCATCCTATTCAAATGTGGTTTTGGTCATTGAAACTCTATTGAAGTATCGTGTACTGTGGTTCTTTTAACTAACTATCTTCCAAAATCAAAATAAACTACAATTAATTAATGTGAGGAGGGCCAGAGTCTGCAACGACTAAGATCATTTTATTCAACATTAAGATAATGCGAATGACTCTTAAATTCACTGTTGGAATAATTTCTGATACATTTTTCATTATGCTACAACATAGTAAAAAAGAACAAAAAAGAAGGATATTTCCTTATAGATAACTTACATCATAATGAAACATCAAAAAAGATAATTGATGAACTATCCATAGTAGTAACCACGACCAGATCATATTCATTTAGCAGAACAAAGCTCATTTAGCAGAACAAAGCTCAAGTCACTGGGACTGAATCATTAAATAAACTAATACAGTGCATGTATCCATTATGTTTTCACATGTTTAATAGAACTTCAAACTACACTGCAGGATAAAAAATAAGGATAACTTTCTAATCAAAATATACAATGACTCTGCCACTACCACCATCCTTGAATTGTCTTCCTTAGAGCTAGGGTAATTTTAGAAGTACTAAAGGGCTCCATATTGAGATACTAATTTATAAAATTCTTTCAATCCACAAACAAAATCTTACTTGATGAGCTCCTCATCCTCAACTCTATTCCTTTATAAATTGCTTATCATGCAAACATACACTCCATTTATTAGCCTTACACGCTGATTTGACACAAAGTTGAATAATTACACTTACATAACTTAGTACAAATTTTCAACAAATAGCAACTAGTTGCAGGTTCAAGCTTAAAACACTAAGAAACACAAGGTACAAAGTACAGCTACAGCAACCAAACCATCATCTGGTATTTTGAAAGTTCACAAACAACTAGACCGCACAAATATTAGCTAGCCCCCGTCTTCACACTTATTCCGCTCCCCGCCTGATTTTGTAGCAATGAAAATAAAACAGAATTCTTGTTAAACAAGATCACCAGTCATCACGGTCACCAATAACATATTACTAGATAATTAAATCGATATTGCCAATTACATAATATAAACTTTTGGATCACAGTTAAACATACATAAAAATTAGAAAATCAAATTAAACTCAAATAAGCACTACTATAATAGATGCTCTCTAATTTTTTCTCAAACAAGCACTACTACATAGTATATGCTTCCTATCATAGATGCCACATTTTGTGCATGGTCTGTAATTCATTAAGCAACGTCTAAGCTCTAGATTGAGGATGGTCAAAGAGCTTATATGCATTCTCCTTTACAGTACCCATCTCACAAATCATTAGAACTGTACTCCTATTGTAAATATTAAAGACTGTTTATCCACGCTCCTACCCATTAATTATAACGTTGGAGAAATAGTTAATATCCAATCCTCACTCACTGCATCTCAGATTCCCTAGAGTAACTGAGGTCATTATTTTTACACACAGTTAAAATGTCCACATGAAATAAATTTACTGATTTACACCAAGGATACAGCCAAGGTTCTTGAATAAGACCACATAAATTTAGCCAAAAAGCCGGAAACAGAACAGCATCAAAATGAAAACATTTGCATCCTGCATCAAAAGAATTACTAATTTTGGCAATGTCTCTTTTCAAGCATGCATAAAGCATCTACATCCCATTAATCCATGCACAGGAAGCAGAGCCAGAGCTACTATTATATATGTCTGAGACTCCACACACTGGTGCGTGGACTCGGTTATTTAACTAGTACTCCATTTTCTACCGGATCCTATGTCCCATCCAATGACGTTCCAAACTTGTTTTTATTGAAATTAAAAATATAATAATGATGATTTTTTTTTAAAATATCATCAAATGTTCATGAATATTGCTAATTTCAGTGACCTTTTCTCCCCACTTGCTGTATGTCTTTCAGAGGCTCTATCGTCCACCCCCTGTACCGCTACCGTTTTTCTAAACCGCCACTTGTTTAGCTTTTATGATGCCATATGGTTTTGAAAGGGGGTCCACGCCAGCGCCACTATAGTCCATGGGGCCTTCAAGCTCTCTTGGAGTTGGGGCAGAGGCACATGTCTCCTGGTTCTAAAAGGGTTGGGAACCAGGCTTTGTTATTATTTCCCTAACTGCCAGCTTTCTCTTTCCCTTGTTGCTCAAACGCTCTTCCTTCTCTCCTTGGTTCGCAGCCTGTTTGCCCCCTGATTTCCTCCCCCACCCTGCTTCTGTCACCTCTTTGTTCCCAATCCCCCCATTCGCCTAGGCTAGCCCTGATCCATTGCCTGTGCTTCATGTTAGAACCGCTTCGCGAGCCTTCTCTTTAGAATCAGCAACCCAGCATTCCTTGCTATTGTGCTCAACCCTTCCACACGCGAGGCAGAACTCCGGAAGTCTCTCGTATTGGAGTAGAAGAACCACTTGGATCTCCTCAAATCCCTCCATGTTCAGCCTTAATACCCTTTTTAAGGGTTAACTAATGTCAATCCGCACCCTTAACCTTCAAGTATTTCCCTCTGCACACTCATTTCATCTGGTATTTCCATTCCAGTTGGCTTTTCGAGCACTATCAAGTTGTTGTTGAAATGCCAAGGGCTTCTAGTCCATACACGGTTCTTGTCTTCACTCCTGTTAAAAGTAAAACATAAAAGTGTTATCACGAACATTTTCAATTTCTACCTTCCCTATTGTTCCCCGTAGCTTCTCTGTTCACTCTTTTAGCTGTCAAAACCTTCCCCACAAGACAATGGTTCACATTTTTTCATCCCTTCTTCCTTCGAATCCTCTTCTATCCTGCACACAGCCCCACCATCGTCTGAGAGAGTTAGAGCCTGACAAAGGTTCGCTATTTCCTCAGAATCCATGGTGGAAGAGAGATTTTTAGGTTACTGGACGCGAGACTGACCCCGAAAAGAAAACCCTACCCCTGCACTAGTTCACTCGTAGAGAGCAAGCTGGAGGGGACCTCATCAGCCTGATATTGAGCCTTTTTTTTTTTTTTTTTTGAACTATGATATTGAGCCTTTAGTTGCTCCTTCTACTACCAAATTTGGGGATTACTAGTGGTTGGTTTCTTATTTTTAAGTCAAAAAGTTTTCATCTTTGGTTGCTCATGCATTACAATCGTTGTTGATTGTTTGTTGCAGTAACAATGCACTTAGCCTCAACCTCTCTGGTACCCCATATGCCATCACTCGTTCTGTTGCTCAGGCCATCATCACTAATCTTCATCCATCCGAAATGATCCAATCTTGCTCCATTGGCAGACCTGGTTTCATCAGCGTCAAGTTATCAAACACGTGGACAGCTACGGTTGTTACCTGCATTTCTTTAATTATAACTTGTTGCTTTAATTTGCCATTTTGATGATACAGACCCTTCAGAATATGCTAATTCTCGGTATTGAAACTTGGGCACCAACCAAGGGTTGTGGTTGACTTTTCGTCCCCTAACATTGCAAAAGACATGCATGTCGGACACTTGAGATCGACCATCATTGGAGATTCTATATCTCTATTCTTGAGTTTTCTAATTTTCAAGTTCTTCGCCGTAATCACATTGGTGATTCGGGTACTCAGGTTTGTTCATCTTATCATATTGCTCAGCTCAACTGAGAGCTTAATAATGAGTTTATATACATTCTGCAGTTTGGTATGCTGATTGAATACCTCTTCGAGAAGTTTCCCAATGTTGAAGATGTTAATGAAACAGCCATTGGCTATCTACAGGTCAGAGATATTTTTTGAATACAATTTCTGCACTTAACTTTGTTGGTTGCTGTATTCTGTTTGTTTTAACCGCATCATTTCATACTCTGCTCTGCCTGTCACATTGATTTCAATTTTCATAATGTTTCAATGTCATTTAGGAAGGCTAGATATCTTCAATGTAGTCATTCTATTATTTCTAACTTTTTTTAGAGAAGTCCAAAAAGAGATTCGAATCTGATGCTGCCTTTAAGGCAAGGGCACAGAAAGCAGTGGTTTGCCTACAGGTGAATTTTTTACCCTCGTAATTTAAATACACGATTACACATCAGTTTGATCTATGTGCTTGCACAAGATCATTCGAAGGTTTGGGTAGTTTTTTAACTTTTATTTGTTTTTCTCCGAATCTTCTCTCAATTTTCCTTCCTAATATTTAGCATCATCACGGGGCGGTGAATCCGAGTATCAACAGGCATGGGCACAGATCTGTGAAAGTAGTCAGAAAGAGTTCCATAAGATCTATGAGCGCCTTGGAATTCATTTAGAGGAGAAGGTATGCTTTTAGCTGCCATTGTAGTTAGTTACCAAGGGGGTTAGCTTTCTTAAGGGTAGGTAGTTGAACCAGTTGATAATTACATGTTTCCTTTCTGTTTTCATTTTTAAGGTGCATATATAAAGGAAATTTCTGATTTACGATTGTTTTAGTTGAAATTCAATGTTATCATATGATTCGAGTTTACCATTTTCTAAACCATCTCGCTTTCTCTTAATCCTCCCTTGCTTGGCTTGATACATGTTGGTTTTTTCTTATAAGCTTTGGTCTATCTGCATGTAATTGGAAATTTGGAATTGGTTAGTGCTCATGTACATAAATCTGCAACCTTTCCAATAATATAGTAATATAGAAGTGACTTTTGCGTGTTTCTAATTGATGATAATAACATTAAGAGCGGTAGCAAAGTCTAACATTACTTATTGACATCCATATTATCTGATGGAGGTGGGTTTTGAAGGACCATAGTTATCGTTTTGTAACAGAATCTATTATTTGAACATATATGATAATGTTGAATTACGATTATGCATGATCGTTACTTGATTATGACTTGATGTGTTGGAATGTGTGGGTATAAGATAGTTTGCATTGAAGGCGTACATGCACTGCAAGTTGTATTCATTTGCGTTGTTGGTTTTATATTTACTACATAGAACCCTATAAATTTTGATGGTATAATTAATTAAAAAAACATTCAACATCAAATCCTCGATATACTTATTTTTTTTCCCTATTTCTTGACAGGGGCAAAGCTTTTATAATCCATGAATTCCTAACGTCATCGAGGAATTGACTAACCAAGGGTTAGTCGAAGTGAGTGGAGATGCTCGTGTGATCTTCATCGAAGGGATTAAAATACCCCTAATTGTTGTGAGGAAAGATGGTGGCTACAACTATGCTTCAACTGATCTTGCCGCTCTTTGGTTAGTTTTCCTTTTTTTTTAGTAAGTAAATAAATAAATCGATTAACATTCTTTTTTAGAATTAGTCATTTCAGAGCAGATGAAAACTGGTTAAGATTATGATCCTAAAATTTTACATGCAATAATCTTTTATTGAAGCTTATAGCAGTTGCTCTACTTAGGTGAGTATACAACTTGCGGATCGATCGATTCGATACCATAGAGTACTCGAAGATGTGCCAGTCAAAGTGGGTGATTTAATATTTCCAGGACATTTTCTTGTTCTTGTAACGGAGGATGCTGCCACACCGAGCCGTGATCTACTGTTGATTCTTGGAAGACTATTCATGAGAACCGTGAGAATCGTGATTAGTGTTTATGAAGGAACACTCACCATGTCAATGGATGAGGAAACGGTAAAATTTAATGAATTGGATACTATGAAATTTTCTCATGACCTTGGTGAATACTATGAAATTTTCTCAGGATCATGGTGTGTGTTTTGCTATTAATATTGTAGAAAACGAAGAATGAAAGATCATGAAAGACTCGTGGAAGGAATTGTGGGAGGAATGGTGGCGAGAAGAGGTGCGAAAATCAGAACGGAAGCCACCTGATGGAGGTGGCAGCAGTCATATTGAAACCAAATTGCATGGTTGTTTGACTACATCTTTTGACGTTAATGACAAATCAAAGACTGCCGAGACACTATTTTCTCCCGGCAAATCCAAACCTCCATGGTAAGTATTCCTCAACTTTAGAATTACATCTTTTTTCTACTAATGGGTTTGTTCCATCAATTGAAAAGCCGTCAAATCTTGAGATAAACCGCCTAGGAAAAAGAAGAGGTGGGCCAAAGTAAAGGACCACTAGCTTATGCCATACTATCAACTGTAGGAGATGCCTTAAGAATGTGTGACTTTGGTTGCACCTCCAAATTCAAATGATTGAGGAGAGACAACGTATAGCCAAGATGTTAACTAAGGCGCTTGATGGGAGACAATCTATCTGGGTAATTTCTTTCATTTTCTTTGTTTTTGTTTTTTGCTTTCACTTTTCTTCTACTTATTTTTTATATTTGAATATTAAGGACAATGTTTAGTTTAGGCTTGAGGGTAGTGAAAGTCGTTTTTGTAAAAATTTTTAAAATTTTTCAATTTTTCGTCTATGAATTCTGCCCTAAACAAGTTAACTAGTTACTTTTTATTTATTAATGGAGTCTTAATGCATGTTTTTGATTGGATATCTTTACGAGGGAATAATCATGAACATCTTTGCATGATTTAAGATTTTTGAATGCCATGATCTTAGTTGATTGAGTGGATGAATATCATGTTTGCGTGAATTGTGGAATATTAGTGAAGATTACCTTTGGTGAGAATTTAAGCTTTCAAGCGTTTCCTTTTTAAAGGATTAATTTGTTTATACTCTTTAAACACTCTTCACTATTCTCTTAATAGATGATCTCTATAGGTTTTGTATTGACTACTAAAGAACAATTATCATTGTAGATAACATGAATTGCTTTGATTTTTGAATTGGATGGAATCTCTAAAAGTGATACATGCAATTTTTGTTTTTCCTCATAAATGCCTATTTTTTTACCTTGAATTACAATACATCATAATTCTTTGAAATCAAACACTTTTAGCCTTTTCTTTTTTCAATACTTACTAAATGACCCTACTGAATCTTTAAAGTTAGTTATATTTTATAAGTTTGGGATCATGCTACGTAGTGCAAAAAGGAGAAGAGTGTTAACATTGATATGATGTGAATTTAGGCATATGCATTGAAAGAATGTGCTTCTAAACATTATTGCGATGAAAAGAAGATAGAAAAAAGAAAAGAAAAGAAAAACAAAACAAAAATGGAGAAAGAACAAAAATGTGAGAAGCACAAGTTATATGATATCTAGATGTACGAATGAAGGTGGAAGTAAATGAACAGAAGAGATTGTTAATGAATTGAAGGAATCGAATGAAGTGCTTTGGTGTGATTCTAAGTTCTTTTTGAACCTAAACCTTAATTACATACCTATTAATCAACTTTAGACTCAATACAACTTTAAATAAAGCCTATTCGTCTTCAAAGGGAAGTCTAGTTTGAAAATTAAAGTATGTCATCATGTTCTATCTACGTTCGGAGTATTTGATTTCATGCATGAGATCCATTCACTTAAAAGTGCGGTTGTTTTTCAATGTCTATATTCATATGTGATGTAAAAGACACTTGTTTTGCTTTTGCATAACTTCTGTCACATATGATTGTATGAATGTTTTTGTCTTAGGATTCCTGAGTGTCATGAGAGATATTGTGAGGATTAGAGTTGAGGCGATATAAGCCCATCTGCCCATGACATGTGAATGTGGTGTTTTGAAATGAGATTGCTTTGAGAGTGGTGTGAGACTGTTAATGATTATATCTTAAACTAATAGTGATTTATCTTTGGTCTTGATACAAGATCATGTATGTGTGAGATTTCTATTATTTTGCATTTAGTGACATGTTGATGAGTTATGGGTGGAATATTTGATGTTTGTAATGTATGTGATCTTAACTTTTAAGTAAGAACAATTATAAGGACTCATTATATTATTGATACAAAATAAAATAATTTATATTTGACACATGGTTGATTTTTGTTGGTTGGGAAGGAAGGCCCATGTGGTTATGCTAAAGAGTGGTCTACTGTAAAGTTAATTATGCTTCGATTGGGTTAATTTTGGTATTAAGCCATTATTTTTTAATCTACTGTAAAGTTTATTATGTTTCGATTGGGTTAATTTTGCTATTAAACCTTTATAAACCTAAAAAAAAAAAAAAGGCATACATTTCGTAAATTTTATGTTAATTATTATCAATTTGTAAAATATCTAAAATTGATATAAAAATAAAATAACATAATTTAATTTCTATGTATTATAAATATAATTCTATGTAATTAATGTTGGGATATAAATGTTTGTTATGTTAAAGTTAATGATAATGATTTTACCATTCAAAATATTCATTAAATCTCACAACAGATTACATACTACTTCATAACCACTTTATAAAGTATTCCTCTATATGCTTTTTTGAAATTGTTGTCAAATTTGTTTAGATTATTAAACAATGACTTTTGAAAGTTTTATCCAATATCTTTTTGATACCAAAATTATTAAATAATCAGATTTTAATTTTCTAAAAAGTAATAGAAGAGTTCTTAAAGCGTATTTGTATGACTTTTCACATGGAGTTTTCACTAGTAAATCTTTTAAAGTACAACTACAGTATATAGTTTCTAACAAAAAGTTTATTATTGTTTGACTATATAATTTAAAGTGATAGATAATGCGAGAAATTACAAAAAATGTATTCAGAAAATAAGATAAACTTTTATATTGAGAAGGGACATTTTAAAATTTATAAAATATAATAAAAGTATTTGAGACAATGTGTGCATTTTAGAAGAAGCTTATAGCATCTTTAGTTTTTCATAAATTGTGAAAAAATTATATGTTACATAACATAAATAAACATTAAATTAAAATAAATTTCTCCAATACAATTATCACTTATTAATGTCAAGTTAAGGTGATTGAAAAAGAAAAAAATATATTGTTTACCTAACCATCTATTTTTAAAATATTTGTTAGATAATAATTTCAGTAAGTCAATAATTATTTAATTCTTATTTTTAAATTTAATTAAAAATAAAAAAGCATTGAAGTATTAAATAGAAAAATATGAAAGAATTAAATGGAAATACATGAAAGCATTGTAGAATAATTTTTAATTTAATTATTTATCAAATGACATTTATATTATATAAGAAATAAATTCCTTGACATTGATGATGTGGTTTTTTTTTTAATAAAAAATAATCCATAAGAATATTGAAGATACTCTTAAAATGTATTTATTGAATAAATCTAAAATTTGACCTTCTTTTAGTGGACATAAAAAAGTATTCTTAATATTAAAAAAAAAAAAATCTTGTTTGTAGAAAGAATTTCAAAAGAGCTTCTAGCATAGAAGGAAAATGGTAAAGAAACCATAACAAACACACTCTTTTATCTACCATTTCCCATTAGTAAAAATATGGGTTTTGGAGATGTGGATATTAGTACCTCATTTTTCCATTTACGTTGACTAAAAAAATTCGTTTTAAACAAAAGGAAGGTTATGTAACTGGACAAATTACCATAAACAATATGTATAATCTTGTTTTTCCTCCTGTAATTTGATATAAAGTCAAAATTTTCTAGTATTTTTAAAAATAGTTAAAATTTTCTCATTAATTTATGAAATAGATCAAATATCCTCTATAGTATATAGAAGTGTCCCAAAAACTCCTTGATATTAAAGTTGACGTTAAAAATCAAAATTTAATCGTTAATGTGAAAGGACAAAATTATAGAGATATTTTGATCATTTCAGTCATTTCAGTAACGACGTAAGGTAAAATGAGATTTTTTAGAACTATAGGAGGGTAATTAACGATTACATCAAATTATAATGAGGAAAGTGAGATTATCCCTAAATAATATGGTAAATGATTTTATCATAAATATACTAAGACATGTAAAATAGTCTCGAAAAACTTATCCGCTGAAAATATCCAAGAAAATTAATTATCCCTTAAGACTCAAATTATTTAGAAAAACATTCTAAGTTTTATAAAATATATGCAGCTCTGATTCATACAATTATTTTTTCTTTTACGTTTACGAATATTTACGAGATCAACCTGGTTTTATGGAGTTAATGTGTAGCAATAGTTTTCTTCAAAAAGTATCTTGTTCTGCTGACCACCTTCAGACCAAGAGAATTGCTACTTACGTCGCTTGTTGCATCTCGGAATGCAACTCGTGTTAAACTTCCCGAGACGCAAAACATGAGTGTGCTTAATCATTACGATATGATGCCAATACACCAGTATTAACAATGAATATAGTATTCATGAATGATAAATAAATGATACCATAAGAAAATATTGCTTGTGCCGTCATTCTGAGTTGACTTCCTGTATTGTTGCTTAAACAAGCAATGGCCACTCCAATGTCCAAACTATAAAATTCACCGTGACGCTCTTGAACATTTCGAATGAGACTGAATTTTTGCCGCCAAATAAACAACGTACATGATTGATTGATCGAGAATGTACAAACTCTTCAAAACCAATCACAAACATCTCTATTCCATCCTCAAACCCAACCCTAAATTTCTGACACCCATTTCACATCTCCACAGCCCGACAAAGGCTCTTAACCCAAATGCGAAGATAGGTTTCATCGTCAACCAACTTGAAGAAGGCCTACAATCCTCAAAACCCACAAACCATAAGTCGGAAACCGAAGAAATGCCCGTGGAATCAACGGTCCAGATTTCACATCCGTGGCCAGAGTGGGTAGACTTGATGGAGTGCTTGGTGAAAAGAGGGTATTTTGATGCAGATGGAAACCCTTTTGACAGTAAAAGTGATGAGTTGGGTTCCAAGGAAGCCAATTGTATACGGACTGCATGCCTGAATTTCGCTCGTGATCGATATAATCTTATAAGGTAATCATCAAATTTAGATTTTTTGGAATTTTTTTTTTCAAGTTATTTGTTTTTTGACTTTTGAAGTGTGCGCGCCAACTGCTTGATTTTGGGACTGTGAGAGAAGTTGATTTTATTTTTCTTTAACATTGTTTATTATTACTATTATTGGTTATAAATGGAATAGCTTACTTGCTGGATTTTGGTTGTTTGAATGTTTGTCGAGAGATTATTAATTAGTCACTAGGCAACCAAGCATTGGCAAAAAGAAAAAAAACAGAGGACATGCTCGTATGAAGTTTTCCTGTCCTTTGTTTTAATTGTTATCATCCTAAGTCATTACAATGTATATCTTTGATTCTGAACTTTGTATGAGCACTTGTTCTAATAAAATGGCTTTTCCTGCCCAGGTTTTTGTCGAGGAAGGATATCCAAATAGTTGTGGGATGTGGATGCCCAAGTGTAGATAGGAAAGTCGTCAACTCAGGGAAGCGTTTGAGGGCACATGTGGGCATTGATGAAGGAAATGTATGCATAAAGTCTTACACTTAGCCTTTTAAGAGTTATTTTTTCTTACAAAGCCTTTGGCTTCCGTCTATTCTCCCTCAAAATGATTGATGTTTCAATGAAGTAGCACTCATTATGGATCTGTCTCGGTAGGTTTGCAGCTCTTGCAACTTGAGGGGAAATTGTGAGAGGGCTTATGTGAAAGCACCTGAAGATGAAGGTGGACGGACAGTGGATGTCATGCGTATTTTGTTGACGTATGGGCTTGATCCTATTACTGGTACGGTGGAGAACAAGCCATGTCAAAACAAATTGGTTAAGGAATCAGTAAGAAGACTGTTGAAAGAAATGGTGGAGTATGGTGCCAAGGAGCCGGACTCTGATCTTTCGAATGCTGACAAAAGCAGTTCACTGGTTCAAGATCATTTAAGGCCAAAGGGAAAAGGCCACTTAAATGTTCCAATGAAGCAAGGCGACTGGCGTTGCCCCAAGTAATTGGACAACCGTCTTTAATAATTTAACATTTGAATTTTGCTCCATGTTTGTTTAATAATGTATTTACTGTCTCTACTGCGTTTCTTTTGTAGATGTGACTTCCTAAATTTTGCAAGAAATATCAGGTGCCTGCGCTGTGATGGTTTATTTCAGGACAGACTAAAGCAACTACGGGAGGATCAGGATCATCTTCCACTGAAGAAGGGAGACTGGATATGTGACAAGTAATGGTCGTTCAGATTTTCTGACTTTTGTTATTCTTGTGGCTCTCTCTCACATTCATTTCTACAGATGCAATTTTTTGAACTTTGCTAAGAATACAAGATGCCTGCAATGCAAAGAGAATCCACCAAAGCGGCAACTCAATCCAGGCGAGTGGGAATGTGAATCGTGAGTGTTGCCTTCCGCATTTAATCTTTGTAATTCACTACAAATCAAAACATAGAAAGTTCGTGTTGAAATTTGAGCTGTGTATGATATAAAATTTGGTTATTTTTACAGCTGCAACTACATCAACTTCAGAAGGAACATGGTATGCTTGAAATGTGATCATAAGCGACCAAAGACAGCATTTGCTGCTAAGACATCTGATCAGCCAGTTGCAAAAGGAGGTTATCGTAACCGTGGTAACATGGAGATGAAAGGCAGTAGATCAGTTGGGGGAGATGGACAAAGACAAAACAGAGGTGCAGGAATGTGGAGATTCGTAGAGGAAGAGAGTGAAGATGATAATCAATCGGATTCATGGGATGAAGATTCTGGATTTGTTGATTTTCCCATTGCAGGAGGTAAGAGTGCAATATCTCGAAATCTACACGATACAGAAAAATGGAAGCTCAAGATATCGGAAAGAAACACAAGTTCAGTGAGAACAAGAGAAACTGATGACTCTAGGTCTGCCAACAGCCAGAAAAAGTCAGACTTCATAGAATCTACAGATGATGAAGAGGTGACTGGGTGGTTTGGGCACAAGAAGTAGAAGATGGATGCTGGGTAATCAATGCACATGCTTTGCTTTGATAGGGAGACTACTCTGCATATATTGTCCAATCAGTATTATTGTAATTTTTTGCTGAAGATCTAGGTGATCATTGTCACATATTTTGCAAGCGAATTTTGATGAAATCATTTCGAAAGTGTGGTGCAAATGATTGTTCAAAACATATAACCCTTAAACCTCCTAACAAACAGCAACCCTTTTGGTGCCAATAGTACAAAAGAGAGGAATAAAAGCTCCACATAACAAATCCACACTCATACATCATCTTAATAGAGTCACTGTATACATAGTCTTGTAGAGAGAGAGAGAGAGATTAAATATAGCTCAATTTTTTTGCTGTCATATTTGCTGCTTATTGATCTTAATCTTGTTTACTCTGCAACCTATAGTAATTTACCAAGGATTTACCATCCAACTCCTTTGTGAAGAACCTTCTTATGTAGTCTGCATAAGGGAACTGCCGAAAACGAGCTGGTTTCTCTGGCAAGATTAGCTCTGGGAGCGGTCCATACAAGCTATCCCTATCACTCGTGTTAAAGAAAACAGCAACTGAGATTCGTGGCTCATGAGATGCATTAGCCAACACTCTATGCTCCACGCTTTTGTACACATCATTGGACAGAATCTGAAGTATATCCCCGATGTTAATAACAAGAGCTCCAGGAACCGGTTTGACATCCACCCACTCTTCACCAAACTTAACCTGCAAGCCACCTCTCTGATCCTGAAGCAAAATCGTCAATGCCCCTGGATCGGTATGAGACGTGATCCCCAGCGTGAGTTGAGGCTGAGGACAGTAGGGATAGTAGTGGGCCACCATCGTCCTCCCTTGCCGAAAATTCATCTCCTTCAGCCTCCCCTTATCCACTCCCAAACCCTCACACAACAACTCCATCAAGACCCCCCCAAGCTCCGTCACATTCTCATTCCATTCCACCACTTCGTTTCTACATATTTCAGGAATTTCTACAAGCTCCGGGAGGCTCGGTCCCAGCTTGACCTGAAGAGTGTCCCTGTAAAAATACAAACATATTGAGTGTAATAATTACTAGAATCTATTTTGTTACTATTATTACTGTTATTTTTAAGAGTTATTTCCATTTTCCCTTGAATCATCGTTTCTCCCCCATTGATTCAGAAAACATCTTTTTACCTTTTTTATTAAATTGATCTAACAATGATGTAGGGTGTTTTTAACGTCTTTCAAATCATCGAGTGGAAAAATGCTGCTAATTGTCAAGGGTAAAAATGAAAATAACTCTTATTTGAATGTACCTCCAACTAGCAGCTTTGGAGTGAAACAAGTCAATGTTAGACAGGAACGATACTCCGCGGTTCATCTCTCTACGGTAGACCTGCGCCTTGATCTCCGCTGGCTGTTCATGGAACCCCTTGATGGCTCCAATCACACGCTCCAGAACCTGAGGTTCAATTCCGTGATTAACAATCTGGAAAAAACCCAGCTCACGTGAAGCACGTGCAACATTTTCAACGATCGTGGATCGGAGGTGGGAGTGGACGGCGGATAAGTCGATGGTAGGGATGAGAGGAGAGTTGTCAGGTGGAATGGCGGAGTTGGGTTTGACATCGGAGAGTGTTTCGGGTGGGTGGACGAAGAAGCGAGGGATGGTGGTGATGCCCGAGTCCACTAAACCTTTAACTCCGGTTTTGGATTCGTCAAACTCTTTGACATGTTTAGCTCTGTCGTAGGATTCGGTGTTCATGGTTGCTGCCGCTGTGACTTGTTGTCGTAGTTTTGTCGAATTGTTTTGATTTAATGCTTTGTTTGCAAGTGAAGATTGTTAAGATGGTATTGAATTAAGTAAAGGAAACAAACAATCACTGGTGACGTTTGAATTTGATTTTCCTATATAAATATTTAGGGGAAACTTTATTTTAATCCCTAAGGTTTGGCGAAATATCAAAATTTTAAACATCTATTGGAAACAATTCTTTTAATCCCTAATTTTTCTAAAACTTTTCAAAATAATCCAAACCGTCAGTTGAAAGAGATGGAAAAAGCAAAATGACTCATTTGCCCCTAAGTTTGGTTGTAATGTTTAAATTACCGTTTTACCCCTAATTAAATAAAAATATTAAAAATAAATAAATTAATATATAATCAAAAGTTTTTTATTTAATTAAAAAAAGAAAAATGATTAATAATAATAATAAAAAATCATCACCACATTTTTCTCTCTTTTTTTCTCCACATCATCTTTTTCTCTCTTTTCTTCTTCATCTCTTCCATTCTCTCCTCTCTTCTTCTTCTTCTCATTCTTCGTCTCCTTTTCCTCTCTTTTTACGATCACCATCTTTTCGTTGGTTCTGGGTTACCCAGAGCCAGATCGAACCCAGAACCAAATCTGGTTCTAGGTTCGAAGGAACTCATAACCGTCACTGGTTCTGGGATCGATCCCAGAACCAGCATCTGGTTCTGGGTTCCACCGAACCCATAACCGTCGTTGGTTCTGGGTTCCATCGAACCCAGAACCGTCGCTGGTTCTGGGATCGATCCCAGAACCAGGTCTGGTTCTAGGTTCCATCGAACCCAGAACCGTCGCTGGTTCTGGGTTGAACCCAGAACTAGATCTTTGGTTCTGGATTCTAGGTAACCCAGAACCAGAGACCTCTCTAGTTCTGGGTTCTGGGTAACCCAGAACCAGAGACCTCTTTGGCTCTGGGTCGAACCCAGAACCAAACTCTAGTTCTGGGTTCGATACCAGAACCAGTGTCTCTGGTTCTAGGTTGATCGAACCCAGAACTAAAGACTGGTTCTGGGTTGATCTCTAGCGTTTGTGGTTGATGTTTGTGGTTAGTTTTTAGGTTGATGTTGCGGTTTGACAGTTGGTGTTTGAGGTTGATAATTGTGGTTTGATGAATCTGTTGAGTGTTTGTTATGATTTGTGGTTTGATCAATCTGTTGAGTGTTTTGTTTTTGTATTTTTAAGTAATTTTTTTTGAGGATTTGTATTTACATATTCTGGTTCAAACCATGTGTTTGAATCCAGATTTTTTTAAAAAAAAGTTGCCAAATTTTTTTTTTCAGTTTTTCGAATTTTTTTTATAAATAATTTTTGATTTTTTAAATTATTTTAAATGTTTTATAGGATTAAAATCTCAGCCGTCCACGTGTCACAATCTTAGCATCTTATATGAAAAGATCATTTTACCCTTTTCATCCAAGCCTTTTGTTACTGTTGACCGTTAGTTGACTAACGGTTTGGACTGTTTTGAAGAGTTTTAGAAAAGTTAGGGATTAAAAGAACTGTTTTCAAAAGATGTTTAAAATTTTAATATTTCGTGAAACCTTAGGGACTAAAATGAAGTTTCCCCTAATATTTATTTTCTTCCGGGGCGGTGGTGCTCCAAATATTTATAATTTATTGGGCAATTATCAAGTTAGTCCGGATTTATTTATTTATTTTTGTGACTTTTGCAGAATTTTCAAGTCCCGATATATTTATGGTAGCTGTTTCCCTTCTTTTCGTGTATCAAGTTGATTTTCTCTGTGTGCTAAATGCATTTTTTAACGGGATATATATATATTAATATAGACACCAAAATATGGGCGAGTAGGTAGAATCACATTAGAAAATCATATCAAGTTTTAATGGCACCATTCAACTGTTGAAAAATTTAAATGATGAAATCGCCCTGGTTTTAAAATTGCCCTTGTTTTGAATGTAATTAATTGAATAAATAAATCATTAACATTTTTATCATTGCCATTATCGTAATTCATTTATTCATTCATTGAATAAATTTGCGCTTCTTCACGTTTGTTGTTGTCGGTGAATTGTGGGTGAAAACCACTTCGTTCGACGGCTATAGACAAATAAAGAACTTTCCGTGGTGACCAATGGAGACAGCCAGCTGCAAAAAAGGCAGCAAACTCTTTTGGAGAAACGACGGCTACGACAAACGATAATGACGGATAGCAGGGGCAAACGGTAGTGAAGAAGAAACGACAGTAGGAGTTCGCGATTGTTGCAAACTCTCAATTACCAATAGAGGTTGCCAGCTGTGATGGCAACGACAATTGGTGCCAATCCTTGAAAAAGAAACGACGACAACGACAAATGATAGTGCACAAGAACTAACGACAGGAGTTCTCAATTGTCATGAACTCCTGCTTACCAATAGAGGCTGCTAGCTACGACGATAGTGATAACTAGCTTCTCCCTAACCCTAACATCCCTCTAGCTCCACCTGCCAATGCTTGAAGAAGAAACAACAATGATGTTGAGAGATTTCAGGTCGTTTTCTCCTTTTGAAAAGACAAACAGCTCGTCCTTAACCCCAACATCCCTCTGTTGGGAATTGGGTCATCTTCTCTGTTTGGTACTCGAAAATCCAGTCCACGACGTCTGGTCGGAATAGCGGGTTGACGTTGAGGGATTTCGAGCTACTGCGTCGCATCGATGCCGGAGACATTGAAACAGTGTACTTGTGCTAACTAAATACTAGTTGTAGTAGTGTTAGCGGAGAAAAAGACCTTGAAGATGTGTTTGAGGGGCAATTTTGATAATTCACTTCATCAGGTGCCATTAAAATTCAAGTTTTATTTAGTGTTAGTTTACAAACTCAATAATGCTTTAGTACTATTAGGTGAGATTTTATTTATTTATTTTTATTTTTATTTTTTTTTTAAATTCTAAAAGCTTCAACTAATTTTTGGACGATTTTTTTTTTTTTTTAAAAAAAAACTGCTTTACATCTAATTCAAGTTTGAAGGGTGTCGATTGTTTTTTCCTCGAAGGCTGAATAATTGTTAACTATTTACAATTTGTATAGTGACTGAAATTAAATGACATGTTTATTATTATTATTATTATTATTATTATTATTATTTATCTTTAAATTTGTTGTCAACTTGTTTATTTTTTCAATCATAAAATTGTCTGAAAATAATTATTTGAATTTATATCTTTTTCACTATTAATTATTGTATGTTTTTATTTAATATGATAGAAATAACTATAAATAAGTTATTTAATAAATTTTAAATAATTTTTATGCAAACATTGATAAAATTTTATTCCTGATCGACATACAATAAAGAAAAACAGTGATATGCAAATGGTTTTTATATTGTTTTAAAAAAAAAAATGAACGCCCAACGATGGTGTTGAGATATTAATGATTACACATAGCTTTCAATTCAAATTATCCTTTTTTTGGAAAAAAAGAAAAAATTGGGTAATTAACTATTTGTTTATTAAGTATTACTGATGCAAAAAATTGGACCAACTAATTGAAGAGCTTGAGTTTCATTATGGATTCTTAGTTTAGCATTTCCCTGTAATAACTCAAATCTTCCAATAAAATAAGGACAGATAAGGGGAATGCCAGCTCTATTGGCGGAAATCCCCTAACGCTCAACTCAAATTTGGGTTTTTAATGTGAATATGTGGTTTAAAAAAAATTAATAACAAGAGATTTTGGATTCTTCTCAATATGGATTGTATTATTTGTGTAGGAATTGAATGTTTTTTCTTACCTTCTGGGACAGATCTTGCCATTATATATAGTTGTTGCTTGCGGCGTTTCTGGCAATTTACAAAGTCTAACATGATTATTTTCATTAATCATTCTATTGGCCTCCATGTACACATGTCATTGTCTAGTGAAATTGGTCTCTTAAGGCCCTGGGGTGGCAATATAATAGAATGCCAACACACAAAAGCTGTATTGAGAATGCTTGACACGTTTTTGGTGAAAGCATTTCAGCTTCTTAGTATTTCATTGACACATGTATTTGTTGCCAAAGTGTATTTCTCTTGCTTCTACTTTGCACGGTAACTAGTTTGCTAGCAATTAATTATAAGTGTTGAGGGTAAGTTAGCTCCCTAAAATCTAACTAAATCTCAAGTAGATTAATTGGAAGCCAACCTAAAGATAGAGTCCAAAATTAAATGCTAAAGGCAAGCCCAAAAAGGAAGCCATGGTCTAGGCTCAATTGTCCAACAAAGAGGATATGAAAAGGATGAGGGTTTCCTTGCCAAGTGGTAGGAAAATGAACCAAGGGAAGCCTAGTCTAAAAATTCAAATGAAGTTCCTTATGTTTGTAGACCTTTTGTCTTGTCAGAAAGGTGGGGGGATCAAACCTAATGCTAGGCCTAGGGTTGGCAAGCAACCAGAGGTGATAGATGCTAGGTTGTAGAAGAAAAAGGAAGGGTTAGCAGCTTACCATATAGCCCTACAATAGGAAAGACGAATGAGAAGGTGCCATGTGTCCCTCGAGCTTGAATCGGTTGGACAAGAAGTGAGAGACAAGGAAAAGATGAAAGTGACATGAAAAAGGGGAGTCAAATGACAGGAAGTAGGTGTGAAAGCGAAGGGATATAAAAGGAGAGTTGACCATTAACAAAGGAGGGAAAAGGAAACCTTAGAAGGTAGGAAGAAGTATATAAAGACAAGCACTGTTTTAAGAAAGGTAAGTTGTTCTCTCTAACCCAAAAACCATCCAATGTGCGAGGAAACTCTCTAAGGAGAAGTCCTCACAAGCATTAGGTGTTGCTCACGAGTCTTATTAGTTAGAGTAGCCTGAATTTCTTCCATTTTTTTTGCTTTATCATAAAGTGGCTTTCCCATAAAAATCTGACTTAAGCATCGAATGGTTTTCGCCGGTGAAATACTGGTGACCCTTACCTTCCATTTTTCTATTTGGCAGGTAGCTGAGGGGATAGTAAGTGCCCAGGTGAAAGAATCTCCTTGTCTAAGGGGATTCAGCCATCAAAAGCAAATCAACATTCAATTTCTTAGTTCTCTAAATTGTATTCCCTTTTCAATTCAGTGTATCTATTGTTGATGTGATCAATTTTTCACATCAACAATAAGCATATTTGCTTGTTGAACTGCTCTAATATAATTTAAGGGTACAACAAAGGCTATAACAAAAAAAACAATTGTACAAAATAATATAAGAAAAGATTTTGGACCATATTTCCTTTGAGAGTATAAATTTAGGAGAAGATATTTTAAATGTATTCTAGTGATTTCGAATGAAATGAAAAGTTAGAAAATGAAATTAAGTAAAAAGTCAAGAAATGGAATTAAGGTAAAGAGTCAAGAAGTCTTATGAGCCGTTTTTTTTTTTATCTGAAGATTGAACGGTGTTGAAACTTACTGAAAATTTAATAGTAATAGAAACCTAAAATTAAAATAAAATGTTAGTTTTTCTTTCCCATCCTTAGAATATATTATACACTTGTTTATTTTTTAAAGTTAAAATGGTATGAAAACTAGTAATTTGATATATATACCATTTTTATTATTTGTTGTTATGAAATTTTAATTAGTTTGATATAAACAAATGAAAATAAATAATTTAATAAATTCTAAAATATTTTTATATGCATATTAATGATATTTTATTCATAATTAAATGATTAAAAAATATTGTAGAATTAATGATATTTATACATTTAAATATATTAATTTATTTAAGAAAACAACTAGAAAAAGTAAATATTTAATTTGTAAATTTAAATATAGTAGTTTAATTCTAAAATAATTTGGGATGAGATATATTAAAATTTTTCTTTTAAAATATATTTTTTGTAAGCATCAGAAAAAAAAAAATTATGTAATATAAAATTAGAAGAAATTTGAAAATATGTTATTTTAGAAAGATAGAATTGGAATAAAATTATTGAAATATCTTTCAGTGATTTACAATTAAGTGAAAAATAAAAAATTCTTACTTATTTTTTAAAGTTAATTTTGGGTAATTTTAACTAGTTTGACAACTTTAAAAAACAAGCGAAAAGAACTTAATAGATAAAATTCAACATCATTAAGTTATAAGTGGATAAAACAAATAATCTCTTACTTGTTTTTTCAAATCTCTTTTTCGTAATTTTAAATTGTTTGACCACCTGGAAAAATAAACAAAGCAACTTTTTAATAGCTTCAATTTATATTCATATGATGGCATGTTATACAATCTCCCTTTCATTTTTATTCTTTTCAGAATATTTTGATGAAAATATTTTCTGCTATATAAAAATTACTTACAATGTCTTTAGAGAAGTTAAAAATTTACAAATTAAAACAACTCCACACAAACTGGTAAACTCTTTGATGCTTAGGATACAAGAAAGGATTTTCTATTGGATTTTTGTTTTTGTTAAACTTTTTATAAAAGAAATTTAAATGTGAGTAACGTATATAAATAATAATAATAATAATAATAATAATAATCTTAGAGATGGTTCGACATGGCGAAACTTTTTTTTTTTTTCCCTTCTATTTTAAAGAAGGCTATCTTTATAATCACATGATATACATGTACTTTTGAAAAAGGCCGGGCATGCAATTCCTTGTTTCAGTTGTTTATCATATCATATGTTTTCCTCTCAAATTAAAATTATTCGGATTCCGGATACACCTTTCTCTTCCAATATAACATTTACTTAGTTTTCCTGGACAAAGCAATTGACATCTAAGTCAATTTCACCAAGAACCATTCTTCATTCCAAGGCATATAGTAAGTCAACTCACGACCGCAGCAACTGTGAACACAGAATCCTACAACAGAGCCAAAGACGTTTAAGAGTTTGACGAATCCAAAGTCGGAGTTAAAGGTTTAGTGGACTCAGGCACCGCCACCATCCCTCGCTTCTTCGTCCACCCACCTGAGACACTGACCGACCCGATCGGACCCACCTCCACCACTCTACTCATTCCCACCATCGATTTATCCGCGGTCGACTCCGACTTACGATCCACGATTGTTGAAAACATTGCTTGTGCTTCGCGTGAGCTGGGATTTTTTCAGATCGTTAATCATGGGATTAAGGTGGAGGTTATGGAGCGAGTCATTGTATCTAGGTTCCATGAACAGCCGGCTGAGATCAAAGCGCAGCTATATCGTAGAGAGACGAACCTTAGCGTATCTTATGGTTCAAACTTTGACTTGTTTCGCTCTAAAGCGGCTAGCAGGAGGTGCAATTAAAAATTATTCGTTTTATTTGTATTCGAGGCCGGAAGGTACAGATATTAACTTGTGAATTGCTTGATTTCTGTAGGGACACCTTCCAGATAAAGGTCAGTCCGACCGTCCCGGAGCTTGATGAAATTCCTGAAACATGTAGAGATGCGGTCTTGGAATGGGATCAAAAGGTGACCAAGCTTGGGGAGCTTTTGTTGGGACTGTTGTGCGAGGGTTTGGGAGTGGAGACAGGGAGGTTGAAGGAGATGACGTTTCTTGAAGGGAGGGTCACGGTTGCCCAATACTATCCCTACTGTCCACAGCCTGATCTAACTGTTGGGACTACGTCCCATATGGATCCAGGAATATTGACGATTTTACTTCAGGATCAGATGGGTGGATTGCAGGTTAAGGGTGGTGAGGAGTGGGTGAATGTTAAACCGGTTCCTGGAGCTCTCGTTGTTAATGTTGGGGATATATTCCAGGTAAAAATGTTCCTTACCTATTCGGCTATTCTTTAATTGTAAGAATTGCACTCTCTTGAGTCTTGAATGTTGATATCAAGAATTGCACTCCCGAGTCTTGAATGTTGATATCAAGAATTTGATGAAAATACTACGTTGTTGTTGTTGTTGTTTTTTTTTTTTAAATGATAGGATGCTTTTATAGATTTTGATTTTACGGATAATCCCAATTATTCCCTTGTAATTTGACATAATCATTAATTACCTATACAATTTTGAGAAATCTCATTTTATTCTCTGCCGTTATTACTATTATTGAAATGATTGAAATGATTAAAGTGTCCCTATAGATTTTATCTTTCTATATTAACTGTTAAACTTTGATTCAAAGTCAACTTTGACGATAAGATATATTTTTGAATATTTTTATAAACTACAAAGAGCATTATATCTGTTTCATAAATCGATAAGGGGGATTTTAATGATTTTAAAAAATACTGGTGGATTTCAGCATTATGTTCAATTACAAGGGAGAAAACAGGATTATCCCTATATTTTATTTTATTGAAATAATTTTTGTGTTAAATGAATTAATTAGATCAAGTAATTAAAATGATTCAATTTACTCATGATTAAAATGAATCCCGTTTAAGTTGATTAATACTTTTTATGGCATTAATCAATCAATTCACAAACACAAATTTCTAGTCCTATTAACGATCATGGAATAATAGCAATTTTCACTCTTAAGATTGCATCTCTTTCTATTTTAAAGGGATCATAGCTAATAGTTGTGACCTTAATTGGTACTTAAATAAAAATTACAATGATACAGCTCAAGCATAAGTAACAGTTCATCTATACATTATCACTAACCAAGCAAATTAGATGGTACCCACCTCTGAATCCAGTTTTCACCAATAATTTATAATTAAAAAGCAAGAAAGGATAAAATCACGATGACTATTGGCTTGCCAAGGCGGCTCATGTAAAGCAAGACCTAGAACTTAATGGCTAGCACATGCATATTGTTGCTTTTGATTTACAGAAAACTTCTATCTTCTAGCTCTTCAGAGTTTACTTGGGTATTTCCACTTCTAACATTCAATTTAGTGTGGGGATGTCTGAACTTCATTTTGAACTTCCATGCTTCTGGCATGAAAATTATGCAACTGCTTGTTATAAAATTTTTCCCCCATGATTTGACCATATATTTGATTTTCAGATTATATCCAATAATGAATATAAAAGCGTGGAGCATAGAGTGTTGGCTAATCCTTTTCGTGAACCCCGAATTTCGGCCGCAGTTTTCTTCAACACAAGCGATAGAAATAACTTGTATGGACCCTTACCAGAGCTAGTATCGCTAGAGAAGCCAGCTCGTTTTCGGCAGTTTGATTATGCAGGGTTTATGACAAAGGAATTAGGTGGTGAATCGTTGATAAACTGCTATAGACTGTGAGATATAGAGTCATCATAAATGCAATGTAAGTTTGACTGTAAAATGAATAATATGCACTCTTTAAAATTTTACCATTTTTTTTTGCCTAAATGATGTTTGTCATATTATTTGAATAATAAATTTGAGTAAAATTTTGGATAGTGTAACATTATTCTTATAAAATTTGTGAGCCATACTTCTACCAAAATAGATAATTTTAAGAGATATTCTAATTCTATCAACTATAAGGTCGAATATACAGTATTATTCTTTTTTATACGCTACATTGCATTAGAGTTG
Source organism: Nephelium lappaceum (assembly GCA_021234005.1). Classification (NCBI taxonomy): domain Eukaryota; kingdom Viridiplantae; phylum Streptophyta; class Magnoliopsida; order Sapindales; family Sapindaceae; genus Nephelium; species Nephelium lappaceum. The sequence continues at coordinate 10,054,341 of CM038003.1, forward strand.
TTAATCTTGATAAAATGATCAAAAACTTTAGCTCTCTTAGTATTTTTGTTAATTGATAACATCTTCATGGACATTTATGGTTGGTAAATGTCTTTGTCAAAAACAAAAAGAAAAAAAAAAAAAAAATTGGAGGCCGGCTGCCATCGTCAATTTCTCCATATTTTTAATGATCAACAAAATTATCATATATATATATATATATATATCATCAATTTTTGTTGGCCAAGTCACAACTCACTACTTGTTTGCTCAAAATAAACACCATGAAGATAGAATCCTACGATAGAACCAATGATGTTAAACAGTTTGACGACGCTAAAACTGGAGTCAAAGGTTTTGTAGACTCAGGCATCATTACCATCCCCTGCTTCTTCATCCACCCACCAGACATACTACAGAGTCTCCAGCTCAACTCCACCACCCCAACCAACGTTAAACTCGTCCCGTCTATGGATTTATCCGGCATTGACTCTGAACATCAAGGAACAACAATTGCGTAAAACATTGGCCACGCCTCGCGTCAGCTAGGCCTTTTCCAGATTATCAATCACGGCATTGATGTTGAGGCTTTGGAGCGTGTGCTTGAAGCCATCAAACGGTTTCATGAACAGGCTGTGGATGTTAATGCGCGGTTGTATGGTTGAGATATGAACAACGGCATATCATTCTTTTCTAACATTGATTTGTTAGACTCTAAAGCTGCTACTTGGAAGTAATTAAAATAACAAATATTTCTATATTAGTCCTCCATTTGTTTCTTCATTTTTCAAGAATAACAACAATAATTAACTTGTGTGATTGCATGAGTAAACAGGGACAGATAAAGGTTGGACCTACAAACAAAGAGCTTGATGAAATTCCTGAAATAAGTAGAAAAGCAATTGATGAATGGAAGCAAAACGTGACAAAAATCGCGGAGCTCTTGATGGGGTTGTTGTGTGATGGGTTGGGAGTGGAAAAGGAAATGTTGAAGAAGATGATATTTCTGGAAGGGAGAGTCATGGTGGCCCACTACTATCTGTAGCCAGATCTAACCATGGGGATGAAGTCTCATACGGATCCAGGAGACTTGACAATTTTGCTTCAGGATCAGAAAGGTGGGTTGCAGGTTAAGTACGCTGATAAGGAATGGGTGGATGTCAAACCAGTTCCTGGAGCTCCAGTTATTAACATTGGAGATCTCTTTCAGGTAAACATTTTTCTTTATAGTGCTTGTATTGTATACATTTTTCGCAGTAAATTATCATTTTATTTTTTATTTTACAGATTATTACCAATGATGAATACAAAAGCATAGAGCATAGGGTGTTGGCTAATCCATTCCAGGAACCACGAATCTCAACAGCAATTTTTTTCAGTCCAAGCAATTGTGATGACTTTTATGGACCATTGGCACAACTAGCATCAAAAACCTGCTTGTTATGGGCAGTTCACTTATAGAGACTTTATCAGAAGGTTCTACACAAAGGAGTTGGATGGCAAATCGATACTAAATTATTAGAGACTGTCGGAAACAGAGTAAAACAATGAAAATCAATATAGTGTTTGTAAAGATAAGCTTTACACTTATTGAAGAATATAAGTTGAAGGTATTTTTCTCTCATGTGCAAGCCAGTGTACCGTACAAATGAAAAGTGTGAAGCAGAGCAGATTTACAATGTTGAGATTACTTTTGTCTTATTCTAAAGATCAAAGATTCTCTGTAGAGTTTCTGTCTTCATTAGATTTTTTTTTTTTTTTTTTAGTAGGAGTTTAAGTTTGTTAATTGATTTTAAGGGCATTTTTTATTGTGTTAAATTTTTAAAAAATGGGTGTGAAGACAAGCTTCATTGTGGCAATATGGGTAGCCTAATTGAAAACATATAATTAAAATTTGAAAATAAAGCTAAATATTGATGTAAATAATAACAATAAATATCCTTTCCCAAATGCGCAAAGTAGGGGTGTTGGAGTGATAAAACAGGTCCTTATCTATACCTATGTGTTGGGTTCAATGTGCACCTAATCCACTTAATTTGTGAAGAGTTTTGTCACACTATGTGAGTAGCTCTCTTCCATTTTTGGGAGTATGTGTTGTGGATAAAATATTCGTGCGGTCTGGATCTAAAGCTATATGACAAAAAATTGAAGCCATCTCATCAATAATTGATAAAGATGAAACAATGACCATATATCACTGGAGTAAACATGCAGGGGCGGAGCCAATGTTGGTCCAGGTGGGGTCGCAAAATTGAAGTCATCTCATCAATAATCCATAAAGATGAAACAATGATCATATATCAGTGGACTGACATTAACATAGACAAAAGTCAAAATACATAGAAGTGAAACATGTGGAGATTTGTGGAGGATAATACCATGAACTTGTAGCTTATATGATATTGATGTTCATTCCTTTTATTCTGTGTTTAGTAGCCTGCAGTAATTTAGTAATGATTTGCCGTCCAATCCCTTTGTGAAGAACCTTGTCATATATTCTGTGTATGTGAATTGGCGATATCGAGGTGGTGTCTCTGGCGATACTAGCTCCGTCAATGGTCCATACATGTCATCCCAATTTTCTGGAGCAAAAAAAACCGCTGCTGAGATTCGTGGTTCCTGGAATGGATTAGCCAACACTCTATGCTCTACGCTTTTGAATTCATCATTGGATATAATCTATAACACAAAGCTAAGGTGAAAATTTGCCGTAAAAAATGATAAAAAGCAATAGAATTTATATAAAGAAACTTGTTTACCTGAAACAAATCGCCAAGGTTAATAACAAGAGCTCCAGGAACCGGCTTGACATCCACCCATTTCTCACCACACTTAACCTGCAACCCACCTATCTGATCCTGAAGCAAAATTGTCAGTGCTCCTGGATCTGTATGAGATACAATCCCAAACGTCAGATCAGGTTGTGGACAGCATGGATAGTAGCGGGCCACCATTACCCTCCGTTCCAGATTCTTCTTCAACTTTTCCTTTTTCACTCCCAAACCCTCACACAACAGCTCCATCAGTAGCTCCCCAAGCTTAGTCACATTCCGATTCCATTCCACCACCTCATTTCTACATATTTCAGGAATTTCATCAAGCTCTGGCATTGTCGGACCCAGCTTTATCCTGAGTGCGTCGCTGTAAAATCAAGCAATATATCAGCAAATTAGTTATGTTCTTTTACTTGTGAGATTCTTGTTACAAAGAAAAACGGAGAACTATAATACAGAAATGAAAGCAATTTTACCTCCAAGTAGCAGCCTCGGAGTGAAACAAATCAACGTTAGAAAGGAACGATACGCTTCTGTTCTTATCTCTAGTGTACAGACGCGCCTTGATATCCGCTGGCTGTTCATGAAACCCTTTGATGGCTCGGATCACACGCTCCATAGCCTCAACTTCAATTCCATGATTAATGATCTGAAAAAACCCCAGTTCACGTGATGCACGCGCAATGTTTTCAACAACGGTGGATCGGTAGTCAGAGTCAACGCCAGACAAATCGATAGTGGGAATGAGTAGAGAGTTAGGTTGAGGGATGGAGTTGGGCTTGAGGTTGGAGAGTTTCTCAGGCGGGTGGACGAAGAAGCGTGGAATGCTGGTGATGCCTGAGTCCACTAAACCTTTGACTCCCGTTTTGAAGTCATCAAAGTCTTTAACATCTTTGGCTCTGTCGTAGGATTCTGTGTTTACGGTTGCTGCAGCCATGAGTAGTTTGCGTGTTCTAAAACTCTGTTGTTTTTGTATCTGCTTTGTTTGGAAATAAAGATGATGTATCATAGATAACATCGACCTATGAAATAGTGCTCACGGTTGTCATTTGGTTTCTCTAGGAAATAATTAAAAATTAAAGGGTTATCATTACAGAAGAGAAATGTACACGGGAAATAAGTTTTAATTTGATATAAAAAGGCAACAAAAAGCAGGGGACAAGTGGCAGTCGGGGACAGGTGACGGGAGCGGATGGAACCAACACTGATGACAGAGGGCCTGACCCACTAATATACAGCTCAAGAACAGAAGTTGGCCAAGGAAATAACTGGTCCAAAACGAAGGGAGGGTAGAGATGTAGTTGAACTGGAAAACATGGAGATCAGAGGAGAAACGGAGCCTGCAGTTCCAAATCAAGCGCAAAGTCAGGGTGGCACTGTTGAAGCTAAAAGCAATTCTCGGTTCAAACCCCAGAAGTGGAAACGGGCAGCAAGGAAAGTAAGCCCCGGAAAGAAGCCTCTGGCAAGCTGCAAGGAAGAATAGTGAAGAAGGCACTATGGTATCCATAGATAAATTTTCCAACACTGGTACGATAGGGGTAATCACTGTAGTAGAAAGGATGGAAGGGTCTAATAGAGAGGGATGTCAGAGGAAGCTGCCTGGTCTCCAGGTAGAGGAAGGGGCTGACGAAAAAAGGCAGGTTAGAAAGGGATACCAGGGTCGATAGTTGCTTAGCAGCAGAGCCTGGGGAGCAGGCCCATCGAGGATCATGAGTATGCTATGTTGGAATGTATGGGGACTGGGGAATCCTCATGCGTTAGCAGCTCTTAAACGGGTGGTGAAAAGGTTCTCCTTCGAGTTAGTAATTTTGAGTGAAACTAAGCTGAATAGTCACACAGCTAGTTCAATAGAAAATATCCTGGGTTTTTTGGGGGGGATTTCATGAGGATTCCCAAGGGGTGGTCTTATGTTACTATGGAATGACAATTGGGAGGTCAATTTGCTATCATTTTCTAATGGCCATATTGATGCTCGGGTTAGGGAAGAGGGAGATATGTGGTGGAGGTTTACTGGGTTCTACAGAAATCTGAATCCGTCAATGAGAAACCAATCCTAGGAGCTTCTAAAAAGGCTATGACTTGTCGATTCACTGCCATGGGTCTGCTGAGGGGATTTTAATGAAATATTGAGGTTAGATAAGAAGGTCGGAGGGTCAGATAAAGCAACAGTAGGGATGACAGAGTTCAGACAAGCTGTGGAGGATTGTGATTTAGCGGATATGGGTTGTAAAGGTCCGCAAATGACATGGGGTAACAAGCGGGAGGGAGCTCAAAATGTACAGGAAAGGTTGGACCGGTTCCTAATGGATATCCAGTGGCTGGAAAAGTTCTTGGATTATCAGTGGAGAATCTAGACTTCTACTTCTCAGATCACAAGCCCACTGTTTTGCAGACAGAAGCCAGAACTTTACAGGCCATGAGAGGCTTTTCAAAGGCTTCAAATTTGAAACTTTCTGGTTGACAGAATTACAATGTTGAGGAGTGGTTGATCTGGTTTGGAAGAGCAGGAGGAACGATCAAAACCAGCCAAGATCTGCAAGACAAATTGGGAGGGTGTGCAGCTAATCTTATTGACTGGAGTAAACAAAAGCCTGGTTCACTAGGCAGATTAATTGCTGACAAGCAGCTGAAGCTGAATTTTCTCCACCACAAGGCAAAGGAGCCAAGAATAGCTATATCTGTTAAACGAGTAGAGGAAGAACTCGAAGGACTCGAAAGGGGAACTCTACTGGGAGCAGAGGTCTAGGGCAAATTGGCTAGCACCAGATGAAAGGAACTCTAAATTTTTTCATACCAAAGCTTCTACCGGGAGAAAGCGAAAGATGATCCTACAACTTAGGGATGACCAAGGGAGGTTGATAGTCTATTTCTGGTGCAACAAAACTACACAAGAACTCATGCAAACACACACGGTCCAAATGTAATATAATAGTAAATCAAGGTCGTTCTCATAGGAAAAATTTCAATTTAAAATGTTAAGTACCAAAATTGATTGGAACTAATTTTATCCACAGATCGATTAAAAAGAGACTTTTGTAAATTAAAGGAAGTGAAATAACAAATTAATTTAAAGAGAAAAAAAATCCCGGAACTCTCATATGATGAATAAGAAAAGACACAATAAAGTTGCTTAACATACGATGCCATCTTATTTAGTAAATAGCACAAATAGTTCAATCAATAATAACTACAGAAGCCCATCAGACGCTGCTCAAGAACTCAGTAACATAAACATAATAGTTTAATTGCTATGCATGCACTCAAATGTAGTTTTACATTGTGTTTATGTTTATCGAATTTATTTATGTATCAAAGCTAATAGTGAATAGAACCAATCGAAACCCCTGCTTTTGTCTGATCAGAGTCTATAATAATTCACTAATGATTTGCCATCCAATTCCTTAGTGAAGAACCTTTTGAGATAGTCTGTGTATTCAAACTGCCGGAAATGAGCTGGCTTCTCAGGTGATACTAGCTCTGGAAGCGGTCCATACAAACCATCTCTATTGATTGTGTTGAAGAAAACTCCAACAGAAATTCGTGGTTCGTGAGAAGGATTAGCCAACACTCTATGCTCTACGCTTTTGTATATATCATTGGACATAATCTGTAAAACAAAGAGAATTACCTAAGATACATCTAATTGATCATCATTTTCCATCATCAATTGGCTAAAAGAACACTAGTACGTCAAATTAAACAAACAAATATAGGATTATAGATGATCTACGTGATTTGAAAGATGATCACACAAGCACTGCACTGCTTCAAAAATATTAAGTTGAGAATGAAAGGGTGACAAATACCCATGCGAAGTACATCTACTCATACGTTCCCACATTAAATTCAACAGAACAAAGTTTAAATGGAAGACTTCAATTTAAAACGACGATAGGGAGGAAACTACAAACTTCTCTGTTTGTTAACTATATTATACATTTATACTTAAATTCCGCTAATAAGAAAAAATTATACCTTAACAAAACATATATTAAGAGGAAACTTTCAAAAATAACCTTATTTTAAAGAGGTCTTATCAATTTTATGCACTTTCAATGATTTTATTATTCGTTTATTTTTTAGAATGCTACATCTTTAAAATTTTATTTTAAAGAGGTATGAAAATTTTATTGTTCATGACTATTTTCTCCTCCATCTTTGGCCTTTCTCCATCTATGACCTATTCTCCATCTCTATTATGGTTTTCCCTCTTCATCTCTGCAGTTTCTGTATTCTTCATGCATGCCTCCATTTTCGGTTGTATCACACTCCTTATTCTAGGTTGGAACGAATTTGGGTTCATTTTTCAAAATAAAAGTACTTGAGTTTCTATTTGGGAAGAAGATAAGCGAAACGTAATTTGGAGGTTGATTTTTTTTTTTTTTTTTTTGAAATGGCATACAAGTAATTTTGAGATTAGGCTAAGGGTAATTTACGTTAAAGGAGCTAACATCAAGCTGACTAACTAGTGCATGGACCCTTGCTTCAAAAACATAAAAAAACAGAAAAAAACAAGTTTGTGGACCCGTTTGAAAAAGGTCAAACTTTAAAATTACGTGCACGCTCACGACATCTTCCTTCGTCTATTTCCACCACCAACGGCGCACAATATATCATTAACAAAGGTCATGTCATAGTCCAACAATTTTTTTTTATTTTTTCTTTCTTTTTTTTAAATTGTCTTAGTCCAACTATTGTCCTCATATAATAGTATAACTAGAATGATACCATGGCACGGCCTAGTAAGTGATGTTAAAGGAGACATTTTAAAATAATGAAAATAAAAATAAATTCAAGTTGGACGGATATAGATCATTTTATTGATAAATTTCTCACACTTGTATTAATGAACTCATATTTACGATATTATAAATTCATGTTGGACGAGATAAATTATTTTATTGATAAATTTCTCGCCCTTGTGTTTATGAATTCATATTTATAAGATTATAAATTCAGTGTTAAGTGCTAATTTATCCCATCCCATAATATAGTAATATATGTTTTTTGAAAAAAATAATAAAACTTTAGTAAATATGAATTTATTTTGTGACATTCAATAACAAAAAAAATTAAAAACAAGGATTATATCTAATCCATAATACATTTAATAATATCAAGGTGTAATTTTATTGATTCAAAATAAAATGAATTATAAAAACAAAAAAATGAGAAATAATATTTGTATAACCAATTCAACTTGATAATGTTATTGTTTGTTGAATTGATTAAAATTGTATACTAAAATAAAATTATCAGAATTAAAACAGATTAAGAGAAATGATAATAACTTATGAAAGTAATGTAAATTAGTAGTGGAGTTGCCTATAAATAAAAGGCAAGTGAAAGGGGAAAAAAGTTAAAGAAATAATGAAAACAAAAACAACAAATTATAATAATATATAAAAAGTAGGTAAACTTGCAAAAATATTTTAAAAATTCAGGTGAGTTACGTATCCCTTCTAGACTAATGTTGCTTTTGTTAGTGTGATGTGATTAGGTTTTGAATGTCATAATTGTCAAACTTTATATTATGTATGTAATTGTCAATGTTAGAGCAATGAAATTCAATATATTATGAGTGTGATTTTAGATGCTAGAAATATATTGTCATACACTACAAAAGCTGGAAGCTTAGAGCACAACAATTTTCTCTACAAAATTATATGTTAAGTAGAACGGTTGTTTACCTGAAGTATATCCCCAACGTTAATAACGAGATTTCCTGAAACCGGTTTAACATCCACCCACATCTCACCATACTTAACCTGCAATCCACCGATTTGATCCTGAAGCAAAATCGTCAATACTCCAGGATCTGTATGTGATGTAATCCCCACCGTCAGATCAGGTTGTGGACAATAGGGATAGTAGTGGCCTACCATCAACCTCCCTTCCGTAAATGCCAACTCTTTCAACCTATCCTTCTTGACTCCCAAACCCTCACACAACAACTCCATCAATAGCTCTCCAAGCTTTCTCACATTTTCATTCCACTCCACCACCTCTCTTCTACATATTTCAGGAATTTCATCAAGTTCAGGTAGAGTAGGACCTAGCATTACCTGCAGCGTGTCCCTGGAAGTGCAAGGTTAGGCCATTAATTAAGATATTAATTGCTCAACAAAAATTTACATGGAGAATAAATTTTTTAAATTTCTTATTGTTATTTTACCTCCAACTAGCAGCTTTAGATTGAAACAAATCAATGTTAGAAAAAAAGGTTACACCCCGGATATCTCTAGTGTACAGCCGTGCCTTGATATCTTCTGGTTGTTCATGAAACCCTTTGATGGCTCCAATCATACGCTCCATAAGCTCCACTTCAATCCCGTGATTGGTAATCTGAAAAAAACCCAGCTCACGCGAGGCACATGCAATCTTTTCTAAAATCACGGATCGAAGGTCAGAGTCATTAACGCCAGACAAATCGATAGTTGGTATAACATCAGGGCTAGGTGAGGCAGAGGAGTTGGATCTGAGTTCGGATAGTTTGTCAGGTGGGTGGATGAATAAGTGGGGGATGGTGGTGATGCCTGAATCAACCAAACCTTTGACTCCGGTTTTGGTGTCTTCGAACTGCTTAATTTGCGTGGCTTTGTCATGTGACTCCGTACTTTTCACCGTTGCTGCTGCCATTATTGGTGATGGGGCTCCGGACGGTTACAATAAAGTACAGCGAGAACAAGAGACTATTGATAAACATATGACTGCAGTAGCAATATAGACAAAGAGTGTGCCATAATTTCACGCATAGTTTTGCACGGAGAATACGTGGTGGCCTAGCATCCATACATAGCATGAAAATAATTTGGAATGTCAAAAATATCTGCAGGTGTGGGCCCTATGGGATCCGTCTTGTTTGGAATGAGTTTGATAATTGAGGTATGACAGATTGAGATGAGGACTAGACTGAATGTTAAAACCTATTTTATTTTGGGAGGAGAATGGTAATTTGATCTCCTCTCCGTCTTGCCCCATGGGCTCATATAATTTTATAATCTAATAATATAATATTAATATTTAAATATCAAGCTCTACACGCACTTCAACGAATACATAGTATGTGCTTCAATTCAACTAATAGATGTCATAAATTTAATTCAACCAATGCATGATATGAAGGATTTAGACACATTCGAACTTATCATTGGAATTTCATCTTCTTATTAGTTGTTACTTGTGAAAAGAAAATGTAAAGCCTTCTTCTACATATATACATTTCCTACCCCATTTTCTTGACTCTTAATCTTTGTGTGGTTCTCTCTATATTTTTCTTAGCAAATTTGATCATAGAATATCACAGCTCAATGATTCATACATTTGTCCTTGGCTCCTCCAATACACCCATTGTTCCAAAAATCATCGATTAACGGCAGTTTTCATCGATTATTTGCTGACCGGCACCTTACCGGTTAGATAACCCCTATATCGGGGGTTCTGTTCGTTGAAGGTGAGTAATTGGCCGAAATCGATCAACTCAGCCCAACTTAGTAAGCCTAACCACCAAACCGGGCAGAACTATTATTGGCGAATGAAAGCAAAGCAAACAAGCTTAGTGACAATGGAAAACGTACCTAAACGAACGTAAAGTAGATAGAGCACAACGGTGACGACAGATCCAGTGTAGTGGCAACCTGAACAAAAAAAAAATGAAAAGAAAAAAGGGAAGAAGAAGAAGAAGCTCACCATTTTAGAGAGAGAGAGTGAGAGAGAGAGAGAGAGGTGGAGGAAAAACTGAAACAGTATTGCTTGTGTGAGTTTATATAAATAGATCATGACAAATTACATAAACCTCGCTTAAGGTTTGATAAAATTACACCAATACTTGAGTTTTGATCTCTAATGTTTAAAAAGAATATTAGTTTATGCTCTAAGATTTTAAAAAATAATATTTTTTTCCCAAAATAGTACTTGTCAATTAAGCACTGATTACTCGTCCAATAACTGATAAATTGCTAACCATTGCCTCGATGGTTGATTAGCGAATAATGATTTTTGGAACATTGAGTATGCCACATCTATATTGTTCTTTTTGTCTTCATAGGTAATATTTTTATTTCATCTTATTTACGGTAATATTAACAACATTGAATTTTTATACTTTAATTCTATACTAACATTCATGATATGTATTATATGTTTATATATAATCAAAATTTATATTGCAGTTAGCATCAATTTACTTTGTAAGTGAAAGTGATAGGTTAAAAATACTATTAAGAATTTGGCAAAAATAAAAAAGAATATCAATCCCACATCAGAAACAAAACAAAGGAGGATGGATTTTGAAGACTATAAAAGAAGTCCAAGCCCTTTGTTTCAAATCATCCCAGTCAAAGACACTTTAAACATTGTTTTTGACTTTATTTAAATTCGTTTCTTATTCTTCTTATTTTAAAGTATAAGAATGTGTGAGTTGATGTATGCTTTGAAGAGTATAGGTGTATTGGACTTGTGGATGGAATGTGAAAGAATAGTTTGTGTGATTGTAATAATTTTTCACATAGTAAATTTTTTTTTGAGGATTGTGATTTTTTCTCCTGTTTTGGAGTTTTTCATCTAAATTCTTATGTTTTGATGATTGTTATTATTTTTTATTTTATTTCTCTGTTATTCTTGATATTCTTACAAAAGGTAGGTTTCTAGAAGAGGTTTTAGGAGACGAATTTTCCTAACAAGTGGTATCAGAGTCTCAGTTGCCTGGTTGGTAATGTATCAGATGCTTTAGAAAATTCTTAATAGCTGTGGTTGCAGTAGTGTCAGATATTTCACATTACAAAAGAATTTTTTGTTGCTAAAAATAAGTGTGGTAGTGTGGAAGTGCATATCTAGGAAATGTTCTGATGAGGAAAGACTTAATATTTAAGTGCACCAATTGTGACTGACTCCTTTTTTCTGGGAACTGAACTGATGTGCTGTTCACGGACTACGTGCACTATTTTAGTATACGGTTACGTAGAAGTTTTCAAGCCTTGTGAGGTTTGATGTGGAAAAATTTGATGGAAATATCAATTTTAGCTTGTGACAAGTACAAGTAAAAAATGTGTTAATACAATTTGGGTTACACAAGGTATTGAAGAAGAAACCAAGCTCTTTTCTTGACGAAGATTACAGCAAAGACAAATGTTCTGTTAAGTCTAATATGAGCGATGAAAATTGGAAAGATTTGGACTTGAGAGTTGCAAATGTGATTCGTTTGTGTTTGACCACGAATGTTCTTGTAAATATGCATGGAATATCGATAACCAATGAACTCTAGGGAAGCTTGAAGGGTTGTATCAAGCAAAGGGCATCTTAAATCGATTGTACTTGAATGAACAGTTTCATACTTTGCATATGGATGAAGGTACGAAAATTCAAATCATCTAAGTGTTCTAAATGGTATAGTTTCTGAACTGGAGGTTAATGAAGTTAAAATTAAAGATAAAGATAAAACATTAAGGCTCATCTTATCTCTTCCATCTTTTTATGAACACATAAAATCTATTTTGATGTATGAAAAGAAGACTCTGAATTTTATAAAAGTTACAAGTAAACTCCTTTTTGGTGAGAGAATGCTAAAGAGTGGAGGTCACACTTTATTGAAAGAAATAACATTGGTAGCCAAAAATGGGAGCAACTGGAAGAAGAAGAACTTCGGAAAGAATACGATTTTCTGGGGGTGTGGATAATTTGAGCATATCAAGAAAAATCATCAATGTGGAGTAGGTTCGGAAAAAGGCTCTAAGTCGGAAGCTAGCAATGTCTCTCTCCTTATGGGAAATAGTGATTTCCTTTAAGAAGTGAGAAGTACATCCTCATAGTATGTTTGTGTTGCCATGGAAGAAACTATATTATTGTTAGTGGATCCACAATTGCACACGAGCATTGATTTGGCATTGCTGTAAGGTGTGTGTTAGAATGTATATCGATGGCTGATGAACTTCCGATAAAACCAAACGTGAAAGTTATATCATAAATTTTCAGCAGGTTTTTTTCAACATCACCAAAGTGAAATTCTTGAAATTTGTGATTCTAAGTAAGTGTACACTTTTATGTTGGAGTATGATAGTTCTCTAGGTTGAGAATTATAATTGTTAGTATAAACAATGATTGCACCATAGTTGCAGCACATGTTTCTTTTATTTAGCTAAGGTGGAGATTGTTAGGAAATTAGCAAAAATAAAAAGGATGTCAATCCCACAATGGAAACAAAATAAGAGAGAATGGATTTTGAAGACTATAAAAGGAGTTCAAACCCTTTATTTCAAATCGCTCTAGTCAAAGACATTTTAAGCATTGAAATATGTTGTGAGTCTATAAAATTAATTATGATTAGTTAGCCAACAAAACGTTTTATAACAATGCAAATTAAATATCATATTTTTAAGGGATATTTGAAAAAATAACCACTAGATAACAAACTAATGGAAGTTTAACCCTACTAGTTAAGATATTAGATAAAATTAAGAAGGTTTATTCAATTTAGACTTGTAAAGATTTCTTCAAAAGCGAAGTATAATTAACTTAGACTTTTAAAATATCCAAATAAATTTAATTATATTAAAAAAAATCATTAACTTTTTAAAAATTACTTAATTGATGAAATTTGATTGATTTAAAAAAATGATTTATGAATTTAAAAAAAAAAAAAAAAAAAGCTAGATATTATACTCTATCCAATAGATTTCATATAGATTTTTGAAAAAAATCTGTAAAACAAAAAACTATGTATTTTGTGGACTTTATTACAATTTTTCATTAAAAATAAATAAATAATTAAATAAAACTCCATTACACTCTAAATTGAATACGTCCCCTAAGTATATCAAATTTTGTTAGAAATCTTGAGAAATGATTTTTTAGGTAGTATACATGAAATTTTAATGTATACCTATGCCAAAAATATTTGTTCCCTAATTCACCCTCTAACTCACATCATATGGTTGTACACTTCCCCTTCTATCCTAATGATAGGGGTTTAATTTTCACTTTGCACATTTTATAAGTATGCATGAGTAATTTTCTCTCCTCTTGATGTGGAAGTAGTTTTGTCTCATTATGAGAATAAATATTCGGATCACGTGATTATGCAATTCCCTATCCATCATAATGGTAGGGATTTTAAGTTTCATCATGCACATTTTATAAACATGTGTTAGTAGGTTACAACTAGCGGAGCAAATAGTGCAATGAAATGGGGCATTTTGAAGATTTACAAAAAAGCATTGGTTGTGACCGTCGATTTCAACAAATAATAGAGTGCCAAAACATCCTTTCCAACCCATTTTGTGCCCTAATTCTGAGAGGTTATAAGGGCTTCGTCTTCTTCAAAGAGATGGAGTTTTGAGAGGATAAAGGATGGAGCCCTAGTACCCCTCTTCCAACTCTTGATGCTAAACCTTCCTTCACCTCCATTCATCTTCCAAACCTCAACCACAAACATCATTCGCTTGCTTCCTGGAGAGAAGCTTAGTAAGAAGAGAGAAGAATGTGCTAAGGTTTGAGCTCAATAGTAAGGAACTCTATGGATACAAACTTAGAGAATGCCCATAAAGATTCATGGGTTGTACCTTTAACTCTTTTTTTTTTTTTTTTCGTATTTATATTATCTCCATTTGTTATGTAAATATTGTATATACTTTGTGTTGGGATGATGATGGGTCTTAATTAAAAGAGATAGACTTTATTATTATTGCTTGAAGTTTGTTTGTTTATGTTGAGTAGGAGTTTTGTACTTAATGTTTGTATGTGATTGGTCATTATATGAATGATTTGAAGTTGTGCATGGAAACCGAGAGGAGAAGCACACAACATGTTTGATAAATATTGTATAGACCTAGTAGAGGAAAATGGGACTACTCGTGTGATAGTCGAGTAGATAATGAGTTGCTCAAAGTGACAGATGAACATTCTCATCAACATAAACCAATCCGCTTATATAGTAGATTATCTTGAACTTAGTGAGCATTAATTTGTCTATTCGATAGCCATCAAAAGTTAAAGTGTCATTGCATGAGAGTATGTTCAATGCATACTCGAGAGAAATGTATTCAAAGGGTTAGAAATAAACTAACAACTACACCATTATATCTTCAATGTCATGATGATCTATGTCTATGATTAATTGGAAATCGGAATCCTAGCACTTTACATCTTGTTTATCTTTATTTATGACTAGTTTGATAATTGATTCACATATCTCTATGGAGACAATCCTGCTACCGTTGTACGATATCTATACGATTTATCTGTTTGTGAGTTTATTACTTAAAATAGATACTGAAAAGTAACCAACAAAGTGATGCAGCCTTCTCTTTTCATTGGATGGGTTCACAATCCCTTTTAGTAAAAGGAAACCGGAACCTCTTTTTTACAATTACGTGAAGAATTAGATTAATTTGACAAAAGTAAATTTTATTCAAATAGTAATAATGAAACATACAAATACAGGATAGGAAACTGTAGATAGTACGAGTTACATATTCAAATAAAGGGCTATGAGCTTTTCGAAAACTCATCCTATTACCATGCTTAAGTTACACATTACTAAACATAAAAGCTTAAATTTCATGGCAAGGTCCTAACCAAATGCAACAAGACTTGCCCATAATTGATGCCCATCCAATTTAATCTCTGTCTGAAAGCCTATAGTAATTAACCAACGATCTGCCATCTAACTCCTTTGTGTACCACCTATGGTTATAGTCCGTATATGTGAATTGTTGAAAAAGAGCTGGCTTTTCTAGCGATATAAGCTCGGGAAAGGGTCCATACAAGCTTTCTTTCTCGCTTGGGTGGAAAAAAACAGCTACTGAAACTCTTGGCTCGTGAGATGAACTAGCTAACACTCTATGTTCCACGCTTTTATATTCATCATTGGACAAAATCTGAAGGACAAAGATATTAGTCAAGCTTTAATTAAACTTGAACAAATATATTTGACAAGCAGTTGAATTTTATAAGAATGATAAACTGTAAAGCATCAAGAAGTTTGCTATGCTGTTGGCAATTATTTCAATTTTAAAGCAGTATTATGTGTATTTGATTTGTTTTGATACCAAAACTTGAGATTATGCAGGCTCACCAAAATGAAGAATTGATTTTGGCGTTTCGGATTGCATTTAACAGTAAGTAGTTATAAGAAAATGAAATAATTTTTTGTTCCAGTGAATTTTTTTCAAAAAGAAAATCCCTATATCATACAGATCACATCCTAATTTCAGTCCATCATGCATTTAAAGAAAGTAAAAAATTCCATGAAAATTTGATAAATTTATTAAGATTGACATACAACTTCATATATTGACATTCACGTGTGCAGTTTAATGTTAATCATATTCACGAAGGTGCATGCTGCTTGAGAAATTAATATTGAACTTATTATACGAAACCCCCTAAGTTATGTATCAAAATCAGACAGAAATACATTTACCATTTTGTTATACAACATCTCAACTCTATTAATCAAACTATGTTAAAGTTAGTCAAACTAATTTTGTTTGGGAGTAATTTTATCTTTATATATACTTTTTATTTTCTTTTAAAATTTAAATTATAAAAAATAAATAAGAATTAAAAATAATAAACATTTTTTTTTTTAAAAAAAAAAGAGAGATCTCTCTGTTCATCACATGATGGATTATGGAGATTAATGTAAAATTAAAATTTAATATTTATATATTTTTTAAGAAAATTAATTTTCAAATTTTTTTGTAAAAATAAATATAATTAATCTCTACCGTTCATCTCTAAGATAGATTGTAAAGATAAAAGAATTAAAAAAAAAAAATTGAGCAAAAACAAAATAAGTTTAAAAAAATAAGAAAAAAATTATGGAGATCTAATCTTCATGACGATAGAGATCCAATCTGAGATTAGATATCCTCCAATCTATCTTTATCAACCTCAACACATATAATCATCATCATCAACCTCACATCGACAATCCTCTCCATCCTCAACCCCCCATTATCAACATCAACCAATCTTCATCATCCTCAACCCCACCATCATCGACCCTAAACCATAATCACCATCATTAACCCTTGCTAGTTTCTTTATCTGGGTTTGATTGGAACCAATATGAACATCATTTGGGTTCCAATTAAACCCAGATGTTGGATGAACATCATTGAGGTTCCAATTGAACCCAAATGGGGTTCTAATGAAACCCAGATGATCTTGGTTCAATTGGAACCCAGATAAACATCATCTGGAAAGCTACACCATCATCAATTAAAAAAAAAAAATGAATAGGTAGATCGTAAAGGAAGAAGAGATATATTGGAGAAGAGAAATGTAGAGAGAGAAGAAAAGAGAGAAATAGAGGAGGATGAGAGAAAAGGGGAGAAGATGAACATGGATAAGTGAGGACTTTAAAAAAAAAAAAAATTATGTTTTTTGTGTTGATGATAATAATGAGGATAATATGACGAAATGAAGATGGTGAATGAATAGGAGATGAAGATGAATTGGTGTATGTGTTTAGTGTTTGACTTTCATTTGGTCAAATCAGATGAAATTATTTTATTATTATTAGGAAATATTTTCAATCAACTTGTTTTGTTTTGTTTTGTTTTGTTTTTTTGTTTTTTTGTTTTTTTTTTTTTTGTTTTTAATTTTGATCTCCACTATCCATCTATGAGATGAATGGTGGAGAATTTTTTTTTTTCCTTTTTTAATTGTTGGTGGAGTTCTAGATTAAGTCTCCATCGTTGGATGGATCTCATCTGATGGTGGAGGTTCAATCTGAAATCCACAATTTTTTTAATGATCTTTTTTTTTGTTTTATTTGTGGATAAAATGGTTATTTGACAAAAAATCTTGATCAACTGTTAACGTTGATAGAAGTCAACTGATAATGTGGGACCTTGGTATAATAAAAGGATAAATGTGTTTCTACTTTGTTTTAGACATACTTTAGGGGTAATGTGCAATTTGTTTAATGAATATTAATAAATAAATTTGAACGTGAATTTTATAAAATCCAACACAATAGTTTGATGATGTCTCATATGAGAGTCTTCACGAGAAAGTCAAAAACTTAAAATTGTTTACCTGAAGTATATCTCCAATGTTAACAACAAGAGCTCCAGGAACATGTTTAACATCCACCCACTCTTGGCCATGCTTAACCTGAAGCCGGCCATTATGATTGGGTAGCAAAATCGTCAATGCTCCAGGATCTGTATGAGACTTAACCCCCATCGTCAAATCAGGCTGTGGACAGTAGGGATAGTAGTTGCCCACCATCATTGGCGCTTTTGTAAATGACAACTCGTTCAGCCTTCCCTTCTCCACTCCTAAACCTTCACACAACAGCTCCAACAGCACCTCTCCAAGCTTTTTCGTGTATTGACCCCACCCCACCATCTCATCTCTCAATATTTCAGGAATTTCATCCAGCTCTGGGAGAGTAGAACCCAGCCTTAAAAAGAATGCGTCGCTGAAATTAATTATGCAAATTATAAATTTGTTAATGCTTTATAATGAAATATAAAATTATATATATATGTATATATGTATGTATGTATGTATATTTTGAGAAGTTTTAGTTAATTTACTTCCAATTAGCAGCTTTGGAGTGAAACAAATCAACATTAGTAAAGAAAGCAAAGCCAGGGCTCATCTCCCTACGGTACACCCGGGCCTTGATCTCTGCCGGTTGTTCGTTAAAGTCTTTGATGGCTCCAGTCACACGCTCCAAAACCTCAGGATCAATTCCATGATTAATAATCTGAAAAAACCCCATTTCACGAGAAGCACATGCAACTTTTTCCACAATGGTGGAGCGAAGGTCAGAGTTAAGGCCAGATAAATCAATAGTTGGAATGACTCCAGGATCAGGGAGGGTGGTGTTGGACATGGGTTTGATGCCTGATAGAGTTTCGGGTGGGTGGACGAAGAAGCGGGGAATGGTGGTGATACCTGAGTCGACTAAACCTTTGACACCAATTTTGGCGTCGTCGAACTCCTTGATATCTTTGTTTCTGTCATAGGTTTCGGTGTTTTTGATTGCTGGCGCCATTATTAGGCTGTCTTTGTGTGTTTTTGAATTTTTGCGGTTGTTTCTGTGATTTCCTTTGAAATGAAGATTGTTATAACGATATTTATAGGCGGAAAGTGTGCGCATGTGAACGTGCACTTGGACTAAAATAAGTTCAATTATCAGTTACCAACCGCCATCAGTTTGTCTTTTTGTGCTTTTGCGAAATGACTTAACATTAATATTATCAAATAACGGGTTTCCATGAAGCAACATGGCACAAGCACACTAGGATATATACATACATCTATACATTAACATTAATATTATCAAATAACGGGTTTCCATGAAGTGACATGGCACAAACACACAGTATATATATATATATATTAATTTTACTATCAGTACTTCCTAACTTTAAAAAATTAGGACGAACCAATCAAATTCATCAATTGCGTTTGAGTTAAATAGGAGGGAGAATTTATCTTAGGAAAGAGAATATAATAGATAAATTTTATTGGTTCGTCCTAACTTTTTAAAGTTGAAAAATACTGATGGTAAAATTATTATGTATATATGCACATTCTATAATAAATCTAGGGTATCGATACATTTAATAAAAAAATGAGTGATTGTATTCTTAAATTGCGGATTATAATTTATTATATATTTATTATATCTTATTACAACAAACTTTTAATACATTCAATGTCATTTTTAAATCACACATTAGTGTTCTATCTTGACACAATAAACTTTTAATACATTCGATATCGTCTATAAATCACTTATGTAATTGGTTGGTAACTAAAAGCTTACAAGCTACACTATCAAGATCAAGTATATCATTGTTGAATCGTAGAAGCTGAACTCATCTCTTATTATTCAATCTAGAAAGTGTATCAGATACAGAGAAAATAAAAGAGCAGAAAATGTTTTATACTTGAATTAACTAATTTCTAACAAACTAACAGGTGGCAACAACACACACTTTACATGCTCCAACCTCTATTGTTATATATCATGTGCATCCAGCCTAATCACACCTCATCTCTTTTCTAATTACACCGTATTGTTAATGTCAGCCAATATAGTCAATATGCTAATATATTAGCATCTAACACCACCCCTCAAACTAGACTTGGTTTGGCCAAGACTAGTTTGCTAATTAACATCTGAAATCGGACAATACCAAGGGGTTTAGTGAGCACATCAGCAACTTGATGTTCAGTAGGTACATATCTGACCTCCAATTCATTGGCTTCAACTTTTTCTCTTGCAAAATGTAAGTCAAGCTCTATATGCTTGGTTCTGGAATGAAACACTGGATTTCTGGCCAAGGAGCTTGCCCCGAGGTTTTCACACCACACTATTGGCGGTGTTAAAATAGGCACCTGCAACTCAGCTAACAAGGACTTTAACCACACAACTTCTGCGGTCACATGAGCAAGAGCATGATACTCTGCCTCACAGCTAGACCGAGCAACGACATGTTGCTTTCGAGAACTCCAAGACACAAGATTCTCACCAAGGAAGAAACACCAACCTGAGGTACTTCTTCTATCATCTAAGTTACTAGCCCAATCAGCATCTGCAAAAACTACTAGTTCTAGTCTAGATGAAGCTTTAAGAAACAGACCATGTTCAAGTGTTCCACTAACATGCCGTAAGATACGTTTGCAAGCTTGCCAATGAATAATAGTTGGTGCTGACAGAAATTGACTAAGCTTATTTACTGCATAAGCTAAATCAGGCCTGGTAAGAGTGAGATACTGCAATGCTCCAATAGTTTTTCGATATAGAGTTGGATCAGAAAATGGCTCGCCATCAGTTTTGAATAATTTATTGCCAGTGATCATTGGAGTTGGACAACTTGAACAGTTCAACATGTGAGAGTTCCTCAACAAATCTTTAGCATATTTAGTCTGCGAAATGTGCAAACCTGCACCTGTTCTTGTAGCTTCGATACCAAGAAAATAACTTAGTGACCCCAAATCCTTTAAGACAAAGCTAGTATTAAGATCTGATGCAAGCTTATCAACTAAACTTGGATCATTACTAGTCACAAACAATGACATATCTGCTCTTGAGTTCTTAAATCCCCAACTAATTAACACAGCCCTTAACTTATCAAACCAAGCTCTAGGCGCTTGTTTAAGTCCATACAAGGATTTTTTGAGCTTACAAACATGTGTAGGTTGATCAACACTTACATATCCTTCAAGCTGATCCATATACACATCTTCCTTCAACTCTCCATTTAAAAATGCATTGTTGACATCTAATTGTTTAACACTCCAACTCTGAGAAACTGCAAGAGATAATACCACTCTTATGGTTGTGGATTTAACTACAGGACTAAAGGTTTCCAAGTAATTCAAACCCGCAACTTGGTGGAAGCCTTAGGCAACCAACCTCGCCTTGTATCTCTGCACTGTCCCATCTGGATTAGTTTTCACTCTAAACACCAATTTGTTTCCAACTACACTCATGTCATCCTGTCTAGGAATCAACTCCCAAGTACGATTATCTAACAAGGCAGTAAACTCCTTATCCATTGCATCTTTCCAACTAGGAATGGATAGTGCCTCTTGTACAATAGTTGGCTCACTTACAGATGCAGGTAGATGAGTAACTAATGCTTTTGCTGGCAATTTCCTAGTTTTGGTTCTAGTAAGCATAGGATGTGTGGTATTTGGTGGTGATTTATTTTGTAAATCAATATGAAAAGGTATGGCAGGGCAAGTCTTAGTAAGTGTAGAAATTTGACTTGAATCTAATTTTGGACAACACGAATTTGAGAAATATTGTGACATAATCTATTCATGAGGCTTAGACAAAACAGAAACTGGTAGAGTAGATATGTGTTTAGCAGTGTGTTTAGACTGACTAGAAAAGAGATCTTTATAAGGATACTTAAGTTCATTAAATGTAACATGCCTAGCAATATACACTCTCCCACTAGGATGCAAACATTTATATCCCTTGTGTGATGCACTATAGCCCAAGAAAACACATTTAGAAGAATGAAACCGAAATTTATGAGAATTGTATGGTCGTAGAAAAGGAAAACAAGAGCTGCCAAACACTTGAAGATAAGAATAATCCGGTGTTTTCTTGTAAAGCTTTTCAAAAGGTGACACATAGAAAAGTGTAGGTGTAGGAAGCCTATTAATAAGGAAAACTGCAGTGTGGAAAGCTTCCCACCAGAATTGTAATGACATTTGAGCTTGTGCTAGTAAGGTAAGGCCAATTTCTACAATATGTTTATGTTTTTTCTCAGAAACCCTATTTTGTTGATGTGTGTGAGGACAAGGATGTCTAAATTTGATCCATTGTTCTTGTAATATCCTAGTAAGTGGTCTAAATTCTCCACCCCAATCGGTTTGTAAACACTTTATTCTTTTATTAAAGAACAACTCAACTGATTTTTGAAAGACCAAAAAGTTGTCTTTCACTTGAGATTTGGTTTTCAAAGGGTAAATCCATGTGAATCTTGAAAATGCATCAACAAAATGCACATAATAAACATATCCTTCACAGGATGGATATGGTGAATGACCCCAAACATCACTGAACACAAGCTCTAGAGGTTCACTATAGGTTGTTTGAGAAGGTGTAAAAGGAAGTTGATGGTTCTTTCCACATTGGCATGCATCACAGAAATCTAAAGAAGATGATGCTTCACAAGGTTTATTAAGTTTTCTTAGGACCTGTTTGAGCACAGAGAAGGAAGGATGTCCTAACTTATTATGCTACAAAAAAATCTCAGAAGTTTTGTTACTAAACATGCATTCTTTTATTTGATTTGTATTCATAAGAATATTTGATACAACAAGCAGTACTATATTGCCTTTTCTAGTTTTTGTATCAAATGAATGCATATTTTTACACAACAAACAAGAAGAAACACACTTTGAACAACATTTATTAGTATCAACAGAATGAACAAAATGAGAATGTACTGAGAGAAACAACGCTAAATGATTCAGATTGAGTAACTTTGACAGACCATTGTGACTAGCTGCTGTAAGGGTTGAAAGATCTAGTTGGTATAGTCCATCATTCACCACCCCTTGTAGCAGCACTCTCTTGGATTTCTTGTCCTTAACAAAACAGAAATCAGAATCAAACTCTACACTTACTTTATTGTCTTTAGTGAATTGTGATATGCTTAGTAAATTTTTGGTGATAGATGGGACATGTAAGATGTTTTGCATGAGTAAAGGTTTGTATGGAAATGAATGTGAGGATATTGTACTAGAACCAATATGAGAGATATGGAGTTTAGCCCCATTACCTACTGCCAGCTTATCTTGTCCCTTGTAGTCACTTTTGATTGACATATTGTTGAGATTGGCTGTAATATGATTTGTTGCACCACTATCAACATATCAGGCTTGATCACGCATGGTATTAGGTCCTGCAAAAATAATATTTCCACTTGTTGGAGTGTAAGAATAAAAACTCTGTGGACCAGTATGATATTGCATCTGTTCTGACTGTTGATGAAAAGACTGATTTCCATTAGATGGATAGCTACCCTGCTGACCGTGATACAAGTCTTTTTGTCCTAGTGTAACTTGTCCAACATGAGCTTGATATTGACCACGATGAGAATTAAATCCCTGTGACATAGTTATGCCCTGAAAATCTTTATCAAACCTTCTGAAACAAGCTGATACCAAGTGTCCACCTTTACCACATAACTGACAATACACCTTTGAACCTGTTCTACCACCAAAACGACCACCACCTCTTCCTCTATTTCCAGATCTTCCTCGATAACTTGAACTGCCTCCTCTAATGTTATTGTTGAAACCATTATAAGCATAGTTAGCTGATACATGAGGCATGTCAAACGTAGCTATTGTATTGTGTTGTGCAAGTCTATTCTCATAGCTTATTAAATGAAACTGAACTTCCTCCAGACTTATCTCTCCTTGCTTTGTAGTTATTGAGACAACAACTGGATCAAATTCTGGTCCTAATCCACCTAAAACCTGAGCTACAAGATCTTCTTCAGAGAGTTGACATCCTACTACAGCAAGACTCTCTCCTAGTAATTTCATTTTCAGTACATAATCACTAACAGATAGTGACCTTTTCTTAGTACTTTGCAGTTTAGCCTTTAATTGCAATATCCTAGCTTTGGATCTTTGTGCAAATAACTTCTTTAGAGTACTCCAAACTTTATAAGAGGTGGTACAGTGTGTAATCTGCCCAAAAATCTCCTCACTCAAAGTTGAGTACAACCAACACACCAAGAGTTGATCAGTTTTCTTCCAATCAAGAAACTCTTGACTCACTTCATCATCATCATCACTATTTTTATCACTACTATGTTTTCTTTTAACATATTTAGGTGGACATGTTTTAGGGTTCAACACAAAACTCTCCAAATCAAATGCACGAATTGCAGATAGCACTTGATGCTTCCAGAAATTATAATTGCCTTGATTCAGCTTAATTGGTAATTTGAAATTAAGATTCGAAGAAAGAAGAGAAACCTGTGACTTAGATTGCAGAAATGCTCGTCGTTCCTTTGCACTGCTTCCTTCAGAGACTAAGTCGTCATTGCCTAAATCAGATCCTGCCATTGTTGAGACTGCAAGTCGAATGGCTCTGATACTATAAAAGCTTACAAGCTACACTATCAAGATCAAGTATATTATTGTTGAATCGTAGAAGCTAAACTCATCTCTTATTATTCAATCTAGAAAGTGTATCAGATACAGAGAAAATAAAAGAGCAGAAAATGTTTTATACTTGAATTAACTAATTTCTAACAAACTAACAGGTGGTAACAACACACACTTTGCATGCTCCAACCTCTACTGTTATATATCATGTGCATCCAGCCTAATCACACCTCATCTCTTTTCTAATTACACCGTACTGTTACTGTCAGCCAATATAGTCAATATGCTAATATATTAGCATCTAACAGTAACTGTTTAAAGATAATATTGAATATGTTAAAAGTTTGTTGATATCTATCATGATAGATCCTTACTCATATGGTTCATAAATTTATTTTCGTAACCATGAAATAGCATAGATGTTTATTTTCATAATTAGAAGATTGCTCTCAAATAAGAGAAGAAAACTATTCATATAAAAATTATAAACGATGTTTGATAGGACTTGAACCATCATAGTAAAATGGATGACTTACACAACTACTTTCACAAGAAAAGGATGTGTAGTTTTATTCAATATGTTGGAAATCGCTAGGCGCTAGACGGTCAAGAGCTTGATGCCTAACGCCTGGCATCTAGGTGGTTTGATTAGCAGTCAACTGACCATCGGTCAAACCTTTGGAAAAAAATTACTAACAAAACTACTATAGAAGCTTTGAGAGAGAGGATTTCAATCCAACAAACTGTCTAATTAAAATTACAAATATAGTCAAAAATGAAAAATTACATACAAACCACACTCCACAGAAGCTCAGATCGACAAGGACTAATATGGAATGGTGTGGACTGGTGAGTGGGGTTTGGTGAGACGCCATCGAGCTTGAGGGATGGTGACTTCCGTTGAAGGAGAATCGAATAAGCTTTAGGTTTTTCTATAAGAAAGAAAAGTGGAGGTGACGAACATCATTTCTAGTGTGACTACAGTGCGATTGTTGTATGGGTGCGGTGATGAACGGTCTAGGTTTGGTGGTGTTGTGATTGCAGTGGTGGTTTGGGTTGAATGAGTGTTGAGGACTATGTCAGGGATTAGGGAGAAGCTTTGAGTCTATTGAGAAGCTTTGTGATGGTGATGATTGATAAGGTTTACTTAATTGCTTCCATAATTTTATTTTATTTTTTTTTAATATCTAACACTAAAACTGTGCTGTTTTGATTAGTCCAAAATTAAACCATTTTAAGAAAAAAAAAATAAAAAAATAAAAAAGTCTTGGCAGTCGTCTAGGCGTCCTGCCTAGGCGAGCGGCTACCTAAAACCCCGATTTGGAGGTTTTCGAATCAGTCGGCTACCAACTATCACCCAAACATCCGCCTAGCTAGATCGATTTTTTATACATTGGCTTTATTTATATTTAAATTGTAACGTTATGTATAAATAAACATCTCTAACTATGTCGAGAATTTGATCTCTTTGATACATAATGAATATCAATCAATTGATACAAATAAAGGATTAACTTATTCAGATTATAAGGTGTTTACTGTTTAGTATAATAATTGTTTCGACCAATGGATGTGTATTTATAAAGTCCTACTTGATTACTTCTCCCTTTGGAGAAGTCATTAATAAAACATTTTTATAATGTTATCATCTAACAATGTTTATCATGTTAAATTTCTATTCAATATCTAGTTATTTAATCATCACAACTACAACCAACATTTACAGTACTTTTACCAAAATTATTTTCGATTACAAATTTTACCTAATTTTATAATTTGGAATGAGTAATATTACTCAACAATTAAACAAATAAAATACTTGGTAACAATCTCCTCTGATTTTAACGAGGCAAAGAAAGCCCGTGTAAAAATAAAATGTTGGGAAAATATCGCTTGTACTCATAACACGCATGCCTTAAATTCTGCCGATCGAGGTTCTGTGCAGCACTAAAAACTAATGGAAGCTTGAGTTAAATATATATTTGACCAAGGGTCCTTATAGTATATGTGCCTTTTGCACTTATATTTATTCATTCTCTTGAGATATTACCACATAAATATTATTCTTGTTTTCAAAAGTTTCATATCCCCTTTTAAGTGATTATCAAACATTATATTGTCTTTATTATAATTTGGGATTTGCTGAGAAGATCTAACTGAAGTTAGGATATTATTGATGTGGATATGTGAGGTATACCTAGTCAAACCTATCTCATCATATTGCTTTTTTTTTTGCGTGGGGGGAAACATCATATTGCTTTTTTTTATTTGACCCTTTTTGTTTATTTTTTGTGTTTTGTGTTATTGGCTTCCTCGATGGTGTATACGCATATATATAAGTGGTAATGAGCAAAATTATCGTCAAAGTTTGCTTTTCTTATGAAAAAGTCATTAAATTAATAATTTGAATTTTTATAACACCTAAAAATATGAACGGCTCATTTTCCCTTCAATGAATAAAATAAAACTCAAGTTTTCTTCTACATCTCTTTCTCTGCCATTTTAGATAATAAGGGGTACAAAAATTCATTTTCATTAACGATTTTGATTAGATTTTTATCTCAATTTTGGAAGGTCAATGTACATTTGTGTTTTCCTTTATGAATTTATCAAATTGATATATTCTTTTGATTAAAATGGTGTTTTGGTAGATGATAAATTGAAGCTCAAAATGCTATTGAAAAAAAAAAAAAAATCCCACATTAAAATAATGAAGGAACGAAACTTTGTATATAAATGCACGTGTTCAGATAGAAAAACCTTCTAGTCTCATCTGAAATGGATGGCTAAGAATAACCTTCTAATATTTTATTTCTCAACCACCCCAAGGGCATCTTTTCATATGGAAAAACAAATGCCAGACCAACGTTGCTTTTTATCCTTTTTGTTCATCAAGCTTCTCTTGTTTCTTCTTGACGTATAACTTGCAGAGGACCGGGAGAAACATTTTCAACCATAAAAACAATACATCTCGAATTTCATTACAGCTTATTAGTGAATGGGATCTGACAACCTAATTAACAAATGCAGTAAAACACTTTCGTGGCTAATTGCTAGCCCGGAGCTTTTCCAATAATGGATTTTCATGGTTTCTTATAGTGAAAGTCATCTCATATTCGAATGACAGAGTGAATTTTCCCAATGACAAGAATTGTGGGAGAAGCAACAAGAGAAGAAGATGAAAGGACTCTGTTTCCTGCAACCCCTCAAATACATTGTTAACAAAAAAAATTGTAAAATTTAAATTTAAACGGTTTTACCGAATGAAACCCAAAAAGAAATGTAAAATAAAGTTTTTAAATTTTTCAAGAAAATGTAAATAAATCTTTACCGTTTATTTTATTAATGGTCACATGGATGTCGACCTTGAAAAATTCAGCATTGGTTAATTACAATAACAACGCAGCAAATGATGATTCAAGTTCATAAAATTTAATTAGTACTAGAATTACGATAACAAAAAAAATTTTACAGCTCAGAATGCATAAATTAATACAATATATAAATTGAAAAAGACAACAATAAAGGAGGAAATAAACAAGCAATAGAGTGCAAATACAATCAAACAATTTTGGTGTGATGTTTTACTTTATAACCTCATGAAACTTCTAATGAAACTCATTTATTGTCATGAAATTCATATTGAAACTAATTTTAGTTCACATAGGAACAACAGTTCGTGAAAATAGTTTGAGTACTGTTGTTCCTACACAAATTAATAATAGCTTATGGGAATACCAAAAAAAATTAATTAATTTTTTAGTACTATTTTTGAGTATCATTCTTTTCTTAGTGTTCGAACAAAGAAAGATCCCTATCAATAAAATAAAAAATTTCTCTTTTGATATAGACAATCCATGCCATTTTTGAAAGTTTCATAACACATACCGTGGGCTAGATAAGAGAAAGTGAAAAAAGAAGGGATAATCGAATGTAATAATAACACTTTTTGTAAATTTTATTAAATATAATAAATAAGTTATAATATAATAACCTTTATTTATTTGTCCAGCGTGGTCCAACCACCGTTAATTTGTGCAGGCCTTGATAGAAGCTTTTGAGAGTCTTGATAAATTTTTATCTTGTTACAACCTTGACAAGACGTTTAAAACTTTAATCGAGTGCTTATCAAGATTGCTTGGGTATATATATATATATGTATATGTATGTATGTAATGTATGTATGTATGTATGTGTGTGTTTCTGCATCTATGAAAATTTGTACCACTAACTATACCAACATTTATCCTTATTATTAAGGCTTTTGTGATTTAGTCATTTGGACTATTTTGATTATTGTGTTTGACCGCCTCTAAAATTTGCCAATAACATTCAATATAAAGCAACTCTGAAACGATTAATTTTTTATTAAAGACGGCACATGTGAACAAACTTAATTTACAACTTGAGATGCTTAACTAAGGAGATTAAAATATGCATGGCTTCCTGCCTTCCTTCTTCCTTCGAAGCTTTAACCTAATAATCGTCTCAACTGCCATGAGGTTGTCTTGATTTGATTTTGTGATTGACTTGGAAGAACGATGATTAATTAGAATTATATCTAAAGATAAGGGTGGATGTATGAAGGGTAGGGAGATTAATTATCTTAAAGAGATCAGAAGTTCTTTACTTTAGTAAAATAATTGTTTTTAATATATATAGTCACCATATATGGATGTGTATTGAATAAAGTTCAATCACCTGCACGTAACTCCTTTAAAATCATTTTTCATTTTTTATTTTTTCAGAAGTCTTCAAAAGAAGAATAAAATAAGCATATGTACCATCTATGGTTATTTCTTGAAGAACTTTATATTTACAATTTGGTTAAATATAATATATATAATTATTTTACTGCTGATTATTGACTTGATGTTGATGGCATCCTTAGTCAAAAGGAAATTATGCTGCCCTCTGCATTTAATTAGAAGGAGCGGCAATCCGTGTCCTCCTGTTTTCAGGAGGCAGTTAACCCGTTTAAAAGAATACAAGACTAGCAGAGGTATGTGGAGAATTGTGGAAATTAAGAGTGACGACAATAATTAGCAATAAGTTCTTTGAAATCGATGTTATATGAAATTATTACTGATTTTACCAACTTAGCAGTTAAAAAGTGATTCGAATGAAAATGCACAAATGAGAAATATAGCTCCAGATTTAAAAAAGGAATAGAAGTCTAGTGTAAAAAATTTCAAATGAAAATAAGAAACAATAATAATACGATTATGCTTTCAAAAAATAATACAATTACATTACATATATATAGTGCTTCCATAATCAAAACATCTTAATTTAAAAAAATAAGGACTAATCAATCAAATTTATTTATTCAATTCTTTCTCTTAAAACAAATTCTTTCTCCTATTTAATTCAAATGGAATAAGTGAATTTGATTAATTGGTCCTTACTGTTTAAAGTTAGAACGTTTTTATTATAAAAGCCTTATATATATATAGAGGATCGGAAGATACCAATTTTGATATAATTTTTCAACCATTGGATTGAAAGGAAATTAATGATATAGATTAGCTTTTAATTTTAAATTTGTGCACTTCATTCTATTGTATCTCTATCTTTAAATCAAATAAAAAAAAATCAATTTAATTTTCATTCAATCTTTTCTCTTTATTTAGTTAACCAAATCATGCAAACAATATATAGATTTGAAGATCTCAACATGAACTTTCAAATAAGATGCATATTGCATATGTTTAAATAAACATATTTATCAAAATACCTAAAATTAAAAATCAATTAAAAAATAAATAAATAAAGAAAAAATAGAATAAGAAAAAACATGAGTGAAAAGAGAGAAAATGGTTCTCATGTAATAATCCGGTGTAGCACACCTCTCTAACAACTCTTTTCTCCTAAAAAAAAAATTAAATCTATACCATTAATTATTTTTCAATCCAATGGTTAAAAAATTGTGTCAAAACGTATGGCAAAACTTGTGTCTTTCAATCATGTCCCATATGTATACATATATATAGAGAGAGAGAGTGGTAAAGAGAGAGAGGCAATTAACCGGGGTTTGTGGATAAGGATCCAAATATATAATCTGCTTAAATTTGCAATCTATAAAAAAGTTATAAATTATTTTCCATCTAACTCCTAGGAAGGAACCTAGACAGTATGCGATGAAGAAATAATGTATCAAGTTCAAGCATCAACAACTTGAGATGTACATATTTAATTAGAAAGTATCAAGTGGTCAAGTGGTGTACATATTTAATTTAAACAGTTAAATTATGGCTACCCTTAATCCACATGATTTAAACTAATAATTATGATTTAAACCTCCATGAATTTGTTCTCGTGTTGTCAACTTGTCTTTGTTTTCGTGTTCCGACGGAGAACCGAGAAAATTATAATGATATTCTACGGAAGGTGTGTGCTTGAGGTTGAAAGATGGAGAGATGAAATTAGTAAAATTTAAGTTTTCGACCAGATGATGTGTTTTTGCAAACATCATCAATCAACTCATTCATACGTAGCTCCTATCTGATCATTTGTCATTTTATTTATCATTTTCTATTTTAAAAGGATCTTCAATAGAACCTTAGTATAAGTTCATGTAAGGATGTTTGTATCAATTATCATGTACATATTTATGTTCAGAATTTGAGCTTTTAACAATCTCAATTACTATCAAACTTTGTAATATTCTTAGAAGTTATATAAAAACAATATTAAATATGAAAACTTTTCTTGTACTTTAGTTTTTTAGACCATGCCTATAGTGATTTATTTAGGTGGCCCTAACAAAATTCCAAAATTTTCCGTAGTCATTTCCCTAGAAAGTTTGTTGTGTGTGTCATTTACATATACATACATATATATAGAGAGAGAGAGGAGTACTTTTGTAAAATAGTGTTAAACTATTGAATTGAGTTTTTAAAAACGGAGATAAGACAAGACTAGTCAGTATTGATCAGTGGTGACCATTGCAAAGGCTAGAGGACACGATCAACGGTGTGAGAGAAAGGCTAGTTGGTTCATGATAATAGTGATTAGTTTGCAATACGGTTGGATAGTTCGTAATAAAATTGATTAATTTGTGATAAGATCAACTAGTTATTGTAGGAGCCATTAGTTTGCGATTACAAAAAGCATCTAAATTATAATTTTACGAAATTAATTAAACCACCATGTTTCTTCTTCAACCAAGATGCATTTCCAGTACGGCAGTACCATATGATAACAGAAATTTTAGAATGTACTTATTGGAATTAAATCTCAAACCAAAAGAATATGCAGATTCTCAAAGCAACATTTACATGAGAGTTTGAATGAGAGGATTGAGTAAGCTTGAGTAAGAGGGCAAGCGAGCTTCAGCGAGTGTGTAGGATTTTGGATCAATTCCTAGCAAATTTCAGTTGATGCAAAAGTGATTCAAGTGCAGTTCATTTAGGGCAAGTAAGATATATCGTTAGAACGTTTAACTCGATAAGAATCCAATGCCATAACAGCACCAGAAAAGGAGGCTGAACGCACCGACATTCGCCTTAAGAATGTTGCAAGATCAATCCTGAGAGAAAATAGGTTTGTTACAAGATTTCCTATTCTAATAGATTTTTTATTACTTTGGGAGGAAGGAAAGGTTTTTGCTAAAGGATTTTAAATTGCTTTATGTTATGACCAAGCAAATTGATGTTAAAAGTTGGGGGTTTACATTTTGTTTAAAATGTACACCTAGATATGGCGAGGTACTTGGAAAGTGAGTGGTGAGTTCAGTTTTAAACTCTAGACTTGGATGCTCGTAGTGAGTTTGAGACATGCTTGTAATTGGAGTTTAGGGTTAGAGAGAGTATCGAGTATGCAGTTGTAATAATTTTCTACATAGTGGTATTCTTCTCTTATCATATTAACAGCTATGGTTTTTTACTAGTTTGGATTTTTCATATAAATTTTTTTGTTATATAATTAGATTCATCTTATTTTTCTGTGATATATATTATTTTATTTGTGGTGAATAATAGGCACGTCACCAAATGTGTTTCTAAAACAAGTGGTATCAAGACATGGTAGGAGAATGTGGATAAGTCAATTTCTAAAAACCTAGAAGACTCTAGTATGGTGCCTGATGGAGATGTTGGATTATTAGAGTTGGTCTAACGAAGGGATCCAAAATTGGCGTTAGTGATTGATCTCTAGGGAGACATTGATATCTGCGAGGAAGTGGACAAGTAGGCAGTGCTAGAAAAGGAATTGAAGCTAACGTGTTGGCAGTTGGCACACGCCCTAAGAAAGTGGCGGGCTCCAATTTGAGGAAAATAGGTTTATTATGAGATTTCCTATTCTAATAGGTTTCTAATTGCTTTTAGAACGAGAAAATGTGTTCCAAGTGTGTTCATGCTGTAAATAAGGGGCTTCTTCTTTGTTTTAAACACAAACTAAGACGAGTGTTGATGCACAGCTGGATGTGTTTAAAATACCGGTACCTTATTTAATACAATTCAACATATTACATGGACTGCTGACGTGTTGTAATATTTTTGTGTTAATAGACTTGGCAAAATATCGTAACATTTTGTATTACTTGTGTTGACAAAATGTTGTAACATTTTATGATATCAGGTTTGATAAAATGTTGTAACATTTTTCCTAATGACACAAATTAGAAACTCAAAGTTGTTTATTTTCAGACATTTTTTTGACAATTTTATCTCTTGCATTTATCATCTTTTATGTCATCTTTCATGAGATTATCTATTTATTTTCAAATTTACTGTTAAAGAGATTAAGTCTCCAAAAAGATAAATGTGTTTATCTTTGATTTTTATTATTTTATCTTTTAGAAAACTTATTATAATTATCTCTGAGTATTTTCTATAGGATGTAAAGCTCACCAACAGATATGCAGAAGAAGAATGAATCTAGATAGCTTCTTGACCAAATTCGAATAAGTAAAATAAAAGGATGTGATTATTGCTAAAAAGTAGGACTTATCTATTTTTAGTAGATACTGTTTTTCTTTATTCAACATTTATTTTTTGATAAATATCTTATTTTTATCCAACTAATAATATTATTTTATTCAACATTGCATATATCTTGTATAAATAGCAAATTTTATTTTCTTTATTTTGAGATCTTTAACTTTTAATAAATATATGATTTTTTAGCCGATAATTATCTGATTTATATCTGATTTATCTATATTTCTTTTACAGGTAACTGTTAGACATTTTTGTTATAAATACAAAACACATCAGTTCAGAATAAAAACAAGCAAACAATGTGATTAAAGAATGATAGTGAGTGTTTGCTTGTAAAACTTAGAGAGTATATTCTCTAAGTTATTTTTGTGAGATTGAGTGAATGAGTCGAACTAGGTTTGTGCCCAGATACTTGTTGGGATGACAAATAATTAAGTCTTCAGGAGGTAACAGATTTGCAGCAATTGAAGCGAGTTCAAGGTGTTGTCAATCATTGAAGACAAGGGGAGTTTGTTATAATTCATGAAGTGAACAAGTGCTCATCTTGGGTCAATTCTAAAAGGAAGTCTTAGGTTAAGTAAGAGAAGATTATGTTGTACTTTAAAAAGGTTCATTAATGAGTTTATATCTTTAGGTAAGGTCTCGTGGATGTAGTGTAAAACCGAACCACATTAAAAACGTCCTTTTTGTTATATTTTTAATTTACTGTTTTTATTTTTTTGTTGTGTTGTAATATATTGAATTGAATGTGTTGCAACATTTTAGTTCTAAACGTGTTACAACATTCCTCTATTTTTGTGTTACAACACTTTCGCAAAAATTTAATACTGCATAGTTAACAAGTCATTTCACATAACAAGACACTTAAAAAGTGAGCAGTAAGCTCAAGTGTGAGCTCTAAGTGATAGTGAGCTTAAATAGCAAATTTTATTTTCTTTATTTTGAGATCTTTAACTTTTAATAAATATATGATTTTTTAGCAGATAATTATCTGATTTATATCTGATTTATCTATATTTCTTTTACAGGTAACTGTTGGACATTTTTGTTATAAATACAAAACACATCAGTTCAGAATAAAAACAAGCAAACAATGTGATTAAAGAATGATAGTGAGTGTTTGCTTGTAAAACTTAGAGAGTATATTCTCTAAGTTATTTTTTGTGAGATTGAGTGAATGAGTCGAACTAGGTTTGTGCTCAGATACTTGTTGGGATGACAAATAATTAAGTCTTTAGGAGGTGACAGATTTGCAGCAATTGAAGCGCGTTCAAGGTGTTGTCAATCATTGAAGACAAGGGGAGTTTGTTATAATTCATGAAGTGAACAAGTGCTCATCTTGGGTCAATTCTAAAAGGAAGTCTTAGGTTAAGTAAGAGAAGATTATGTTGTACTTTAAAAAGGTTCACTAATGAGTTTATATCTTTAGGTAAGGTCTCGTGGATATAGCGTAAAACCGAACCACGTTAAAAACGTCCTTGTGTTATATTTTTAATTTACTATCTTTATTTTTTTGTTGTGTTGTAATATATTGAATTGAATGTGTTGCAACATTTTAGTTCTAAATGCGTTACAACATTCCTCTATTTTTGTGTTACAACACTTTCGCAAAAATTTAATACTGCATAGTTAACAAGTTATTTCACATAGCAAGACACTTAAAAAGTGAGCAGTAAGCTCAAGTGTGAGCTCTAAGTGTGATAAGCTTGGTAATGTGTTTGAGACTAGGATATAAATAGGGTTTGGAGTTAAAGATAATATCGAGTATGTAGTTATAATAATTTTCTCCATAGTGATGTTTTTTTTCTTCTTGTCCTAACAATCATATTTTTTCTCTAGCTAGTTTAGGTTTTCAACATAAATTCTTATTTTGTGTGATTTAATTCATTTTATTTTTCTGTATTATATATTATTTGCTTTATGGTGAATATCAAACACTCTTCTGATGTTTTCTCAACAAGTAGTATCAAGACTTAGTGAAGATATGTACAACAGAGTGAAGAAGAGTGAGTTTGAGAGCTTGAGTGAATAATAGTCAAGAAGTACTTGTTGGCTTCAGTTGGAAAACATTAAGTTGATATGCAAGTTGGGAATAAAAGGAGAAAAGTGGCAATAAGGAAGGACCAGAAAAATGCTATCAAGAAAGGAAAAACTCAAATAATATGCATTTGGTAATTAGCTATGAGAGTTTATTTATCATAACAAGGAAACCAATTTTGTTAGGAAAGAAGATTTTGACAATCCTACTACTTTTAGTTGTGAGCTTGCAAAAAACGAAAAGACAATTAAACCGGGTGATTTAGTGATAAAGGAAAAAAGAAAGTGGGAGAAATAATGTCATTAGTGACTCTAAATAACTCACAATTTTTTTTTCTTCACTTTTGTAATTTAAATTTGGTAGATTTTTTGACCAATAATAATAATAGGGACTAATCATTAATATTTTAATTTAATTAAACTAACATATATAATTTGTTACATATTATAAAATAATGTTTCAATTATGTAAAAAAATATTGGTGCACAATCTGGAAAGGAAATTTTCCTTCAATTTATATATATTGACAGGTATTAAAATATGTCGTAATATACTACCTACGATGACAAATGTAACCACTATTGTAGTAGAGCAATGTCTCACTTTTGACCCATATTATTTTTTTAGTGACAATTTTTGCAGATTTTATAAAATATAAAGGAAATTATAATATTTAGTACTAATGGTATTTTTGTAACAAACTTTAATCCTCTTTTTCTAACATGATCTAACTCACCTTAAGTTTCATCTTTGTGCAGCTAGTCTTTATAGAGGCTTTGAGAGTACTCTTGTTGGTTAACAAAACTTTCAAAACTTCTATTAGAGTTTTTATCAAGATATCCTACATATATTCTATATCTAAGTTTCTACATATTTGAGAAAATTTATACCAGTAATTATACTAATATTTATCCAAATCATTACAGAGGGTCTATTCAATCTATATTTATATGGATTCCATTAAAATATAGATATGTTTAATTTACAATTTATATGGATTATGAAATTTACGTTTATTCAATTCAATTTTTTCGAAAGTACAAACAGATTTAGGTATATTCAAAAGTAATTGATTTTACAAATTTTATGATAGAATTCAATGTATTTTGATATATTTTAACACAGTTTACTAATAATGTATTACAAGTCTTACCTTACTTCCATAGATTTCATTAGAAATCTAATATATTTTTGATAAAATTTATAGTATTCATGAATTTTATTAAAATTTATTATTTAAAATTAATCCATCAAACTTCAATAAATTCTAAAATGAATACTTACCTCTAAGACTTTTGTGATTTAGTCATTTGGGCTCTTCTTTTATTATATTAATTGTTGTGTTTGACAGCCTATAAAAGTTTGCCAATAACTTCCGATATATGCAACTCTGAAACGGTAAACACACCTTTTGATAAAGACAGTATATGTAAACAAACTTAACAACTTGAAATGCTTAAATAAGGAGACTAAAAGAAAGTGGCAAGTGGAGAGTAAAATAAATTAAAATATGGCTTCCTGCCTCTTCGTTCTTCCTTCAGATCTTTAATCTAATAATGGTCTCAACCGCCATGAGGTTGTCTTGATTTGATATAGTGATTAACTCGGAAGAATGATGATTAATGTTAATGAAATCTCAAAAACGAGTGGATGTATGAAGGGTAGGGAGATTATGTAAACGAGATTAGCAGGTGATCTTCTAGTAAAATAATCACCATATGGATTGAATAGATCGTTCATCAATAACTGTAGGTGATTCCTTTAGTCGTGTTTTATTTTTTATTTTTTCAGAAGTCTTCACAAGAAAGAATTGTATAGCACTATAATGTCATGTAACATCAATGCTTATTTCATAATAAAAGGTTTTATATTCAAATTTGGTTAATTATTTCCAACTGGCAAAAGCAAAATGCTTTTGAGAAAAGGAGTCTAAGTTTTTAGGCTCTCATAATGGTTTGAAAGTTTTTACCAATAAATAACACCATAAAGATCAAACACCCTTATATTATTTTAATATTTTTAAACTAAAAAAATAGCCAAAAAAAAAAAACTTTTAAAGAATAAAAAACTGAAAGCTTAAACTCCATTTATTTTTTTAGTTTTTTATTTTAATTACTATGAAAAAATTTAAATTCCCACCAAATTATGTATGTGTAGTGGTCCCAACTTTAGAGACTTGCTTTCGCACTCATTTTTTTAACCTAAATAGAGATGCTAAAATTTTACATAATTACCACACTAATTCTTTAAAATATTCATACATATATATATATACATAGATATATATATTATGAATTAAAACTTATGAAGGAATACATGACTTAAACCTATAATTTTATTAATTTGATTGTAACTGTCACTTGATTTATGTCATCTCATATATATATATATATATATATATATCTATGTATATGAAAATGCACAAATGAGAAATATGGCTCGTGATATAGAAAAGGAACAGAAGTCCAGTGTAAAGAACTTGAAATGAAAATGAGAAACAATACAAATGCAATTACATAATATAATATATGGGTTCAAATTCATAATATATAGTTATATAGTCGATTTAACTGGGGTTTGCAGATAAGGATCCAAATATATACATAATATGTTAAATTTGAGAGTCTATAGAAAAAATTATCAATCATTTTCCATCTAACTTCTGTGAAAGGAACCTAGACGTACCCATTATACATTGAACAAATAATGGATCAACAACTTGTGACACTTTAACCTTTTAAAAGAAAGTGTAGTGGTGCACGTATCTGGACATGTATTGAAGATTCTAAAATAGTTAAAATATGGCTTCCCTTAATTCAGATGCTTTAGACAAACAATTAATGATTCAACCTACCTGAATTCGTCCTCGTGTTGCCTACTTGTCTTTGTTTTTGACCTGATAGAGAACTAAGAAAATAATAATGATATTTATTTAATTGAAGTGTGCGTCTGAAGTTGAAAGATGGTGAGATTTACTTAAGAAATTACTAAATTTATTTTTTTGACCAGATGACGTGTTCGTGCAAAGTTCATCAATCCACCGTGTTATTGAACACTAACTTGTGGAAAAAAATTCGAAAAATCCTTTAAAATAAAAGATAATATCATTAAATCTCAACTTTTAAAAATATTAGTCACAAACCCTTAATCATCAGCCCAAAAATCGTTTTTATCTAAAAGTTCAGTGATTTTACGACAAAACCATGAAAAGACGAAAATTTGTCTGCTGTATTATATTAAAAAATTAAAAAATAAAAAAAAGGATTAAAAAATTAATCAATTACCAAACTATTCTTTTATCACCGCAAAAAAATTGAAAAATAAATAAAATAATAATTTTTTAAAAAAATTACAATTAAATTTGTATAAAAATAAATAAATAAATTACAATTTTAAATAATTAAAATAATAATAATTATTATTATTAAAAGCCATAAAAAATAAATATAATAAATTAATTAAATTAATTAATTAATGATTAAAAACTAAAATTAGAAAAAATGGAGTTTGTATTCTTATATTAAAACCACATTTATATCTTCATCATTATAAATCCAGTTTGTATATCTCCACCATTCATAAATCCAATTTTTATGTTGTTTACAAAAAAACCTAAAAGTTGAAAACTAAAATATATATATTTAGTATTTAATAATTAAAAGCACATAAAATTAAACAATTATAATTAAATACAATTATTTAGTATTCCATAATTAAAATTTAAAAAAGTTTAATTAAAACAAAAAAAAAAAAAAAAGAAGATCTGGGTACCAAATTTTCAAAGTTTGAAGATCTAGGTTATGAAAGCAAAATAATAATAATAATAATAATAATAATAATAATAATAATAAAGTGAAAGATTTAGGTTCAATCCGGATTTTCAAAGTTTGAAGATTTAAGTTAAACCCAGATTTCATTAAAGCAGAAAAAAGAATTTTTGCTTTTTTTAAAAAGTAGAAGATCAACCCAAATCTCCATTAAGATTAAAAAAAAAAAAAATGAACCCAAATCTTCAAAATTTGAAGATCTGTGTAACCTAGATTTCATTAAAGCAAAATAATAATAATAATAATAATAATAATAACAAGATAACACAACACAAAAATTAAACACTAAGCAACCAAAGTTCATCCAACCACATCAAACAAACACGCATCTAAAACAAAGTTCATCAAATACTAGGCAACCAAAGTATGAACCCAGGTGGGTTCAACAATCTGGACGAACTCACTTGAGTTCGTCATTGAATGAACTCACTTTGGTTCGTCCGCGAACCTAGTGGGTTCATTTGATGATATGGGTTTGAAACACTGATCATTGACGACGATCTAGGTTTCAAACCTAGATTGTGATCATTGACGATGATATGAGTTTCAAACCTAGATTGTCTAGTGATTTGGTTTCCAAAGAAACCAAATCGATGGTTGTCAATCTTGTTTCCACAAAAACTAGATCCGATCGGCATGTTGTGCTGACCAATGGCATAATCGATGTTCTATAGTAGATTTAAGTTGACCGGAGTGAAAGAGAGAGAGAGAGAGAGATGGTGATGGTGGGACAGAATTTGAAATGGTTGGGTTAGGTAAGATGAGTGACAATGGTGAGGACAATTGTCCCACATGCATTTAACACTTACATTAAACGAATTGACATGTCGGGTTGAGCTGAATTCGATTAGATTCGTTCATGAATTCGACCAATTCGACACGAATTCGTTTAAAAAGTGGGTCAATATTTTTGGATTCGACACGAATTCGTTTATAAATGAATTGACACAATTAATTCATTTATTAGTTGAATAATAAAATATCCAAACTCATGAACCTGTTAATTCATTTAACATGTTTAACTCGTTTAATCCATTTAATTCGTTTAATTCGTTTAACAAAAATCAATTCTAAATCTTCATCAACATAAACTTAAATCCAATTAAACCAACTAAATTAAACCAATGAAAACCCATAGTCTTCTCCTTTATCATGTTACCTAAATTCATCTACCATGAACTGAAAAAAAA
Organism: Nephelium lappaceum; assembly: GCA_021234005.1. Taxonomy (NCBI): domain Eukaryota; kingdom Viridiplantae; phylum Streptophyta; class Magnoliopsida; order Sapindales; family Sapindaceae; genus Nephelium; species Nephelium lappaceum. The sequence goes on from CM038003.1 coordinate 10,094,703, forward strand.
AAAAAATACAATCCAGAAAAACAAAAAAACCAAAAGCTCAGATCAACCATTTTTCACAGATATCCAACACATGCCAATTTTAATCATAGATATCCATCGCATCCAAAACCATCAATATTGAAGAACACAATAATTTCACAAATAAAATAAAAAATATATATGTATTTATAATTTTTTTAAAAAAAAAAATAACAGCAACATTAAAAAGAAAAAAGAGAAAAAAAAAAAAAAACCAGGGGTGGTGATGACCGTGAGGGTGAGGGGTGGAATAGGTGGTGGTGACCGTGAAAGAGGGAGGGAGAAGGGGTGGTGGTGACCGTGAGGGAGCGAGGTGGAATGGGTGGTGGTGACCGTGAAGGAGAGAGAGGAAGAATGGGTGGTGGTGATCGTGAGGGAGAATAGGTGGTGGTGACCGAGAGGAAGAATGGGTGGTGGTGATCGTGAGGGAGAATAGGTGGTGGTGACCGTGAGGGAGAGGAAGGGAAAATAGGTAGTGGTGACCGTGAGGGAGAGGGGTAATGGTGACCGTGAAAGAGAGGAATGGAATGGGTGGTGGTGGCTGTCGGTGTGAGGCGTGAGGGAGGAGAAGGGGCGAAGAAAATGGATGGAGAATGGTGGCTAGCAAAATGAGGGTTGGGTTGAAGGTGTATATAAATATAAATGGATAATTACATACTAATCTCTATAATATATTCATATTACAATTTTACCCTTGACTTAATCGTGTCAACTCGCGATTAGTTTAAACAAACCTCATTCGATTCGTTTAATAAACGAGTTAAACGGGTTGACACGATTACAATACGAATTCGTTTAACTCAAATCCACATCCATTTATTTTTTGCGAATTCATGTCAACTCGTCGTGTCGTGACTCATATTGCCACCCGTACCTACATTTACCCATTTGCTCTCTTTTTCTAATAGATCCATCAACGTATAGATGGAGGTTACCAACCTATTGACATCCTAATCATTTTGGATAATATTTTCAAAATCAGAGATGGTTTCATATTATTTTTTGAACTAGAGGTTATTTTGATATGGCTTTCTTTAATTCAGATGCTTTAGAGGAACAATTAATGATTCAACCTCCCAATTTCCAAAAAAAAAAAAAAAAAAATGAATAAATCCAATTTCTATGTTGTTTACAAAAAAACCTAAAAGTTGAAAACTAATATATATATATACATATTTAGTATTTAATAATTAAAAGCACATATAATTAAACAATTATAATTAAATACAATTATTTAGTATTCAATAATTAAAATTTAAAAAAGTTTAATTAAAACAAAAAAAAAATGAAGATCTTGGTACCAGATTTTCAAAGTTTGAAGATCTAGGTTATGAAAGCAAAATAATAATAATAATAATAATAATAATAATAAAGTGAAAGATTTGGGATTTTCAAAGTTTGAAGATTTAAGTTAAACTTAGATTTCATTAAAGTAGAAAAAAGAATTTTTGCTTTTTTTAAAAAGTAGAAGACTGGAAGATCAACCCAAATCTCCATTAAGATTAAGAAAAAAAAAAATGAAGCAAAATCTTCAAAGTTTGAAGATCTGTGTAACCTAGATTTCATTAAAGCAAATAATAATAATAATAATAATAATAATAAAAACAAGATAACACAACACAAAATTAAACACTAAGCAGCCAAAGTTCATCCAACCACATCAAACAAACACATGTCTGAAACAAAGTTCATCAAATACTAAGCAACCAAAGTATGAACCCAGGTGGGTTCGACAATCTGGGCGAACTTACTTGAGTTCATCATTGAATGAACTCACTTTGGTTCGTCAGCGAACCTAGTGGGTTCATTTGATGATATGGGTTTGAAACACAGATCGTTGACGACGATCTAGGTTTCAAACCTAGATTGTGATCGTTGACGATGATGTGAGTTTCAAACCTAGATTGTCTAGTGATTTGGTTTCCAAAGGAACCAAATCGATGGTTGTCAATCTGGTTTCCAGAAAAACTAGATCCGATCAGCATGCTATGCGGACCAATGGCATAATCGATGTTCTGTAGTAGATTTAAGTTGACCGGAGTGTGAGAGAGAGAGAGAGAGAGAGACGGTGATGGTGAGAGAGAATTTGAAATGGTTGGGTTGGGTAAGATGAGTGACAATGGTGAGGACAATTGTCCCACATGCATTTAACACCTACATTAAACGGATTAACATGTCGGGTTGAGCTGAATTCGATTCGATTCGTTTATGAATTCGACCGATTTGACACAAATTCGTTTAAAAAGTGGGTCAATTTGTTTAACAAATTGACACAATTAATTCATTTATTAGTTGAATAATAAAATATCCAAACCTATTAACTCGTTAATTCGTTTAACTTGTTTAACTCGTTTAATCTGTTTAATTTGTTTAATTCGTTTAACGAAAATCAATTCTAAATCTTCATCAACATAAACTTAAATCCAATTAAACCAACTAAATTAAACCAATGAAAACCCATAATCTTCTCCTTTATCATGTTACCTAAATTCATCTACCATGAACTCAAAAAAATGAAAAAAAAAAAAAACATACAATCCAAAAAAACAAAAAACCAAAAGCTCAGATAAACCATTTTTCACAGATATTCAACACATGCCAATTTTAATCACAGATATTCATCGCATCCAAAACCATCAATATTGAAGAACACAATAATTTCACAAATAAAATAAAAAATATATATATATATTACAAAAAAAATTTAAAAAAAAAAACAAAAGCAACATTAAAAAGAAAAAAGAAAAAAAAAAAAACCAGGGGTGGTGGTAACCGTGAGGACGAGGGGTGGAATAGGTGGTGGTGACCGTGAAAGAGGGAGGGAGAAGGGGTGGTGGTGACCGTGAGGGAGCCAGGTGGAATGGGTGGTGGTGACCGTTAAAGAGAGAGAGGAAGAAGGGGTGGTGGTGACCGTGAGGGAGAGGGGTGGAATGGATGGTGGTGACCAAGAGGGAGAGGGAGGGAGAATAGGTGGTGGTGACCGTGAGGGAGAGAGGTGATAGTGACCGTGAAAGAGAGGGATGGAATGGGTGGTGGTGGCTGTCGGTGTGAGGCGTGAGGGAGGAGAAGGGGCGAAGAAAATGGATGGAGAATGGTGGCTAGCAAAATGAGGGTTAGGTTGAAGGTGTATATAAATATAAATGGATAATTACAAACTAATCCCTATAATATATTCATATTATAATTTTACCCCTGACTTAATCTTGTCAACCTACGATTCATTTAAATAAACGCAATTCGATTCGTTTAATAAACGGGTTAAGCGAGTTGACATTATTACGATATGAATTTATTTAACTCAAACCCACACCCATTTATTTTTTACGAATTCGTGTCAACCCGTCGTGTCGTGACTCATATTGCCACCCGTACATACATTTACCCATTTGCTCTTTTTTTCTAACAAATCCATCAACGTATAGATGGAGATTACCAACCTATTGCATCCTGATCATTTTGGATAATATTTTCAAAATTAGAGATGGTTTCATATTATTTTTTGAACTAGAGGTTATTTTGATGTGGCTTTCTTTAATACAGATGCTTTAGAGGAACAAATAATGATTCAACCTCCCAATTTCTCAAAAAAAAAAAAAAAAGACTCAGCCTCCCTGAAATCGTCCTCTTGTTGCCTACTTGTCTTTGCTTTTGTGCCCCGACAGAGAACTTAAGACAATTATAATGATATTTTATTGGAGTGTGTGTCTGAGATTGAAAGATAGTCAGATTTACTTAGGAAATTTGTAAAATTTAATTTTTTTACCCAGATGACGTGTTTGTGCAAAGCTCATCAATCCACTTGCTTCGTAGGACCATTTGATCATTTTTCATTTTAATTAAATTTTTTTTTTTACTTCTATGTCACTTTTGTTTCTAAGATTAAAGCACAGCCAACAATGTCAAGTAGATAAGAAGAAAAACAAAATAAGCAAGAACACAGTGCAAGTTTAATTGGTTCGGCCCTCTCATTTTGAGAGTCCTACATGGCAGGAGCTTTTCACTCCTATAGCCAGTCGAATCCACTCCTGAAAGTATCAATGTTACAAGCTCACGCTCACTCCAATGCAGATTATATAAAGCGCTCTTTACATGCTCGTCAAACCCCTTGGCAAACCCAAGAACCTCACACAATCACTCAAGTGTTTCACTCTCCTGTAAAATTTTCTTGTACAATAAGTAAGCTTATAGCAAAGCAAATCATCCTTATAAGTTTAGCAAATACATCACTTATATACTAGACCATCTCGACAACCAGCTGATGGGAGTTCATCCAGTAGCAACGGTAATCAAACAAGAATTGACTGCCAACAGAAGAGCTGCAATCTCTGCCATTTTAATCAAATCTGACTTTTAATTAACTCCCCTGCTAACTATCAACTAACGTAATTGCCAGTAAAAATTAGAGTCACCATTTTCTACAGTAACCTTCTTATAAGCTCATGCAAGGACGTTTATATATATCAGGTATAAATTTATATTCTTTTTTTAAAAAAAAAAATTATCTCAAGTGCTATAAAATTTTCTAATATTTTAGAAGTAGCATTAAAAACAAAGTAAGTATTATTGTGGCTGTGGTGATTTATTTATGTGGTCCTACCGAAATACCAAAAAATTTATATTTATTTTCTAACCAAATATAAGGGTCTCTTTGAGTACATATGAGATATCGATACACTTGATAAAAAAAAAAAAAAAAAGTAATTCTATTCTAAAATTACTGATTGTAATTATTATATCCTTATTATATTTGATTATAATTAAATGAGTTAGATTATGTTTATAATAATTGATATGCAGAATCACATTTACTTATTATAATTAAACATGTTTAGTTGTAATTAGATACAATAAATTATAATCAGTAATTTTATAATGCAATTACTTTTTTTTTTGTTAAGTGTATCAATATCTCAAGTGTGTTTATTGATATATATATATATATATAACGAGGGGTTTTAAAAACGACACTAAACTGTTGATTTTTTTTTTTAATATATAACCACAACACTGTCTGGCAACATCAGGGAAAAGTACAACATATTTCATATTGGTTTGTGTTGTCTGTCAATTAGTTGGTGTAGATTGTATTTCAGATTGGCCAGTGTAATTTGAAATACTATATCTATAAATGATTTGTTTTGCACTAAATCCTCAATTATTGCAATATACATTCAAAACTCAGTAAATGAAACAAAATTATATCAAACTAAGAGTATTACACATTTCGAGCACACAAGTGATTTTTTTTCCTTAATTTTTTAGGACAACTATCAAATAAGTTTTGGACTTTTTGGATAATTTCAAATAGTTTATGACTTTTGTAAAAGGGACCACCCCTAACTTATTAGGTTATACCATTTTAGTCGTTGAAATTTAAAAAAATAATAATACTAAATAAATAACAAGAAAAATCTGGTGCTATTAAACTCCACAGTTTGGGGTGGGTAAAAAAATCGAAACCAAACCAATTCAACCTGAATTGAACCAAAAATATTAGTTTTCAATTTGATTTCTGGTTGGTTCGATTTAATGTCAAAAACCTATTTTTTTGGGCTTGGTTATGGGTTGGAAAAATGATCTGACCCAAAAATCAACTTTCATTAAAAAAAAAAAAAAAAAAAAAAAAAAAAACTGCAAATATATGTTTTTCAAGCCTCAAGTCTCTACCCTAGCAACCGCCGACCCTCCACTCAACTCTCAAACACTTCAGTCAACCGTTAACCCAAGCTGCCAATTGGTTCGTTACTGTGCAGATTGGTTGCCGTTCATCTAGTTCCCCAAAGATCTATGAGTCCTAGAAGAAGAGAATGACAATGAAGCACCAGATTGTCACAATATTCTCTATCTCTCTTACTCTCCCTTTTTTTTTTGTGAAATTTGACAATTGGGATTCCGGGTTTTGAGTGATCATATTCTATTAAAATTTGCAAAAACAATTGGTAAAGTTTTGAGTGGGTTTCTGGGTTTTGTTTGAATTGTTGTTGGGAGTTTAGAGCCTCTGGTTTTTATTTGGGTGGCCTTTGTTGTCTTTGCAACTTGGATCTAGTTGGATTTGTTGATGAACTATTGAGATTAGAGTGAAAGCAATGAAAACCTATAGGACCGGACGGTTCGATTTATACAGACAATTTAGTTTGGTACGATTTTCTATATCGAAAACCAATTTTTTTGGGTTTCGGTTCGGTTTTGTCAATACCGAACCAAATCGAACAATGTCCACCCTTATGCACAGTTGATTTCATTATAAAACCGAACCGAATCAAACAATGCCCACCCTTATGCAGAATTGATTTCACTATAATTTAATATGAAAAGACATAAATATCCTTTTAACGGTGGAGTAGATTGTGGGTTTGTGACCTCCTCAAGAGGCTATCTCTTAGATGACCTAGATTGTGGAGTCTCAGCTGCAGCCTCCTCTCCTCCATGATTAAACCAAATTGTCGTGGAAGTTTCTCCACGATCTCGGTCTATGGATCTACGAAGAACTACTTCTCTGGCAACATATCTTAGATCTTCTCCTTTGATTCATGCCGCATATAATTTTTTATTGACTTGGTTGAGTTCCATTAGAGAGGGTGGCTTGGTGCCTTACTCAGCTGAGTTGGGAGAGACATAATTACAAATCGGGTTGTTGACTCCGTGATTCAGCTGAGTTGGATGAAAGGGATGAAAATTTGGGTGTTTAGTGTAGAGGAGCAAGAAATTGGTTTTGGTGTGATTTACATTCCTCATGTTGTGGACTTATAATCCTTGTTTAGTAGCTCGTTGAAGATATATCTTCGGCTCTTGGCCTCCACTGATTTTTTTTTTAGATTGATCGGTTGCCTTTGTGTTTTGCAGAAACAAAATCAATTTATCATAAGATGACTATAGGTTTTGTTTAGAGATCTTTGAAAATTCTGGGCTCCCCCTCCATTGCATTTTTTTTTTAAGGAATTGCACAACACCCCCCCGAGGTTTGCCAAAAAATAGATGAAAATATACTTATTCTTTTATTACACGAAAACCCCATACCGTTAGTTGACTTCCGTCAACTTTAACGGTTGATAAGAAATTTTGATTAAAAGTCTAAAATGCCCTCAATTTTACATGTTCATCCCCACGATTACCTAAAAATAGACGAACCAGAAAGAAGAAGAAGAAAAGAAGAAAAGAAGAAGAAGAAGAAGAGCTGCTTCGGTCGCCGTCCCCGTCGCCGACCAGCTCATCCAGCCGCAACCTCACCAAGATCGAGCTGAAACGAAGACGCTAAGCCGTGCAGAAACGAGCGAGAGCCAGTCCTCCACGCAAGCGAGCTGACGACGATGGTGACGAAGCTGTCAACGTTGACCGAGAAGCCATCACGACCAGCTGCAGGCCACCTAAACCCGACCTCAAGTCCAGCTCGTCCAGCCGCACCTCGCACGCGTAAAACCGAGCAAGAACAAAGATGAACCAGACGCGATCGAGAAGGAGAGGGCTGGCGCCGCCTTCATGAACGGTGTCCAAGTGCGTCGCAGATCGGACTTTGTCCAGGTGTGTCAGGTGTCCAGGTGCGTTCGATCTGTCTCTCTCCTCCTGCTTCTCCTTCTCTCCCCTCTTTCCCCGCCTCTCTAACTCTGTCATGGTTGATCTGATGTGTTCAAAGATTAACTGAGAACATTGATCTGGGTTGTGATGACGATGAAGATGATCTGATGGTGATGATGAATATGATTTGAGTTTATTTTTGAAATTGAGAACATTGATCTAGGTTGTGATGACGATGAAGATGATCTGATGGTGTTTGATGATGTTCGAAGATGACGATGATGATGATCTGATGGTGATGATGATGATCTGATGTTGATGATGATGATCTGATGGTGATGATGATGTTTGATGATGATGATGATCTGATATTTGATGATCGGATGGTGATGATGATGTTTGATGATGTTCAAAGCAAATCGAGAAAGAGAGGTGAGAGAGGAAGCAGATCGCAGAACTGCAATAGAACCCAGACGAAAAGACGAAAATGCCCTTCACTCAGTTAACGTTGACAAAAGTCAACTGACGACATGGAGGTTTCGTGTAATAAAAGAGTAACTATGTTTCCGTCTGTTTTTAGGCAAACCTCAGGGAGGTTTTGTGCAATTCCTTCTTTTTTTTTTTTCTCAATTGTTATTGTTTTTTTACAATAATTTTTAACATAAAATTATTTAAGATTTTTATTCTATTTTTATTTTTATTTTTATTTTCTATGTTAAGAAGACTAACCTAACCTTTGACTGTTAAGGATGACTAATCAAAATTTAACTAAGGGACAAATTTGGTACAATTTAAGAAGTCATGGACCAATTTGATCACTTTTACAAAAGTTACAAACTACTTGAAATTGAAAAAAAAAAAAAAAAAAAAAAAAATTGGTCTACAACTTATTCGTTAATCGCCTTTTTTCTTCAATCTCTTCTGCATAGAGCAATGCCACACTATGAACTTACTTTTCAATAACCTTTTTTTTTTTTTTTTTCGCCTAAATCTTATTACGTTAGTGTTTAAGCCAAATCTGTTAGGCAACTATGGTAAAATTTTTATTTGAAGAGTGAGAAAAGAGAGATAAAAGGAAAAATTCAATAAAGAAAAGGTAAAGTTGAAGGTTGAAAATGTTGGGAGGATTTTTGTTATTTTTTGGAGATAATGTGAAAAGAATATTTTAATATGAGTATGCTAGGCTTTCCAAAAATTTTAGCTAAATTCATATCCAAATGATATGACATGTTAGTTGGTAAGATCTTATTAATTCTCACATTATCTCATGATTTACAAAATTTTGACAACTCATATACTATATCATTTAAGAAAATTTTTTGATAAACCTAACATTACTCTATTCAGAAAAGAATAATGATACACTTCCGAAAAATTTGCCCAAATGATGTAGTAAGCTTATGTGTAGTTATCACATTAATTTTGGGATGATATTTTAATGATGTAATAATTACACTTAAATTTGTTACATCATTTGAACAAATTTTTGAATAGTATAACATTACTCTTCAAAAAATAAAGATGCAATGACTTCTTAATTGATGAGAAGAATATTAATTGGTGGGTCTTTAATATTAACGGCAAAGATGAGATATTGTGTAATAATGAAGAGAGATGAGAGATAACACATTTATATATAGTATAAAATTAAGTTATATACAAAAGTGTGAGAAAATCTAAGCCATTAAAATCATCATTATCTAATGGTCAACTAATTGCATAACAATTTGTGTCCACCCAATCTTGTCGTATATGTGTGTGTGTGTATATATATATATATATAGTATTTTTACTATCAGTACCTCCTAACTTTAAAAAGTTATAACGAAATAATCAAAATCATTCATTACATTCTCTCTCCTAAAACAAATTCTCTCTCTTATTTAATTCAAATATAATGGATAAATTTGATTATTTTGTTCCGGACTTTTTAAAGTTAAAAGGTATTAATGGTAGAATTACTATATATATATAATAATTTTACCATCGATGTCTCTTAACTTTAAAAAGTTAAAACGAAACAATCAAATTTTTCCATTGTATTTGAATTAAATAATAGAAAGAATTTATTTTAGGAGAGAGAATATAATGGATAATTTTGATTGGTTCGTCCTAACTTTTTAAAGTTAGGAGACACTAATGGTAGAATCATTATATATATAGTGATTCTACCATCAGTGTCTCGTAACTTTAAAAAGTTAAACGAACCAATTAAATGAATCAATTGCTTTATCTTTCTTAAAACAAATTTTCTCTCTTATTTAATTCAAATGCAATTGATGAATTTGATTGGTTCATCTTAATTTTTTACAATTACAAGATATTGATGGTAAAACTACTATATATATATATGTATATATATATACACACACCAAATCTAAACTTCTAGAGCAGTATTTATTTTTAAATCAATCAGAATTAGTTAATACAATAAGATCTTCATGTCTTAGGAATGATATGTCAAATGAACTATAATAAAACTGTGAAATCCCAGTGAAGAAAGTGTGCGTCTCGATTAATGATTGATATCATCATCCAAGGGAAGGAGATAAACACCATCCCTATCCACGTTTTTGCCCAACTTCTAATTAATGTTTATCTAGTAGATAGAACTCTACATTAATTTAACAATATTTCCCAAACTTCTAATTAATGTTTATCTAGTAGATAGAACGCTACATTAATTTAACAATAGGCAAAAGCCTATTACTGCAAACTTGTTTAAATTTACGGATTTGTCGGAAAACTATTAGAGGACTTTAATTCATTTTATTTTCTAATTATTTTAATTTTTAAAAATTTAATTTTTGTGAACCTTAATTTGAATTATAATAATTTGAATTACAATCTAATAACCAATAACTATCTTATAGTGTGTTTATTTAATGGATTAGAGAATGAGAATAGAGAATGAGATTGATTGATAATGTTTACTAACTTAAAATTCATTCTGTAATGGGAATAAAAGTGTAGGTCTCATATCAATTTGTGGTTGTGAAATGAGAATCCCATTCCCCCCATCCCATTTGGGAATCTCATTTTCATTCTCAAATTCAATATAAAAAGTCTTTTATATCCATCTTTGAAAAAAAAAACATATTTACAAAAAAATAAATTGAAGAATGTTATATATTGATAATAGTTGTTACTATCACTGCCATAGTTGCCAGACTACTACATTTACAAAACCAAAATAAATTCAGGTAACATTTTATAGTAGAAAAAAAAAATCATGACTTGATATATAATATAGATATATAATATGTTCTTTCAAAATATATATATATACACACAATATGCTTACAATAATATTGTTAAGAAAATTCATTTTTGTTTAGTCTATTATAACGAGTTATATGAAAAAATATGATACTACATCTTAAATACTATTTTGCATATTGTAATTAATCTATAATTTTAATCAATGGTATTTTTATAACTTATAATTAATTCATTCCCATTTTAAAACAAAGTAAACTACTCAATGGGAAAACTACTGATTCTGATTCCTATTTTTACAATTGAAGTAAACAATTTATTCTAATTTCGATATATCATTCCAATTCTAAGTCATTCCGATTCTCAATCCTATTCCTTCAAGTGAAGTAAACACACCATTAATTTGTAACTATACTAAACATGTATAGTAGCATGGCCTCTCTCTCTCTCCCTCACACACACACATATATACACACACCAAATCTAAACTTCTAGAGCAGTATATATTTTTAAATCAATTCGAATTAAGTAATACAATAAGATCTCCCAATAAATGTTACAGCAACTACTACACTTGCCCTCTAGCTGTGTGATAAATTCCTAGAAATCTATTTATAAGGTTGATGCAGTACCCTTGTAAATTGAATCAAGTCCCTACAAGTTAATAACTAGCTGAAAAAAGGTAAGAACTAAATGAATTTTATTTGGACATATAGATCAATTAATTATAAGAACCTGCTGCCGTGGCATTTTTGAATAACTGCATTAGTGTGGGTAGGTGAGGTAGGTGTGAAATTCACTCTGTGTAGGTTGTTATGGAAGTATGTAACCCAACAAAGGAAGCGAAAGAACAATTAAGTGGAAATAGTGATGAAGCTTGAAGAGTGCTCTTTCTGATAGGATCTTTAAAGTCAATTTGGTGTGGAGAGTAAATAGCTAGGTCTTTCCCATTAATGTTTAAGGCTACAAATAAATGAAGAGAATAAGAGTACTACACTTTAATTGTCGCCATTATTCACACATAACCGAATCATATAACAATGAATACATACTCAAGCCATATATCTTGGCATTCTTAAACCCAATTAAAATCAAAATAATAAATCAAGAGCACTTGGCTTGGAGTTGAATTTCTACCCTTAGTTAAGGAGATCAAATTATTTTAAGAAGAAAATTTTGAGTAGAGAACTTTAATCAAATACAAAGTAACCAAATAATCAAAGAATTAGTTTAAATCCTCTGCTATTAATGTTACTTATATGATATGATAATCACGAACAATTTATTTCTTGATTTGTTTATTAAACTTCAACTGCTAAATAATCTCATTTTTTATCATAAACTCAAATTGAACCTACGAGAACTTGAGCCTAAGACCTCATGTATGATGATAAAAGGAATTATATGTGGAAGTGGCAAAATCATATTTAATTATTTTGGTGAATACAGTGTACTTGACCAAGTAAAGCTCTACAGCTATATATTAATATGCTCATACTGATCATGAGTGATGATAGAGACGTTCAACGTGAGAGTTTTTCCAGAGCAAAGCTATGAGAAAAAGTACTTTAGGCATCAAACGACTCCATGCATCCAAAAATGTACACTTTTTCTTCATTTCTCTTCTTTGTTTCTGGTTTATATTATGCCCGCAGTCTCATTTACACAATCTTTCATAGATTTTAAACATTTACATATCTCATTATGAGAAGAAAATGGTTTGATTTGCAGGAGAACTATGGAGTTGTTCCGCAATGGCTGATTGTCATGTACAACACCATGTTCTTTCGAACTTGCGTCGTTCATCCGAATACAAAGAAGAACGAGTTGGACCGATTTTGTATTGATTGTCTTTGTTCTCTGTGCTCTCACTGCCTTCATGCTCATATTCGACACAGGCACGTTAAGGTTGTTTTCTCTTCTTTCTTTAATTATCTTCAATAATTTCAAATTCTTTTAAAAGTTTGTTACAGTCTTTTGTAATTATACCTGTATGTATGGTTTTTTGATGCCACAGATTCGAAGATATGTCTACAGTGATGTTATCAATCGCCATGATTTGTGCAAGCTCTTCAATTGTTCTGGTATACAGGTTTGTTAAATTTCTTCAGGAAACCTTTACAAGCTTTCAAATATTCTACACAAGTACTGAGACTCATTTCATATTAGTTCTTGATCATAAAAATTTGCAAGTAAATCATGAAACTTGCCCAAGCTTTATTACATATCAACCTCAAATCTTAAATATTATAATTAAACCAACTCTTATAAGTTTGATGATAACTGACATAATATTAGAATTTGAAAATTTCTAATTACACATGTTATAACTATAAGAAGTGTTTAACATGTGTCCAACATTTGTTAAATACTATATATAGTTGGGCTAATTCAATTCTTTCATGGTTTAGACTAATCTTAGTTGGGCTAATTTTAGTTTTAGTTCAAACTAACATTTGAACTTCATGAGAAAATTTTCCATGTATTTTGATAAAATATTGCACAGTTATTCCATTCAACCAAATTCCGTGAGTCGATAGTCATTATTTAGCGACCATCTAGATAGTCATCATATCTGATACTCATTGCCATTGAATTAAATGTGATAGAAACTTAAATGGTAACTGGATTGTCAGATTCCAATTACAGACAGCATTGCCCCACGCTTCTTTTATAGTATTTATACTTCACCAAATTTATAGAAGCAAGTCAAGGAGAATTTATTATTCACCAACCTATATACATAACGTGCCGTAATAATCCATGTAGTATCTTTCTAAGCTTGTATTTTTGTTACAACAAATTAGATTTAGAATCAAAATCGGCGAAAATGGTAAAGCTATGTAGGAGTGACATGCTAGTACGAACTCGCGTATTGTGTGCATTGTGTCTATGCAAGCTGTGTCGTTCGAGTGTCCTATAGAAACTATTGCAACTTTCATTTTTTTGTTTTTAATTTTTCATTGTTATGCTAGATTATACTGAAGCGTCTAATCGTTGTACTCCAGTCTTCTGTATTTTTAATGCAGCCCTGAAACTTCAATATTTGTAGCCATTAATGAAACTGCTTGTTAGGCCTTCTTTATTATAACAGTATAGTTAGATGTACCCAAAATCCCTACTTAGAAATTTTTCAGAATATTGTAAATGTGGATCTTGATGGTTTTGATGTTATTTTGAAGTTATAAATTTTCTTCTCTAGTATTTGTCCAAAATTTATGACAAAATTAAGTGAAATTATGTACATGTTTAAGAGGTTAGAAATTTTTGGGTTATAACCAATTGGAGCATCTCCAATGCTAGGTGTCTCACTCTTTCTCCTTTTGTATTTTATAATTAAAATGAGAGAGCAACACAAATCTCCATACTTCTAATTAGTTGAAAAAAGTGAGAAATCCTAATCGTTATTTATAGAAGAGTTTCTCAATTGAGAAACTCATCTCCATATTCTCTATTTTTTGTTTTTCCCACATGAGCTACGTATTTAGGTTAGATAATTTTATTTCAGAATTTTTGTCTCATTATTTATCCATCGTTTGTGGTAAAAAAATTAACTCAAATAAATAATTGTATAAATGGTTGTATATGGTGATGATGGTGATTAGGGATGGCAACTGGTCGGGTTCACACAAGTTTGGCAAAACCAGCATACTCAAAATTTTCTTACACCCACATTTGCATTGGCACCTGTAAAATTTTTCGGGTGTGGTTGCAGACCCCGCGAGTTTAGGTGAAACCCACATCCACCCACGAACCCAAACAATTTATAATAAGTTTTTTAAAGCCAATTTTTGTGTACAGTTATGTTATCAAATATCACCTTCGCAAACAATTTCAACAAATAACAAAGCAATAATAATCAACAATCAATATCCCCCACAAACAATTTCTACCAGCATTATCAACCACAGACAAAGAAACATTATTTTAAAAAAAAAAAAAAATAGTTTAGAAACATTATTTAAAAAAAAAAAAAAAAGTTAAGTGAATAAAAAAAAAAAATTGAACATCAAGAATATTAAGTTTCAAGCTACAAACTGAAAATAAACCTTGACGACGACAACTATGGCAAAATGAAATCAGGAAACCTAGGTTTTCCTATTTTACATATATACAAGCTCAAAATGAAGTCGTTTTGAGCATAGATTTAAAAAAAAAAAAAATTATCTATAAATATATATATATATATAAAATTTTCTAGGTTCGCAGATGCAGGTGCGGATTTTTTTTTCGCACTTGAACCCGAACCCTCTTCGGAGGCAGAATTTCATTTCCACACCCACCTACGAAGCCATTTAATACAATCTACACCTGTCTAATGTAGGTGAAATGAACGATCGAGTTCATAGGTGGAATTATCATCCCTAGTGCTGATGGTGTTTCACATAAGTGAAAACAAGAAAGTTGTGTTTAGTGATAGGTCAAACTCACGATAAGGAGCTTGTACAAATCTCCCTTGAACTTTTGCCCACCCTCAATATTTTTAAGGCTTTATTAATAAATAGCATTGTGATGACTAAAATAATGCTAAATAATTTTAATATTATTTTTTATTTTTTATTAAAATACTAAAAATTTTAATTGTTTTAGAAAATTGAAAATTCCACCTGATCCACCGTCAATGGAGAAAGTGCATGGTTGTCAAGAAACTATAAAACCAAAAGATAAACAAAAAACAAGAAAGAGTAGTTCTCAAACCGGAATGTTTCTTGAGCTCGAAAATAATGAAAGCTCTCAATTCATCTCATTTCTTCATGTTAATATTTATATACACAAGTTATAACTAACAGATGATGTGGCTCAATCAACTAGTGACGGCAAAGCAAGTCAATTAAGTAACGTTGACTTCAATCTAACATACTAACATTTCTGACTCTGTTAACACACTATACATATTTACACAAACTGACTTTAATAGGTATATTCAATAGCCCCCCTCAAATTCATCTGGGTGAAGCCAAGATAAATTTGCTTCTCAAGAACTGAAATCTATTGACAGCAAGTGCTTTAGTAAGAAGATTAGCAGGTTGATCCTCTGTTGGAATGTACCTGACATCAAGCACTTTAGCTTCAATGTTATCCCGAATAAAATATAAATCCAGTTCAATGTGTTTGCTACGACAGTGATGAACTGGGTTTCTTGCCAAGGAGCCTGCACTGGTGTTATCATACCACAGTATGGAAGGCTGAGACAATGCAACACCTAATTTTGTCAATAATGCTCTTAACCAAATTATCTCAGCAGAAGCTTGAGCCAAGGACCTAAACTCTGCTTCATAACTTGATCTTGCCACCATTGATTACTTCCTAGAACTCCAAGAAACCAGATTTCCTACAAAGAATATACACCAGCCACTTGTTGATTCTCGATCATCTAAGTTACTGGCCCAATTTGCATTGAAAAAGCCTTCAAGTTGTAGAGTCTTATTCAAAGTTATAGTGGAACAAGGCTTAAAGAAAAGACCATGTCTCAAGGTTCCTTTAAGGTACCTCAAGACTCTCTTACATAATTGCCAATGAACAATGGTTGGATTGGCCAAATATTGGCTAAGTCAATTAACAACAAAAGAAAGATCTGGTCTAGTATTGGTAAGATATTGAAGTGCACCAACTATACTTCTATACAAGCTTGAATTTGAGAAAGGCTCTCCATCTCCTTTTATAAGTTTAGCACCTGTACGAATAGGAGAGGAACTTGGTGAGCAATCTGTCATGTTGGTTTTCTTGAGTAAATCTAAGGCATATTTGTGTTGAGTGAGACAAATACCCTCAGCTGTCTTGTGTACCTCAAAACCCAAAAAATAACTAAGAGATCCCAAATCTTTTAAGGAAAAATGATGATTGAGATCTTGCACAAATTGAGCAACAAGAGAGGGGTTATTTCCAGTCAACAACATATCATCCACATACACTAGTAAGATGATTAAATCAGTCCCTTTGCTATAAGAGAAGAGTGATGTATCAGCTCTGGAATTGGAAAATCCCTAAGAAAGTAAAGCCCCTTTAAGCTTCTTATACTAAGCTTTAGGAGCTTACTTCAAACCATAGAGAGATTTTATCAACTTACACACATGGTTGGGATAAACATTGCTGATGTAGCCTTTTGGTTGAATTATATACACTGTCTCTTGAAGATCCCCATTTAAGAAGACATTGTTAATATCTAATCGTCTGATTTCTCAACCTTTCACTACAGCCAAAGACAAAATGACTCTAATGGGACTGAATTTGACAACAGGACTGAAAGTTTATAAGTAATCAATCCCAGCTGTTTGATGGTAGCCCTTAGCAACTAATCTTGCTTTATGCCTTAAAACACTTCCATCTGGCTTTAGTTTAGCTCTAAAGACCCATTTATTGCCTACGATATTCATGTCATCTGTTCTTAGCACCAACTTCCATGTATGCCTTAAATTCTACATCCATTGCAGACTTCCACTTAGGTGAATGCAAAGCCTCAACAACTGAGATAGGTTCAACTGTATCCTGGTCAGAACAGGCTAAGAAAAGCTTAGGTTTATGAATTTCAGATTTTGATCTAGTTACCATGTGGTGTGTGGACGTATTTGAAGAGGAAACATGTGAATGTATTGATGAGGTGATTGGTTTGATTAAATCTTGAGAAGGCAGCAAAAAATTTTCAGATAAAGGATAGAATTTGGATGAATTAGGGGACTATGGTGGATTATGAAAATCATTTAATTTTTGTGATGTCATACAAAAATCATTTGAACAACAAGTTTTATTGTCATGAGATGATGACTGAGATTTACAACTAGATTTAGTAGCTGAAAACAGTGCATGATATGGAAAATCTTTCTCATTAAAAATAACATCTCTAGAAATATAAAGTCTTCCACTTGGATGGAAACATTTATATCCCTTATGTTCTAAACTATATCCTAGGAAAACACACTTAGTTGAATGTAATGCAAACTTGTGTGAGTTATAAGGTCTCAATAAAGGAAAACAAGCACAACCAAAAGTCTTCAAGAAATCATAGTTTGGAAAGGTATGAAATAATCTTTGAAAGGGTGATGTATAGTCTAAGAGAGGAGTTAGCAGCCTATTGATCAAATAAACAGCTGTATGGAAAGCTTCCCACTAAAAAGACAATGGTAGGTTTGCTTGAGCAAGAAGGGTAAGACCAACTTCAACAATATGTCTATGCTTTCTTTCAAGTGTGCCATTTTGTAGATGTGTGTATGGCCAAGGATGTCTAAAAACAATACCATGGTCTTTGAGATAAGAAGCAAGTGACCTATATTCTCCTCTCCAATCACTTTGAACACATTTTATCTTTCTTTCTAAAGTTAACTCTACATATTTTTGAAATTGAATGAAAATTTCCTTGACTTGAGACTTGGAGGAAATAGGAAAGATCCAAGTATATCTGGTATAGGCATCTATAAAATGAACATAGTACTTATATCCTTGACTTGAAATATAAGGTGAGGATCCCCAAACATCGGTATAAATGAGATCAAGAGGTGCTTTGTATTCTGTTTTAGATGATTGATATGGTAGTTGATGTTGCTTGTCACATTGACAAGCATTACAAAAATCCAAGGAGTAAGATGACGTGCAAGGTTTATTCAAGGATCTCAATATTTGTTTAAGTATAGGAAAAGAGAGATGACCTAACTTGGTGTGTCACTCAAGTAAATCAGATTGAGCCTTCGAAAATTTCCTCACGTCAGTTCCATTATGTTCAACATAAAATGCAGAAACATAAGGCATTTGATCAAACAAAGTTTTATTTATTTCACAAGGTTTTGAACCAACACATGAATGAGTAATGCAGTTTTTACAACAAACTGAGTTATAGCAAGACATATCACAACAAAAAGAGTTTAAAGCATCAGTTTTTGAAGAGAAACCAGAAAAATCAGTGCCAACACATAAAGCACCATCATTAATAGTCTTTTGTAGCAAAGCAGTTTTGAAGGACTTGGACTTGAGGCTTTCAAGAGTGATGTCAAGCTGGTAGAGGCCATTTTTCAAATCCCCTTCCAACAGAATTCTCCTTGGGCTCTTGTCCTTAACAACACAAAAATTAGAATGAAACACCACATCATTATCTTTGGTAAACTGTGAGATGCTAAGTAAGTTTTTGGTTATAGATGGTACATGTAATATGTTGTTTAAGAACAAATGAGTTTTTGGTGTTGTGTGTGTGCCAATTACAGTTGAACCTATATGAGAGATGTTGAGTTTAGCACTATTACCTACTATGAGCTTCTCACTCCCTTTGAAGTTTGCATTTGTGTTTGCTAGATTCCTCATATCTGCTGTGATATGATTGGATGCCCCATTATCCACATACCAAGAAGGATCTGTGATAGTGCTTAAGGAAGCATAGTAAACACTTGGGTTTGACTGAGTTTGATATGGAAGACTCTGAAAATTTCCTCATAAACCAAGGTGAGAGCTCACTTGAAACTGTGGAGAGGTCATGAACTGACTTTGAGGCTATGAAGGGGTTATGAACTGACTTGAATAAGCTTGTGCAGTTACATTGTTCATACTAGGAGGTTGCTGTGAAAACTTTTGCTGACTCTGAGGCTGTAAACTCTACAAAGATAAGCCTTGAAATGCTTGATCAAAACGTTTGTAGCAGGCTGAGACTACATGTCCTGGTTTCCCACACAATTGACAAACAATTCTAGATTGATTCTTGCCAAAACGACCCCTGCCTCTGCCTCTAAATCTTACTCCTCTATAATTGGAACCTCTAAGACTACTACCACCATAGGCAACATTTGCCATTGCTCCACTCATATCAAAATTCAATGTTGTATTATGTTATGCTAATCTTGTTTCATAGTTCATAAGCATGAATTGCACTTCTTCAAGGGAAATGGACTCAGATTTTGATGTTATAGCTACAACTACAGGGTCATATTCTGGTCATAGACCTCCTAAGATATGCAAAATGAGATCATCCTCACTCACATTCAAACCAGCCACCACAAGACTCTCACTCATGTTCTTCAACTTCATTATGTAATCATTAATAGTCATTGCCCCTTTTTTAAGTGCATGCATCTCGGTTTTAATTTGCAAAACCCTAGCCTTTGATTTTTGAGCATAAAGTCTTTCCAGAGTTGACCATATTTCATGTGATGCTGTGCAGTGTGTAATTTGCCCAAAGATCGATTCGCTTAAGGTCGAAAACAGCCAATAGACAATATACTGAACAATCTTCTTCCATTCAACAAATTTCTCATTCTCAATTTCCTCACTCAATCCTAACTCACTAGAGAACACAATTATATACTTTGGTGGTGTAGGCTTTGCTCTTAACACATAATCTTCTAAATCAAATGCCCTAATTGTTGGTAAAACTTGCAATCTCCAAAAATTATAAATGTTCCTATCTAATTTGATTGGAAGCTTGAAATTTATGTTTGAGAAAAGAGGATTAACCTGAGATTTAGATTGCTAAATTTCTGATTGTGAAGCTCGATATGCTATGCCTGGATCAGTACCGGTTTCTTGCGGGAACTCAATGATCGCCATGGATTGGCTCTGATACTATGTCAAGAAACTATAAAACCAAAAGATAAAGAAAAAACAAGAAAGAGTAGTTCTCAAACCAGAATGTTTCTTGAGCTCGAAAATAATGAAAGCTCTCAATTCATCTCATTTCTTCATGTTAATATTTATATACACAAGTTATAACTAACAGATGATGTGGCTCAATCAACTGGTGACAACAAAGCAAGTCAATTAAGTAACGTTGACTTCAATCTAACATACTAACATTTCTGACTCTGTTAACACACTGAACATATTTACACAAACTGACTTTAATAGCTATATTCAACAATGGTTGATCTTCCGATGGAGTCTTCCTCTATCGAATGAGGAGATCATTTCTTTCGAAAAAGAAAGAATAAAAGGTCACAACTGATCCCCATTTATGAAGTTTAAGCGACCTCCTATGATGGAGGTTACATCTGATGAAGATCAATAACCTCTATCAAATCTACAACTCTTGTAGCTGGTGGTGAGATTCACGCAAAATTAGGATACACTACTTCCATCATATTTACGGATCCATAATTTTCTTCTTAATACTATCACACCCATTTTAGCATGAATTTTGTGTGAGTTTCATACCCAAATTCGATGAAGGTCATGTGAATCTTGTGTAATTTTCTTTCCAGCAAGGCATGAATTTTGGTTGATATTCATGCACAAATATGCATCTTGTACAAATTTGTTTCCAACGCTAGCGACAACCGTTTTAGCATAAAATTTGGGCAAGTTTCCTATGTAAATATAATTCGCATATGAATCTTGCACAAATTTCTAGCTTTTTAGGCACCAATAGCCTTGAGATCGTCGGTGCCCATGGTAGTTGTTTTTTTCTTTTTTTAATTATTATTATTTTTTTTTTTTAGATTTAATGTAAAATTGTATGAATGTAATTTTGAAGTTAGTTAAAGGTTATTTATATCCTAAAGTGGATAAAAACTTAAAAACTATTGAAAATTAATGGATAAATTTAATAAGTGTCTTTTCCAAAAGAAAAAAAAAAAAAAAAAAACCTATTTTATGAGTTTTTACCATTTTCTCTTCATTACATATCCCATAGAAATCACAAGACTGTAAAACTTTATTTGAAAATTTAGATCAATAGAAAAAATATGTCATTATCATGGTTTTGATATGTTGATTGTACAAAAACATTTGCTTTCCCATTTTGCAGACTTATCATACAAATAAAACCAAGGTGTTATTCTTGAAGCAAAGGAATCATCACCATCAACAACAACAACAAATAAATTCAAAGGATTATAGTTGCATAATCTGTGACAGGAATTTGCAAGATAATTCACTGTATTGCAGCATTGCATGCAAGGTTAGTATTTCTTCTCTTTTAGTATGCAAAACTACATCTTTATGTTAATTATTTCAAATAATCACTTTATATTTGTTCTAATTAATGATAGGTGGTAGCCATATTTGGAGATAGACACAAAGAAGAAATCAATAATAGTCATAATGAAGCTATACTCAGGATTAAAAATAATGACGAAGAAGAAGATGAAGCAGAAAGGTACCTAACACCACCATCTCCAAATAAGCGAAATCCAAAGCGATCTAGAAAAGGTGTTCCATTAAGGGCCCCAATTCTCTGATTTGCATGAAAAGTAATTGTACTGTCGCTACATATACGTAATTGTACAAGACGATGTATAGTCAATTTTACACTTTCGCTATCGATTTGCATTTAGCAGGAAACACATTGGCCACAGCCACCACCTGTACAGCTTGTTCTCACAACGGATTATAAATTCAAGTGTCGTCCACCAAGAATTGACAATTTACATATAAACCTTTTATAAGAGAGCAAATCACGCAATCGTCCCTCTAATTAGAGAGCCAGTTTTTCTCACTTGATGTAGGATCTCTCTCTCCCTATTACTATAAAGAGTAGAGTTTAAAATGTTGTATTCCAAATTGTTCTATAAGAACTAGTATTTAGAAAATCCGGTGGTTGTAAGTGTAACTTGTATTTATAATATAAGGAAAAAAAAAAAAAAAAAAAAAAAAACCAACGTAACACCATTTTGGATTAGAAATTGAACTACACGGTCAAGAATAGATATTGTACCATTTAATGGAAATATATTTTTCTATTTGAAATTATATATAGTAGGAATATCTAGTTTAGCATGCGTCTTAGAGTCTAATCCTAGGAATATTATAAAATATAAATTATATAGTATATATAGAAAATAATTTTGATCTTTATTAAGAAATTATCTTGATATATGCTGACAAATAAAAATGCAATGCTTGAATAGTGATCATTGTGTTACTTATCAAATATTATTGTCAAAGATATTTTATCATTGCATTATCAACTCTTTAGCTTTTGGAGAGGAGAAGCACATTCTAAGCAAAGAATAAAAATAAAAGTAGTGCTATTCACAATCCATTTTAATTTTTTTCATTAATGATAATTTTAATCTTAATTAAAATTACTGAAAAGAAAAAAATGTTCTTAGGAACACTACAAAATACTATCTTAGAATCTAACAATACCTTTCTTCCTCTTTTGTTTCATAAACCCTAAAACATTTTTTTATGTTATTTTATAATCTAATGCTTTATTTGATAACAAAGTGATGAAAAATGATGCACAATTATAAAGTAACGAAAAAAATTTTGTACTAAGAGACAATGAAAAAAAAAAAAAAAGAGTTAATGATGACAAATAGTATCAAAGAACTGGTGTCATGTTTAACTAATTCCAAATGACTGAAATGAGTTTTGTTAGCACATACTTGAATGAAAAGACACTAATAGCCTTCTTTAAAAAAAAATAATAATTCCTTGTTCTCTCTCTACCATTTTCTTCTCTTTCGCTTTTATCTCTCTCTCACTCCTCCATCTCTCTCTTTCTCTTGTTGTCTCCTTCCGGCGTCCTCTTCTATAGTCGTCAACCAACCCAGCAACCGTTGTCAACAAACCCAACAACAGCAGCACCTTTCATCATCTCCTTCAATTTTTTTTTAATCATTTCCGATTTATGGGTTCAACAAAATGGATAGTTGTTGATGGATATAGTTATTGTTGATGGATGTAGTGTTAGGGTTTGTGCCCTAAGAGCTTATAATTTATAAACATTTAAATAAATAATAAATAAATAAAATTTATTTTATTCAAATTAATATACATTTATTAAATGTTTGTTTCATACAAATATCATGTAACATCCATAATTACTTATGTAGTCTCAAATTAAGTATGTAAGTGTTATATATAAGATAATTTAATTTGATATTAGTAATTTAAAGAGTTTGTAGAAAGCCAACAAAGCTGAGTACTTCATTTATGATAAATCTACAACTTCGGTCCATTTCGTATTTGATATGATGATCTTATCAAGGATTGTTTATGTGGCGACATGAAAATAGAGGCACTTACATAATAGATATTATATAGGATTGAACCACGATAAAATGAATTTCTTATTAATATCCGTTAAATAAAAAAATTCTTCTTTATCGACTAAATGATCATATATGAATTAATCTTAATCCTGAGTATTTTATGGACTCCTATTTGTTGGATCATGTCTTTTGATTTATATGGGTGAGACTGTTATAGATTTACGGTCAATAAGCTTCGTACTTTGGAGATGTGATTTAATAAGTGCTGGAAACATTCTACATACTAGTGGAATTCATTCCTTCTTGCGAGAAGTAGATGAGTAGTTTCCTTAAGTGTTGATTCGAGTTTTGAACAATAAGAGCGCTCAACTTTCTGCTTACGAGTAAATGGAAAAATAAATTCATAAGTTGTTATGGATATATTGTTCATTAGAGAATTAATGATACTTAATAGAACAACATATAATTAGAGACGTATAACGGATTTTAATAATCTAACTCTAATTATGAACTACTCGTGGATGATCAAACCATATGAAATGATTAAATCGATAGATACTGAAAATTCAGATTGTGTAAAACATCTACAATTTTGAGAATGCAACCTTAAGTTTTTAGTGGAGTAACTCTAAGGTTAATAATAATGAATTATTAATTAAAGAGTTTAATTAATAATTTTGATATTATTGGAGCTCAAATTGTAGGTCCATTTGGTTCCCTTACTAGCTCACAACCACATAAAGAAACAAATTGAAGAATATAATTAAATTATCCAATTATCGGTGTACATATAAATTTATGGACACGTTCACAAATTATTTAAATAATTTGATTATTTAAATATTTATAATTATTTAATTAATGGTTAATTATAATTATTTGTAGAGGTCATGAGTTTAATTCTAAATGGTGTTATTAAATTAATTATGATTTAGAATCATTTAATTTAATGAAAAATCATTTAAATAATTAACGGAAATAATAATTTTAATTGGAATTAGATTTCATATTAAAATTATATTAAAAGAGTTTTAATTTAATAGGAATTAGATTTCATATTAAATTAAAAGAACATAATTCTAACCAAATAAGGAATTTGATTCCATATTGGATATGAATTAAGTCTTTCAATTTAAATAGAAATTTAAATTCCTTATTAAATTGAAAAACTCTAGTTTACCATTATAAAATGATGTTTTATGAATGGTAATAGAGGTAGAGAAAATTTTTGGCTACTGGAACCAAAAATTTCTATTGATTAAATCATCATATAACCATTTACTTCAAGAGAGTCTTCAAAATGATTGTGCCCACACACAGTTTTTTTTGTGAAGAGTCTTAGTAAGGAAAATCAGGTGGTGAAAAATCTGCGAATCAAAAGGGATCAATTCAATTTTAATACAATGTAAGATTCGATTTTGTTAATTTAATTATTGAATTGTTATTACTAACATCGATCGAGCATGTTTTTGTTTGAAAAATTATTTAAATCTACGTTTCCGCATTCATATTAAAATCAATTTTTCCCTACATGCAGTTGTTGCCGATGTTGTTGATAGATGTAGTTGTTGATATTGTTATGGGAGAATGGATGGAATGAATGGTTGATGATGTTAAAGACATTCGCAGCGATTCGATGTGAATCATGTCCTAACGGGACAAGAATTAAAGAGAACGAAAATGAAAGTAATGTATTCTAGAACAAGTTCTTATCTGGGTAACATTGAAAGATACAGAGAACATGAGTTCTATTAAAGCGCAGACCGCACCAGAAATAAGGTGTGGACTGCACCATATCCCTATTTTTGGTGATGTGAACTCAAAATTTACATGGGAAAATCATCCCCCCCCCCTGGCCAAAAGATAAAAAATAAAAGTCTTTGAATTATCAAAAGAACACGAAGAACAAGTGTTTCACCCATATCTGAATTATAACATCCCGCATAAGGAATTAAGAGTCAGAGCAACACGAACAAGTCCCAAATGATCTCTATCTAGTCTCAATTAATTGGACATGTTATTTTTCTATTCATAAAATCTTGACAAAGGTTCACATAGTTAATTAATGGTTGACGAGCATGGTCACAAAACAAACCATGAACAAACCAGCCATCATCTTTTCCCCAAATTCAATCAACAGATCTCTTCACTCTCACTCTCACTCTCCTACCGTCTGAGGTCCAAACGTCACCATTCAAATGATACTCATAGTCTTCTCTTTCAAATTTTTATTTTTTTTTTCAAATTTTGATTTCATGATTGATTGTTTTATGTGTGTTTTGTTTGATTTTTTCTAGTGTTTAATTCACAATATAATGTTTTGAAATTTGTCTTTTATTGAGGTGTTTTAGTCTTTACTTGAATGAAATTTCTTTAATTACAGTGTTTAATTAGCAATCATTGTTTTTCAGTTGACAATGTAGATGGTGTTTGATATTTGATGGTGTAGTTACACAGATTGGAAGTCTGGAGCTGAGCAATTTGTTAAAGACAACTGACAATAAAGTTTTCGTTCATTGTATGGAAAAATTTACTTATTTTGGTTATGCTTTTTAAATTGATTGTGCAATTGTTGTTGATTTTAGTTTTTTTTTTTTTCTTTTATTTTTGATTACTGAGATTGGTCTAGGAAACTATCGCGACTAACCAAGACAGGATATTAATAGTGCAGCCCAGAGAGCTACTCCCATATAGGAGGGATCGGCCCACATGGAGATGAAGGGATAGCCCACATGAGGGTGGAAGAATATTATTGTTGTGCCATAAGACATGGGGCTGTGGCATTTACCAACGGCGCCAACAACTAGCTACAGTTGATTTTAGGTTTGTAGGTACTATTATTGTTAGTCTTGGGATACTTTCTGTAGTTTGCGGTATCATTCGTTGGGATACTTTAATGCTTCTTAGGGTTTTTTTTTAGAATATTTATATTTAGATCATCGGTTGCCACTTTGTTCTTCGGAATTATTCTACCACACAACCTGATATTACACTTTTTTCCTCTAATATTATATATATATATAATATTTGTTCAAACAATATAACTTTGTTGAATCAAGTCAAGTTGTTCAAACACCCCTTGACCCCCGTTTCTTGCTATTGCAAAAAAAAAAAAAAAAAAAAAAAAAAAAATCCATCTTTAAGCTCTGTTGGTGGTCATTTGGGACTAGGTGAAATCAATTAAATAATTTTGAGGCATTTATATCAATGAGTAATGCTAAATTTTTCAAATCATTTTGTTCAAATTCATACAAAATGATATGATATGTTAGTTGTTAATATCATATTAAATATCACATCTCATGATTTGTAAGATGTTGATAACTCAAATATCATATCATTTGAGTATGAATTTTTTAAAAATAAAAATTGAAAAATATAACATTACTCTTATATTAATATACTACTACGTACAAATTTTCAAAAGTTTATGCTTAGGATTGTTTGTTAAGCAGTTATTAAACCAGGACTATTGGATTTTCAAATATTTGATGGATTGAAACGTAAGATTAATTGAGGTATATATAGTAGTTACAACAATAGATATATGATATGACCATGAAAAGTTAAGTAAAAAGATTGGGTTAATTTTGTAGGGGAAGCAACAATAATGCAAACATTGGGTTATTAAAGTAGCTAATTTTATTAAATTGGCAATAATAAAGCATGAACTTTTGATTCTGTCTGTTGGTATATGTTGGTCTTCCTTCATTTAATGGGCAATGGTAGCTACTACATGAAATTGGGTTTGTGGTTATTACAATTTTTAGAGATGACGAAGGGCTAAAATGTATTGATATAAGGAGATTTTATTTTTGTATTACCTTAACATCCGTTTTCATAGTAAACTTCAAATATCAACTTGTTATATGTATGTTTTCAATATTTTTAAATAAATATAGAGTTTTATTGTTACATGTCCCTCACACGCCTTGACTGGTTTGATTTTATTTCCTATTTTCATTTTAACCAAACCGAATCTTTATTTAAATATTGCTTTGATTATATTTAACAAGCTAAACATAATTAACTGTAAGTTTGAACATTTTTACATAGGTGATTGCGCAATTCCTAACTCACCAAGGTGATGAATGTTAATTTCCAACAAGTACATTTTTCACACTCATGTGAGTAATGTTTTCCCTTTATTGTGATTTTTTATCACCCTATTATAAAAGTAGATATTCGGATTAGGAAAACAGTAATTGATCTTGGTATTGTTATCTATCGATTATAGTAACAGATATTCAAACCGCACAAGTAATGATTAATTTTGATAGATTCCGACAAATCTCTTATTCATTTATTGTTAATATATATATATAATCATAATTCTAAGTTTAGAATGGGGGGAATAAGAAGCGAGGAATTTGAAGAGAACCAGATGAAGATTTGGAATTTGGAAGGTAATGGAACGAGGAGACCTCCTTCTTTAATGGAAGAAGTAGAAGAGGTCGCAAGAAACCTATATTCATGGAGGTCGAGTGACCTTTGGTCCTCTAATAGAGGTCACGACCTCCATCAATGAGAGTCGCAAATATGTCAGTCTAGTTGAAATTCATGCAAATTCAATATTCAAGCGATCTTCATCAGATTTGCGCAAGAATCTCGCGCAATTTTCTTCCCAACAAAAGTATGATCAATTTTTAATGATTCACGTGAAAATGATCATTTGCGTGTGAATCTCACACAAATTTCTTTCCAACAATGTTGTTAATGACTATTTTTGCATAAAATTTGGGTGAGATTCGACTTTCGAGCGCAAATTTAATTTCTAGATTTCTAAATAAGCTTTGGTGTTGGCTACCTTGAGAGCATTGATGCTGATAGTTGTTTTACTTTTTTCTTTTATTTTTATTTTTTTAGTTTTTATAATTACAATATAAAATTAACATTGATGTAATTTTAAAAAATAAGTTGATTGGTATTTGTGTCATGGGGTGGGTAAATTTACAAACTATTAACAATGAATTATTTTCACATGTGTCTTTTTGCAAAGGCTAATTTTGAATTTCCACCTAAAGTTATAGGTTTTTTTTTTTTTTTTTGAAATAAAGTTTAGTTATAGTATTTTTGGTTGATTGATTGATTAATGAACTTTTTATGGACTGGTTTATTTAGTTTTATAAAATATTCCCACAAACTAACCTAAACCGTTGGGTGGCTTCAGAGCAACTCAATGAGTTTTATTTTACTTTAAATAACTAAATCAACAACCTTACATCGGTTTCATTGGGGGATTAATTGGTTTTTAGTGCCCACCTCCAAGTTATCCTGCCCTCCCTATTTTCAAATATGTAACTACTTAAAAAAAAAAAAATTATTACTTAAAATTATACTACATCACAAGGAGCATTGATAACAAAACGCTCATTTAATTTCGAATCATTGCATCGCAAGCGATTTTTTAAAAAAAAAAAAAACTCAAGAAAAATTCTATGGGAAATAACATAATCTTACTATAATTCATTTTCATTGACGTCGTGTTAGGAATTTAATTAAAGGATAATCTCATTTTCCCCTCTTATAGTTTGATGTAATCATTAATTACGTCTTTATAGTTTTCAAGAATCCTATTTTACTCTCTGTTGTTAACATCATTATTGAAATGACCGAAATAATTAAAGTATTCTTATAAATTTGCTCTTCTATATTAACGGTCAAATTTTGATTTTTAACTTCAACTTTGATGATAAAGGGTTTTTTGGATATTTTTATAAATTATAAATAATATTTAATTTATTTCATAAATGGATATATATCGATAAGAGAAATATTAATAATTTTTAAAAATATTTGGAGATTTTGACTGTTACGTCAAACTACGAGCAAAAATGATGCTTTGACTTCAATCAATTTGACAACAGCAAGGCAAAAGTCATGATCCTGCACGTGCACAGGAGCAACCGTAGACCATATACATACGGTTACGGCCCTTCCTCCTCCACGCGTTTCTTTTTTATTTTATTTGTTTTTAGAAATCTCTCCATCTGCATAGACTCCATCTGTCTCTTGCTGTGAAGTGAACACAACCCTAACTCTCTGTCACTTCCAATCAATTCAGTCCATCAAAATGGGCTCCGAAGGATCAACTGTTGTCGGTATGTCTCCACACAAACCCTAGATTTCACCAATTTTATCAATTATCGCTACCATTTCTGTATCTCTATAGATTTATAGATTCTCATGTAGAATGTGTGTGAAATCGGATATTATGATGATCTATTGATCTTGTTCGTTGATTGTGACTATGTGGAACTCAGATTCTCGTCGGATCACTAGTTTAATTGTGTGGTTTTTTAACATTTTGTTTTCTAGGTTTGTGGTGTTTGTTTGTTGAATATTTCAAACAATGTGTTTTTGGTCAAAAGAAGCAGATTGCAAATACGGGAAAGTCAACAAAATTAGATTTTTTTAGGAGCTGTTTATTTCTGCTGTTGTTATGGTTTTTTGATTGACTTCTTGGAGCCGTTTTTGGTGGATTACCTAACGAATTAAAATGGACTCTCCGGTTATAGAATGATTATTTTGTATGCTGAAAAAGGTAATGTAGAGTTATATATGGACTGAAACTGCTATGCCTTCTTTACTTAACATGTCATTTGTTTTACGTGGAAAGATATAGTTGATTTGATTTGCTGTGAGCATTTCATCTGGACTTTTTTTTCCTGTTTTGAGAAGCGGGTTGTAGTGATCATGGGAAATGTTTGCTGGTTTTAGTCTTTGATATAAGACAAAAAGTTATGCAGTAGTATATAAGATGACGGATTTTTACACTGATATGGTTGCATTTTTGGTCGATAAATTTTAGAATATAATATGAATGCAACGGTAATTTAGGAGTGTAGAATAAGTATTGCCTCTCTTCATTTCTCTCCACTTGGAAGATTTTGTATTATAGTTGGGAATTGAATTTGTAACCGTGTTACCTATGGCAACTGTTTATGGGGAGCATGAGGTTCTTGCATGGCTTCTTGCATCTTTTTAAGTAGCATCTATAGAATACTAAGCGATAAAGTGTCCCATTTGATGAAAGTCAGTTATACCCAATTTAATGCCATTACATGAACTACTACTGACAGGGATAGTTTATTGTGGACACTTGCTGATATTACTTTAATTATATAGTACAGTAACAGGATTTTTCTCATAACTGTACGTGATGATATATTGTAGTTGGGAACTGCAGTCTGAGGATTCTGTTAGATGTCATGCCTTGATTGCTGATTTATTCATGTTTGAGAATTATATGTGGTATTTGGCTTATGAACTCTTGATGGAGAGTAGAGAAAAATGGTTGCTAGATTTATGTCAATTAATTGGAATAAACTATAGTAGGTTCAGAACTGGTTGATTAACTTAGGGACAATATTTTTGGATGAAGAGAAGTCAAGATAGTAAATCTCCATAGACGTCAAAAAATAATCAAATATCCCCTCTACTGTTCAATGCAAGCCAACTGCATTTTTGTAGCTGAATGAACTTCCTGCTCACAGTAGATGTCATGTGGGAGTAATTATGATGCATATGATAATGTAGTATCCTTATGTTATCTGATGATGAGTTATTATGGCTGAGGAACATTTAAGCTTTAATATTCCTGAACTATGAATGTTACCTATTTTTGTATCCAATGTTGCATGGAGAGTGGAGACAAAAGATGTATGTTAGTAGTTAAGGTTTGGCCACTTACAGTTGCCAATTAACTGACCCACCTCGCTGTTCTATTCTGAAAGGCTATGGAGGAGTTGATTATTTTTTCAATTGATTGTACATGTCATAGGTGACCTTGTTGGTGATGCCACACTGTGAAATTGCCTATTGAAAGAGTGTTAAACTAATTGTAGAGATGCAAAAGGTTGGAGAAGCCTGTATCTCTCTGTTGTTATGTTAATTTATTTTGGTTTTTTAATTTCACTGCTCTGGCTTTTCGCACAAGCAGAGCAAACCTTGACTTCTGGACAATGAATCAATCCACTATTAGGATTACTCCAACTTTCTGAAATTAGTTCCTTTTATCACAACCATCTCATATTACATGGCGGATTCTATTCAGCTGCTATAGCCTTGTGGTGAGAAATGAATCTTGTGAAAAGTGGATGTGACAAGGAGAATCCCAAGTCTATTTGCAGTTGCAGTTGATCCTGGAATACTTGGATTGTATTCAAAGTGTGCATCTGATCAACTCTGAGATACAGCTTATACAATTAAAGAGACATGCTGCAAAGTGATGAAATTTGGTTATGTATACATTTAAAGAGACATGGCTGAAAAGTGATAAAATTTGGTTATCTAATAGTACAGTATAGGTGAGTAGGGATAGAATATTGCTATACATTTGAATAAATATGTAAAAGATAGGTTCTTGAGCTTCCTTTCAGGTTTTGTATTTTATGTTATGCTGAATTTGAACAAGGCTTGAGCTAAATTGATAGTAAGTTTAATTTGTTGGAATTTTGTAGCATCTGTCATACCCTTTATTATGATCAATTCAAATATTCTTGAAAACATTCATATTTTCTCATGGCTCGTTTATTTATTTATTTGTTTTCCCATCACTAGTTCAGTTGAGTGGGTTGGTCTTATCTTTTGGACCCAGAAGGGTTTCAAGAAAATTACTAGCATTTTCTTTATGTTCTCTGTGCTCAGTTATGATTGTATTATCAATATCATTTATAACTTTATTTGTTCATAATTTTATCGTATTGTAAATCAGTGTCAGGCATTCTGTTGAATGATTAGGATTTTCTATCAGCTGTGTGGAGCAAGATTAAGTGCATCTTAATGATATCAATAGGAAAGAAGAAAAATTTTTGTACATAATAAACAATGCAATTTCTTATTAGTTAACAGTTCTCTGTTCCCATAGTAGGTTGCCTATGCTTCAATTTTCTGCATTGTATATCCGTTTCTTCCTGTTTATATGTTAAACTATCTGAGTGGAATAAAATAATAAATACATTGTTGGGAATAGAAGGTTTTGTTGTGTGCCAATAATGTGCCTGACAAGCTCTGGGATAGTTATTGAGTGGGTAATGCATGATGACACTGATTGTGTTATCAGCAACTTATTAACTGAAATCAATTCATGGGCAGCAACAATGAGAACTATTGTTAGTTACTTTTCAAAGGATTATAAATCTGTTTTTGAAGAAGTTCCACTATCCCATAGGTTGCAAACCCTGTGCAAGTGTGTTGTTGGAACAGTAACAGACTCGTTTTCATTGTAACACAGCCTCAAGTGAGTAAATCAGGAAAGTAGGTGGTCTTAGATCAGTTGATGTATTATTTTTTATATTTGTGGTTTAACTATGACTCATGTACTAAGGCCAAATAAAGAATTTATGTGTGAAATTGGTATTACTACAAGATGGATTTCATGTGCAGAATCTGTGGTATTGTGGTTAGCTGGTGTAATGGAATGGATATGTCAATTGTTGTCTTCATCAGAAATATAATCATTTTGTTGAGATCTTTTTGTTTTAAATTGGTGATGTTAAAATTACATGTTTGAGTCTCATTTCTGATTTTTCATTATTTTTATTATAAATAAGGAGAAAAAAATATTGCACGATTCGTATGTGACTCGATTTATGGTCATTTGCAGTGCCCAGGAATTTCAGATTACTGGAAGAGCTTGAGAGAGGGGAAAAGGGAATTGGAGATGGAACAGTAAGCTATGGGATGGATGACGCTGATGACATACTTATGCAGTCTTGGACTGGGACCATTATAGGGCCCCCTAATGTACGTCTTCTCTCTCTTTCTCTCTCATTGAAGTATGTGGGAGAATGTGCATACACTTATAAGATACTTTTTCCTCGACCAACTTAAGTGTTGAAAAATTCAGATCGTTCAAAGTGGTAAACCTGTTTGATTATTTGATAGACCTGTGAGAAGTAATGCCTTAGGGAATGGCTGAGGCACTGGATGATCTAACGTGAACCTTTATCATAGTTTGTCACATGTCTAATCAAATTGAGCATGCTTCATTCTAAAGCCTATATTATGTTTTGGATACATTTGTATTACTTATATGTTTTTTTTTGGAAACAAAAGAAAAACAAATAAATAAATATTGTGCAGCCAAGTCCTTTGTTGCTGCTTTATAGCTCTCTCTCTTCAGCTGTTGCTGTTTAAATTTAACAAATCACTGCTCTTGTTCTAGTTGTGTAGTTTTCTGACTAGTTGCTACTGAACTCTTAGTTCTTTATTTAAGTTCTATCTCCTTTATATCATTGTGCAACACTTAAAAGTTTCAGTGGCTTAAAAACTTTATAGTTATACAGCTGTTATTGAATGTAAATCTTACTATCTTAGTAACCATTCAACTTTAAAGCTTAAGTTGTTAGGTAAGGGCTCGAATAATGGTGTTAAACTCTCTAGCAAACCTCTTCCAAGCTTGACAAACAGTTTTTCCATACAGGTCCAAGTCCCAATAAACACAAAATAAATTTAGAGAACAAAGAATAAATACAGATAAAATCATATAAGAGAATTTGAATCCATGCACTCCTAATAGACTCAGTTTTGCTACCATTTTAGTAACCTTTCAATCCAAAAGGTTATGAAGCTATATGTTTGCTTTGGTATTTCCATTTAAGCCCAATCAATGATATTAAGCTCTATAACAAACTAGCTATTAATAAAACTGCCAATTCCTTATGCTTTTCCTTAGAAGCTATATATTTGCTTTGGTATTTCCAATTAGTATCTGTGAAGTTAGCAGTCGTCTTGGCCCTGCTATATATGTTGGAGATAGCTCCAGATCATATCACACAGGAAAAAGGGAAGAATTTCATTTTAATATTTTCTTTCTTTGATGCTATCGTTTTGGGAACCATAAATATACTTTCTGAACAATAACATGTTAACCTAGACTTGATATCGTACATACTGACCAAAATGGATTTTCTAAATACAAAATAGAGGTAAGGTAAGAAGTGATCAAGCTATGGATACGATTTTGTATTTATGTATATTATCATATGTATTATAATTATATATGCTTTTTCTTCCATGTGCATCCAATGAGTCATGCATCAGGATTTCATATAATGTAATATTCTGGTAATATTTAATCCTATCTATTGATGTGTGTCAGACTGTTCATGAAGGTCGTATCTACCAGTTGAAACTTTTCTGTGGCCCTGATTACCCAGACAATCCACCAAGTGTGAGGTTTCAAACGCGGATAAACATGACCTGCATCAATCAGGAGACTGGGGTGGTCAGTAATGTTATAACACTCGGACATCATCATTATAAGATTGTTATATGGTTGAACCTAGTAAATTAACTGTTGATAAAAATACCAGGTCGAGCCAAATCTTTTTCCCATGCTTGCTAATTGGCAGAGGGAATATACAATGGAGGACATATTGACTCAACTGAAGAAAGAAATGATGTCTCCGCAAAATTGGAAGCTTGCTCAGCCTCCGGAAGGTATGTCAATTGAACTTGTCATTGGTGCCATGCCATTATCACGTCTCATTTTACCTATACCAATCATGTCAGTAGACGTTAAAACTTGTCTGCTTTTTCTCAGTAGTGTTGCTCATGAATCAGACTAGTTGAAAAAGTGGTAGAGAAAGTACTTATGGGTATTATTGTCTGAGCTGAAATGCGGATATGCATGTCTTCAACTAACAAGAAAATTTATACCATCCATGCAGACACAATACACATTCATAACTCTTGTCCACACATACACATATTTGTGCCAAATATTGAATAACATTTGGATATGTATTTCCAGGCAATGAAGAGACAAGGATGGATCACAAAGGTTTAGTGCTGAAGTGTTGTATTCTGTGAGTAAAGCTGGAGTTGTATGAAAATAAAATTGTATATAAGTGTATACAATAGATTATTCGGACTGCCGGCATAGTTCCATGAATATGTGTGCAACGTCTGAGAAAGTTTGTCATTAGTTCGGTCGTATGGTGGCTAAATAAA
Source organism: Nephelium lappaceum (assembly GCA_021234005.1). Classification (NCBI taxonomy): domain Eukaryota; kingdom Viridiplantae; phylum Streptophyta; class Magnoliopsida; order Sapindales; family Sapindaceae; genus Nephelium; species Nephelium lappaceum. The sequence continues at coordinate 10,130,321 of CM038003.1, forward strand.
GTGGGCTCTTATGACACGAATGACATTTTCAAAATTTTTCCCTGTAATTTGGTTATGAATATCTGTGAGCATCATGTCTTTATTATCGATGTTGAAGAGTGTTTGTCCTGAACCTTAATCAATATGAGAGATTTTTTTTTTTTTTTTTTTGTCCCTTTTTATTTGATTTTGTTTTAAGATGTAACTTGGAGGATTGTTTGGTATGGCTTCCAAAAGTCAGGCCTCTGGCTTTTGAAAGGTGAAAACAACGTTTGGGTGTACACTCAAAGGGCTTCTAGTATTTAAAGCTCTTCATGAAAAGTCAAGGTCACTTGGGTAGGTTTTTAGGGGAAGAGCACTTTGATGGATTTTTTTTAGCATGGGAATGCATTTAGCACTGTGATGATTTTTTGTTTTTTAATTTATATTTTATACCTTCATCCATCAACAAAAAATATAAAATATTCAACCATGTCCGTTTTATTGCTCCTCACTCTGCCAACCCAAATTTTATGCATAATTTCCATCCAAATTTTATTCACATCTCATTTGAAATTCCAGACGAGAATGCAAGAAACAAAAGTGAAATCTAAATCCTGTGCCTATGTATCTAAAGCTTTTAAAGCTCCTAACAAACTATTAGGAATATGATTTTTTCAAATCCTTTAGTGATCCAGTTTTCGGAGATTGGTTCCTAAGAAAATTCCTTTCCAAACAACCTCTAACAATTTTAATGGCAAGAACCAAAACTGGAAATTTCTATCAGAAACTAAATTCAAATAATCAAATAAGAGACTGAAATAGTGGAAAGAAGCTTGAAGCTGAGTTTGTTCAGACGTTAAGATCTGAGTGTCTAGAGAAAGAGAAAAATTAGAGATGTGGTGGGAGAGAAATTGGATTTTCTCTAGAGCAAAGCTTTTTCCTAACCTATCATAATCTCACACATAAGTATTAAAATCAATGAATGATGGATATGTGATCGTTTCCCACATCTACTTTTTCGACAACCATTTATATGCTTCAAAAAGGTTAGGAGAAGGTTAGGAGAGGATCTAAATCCGATGGAAGATGGTCTTGGCTGTTAGGTCATCGTTTTTTTTTTTTTTTTTTTTTGTGTGTGTGAGAGTTGTTAGTTCATAGATTTATGCAGGTTAAACAGAACTTTTATTAATTTTTATCATTTTGCTTGTCACCCTTTTATTTGTTTACTTCTCAATATTTTAATTTTTATTTAAAAAATATATTTAACATTTTAATGTTATTAATTTTTTATATATACTTAATTTATTTTTAAAATTTAGTAAGCATTTTAATAATTTTTTTTTATTTTAATTAAAATTATCATTTTTAATTATAAACAATTTTTTACTTCAATTGAGACATTATAATTATATCATTATCATAAAAAATAAAAATAAAAAATAAACTCAACTAGACAGATTTGAAAAACTTTTTAAAAAAGATTACAAGCTCTTTTGAAATATATCCAAATAGTAATGAAAAATCTCAAACTGTTACTCCTTTTTTTTTTCCTATTGTCAAAAGCCAAAAATCAAATTATCCTAAACGAATTTCAAAAGAAAGGAAAAATGAAATCCTAAGCCAGGCTTTAGTACTGTCCCCATCCGGGGACTTGGATTGGAAGTTCTATGCAACTCTCTCTCTTTCTTTCTGTGGCTAGAAGCAAAAGCAACGTCAAATTGTTTGGTTTTCTAGTCAGGAAGAGGCGTGACTGATGAATATGAGCAAAAGCAACATGAAATTGCCGAGAACAAGTATAAAAGTGAACGCACTTTACACCCAAAACAAGATATGTCTGGAGGCAACCATTTCTCTCACGCATTGAAGCAAAGCACAATATTCCTATTTGGAATGAGTACACGACGTGTGTCCAACAACCATCACACTTGATTTGGCGTCAACTTCAGTTTGTTATAAGGCCTACTGCATCAACGGCCTTTTGTCGTGTTGGATTGGATTTCTTTTATGAAATGAGATTAGATTAAACAGAATAGAATTGAATAAAATTAGATGCGGTTAGTGTTGTTATGATTGGATTACGAATAAAATATACTTTTCAATTATAATAAATATTTGAAATATAAATCATTAGTAAAATAAAATAAATGAAAGAAAAGGGATATGAGAGGGGATTAATTAGTTCCACCATTTTGAATGGGACTAATTTATCCCATTCTAATGCGTTAAAAGAGGAGGGATTAAATTTTGTCTCATCCCACCTCGTCAACAAACATGAGAATGGATAAAAAATTTCTCCAATCACATCCAATCCTGGCCAAGAAACAAGCCACTAAATACTCTTATAATTTATAAGAGTATTTCAAATATAATTATTTATTTAAATTGAATTTCTTATAGCATAGAATAGAAAGATAATGAGATAAAAAAGAATTCTCTCTAATATTATTATCTAATTCAAATATAAAGCTGATATGATACAAAAATTTTATAGAATATGAAAGATAAACTCTCTTAAAAATATTGACTAGAATTTATCAAAATTTTCACTCAATTAAAATATTGAGACTTACCTCTTTCTCTTAAAATATAAATAGAAAGAAAGTGAGGCACATTAATGGCCATAGGTTAAAAGTGGTATATATTTTGTTTTTAATAATTATATTGAATACGAGAATGTATATATATTTTTTTTTTTGTCAAAATGAATTCATATTAAAAAGAAGTTGTTAATGTACTGATAAAAACTTAGAAGTGCATTGAGAGGCGCTCAAAATTGGTTAAAAGTTAGTACAAAAAAGGTCATCCAAATTTATAAATTATTGATTGATGTTAAAAACTAGGCCCGGCATGTCTGCATTGCGGCGTGAAGATAATAAGACGAAAACATAGACAATTCTAAATATAAACAGCTTTAGATAATCTATTTTTGACATAAATTATGAAACAAGTGATATATACATATATATATATATATTTTTTTTCCTTAGAGTATGACACAAGTCATAATTATAACGTTGAATTGACAAACTTGTCAGTACCAGCTGGCCATGTTGGTAAGTGTGTCAGTTGTCCTATGACTTCGAAGGCATGGGTTGGCACCTATGAAACTAAAAATAAAAAGTGTTATCTTATCTTCCCGTTATCTTATCTTTGTGTGAACTTTTTTCTTATCTTCGTATGAATGGATCTCTCATATTTTAGAGCAGTTTTTTAGATCTCACCACAAAATGTTATCTCGGTAAATCTTAATTATATTCTGAGTTAGTCTCAAAAATAATAATAATAATAATAAATTTACAAACTTTTAAAGTCAAAATTACTTTTAGAAAACTGAGCAAATATTTAGATTTAGTTCTTTTGCTATCTTGTTTTCTTTTTGATATATATATATATCCTTGAACATAAGCTTTTGATTTCATCCTTGCTCGTGTCGTGGCACACGTTGAAAGTGATAAAATATCTAATTAAAGACAATTACTACTTACCAGTTGTTCACATAGTGAGTAACAAAAAAGGAAATTCGAAATTATAACATATGGAATTATTGATTGACCATGAAAATTAGGACCCACGATGTTCGCATGCCGACATAAAGATGATTAGATGAAGGTATCTTATGAAGATGTAGACAAATGTAAATATAATGGGCCAAGATTAGAAACCCTTTTTTTTTTTTTACCTTTTTTTTATACTAATTATGACAAGTCACATAAACAATGTTGAATCAATACATTTTTAATGCTGGAGATTATTTCAAGAAATCTGATCACATAGTTAGGGATCCTTTGTTTTGTTTTTTTTTTTTAAATAATTTAAAAATTAAATAGTTCTAAATTTTATTAAAAATTGAATTAATAATTGAATTAACTTGAACCTAATAACAATTTTTTTCCCTCATACCTCTAAATATACTTTCAATTTATATTTTTTCATAGATTAAATTATTTTAAAATAATTAATTTAACATTTATACCCATAAACAATTACAAGTTCTAAGCCATTTTTTATGAAATTATTTTAAAATAATTAATTTAACATTTATACCCATAAAATAATTATTTATGGATAGAAAAAATATTTTAAATGCAATATATTAATTTAGAATTAAGTGAAAAGTTAGAATTATTTATTTATTATCATTATTTATTTAATATTGTTAAGTTATTTTACTGTTTCAAAAGAACATACATAACAGCTTAATACATCCAATTTAAATAGATTGAATATGAAGTGAAAAAAAAAAAAAAAAAAAGTCCCTTGAAAGCACTTAAAAACATATAAAAGTACTCAAGAAAAATATCAAAGATTTAGATTCGAAGACTTAAATCTTTTACAAAAATATCCCTAACCATTGATAATATATTTAATGGTAAGGGAAAAAAAATGTCATTTAGGTTTAAATTTCAATCATTATATAGTTCTCAGTAAAATTTAAAATTATTCAGTTTTTGCGAGGAAAAAAAATTGTCCCTAAATAGACTTTAATAGTCTGAAATTTGAATAGTATTGAAAATATAAAATATAAATAATATATTTATTTTCAAATATATGAAATATGAACAATATATTTGCTTCGGATTTATGATATTAGTATACAAATATATGAAAATAAGTAATAAAATTAATTTAATTATTTTATAGGTTAGTGTCTTGAATAATTAATTTGACCAAAAATTTATTATATTTTTAATTTAAACTAATTCAAATTAAAAATCTTAAAAATTAATAAAATTCATTTCCAATAATATAAATCATATTAAAAAACTATCAAAATTATATAAATTTTAAAATATTAAATTAAATAAAAATAATATTTGCTAATAAAATCAGTGGAGACGAAAGAGATAGAGGCTCTCCTTTGTCTCCATTGCAAGGAGGCCTCTTTTAAGTAGAATAGTGAATATATATATATATATATATATATATTATAATTTGTGAGATTATAATTTATGAGGAAGTATTTTAGGAAGAGCCGTGTTAAAAGCCATAAGCTCCTTTTAGTTTCAGACAAGTTCATTGACTTAATTTTTCATTTTTTTTCAAATTTTGTTTTGCACTTCTGCACATTTCAGAAAACAAATAAAATGTCTTTGTACGACATTGAAGCCACTATAATATTACAGACCACTTAAAAAACCAAATAAATGTCTCACTACGACATTTAAGCCACTTTAATATTTCAAAGCAAAAATACGAAAAGGCCCTAAATGTAAATTTTGGACTCCTTTGCTTGTGAATGTGTGATACACACATTGAAGTTAGTACAATATGTAGTTCACAACAATGACAGCTTGCAAGTTTTTTTTTTTTTTTAAATAAGAGAAGTATTATAACCCCGAAACATTTGGAAATATACAACCAACATTGACATTATGCCAATAAGAGCCTCCGGAGAGGACAAGGCTAGGGAAGCGAGCTTATGAGTCAAGCGGTTCCCGTTTCGAGGAATGGCTTGGCACGAAAAGGAGCCCACAACCCCACACAAAGCCTTAATGACAGCTTGCAAGTTGATCATCAAAATGTTAGTCACAAAAAGAATGATCCAAACAGTTTCAAAAAAAAAAAAAAAAAGAACCATCCAAACGTGTCAAGTATTCATTGAGGGTAAAAGTTTGGCCAGTAATGTTTGTACTTCGACATAATAATGATTAGACAAGGATATCTGATTATAAAGAAGGATTAAAATAGGCCCGTTTGACATAGCTACCAAAATATGGTTTTTGACTTTTGGAATGTTAAAAGTAGCTCGTGGAAATGTTTGTGTGTATTTCCCCGAATAGTTTCTGTCTTTTTATAGTTCTTTCATCAGAAGTTAAGTATATTAGCTTTTCTAAGAAGAGCTTCCTGTAAAACAACGGAAGCTATTGTATCATTTTAATGAAGTTTTTTAATTGATAATTTTATCATTTTTTTTCAGTAATAATAAATTCAAAATTTCAACAGTTCTTTTAAAATACATTATTGAAATAACAATGAAAAAATTTTGATTTTGATTTCTCTTTTTTACAATCAAAATATAAAAATAAGAGTTATTCCACGTGAGATGAAAGCGAAAAATGATGGATACTACCAATTATACATACAAGGTTAGTGACTTGTATTTCAAAATATTCGGGCGGCTCATGAAATGATATATTTTATTAGGTTCTGACATGCTTCCGACAAACTTTAGACCAACATCAGCTTTAAAAATGGGAAAAAAAATTGCATCCGTAGACAATGGTAACTAAATCTAGACATTAATAAGGAACACCCTGGATTCCCCCTCCAGTTGGCTGGTAAAAAATGAATCCAGATGCAGCGGTGCGTGCTAGGGTGGCTCACGCAGGTCTGGGATTTGTTATTCGGGACCATTCAGCTTCGGTAATTTCTGCTGTCTCCAGCCCTTTGTCAGGTTTCTTCTCTCCTGCCTTGGGTGAGTTGTTGGCATTAAGAGAGGGACTTCTATGGGCCAAATGTTCAGGTCTGCAAATTCATCTTGTGGAAATGGATGCTTTGATTCCAGCCTTGGATGTTAATTCTAATGTTGTCCATCGTGGTGATACTTCCTTAATTGCACAGAATATTAAGGCTTTATGTTTGGAAGTTGATGTTGTTAAGTATCAAGTCATTTTCAGAACTGAGAATTGTTTAATTCATAAATTGGCTTTCTTTGCCTTGGCCTCAAATAAAATCCTTCGAATACTAAAGCTAACTGTATTTTTCTTAGTTTCTTTCAGTAAAGTTATTTTTTATTCCAAAAATAAAAATAAAAAAAAATAATAATGATAACAAAATTTTCCTTGGTACAGTATCTTGATGGAAATAATAATCAAGAAGCACTGACTGAAGTTTTTTTATCGTGATGATTGACACTTTAAAAGCTTTAATAGGCGTTCACAGAACATCCTAACTTTCAAAACTCCAATCAAGACCTTCAAGATTGCGATCAAGACTTATCTCAAACGTACCTCATCTAGATCTCAAGCATATCTTATCTCAAAGCGTACTAAAAGAACATGTCCAATTATTTCAAAAATAATAATTATTATAGTAAGAACATGTCCAATTATATGGGTATATTTGGCGCACTTTTGGCATGTTTTGTTGCACAGAACTAGTGGGACTGGACTACATATCCCACTTAGTAGTCCTGCGTTTCGTTTGTGTCCTGGATTACACGGCAGGACCATCTAAACCCGGCAACTGAGTAGTCGTGTCTGGCCAGAACCACAGTTTTTTTTTTTTTTTAATTATTTTCATAAAATAATTCATATTTAATTTTAGAAGTAATCTAATAAATCTTAGTTTTGCATCATTATATAATTAATGATTAATTATAAATGACTTTAATTATTTTTACTAAAAATTTTAATTATTATTTATTCAAAATTTTATTTATTTATTATTACATTAATAATTTCATGATATTAAAATATAAATATAAACATTTTTTTATCCAATTTTATATTACATCAAACAAGAGACATCATTGTTTTCAGTTCAATTCTAAATATATCAAACACATCACAGTATTATACTAACATAATCTAATTTAATCAATTTTAATCCAATTCAATTTTATGAAAATAGTCTAATCCAATTCCATATAAGAAAAGCATAGTACTGTTGATGTACTCTCACAACAGTTTTCCCAAGAAGTTCAAACCCATAAATAATTGGATAAGTGACAAGAAAACAAATGTGACCCATGATTAATTTCATAATATTGAAATACAAAATATAATATTTTTTATTCAATCTCATATTACCTCCAACAAAAGACATCATTATTTTTAGTCAAATCTCAACTACATCAAACACATCATTAATTTTAGTCAAATCTCAACTGCACCAAACACATTACAGTATTGATTTAGTATAATTCAACCTAATCCATTAAAACTTTGCGTAATAAATGCATCCTTTAAGGATAGTCGAAGTGCTCTCGCAACCAATTTCCCAAGAAGTTCAAACCCATAAATAATTAAAGTGACGTGAAAGCAAATGACTCACAACATGGCTAGCTTTTGTTGCTGTAAAGGTTCAGCAAAGGCTTGTTTTTTTTTCTGAAATAAGCAAAGCTAGGCTTGTTAGTTTATCATTATTCAAAGGGAATTTTCCTCTTTGTTCTTTGCTTGCTGAGTTGCGTTCCCATGTCCTTCAACAAATTCCTGCGAAACTTCCTTTGTTTATGTCGTTTTGCCCTTTTCCAGTGGGAAATCACTCGGCCATTCTAGTTGGATTTCAATCAACTTCTTATTTTATTTTAAAGCAAAAGAAAACCAATGCAAGAATCTTCCTCAACTACGCAATCAATTACTTCATCGTGTTTTGGGAGGACCGTCATTAATAAATTAGCTTTATATTCTATAAACTATAAAGAGAAGCGTCATGCTTCATACTAAAAAATTCAAGCGCATAGTCAGGTATATGCATTCGCACACAATAAACGATCGCATTTCTAACTATAAAGTCAACTATAGATTGACACGTAAATCAATACAATCATTGAATTTGGCCTAGTCATGTAAATGTTGATTGAATTTGACCTAGTTATGTTGATTTTGTGGTTCATTTATTTCATATAATTTATTAAAATACGAAGGTATTGGGTAGGACCTAAACCCATCCGGATTGTATCAACCACAAAGTTATTTGTTAAGGCAGACGATTCATAGAATCCTGCTTGAGTTATATATGTATATATATATATATATATTTGTCTGAGTTAAACATTATGTGTAACTGACTTGAATTTTATTTTTGATTAGTCACAGATAATTTTATTTGAAATTTAAATTATATTAATTGAATATGATTCGGTTGATTTTTGAATAACTAAAAATGAAATTAAATAATACACTTAATGAAGTACATATATAATCTCACAATTTAAAAATAGTTATTATATAACATAAGAAAAAAAATTAAACAATGTTTTTAACAAATGATAATCTACTTAATTTTTTATGATAATTATTATTATTATTATTACAAGTACATTATTATAGTTGTCGGAATCCCTTGATAGTGACACTTAGGTACAACTCAAAACATAACATTCCTTATACTTTATTCTCATATTAAGCAAGAGAGAGAAACTCACATTAAAATGGAAAAATTGACATTAGCCTGAAAGGATTCCACGTAATTTGCCCACACTCATTGGTGGGCAAACTGAAATTGTTCACTTTATGTGGATAGTTACACTCGAACTTGGTATCGATTTGGTGAGAAAGCACCAAAAGTGTATGACCACCTAGTTAAGCAATTTTGTGTACTTGATTTTTTATTGAGTTATTATCATTTTTTTTCTTTGACGATTGATAAATTGTCATTTTTCCCCTTATGGATTCAAGAAACATCATTTTACCCATTCTTTTGACTTAAGTTTATACTATTTCAAATGGTTTTTTAATCATTTTAAAATCATCAAGGAAAAAAATGATAATTCATCAATTGTTAGAAGGAAAAATAATAATAACCTTTTTTTATTTGTGATCATGTTGGTTGGCAATCAAATTATGTAAACTTTATATGTCAATTAGAAATTAAGTTTTTGTAGAAATGAATAAGCAAATATAACATAACATATCTTTTATCCAAGAGAGTTTTTTATATCACTTTATTAGTTACAAACAAATATAAATTACAAGAATAATTTAAAAAAAAGAAATAAAAATCAAATCATCATTATACCTTAAGAAATTAGATGTTACAAATTAAAATTTATATTTTATAATTTTATGATTCATTGATCTGATTTCAAGGCAAGTTAGACACATCAATATTATAGTTATAACTGGAAAGATACTAATATTTCAATAAAAATTATAAATACATTTTCAAATACTTTTAAGATATATATTATTATTTTCTCAAAAAAATATGATGTATATATATTATTATAATAGAGATTCTCACAAATAATAGATGAATGTTTGAATAAAAATCAAGAAAATAATAAAATTTAAATACTCATAAAGATAAGGATAGAAAACAAATCTACACTTTACTTTTGTAACTAATATATTTAGAAATATATGTAAAAACTTTAATACAAATTTTGTAAAAGATTAAAAAAAAAAAAAAAGGATGAAAATTTTTTTAAAAAAAACAAAAACAAAAAATCAAGAACGGGCATGTGTCCTCTTGGTGATGCGCTGGGTCTGTTAGCGGACATAAAAATTTATCAATTTTTGAAATAAAGCTATTAAGGATTTTTTTTTTTTTTTTTTCTTGTTTGGGAAAGAGAAATTTCAACTAGGGACCCACACTTCATGGAGAAATGTGATTACCATCAAGTTATACTTATGACCACAAGAAGTTTACAGCCTACATAAAGTAAAAATCTAATATCCGTAAATGTAACATCATATGCTAGAAGATTCGTGACGTTGAGAATGTCTACAAAAAATATGTTTTAAAGCGAAATCTTGAATCGATTTTTCTACCAATAATCATAATTTAAACATTTCTATCAACGTTTAAAGTTTTAGATAAAATTGAGGAATTCGAAAAGATGAACATTGTTAGTGTATTAGACCCTAAATTTAGATTGTTTTTCTAAAAAATGTTTGAAAGTCAACACAAAGAGTTGAATTCATCTTCTAGTATAATTTTTATTGTTTGATTGGATGATTAATATATGATGTTTGATTTTCAAATTTCTTTTAAGTTGAGCCTAGATGAATCTTCCAAATTGAGTATTTACCCAGGAAATTTAATGAATCATTGTGTGAGAAAATCAAAAACTCTCTTGAGGTCCCATGATAGGAAAAAGCTACCTACACTAATGTGTGAAAACTAACCATGAGTAATTTGGGCCTCTGTATCACAAATATGGAAAGGATAATCTACCATGAAAAAAGGCTACAATAGTGATAGTATGAAAGCTACCTAACTATAGGAGACCTCTAGTAAAAACAGAGAAAAAGTTGCATCAGCACAAAAGAAAGAGTTACTGGAAAAATCAAGTATTGCAACATCTAAAAATAATGTCATAACTAGAGAGCATGCGTTACAACAATAAAAGAAGTGTGCATGTCAAATTCTGAGAACAAGGAAATTAGTCATTTTTCAATTTATTTCACTCACCCTATGCTCACAAAATAAGGATATTTGATTTTTGGACTTATATTGAGTATCTATTTAGTTTTACAATGACTATTATATTAGAGAATGAATTTAAATTCTTAAGAAATCTGGGTTTCATTTTGAAGGAAAAATATCTTTATTTTTCAGAAAATCAAATTTGGGTGCAAAATCAGAAAATTGAGTTTTAATATAAGTCAATGTCATACAATTCTTTGCAAGTTGTTTTAAGTAATTCAAATTTCCATTAGACTTCTAAGTGGTGTTCAAAAGATAAAAGTAAAGTTTTTTTTATTTTTTGGCAATGCGGACAATAAAAACTTATTTCAAAGATCAAGGGTTAATGTTTTTGAAAATGTAACAAACTCTCATTGCCTTTGTTTCCCTTACCCTCACTATCTCTCTTATGTTTTTCTATCTCTCTTTAGTTGTTTTGTTTTCCTTTGTCGATTCATCTATGTTTTTTTTTTTATTTTATTTTATTTTTTTTATGTTCAGTACTGCATTTCTCTCTTGTGTTTGTGTTTTTGTTGCTCGTCTATTTTGCAAGATATCCTCTCAATCACCATGAGAAGTAGATGAGCAATAAAAAAAAATGACTCGTTTTTTCAACACCGCCGCTCCTTTCTCTTATTTTAATTGTTTTCTGTTTTGCAATTCATTCTCTCTCTCATGAGATCAAAGTCAGTGAATAGCAAAACTCTCAATCCATCTATTTGTCATGGAAATCTAAACAGCATATGACAGTGATTTGTTTTTTATTTTATTGATTTCAAGGACTAACATTATCTGATTTGTGTCTTTTGCAGGATATTTTTAAGAGTTTGAACATTTTGATTTAATTTTTGGCTTGTTTGATGAACTATTTGCATTGTTTTTGTTTGGATTTCATGATATGATTATCTTTTACGTTTCTTAAACTGACTTTTGTTTTTCTTATATTTTTTTTAGGTCTTTCTGTCAAAGGAGAAGAAATGGTATTAAGGGGAGAGTTCATTTTAAGGAAAGTTCATATTTAGGGGGATTGTATCGTTCTTTATTTGGAGTGCATGATTGTTTGAGGTTTTGTTCAAGAGTTTATCTTTGAGTGTATTGTGTATTTTCATTTACATTTGTTGGTTCGTGTTTGTCTGACAATTGCTTAATCATGGACTATTGTTCTATGGATTGCCTTTGGCACTTTTTGTCAAAAAGGGGACAAAAGTATTTTGTTATGTTTGTCTATTCAAAAAAGTTTTATCTTTGATGTTTTGCCATAAAGATGCCAACGAGGGAGATTATTGGCGCATATGTGTTGGCATTTTATGATATATGACAATGTTTGAGTGTTTTTGTTATTAGCATCGTCATATGATAGTGATTTGAGCAAACTCAAAAGTTGATACTATTAGACTTTTCAAGTAAAATTTTGTGATAGGTCACTGATATGTTACAACATCTTCTCAGTGTTGTAACAATTTTTAGCGTTCAGTAGTGTGCAGTAAAAATGGAAGATTTCTTGCACTAATCTCATTCCATGAATTATCTGTTTTCAGCATTGTAACATTTGAAGTATATGTTATAATGATTGAATCAATGTTGCAATATTAGCAATGATGTCACAACAAATTTTAGTTCACAGGGCTTAGTACAAAACTCATAGTTTTATCAAGTTTGACTTTGTTTATGTTTTATGGGATTTGATTGATAGAGAATTTACTTTTATGATTAATTATCTCGGTCAAATATTTATTCTCATTATATATCTTTTAGGGAATATAAGATATATCTTTGGAATAAATATTCATTTGATTTTATCCTATCTGACAATAATTATTTTGATTTAAAGATATTTTGTGTTTATCTTAAAATAGTAAATTGCTCAGCTAATTTACATGTGTAAAATGAATCAAGACATTCTTTGGACGAGATTTGTTCAAGTAAGAAACTTGAAATTCAAGTGAATTGGCTAGTGTTAAAAAATAGAAGTTGACTTACTATTTTTTAGCTGATTTTATTTTATATTTATTTTGGATTTTTAGCAAATATTATCTACTGATTTTTATATCTAATGGAACTAATTTTTTGTATTTCCTTTTATAAGATAATTGCTACACATTTATTGAATAAATACAAATCAATACGTTGAAGAAAAGCATGCAAGCAATGCAATTCTTATAAGCGATAGTGAGAATGTTTGCATGCGGTTTGGTGTACAATTTTGTATACAAAACGAAAGAGAAAATGTTGGAAAGTTAACTAGGATTACCTAATTGTTAGGAATCTAAAATGACTTTCTATTTTTTCTTCTCTAACTAATAGTTGTTTTGTCTTTTAATTTTAGGAGATTAGATTGATTTTTCCTAGAATGTCTAATATGTCTTTTTTTTTTTTCCCTTTTATGTTAGTTCATCAAGTATACTATGTAATGGTTTTCATTGAATGAATACAACTTATAGAATTTTCAATCAATCATCTCTGATTTCATGGTATTAGAGTCGTGCAGTGTTGCTAGCTTCAAACTCTAAAATACCATTAAAAAAATGTTTCGTCATGTTGAGCCTTCAAATCTATCTTCATTGCCTACAACGACCTTTGTCATAAATATAGTTTCGAAACTCACTATTTGCTACTCGATTGGCAACCTAACCAGTAACGAGTAATCGATAACTCAATAAATAATCGGTGAGTATTCGGAGAGCACTATTTTGGGGGGGCGGGGGTGTGGGGAGGAGAAGAATTATAATTTTTTAAATTTGAAAATATAAATTGGCATTTCTTTAAACATCAAGGGTAAATTTAATGCTTTTAACTATTAAATTTTATCAAATCTCATAGGTGTTTATATAATATGTCATACTATATATAAGCTTTTCCATACCAACCCTATTAGGTTTCTTCTTCTCACTCTCTTTCAAACCACTACCCTACCCCTCTTTCGCATTGCTACTCTCTCTCTCTCCCACCTTCAAACCCCACTCAACCACCATTTTAAGCACCCCACACCACCAATCTCACAATCGCCACCACCATCACCATCTTGCCTCTTCGATCCAATCTTTGTCCTCCTTCGCCACCGCCGCAAGACAAACGGTTTAATATGTTTTTAAATTAAATTTATATTTCTTCTAACTCGCTCTTTGGCTCTGGGTCAATTTTGGTGGAGGGATTTATATTAGAACTTCATGTTTTGGGTTGGGTTCAAATGGCTTAGTTAAGGGAAACATGGTGGTGGGATTTTTTTTTTTTTTTTTTTTAAGCATAGTGGTTTAAGGTGAGTCGTGACTGCTACCTAGTCAAAGCAGAACTCCGATTAAGGGGTTATCGGATTGGGTCCCAGCCAATCCATGATTTCTCGTTAAAAACTTGGCCTACTTTGTTGAGTTATTAATCACTGGTCACAAACTCTCTCGTTAATGTTTTTATTGATGAAATGGGAACAACTACCTCTGACTCTCATGAAGGGAATTAAACAGATTACACAAAGAGATCATAGAAACCATCAAGACCTATAAAGCAACCATAGAATAAACTTCAAGCTTACTTAAGGAGACCAATAGTTGTTCAACAAGACCAATAATCCAAACCAGAGACGGATCCAGTACTGCAAATTCCACATATAAATGATATGGATGTTTTCATGCATTGCTATCAAGAAAAGGGTAAGATCATGTATCAACTTTCGATTTCAAATCACCTTTCATATTGTCGGTTATCTAACAACAACAGGGCATTTTTGTCTCAACTTGACGGTGTGGAAATTCCTAAAATATACATAATGCCCTAAAAGATTCTAGATGGAAAACTATAGTTATGGAAGAAATGAGAGCTCTAAATGACAATGACATATGGAAGATTGTTGACATGTTAGAAGGAAAGATGTTAGTGGGTTATAAGTGGATTTTCATTGTGAAAATAGGCTCAAATGGGAAGATAGAGAAATATAAACCCTTATTAGTTGCTTAAGGATACACATAAACTTACAGCATTGACTATGAAAGAACCTTTATACCAGTTGCAAAGATGAATTCTATACGGGTCATTTTATCTATAGTAGCTAATCTTGATTAGAGTTGCATCAAATGGATGTATCCAATGCATTTTTGAATGACACTCTTAAAGAAGAAGTTTACATAAGGATGTCTCTTAGTTTTATGGATAAAGAAAAGCTAGGATATGTATACAAGTTGAAGAAGTCTCTATATGGATTGAAACAATCTCCCAGAGCTTGGTTTACTCGATTGAGTACAGCCATGAAACAATTTGGGTACAAACACGGGCAAACTAATCATACCTTATTTGTCAAACAATCCAAAAATGGAAAGAGATCAATCTTGATTGTATATATTGATGATATGATAATCACAAGAGATGATAGCTATGAAATACCTAATCTCAAGCGCTTATTGCAATTAGAATTCAAGGTCAAAGATCTAAAAGCCCTTGTTCTCTGACCCTCATACCAGTAAACCCCACGATCGCTCTTCCAATGTCCACCCTAATTGAAAACTAATTGTACAATAGACATCTTTAATCCTGAAAATTTGATAACATAGAATCGTTACTATTAAACGGCTTAAAGAGTAATTTGATAACAAATAATTAGCAATTGACTTGGTATCGAATACTTAAAGAATAATTTCATAACATAAAATTATACTTTTGGGTAGGAAATTAACCTGATCGTGTCGGAAGTTAACTCGATTTCAGGTTAGTTTTTGACTTGAAGTAATATTTGTTTTTCAAGTCGAAAGGCGACCAAAACCTGAATTGGTGATCATGTTTGAAAAAAAAAAATTAAAAAAAAAAAAAAGAAAAGTTGTTGTTCGGGTCAGACGAAGACCCGAAATCGGGTCGACCCGATTCCGGGTCGCCTTCAGGTCGATCCGAAATCGGGTCAACCACCCAATATCAGGTTGTCGTCTGAGCCGAACTATAATTTTTAATTTTTTCCATTTTTTTCACACCATAATCAACTATTCCCTAAAAAAACTCAAATGTAAGTTTTCAAAAAAAAAAAGAAAAAGAAACCTGTAAATATAAACACTAACCTTTATTAATATCCAAATTTCTTCAACTTTCCTTTAAATCTTCTTCCAGTCAAAACTAAAATTTAAAAAAAAAAAAAAAAAAAAAAGTGATTGTTGTTGGAGTAAATTTGTAATGAATGATAGATTAATGTGGGTTGATGGTATTTATATGATGTTTATTTTATTGTTGTTTAATTAGGTAAGTAAATAATTAATGGTTTGTGTTAATAAGTTGGTTTTAATTTATTAGGGTATTTTGGCAAATTTAGGGTAATTTTGTAATTTGCTTTATTGAGAGGGTAATTATGTAAATAAGGTTTCAAAAAATGGTAATTTTGCTAAATTCCCTTTTTTTAAAAAAATTCTACTCAAAACTCTAAATATTTGAATTTCCGCCCAACTGATTTCAAAAAAATTGAAAAAAAAAAAAAAAAGAAAGTAAAGAAAAAATTTTATAAATGACGAACTCACCATAAATCCACCCCTGAAAAGTTTAAAGACTTTATTACCAAATCAGAATAACATTTTTCTATCACTGAATCATATTGATGATCAGGTTGATGTGGTGTTGTGGTGTCGTCTTGGATGTCGACATCGCTTTAAGTTTAACCTTACGGTTAAGGCGCGTGTTAATCGTAATTTAAAATCTTATTAATAAATAATTAAAATTATAAATTATAGAACCTCTCTTTATGTAGCTGGAACACAGAGACGAATCCATAAAAGCGAAGCGACAACCGTATTTATATATTCATTTATCCCATCTTCAAATCCGCATACAAGCCCCCCCACCTTCTCCTCTCCTCTCCAAAGCAAAGGCCCTTCATTCTTATCATTATTTGTTCGATCTTAACTCTCAGGCTCGCTTCTTCGTCTTCTTCTTCATGGCTTCCTCTACTCTGTCATCAGATACTAACCACGAGGGTATGTACCTTTCTTTTTTTAAAAATATAATTCCAAAAAATGGTGCAAATTCTTGCTTATTGTGTTAGTATTCATGAATCTTTTTTTTGTTTGATTTTGTGAGCAGAGGTTGATGCAGGTCAGGGTTTTCTGCAAAAACATGTTGCTTTCTTTGACAGGAATAAAGACGGCGTCGTTTATCCTTGGGAGACCTTCCAAGGTTCTTTGTTTATTGTTGTTATGTTTAATTTCTCGTTTAATTAAATTAAATTAATTTCATTTATTTTATTATTATTTTTGAAAATATTACAGAAGTATTTACTTTGGTAAATAATGAATAGGTTTTCGAGCAATTGGAGCCGGTCTGCTCTTGTCCACCGTAGCTAGTCTTTTCATCAACATCGGTCTCAGCTCCAAAACTCGCCGTGTGAGTACATCTCCCCTTTTATATATTTTGGTTTTTAGTTTCTTCATCAATCATCCTAAAACTAAAATGACAATCGACTCTATTTATATGTTAAAGGCTTGTTTGTTGGCTAAAATAGGAGGTTAGATTGGAAAAGACATAAGAGAAAATTGCGGGAATAAATGACGATAAATTTGTGAAGTAACTTTTTTTATTAATTTTTTTAAATATATTTTTATTTAAAAATATTTTTTTATAAGATTTAAAAAAATAATTAATATTTAACTTGAATATAGAAAAAAATATCATTTATAAAAAATAATAAATAAATAAAAAAACCTTAATATAATCTCATCGGACCTTCTCTTTTGTTTTATTTGAATGGGATAAATTAGTCACATCGAAAAAGTTATTATTTATTTTATTAGTAATTCATGTTTATAATATTTATTATATTTAAAAATTAATTAATATTTTATTAATAATATTAATTTAATCCAATATAATTTTTAAGTTACTCCAAGCCAAAGCAAATGAGCTAAGAGAAGCTTAGTGCGATACGTGCCACCCATAATTTTCAATAGATGTGATTTATGAATGCACCTGTCAATACTAGAGGGAGCAGTTACAATATTGGGTGCCTCCAAAGGCAATATAGGCAATTGTGCGGTTCACAGTCAATAATTGAGTGCATAGCCCCACAATGGGGCACATGGAGGACCACTTTGTTGCTAGTCTTCGTGCTCCGAGTATTGACGGCGAATGCTTTTCACACTCTAGGAATATGACAAACTCGTGATTGTTTATGTTCCATTAGTTTTCATTAAAATTAAGTAGTAATTATCTGTACTTCAAAAAAATATACATCGTAATTATCTAATAATCTTCTTACGTTTGATTTTTGATATGCAAAAAGAGCATTTGCATTTATTTATAGCGTCCTCTCCTTATTTAACATTTTAACTTACTTTGACTGTTAATTTTAGTTTTAAAGAGATAATATGATCATTTTTTCTTATTTTTTATTTTTCCCTTGAAAATTGTCTATTTTAATGAGCTATTTAGATCTCCATCGTGCAGATAGATGGTGTAAATTCATTTAAAATAATTTAAAATTTTAAAAATTATAAAATAAATTTTAAACTTAAAAATAATTTTAAAGTTTAAATATAAAGAAATAACTTTAAATATAAAACAAAATTACAAATGGATCTAAGTCGTCCATTTTAAAGATGGATGGTCAAGATCAATTTGAAAAAAAAAAATAGAAAAATTAAATTAAAAAATAGAAGATGGTAGTGGTGATTTAGATTAGATCTCTACTATTTATATTCATCTTTTAAAATGGACGGTGAAGATCCAATCTGGGTCTTCATTGTCTTTTTCAACCTCTATTTATGATGGTTCATGCCATCATCAATAGATGGGTCTTCATCGATTTTTTCATCAACAGATGGTTTATCAACAAATGGACAGTTCTGATGTCCTTCCAACACAAATGAAAACCCCCCAAATCAAAATTAATCAACCAAAATCAAACTTAATTAGAACTAAATTAACACAAGTCAGAATCTGGCTTGATCAATCATCAAGCCAGAAACCAAATTGAAACCAAAATTGTACCAAAAAATAAAAACACAAATAGAATCCAAGATCATCATCAATCATCAACCCAGAGCAATGGAGCATCTTCATCAACTTAGGGTCCATAAGCGAAGGAGACCCAAGGGTCTCTATCGCATGGAGACCAATTTTGATCTCCATAGGGGTCTATGGTGAACGGGTCTCCATGCGACTAAGACCCTTGGGTCTCCTTCATCAGAGACCCTCTGTCATCTCCATCATGCAATGGAGATGACAAAGATGAGTCTCTATCGCCGACTATAACTAGTTGATGATTTTTGTTTTTTTCATTTTTGTTTTTGTTTTTACTTTTCTTTTTTTATTTTTTATTTTTTTTTGGTTTTTGAAATGAGTTGATGATATTGAGTTTTTGGGTTTGAGTCATCTCCAAATCTTCATCACTGTGATGAAGATGGTGATGAAGATCTAGAGATATTGAGTAATTGATTTTGATGTGGTGTAGGGAAAATGGCCATCGATATTCTTTCCAATTGAGGTTAATAATATCCCAAAAGCCAAACATGGGAGCGATACCGGCGTCTATGACTCCGAAGGAAGGTACATTTTATGTTTTTCCTATTTCAAAGTATATAATTTTATTTAAATATATAATTACCTAGTCATTAATTTTAGTTGTGAATAAGTTCACAAATCAAATCATGTTAGTCTAATCAGTGTCTGTTGCATTGGAACAATTTATTTTCATAGGACTGTAGCCTGAAATTATTACAGTTGAGATAGGCATCAAGTTTGCATGTAGTCAGAACTTTAGATATTTTATCCAAATCTGAATTATTTTGAGCACAACAACACAATAGAAAATATTTTCAGCTGGTGAGAGTGAACAACTACATTTTTGTTATATGACTCTTTTTTGTTATCCTAAGTTATTTTTTACTTTGAAAAATAAACTTTCTAATAATTTATATGAAAAGTGAAAAAAAAAAAAAAAAAATTACATCCACAACATGCCATGCCACCTTATGTGGATTTTTCCAATATATACGATTGAAGAATAAATGAACAGGTTTGTCCCATCAAAGTTCGAAGAGATATTCAGAAAGTATGCACATACGAACCCAGAAGCTTTAACGTATTATGAGCTCTCGGCAATGTTAAAGGCTAACAGAGAACCTAAGGATTACGGTGGATGGTTGGTGCCTTCTTTTACATTTATTCATTTTTTTCCTGTGAGATTATTGTATCTAAAACATGTCCTTAATCTTAATTTATATAATATCATTGTTTATTTAAAATTATAACCAAATGGCTCTTAATGAAGATCTTGGAACATGTTGCAGGATTGCTGCCTTGTCAGAATGGAAAATAGTGTTTTATCTGTGCAAGGACAAGGATGGTTTGCTGCAAAAAGAAACTCTCAGAGGTGTTTATGATGGAAGCCTCTTCGAACGCATGGAGAAGGATAGACAATCTTCTAAAAAGAAAGCGTAATTACTTCCAATGATGGATTCAAAAATTCATATTAGAGGGGTACTTTAATAACTTGTTAATAATGTTAAAAAATTAAAATTATAATAGTGTAATTTACTCCGTTAGTCAGCATTTTGTACACATTTAAATCTAGTGTATGAATGTTGGTGTCATTTTGAATTTTAAAAAAAATTGTTGGTGTCATTTTCTGTCAGGAAGTGATCTTAAATAGATATTAATGATCTTGAGTGGTCTGATCACAGTCTTGATAGCTTCAATCATGATCACTCATGATTAACTACTGTATGTATCATGGTTGATTCGAAACTCAATTACACAATCATTTATGTGATTATGATTACATTCAGATAGAAAAATATATCTAAAGTCTCTTTCTGTTTAAAATCAATAATACAGTAGAATTGTCGCACATTAAGGAGTTTATATCATGTGTTTTTCTCTTTTTTTTTTTTAAAAAAAAAAAAATGGAGTTGTATAATAATTTGTTTTTGTTTTTCATGCAGTGTTGCATAAAGAATATAGCATTTGATTGCACCGTTTGAACTTTGAACTGATCGGCCACATTCAGTAGATGGTCCAGATCCAGAGTCGAGATTTGACAAATCTATGAAGGAAAATTAATTTGATTGAATGTTATTTCCGTGTGATATGATGATCATATTCATCGGAAGGCGTGTGTTTATGTGGAATATTAGTTTTTTTCCTTTTTTTACTCTAATAATATTGTGTAGTATTTGATATAGATGTTGTCTGTTAATGCTTCATTTCATACATTTGTTTAGCAATTCAATGATGCTTTGATTTGTTTATTCAATCAGGTTTGGACTTTTAAAGTTGAAACAATGCCTTATAGTGGGGTGTAAGTACAATTAAATATATATTATTGCAACTTATCATTTATTATAGGTGATTGGATACCTCTTCATTCACTAAAATCTTTGAGGATCAATTCCCATCAAAGATATTTAAAGCTTGTGCATGTATTTTCTCTTTTTATTGTTAAAGTAGTTGTCTCCCATTTATAGATAATTGTCTTCTGTTTATGAGTGTAAATATTCAGGTTACACAATTAGTATTTGATATTAGTAAGTTCTATTTATGAGTGTAGATATTCAAGTTGCACAACTACCAGTATTTAATATCACCAAGTTCCTGTGATGCTTTGTCTTGTGTTCTCATTTATCAAGTAGATATCCGATTACACAACTAGTATTTGATATCAGTAAGCCACAGTAATGTTATGTCTAGTTTTCAATCTCAACTTTAAAAAGAAAAAAAAAAACATATATTCCTTCATTGTAAGTTGAATTTAATTAGGATTATTTGCTAATTTCAAAAAAAAATTAGGATTATTTGCTATGGTAATTATAACTATAATGAGATCAAGGAATGTGAATGAAATTAATACTAAAAGTCGATGAGTCAAATTAGCTGCCAAACTTAGTAAGTTAATTTGTTGGGACTTTCCAAATTAAGTTAGAATTTCGTAAAGATTTTAATAGAAAAACTTCAATGTTATGTCGTTGTCAACAAATGATGAAAAAGCTTATTTATTTATTTATTTTTAAATTCAAAACGAATTCATTCAGGAATCATCAGCCAAAACAATATTTGAGATACAATATGGAACAGAATTAAACCAAGATTGACTAAAATTCCCATGAAAAACCAAAGTTGCCAGCTTATAAGCTACCTCATTACTTTTCGTAGAAGTGAATTGACACTTAACATTATCCATCTGAATTAACAAAGAAGACATATCCCTAATGAAGAGATTTTCAACAATAGAAAAATTCTTAATTTGAATTGCCAAGACAACAAGATGAACATCTGTCTCCACCACTTGGGGTTTAAAATCATGAGCCAAAGTAAACTTCAAACCTTCTTGAAAGCCAGACATTCAGCCAAAAAAGAGGTTAAAAAAAACGAACAACTTCATAGGAATAGCACATTTAACATCTCATTGATGATCACGGATCAGAGCTCTAATCCTTATAAAACCAGTTATATTACCTGTTGCGGCATCCACATTAAGTTTAAGAGAATCCCAATCAGGTGGCTACCACTTCACATGCGGAATAGGAGAAATTGTCTCAGGCTGTTGAACCTGAACCACTCCATCAAACTTGTGATACTCAACAAGATAAATAGCAGTTTCTTCCAATATCAACTCTTCTTTCTTAAGCACTCCACCATGAAGAAAATGATTTCTATACCCCCCAAAAGTTTCACGAAACCAATAACCACAACTCAAAATTGGAGATGGAAAGATGGTCACGCAAATAAAGCATTAGACTCGGTATCAACAAACCCGTGAAACTCCTCGGATGAGTTCAAAAGATACTCTTTATCCAACAGTTTTCTATCCGAGGGCACAAAATGACAACATGAAAATTAAGATTCATAGAAATAAAAATATATAAAGTTTTAAGAGAGGAAAGAACATAGGATTGATTCTTTAAGAAAAAATCTCAAAAGTTCATCTATTAAGAATTTCTTTATAGAACGAGAAGATTTTAATTAAAAAAACAAAAAAACTTTAATGTTATTTCGTTGTCAACAAATGACGAAAAAGCTTACTTAAAAGATTCATAGAAATAAAAATATATAAAGCTTTAAGAGGAAAGAGCATAGGAATTGATTCTTTAAGAAAAAATCTCAAAGTTTTTCTATCAAGAATTTCTCTATATATAGAACTAGAAGATTTCGTTAAAAAATTAATTCTTTAGTTGCGGCCAAACAGCACTAAAAATTTTGTGACGATGGTGCCCTTAAACAATGGTAAAAGAACTAGATAATAAATAATGAATGAAGAAAGTAATACTGTGAAGTTGAGTTTATTAAGAGATGATGCTCTGAGATATATTAATGAAATTAGATATGCAAGTTTAATTTTTAGATTTGAATCATCCCATCATAAATGGTAACTGAAAAAAAAATTAACTCCCATATTTGTAGTTCAAAATAATAATAATAATAAAGCATGTAATTTTATTTCTGTTGTATGTAACTTTTGTTTTATTTAATGTCCTAGACCAATCTGAAAAATGCCACATAAATTGTAAATCTGTAAATGACTCCAATAGCATGGGAATTAGTTCAGATCATGTAGACAATTGAAAAAAGACGAATAGATGAAAAGAGAACAAAATGATACGAGTTTGTGAAGCAACTATGGTCTTTAATAATCAGAATACAATATTCTTCATTAATACTCAATCCCCATATTATATTCTTATAATCTTTACTTGCAAGCAAAAGAAAGAAATCATATTCCTAAAAATCCGATTCCTTGCTTGCTGCGTGCAAACTTTTTGTGAGGCAAGAGAAAGAAAATAAATATAATGAAGGTCACAGATGATGGATTCTTTCATCGACTCCTGTTTACATGGGTATAAAAATGGATTGGATTGCTTTAGATGGGTTGAATTGACAGGGTCTAACTTTTGCATTGGTCGGCCCAAATCAGAGCCAAACCTGGCCTAAGTGTAGAGGCTTACCATCCCAAACGGGGAAAATCTTTCCATCACATTTCAGGCTTTATTTTATAGGATCGGTTCATTTGATTTATCTATCTCATACTAATTCCTTTATTACAATATCGAACAAAACAGTTCAAAGCACATGCCTCCTAACTTAGATGGTTGTGCATATTTTCATCCATTTTAGTGGTGAGGATTAAGTCCTACTATGTATTTTAGAAATATGTGTAATGAGTTTTTTATCTCATCGTAGAAGTGTTTTTTAATTATAGAAGATCATATCCTGGTTGCACAAATGGTGATTAATTTTGTCGGATCTTAGTAGACCCATGTAGAGGTTGATCTACTAGAGTTGTTGAGGTAGACTATTGGTTCTACTTCAACTTTTGTTGGGCCACTATCAACTTGCAAAAAAAAGCCAAGAATGAGGTGGAATGCTTTACACTTGGGTGGTATCAACCAAAGGCACTTCGGCACTCAAGTAAAACGATGTCGAATGAATAAAGCCAAATGACAAATAAAAGACGGTTCTGTTATGTCAAACTTCAAAGGTGGATTGATAAAGCCTAACGAGAATTGTAAGGATGGAGTGAGATGTCCTATTGGAGTGCCCGAACGAAGACCGTATCTACAGCTTCTTGATGAATGTGGAACGACATGTGTTGCAGGTGAAATAATATGCTAGTCAGAGTAAAAAGTGTCAAATCCCCCCTCCAGTAGTCATGCTTGAGTATTTATATTCAAGCACATGGCTGTTGGAGGCGATTTGAGGGAGGATCCCGCCACTTGGGGATCCTTCGCACTTGACTACGAGTGTGTCAAATGGGGTTGAATTGGTTATAAAAGAAGATGGAATGGGCTGTAATTGTCTTCAATAAATGGACCTTGAAGAGATGGTCTCTGGATTTAGGCTTCATTTATGGGCTTGAGTCATAATTTTACCAGTACAACCTACAACTCATTCAATGAAAACTTTAAAAAATAAATCGATAAAACAGTCCAAATATTATACTTATTAGTTGGATGAAATTATATCCTTTTACCATGTATTAAGGTGTTCAAAATTCAGTTATTTTAGTGGCTATATTTATAAATAGAAAGTCATAAAAACTCTATTTCAAAAAGAAAAAAGTCATAAAAATCCTTTTGGCAAAAAAATATATAAAATTCTTTTTAAAAAAATCATAAAAATCACCACTTTGTCTTGGCAAATTACCATGTTGATCCATTCCATGCGTTAGTAATGCTTCTTTATGGTGCATTTACTTTAAATGTAGGAATCGAAATAATCTAGAATTAAAATAATGTATTACAGTTAGAATAAGTTGTGTACTTCAATTGCAGAAATCGAAATCGGAATTAGCAGTATTTTCATTGAGTTGTATATTTTACTTTAGAATCGTAATGGATTAATTATAAGTTACAAAAATGTCATTGGCTGTTTTTAACAATATTATTATAAACATATTATCTATATATTTTTTACTTTCTTTTTTTTTATTGTTAATGAATTCCAAATCATCCATAATATATGAAATCACATTATAATGCATTTTTTCATTGTTTTTAAACAAAAATTTCCTAATATTATAATCTTTCTCAAATAAAAATATAATGACCATTTTTGTTTTTCATTTATATATAAATATGTATATATATATATATACAGAACTTCTATGGTTAATACTCCCTAAATTTAAAAAGTTATGATAAATCAATCAAATTCATTCATTACATTTAAGATAATGCAATTGATGGACTTAATAGGTTCATCCTAACTTTCACTAATCATAGAAATTATATATATATATATATATAACCTTCCTCATAAGAGTTATGCTAGATTTCATCATTGTAGTTATTATGATTATTGACTATGTGTTTATGTCTAAACTCTCATATTACTCAATAATATTGCAAAAATAAAAAATATTTTAAATAACAATACATACCATGTAATTTATAGAATAAAAAAGAAAAAATAGGGGTATAAAAGTTTTTTTTGTAATTTGGAAAATAAAATGAAAATGGGTTTCCCAAGTGGGGTGGGGAGGAATAAGATTCTCATTTTACAATCCCAAATAGTGAGACCTACGATTTAATTCTTATTACATAATGATTTTAGAGCAAGTAAATACCCCTCTCAACTTGTGGGTCCTTATATTATTATTTTCTTATTTTATAAAAAGTAAAATTTGTTTGATAGTGCACATAAGTTATGTTTTCTCCAGATTCCCCTTAACAACCAATAATGGTCATGCTTCATTACACATGACTAGAGTCTTTGGAACCACAAATATTTTGCAAATTCACTAATTTTCATCATGTGGTAAAGATGAATATCTATAGATTTGAGTATTTAAAGCATTAATAATAACAAAATTAAAAAATAATATTTAACGATTAACATTTATCTAAAAAAATTCTCTATTTATTGATAATTTTTTTGCAAATTTTTAAAAAACTTTATACTCAAAACATGAATTAATTGAAAATTTTCAATTTAATACATCTATATTTTAATAGATTTTATATAAATCTGGATTGGATATATCTAGATTTTAATAAAATCCGTTCAAATCTAATAAGTCAATGACTTTTGGAATATACCTAAATTCTATTCGATTCCTTACAAATACGAATTGAATATACTTATATAGTTGTATTCAATCACAAAATTTATTAGAGTTTGATAAATTTCTTTTTAATGATAGATTTTGTTGGAATTTACAGATTCTGTAGACTTTATATTAATTTTGTAAGAATTCTTTAAAAATTCCAACAAAATCTTAATTTTGTAAGAATATACCTATATGGGTGTATTCTATCATAGAGTTTATTAAAGTTTGATGTTTTTTTTTTAATAATAGATTTTGATAGAATTCACAGATTCTATAGACTGTATATTAATTTTGTAAGAATTCTTTAAAAAATCTAATGAAATTTTAGAGAAAATGGTAAGATTTGTGTTTTTTTTTGTTTTTAATCTCATAAAAACCATTTAAACTCCTTCGAAATTCATCATTTAAATAAAATATGTAAAATTAATGACATTTTTAATATATCTAGATTTTATTGGATTTCATATAAATCTGAATTGATTATACCTAACTTTTATTGAATTACATACAAATCTGAATTGAATACACTTAAATTTTAATGAATTATATACAAATCGAATTAAATATATTTAGATTTCAATGAAATCCATTAAAATTTGGAATGAATACACTCAAACTTCTATAATCTTTTAAATTCCAAAGATTTCAATGAAATACATTGAATCCAGATCGGATATATTCAAACTTTTAAAATATTTTAAATTTTTATAAATTTTAAATTAAATACACCCTCTATATGTTGCATTTTTGTCACCGAATATTTCAAGGGATTAGGATTAAAAATTTCCAAGTGCTTGTTTTTTTTTTTGGATTGTATTCATCATTTTTTTTTTTCTAGATTGTTGTGGTTCTTCATTTTTTTTTTTTTCCTATTTTATTGGTTCTTCATTTTTCTGTTCATTTGGTTGTGTCAATTTTTTTCATTTTTATTGTTCATTTGTTTGTTAAGCTTAATCATTTTTCTTTCCCGGTTTTATTGTTTCAGAAAAAATTGTGACTTCATTATTGTTTGTTAATCTTCATTTTATTGTTTTATCACATTTTTGGATTGTGACTTTTTTTTTTCAGATTTTTTAAAGTTTTTTTAAATTTAATTTTAAGCATATTATAAAATATTTAAATTAATTTTATTTCAATCTAATCTCAACCCACACTACACCAAACATTATATAATATAATTCTAATCCAATTTCAAGTTCTACCAACATAAAACATTAATTTTATAATCCAATTCAATCCTCATTCTAATTTATCGTGTCAAATGTAGTCTAAAAGGAACCACGAATAGTTGTGGCATATATATGTGTGTATATATATATATATATATATATATCCTATCTTTTTCAATAAACGGTTTAACACACTTGAACTTCAATTATTATCAAATTATGATAACTTTTTTTATTACTAAATCATATTGACATTCACAGTGATGTGGTAATATGGTGTGGTCCTTTTTTTCTTTTTTTTTTTTGTTTATGCGGGAAGGAGAGATTAAATTTATTAAAAAAACTATTATACATCTTATATTTTAACATAATGATGAAACTTTTCCCAAGAAAAAAAAAGATAATTGTAGGATTTAAATTTTTCATCTCTTAAAATTAAAGAAAGTGTTTAATCACTTTTATTAAACAGTGACATCACTTTAAATTTAATGTTATAATTAATGCGCGTGTTAATTTGGAATTTAATATCTTAATAGTAAATAATTAAAATTATAATTTATAGCTGTCAACTTTCTCTTCATGTACCTGTGACACACACACTCCAAAGATGAATCCATGACAGCCAAGCAACAAGCCCCCTGTCTCCTTTCCTCTCCGAAACAAAATCCTTTCTATTGATTACCACGTCAATCATTTACACATATTTCACAATAATATTTTTATTTTCCATATACATAATATATTATTCTAATTTCGCTATATAGAAATAGAAGTCACTTACTTATTTTGTTTTTTCCTTTAACCTATAAATAAGCTCTATTTTGTACATGGTAAACACAAAGTGAAATCACACAATATTTTTTTATATTTTATCATGGTATTAAAGTTTATAATTTTATAAGGTTTATTTATTTATTTATCTTTCTTCATTCCATTCATTATTTATTCCATCTTAATTCTCAGGCTCGCTTCTTCGTCTCCTTCTTCCTCTTCTTCTTCATGGCTTCCTCTACTCTGTCAGCAGATGTTAACCAGACTGGTAGGTACCTTTATTTTGTTTTATTATTTTTTTTTTCTAAAATAATTCCAAAAAATGGTGCAAATTTTTGCTTATTGTGTTGATGCAGGTCAGAGTTTTCTGCAAAAACATGTTTCTTTCTTTGACAGGAATAAAGACGGCGTCATTTATCCTTGGGAGACCTTTCAAGGTTCTTTATTTATTGTTATTATGTTTAATTTCTCATTTAATTAAATTAATTAATTTCATTTATTTTATTATTATTTTTGAAAATATTAAAGAAACAATTATTTTGGTAAAAATTGAATAGGTTTTCGAGCAATCGGGGCCAATGTGTTCTTGTCCACTGTAGCTAGCCTTTTCATCAATCAGGGTCTCAGTTCCAAATCTCGCCCTGTAAGTATCTTTCCCCTTTTATATATTTTATTTCTTAGTTTCTTCATCAAATATTATCCTAAAACTAAAATGATAATCAACTCATCATTTATATGTTAAAGGCTTGTTTGTTGGCTACAATAGGAGGTGAGATTGGAGAAGATTTGATCCCACCTCTCCTTCTATTTTATTTGAATGGAATAAATTAGTCATATTTAAAAAGTTGGAACTTATTAATCCCCTTTTATGTCTCATTAAATTTATTTATTTATTTTATTAAAAATTCATATTTATAATATTTATTATATTTAGAAATTAATTTAATATAATATTTATTATATTTAGAAATTAATTTAATCATTTTATTACTAATTTAATCTTATCAACATATCATAGTAGTAATTTAATTTGATCTAATCCTTAAGTTACTCTAAGCAGAAGCAAATGAGCCCAAGGGATGCTGAGTGGGATATGTGTTACCTATAATTTTCAATAGTTGTGATTTATGAATATTTAGGTATGATGTGAAATATTATAATACTAGATACTCTTGAAATAAAGATTTGAATATTAAAGCCCAAATTTTGTTTAATACATTATGAAATCAGACCCCTTAAAAATACATTATGAAATTAGATTGAAAATGATTTAAATTAAAGCACTTTTTCAAATTGAATGGTTATTCTTTTAAATTTATAATAATAAAATCAATTATTTAAAATTATGTAAATAATATTTTTTTTATAAATACAATTCTATAATTTTTTTTTTGACATAATAAATTTAATATAACATTGTTTCAAAGTTTCTTTTAAGCTATGTTTGAAACATGATATTTGATGTGAGTTTATGATTCAAAGTATTCTAAACTCTCAAATCACATGTTTAGAGAGCAATCAATGAGATTTCAAACTCAATCCCAAACTCCCTCAAATCCTCCTCTCAGAGGAATGTTCATTCTTAACCAAAATGATGGGATTTGATGGAATTATTCCATCGCCATTTTTTTTTTCCAAGTTTTTAAAGAATTTTTTAAAATTAATTTTATTCCAATATAATCTCAACCTACACCAAACATAATATATTATAACTTTAATCAAATCTCAAGTCCTATCAAACATGAGACTGTAATTTTTCAATCAAATTCAATCCATTCTATTACAATTCGTGTGTCAAATGTAGCCTTACATCATGGACTATAAGTCTTTAAACTTATGTATATATATATATATTAAATAACTTGACGCTCCAAACATACGAGACATTAGGAGAGGTTAGGATTCCAATCATAAAATTCAAAGCTTGGCTTTTTATCTAGAATTTCTATGATTAAAATAGGAACGGATTCCCTTTTATTAATTTATGAGCCAGCTAAGTATTGATGTCAGCTTCACATGTAATTTGTCCTATTTCAATTGGAAAGTACATTTTCATATGAGCATGCAAAGAAAGTCTAAACAAGCTTTATTGCCATGTTCACATTATTTGTATGACAAAATAATTAGTTTAATTTAAATGCACAGAAAGAAAACAGGGAGGATTTAAGGATAAATTTATCATGTGCTCTGAGTCAGGCAGTTTTGGGCCACGACTCTAAACACTGGGCTTCGGGCCTGCACAGCCCTTAGTCCAATTAGGCTACAATTTTACTGTAATGGCCGCCAAGGTGACCCAATTTATAGGCCGAATAAAGTTATACTTTATAAATAATTGGTAAGGGGAAAATAAAATTTTATCTGAACTTTTGCGTAATGAGGTTTGCTCTTTAAAACATGCAAATTAGCGTTTGTAATAAAATTATTTACCAGCTTGCATGTGAGGAAAAATTTTAGAGTAGCCTTCACGTTTTTGAAAGCACTTCTAAAATTTGATAGTAATCAATTTATAGTGAATTGCTTCTATCATTTAACTGTATATATCAACAAAAATCCATGTGTTGTTACTGGTATTCGAAGTTTGAAGTTTTCATGATATATTGAGTAATTGATTTTGATGTGATGTAGGGAAAAAAGCCATCTTTACTCTTTCCAATCGAGGTTAATAACATTGCGTTAACCATACATGGGAGTGATACTGGGACTTATGACTCCGAAGGAAGGTACATTTTATGTTTTTATCTTAAAATATATAATTACGAAGTCATTAAATTGTGAATAAATTCACAAATTAAATCATTTTAGTGTCATTAGTGTCTGTTACATTGGAACAATTTATTTCCATAGAACTGTAGTCTGAAATTATTACAGTTGAGATAGGCATCAAGTTGGCATGTATATAGTCAAAACTCTAGATATTTTATCCAAATCTTAATTGTTCTGTGGATGACAACACAAAATAGAAAATTTTTTCAGCTGGTGAGAGTGGACAACTACATTTTTTTTTAAATGACTGTAGTTCGTTATCCTAAGTTATATGAAAAGTAGAAAAAAAAATTTTGCATCCATGTCATGTCATCTTATGTGGATTTTTCCAATATAGATGATTGAAGTATAAATGAACAGGTTTGTTCCATCAAAGTTCGAAGAGATATTCCAAAAGCATGCACATACGAACCCAGAAGCTTTAACATCTGATGAGCTCTCGGCAATGTTAAAGGCTAACAGAGAACCTAAGGATTTCGGTGGATGGTTGGTGCCTTCTTTTACATTTATTCATTTTCTTCCCGTGAGATTATTATATACAAAATATGTCCTTAATTTATATAATATCGTAATTTTTTAAAACTATTTATTTAAAATTATAACCAAATGGCTGTTAATGAAGATCTTGGAACGTGTTGCAGGATTGCTGCCTCCTCAGAATGGAAAATATTGTTTTCTCTGTTCAAGGACAAGAATGGTTTGCTGCAAAAAGAAACACTCAGAGGTGTTTATGATGGAAGCCTCTTTGAACGCACAGAGAAGGATCTAAAGAAAGGGTAATTACTCCCAATGATGGATCCAAAAATTTGTAATATTGAGAGCACTTTAATAAATTGATAATAATATTAAAAATAATTAAAATTATAATAATGTAATTTATTTGGGTACTTAGCATTTTTTCACATTTAAATCTAGTGTATAAATGTTGGTGTCATTTTTTGTCAGGAAGTGGTCTTAAATATATATTATTGATTATTGATCATGAGTGGTCTGATCACAGTTTTGATAGCTTCAATCATGGTCACTTATGATTAACTACTATAATGGTTGATTCCATAAAAACTGATTTTTATATTAGGTTTTTTTTCATCTCAAAATCATAATAAGTAACGTAAAAACTATTAGTCTAATTATATTTCCACAATAGACGCCACTAAGACTGATAGCGTTGATAAAAAAATTATTTTAGAAGATAACAAACTTAAATTTAATTCATAACTTTTTGGATAAATGAAAAGTAAGTTTCACCTTAAAATTTTGGACCTATTTACGTGATTTTATCACTTCAAAAGTCAAACAAAACAACTTGTAAGGAATTTGTTAAATGTCATTCAATGTCAAATGGAAAAATCAAACAAAAAGCCCTTGTCATACATATCATTTAATCCTCAAACGTCTACTCCAGAAACTATTGATGATTTGAGATTTTAGCCAAGCAAGTTCAAAGCTTCTAATTGGTTGATTACACAAAGAGAATTGGTAAAAAAAAAAAAAAAAACCTATCTAACAAATTATTAACAATTTTTAACATCACAAATTTCAAAAATTTTATAAAAATTCAAATCTGCAAATGATCTACAATTTACATCCCACAAATGAAAACTAGATCATCCAAATTACTTATTATTGCGGAAGAATGGTAACACGGACACATAGGTATCCCTCCTATTTTGCAAAGGCAAACCAAAATCAGAAATATCTCTTGTACTTTTGCAGCTCATCATGCAGACTTTACAACCTTAATTAGATAATCTGATCACTTGTCCATTTATTTTCTTTTGCTTTCTGGTCCTGATACTTGTCTGTTTTTGGTTATCTCAAATTCTAGTCATTGCAAACAATGATTACTCTCATTAGTGAACATTGATTATCATGATGAATGGTTGTTGAAATTTGGATCAAGCTTGGTCGGTTTGACGAATTACAACATTACAAATTCCTAGTTAGTACCGTTTTTCAATCGGATAAGATGTCACAGCAATTGGAAGGTGCCGTGTCTATCTTGGGCCAAAAGAAGTCTATACGTTTTATCCTAAACAGGATTAGATTAATTTCAATTCGTCTTTGATAATGAATCCCATATCTTACCAATTAATTTAGTTTACTTGCCTTCATAGTGAAGGGAAATCTATGATGAATCCTGAACTTTCTAAGAAAATAACACTAATCTTCATCAGTTTCGAAAAAAAAATAATAAAAAGAAAAACTAGTTTTCATCAATTGTAACTGTCAGGAGGTCATGTTGGTAAGACCCATCGAATAAATACACTATACAGTATCAAAATGAAAAATGTTTTTTTTTTTTTTGTGAGAAAATGAAAAATGGTATTTGATGGCTTACACGTGTGGTATTAAATTATGCGATCAAAGATGATTATTTGGAAATATTAGAATAATTAATCCAGTGGGAGGCAGAATATTATTAGAGGTTTTTATTTTATTTATTTTTTGAAAATAAAAGAGGTTTTTGTTACATGTAATTTCACATTAGTGGTAAGGATCTACCAGGACCTCTCGACATTAAACATTACATGTGCGGTCTGAAAATTTACTTTTATAATAGTTTGAAATATCTATTCTTGTATTAAGGAAAGAAAAAAAAATTCATAAATACTGGTATACATAAAGGTCAAACCCTTTCTACTCCCACAACATTCAGAGATATTTACTTCTAAAGTAAAGGAAAATGACTTTCTACATATATGTTGATAAACATTCATGATAGGCAGTGGCGGAGTTAAAGACTTCTAGTTTGAGGGGGACAAGCCAAAAATATAAATTTAAGTTTCAAATATATATATATATATTGACTCAAAATAATACTAATATTTAGAAAATGAAGTTGTTGAAAAATTAAATATAATACCTTTTAATATTATTGTAAAAAATAAATTAATAAATGATATGAATTCTAACTTTGTGAATAAAAATAGAACTCAGTAATATTTTAAATCTGAAAATTAGTCCATAATGGAATCTAACTATATTTCTGTGTGATTGTCCTTCCAATATGCATGATTAAAATGATTGTGAGAAAGTAATCTTTTATTTTGTTATGAAACTAATTTTAACAATATACATTGCCGAAAACAATTTTTCGGTAGCCATTAAAATCAGAAGAGTAACCACAAACGTAATTATTTGGTGATATATTTCAATTTTAATTACTTAATTATATACATTTTAGTAACTTAATTTTTTCGTATTCGCATTAAACAATATTAAAATATAATAACTTGGAACAAATTTAAATAAATAAACAATTGAATTTAGAAACTAGTCAAATAAGTTTATTAAAATCATATTAATAATCTAATAAAACAACAAATGTAATTATAACAAGTTTCAAAAACAAAAATATACATTAAACTAAACAGTAATTAATATGAGAAACAATAAGAAACTAAATCCAAAATGTCATCAACAATTTTGCAAACAACATATTTTTGCATGCCATCATTTAATAAAAATAGTTAAACACTCCTCTTGATCCTAAAAAGTCAAGAGCTTAAGTTTCATCCTTGTTCCAAAACACAAACTGCAGATAGTTTTATTGGAATTTAATCCCCCCTCCCTCATCATAAATAAAATAAAATAATAATAATAATACAAAAAAAAAAAACTAAATTCTAAAAGGGGTAGGTTTTGTCTCATATTTTAAATATAAAATAAATAAATAATGGAAGTTGATATGTATCTAACAATTTCTATTGAATATCATTATTTGTAATGTATGTGATCATAATTTTTAATGAAAAACAATTAGATGGAATCATTAAAAATTATTGTATATATTGTCTTAAATAATACAACTTATATTTAACATGTGGCTGAATTTCATTTGTTATAGGAGGTCATGGCCGCTAAGGGCCCCCCACAACTTTGCCATGATAGGACTCCAGTCTTTGTTACACACAGGGACGTAACCATGATTTGAGAATAAGGTGAACTAGAATAAATTTTTTAAATAAACTTTAACAGTATGAAAATATTTTATAAATTAAAAAATATAGAAATACCTAGTTAAAGAAGATATACTAAGTTTTACCCTTCAAAATTCATATTATAAACAAATATATTAATAAAAATAAAAGTAAAAAGATTGAACAAAATATTTAAATTAAAAAAATTTACTAAATATGAATTATAATTAATGCTATGACATTAACAATCTTTCTTTAAACATAGACAATCTATATTTTGATAATTAGAGCATTTCTAATGTTCTTATGAATTGTGAAAACATTATATACCACATAGAATGAATAGATATTGAGTCAAAATAAACCTCTCCAATATAATTATCACTCATTAATGTCAAGCTAAGGTGACATAAAAAAGAAAAAAAAAATAGACATTATCAACATGATTATCTATTTTCAGAAAGTGTATTAGACAAACATGTCAGTAAATCAATAATTATTTAATTCTATTTTCAAATTTAATTAAAAGTCGAAAAAACATGGAAGCATTAATTAAAAAATATGAAAGTATTAAATGAAAATACATTGAGGCATTAAATGAGAATATATGAAAGTATTAGAGAACAATTTTTTAATTTAAATATCTATCAAATGATACATATGCCATGTAGGCAGAGATTCTTTAACATTAATGACATAAATTTTATTTTTTTCAAAACACAATCCATAGGAACATTAAAAATGATCTTATAAATTCATAATTACTACTACACTTTAAATTAAAGAATATATTAGGAAAAATCCCAAAGATATTAAATTTATAATAGGTAAAATATGGAAATTTTAAATAAAACTTCACATTCAATATATGAAATAAAGTTAACATATATATATACAATATTTGAATGGAATTATAAATATTAACAAGAAAATTATTCAAAAGGTTTGGAATAAATATGTATTTTGTTGTATCACAAAATTAATAAATAGAAAAAATATATAAAATAAATACAACATAAAAAAAAAAGAAAATAAATTATGGGGATCTTGGCTAGGCTTGAGCCTACCCTAACCCTTGTAACCCTGCGTCCCTAGTTATGTATATAAAGAAGAAGTACAATAACCACTTAATTTGAAGTATGAGTGGAGAAAACATCATGGGGATTTTATTGGACTACAAATAATATATGTTTAATATCAATAACCTTCCTATACGTTGGTTCAAATTTAATTAATATACCTAAATACATGATACTATCAAAATGTATTAGAAACATTTCATATACTTTTATAGATGTTCTTATCGAAGGATTGTGTTAACCCTAGGGATAGGAAGAAATAATAAAAAGAAAATTAACATTTTTTCTCTTTAATTATTATAATTACTACAATGATAACTTATAAGACTAAGGTTTTTATTTAATTTTTCAATATGACAATATTTTAGATTTGAGTTATTACATCGTAAATAATATTAAAAAGAATCTTTTGGGATCTATTTGTTTGATAGGATTTTAATTTTTATAGGTAGGATAGGATTTCAAAACCTACTTAAATTCTAAGTTTGGGCTTGGGAAGGGAAGGGAAATTTTTCTTTTCGAGGCCATGTGAGGCCTGCTTATCACCAAAGATGGTTGCCTAGGCAAAAATGGTTTAAAAAAGGCTTTTTTTTTTTAGTTCTTTTAAAAGTATGTTTTTTTTTTATTAAGAAATATATAATTTATTTATTATCAATTTTATATTTCATATAATTCATTAAAACTATTTTTATAAGGTTGATAATTTAAATGTCAATTAGTAAATAAAATTTATTGTCCTTTATAATTAATTTTTTTTAATATTTCATATTTAAAAATTAATTCAAAAATAAAGTTAATCTAATATTATATTATTTTAGTTCAATTCAGTCTCAACTTCATCAAACGTATTATAACACTAGTTAAATCTAATTATATCATATCCAATTATATCTCATCCAATCCTACATATCAAACGGGGCTTAAGGAAATTTAAAGGGAATATATATACATATATATATATATATTTGACAAATTGTGAAGCAATAGATTCTAATATATGCATGTGAGAAATGTTGGGGACCAGATTCCTCTCCCTAGTGGAACATTACACAGACAGACGAAGACAAAGGAATACGCATAAAATTGGACATAAAGTGGATCAACATCACATTTTCTTGTATGCACAGTCGGTCAATTGACGTTGGAGCTGTATTGAGTTTTATCTAATCTTTTGAATTTAACACTTATTAATGTGATATCAAAATCAATCTTATCAAAAGTATATATTGATTCAAAATTTTCTATGCGATTGTACTTAGAATTATTAGAAGTTTGCACTTTGCACTACGTAATACACTAATTAATCTTGTATGTGAGAATATGTGTTAGAGTATTTAAACATTATTATTTGATATTTTCTTAGCAATCGAAAAATTAAGTTTCTATAACTAACTTGTTTGACATAGTAAGTCACACTTATCACATGATTTAATGATTTTACTTTTGAAACGTCATATCGACCTAACAATAGTATGAATATTGAGAATCCATTAAAGGTCATTATCTGATCTACAAAAACATAAAATAAAAAGAGAAGAAAGATTTTTCAAAAAGAAAAAAAAAAAAAAAAAAGAAGAAAGAAATTCGCCTTTTAAATCAATTATTCAATCATTTTTAGTGGACTTGCCAGGAATGATAATGAATTTATCATAGGAGTGTTTTTTTCAGGTCAATAACCATCGTGATGGATGAAGCTGGTCAACGACCTATTGATGGAAGTCTACTTAAAACCCTCCAGGTCAAGAATAATGTACATATTCTTCTACCAATTTGTGGTCTTCAAACACAGTTTCATGACCATGAATGCATCCGACACCAAGACACAATCATCCACCTCACAACCAAAACAAAATCCATAAAACAACTGGACCTACCATAACAATCAATTTGTAACACAACACTCAATTTTAGTTGCCATTATTTTTTCTTTCACAATAATATTGATAGTTACCATCAGACTCAAAAGTTTAACCTGATAAGAAATGATCCAACTATACTATTTAAACGTGAGGTTGACACGTGACACGCTTCCTCATATGTAATGTAAATAGATGATAGATATCAGATACATGTTAAACGTCTCTTACCGTTATAACATGTGTGACAAGAATTTAGAGATAAAAAGGGGAGAGAGAGTTTGAACCAATGACCTCCAAATCCGGATATCATGTTACTAAATATCTTCTATTGTTATAATATATATAACAAGAATTCAAGATAAAGGGAGGAAAAAAGGTTTAAATCAAAAACCCTAAACCCTGATACCATATTAATTACCATCAGACCTAAAAACTTAAGGTGACAGAAAATTATCTACTTATATTATTAAAATTTGAGGTTAATATGTGACAATAGATGAAACAATGATTTATTACGTGATGGAGAAACCCTGGCAGCCTAGCCATGCATAGATTGCAAGGCCAGCTCAAAGTGTAGACATGGATTGCATGAGTCATGATCGATCCCTCACAAAGGCCAAATGGAGAAGCAAGATTGCATGGAGCTATGGGGAGGAGATCGCGAACGGCCTTATCTAAAAGAGCAAAATGACAATAATTTGGTTGGATGTTAAGGCAGAACCTTTAATGTTTTGTGGGCACATAAAATTCAAATAAATATTTATATAGAAAGACGTAGATATTATTCATTAATTATTGAAGGTGACATTCCCTCACTCACTCGGAAATCCTTTTCTTTTTGGTTTGATGGAACAAGCACTTGCTGCTCCTCCACGACTCCGACCGCCTTGTTTCACGGAGTCGCTTTTGTTATTACAAAAGACAAATCTGAGAAAACAAAGAAAGCCATCTATCAATCAACTTTCTTAATCTGTTGGTCAATTTTACGTGCTTCTTGGGCACCCTTAAACGATGCTGTGTTCTTTATACTATAAACAATAACAAATAATGTGCTATAACCAGCTGTCCAACTTTCCTTCTTTTTTACTTTTCCTTTTTTTTTATATTACAAATATTATTAAACTATTGGGACTCGTAGATAGGATTTTATGGCACGGCGAAACACAAAACTTTATTTTGACTCTATTCTCTACTAACATGGAGAGGGGATCCATAACAAGTGGGTAAATTATCATCCAACTGGAGGGTTTTATAAGTAGATTGTTCAAAAAAATAGGCTAAAATAAAATTATCCATTTCTTAGGGAACCCGGCACTCGAACGATGTAGTGCTGGGGAGTGCGGACAAAGTGGGCTAGTCATAATGGCAAGCCGCTTGCGAGTGCTTTCCAACTTTCTTTTACACATTATTTTTAATATAAAATTTTGACTGTAAGTTTTAACAGTTGAGATTTAGTCTTATATATAATTTTTAAATGACATTAATTATGTTTGTTATATTCAATCTTAGGCATTAAAATTGTTTAATCAAATAATTAAAAAATGTTAATTTTCAGAGAACGTGAGAAATATATTTAAGTTTGTTACTTTACAGGGAATGTAGGCCTCTACTCACATATACAATTGATTTGAATTATTCATGAGACTTAATTCTCAGTGAGAGTAGCAGTTTCTAAATTAGGTCTGACAAAGATTTTGCACGCACTTCTTGTTAAACTATTGAAAACTAAAAAGAATTCCCCAAAATTTAATAATTTATATGGTGCAGCAAGCATCACCCGTAAAATTGAAAATTTTTTCGAGGCCATTCACATGTGTCGGACCGATGATATTGTAATGTGGGCCTGCATGAAACAGAATATATGCGTTTAATTTAGGGACAACTCTATTACTGACATAAAAAAGCAGATTCATGGCGTATAGAATCCATCTTTTCTAGGTTTTATATATCTAAATTTCGAACATGGTAGATATCGATAGATTATATCGAATAAATTATTTTCTCTTTAATCTATGATCTACATTTTTTTAATTGAATTATTTTGCACTTAGCGGCTAAATGATTGATCTCTTTCGAGTGATTCTAATCCAATTCTAGGTACTCTTCTTGATCACTACTGCATAATTTATAATAACAATTAGGGGTCGTTTGTTTTTACCACTTTTCACTTAATGGGTCTGAATTACATCTTTTAAGTGATTTTTGTTTGTTTTTCTAAGTGATTAAATCACTTAAAACTACCCAAAAATCATTGAATATAAAAAGCTACAATTTTTTACTTTTCACTTAATGACAAATCACTTAATGATTTTTTATATATATTCTTCCAAATATATCCTTTCCAAAATAACATATTTCTAAATTAGTTCTAATTTTACATTATACAGATTTATTTTAAATGTAATCAATGAAATATTACAATGACTAAAATATATATTCTTTATAGTTTCAACTTTTGTTATAGTTTTTTAACTTAAGAACATTTTGTTTATTTTTATTTAAATATATAAATTTAATTTACTTTATTATAATAATTTATTTTTGTATATATAATTTTAAAAAAATACTTTACTATAATAATTAATTATATTTTAATTATGAATAAAAAATGTTATTAATATATACATAAAAGTGTTTTAGTATTTTTTAAATAATTTATTATAATTGTTTGTTTTATATTAGATGAAGTTTCAAAATAATTAATAGCAAAATGATATAAACGTCAAATTACTAGTCTTCAGACAATTTTAACTTTAAAAAACAAACGAGATTACTATACATTCAGAGGTAAAAAAAAAAAAAAAAACAAACATGTCATTTAAATTTTAGGTTTCAGTCACTATTCAGTCTGCAGTCTTCAGCAGCATTGTTCAGCCTTCAGATAAAAAAACAAACGACCCCTTAGTTAAGAAAATAATTACAGTGATTTTTTTTTTTCTTTTGTTGAATGTATAATTTTAGCAATGTTCTGTGTAAAATAAAACTATTACATGATTTCAATTTTTTTTGGGTCCAATATTACATGATTTAAATTGGAATTTGTTGTCTACTCTGTTTTATTTTTTGTAGTCATTTTATTTTTAAATATTTTATTGATTTATGTTTACTCTAGAGCAATGTTTCAAAACTAATTAATTGCTACTCGACCGGCGACTCAATGAGTAGCAAGTACTTGACTACTCGACGAATACTCGATTTGATTGTGGATGCGATGATTTAAATATGTCTTGGGTTGATGCTAGAATGATAATTTACTGTGGTCAATACAATGATTTTTTTTTTTTTTTTTTTTTTTGTATACAACTTATAAGGTTAATAAAAAAATCAAATGCTCCAAGCGAGTTGCTGTGGTGGACAACAACCCACTTGCCCATGCATGGCAGGTTCGAGTACCACCACTAACAAATACATGTGGCAATTTTTTTACTAATTATGTGGATAGCTCTCTCCCATTTTTGAGAGTAGATTTCTGGACCACAAGATAATGTCTTATCCTTACTAGGTTCCGATAGTTATTCGATCTACTGTCAAACTGCCAAAAAAAAAAAAAAAAAGGAAAATCAAATGTTTCTAATTTTTGTTGGGCTTTATCATCATTAAGAGACAATTATCCTTTGGATAACCTTTAATGTATGATGAGACGATTTATTTGTATGGTTTTTTGAAAAATTTTACGAGCAATATTCAAAAAAGCTCCAAAACTATTTTTATTAGTCAAGATGTTACAATGGCCAAAGCAATATTACATGTTATGCCAATTCATTATCATAAACTTTGAACATGGCATATGATGCAAAAATGCTTTAAAAACAGGTAAATTATATGTTTAGGGGTGAGGTGGAAAGCATTAATTTTTTGTGAGATAATAATAATAATAATAATATTATTATTATTATTAAAAAAAAAAACCGTTTTTATGGCTTGGAAAATCATATGTTTGATGAATATAATATGCATGACAACACTTTGGTTAAAACGCATATTTGATTTAAATCAGAAACGGTCTTATACATATGCTAGGCATGCATAGTCTGCGGGCATGAAGACCACTCAACATAGTTCTTTCAATGTCATCTTAAAAGATTATTCAAATATAATCTTAATGTGGAAGAGTTTTTCATGCGCTTGGAGAGGGTAGTCAATATTATGAACAATGATAAACAGGTAGAGATGAAGAATATAAATTTTTGTATAGTATGTTTAATGTTAAAATGTTAATTATTCAAGCAAGAGAAGTTTACACAATGCTATATTTTCAAAGTTTCAAATTGAACTACATGATAAAATTAAACGTAATTATGTGACAAATGGTGAAAGCGTTTTTCAGTTAGTGAAAATTAATTGTGCATCAAACGAGAGAGGCATGTGAACTGGGAGAGTGACAACACATTATTTTGTAATTGTAAAATGTTTGAGATGAAAGGAACCTTTTGTAGTCATGTCATCAAAATACTTAGAGATGCATTGACCATCGAAGAAATTCATGCACAATGGATATTGAAAAGGTGGACAAAATTAACGAGCTAGAGTTGAAGGTGTATACGACATGTATGGACATGAGATCCAAGAAAATCCTAAGCTGCAGCAAACGTGTAGGTATAAATCCTTGTATTCTATCTTCACTAGAATATCAAATAGGGCTTCAAAGAGTGAAAAAATTAACACTCTAGCAAATAAACATGCAAGTAATTTAGCAAAACCAGTTGAAGATGTTATGCATTTTGTTAGATGATATATACATGTGTACGTAAGTACTGTGGTGTATATAGAGTAAACTGGGGAACATGTAAGTAGCAGATATAAGTGTGCACCATTTTAGCCAATCATCATGAGCCACCTTGACAGGTAGTTAGGAAGTAGCTAGGTACTAGTCGGTTCAAGTCTGTAAGCT
Organism: Nephelium lappaceum; assembly: GCA_021234005.1. NCBI lineage: Eukaryota > Viridiplantae > Streptophyta > Magnoliopsida > Sapindales > Sapindaceae > Nephelium > Nephelium lappaceum. Next base: position 10,173,309 of record CM038003.1, read on the forward strand.
GAAGTTGTTTAGTGTAATCACTTACCAGACATTCATTTTTGTCCATACATGACAGCTTTCAAGATTCTCTTCAATATTGGTGTCAATAACTAGAGTTCTTGTTCTTGTTTTTGTTGATCTTTGTTAAAGATTCACATATTTAGAATTGCTTCGAAACAGTTACAAGAAAATTGTACACAAGATGCTGCTAGCAAAATGGATTGCACTCAAGATTCCAATCTTGTGAAAGTGCAAGAGCAAAATAAGAAAGAGATGTCTCGAGATTAATGTATAATATATTAAGAGATGTTGGGAGAAAAGCTTAGCAAAGACAGAGAAATAATTGAAACCTCAATCACAAACCTAGGCAATGTACTTTGTATAATCACAAACCTAGGTAATGTACTTTGTATAATTTAATAAAATTATAGACATATATATAGTTTCAAAAAAAAAATTATATATATATGACATATTCTAATAATACACTCAGTGTATCGATATACTTAATAAAAAAAAAAAATGATTACATTATAAAATTGTTTAGTGTAATTTATTATATCTTTATTATATCTGATTACAACTAAATATACCTTATTACAATCAATAAACATGATTCTGTTTGTCGATTGTTGTAAATGCGATCTGACTCATTTAGTTGTAATTAAATATAATAAAGATATAATAAATTATAATTAGTAATTTTAGAATATAATCACTTAATTTTGTTTTTATCAAATGTATCGATACCCCAAGTGTACTAAGGGGACACTTAAATATATATACACATTCTATGGTATGCTTAAATATCGATATATCTGACAACTATAAATGAGTAATTACAATCTAAAATTATTAATTGTATTTATTATATCTAATTACAACTAAATGAGTTAAATCATATTTACAATAATCGACTATATTTAGTTATAATCATATATAATAAAATACAATTAGTAAATTTTAAATCAATTCAAATGTATCTATATTCAAATATATCGATAATCCTATTTATATATATAAATACATATATATATATATATATAAACTGTAAAGAGAGGCGTAAACAGTATAAAATTTCCGCACTCGCATTTGTTTGAAAGTTAAATTACAATTTTATCCTCACTGAGTCTCTCTCTCTTTTCTAACTTTAGAAGAGAATGGGGAACTACTGTCTCCCCCACCTGCTGAAGATATGGTGAGATATTTTTAGTTATCTATTTCTCTATATAAACATCATAAAGCAAACCTCAGAAGAAGTACAAGAAAAAAAAGAAAAAACTTTGTAGAGATGGTGTTGCTAGAGAAGCTCTGGGACGACGTCGTAGCTGGGCCTCAACCTGATCGTGGTCTTGGCAAGCACAGGGAGATCATGACCTCCAAGCCCTTGATTGTCAAAGGTATTTTTTATTACCCGGTCGACTTATAAAATTTTAAATTTTTGGGTGTAGCTAATAAAAAGATGTTTCATGTTTGTCAGACGAAGGAGCAGGGAGCAAGTTTTAGAGGTCCATATCAATGCCAAACAGTCCAGGGAGGGACGCCGGCAACACTGACCAGCCCGAACACCAGAAAAACCAAAAGATAAAAAAAGAAGAAAGAGAGAGATGAAAGAAGAAAAAGAAGAAAAAACAAAAAGAGAGAGAGAGAGAGAAAGAGGGTTGCCGGTGAACATAGAAAGAGAAAGACGAGAGAGATGAAAAAAAAAGAGAGAGAGAGAGTTAGAGGCCGGTTAGCTGGGATTTGTCTGACAAATAGATGAAAGAAACGAATAAAAAAAGAGAGAGAGGGAGAGAGAGAAAGAGAGGGTTGGCGTCTGACTTGGTGAGAGCACTAAATGACTGATGTGTTAGAAAAATATGAATAATTGCACAAACTTCTTTGAGTTAATGCATAATTGCACAGTATGAGCTAAGAATAACATAATAATACAAACATCCTTTACATGTGTTGATCATATTTATGAGGACAAATTGCACAAATATTTCCTGAGGCTTGACGAGATTATACACATATGATGATATTTGAAAAACTAACACTGATTTCTCCTAAGATTTCAAAAACTCATTACTAACCTCCCCTATCGTCAATCAACCATTAATCAACCACGATTAAATCAAAATTTTGAAGGGCAAAATGATCAATTCATAGTTAATAAATATTTTAATTAAAAGTAATATTTTTAATTACTAAAAAATTAAAAAATTAAAAAAAAAAAAAAAAACCTACCTTCATCTTCTATCTCCATCATCATCATCTTCCTCATCTACATTTTCATTTTCTACATTTATGAAAATGATCAAGTCATTCATCATCATCAAACCAACAAAATCAATTATCATCATCAAACACCCAAATCAAACAAAAAAATATCAAAGTCATGAAAATTAAAAATATTCAATAAAAAAATAATAAAATAATAATAATAATAATAAAAACTTGATCTCCCATGGAAACCAACAGTCTCCAATGATGGAGATCCACTCCATTGTTAATCTTGCGTGACGAGCGATAGAGACGGAATCTCCATCGCTCGAGTAATCTCCAGCGATAGAGATTTCGTCTCCATGGAAGACCAAATCCAGGTTTTTTTTTTTAATTTTTAATTTATTTTTTATGTTTTATTTTCTAATTAAATTTAAAAATAAATAATATATTAGTTTTAATTTTATTAAGGGTATTTTAGTCTTTTTATATTTTTTATTATTAACTATGAGGATTTAACCGTTGTTGACTGATAACAAGAAAGATTTGTGATAAGTTTTTGGAATCTTAGAGTAGATTAGTGTGAGTTCCTCAAATATCATAATATTTGTATAATGTCATCAAACCTCAAAGGAATGTGTACAATTCTTCCTATATTTTACTAGCTTACTTTCTAATGGTTATGGAGAATTGAACATAATATTTTTATGTGAGACAACATGTGATCTGACTCGGTGAAATAACTAATAATTGCTTTTTTTTATTTTTTTTTCTACTTTTTAAATTAATATAATGAAAAATAAAATTAAAAAGAAAAGTCTAATAACAAAAAGCCAGCTTGATAATTGTTTCTTAAAAAAAAAAAAAAATCATTAACAATTTGAAATTTTTACTCGTGTGCTGTAATAATTGAACTTTGGTTTCATATTGTCATTAGAAAGCAATGGTAAAATATCATGACTATTATAAACAATTGATGGCTGCTAATTTAGTATTTGTAACTAAGATTTCATTAGATATTTCTTTTTTTTTTTTTTTCCATTTTTTAGGCAAACTTAAAATTTTTTATTTTCAAATTTTTCCATTTCAGAACTTCTTGAAATCAATTGTCAAAACAAATAAAAACTTCTAGAAATCAAGTTGAACTTTACAGCAAAATAGAAAGTGAATGAGTTAGGAATGAATGACATCAAAGAGTTGGGAGCAAGAATCAAGTGGGACTTTAGAGAATGGCATAAGGTGCTAGTCCTCTCTAACGAGCAATGGATAAAACAAACACCTGTCTTCATTTCTACCCTTGTCATCCTAGAATAAAGCCGTTGTTGTTGTAGTAGTAAATAAAAACTGATAATGCAAGGATGCCGCAAAAGACAAAAAACCAACAGCAATCGATAGAGATCCCTCTCATTTCGTTTTACCACAATAAGCATAGCAATTTGTATCTACTCAAGTTATAATAATAGTAGTAACAATAATAATAATAATAACACAAAATAAAAATTAAAAGAAAAAAAAAATACTATATATATATAAAAGTGAGGCAAACATACTGCTTTCTTTCCATTTAAGTTTTCTTTTTGAAAATTAATCCAAAACTTATTTAAAGGAGTCAAAAAATTATATTCATGCTATTTACATGCATTACAAAATTAAGAAAATACAAGATCAATTTTTCTTAGAAAAAATATCTACACGAATATTTAAAATTTATCTCAGTGATTGTCGTCGAACCCTCTCCTATACTTCGGTCCTTACCATTTAATGTTGGCTTCTCATTACTCTTTATGATTCACACTTTAATTGGTTTCCACCAACTAATGAGTTGTTTGTGTCTCTAGAAAAAGAGACTGTTACATCTTTTTTTTTTTTTTTTTTAAACTGAGACTATTACGTTTTGAAATTAGTCATTTATAACTAATTTGCAACAGATCAAAAGACTTAAAATAATAAATAGAAAATAACGAGTAAGTTACCAAATTTCAGAGCAGAACTTGGTTTATCGTTATGTTGACCCTTAATTTACAAGCCTCAAATGAAGGGCAATATGACGTGTGAACGAAAGCAAGCATGATTTTTCCTCGCAGTTTCTTATATTCCATCAATATTGTACCAATTTACACCTTGTAAGGCTTTCGGAAAATTTGCCAAAAAATTGCTCACGGGCAACCTTCCCTACATATTTCACAGAGAGAGATAGAGAGAGAGAGAGAGAGAGACCCTTCCCTACACTTGTTGTAGTACATTACTTTATTTTATCATTTTGTGATAGATTTGGTGTATATACACATGTTTCTTACTATAATCGTATTGTTTTGTTTGTCATAGATGATAGATCTAATGAGCAGCACATATATTTAGGCCGCGCAGGATGGGATTCCATTATTTTTAAGAGATTAGATTAGATATGATTTGATTAATCGGTATTGTGATGTGGTTGGTGCAATTGAGATCGAATTAAAAATAACATTATCTATTGTTTGGCATAACATGAGATTTAATAAAAAAAATTATATTTTATATTTGATTTTGAAATAATTAAATTTAATATTTAAATATAAATATAATCCCAAAGTTTAACTTTCAGATTGTCTTGAACTCTTCATCTAGCGATTGTCACAAATTGACTCTCTTTTTCGACTCTTTTCTTCTTTTCCATTTCCAATCATCGTAACCTTCTTTTCTACTGCCGCAACCTTTTTCTTCAAGATCACCACAACATCTCATCTTTTCCACTTCTGACAAGGTAGAAATTTGAAACCGAGCTCAAAAACAATTACAACCACAAACGACTGGGATTATTTGGAATTTGAATCGAAGACAATGCAATGCATATTGTAGTGTCAATCGAGAATACCAAAAATAAGGGTTTACAATGAACACCCGATTTGGAAACAGGTTCTTCTCATGATTGATAGGTAGATTTTTTTTTTCTTTTTTTTTTTAATCTTTTAAATGTTCCATAGTTGTGAGACTTATTGAGACTGGCACTTCAAACACACCATTAATGTCTTATAATTGTACGAGTATAGGAGTATTGACAATGATTGATACGATGGATGCATTTTTTTATTAGTATTGATTATTAGCTATCAAACAAGGTCAACATTATTGGATAGATTGAATATTAAGGTTTGGTGTTCAAGGTTTTAAATATTAGACGTAATGACAAATCCAAACATGTCCAAATTATTCTAAAAAGAGATTGAAAAAAAAAAAGTCCAAATTAATTTGCTTGAAAACAGATCAGTTCCCATTCTCTTGTAAACCAATAAAAAAAAATCACTTTTCTGTTTTATAAAATAAAGGAAAATTTTTATTTTACTTCTTATATTTTAATAATTTATATTATTTTTAGTTGTCAATACGCTATTGAAAATCATAATCCCCGAAGTTTTCAAATATTCAATTTGGTTATTTATTTATTTATTATTATTATTTTGCTTTTGACCATTCAATTTTTATTTAGAGGGATCAAATTGATAAATTTTCAAATTTTTAAAACCACAGTTTCCAATAATAAATTTACAATTAAAACGAGATGAATCGTAAAAGTACATAGATTAAATGAACATTTTCCTAAAACAGATAGTAGTACAAGCAATTATTGAGAATTGTATATTTCTTAAACTAATTTTAATTTTTTAATCCTATTGAAAATGAGGTTTTAAAATTTTATGTTGAAATTAAAAAAAATAATTATTATTATAAAAAAAAAAAAAAACAAATGTGGAGATGGCCACATTATATAAATAAATATAAATATATATATAGGTTAAAGATTACTTAGAATTTACTTTTTATTCTTTTAAAATTGATACTAAATGGGTCAGAGATAGTCAAAACCTAATGTGGTCAATCACTTTTTGTGCAATTGGAATAGCTTCTTTTATAATTAGGATGCTTCTACCCCATAAGAAGAAAACTCTTTCACATATGCTTGTAAAATGCATATAAACGAACTTAAACTCCTGTTACTAAAATATATCGAGAGATGTATGATCCTGAGCTAAAAGAGATATGCCACACCACATAATGCGTCAAGAGAATTAGATCGAAACTCAAAAGAGAAAAAAAAAAAAAGAAAAAAAAAAAGAAAGAGTAAGATACATTAGACTGTTATTCCACATTAGCAATTAATAACGACATTGGTTAACTAAAGCAGCTGTTTAGAATAAATACAATTCATAAAACTACTCAGTCGTCCATCTCGTATCTAGAATCTTCTTCTTCTCCGAAATTCTCTATTATATTTCATTTTTCTTTTGTTTATCTTTAACCAATTTTGCTTAGAAATTCGGTGTTCAATCTAAATCAAATTTTGTACCAATCATACCATAATAAAGATTTACAATTTTTTTTTTTGAAGTAAATAAAGGTTTACAAATTTGAAAGACCTTATATGCACGGTATTTGGAAAGTCATTTTCATAGCACGGTATTTGGAAGTCATTTTCATTCAATAGGGCCAAAGACATGATTTAATTTGATACCCACAAAGAAATTTCCCTTTCCCGACGTTTTCCAAACGGCAAGTACTGACACTTACGCTCATCTTTAAAATGAATTTTAATCTTTTTGATTTTTTGTTAATAGATGAACATCAATTAAACAGCGTAAGATCATATACATAATTGGTTATAACTAAAACATTAATTAGATCATAAGTGATTTTCTAAATTCTAACTATCATTTTATCTGGACTCTAAGGGTCATTATCATAACCTCACTCTCTAACTAGACTTCACCAGTCCTTATACAGATTTTAGTTAATACAAGCAAATAGAGAGGATGAATTACTCTCAATTCTGTTTTTTTTCCCCCTCTAAATCTCTCTATGTTTTATTTGTAAATGTTGTCACTTTCAAAATTAAACCTAAAAAAAATCCAAGAAATAATGCAACGAAAAACTTTATTGTCTTTTTATTATCTTATTTAGAGGTTATATACTGTGAGAGATAACATACCAGTCTTTTATGCGTTTCATTCGGTTTAAAACTTAAAAATAACTTATTCAATGATTTGATGAATAATTTTTTAAACCTAAACCACCATGTCCACCAATGTCCACCTAAAAACAAACTGTGTACATATGCACCGTAGAAGTGTTCTTATATATTATAATGTAGTAAGTAAGCTTGAATGATGAGTAGAAGTTGTGGGAGCCCTACTAGAGGGGACAAAGTTTAAAACAAGAACTCAATGGCTACAATTAGAAGCAAATTATTACAAGTCATAATCAAATAGAATAGGTGATATATCAATCTAGTGATGGCAGGTCTGGACCATTTTCCACCCTAGTATGGTCAACTATTACCAGTCTTTCAACCATATTGACTTTTCAGCCTATTATAATAGTTCAAATTGACTGATAAATGAGTCTTTTAAAGGGAAAAGAATTCCAGAACATGCAAGGCCAATTATTTATAAAGAATCATAGGTGGGAATTAAAAAAAAACGTGAAATAGGAATAAAAATTTATATTTATGTAATTAATTTTTAAGAGTATATATTTCACAACAAATTTAACAAAATAATGATTTACAAAATCAAAATTACAGTAATATGTTTGATATTAATATATATATAATGCGTGATACAAGTGTCCATATATATATATATTTATGTCAAATCTAAACAACTATCTCCAACTTTAAGAGTTTTGCTGCCATTCTCTGAGTAGAGAGTATGTGAAATTTTAACTAATTATTGATCCAACGTCTCCATTGATTGACATATCATCTCCAATGAATCATATTGATTGAATAGTTTTTTTATTTTATTTTTTTAGTACATATATTATAAATATAGAAATTACAGTAGAGACATCCTTATATATACTTTAAGGCATTGTCAAAAAACATAGCACTCAGATATTGACAAGACAGAGCTACACATAACTAAAAAATTTATTACAAGCACAGTTGTAGAAAATATGTTCGAACCTATATACAAGCAGATATGTTGAACAGACACTCAGTTCCTTTTTAATTATAAATATTCATACTTTATTTTCGTTTGAAAATTAAATCTAAGCCGTTAAATTATATCAATGATTTGGAAAAAAAAAAAAAAAAAAGAACTTCGTTTTATTAACAAAATATACTCACCGCGGATAATAAAAATTAAAAACTAATCCAACTCATGCATCATGCATGTATTTTAAATTTGTAAAAAGGAAAGCTCTTTTGGCAAAAAAATAAGAAATAAAAAACAAAAACAAAAAGAGAAGAACAATCATGAAAAGAACATATAGATGGAGTTATCTCCTTTACGTAAATTCTCTAGAAAGCAAGTCTTCTCTGTTCCTCTCCAAAACTTGTCTTTCAAAATATTATAATTTTTATCATTCACTCACTCTCCATCAGCTTCTTCCTCATCATCGTCTCTCTCTTTATCTCTGTGTTTTTTTTTTTCTCGCTCTCTTAAAAACCAAGTATGTCTGCAACTCAAACAACCCTGTTTTGTCTTCTGATCACTACTCTCTCGCTCCTCACCAGGCCATCATCCTCCGCCACAGAGTCCTTCGTCTTCGGTGGCTGTTCCCAGCTCAAGTACACGCAGGGTTCTCCGTACGAGAACAACGTCAACTCGATGCTCACTTCCCTGGTCAACTCAGCCATGTTAACCTCCTACAACAACTTCACCATCCCGGGAACCACCAGCTCCCAGGACACCCTCTACGGCCTTTACCAGTGCCGCGGCGACCTCAGCAACGTGGTCTGCAGCCGCTGCGTCGCCCGAGCCGTCAGCCAACTCGGCACCCTCTGCCTCGACTCCTGCGGCAGCGCGTTGCAGCTGGAAGGCTGTTTCGTCAAGTACGACAACATTTCGTTCCTAGGTGTGGAGGACAAGACGGTGGTCGTGAAGAAATGTGGGCCGATGATTGCGTACGACTCGGACGGGTTGACCCGGCGTGACGCGGTGTTGAGTTATTTGGGCAGTGGAGATGGGTCCTACAAGCCCTACAGGGTCGGGGGGTCCGGGAACGTAAACGGCGTGGCACAGTGCGTGGGTGATCTGAGCCCGAGCGAGTGCCAGGACTGCTTGTCGGAGGCAATCGGACACCTCAGAACTGACTGTGGACCCGCCAGGTGGGGGGACATGTACCTCGCCAAGTGCTACGCGCGCTACTCCGTAGGTGCCGATCACTCGCGCGCCGGTAATGGTAAGCGGCTTCCGCCCCTGCCTCCTGCTTTTTGGTTTTTGTTTTGGTTTGGTTTAATTTTAATTTTATTTAAGTGGGGTTTTAATCATCTTTATTATTTTTTTTACTACCAAATTTGCTTGTAAATGTGTAAATTATTAACTGGTAATTATCGGTTTGCATGGTGGTTTCTCTGTAATTTTATTTTTCCTTCATTTGGGGTGTGCGATTAAAAAACAAGAATAGTTGTTTTAGGGACAGATCTGGGAATTAATATTAAGTTAAAATTGAGACTAGTTGATGTTGTGATGTTTTCTTTGGAATTTTCTACAATTTGTTTTTTTTTTTCTTAATGTTTTACATTTATTTCTATTTCTCTCTTATGTTCCAATTGTAGGTGTAGTAGGGTGTGGAGGACTAAAAACAATTAGTTCAAAGACAATTTGAGAAATTCAAGTTGATTTGGATTGAGATGATTTAATCAATGGCATGTTGAATTAGATTAGGCATATATGTAAAAACGAACATCTTTTGTACATGGTTTTATTATTATTTTTTCTTCGGAAAATTTTGATAGAGAGATCTGACCTATCTCTACATCTCTCTCTAGAGAATTTGTTTAGAAAATCAATTTGATGAACCCTATCCTCTTCTGGGTTTTGATTCACTTTTCCATGTCCTTATTTAGAGAAAATGGTGGTAGCGATGTCGTGGGTAATTTGACTGTAAAATACATTCAAAATAAAGTAGTTGAATTTTTATTAAAAGTATTGCGCTAAAGATGATTAATCCGTTGCTGGGAACTAAGTGATGAAGCATGAAAGGTGACCACATATGAAATGTAATTAGGTTTTTAATTTTGAATTTGGCTGAGGGCTCTCCCTGTTTGACTATTTACTAGTTGAAAACGTATTTTAATTGTCGAAGTTCAGTGACTTTCTTGTATGATATACCTGTAAAGCACTTGATTTTAATTGCCAAGGAGAAAAATTACAAGGTCCCACTTTTGAATTACTGTCTAATGACTTATGGTCTTCTTAAGAATCAGGAAAGAATCCAATGTTTGATTAACTGATGATGGGCCTTTTTAGACGAAGGTTCAAAATTAATTCAGTTTTCCCAATCAAATCAAATCAAATCAAATCAAATACAATCTAATTGGAAGCTCAAAATTTGAGAAGAAGCATGATAAGAACATCCAAAAGGTTGTCATGAATGGCAAATATTCACTCAAACTTCAGAGCTTTTCAACTACTAAAATCATATTATAATTTATTAAAGTTGTGTTTGTTGCTTGATAATTAGATGTATAAACACATCATTGGAGATTTTTTTTTTTTTCCTTTTCACAATTATTGTTAATATTATATACTTTCTTTTTTTTTTTTTAACTTTTGGATGTTGAAGATCAAGAGAACAATGATGAAGAGATTGAGAAGACACTTGCAATACTAATTGGACTCATTGCTGGTGTTGCACTGCTCATTATATTTCTTTCTTGCTTGAGAAAATTATGTGAGAAAGGAAAAGGTACATAAATGAATTTTCCTTGTCTTTTGTCACTTATTTTCTATAATAAACCTGTTAATAATTTTACTAATTATGTTCTTCTTTGAATATTGCAGGTGGGAAATGATAAAATTTTGTGAATATATAAGGAATTACTAGCTTCATAATTTCTCTGGTAAATGAATTGTTTCCTTTCGGTGGACCTATCGCTTCACTTCTATTGGTCTCTCCTACTTTGCTTTTTATTTCTTTTGTTATTTCCTCTAAAGAAGCCTTTAAAGGGTAGATAGAAAAATGTTTATGGAAACAAGTTGGTACCTTGAAACAAGTGGAAAAAAAAAAAAAAGGTTGCAATAAGATGATGACAAGCCCTAAAGATTCCTCTATGCCCACTTAAGCCGCTCTTAGCCATGTAAGCTGTGTCTCTAATTGCTAGTTCTAATAGTGAAATAAAAACACTTTTTGTAGAAGCGCTTTTTTATGATGTTTGTAGTTAGTGCGGTTGCTACGGCGTGCTATTGAAGCTTTTTCTTGCTTATATTAGACTTATCTAAACTACACCACACTTGTTTGTTTTTATGTCAATTCAGAGCTGATTATGTTTTGTATTTATATCATAATCCTACTTTTCTATCATATCAATTTCATCATTCTTTGTTTTGTCTGGCTAATAATTCTTAAACTTAGTTATGAAGCATTAATTTGTCTCAACCATAATAGATATGGATTCATTTGTTATGAAGAATTAAGCGCTATGTGTATTTTGAAAGCAAGTGACGTAGCTTCTTGCGATAAGATTGAACCATGTTATGTCAAAATATAAAGTTCATGAATTGATATTGTGTCACGATAGTTTTGTGATAAAATATATTTAAATTGATTGAAGCGATAGGTTCTAAAGTTTTAATATCCATAAAAAAGTTAGTTCTCAATAAATTTGATCATTATTCTACATCTTTTATCTGTCTGTTTTTTTTCTTTTTCGGAAATCATCTTTTATTTGTTTTATTATAGTTTACTTTTCACTTAAACATATGAACTTACTTTTAGTACAAAATTCAGTGTAATTGCATTATCATTTCTGATTCCGCCAGTTAAGCTGATGTTGACCAAGCTGGAGTCCAAGAACTAGTTTTAGGCCAGGAAACCACATTATTGGGTCGCTTTATAAGATTGTCGATTCATTATTCTTACAATGAACAAGACATAATATTCTCTCTGCTTTAATATACATGCATGAAATGACAATTGATTAGTTAATTAAAGGAGACAATTAGAATGGGATTAAAAGGCCAATAATACGAACCATGATATGATACTGGTAGGTAATACTTATGAATAGTAGTGAGAGAGAATCTTCTCTCTCATCCATTATCAACAGCTTTTAGCTTTGCTTTTTAACCTACTTGTTTTCATTTTGTCCCGATCTGTTCCATCACAAACATCCTACATGCTTTGTTTTGGGTTATCCTTGGCACCATAACCTCACTTTACATCTCTTATCTTAATCATAATCTCAGCTTTTGTCTCTAATATAATACATGGAGGAGAGAAACTAGTAAGGATTTTCTATAATTATCAATAAAACAATATTTATTATTTAGTTAGTTATAAACTTTATTTAATTAATATATTTTCATGTGATTACTCTATATAGGATATAACACATAAATCTTTATGTTTAAAATACAATAAAAGAAAAAAGACAAATCATATCCTATAATCAAATGAAGAATACTAGATATTGAAATTGACATAGTCTAGTCATTATTTTAAATATGTGTATGTGGCGCGTGTATGATACACAGATATGTTAATTTAATAATACTCTTAAGTGAAATAATGAAAAGTATAGTAGATATGATATATGACTTTACATCAAGGATACGAAAAGACTATAAAAGTGACAAGATAGAATACTAAGGAAATCATGTTAGATAAAAGGCAGAAAAATCTATCTTGTAATGTAATGGAGACACTTTCATCATACAATTAGGAATTTAGGACGCATAATCTATCATTTTTTTTCTTTCCATTTCTTTTAACATTTCGTTCCTTTTTGAATGTCGATTCTTTACCATATTATATGGTAAAGCATACATCATTTTCCTACTACTTTTTGGTTCTTTTTTTTTTCACAATATATTTGTTTCCTTTTTCTTTTTTTTTTAATATCATAACATATCAGTTAGTTAGCCCAAAATGCTCCTTCAATTATTATTAGAAACATGCCAATGAGAAGACATCAATTTCGAAAAAATGGAGTGGTTTGATGGTAAATCATCTCCCACACTTACCCCACGTCTTAAGTGATAGGTTCAATTCTCAACAGTTCTATCATTTGTGTGGACGACCTTTTCTTGATATCTGGGATTAGAGTTTCGAATTGTTTTATCATATTCTCATTTAAGTTGGTTTCGATAGTAGTCTAACCCATAAAAGGTATAAGATTATTTTTTTTAAAAAAAAAAAGAAGAAGAAGCAATTATATAGCATTTTTCAACTTAGGTCCGATATGAAATTTACTATAGATTCTAATCTCTTTTTTAAAAAGTTAATCAGTACCTTAATAAATAATATTAAAATAAAACTAGATAATAATCTAACAGTTTCTTGCTTCATTGTAGTCTTATCAATTCTATAATAATACACTAATTCCAAACTTATTTAGGGGTATTTTTTATCTAGAGAGTCTAGATGTCTAGAATGTAAACTTTTTAGAATCCATCAAAATCCAAGTATATTTAATCAAAAAATTTTTAAAATTTTATTAAAATTTAGAGGTATTTTATTCGGATTTAAAAAAAAAATCTAAATAAATTTAGATGTATTAAAAAAAAATCATTGACTTTATAAAAATTACTTAAATGATGGAATTTAATCATTTTTAAAATCAGAGAAATAAACATAAAGAGCCATAGCAAACGTAGCTCTCACTCCATAGTTTTCACATAGAATTATGATAAATATATATATATATATATATATAAAATCTATAAATTCATAGACTCAACTAAAACCTACAATTTAAAAAAAAAAAAAAAAATCACCAAATTTCTATGAATTCTGGATTGAATACCTCTTAATTAAATATTTAGGAAAAAAAAACATTATATATATATATATATATAAGTGTGTCATTGATCTAACTGGATGGAATTAAAATGTGTGATAGACAATTTAGGACCAGTTTGTTATTGTTATTATAGTTTTTCAAATAATCATTGTTAATAGTGCTGAAGAATTAATTTGGTATAAAGTTAATCAATCCAATGTCGGGTAAATTATACGGTTAAAACTATTATAATTCTCAAAAGCTTAAACATATGCTTGATAAATATTATGTTAATTGGTGTAAATTTATAAAATAAAATAAAATACCTTAAATAAATATAAATATAAAATATTTTAATTTTTATTTGGTATAAATATATTTTAATGTTAAGAAGGCTGAGATATGTTAAAATTAATGAGGATGATCTAGTCATTTAAAAAATTAATTTAATCTCACCACAGATTATTTTGCAATTATTTTATAAGAGTAAGCCTCCCCTATTTTTTAAAATTTTTATCGGATCTACTCAAATTATTAAATAATCACTTTATGACTTGTTTGGTGCATAAGATGGGGTTGGACTATTTTTAAAATATAATATTGGATTGGATTGAATTGAATTAATTATAGTGCTATCCCATGTTTAGAGCAACATAGAATATGACTAAAATTAATGTTGTCTTGTATTTGATATGTTATGGGATTGGATAAAAAATAACGTAATACCATGTTTGTTACAATAGTGGATTGGCTTACGATTAAGTTATTTTAAAAAAAAAATGAATTTTGAATTTATCTTATAAGTAAAATTATAAAATTTAATTGATTATAATAAAATTTATTTAAATAATGTTTTGAAAAAGATAATGATATTTACAAGTGAAATCTGCACAAATTATTTTAACCTCCTAGCACAGAAGCTAAATTAATCCTCAAATATATATATTGTTTCGAATTCACTATTATAATTTGGCTACCCACCATTAATATCAAAGACCATTAACTTAAACCTTTGATCATGCATAACGAACAAGAAGATAATTATAGCCTTGACCCTTCTTTCTTTTTTAACAATTTACTCATTAAAAAGAAATTATAATCTCCACCGTCTGTCCTTTAATGGACGGTGGAGATGAAAACAATATAATATATATATATATATATAAAACTAGGATAAAAAATAAATTAAAAAGAAACAAATATTGTTAAAAAACAAACCCAAAACATCACTAAAAAAATTGTTCATCTTCTATTGTCTTGACCAAGTGTGGGCATTTCCAACCCAACTCGACAAACCCAATTTGGCCCGATCATTTTTTATTGGGTTGGGCTGGGTTAAATCTTAAGAAAACGGAAATGGGGTTGGGTTGGAAATTAAATTGGATTAGATTTAGTTGGATTGAAAAATTTTTAACCTAACTCGACAAACATCCATCTCTAGTTTTAAATCTATTTCTAACCCCTCTAGAAGAACACTTACTAGAGATGAGAATAAAAAATAATCTTTATGATAAATTGAATTTTTTATTTGTAATCTTTGAATTTTTATTTGTACTCGTTTTATTTGTACTCAATTTGTTAAGACTATGAGAGTTACTAACTAAACATTTTGTACCTTTATAGTGGACTAAATCCAACTCAATCAATCCAATCCAACCCAACTCGACTATTATTAAATTGGGTTGGGTTAGGTTGAAAAATTTATTGGAATACGTTGAGTTAAAAGAAATTTTAACGCTTGACCCAAGACTTAGTCAACTAGACCAGGTTGTACAACACAAGAATAATGGAGTAAATTCTTAGTCAACTAGACCAGGTTGTGCAACACAACACAAGAATAATGGAGTAAATTAAGGAGAATCCTCAACTGTAGGGATCTCCTTCTCTCATCCAACCGGTAGAAGGGGTAGCAATAAAAACCAACATGATAGCTATTTGGAGGAACTTTTCGGTATTACTCCTTTCACTCTCTTTCTAGTTTTACTATATTTTCCGACCATCTCTATTCAAATTTTGGCGCTTCATACAAGCTATAAATAAAACTTTAGAGCGGTCTACCAACCATTTACACTTAACAATGTACATGACATACCATCACGGGGAGTCTTCCATTTAACTCTTTATTTTACATTGTAGACCTCATTTAACTTAAGCATTGGAGTGTCTTTAGTTGGCACCACTTCTGTGTCCAAGCCTTCTACCTCTATTTTGTAGCTTTTTTGTAGGTTGCTAGATGCCCTATAAGTTGATCATCGGACAACTGCTCTACATCAGCAATTGGATATTCAAGCACCTACAAGCCCAAAAAATTTCTAACTTTTTTTTTTCCTTTTTATATCATCTTTTATAATTTATTTCAATGAAATACATACAGATTTTAAATTTAATTTTAATATGTTTGCTCCAATAATACCATACTGTGTGTGGTCAATTTGTCATATTCCCCAATTTATGAGGTGATCATGTGACTAGGGTGGACTTACTAACTTCGTACTACAGAAGATAATTTGGGGCCTAGTTTTTTAATCTGTCTTCATCATTTGTAGATATGGCTCAAATTTTGCATTTACTAATACGTTCTTCATTTTATTCATATAGAATTTGGACCACCTATGTAGTCTAACTAATCCTACCTTTGTTAATATTCTGTCTCTTCCGATCCTTCTACTAATTTACATTTCCTCAAACCAATTCTAGATCAGAATTGGACACATATGCAACCTACTAGTAGATACTTCTATCATTTTCTTGATTGTGATTTGTGACGATACCTTTTCTTTTGACAGTGAAAAAGGAACGAACACTTGAACCTTCATACCCACTTTAACAGATAGCCTACCTTGAATAAAAACACAAAAGGTCCTTGTTGCCATCTCCAATTCCACCTAAAGAAGATAAAATAAATATGGATTTCTCATAGTACTTTCTTAGTTATTAGTTTTCAGTTAAATTGAACATTGAGCAATTATCTGATGGTTAAATTACAAATCATTTATAATTTAATTGGTTAATATATTCTATTTTATATTTATAATCAAAGTTATTTGTTTTATTTTTATTTATAAATTTATAAAATACCGAGAAACTCCTCATGTTTAATTTAATGATAAGGGATATTATGAAATACCCCACTGAAAGTAAAATAATCGTGAACAGCCCCCGTTTTTTTTTTCTTACTAAGTGAATCGCCCCATATCAATTAAAAAAACTGGTTGGTGATAAAGATGAAAGGTATAATAGTAATTGGATGAATAATTTTATTTGTTTTAATAAAATTAAATAAACAACTAATGAAATAAAAATTTAATTAATCAAATCTCTATCGTCCATCTTAAGATGGACAGTAGAGATTAATTTGAAAAAAATAATTAAATTAAAATTAAAATTAAATAAAAAATTAATTTATCAGAAGATGGACAGTAGAGATTAATTTAAAAAAAAATTAAATATAGATTAAAAAATTAAAAAATTAAATATTAATTAAAAAATTAAATATTAAATATAAATTAAAAAATCTTCTATTCATCTTTAAGAATCAAACCCATGGCCATAAGCTTCCTCTCCTTTCTTCTCCCCTTCCAATCGTCGTCATCCCTCCTCTCATCTCTCCTCTCCTTCCAACCCCAAGAACCCTCATCTAGTAAGAACCCAAATCAAACCTACATCTAGTCACCGTCATTCCTCCTCTATGTCGTCTTCCATCTTTTTCTTCTTCTTCTTTGTCCATCATCGACACCCAACACCTTAGTTGGCGTCACAGTGTTGAAGATGTGTCTAGGTTTGATGGGTCTTTGTTGGGTCGCCATAAAGACGAAGGAAAGACAGAAGAGTCCGGTCCCAAGTGCAGAGCCAAAGCTCATGACGTATTGTTCAAGATCATGGTTCTGTTGAGACAGATCAACAAAGTCATAGGCAAAGAAGGGCACATAATCCAGAAGATTCGAGAAGAAAGCAAGGCCACCTCAAAATTGCAGACTCTATCGCTATAAAAATCTTCTCTTTGTCTTCAATTTTAATCAAAATTAGGGTTTTGGTTCGAGTGTAGTGGCTTTTGATCGAAGTGATGTTGGTTTGGAAGGGGAGATTAATTGATGGTTTGATGATGATAATGGAGGGTTGATGTTGCTAATGGAGGTGGAGATTAATTAGAGGTGGTTGATGATGAAGATTAATTGAAGATGGATTTAAAAAAAAAAAAAAAGAAAAAAATAAACTTGTTGATGTTGTTGCTAAAAACCTAGAATTATTTTTTTAATTTAATATTATTATTAATTAATAATTTAAAGGGTATTTTAGTCATTACATAAGAGGGTATAATAGGGATTTTTTATAATATTAATGAGGGCATTTTGATCATTTCACGGTTTTAGATAGAAAATGTTAACATTTTGGATAGAAAGTTAACGATAAGGGTAGTTTACCTAATAAAAAAAAAAATGGGGTTGTTCGCGATTATTTTACCTTTCAGGGGGGCCTTTTTTATAATATCCCTAATGATAATTACTTTGCGGTCTAGACTCCTAGAAATTTTCAATTTACGCATAAATTATTGTTGCTGACAAAAAGCAAGGAAAATAAATAAGGGGAACAATTAATCATTAAGCATGGATACATGAATTTTGGGGTTAGGTGAGGTAGACATGTGAGAAGAAAATTGCAAATTAATATTGTAGATTACCTTTTTCTTCTTTTAAATTATTTGGCCTGTTTTTGGTGGTATCCAGTCTAAAGCATGGAGAGATTTGTTTATTTGATTTAATTAATCTCTAACCTAGAATGCTAAATATAAAATTTGCGGGGCATAAATCATGAAATGATTACATCACTCATGTATTGATATGGTAATGAATTTCAATATTATATATTGACTGAGTGTGTTATTTGCCCTTCTCTTTGATATTTTAATCCATTCGAGGGACACACTAAGAAATTTTTAACCAACTTCGATATCAATTGACGTTGGAGATCTGTAACTAATCATTTTAAAATCCACATTACTAAATTAAACTCAGTCTAGCTAATTCTTTTGTTACACATACATGATTAGTTAATAAATTCTATTAAACTTCTCCACAGTGCTATTCAATTTGGCAGATGGATGAGTTCAGAAAATAGATGAGAATCTTTCTTGTAAATTATATTTTGGATAAACTTTATACAACGACTTTATGAAAGATTTTCGACACTTTCCCTAAAAAAGTTTAAGATAATTTTAGAATTTCAGAAGAGGTTATATATGAATTTCAAGATTAATAGAGTTAGTTCATGTCTCTGTTGAATCCCAAGACAAGTTTAGTGAACTACCGTTCGCTATTGCTTTTGAGAATTTAAAATCTGATTATTTAATAATTTTGCTATACATTGGTGTTTGGTAAAACTTGTATTGGATTATTACATGAGAGATTTCCAGTAATTTCTTTTGCTTTTTTATCACTTTGAAGGAATCTTTAATAAGTTTCAAAACTTTAGTGGATGTTTATAATCCATGCAATCAGAATATGTTTGAATCCAAAAGGACGATGGCGATGTTTATGCCTCCTTTCTGCAGTATTCTGGAGTATCGTATGGATGTTGTATTGTATACTTCTGTTTAGCATTGGCGGATCCAATATGGGTCCAAAGGAGGCAAGTGCCTCCCCTCGAGTTCTTGAAAAATGAAAAATTATTTAATTAAAATTTCAGATTTTTTCTTATACATAATTTCTTTTTAGATTTTCTTTTATGGATTCTTAACTTTACATTGTTTATTTTTCGTTTTCAATTTTGTTATCTTCTAATAACCAATATTAAATTTTCTGTTTGTCATTCATTTTCAACCAACACTAACAATTTTTTTTTATCATCAAAATCTTAACGACCGTTCTTATGTTCTAAATTAATAATATTTTAAATTAATTTTTGTTATTTTATATTTAATAATTTTGGTTTGACATACATCAATCGATAAATCCACAATGTCAAATTGTAATTTACTACATTTAATCAATAATCCCTAAAGTCTCAATTTTTTTTTATATATACTTAATAGTTTTAGATTTTTTTTTTTTTGACATATTACACGTACATTAACCACATTCTGAACTCTCTTAATTGGAACATTGAGAAGTGGCTCCAAACTAAAGCTCCCAAAAACGAGATAAGACAAAGTTTTCCAACCGGGAGGAAGAACAACCACACGAAGAGAAAATGCCTACAAACCAAATGGGTCGGGCTCAGATCGAACCTTGATTTGGGGACTTATGATAAGCAATGGGGGTGGGAGTCACTGCACCACACCACCATCTATTAATAGTTTTAGTTTTACTTAATTAAATGAGGAATATAAGGTTGAATGATAGCGTGCTTATTTCTATTGTAACATACATTTTCAACAAAATTGATAAAGAGATTATAATGATTTAAAATAAGAAGTCTAGTCAAGAAAAATTATAACAATATATAATTTATTTTTTTAATACCTTGGTTAAAAATTTTTGAGAATTAGACTAATTGATTCATCAAAATTAAGTGCATTATTTGTTGTATTTTATCTTAGTTTCATCATGTTATCAAATTTTTATTTTTATAAAAAATCATTTCGGCAAGACTTTTATTTTCATTATTATTGTTATTATTTTGTATAAGTGTCATTTCTCGTAAAAATTTCTGAGTCCAGTCAGTGCTGTTTGTCCATGGTATATTGTATATTCACCACTGTATTTGTATCTCCACTTTTGGTAAAATAAATATTTGTTGTTACTTTTCCAAAAATTTTTTTTTTAAAAAAAATGAATCTACGTTGTTAAAACTTACCCTACTGGTTTTAAAAGATATTCATTTTCTAATTATTGAACAATTAATCATTATGACACTAAAATAAACATACATTAGAATATAAGTGTATCCATACTAGTTTATGTTAAGTACAAGCAAAACATTTAGGTTTTGCCTAAAAGATATTCTCCGACTATATTTCATGTACTGACTAATCTATTGTCTAGATCCCGCTATGCATTGTTTAGATCATGAGCAAGGTAACCAAAACACTTCATCTGGGTTGATTTAGATTAAGATGAATTCAACCCCATCTTAGTCAATGAAAAATATTGACATCACAAAATTTATTTCAAATTATATATGACAAATATCTTGTAACTGCTATATAAATCATTATACAATTTAGTCATTCCAAATCTAAAATTTTTTGCTGCATCATTTGTGATAAAAATTTTGTGATTCTAACATTAACTCGCTGCATAGCAAAATCTTTTATTCGATACTCTTAGCCCACTTATATGTGAGCAAAGAACTTCATAAGTCTCTTCAGTTGGAAGACAATTTATTCACTTAGAGGTCATTAGTTTTTTTGTTTGAATACTGAGCAATATTGTTGAAGACTGAAAACTGAATAGCGACTGAAACCTACAATCTGAAAGACATTTTTTTTTTTTCTTTAACTCTAAATGTATAATAATCTTATTTATTTTTTAAAATTAAAATTATCTGAAAACTTATAATTGATATCTATATCCTTTTACTATTAATTGTTATGTAATTTCATTTAATATAATACAAATAATTATAATAAATTACTTAGTAAATACTAAAACACTTTATATATATATTAATAATATTTTTATTCATAATTAAAATATAATAAATTATTATAATAAAGTAAATTAAATTTATATATTTAAATAAAAATAAATAAAATAGTCATAAGTTGAATTAGTATTGTTATATATTTAAATATAAATAACATTAAAAGGAACCTCATTGAAAGAAATCAATATAATGTAAAATTATGATAAATTTATAAATATATTATTTGGGGAATGATAGATTTAGAATAATATATTTAAAAAACATTAAGTGATTTTATATTCGGTTAAAAGTCAGAACTCGTAGTTTTTTTTTTTCAGTGACTTTTTTATAGTTTTAAGTGGTTTGACTACTTAAAAAACCAATCAAACATTACTTAATAGATGTAATTCATATTCATTAAATAAAAAGTGATAAAAACAAACAACTCCTTAGTGTGGGTCCTTTCTTTTCTTACTATTACGGAGTAGAATAAAAATAGTGTTATATTTTACCAAGGTAGTCCTAAGATGTAATTGTATTTGTAAAAAATAAATTAAAAAAAAAAAATCGATTTGATTAGAAATGCAGTGCTATAAGACATTTAAGTACGGCCTCACAAAAATTTAGTCGGACAGCGTTTAGCACTTGTGGATGGACACTAATCTTAGAAGCCCAAAGGCCATGTTCACAAAAAGCCCAATGCCTTCTCTTTAAAGCGAGCTATTCTCGGCATTTTAACAGAAACATTTTCTAAAAGGGTGGCTCTATTGCCACTCATAAAATCTCACTCCACACCCACTTTGTTTTAGAATTGTTATTATTAAAAAATTTTATAACAGAAGTACTTGTATATCCAAACAACATAAGCCCATCTTTCTCTTCATCCTATTCAACATATACGGGAAAAAAAATTAGTTAATGTAAAAGGGAATAGGGTTATATTGGGATTATGACAGGTGTAAAGAGAAAATTATTAGGTTCAAATTTTCATAATAAGTATTTTTCACAAAATGGGTGTGGCAAGACATTTTATGGGTGGCAATGGAGCCACCCTTTGGAAAAATATCAACCATCCGAAAAATTGAAATAATTCATTTTTAAGCTTGAGCGGACTTCCAAAAATCAGTTATTTTCTACCTTTTAACATAAAGATCAATCTCATCATAATCTTGATTAAATTATCACAAATCATATGGGTTTGAAAACAATTAAAAAAAATGATAAATAAATAAATAATGTAGATCTATAAATTTGCCATCAGCTACTCTTAATATTTAATAGAAATTTGAGTGCAAAGGGGGTCATCAATGGGTCATTCATGGCAAAGGCTATTAGCCAGTAGAAGATATAGGGTGATACTGCTGTTTACATATATATATATATATATTGCATATTCAACCACACAATGAATTCTACAAATAGTTCAACCCCAGGTCTTCGATGGTTTGGGTTGAATCATGATCTGAGTACCCAGATCGTGATTCGATCTCCATGGCCATCGATCGTCGCTAGTCATGGAGATTTTTTTTAATAAATTTTATTAAAAAATTCTTCAATCTTCAACCGCACAAACACATACAAAACAAAACACCCAATACCAAACACAAACAACCGAAACACCAAGCCAGAGAAGTGTGCCTATAGTCAATCTCTTTTTTGAAATTGTTTTTGTGTTTGACATCTTTTTCAAACTCGGTTTATTTCTGTTGTGTTGTTTTTGTTTTCTTGTGGAGAGCGAAGTAGAGAATTTGAGCAGATGATGAACTATTAATCATTTTGAGTTGATAGTTCCATGAAGTTTCAAAATTTCGAGCTTTTTCAAATTGATGCTCAATTCGTTCACTTATCTTCTTCGCATGTTTTAACTTATGTTTTGTATCTCTTATTTGCTTTGATTCTCATTTTTTTTTCCTTCAATTTTTTTTCTTTTAATTCGAACCAAATCGAGAATTAGACCAAAGAACCATATGGCTTCTTTGATCAGATTCGAACCAAATTGATATGGATTAGAACCCAAATGTTCTTCAATCTAGGGTGATGATCTACGGAGTTCGATTTTTTGGTCAACTAGGAGATTTATTTTTATCTTTATTATATTTATCTTTTATTTTTGAATAATAAGGATATTTTGATCTTTACATAGATTTTATTTCGTTTGACCGTTAATTTTTTAGTCAGAAGAACTAACTTAATGAATTTTTAAAACTTTAGAGATGATGATACTAAAAACACATTCATAAATATATATATATTATTTTACTAAAACTTAGGAATTAAAATGATTTTTTCTCAAATTTTACAAAGAAAACTAAGTAAACGTTAATTTGATTAATTAAGAATAAAAGTCAAATCACAAATCAATAATTAAGTTCTCATTCTCTTTCAAGTGTCTGATCAATAAAGGATATGTATTCCACTAATTATAAACTCTAACCCTTCTTTCATCGGAATCGATATAATCATCTTAGATATAACTTAATTATGTTTTGTTAATCCTTGTATCATGATCATGTGATCAAATTTGGTATCATGTGAATCCCTTTTCTTCACTTCTTTGTTGTTGGGTTTTTTTCATTTTGTTATACAATAATTTATAAAACCATCTCCAACCATACTGATTATACGTTGTCTTTAACCAAACTATCATTATACACTGTCTTTAACCAAATAATGACGTGATATTTTATTAGCTTTTCTACTCTCTATATTATTAACTAATGTATTAAAGTTAGATCACTCTAACCAAACATAGAGAGTAAAGAAATCCTAACAAATTCTCTCTTATTATTTTAATATTTAATTCAAAGGAATGCCAAAAGTTCAATCCTTGACCAAAATTGAAAGGAATGCCATCCGCAGGTATATGGATCCTTTATTTCCAAAAAAATAAAGGTATATGGATACTTCTATCTTCATACTGTATTTACTCATTCACGAAATACAGTTCATGTCGATTTAATTTAAACAAACACAAGCTCTGCGATATTAGATACTTTCCATTTCCACCTATTTCAAAATCTCCAAAATTTAATAGTTGGTGGTGTAGTGAGCAACTGAGTGTGGAGAGCATTTTCTTTGGGAAAATGATGACACAAGCACACAACTAGCCATTTTGCTCATCACTTGCTTACTTTCCATAATTTATAAACAACGCATCCGACACAAATTCTATGTCCACAATCACTTGTGCTTAGTAGTTTCTAATTACACATGGAAATTGAATGCAAATATAATGATAAAAAATATTGCTACAATAGTGACTCCAACATTCATGTACCATTCGCAGGAACAGTCTCACAGAAGCGTGTGTGATGAAGTTAATTATGCAAGTAACACAGGCAAAATATGCAAGTAGCCTGCCTAGAGGTAGAAAGGTAGAACAAGTGACTCTGCGTAACTGACTGACAAAGTTTATACTCCAAAGCAACTGCACTCAGTAACAAAGTATTCATAACTTGGTACATCTTCATATTCAAAACAAACAAGAAAGACACTAGCGGGAGTAGATGGAAACGTTGATTTTCGGGAGTAGATGGAAACGTTGATTTTCGAAAATCAATAACAATGTCAATTTGCGAAAAGCAAAGCAAATACAAGTGGTGCATCAATGGTTAACGTATGATATCTTCAAATCTTAAATACTATAGATGGACTCTTTCTATTAACTTAAACTTTTATGTCCTATGATAACTAATATGGTATCAAACTCTAAGGTCCTGTTCAAACCCTCTCTCTTCCATTTATTTGAAATTCCGGTTGTATCATCTATCTACATTTAACATGAGGGGCATGTTAACATATCATCCTAAAATTAACAAAAACAATGACAAAGAGCAGCTATACAGCACAGGAAAATGCTAAAACTCAAAACGCAAAAATATTGTGCACGAGCAATAAAACATCCAAATTATAACATCAGAAGAAATACCACTTAAAATTAAACCAAATCAGTCTGCATTTCTCAAATTATAAAATCCAAACACAAGCCACGAAAACCAAAAAAAAAGAAAAGAAAAAAGAAAAAACAGTGAGATTGGAGTTGAAACAAGGATAAAAACCTCAAAATCAGTCCTTGTTCTTGAGCCTTCGAGCCTCTGATTCAACTGCTCGATCTTGACGACGAGATTGGTGACGGAATAGAGGAGCCAGTAGAAGAGCAAGGCGGAGGCGATGAGGAGGGCGTTGCGCTGGCTCTTCATGATGGACTTCTGGTGGCGCAAGTGCTCGGTCGGCGTGCAGGATTCGCCCTCACACTTTGGCCTCGTCTCGTACTTCCAATATATGTCCATCAGAAGGAACAGACAAAACGGCACCACCGACAAGAACGGCTTCAACAGATTACGCGTCACGGCGATCAGCCCTCTCCTCAGCCCGTCCAGCCCAGGGATCGTCAGCAGCACCACCATTATTGCTTCTGCCCCCGCCGCGTACCCTAGCACAACCCATTCCAGAGCCATCGATTCGATCAAAACCCTAGATCTTGTTTTTTTTTTTTTTAATTTTTTTCTGCGTTTTTAAAAGCGCGCGCGTGAAGAGAGTGAGATGCTTTTCTTCGTCAATAAATCACCTCGCTTTGTGGCGGTGTTTGTGAGGAGGAAACGTGGGGTCTATATGACGGAGAAGTTGAGATGACACGTGTGGCATTATTTGATCACAGATGGTGGGTTTTTGAATCGGCCTGCCAGAAACCAATACGATTAAGGGATTGACCTGACCGACTGCTTTTGGGTTATTATTATTATTATTATTTATTTCTTTATAGTGTTTTCTTCTTAATTAAGCTTTGATTTTTTTTTTTCTCGTAAGTTTTAAGAGTTTTTTTTTTTAAATTTAATCCATTTTTCTTATCATTTAAAAAAAAAATTATTTTTAAGTTTTACTTCCGATTTTATAAACAAAACGCTTCATGACATGTTTATGCAAAATTATGATAAAAAAAAAGTTTTAAAATTTGAAAATTAGGAGATATGAGTGTAATTGGAATTTATAATTTCATTAATTTATAAGTAAAATATTATAAATGCTCACCTCAACTTTTGGTAGACCAAAATAATTTTAATTGTTGTGTACAATATGAGATAAAATACTTTATGCAGCTAAAAAATTATATTTATTCCGTCTCATGTTACATGCTTTCAATCAAATACATTTTAAAATTATATATATATAATTTTATTTCCTTATTATGAGAGTAGTTAATCTTTTATCATAGAAATTAATATTCAGATTGTTCTTGATCTCGTTCGATTATAATAGACTTTTAATATAGTACTTAAAAAAAAAATGTTGGAAAACGTTTTATTGATTAAACATAAAATATGAGACATGTGAAATGTAATTAAGGCAAATTACATAAACACCTCGACATTCGATAATATTATATATATATATATATATATATACACGAAAGTTATGCTCTTAATTGAACTGGATTTTCCTACCATATGTCAACAGTTATACTATCTCATCCGACTTAAAGACCAAACTGCTCTTATTACTTATTTTATAATTTATTTTATTATTATTTAAATAATTTTATGTATTAAATCAGTATATTAATTAAAAAAATTTAAATTCATCATCTGTTCATCAATGTTAAGATCAGATTACATTAATAAAGAGTGAGATAGTTGTGATGCAGAAAGAATGTTGTTTTTCATTTTCTTGCTTCATCTTTTCGTACATGCCTTCTCTTATACATATTTATTTTTCCAATCCTAACAAATTTGTGACTAACCCTACTGATCTGGCGCTAACTAACTAGCCATGCATTTGATGCTTGACTCAATTTAGCTTAGCTGACTTAATGATGATGATCAGCTTGGCTGACTTGATGATGATGATGATCAATAATAGGCTTAACATTCCCCCTCAAACGTGACTGATATCAGTGAGTTTGGATTTCGTTTTTGAAAACTGATCATCATCGATAGTACCATCATTCCCCCTCAAACGAAGCTGATCTCGGTCACACACCAGCTTATTGCGTAGTAATTGAAAACGAGAGACAGGAAGTGTTTTTGTGAAAATGCTAGTAGTTTGTGCAATGGTGGGAGCAGACCTGATGTCAAGCTTGCCAGCTGCAATCATGTCTCGAAGAAAATGGACATATATTTCGATGTGTTTTATGCGAGAGTGAAAAACAGGATTATGAGCAAGAGAATTGGCACTAACATCGTCACACCATATAATCAAGGCTGGTGATAAAGAGATATGCAACTATTTGGATAAGAATTGAAATAATAAGACTCATGCGGCAGCTGAGGCAAGAGTCCTATATTCGGCCTCAATGGTGGAACGTGCCACCATAATAAGCTTTTTGGAGGGTCAAGAAATAAGATTTCCTCCTAAACATAGACAATAACCTCATGTGGACTTGCAATCATCGATGTTGCTTGCCCAGTCGGCATCAGCAAATCCTTCAAGAGTTATCTGTTTTACTGGAGTGAAGTTAATGACAAATGAAAGAGAACCTTTAATGTAAAGAATGTAACGAAGAACTCGTTTTGCCGCTCGCACAATTGTCTCAATATGCAGCTTTCTGTCTCAAAAAAGTAAATATAATTTTTATTTGACTTTCCAAATCTTAAGATGTGGCATACGTAAAGATTTTCCCAATTACAATGTTCGCATGCTTGAACCAATCTATAAACTTGGATAATTAAGTAGAGGGTAATGATTGACATCTAACATTTTTCTCTAATCTTCCATTTAATCTTATCTAACAGCTAAAATGTCATATTTATGTCAACTACATTATCAATCTCAAATCTAAATATTTAGTAACATATAAATTTTCTCTTCGGTTTTTTTTTTTTTTTTTTAATACTAAAAAACTGATTGTATGTTTTATTAGTACAAAATAACTGAACTTATGTGTTTCTAGCACATTTTTACTGTTCAATTTTTTAATAACAAAACTATCATTGTTTTTAAATTTTTAATTATAAACATAAAAAATGAGACACAAGTCGCGTCCTAACCCGTTCCATATGACATGAGACCCACCCAGAAGGAGTGGATCACCCCTTAACCCTCTCTATAAGTCATGGATAACACCCTAATAGGGCGCGGGGCTCGCCCTAACAAGCCCATCAATGTGGGTCAAACAACCCGTGCCCTATAAGAAGTGGGTCCTTATAAAAGGCGTGGATCGTTTGATCCATGCCTTATAAAAGGTATAGATCATTTGATCCATGCCTTTGCTCCCTAATAATGATCCGCACACTAATATTAAAGTGCACCATGCACTAATATCAAGGTACATTTGGCCCACGCCCTAATATAGGATGTGATTTATGTCATCTTTCATCCATTTTTTTTTTTTTTTATTTTTAAAGTTTCACCCATGTTCTATGATTCGCATTCTCTTTCATTCATCCATTTTTTTTTTCTAAATTTTCATTTATGTTCTATATTAAACATGTTATGTGTTTTTCTAAAAAAAAAAAAGAACATGTTTGTCATAACTCATCCATCATTAATCATCATCAACAACATCATCACTCATCCATTTCTTTCATCCATTCTCCCACAATAATAACATCAACAATAACAACTACATCCACAAAATAAAATAAAAAAAGTCGATAAAAAAAATCAAATCAAATCAAAGAAAAAAAAAATTATAACCATCTAGTTCCAACGAACCCATAACCAGATGGTTCTTCCATCAACAACATCATCACCCAAAAACAACATCTCCAAAACCCTTCCATCAGCATCATCACTCATCCATTCATCTATTTTTCCACAACAACATTACCAACAACATCAACAACTACATCCATAAAAAAAAAAAAAAAAAAAAAAAAAAAAAAAAAAAAAAAGAAAGAAAAAAGATGAGAGGTATGAAATAAAATTAAAAAATAAAATAAAAATTCAAAAGAGGGTGGTTCCAAGTTTCAACCTAGAATCAGATAAAATAAACAAATAGAAAAAGATGAAGGTCTGGCTAGTGATAGAGGAAGAGGCTTTACTGCTACTGGTCAACAATGATGGAGAAGGAAATGATGAGGAGATAGCTAGAGAGGTGGAGAAGCGCGAGAGAGGATTGATAAAGAAAGAAAGAAAGAAAGAAAGTTGGCAGAGAGGGAGGGAGGTGGTAGAAAATGGAAGAGAGAAAACCTAGAGGTCATAAGTTTTATTTTTGTGAAAAAAGAAAAAATATATCATGGTCTTTTTATTGGAAAAACTTCATTTTAGTTATTGAGATTTAAAAAAATATCAAATTTTTAAACATCTTTTAAAAATAATTTTTTTTCATCTCTAATTTTTTCAGAACTCTTCAAAATAGTCCAAATCGTTAGTCAACTGACAATCAAAAAAGACAAAAAGTTTAGATAGGAAAGATATTTTTTACATTTCTCAAAAGAAAGCTGCGATTGCGACACATGTAAGGTCATGATTCAAATGAATATAAATATAAAATTTAAAAAACAAACAATTAATTAAAATTAAAAAATCAATTGATTAATTCAAATTAAAAAATATGAAATATCTCTACCGTCCATCTTTAAATGGACGGTGGGATTAAAATTACTCATGAAAAAAAATTCAAAAAATTAAGCAAAAGAAAAAAAAAAAAAAAAAAAAAAACCTTCTTGGTTTGATTCAAACCTTCAATCCAAATGTTGAAGATCTTAGATCTTCAACACAATTTTCTTTTTTTAAATTAAAAAAAAAAAATTGAAAACCAAACAAGAAAAAACTAGAGACCAAACAATCACCAGAAACCAAAGCTATGCAAAATCAATCACCAAAAGAGCCCAAATTGAATCTAAATCTTCTAGAGATGGGGGCCGAAGACACCCAGTTGCAGAGAATGCTTTGGTTTTGCAAACACTAGAAACCAAACAATCACTAAAAACCAAAGTTTTGCAAAATCAATCACCTGAAACCAAACAAACTCAGCTTTTCCATTATCTGGAATTGGGTGAAAAAAATTGAAAACTAAACAAGAAAACATTAGAGACCAAACAACCACCGGAAACCAAACAAACTCAGCTCTTCCATTCTTTGCAACTAGGCGTCTTCGGCCTTTATCTCTGTTGTGAATCGTTGGTGCACACCTTCAACTATCTTTCCAGTTCCCTTTAGCTCTCTCTCACCCCTACTTTTCAACCTCATGCTCTGCAACTCAGCGTCTTCAACCCTCATGTCCGTCGCTAATTGCAGGTGCACATCTCTTACTCTTTCTCGAGTTCCCTTCAGCTCTTTCTCGCTACCTCCTCTTCAACCTCATTCTCTATAACTCGGTGTCTTCAATCCCCATCTTCCGCGAATCACCGGTGCACACCTATAGCTCTCTCTCGCGCATCTCAAGCTAGTCTCCAAACCTCGATCCTAGTCTCCATGCGATAGAGTCGCTCTATCGTCCCCATCATGCGATTAAGACGATGGAGATAGGCCTCCATCGAGCCATGGTCTATCTTTCCATTTTTTTTTCTTTGTTTTTTGGTTTAATCTTGATTTCTTTCAATATGTAACTTTATCTTTATCTTTTTATTTGTAACTTTATCTTTTATTTATTTTTTAATTTGTTTTCAATATACATATATTTATCTTTTAAATTTTTTTATCTCCATCTCAACATCTTTATTATTGTTTAATTTAAAAAAATAATAATGATATTTGAAAAAACAATAATTATATTTTGTACACATGTTAGTTTTTTATTGGTGGAATAATATATAATATTTTGATTTTATTATGGATAAAATGATCATTTTAGATTATAGGGGTAATTTAGTCTTTTTTATTTTTTTATTTGATTTGACCGTCAATTAATTGACGGTTTGAACTATTTTAAAAGAGTTTTAAAAAAGTTAAAGATAAAAAATACTGTTTTAAAAAAATATTTAAAATTTTGATATTTTTAAAAATTTTAAAGATTAAAATAAAGTTTTTTCCTTTTTCTTTAGGACGGTACTAAAAAAGTTGATTTCAATTCGTTGATACTAATTAAATATATCAAAAGTTATTTGGTGTTATTCGACATCGTTCACCCTTTCTCTGGTACAAAACTTAAACAAGAGCCGTGAGTATCTAGTAAAAGGTAATCCACCAGTTGATATCGTCAACAGCAATCACGATATTCTTTGAAGCAGAAATGGGTTTCTGCGATGAAATCGTGAGGTGTCACGATCTCATTGGAGTGTTCATCAAAATCCACGCGGCCAAGACGATCCGTGTAAGTTAATAAAAAAAGATGAGTTTGTCTTCATGTCTTGGAGTTCCTCGCTGATCTATCTGTCTCATTTTTATTCTGATCTTACGAGGTCAACGCAAACACACTAAGAAAAAAACCCTCTTCAAAACTTTTTCATTTCCTTTTAAAAACCAAAAGAAAACCCCTCGAATAGTTGAATCCATCTCTTACAAACACAATCAGTTTTCATTCTGAGTGTTTTGAAACATGGATGAAATGAAGGATAAAATGAAAGGGTTGATGAAGAAAATGTCATCTTCATCTTCATCTTCGGGTAAATTCAAGGGGCAAGGTCGTGTTCTGGGTTCCTCATCTGCCCCACCCTATAACCCCAACTTCCCTCGTCCAAACCCAAAACCACCCTCTTCCTCTTCCTCTTCCACTTCCTCTTCCTCTCCCTCTTCCACTCTGCCTCGCAAGCCACTTGCTTTGGTCAAGGATCCAGCGCCCAGTCAAAAAATCGTTGATGGGTTTGACCCATATGACTCCCTTATCACTACTGGCAAGAGATCGCAAAACGGGTATTCTCTTAACGTGTTTCAGTGTCCGATTTGCAGTCACGGTTTTGGGAGCGAGGACGAGGTGTCTCAGCATGTTGACAGCTGTGTTGATCAAAGTAACAGCGCCGGTTCGGTTGTAAAGAGTGATGGTGGCGGTGGTGGTGGTGTGGTTGATGAGTGGACGAGCCAAATGGAGGTTTGTGTTGGTGGGTTTTTGTCCGGGAGCCCCAAGGACGCGTGTGTGGAAGTGGTGAGGACGTTGTTGAAGAATGTGGTTAGGGAGCCGGAGAATGCTAAGTTCAGGAGGATT
Organism: Nephelium lappaceum; assembly: GCA_021234005.1. Classification (NCBI taxonomy): domain Eukaryota; kingdom Viridiplantae; phylum Streptophyta; class Magnoliopsida; order Sapindales; family Sapindaceae; genus Nephelium; species Nephelium lappaceum. The sequence goes on from CM038003.1 coordinate 10,205,783, forward strand.
CGGATGAGCAATCCCAGGATTAGGGAGGCGGTTGGGGAGGTTGCTGGGGGCGTTGAGGTTTTGGAGCTTGTCGGGTTTGCATTGAGAGAAGAAGGTGGGGAAATGTGGGCTGTAATGGAGGTTCCTGATGAGAAGAGGATTGGTTTGATTAGGAAGGTCATTGACTTGTTGGGGCCGAGAAAAGTTGAGGAGCAGCCATCCAAGGTTGGGAGTTCGAAGGAAGCTCCAGCTCCAGCTCCAGCTCCCAATGCGGAACCTGTTGAGCCTGAGAAGTTTGACAGACAGGTATAGTTTTCGATACTATTTGATCGAATAATGATTGTAATTTTGGTTATTCTTTGGTAGCTGCTCTTGTTCAATCAAGTTATTAGCTATAACATTTGTAAGTGTGATGGTTTAAGATGATGATAGGAATCTATATGAAGTTCAGGGTTTCAGATTTTTGTAAGTTTGTTAGGATATTATTGTATACATAACATAGGAATTGGTGATTACATTTACACTTGAAAGCTCAAATGTCATAACGAGGATTTCTATCTCTGCTTGTTGATGTCTGACTTGGACAAGGTGCTGAAATAGTAGCACAAAAAGCGTAAAACAAACTGAAAGCATGCATAGCTTTTGGTTTCTGATATAAATATCTGTTTTTTCAGATTGAGTAGAAAAGGCCGAGATTAGAATGCCATGGATATACAGATGTTAAATCCCAATTCTATCTGGAAATGGAAATTATGCTTGATGGAATTATGAGAAGATGAAGTAACATAATTTATGATTGAATTGAAAAAATTTGACTGTTCAAAGTAGAGGGTGGGTCACAAGGTAATGTGAGATTGGTTGGGTTGTTTGACACTGTATTATTATATTAGTTCTAGACTTCATCCCAAATATTAATTTTGCTGCCAGTTTGCCCCATATTAAAGACTTTCAAGACCTCAATAATACTAAAATTAGTATTGCTTCTAATAATAGTGTTATCTTAGCTTTTGCAGGGAATACTAAGCCACCTGCAGTCTTCTGGTGTTTAGGATGTGATGTTCTATGATTAAGAGATGCATAAATTCTATGAAGTAATTATTGATTTAGTACTTCTGGTTCCGGAACGTTATTTTAATCTCTGGAAGGCTGATTTTGGTGCAGTGTAGTTATGCCTGGAATTTGAAGATGATACAGATAAGAGTAGCGTAGTTGGTGAAATCTCTTACTAGCTATATAAAAAGTTTCAATATCAAGTCCTGCTCACACTAGTGTTGGGGATGATTTGGTTTATTGCAAATAATTAAAAGCAAAGAATAGAGAACAGAATAAAAAAATGAAAATAAAAAGAGAAGACAATGTGAGAATCAAAACGTTCATTTCACATTTGGTTGTATATTTATTTTGTATGTGAGGGAAACAAAGACTGAAACTAGGGCTTTTTTTTATTGTTTTTTTCTGGATCGGAAACAAAGACTTTATTAATAAAAATAAAGATGTTACATATGTGAACCAGCAATCCACCAGCAAACAACCTAGGACTTGATTCCAGTTAGGGGTACTATTAGCTTATAAGTAAAGAGGAGATCATTTTTTGGAGGTCTTTCCATTTTATCTACAGGTGAGGGATTGTATGATGCTTAGCAAAATCTCATTTAGGTTTAAAAAAAAACTAGGTGTATATGTTAAGTACTTAGGATTTTCCAAGCTCCGACTCAGGAATTTGATGGTTGGATTGGAATAGAACTGGGCATATGATTGACCTAATATGTCTGTACATTGTTTCAGAAAAAGAGAGCTATAGATGACCTTTTCTCTTCCTTCCTTTGTCCTTCAAGAAACGGAGGTTTGATCTATGATCTGTGCAGACCTAGGCATATTATCTGTCCTGTGAGTGCCCAGTACCCTTTTAATTAATGAATGGACCAATTTACAGGATGGGGTCCAAGGGTTTGTGTAATACCTAGAATCTCTTCTTAATTTTCTTGTTAATAATATTCAAGGAAATACTTATATATTATGTAATCTGAGTGTATTGCAAAATTTTCTTGTATGAAATTCATTTGTTTGATTATTGTTTTAGCATAATTATCCATTGTAAGGCTAAATATAATTTCTTCCATGTTATGTGTAAGACACGCTTAGAGTTTTGAATGTGATTTCTTCGGAGTGATCGAGTGAAAGTTGTGAAGCAAATGACTGTTGTGACTTGTAGCAGAATACTGGAGCTACTTTGTAGAAACAAGTTTTAAGTTCATATATTAAATTGCTTTCGATATGCAATTTTTGTTACTCTCTGGAAATCGGTGAAACTTATTGTCCTTTGGATGATCAATCAAATTGGTTATTTTTTGCAAGGTAAGTGTACATTGTTATGGTATAATTGGTGGTGCATAGGATCTGGCTTCTGCTTCTGGTTAACTTTTAACATTCCTATCAGTTATACCAGTAGATCTTTACTAGTTTTCATATTAATTCTTTGACATTTAACCCTTAAATTTTTTCTGTGCTTTCTTCTTATATATTATCTGTCACTAATTATGTATGATTATATATATGCATTCTTACATATTAATATGGTTAGTTTAGATCAAGGTCTTCTTTTCTGTACCTGAAAACGTCGCAGCAAGAATTGAGTTGCCAGATTCTTTCTACCAACTCTCAGCTGCAGAGCTGAAAAAAGAAGCTGAATCGAGGAAGAAAAAGATTGATGAATCTCAGCTATTAGTTCCCAAGTCTTACAGGGAAAAGCAGGCACAAGCTGCCAAGAAGAGGTACACAAAAACTATCATCCGTATTCAATTCCCTGATCAAGTGGTTCTCCAAGCTGTTTTTCGTCCTTGGGAGCAAACAACTTCTCTCTATGAGGTTAGTTCTTATTATTGGTTATTTTCTTTCTGTTCTTTCTGATGTTTATGTAATTTGAGTTTGATGCACTGAATTTGGTATGGGATGAAATTTCAGAGATCTAATGTCCAGCCCGGCCATAGTTGTCATTTATTGACATTTGAACAGGAACAAGAGTTAGTAAAGTGGTTGATATCTGTTATTGAAATGTTATTCTCTACTGTTACTTAATTTTACTGGCTCAGAATTTTCTTTGTGGAGTACCTAGTGATAAACATGATTGGCAGTTTGCCTCTGCTAAGTGGAAATAGATGAACTCGACATATGCATAGTTTGAAAATACAGGCTGAGGCACCTCCATATGGGTGCCTCAAAACTGGATCAAACATTGGCTGTATCGACCACCTGAGGTGGCTGCCTCAGGGCCAAATCGGGTTGACTTAGCCGAGTTGACCTTGAGGCGGTCGGGTCTGAAATTTAAAAAAAATTTAAAAAAAAAAAAAACCCTTAATACTTAACACTTGGGCGACCCTTTTCGTCCAGCATCCTCTTCTTCCTTCAAAGCCACTTTTTTCTTCTTCAACCAGCAGTCAAGCTCAAAAAAACCCTACTTCTTCAACCAATCAGCCAATGCTCTTCTACTTAGCCTTCTGTTCTTGCTTCTAAAACTGTTCTTCTTTCTTCAACCAGCAGCCGGAGCTCTCTCTTTGTTAAAACCAGCAGCCCCAGGCTTTCTTTCTCTCTCTCAAAGCTCTCTCTCACTCTATTTTTCTGATTTTCTTTCAACACAACAACCTAAATCACCATACAACACCTTAAATCAACTAATCTCACCCAAAAACTCCATTTCTCTCTCTAGGCGGCCTCTTTGTCTCTCTAAATATCAATTTTTCTCTCTCTAGGCAGCCTTGAATCTCTCTAGACTGCCCTCTCTCCCTCTAAAAAAAATCTATTTGTCTTTTTAAAATCTCTAGCAGCCCTGTGTTGTACATTTGTGGGTGTGATGGGTAATAAATCTGGCTTTAGATCATTTTTTGTTTTAATGATTTTTGTCTTGTTTTTTATTTGGTATTATTGTTTTGGAAATACTTTTGGACAATTAATTTTAAATATATTGTTGTTATAGAAATTTATGAAATTTTATCCTTTTTTTTTTTCCTCTTTTAAGTTATTTTTGGTCAAAGCGCTCGTCTCGCCTAGCGGCAAGGTAACCGCATCACACCGTCTCACGTACTTTCAACCTTGGACAAATGTGGATTAGTTGTTCCATCTGTGATATTTTCTACACTTTAAATACAATATGATATTATGTTGGTGTATGCAATTGTAACAAATTAGCAATATAGAATGAGTATAACTTTTGAATCTCTCTTACATGCTCTTTTAGGCTAGTGTTTGTAAAAGAACTACTTAACGGAATTTTACACCATTGTTTGAGGCCCTTATTTAATAGCTTAAGCTTTCGAGTTTAATGGTTACTAAGACGATATCATAGCTAGCTTTACCTAGGGTCATGAGTTCCCCCCACATGCATCTGTTTCTATATTTATTTTGCAATTGGTATTTCAATTTCCATCTCTATCTGGGTTGGTCTACACGCCAAGTTCATTGGTTTCCATGTGAGAAAATGTGCTAGAAAGCAATATTATTGTTTTGAGCCCTTATCGGATAGCTTAAGCTTTCAGGTCTAATGGTTACTACTAGCATCAACTGTTATTGACATACTTGTTGGCGGCAATTAAAACCAACTTTCTTTTATTGTGTGAGAGAATTACATAAAATCTTGCTGATCATAAATCATTATCACATTTCTGGATTACAGTCCCATGTCATGTTGAACTTAGTAGCCTAGGAATTCTGCTTCCTACTTGCATTGCTGAGATACAATTGTTTTGTCATTTAATCATGTTAAAATTTTTATATGATGGAGTAGCTTGGTAACATCTTTTCTGATAGAAGACTCTTACATAGCGATCTGCATATTCTGAAATATAAATTTCTGATTCTGCATTGATGTTGGGCTCTTGAGTAAAGGCTGGGATAATGTCTGCAGCCCAACAGAATCTGTGCAAGTTTATTCTGCTGTTGAACATCTATCATATGATGTACACCTTCCATGGTCTATTTCTATCTTATTGAAAGTTCTCTTGCTCCAGAACACAATTATAGTTTGATTCCTTGAACTTAAGCATCTTTGTGGATTTTGCTGGGGCATAGGGATACCAGTACTACTCTTGCAAAACCTCTGTGGTGCTAAGTAGTCAGTTAAATGACAGTAATTGGGATAGGCCTTTTTCAGTGTCACTTCTACTTGATTGGTAGCATTAGAACCTGTTAAACAAACATACTTTCTAAGAACATTTTAACCAACCAAGGCACAATAGTGTTAAACTTATCTTTGCCAAAAATTATCTAGCATGCTTACAGTGTCAATATTTTTCTTTCAACTTTTGTTGACCTTACAAACACAATTCGAAAAGTTTATTGTATTTGTTTGCAAGTATAAAATTTTATGCTTTGCTGACGGTCGTTGAGAGAATCTGCGTGAGCAATGAGCATTTTTCCTTGGCAACAATACATGTTAACTATAGCTTTAATTTATGAACAGAGATAATGAACTTCAGTATAGGGATTCGAACTTAGTCAATCTGCTGTCTTGTTTTCAGTTTGTCAGCAATTCATTGAAAGAACCTGGTTTGCAATTCGAGCTATGTCATCCAATACCGGTCCGAAGACGGGTGATTCCTCATTTTCCGGCTGGAGGGAAGAAACCAACTACACTAGAGGATGAGGATTTAGTCCCCTCAGCACTAATCAAGTTCAAACCCATTGAGACAGATTCTGTTGTATTCACAGGGCTCTGCAATGAACTTCTAGAAATCATTGAACCACTTAAGTGATTCAGCAATTGCTTCAAATATAAAGCTTTGTTCTTCTCAACCCCTTTGCTGGGCATATGATCTTGTGACACACAACCTCTTATCTATGTTGTAAGGTTCATCTGAAATTTTCTTAGTTCTCATCTTCCAATTTTTTGACCCTATGAACCGTGTATATAGACTATACATGTGAAGAATTGTGTATTTATACTATTAATATGCCCTCGGCAGGGCCCAAGATTGAGTTAGATCTGGGTTTGCAGTCAGTGTTTGACATGTAAATCATTTGAATCTAAATTGTATAATGATGTTCAATTTCATAAATGTATCGCAGGTGTTATACTCTTTATATATATATATATATATATATATATATATATATATATTTAATTGAGTATAAGTTTACTCCTTAATTTTATGAAATTTTATAGATGATTATCTGGCTGAAGGGTGGGCACTTAAACCGTTAAATCAATTAGCCTGTCCAAATCAAGCTGATTAAATTCAAATCAAACCTGATTAAAGCGGTTGATCTCGTTTAGCAAAATAAAATAAATTCATTAGGTTGCTTAAAAGCAACCCAATTGATTTGAGTTAGTTTATAGGTTGTTTTGTCAACCTAAATAACTCAACTTGAACCATATTATATATATATATATATATAGATACACTTGAGAGGGCAGAGATATCAATACACTTGAAAAAAAAAAAAAAAAAAAAGGAGTGATTGCATTATAAAAATTGTTGACATTATATCTTTATTATATCTTATTACAACAAAACATATCTAAATAAATGTGTCTATCAATTGTTATAATTATGATATAACTCACTTAGTTGTAATAATATATAATAAAGATATAATAAATTTCAATCAGTAATTTTAGAATGCAATAATTCATTTTTTTGTCAAGTGTACCCAAAAGAGCCCGTGTGTATGTGTGTGTATAATTAATTAATTAATTAGGTTGGAAGTTACATATCCTTAAACCATAAAATAATTCTACATTATATGCATATTTATTGTTTATTAAGTTTTGATACAATAAACTATATTATAAATAGAAACTTTTGATACATCAAATTGATTCATAATATTAGGATTCATTAGTTAAACCTAGATCAAACTAATAATTTTATAAACAATAAATTTTTTAATTAGAAAATTGATCATGAATAAAAGTAAGAATAAATAAATATGTATTGCAAAAATTTTAACAACTCCAAAAGAAACAATAAAACAAATAATGATAAATAAATAAATAAATAAATAAAGTAGATTTATTTATATATTTAAATATATAATATCATAAACTTAAAAAATTTTCAAAAAATTTTAGGAAGGGCATGTGCCCTATAGGGGTTCAAGTTGGGTTTGCCTCTGGTTTGGGTTGTAAATTATTAAAACAATAAGATAATAATTTGGTTTGGATATAGTCAAATTCAATCCAAACCAACCCATGCCGACTCTTGAATTCTGGCCTTTCGCCGACAAAATATAGTATTTCTGTCCCAAAATAATACAATGAAGAGAACTAAAATTACCTAAATGAAAATCCGTTTTCACGTCATTTTCTTTGTTTCCTTCGATCTTTTTGTATATCAACAATAAATTCAAATAAGATGATAAAATAAACCCTAATCTTATACGAAAGGCAAGGATTTATTTGTTCACTAGAAATTCCAAGTCCCACTCGAAATTTACTCATAGAAAAAAATCCCATATTGACTGAAAACAGGCAACACAGATGCTCAAAATCAATGATGATAAAGTCAAATTGAAGAAAATCTTATTGGATCCTAATGATCTAAAAGACCTTGCTAAAATAAGGCTATCCGCCCATGTGACTAATATAAGCAGTGCATGTGATGAATTTCCAATGGCCTTTTTCTACAATCCAGGTTCAGTCCATCCCTATCTTTTGCAAATTATTGAGAACCAACATGCTCTGCTTGCTCTTAACAAGCCACTTCCGCAATCACTGAAGAAAAGTGAAGTGAAGAATGGTTCAAATTGGAACAAAAGCACATCCGGTGAGAAGCTTTTGGTGCTACTTTTTGTCAATGAAGTTAGTTCAGGAAATTAAAGAGAGACTGACTAGACTCTGCCAACTTTTTGAGTCTTTTCTAACTCCTCCTTTCTCGATTCTTGTCGACATTTGATTAATGTAATGTTGGCTTGGAAAAACAAATGGTCTAAAACACGTGATTGTCCACTTTCCAATTCATCTCATTAGTGGAGGTTAAATCCCACAAAATACATTTTATAAACTTTATATGGATGATGTTTTCTTTTTATTATTGTGTAAACGAATATCTTGATTAAGTAGTAATTGATCTCTCTATAGATTCTAAAAGCTTCAAGATCCATTTTATCTCATCTTTGAAAAAAAAAAACTTAAGTTCAACTTTATCTCTTTTAGGAGATGTTAACAATTGCTTACTAAAATATATAATCTATAGATATACATTATCATCAATTCTTTAAAAAAAAATATATTCTTTTAAGATATAAGAATCTATACAATATTATATTCTTCTTTTTTTCAAAAATAATAATAATAACAATTTGATTGGACCGTTGGAATCATCTAGATCAATTCTCTTCAAGAACACATATTTATCCAATGGATCTAATATTGGGATTTCAATTCTCTCCTAATGGGAATTCACCTAAATTTTGAAAGCTATCAATGTAATTTTAAACCCATACAAAAACACATGGTGGAAGACCAGCCATCTGCCTCCGGTCAATTAAATTCAGATGATTAGTTTTGATCGTAATCATAAAAATCAACACATCACCTCAATTATCTGTGGTTTACTCTGTTCAAGGACATTCTTAGAAATTGCTGGGGTCATTTTCTGAAAACATGAAAAAGATTATGCAACTCCTCGGCTTTAATTAAACACACAGACAAAAGAAAGAAATGGTGAAAAGAAAAGGTTTTATTGCAAAATCTTGGGTGGTAGTAGGGGAATCATTACAGGGACCGTGTTAGCTTTCCCTTTTGGGTTGTATTCTTGGTGGTTTATAATCATTTGATAGCCAAAAACATATTCTACTTTTAGATAATCTTAATAGTCCCTATCTTTTAATATGTTCTTTAACCACCATATCATGTTATCATGCGATTGAACTATTATAATAACTTTCTTTTGTTTCTGTTTAATTGATTAAGAGTATATTTATAGCTAGCTCTTTAATACATGGAATTTATCGATGTATGATCTAATCTAAGTACTATTAAAAGAATAAATGTTTATTCTTATCTATTAAAAAATAAAAAATAATAAAAATAAGCTTGACTAAATCCAATTAAATGTTTTTTTTTTTTTTGGAAGATAAATGTTATTCTTATTCTCCATTTTTGTCATTGAAGTCTCTTATTGGCTTAATTCAATGTATGTTAAGGAAATAAGTATTGCGTTGAAATATAGTCCATTGACTGTTTTTTTTTTAAAAGAATATGGTCCATTGTGCTTCAACCAAAAAAAAAAAAAAAAAACATAGTCCATTGATTTATATAGGTTATTATTCATGAAAGATAAAAGAAGTTTATCTCGTTTATGAGTAGTGCAGTTGGCACCACTCCCCTATCTCTCTCTTAGACAAACAGGTTCGAGCATCCTCCACAACGAAGTTTGTGGCAATTTTCCCACTTATGTATGTGAGTTTCTCCTCTCAATTTTTAGAAGCTAAGTTCCGAGCCAAGCTTTAGAGTATACACGAGGAGGTCCAGACTGTAGTATCTATACTTGTAACATATATATTATGTGTAAAGAAAATAAAAGACAAAAACAAAACAAAAACAAAAACAAAACAAAACAAAAGGGCCAAGAACCACCTACAAGTATGGTACATAAAATAGTATAAATAACAACTGTTCCACTAATGGCCCTATCAATAAAAATATATGTTTAGTTCACATGGGAAAATGTAGCCTTATGATGTATACATGATATGTAAGGAGCATGTAATTTATCATATCTTGATTTTTTTTTTTTTAAAGGGCTAGGACAAACTTAAGGAACGACCGAAATCAAGTAAGGTTTGACTCTGTGGTACAACCCAAAGAGTGGCTCCTAAGCAGGGAAAGAGCAACTCGCACACAAGTGAGAGAATGACTCACATAAGGTGGAGGAACAACCCACACATTTAAAATTGTGGGAGAGAGTCTGTTTTTTATTTGGATGAGAAGTCTAACAGTGGGCCATGAAGGCATCAAAGTTAGTGGCATACCAACTATGCCACTGATCGCCTCTCCTTTATTTTCTTATATTTGAAATAAGGAAAATAATATCTTATTAGGAGAGAGATAATGCAATACTTTAAATATGGAAAAATCTCAAAAATTCTCAAAAAATTCCTTTAACTTTTGATAGATTATCCATTTTTCTTTATGTAGTTTCGTTTTTATCTACAATATAGTTTAACATTAAAATAAACATCCCAAATACCCCTTGGAGGTGTATAAAATGACGATAATACTCCTGAATGTAGCAGATTCTGTGAGGTGGATACGACTGACCATTTGACTCTGGTGGCCAAAATGGAAATGCAAACAAAATTAATTAAAATATATTAATTAAAATATGAAAAATCAAAATAAATAATATTAAACTTAAAATATAAAAAATAAATATATTTTTATTTAAAATTTAAAAAATATATATATTGAATAAAAATCAAAAATAATTTTTCAATCACTTAGGTTTCTCTCTCTTTGTTAGTTGCTTTCTTTCTCCTCTATGGCAGCTGATCACTCTCTCTTCCCTCTACGGCGACCGGTTCATCTCTTTCGTGTCTTTATCTCCGACTTGTGAGTGTTGGGTTTGATGTGGTGGTGGTCTCCACCGTTAGAGACCCGAACTAGGTCTCCATCATGGAGACCATTCTGGATCTCTATGGTGGAGACCACTGGAGACAGTGGTTTTTTTTTTTTTTTTTTAGTTCTTTGTTTGTTGGTGTTTGCTAATAATTGTGGGAGATTGATATTTGATGATTGTGGGGGATTGATGATTGATGATTGTGGGAGATTCATGATGACAAATTTGGGTTTCCAAGTGACCAGTAACCTAGAAATGGGGAGAGAAAAGAAAGAGGGAGAGAGAGAAGAGGGATCCAAAAATGTGGGAAGCTTGAAAATGATGATGATAGAGTTTATGGCTACTGGAGAATCAGAATAGATCTCCACTGTCCATCCAATAAATCCAATCTAGATTTTCTTTTTTTCTTTAATTTTATTTATTTATTGATTTATTTTTTTAATTTAGTGTGTTTTTATTTTTTAAAATATCATATACATGGGTAGTTAGGTCTTTTTATACTCTACACATGTCATACCCACTTTTCTTTTAATAAAGTGATGGCATGGGGTATTTCGAATAAAAACGAAACCACATGGGGGAAAAATGGATAATCTATCAAATGTCAGAGGTTTTTTGAGATTTTTCCCTTTAAATATTTGTATGATTGACATACTTGAATAATGACATATAGTATTTGAATGTGTGGAATTTAAATAAAGGATAAAGAAATCAAACACAATAATTTTTATGTGGTTCCGTTAATCGGTCTATATCCACGCCTCCAAATCACTAAATTTGAGAATTTTGTATTATCTATTGAGTTTTTTTTTTTTTTTTTTTTTTTAACTAACACCCAAAAAATTTGGGTGCGGATTTAGACAAATTCATCTGAACTTGATCAGTGATCATCCCTAGTACCTAGTAGTACCACCATTGAACCCAAAATTAATTTGCTGTTTAATACAGATTAATTGAATAGTTAAGCTTGAACAACAATGTGCTCTTTTATGGTTTTTCCGATGATAACAAAATGCTTAATAAAATAATTAAAATATAAATAAATGATGCCAGTTGTTCTTAAAAAAGTAATTAATCAAACTTTGTACCGTGAACTGAGTGGCTCTACCTTATTTTTCTATCTTTCAATAAAATATTAATATCATGACCAAGCACTATTATTCTATTAGTCAAACATTGTCACACTGTCACATTGGCAGTGCAGTATTTTAACCATTTTCAATCTTGGACCTTAATTTATTTATTGAAACTCTTATTTTGAATTTGTTTTAATATGACCTAGAAATCAATTTATGTCAGATTACTTTTTAATTAATTTCTGAATCTTTACCATGTATTAGATTACTTTGTAATTAATTAAAAATAAAAAAGAAATTACTCCTAGCTAGGTCTTGACCATGTGTCAGATTACTTTGTAATTAATTTTTTTTTTCTAAAAAAATCTCATGATAAGGAGGAAAAAAATTATTCACACAAGCTTATAAATAAACATGATGTGATTTGAACCTCAATCACATATATAATTGAGAAATACAATAACAACTTAAACTATGAATGGATTTCTTATTATTTAGAATTTATATAAGTTAATAATTATAATTTCTTATTTTTAATCACTTAACATTGACATGTAACAACCACCATTTAATGTGATTAGACGATAGAAAAATGTTCATTGGGATAGAGCAATGTATCAAGTTCGAGTTGCCCTGCTAGGCATGCTGTCTTAAAAAACCATTAATGTGTAATAACTGGTTATTTAACATATTATTTTTGGGTCTTCTTAACACATTTTAAAGTACATATTAATGCATTGTCGCCTTCATGTCAAAATGAAACAATTGGCAGACAAAAACTTTAGATGAATAGTCAAAAGGGGCAGTGGTGCAGTGATTTAAATGCTGCCCCTCCACCATCCCACTAATGCTGTGTGTCCCCTCCCCTCCCCCTCCCCTCCCCCTCCCCTCCCCCCTCCTAATGTGGGTTTCCCATCCTCAAAGTGGGTTGCTTCTTTCCCACCTCTCTATTTAAGTATAGGTTGTTTTTTCTTATTTTTGAAAGCTGATCTTCGAGTTACACTCCAATAATTATCATTACTAGCCCCGATAATATTTTATGCTGATCACAATCTTAAAAAAAGAAAAAAAAAAAAAAAGAGAGAGAGAACTCTAGATGAATAAAATATTTAATATATAAATCAGTTTCCAGTGCAATTTTGTTCGTACTTATTAATGAATACAATCATCAAGTTGTAAATATAAAACGATAAGCTTGCAAATTCTATATCATTTCAAATCCCACCATGCTTGTGGAACTGGTCAACTCAATCTTGGACCACAATGGATATTAATTAAAAAATAAAGATATAAATATTATTATAATATATTTATTTTTAATGAATATTAAAGTAATAATTAGTGCACATCCACGTTTATCAATAACATAATAAAAGCATGAAGTTGACAATTGCACCCAAACTGGGGTTTGTCATGTGCATGTTTAATTATAATTTATGTACAAGATAATTTCGTGGCATGAGGATTTGTTAATTTATATTATATTAAAATAATGTTGTTTTTTGGTTCATCACTCTCACAAGATTCCAATAATTATACAAGTTAAAATGAGACAAGAAGAAATGTGTTTTTTTTTTCTTAAATAAAAAATAAAAATTTAACATATAGTTTTTTTTTTTTTTTGAAGTGAAATTTAACATGTAGTTATTGCCATTAAAAAAGTGTATGGTGGGTAGGTATGAATTTAGTTTAGGAAAGAAGTACGTTCCTTCCTGAAATGTGTTTTGTTGACTTTTTTTTTTTTTTTTTTTTTGGAGTTAATGTTTTATTGACTTGTTATGACAATAATAAGAGTTCTGTACAAAGCCTTTTTTTTTTAGTTTAATTTTTTTTTTGAAGTTCTGTACAAAGCATTTTGTTTTGTATTTTCTTTCGATATAAAAATTATTAGGTCGATAGTGTCTGACTTTAAACAAACATCAGACAGTGTGGTTTTGATTAAAATTTTCATAATCTGAAAATATGATAGTGAATTGTGATCAACATCTATTATGGTGGTGATATCTATGATCGCGACCATTAACAACTGTCACATTTGATGGTGGTCACGTTTGAATTTTAAAAAATTAAAAAGAGAAAATAATAATTCTTACAACCATTAATTGTTAGAGGTTTGTACCCTAAGAGTTTATAAATTATATAAACGGTTTTATAAATACTAATAAGGTAATCGTTTCATTTAATTTATATATTTTGTAAAAATTGTGAATATTATGAAAAACATCATTGGTTACTTATATAATCTTAAACTAAACATATAAGTACTATATACAAGCGAACTTAGTTTAAGATCAGTGATTTAAAAAGTCTGTAGAAAGTAAACGAAATTGGATACTTTAGTTATGATAAATCTACAGTTACAGTTATTTTGTATTCAATGTAACAGTCTTATCCAAGACTGTTCATATGACGACATAAAATGGTAGCACCTATATAATAAAGATTATATATAATTGAACCACGATAAATATGATTCTGTAACTAATATCTGTAAACTTAGAGATTCATATGTATTTATTGACGGCATGATCATATATAAATTGAATTTAATCCTGAATGTATTATATATTCTTAATTGTTGAGTTATATATTTTGATTTACATAGAAGAGATTGGTGTTGATGTCTAGTCATTAACTTCATGATTTAGAGATATGATTTAGTAAGTAACTGATAATATTCTATATAATAATGGAATTCACTCCTTCTTGTGGTAAGTAAAGAAATAGTTTTCTTAAAGGTTGATTTAAGTCTTGAATAATAATAGCACTTAGCTTTCTATTTATATGTAAACTAAATAATACTGGAATCCACTCATTCTTGCGGCAAGTAGAGAAGTAATTCTTTTAAAGGTTGATTCAAGCCGTAAATAATAATAGTGTTTAACTTTCTGTTTATATATAAACGGAAAAGATAGATTCATAAGTTGCTATGAATATATTGCCTATTAAAGAATCAATAATACTTATAGGAACAAAAAACAATTACAGGGGTAAATTTTTCATAAATTCCCTCAAACAGTCAAAAATGAAAAAACAAATAATTTATGAAAAATTTGAATATGTATTAAAAAATAATTGTGATCTTCACTATGCATCATTGTGATAGACAATAGATATGCAAAACAAAAATATTTTTTAAAATTTTTTTTAAAAAAAATATTAGTTGAAAAAGGAAAAAAATCAATGAAATTGAGCGGAAATGATTGAATCTCCACCAAATCTTCATCTCCACATCTATGTAGATGGAGATAGAGAAGGAGATTTGGGTCCCTATTGCCTATTGGAGATCTCAATGCTATGATTTCTCTAGGACCAATTATAAATCTTCATTCACTATAGAGACCAAAATTTGATCTCCATTGCAATAGAGATGGAAGATCTTCATCAAGAGTTTTTTTTTTTTTTTTTACTTCATCAACGATACAAATCTTATTACTGATGGAAACCAAATCTAGCTCTCTATTCGCAATAGAGATCCAAATTTGGCATCCATCTCCATCGACAATTGAGGGAGATCGATCTCTATCTCCAAGATGGACAAATTCTTTTTATTTAATTCCTTTTTATCCCCAACGTCCATATCAAGGATGGACGATGAATACTCATCCCCAATCCCTTTTCATTTTCAATTTTACATTCTTTTTTTTTAATTTATGTTCATAAATGGTTTTTTACAATTCTATTTTAAGGGCATTTTGATAATAACAAACAAAGTCAAATTGTAATTTTATGATTTTTAAGGATAAATTGGTCTTTTTCACACATCTAACACTCTTCAAGTGGCAAAATGATCTTTTACCAAATTATTTCATATGTAACTGTTAGAATAGAGGTCAAAAGAACTAATTTGATGAATTTTCAAAACTTTAAAAGTGATGAAAATAAAAAATGGATTTGTGAGTAAACAACTGATAATTTACCATAACATATGGTTGATGAAAATCTCCCTTCTACATTATGTTAATTTTTTTTCTCCTAATGCCATTTACCTTTTTTCATTTTACTTTTGTTTTAAAAAAAAATGATGGAGGAGAGAGATTAAATTTAAAGAAAATCATTCATATATTGTATTTTTAAAATAAGGGTGAGACTAGAATCAAGGAAAATATTTAACTATTTCTATCGAGGGGTGGTGTGTCATTTTTTAATATTGTACCAATAAGGAATACTTAACATATTTATACTTTTCGGAGGAATGTGACGGAGGTTAAGTGTTGTTATGTCCTTTTAATTTAAACCACAAGATGATGTTCCTTATATTTGAATAAGTAATCTTATTGTTGTTGCCTTAGTAGTTTTTTGTTTTAGGCTTATTATTTAGTAGAATCCATAATGGATAGATAATAAATTAGTGAATTCAAAATAATCCCCGTACACGCTTTTAAAAAAATAATAATAATCCCCGTACACATTCCAATAGTTTTACTCCCACAAATAATAACTTAAGTTGCTTTTGCTTTTTTCTTTTTTTAATTATTTTTTTGTTTTAATTATTTTGAAACTAAGTTGCTTTTGCTTTGTTGGTCCGTAATTATCTCTACAATCACGATAACAAAGTTCAAGACCACTTACTTGACGGGTTACCAAAAGAAATTTAATCATCTTATTATAGCAAGTAACTTAAATTATATTAAACAATCTTTATGATTACACTAACCATACATCATTAAATAATCTGCATCATTATACTAAGTATCTATAATTTAATAATTTTACTCTATGCATGATGACTTGGTCTAAAAGCACCTTTATATAATAATAATAATAACAATAATAATAATATTTTTTTTATGAAACCCATTTTGTCAAAAAGCATGCAATGGGCTACCATTGAATCGTCACGTGCTAACATGTCATCGTTTTTGTTTTCTTTATTTAAAAAATAAAAATAAAAAAGCAATTGTGTCAACGTCAACTGTCACCAACTACTCTAGTTGAACGGAAACATATCCTTTTTTTAAAAGATTTCCCTCTTATCTTCTTCACCATCATGTTGTATTCTTTAAGCCACTTGAATTTTCCAGCAATCCATTCAATTGAACCAAGTTTATGTTTACCGGTTTGATTAATGGATTATATTAACATCATTGGTTAGAATTCCACAAATAAAATTTTATTGTTGACCAATAACTGTGCTCGTGACTT
The DNA here is from genome assembly GCA_021234005.1 of Nephelium lappaceum. Lineage (NCBI taxonomy): Eukaryota > Viridiplantae > Streptophyta > Magnoliopsida > Sapindales > Sapindaceae > Nephelium > Nephelium lappaceum. The sequence goes on from CM038003.1 coordinate 10,222,536, forward strand.
GAACAACAACTATACAATATTATATATTAAAAATTTTAAAAATTCATGAATGATACCAATTTGTGTCTATATAGAACTTTAGAGGACCACGTCAAAACCAAATTAGAAAGAAAAGATAAGTTAAAGATTTTTTTTTTCGACTAATGTAAAATTATGAACGGAATTAGGGGGAAGTGGTGTTTTTTTTTCCCCTTTTTTAAGTAAAATTAGTTTCTAGTTTGAAAACAAATTTTAATATATTTTAATTTTATGAATAATTTTTTTTTTTAAATATGAATAATTGAGTTTGATATAATCCTATAAGGTTTTTAAACATATTTTTTATAATTAAATAAAGTTGTGTATTTGTGTATTGACAAAATAAATTTAAATTATTTATTTCAATTATGGATATTATTATCAAAAAGCTTTTTAAACATGTTGTTAAAACTTTATGAACAATTATCTTTTATTTTTTTCTTATATTATAAAAATAGTATACTATTTAAAAATTTATTCAAATTTATTATCTCAAATAAATATGCTAAACATCTCATATTTTTATTATACTTGTATAATATTTCAAATATATATATAAATATGTATTAAAATTAATTAAGACAATACATCATATTTATGCTATTGATTAAGTATTAGTGATTGTTGATTAAATTAAAGCAAGTGAAGGTAAGTAAATCGAATATCCAGTAATTACAATGCTAAACTTATTATATCAATGTATATATACATATATGCAAAAATTCTTTTTTCTGTTTATTCAATAAATTATTTTATTTATCTAATTTTCAATTTTTTAACAAAAACTGGGCGTAGCACAGAGAAAAGAAAAATAGCACGTGAGTTAAAAAATAAAAATAAAATTGTCTAAAATAACAAAGTTTGTGGCTCTTGCTTATATATGAACACCATTTTCAAAAAAAAAAAAAAAGGAAAAGAACAAGAAAAAATATTGTTTGTGGTTCTCAGGAGTTCGTAATTTTTTTCTTTTTTTGAAAGGTCCAGTTAAATAGTATTTAGAACGGCCGCCCATCAGCCTTCTACAATACACCACGTGGTGGCTGTCATTTAGCGAACTTTACAGCTCGGTGCCGACGCATCATACTGGCAATCTCTCGAAGACAACGATGCCGGCTGTAGCTATACGAATTACCAAGAGTCAAAGACAGAGCCGTTAACTGTAGCATGTGAGTAGCTCATGTGGACAAAGCTCAGTTACCTCATACCTTAGTAGCTCATGTGGACAAAGCTCAGTTACCTCGTACCTTAAGTGCATGATTTTATACCCTACAATCTCTCTCCCGTCAAATAATTATATGGATTGTTGTCCCATTTTATATGAACCTTCCTCTCACCTACATGTGAAGTGCTTCATTCCATATGAAACTTGCTTTTCGGATTGTGCTTCAAAATCTAATCTCGTTTAGTCCCGATTGATCCTTCAACTTGTGCCAATCATAAAGAAAAAAAAAAAAAAGATAAAGCTGAAAATTAATGCATTGTGTTATTTTGCTTAATAAAATATTTTCAATATAAGAAAAAACATATGCTTTATTTTTTTTTAATAGTAGATGACACAATCAATTTGCGTATTTTATGTTTTAGGATGACAATTTTACATAGAACTAGTGGATACCGACCCTTGATGGGTGGATGTGGATTTGACTAAACAGGTTTGCAGTGGGTTATGGGTATTATTATTCTACCCGTAACCGGTTCAAGTTTTGGATATAGAAAAAAATTCATACCCGAACACATTTACGTACAAGTTCAAAAAACCTTTTATTATTATTATTATTATTATTATTTTGATACATCACTCATAACGACGTCATTTTGAGTGGTGTGATAATTTTTTTATTTTTCAAATCCTAGACTCATGTTGACTACCCAATGTTTCCTAATTGTCAACTCCTAAATCCGATTGTCTCTCTCTCTCTCCAACCTAATCGACGTCACCTTGCCTTCGTTCAAGTTTCGCCGTGCCCATCTCTCGCAAGTCGTATCGCCGTTGTCGTCTCACTTTGCTCGAGGGAGATCACTATCCTTTCATTTGGGCAACAAGGTCTACTCCTCCACTCTTCTCTCAACCTTTTGTGCGATCTCTTTATCAACACCTTCTACAATCACTTCTTTTGCACCGCCATTGTAGCCGATCTTCGCACCACGCCACCCTCGTACGTGACCCTACCAGCTTCTCCTTCTCTCATTACCTCCTCAATTATAAGGGCTTCTTGGTTTGCTAGGTATAAGACTGCACCTGCAAAATCAACTAATTATTTTTCTTCTATAGAATGTTTGATTATTAGTTTTTTTTTTCTTTTTTTTTTTTTTTTTTGTGTAATCTTATTGTAGATAACACAAATTTGAGCATTATTTGATGGAGATGTTTCACAACAGAGCTACGTTGAATTTGAATGTCTCAAAAGCTTAGTTTATTATATTAATTTTAAGGTGTTTCAATGAATTTTAGGTGTTGAGTCCCTAGTGTCGACAGACTTGTATTTTTATTTTTATTTTTATAGACTAGACTGTTTTTTATGTTTATATTTATCAGAGTTCAATCTTTTTTTTTTTTTTTTGAAATAATCAGAGTGCAATCTTGGAAGCCAGGTTGCGGTCTATTATTGTACTGAATACTGTAATATAATAATTTATTTTTTTCCCATTTGGCAGGTATGGGTGTACTCACGGGTCCACCCACACCTGCAGGTACATACCCATACCTCCACCCGCTTGAACCTTGGCGGGTTTGGACAGGGAATGGGTACAAAATCTTCCAGTGGGTTCGAGTGGCAAATCCGTCCAAACTTTACCGCGTTGCATCGCTATTCTTGCTTGGAGTATTTATTTGTTTTAAAAAGAGAAAATTTGACTTAGTCCTTAGATTTTAATTAAATATTATTTTTTTACTTACTGTATTTTTAGTATTTGCTACCTCAACGTTAGAGAAATTCATTAAATTAATCTATCTGACAAAAAAATTAACAATCAACCACTATAGAATACGTATAAAAACCAAAATACCTTTTTAATAATCCACCTTCCGTTTTCTTCTTCATTATTTTATTATTGACACGATAGATGATTGTGCTGGGGTGCTTTGTGTTTATATATGTTCATTTTCATTTGTAATTAGCTACTAAAAATTAGAAAAAAAAAATGGCCTAAGCTTTAGATTAGTTATGAGTATATAATCCATTCAAAATTCTACGGTTACAAGTTAGAATTTTAAAAATAAGTTCTCCCATATTATTTGAATTCATATGCACTTAAGCAGATAAATTTAAATTTGATGTGTGCGGAATAAACACAATAACATTTATTATCACTTAATTATAAGGTTCTTTATCTTCCCAGATAATATATGATTTTAATATTGATTAAATATAAAATTTTGTATTTTTTTTAATATAATCTAATCTTGTGATTTATGGATTAATCAAAACCACTATATAACATTAGTTAGTCAAAATTTCATAAAATGAATGTGTACAACCGTTCATTTGATAATTATGTTATTATATATATTTGTATATATATTTTGAAACATATATATATGGGACAGGATCAGGGAACATAAGTTTTGACACAAATTTTGATATGATTTATTGACCATTGGATGAGAAGGATTTCAATGGTTTATATTTACTCACATCACTGTACACAACTCAATTTTACACTCTACATAAATATTTTCTCTCACCTTTCTCTTCATTATTACACCATCTATTCTCTCTTCCATTAATATTAAAATTCAATATTTAAATTATTTTTTTCTCACCCAATCCAATTATATTTAAAAACCCATTAAGAAAATTAAAAAAAAAACTGCATTTTTTTTTTAACTTGACAAATTTATTATTTAAATGATGATTTATTTTTTAAAATAGTTTAAACCAAACAATCTTTAGTAAGAAAATTTTCATTACCACTTAAAAAAAAAAATCTTATTTCAAAAACATTTTTTAACCAAAATAAATAAAATATATTTTGTTCAAAAAACACAAAACACTTAACCAAAAAAAAAAAAAAAAAGACTGTCATCGAATCATTTTCCAAGTAAACTTGAAACACAAAATTCACTTGCCAATTGTTGCCACCATTGACACCTACCAACCATCAGAGTCTCTTCATGTAAAAACTGTAAACTTTAAACTTTTTGGTTAAATGTTTTGTATTTTGGGAAAATAAAATCTATTTTATTTATTTTGATTAGAAATTATTTTTGAAATAAGGATTTTTCTTTTAGTGATAGTGACAACTTTCATACTGAAGATTGTTTGGTTTGAACTATCTTAAAAAATAAATCATCATTTAAATAATTAATTTACCACTAAAAAAAACAATTGTACCGTTGTTTTTAATTTTCTTGGTGGATTTTTAAATATAATTGGATTAAATGAGAAAAAAATAATTTAAATATTATGATTTTAATATTAATGGAAGAGAGGAAAGATGGCGTAATAATGAGGAGAGATAATGTAATAATGAAGAAATAAAGGAGAGAAAATATTTATGTAGAGTGTAAAATGAAGTTGTATTTAGTGGTGTGAGTAAATCTAAACCATTAAAATTTTTTTTATTCAATGATCAATAAATCGTATTAAAATTTATATCAAAATTTATATCCTTCGGTTGTGCCTCTATTTATATATATATATATATATTATATATATTATATGCGCATTTTATGACGAGAAGTTGCTGTGATTTTGTTTAGGGAGAGTTAAAAAGTTGAAGAGCAGGTGGGTTGCGGGAAACCCCAGTAATAATGAAAAAAAAAGAGCGGCGACCAATCGACCACCAAACAGAGTCAAGTAGCGGGCCCACACTACTAAACCCACGAGGGCCAAACTCGTCACGTGTCAAATACACGTGTCAGTCTCTCAGACGATGTCAGTGTACATGTGCGGTACTGCCGACAGGTGGGTACCAGTCTGCTAAATGTGTGAATTTAACTCTTCAGCACGTGCTACGATACCGGTCCAACCCGTCTTCTCTACCGGAACTTACCGGTAACCCCAACACCCAGTTGCAAAAAAATAAAATAAATAAAATAAAAACTTTTAATTCCATTTTTAAAAAATTAGGGGTCAAGATCTTATAAAACCACACTTTTATATATACCAAAAACCACCTCTCTCTCTTTCTCTCTCTCTCTGCTTTTGCTGTTGTTGTTGTTGTCGTCGTCGTCGTCTATGTGTGTGGTTGTTCCATGCGCAAAAAAAGTGGGGGGTTTGTGATCTTTGAAGGTGTTGGGTGGTTTGGTTTGTTTGAAATTTGAAAGCTTTTTTGAGTGTGGAAATGGAGAGAGATTTCTTGGGTTTGAACTCTAAAGAAGCAATAGCTCTGGTGAAGGAGGAAGTCAACACTGATGGCTGCAAAGACATAGGTCTGCATGTTCTTCTCATTACCTTCTTTTTTACTCTTGCTTATGCTAGTCTTGTCATCTTTTTTTTGGGTACTTGTTGGTTATGAGAATTTGGTTGATTTGGAAATTTGAGTTGCTTGCATGAATGATTAAATTAAGTTATATGGATTATGTAAATGGACATAAGTCAATGGCTATAATTTTGAACTTTGTAATCAATATATATGGCAGTTTTGAAGTTTTGAGTTAATTTTTGATAGAATTGAAGTGTTGTAGGAGTTATATATGCATTGTTTCCAACTAAAAGATTAAACTGAGTGGTCTTGGTGGTTTGGAATTGTAGGATTTGCTAAAGGGCCAGGGGTACAATGGCCCTTTTCCAACAAGGTTACTACTGCAGTTCCTCATTTCATGAATTTTAAGGTTGCTCAAGAAGATAAGACTAGAAAGATTGTATCTGAGCCCCTGGTGTCCTCTGGATTCATGTCTATGCCAACAGCGGATGTGTATGACCCTAGCCAAAAACGTTCCACGGCTGAAATTCAGGTTAGTTGTTTCTTTCGGTCGAGGTTGTAGGATGCTAAAGGAAAATAGAAGCAAATATGTTAGTTTGTTGTGCATGACTGAGAAACATTCTAGCTGAGTCTAACTGGCTGTGTGTCTGTTATGAAATTTAGTTGTTTATAATTTGCCTAGGATAAAGGTTGTCTCTCTTTTTTCCCACATCTATGATCTATAAATTGGTTGGTGTATCAGCTAGGACTGGTATCTGTGACCAAAAACTGATGTTATGTGTCATGTTTCCTTCATTTGTTTTTTACTATATAGAAATCCTTCGATCCCGATAGGCAAGGTGGCACTCATATTTCATTGACAGCTTATTCTGTGCAACATGATGCACATCCCATGCATCGTCCTCATGATGTAAAGACATTTCCAATGAACCAAGCAATTTCAGTTTCTGGTGTCAACAACCCTTTCTTCAAGAATCATTTTGCTACTGTTGGTCAGAATTCGGGTGGAGCTAACATGAAGCAACAACAATTACTCGGAGGAATTCCTGTTGCCACCCCACATTCAAGTCTTCCCACCTTTGGTTCTGTTGGTGGAATCACCGAGCATTGGTAATTGATACAAATATGCTTCAATACGCTAGCTTAAATGCACATTTCAGAAGAAAAAAAAACTTAATGTTTCAAACTTTGCTTTCTAGCAATGGTGTCAAACCCCACGGGCCTTCTGCTCCGTTGACGATCTTTTATGCTGGTGCAGTGAATGTTTATGAGGATATCTCACCTGAGAAGGTTCTCTTTCTCTTGCTCTTAACAAAAACTTGTGCTAGTTATCTGCTGTCTATCGGATCATGTAAGCATAAAACTTACTTTTGACATCTTGTTCAGGCGCAGGCTATTATGTTATTGGCAGGGAATGGGTCTTCCATAGCCGCTAATGCTGCACAGCCAAAAGTTCAAGTCCAGGCACCTAGCTCAATACCAACTGCTGTCAATGGTGTTACGGTGAACCAGCCCATAAGTGCACCACCTTGCTCCGGTCTGCCGAGCCCTATATCTGTTTCTTCACACACTGGTGCTCAGTCAGGGAGTGGATCTACTAGTACTGAAGAAATTAAAACCACAGGGGTTGCCACCACAGCTGTCTGTAAACTGGAACCTCCAAAAACAGCGAATGCAATGGGATCTATTGCTACAACATCTACAATCCCAGATGGTATGATCTTGTATTATTGAAGGGTGGAGTTCTAATAATATATCTTTTTTTTCAAGTTCTAATAATATATCTTTTTTTTCAAAACCATCTTCTTGATTTTAAATGAACCACTAGCTATAGATGATTGTGTCATTATTCTTGCATACCATCGTCTTGTGCCTTCGTCCATAAACCATTCTAAATATTGGAAACCTTTTAAGTTATCCCAGAAAATAATTTATTTTTTAAACAAGCATTTTGAGTTGTACTGGTATTATTATCAAATGATCAGTTATAGTTCTTTCAGCTTTTGATTTAGCCCAGTCTCAACATTTTCAATATCTTTGTTGTTGATATCTGGGATATTACTAACTAAACTTGTCTAATTTGTTTGCCCTGTATGAAGGACACCCAAAATTGTATGCAGCCTTTCCACAGTATCGAAAAGCTTCCTTGGCTTCATTTTTAGAGAAGCGTAAGCAAAGGTGAGATGTTATACAAGATATTTTTAGCAGATTGTTATTTAAGTAAACTTACTATAGTCATTAGAAGTTGTTGCTTCAGTTGAGGCTTTTCTCTTGCATACAGGGCCATGAATGCAGCACCATATGTTGCCAGCAAGAAATCTCCAGAATGTGTTGCTCCAGAAAGCAATGGCAAGCATATCTCAGCAAGCAAGGCAGGGTAACTGTAATGTAATGACACCAAAGTAGTAGGGTAATTTGCAAATTTATGTAGTATTTTTAATCATTTAAGCACATGGCTTTTGTTTATCTGAAAGAACTAAAACCCAGACTCTGTTTGATTTAAGTTTAAACCTAGTTGCTTATATATAGTTTTGGAGGGTTTTCCCCTATTATTATTTTGTTTTAGTGTGATAGACCGCTGTCAACATGACAATTTAGTACACATTGTAACCATTTAACCGTTGTTACATTGTGGAATAATATAAAGTTTATATATTTATATATAATAGGTACCATTGTCTTTCATCAATCTCCTCTTTGTTTGCCTTTCTGAATCATTCATGCAATCATTTATAGTTAAGTCTGGATGAATTTTATGTCTCTTTGAGGTCTGGCTAAAGCACTATGAGGATGTGAAAGTGAAAGGTTTCTAATGAATTTCAAAAAAATATTATGAGATGTTTTTTTTTTTTTATGAATCTTGACCTTAAATGAAATTTACTCAAAAGTTTTAGAAATCATTTGTTCAATGTTGTCCTACATATATAATCACTATGTGACAATGATATAAAGTTTTATTCTTTTGAAGGTCTTGACTTAAATTTTCACATCAATGGTAAAAAAAAAAAAATTAGCTAAAACCTGCTACAATCCAGGTATTTTTTGTTGAAACATTTATAAATTAAAGGATTTTTTATTAAAAAAAAAAAAAAAACTTAAATTAATAGGATGTTGTAATTATGAAAAGAGAGAGGAACTGCTTGCCAAGTGGGGATGTGAACTTGATCTTGTCAAGATATTTCCATTTGAACTCTTTGGTCCGGAAAGCTATGAAGGGTCAATTTTGATGTTTTATTAATGGTTTTGAAATTTCAATCTTATCTTAGGATAGCTTTTGAGTCATTTTCTGATGCCCAATATAGAGTTAGAGAAAAAAAAAAGTAAGATTTAGACATAATTAGAAGTGTGATTGTCACATAACCCATCATTGATAACTTGAAAATCCATCCAAAGATGTGCATAGCCTTAGCTGTAAAACAAGTGCCACAAATACTAGAAAAGGCAGTCTCTTTCAAAAGAGTAGAGATATTGTGGTGCAGATATGGCAGACAATGAACATGATTGATGAGCGATTGTGAGTCAATGAGTTCATACTTCATACACAATACTCACGTGCTCACAAAAAGCTCAGGATTCCTTTTCTAAATAGTGATGGGTGTGGTTAGTACCTGACCAGCTGTTGTTTGGATGGCTCTCCTTCATCTATCTTCTCTTCCAAGACTACTCTTTTGTAAATCCTTCTAACAATAAATTCTTACAATATCTACCTACTTTTAGTATTTTTAAATATTCATTGGATGGAATAATTGAGGTTTTTTTTATTAGTTCAAAATGGATAGATTTTAAAAAATTCTCTCTGTGATTGAGCTAAGATATAAACAAATTTGAATTTAGGCATGAGCCGCATGACAAAATTTCACATGGTTTATTAAGTCTAAAGAAATTGGAAAATTTAGGTTGATGAGTTCATTCCACCATAAGAGATCTATCTATTCCTACAAGAGGGGCTATCAAAACATTGAGAAAGAGATATCGATTTCCGTAAGGGGAGTTTTACTAATAAAAGTCTATCGGAACTTAGAACTTTTATTACGTCAGGAGATGTTAACTCAAATTAAAAAAGAGAATTCTCTATATATATTGATAAATAAATATGATGAGATTAGAATATTTATCACATATATAAAAGAAAATTGTACTAATCATTTGAGTTATAAATAGATGTATCATATTGGGTTGTTACCTAGTATATTAATTCTTGCAATATAATAGTTTGGCTTTGGATATCTCCTCAAAATCATTATGATTCATTAACCATACATATTTAATACTTCTATCATATCATGATCATTGTTAAGATCCAAGCACATCTTAATTTTTTTTAGATACAATCGTTGGTGAAGACAACTCAAGCATTGTCAAACTGTTTTTTTTGCCACTAACCACGTTAGGTGGTGATAGTTCGTCTTAAATTAGTAGTTTTTCATATGTTGAATATAATTATGCATAAAATAATAAAATTTATTATTGAACAATTTATTGTTATTATTTAAATAAACAAATTCAAGTTGGATTTAGATTTTTTCTAATCTAAGCTTTTACCAAACCTTAATTAATTATATGTCACATAAATATTATAATCAATGAAATGTTGATATGTAATTTTTTTTTTTTAAACTTTTATTTTATCAACAACCAATCCATATTTCAAAATGGTTAAACAAAAGCTTGTCTTTAATTATTAATTGTTCATAAGTCCAATATATGTAATTGTTTATATGTTGAATATATATATATTTTGAGAATGTTCATATGCTGAATATAATTATGCATAAAATAGTAAACTTGATTATTTAACAATTTATTGTTATTATTAAAATAAAAAAAAAATCAAGTTGGATTTAGATATTTTCTAATATAAACTTTTATCAAATCTTATTTAATTACATGACACATAAACGTTACAATCAATAAATGTTTGAGGTATAATTTTTTATACTTTTATTTTATTAACAATCATATATTTCGAACCGGTTAAGTAAAATCTTGAGCTTACAAAGGGATCAGAATCTGAAAACGAACAACCAAATCACATGCTTCACTTTAACATGACATGTACACAGCCTACTAATTATTTGATTAAGCAATTTCCATGTTTGCCATATACAGAGGTAATGGTACTAATGATTTAGTACTTTATTTTTAGATACTAAATGTAGTGTAGATACCGGAACTGAAATATTACATATCTTGACCTAAATTAAAATCTTCAACTATCAAGCCATGTTTAGATTTTATTTTTTTTTTGACAACATGTTTAGATGGTTGATTGGATAAAAAATCTCACGGAATATTTTTTAAAAAAAAATGTCGCCGAAATATTAGATAATTGGTAACAATCCGTCACGTTTTCAATGAATGGAATCATGGATATCTATAGGAGGGTCCACACCAAAATTATGGTGGTAACTTGTTAAATCTTCCTGCCAATCAGAGAGGTATTTAATTCTTGTGGGCTCATTTTCTTTCCAAAAAGCTAAAATATTATTGGGGCCTACTTGGATGGTATTGTCACTTCACGTTCAAGCAAATGGACCACATTTTTGCAACTTGGCAATAATTTGATTCTAGGGAAATTGCACTATGCCCAAATGTAGCACAATATTCAACTTTTACAAAAAATCACACAAACAACCCTTGACTGTTGGTTACCATGTTTAACAAAACGAAAAGGATAAACAACTATATGAGTCTATACCCGTGAAAATAATTACTCTAAAGGAACGATTTTATTAATGATAATAAAAAAACTAAACAATTGAAAGTGAAAGATTTACTTAAATAGAAGAACAAATATATTTCAACTAGAAGAAGAGTTCCTAAAATAATTGAAATTAAAAAAAAAAAAAATCTCAAAATTTGCCAAAACAATGTATTTCAATAATTGTCAAATCCCAAAAGGTCTTTTACAAACAAATTCACCTAAGTAAAAGGTATTGAAAACAAAAATTCCTAATAAATGTTATTAATGGATCCAAAATTTTACATTTTTTTTGGGTGGGAGAAGGAAGATCAAATTTAGAGAAAACTACTAATGCTTTATATTTTGGAACAAAGATAGGACTTGAACCTTTGATATTTTAGAATCATGAAAAATGTTCAACTACTTTTACTATAGGATGATGAATGGATACAAAATTTTACATATAATATAAAAGAAAACTAATAAACAAAATTGGAGCCCGAAATGTCTGAATTTGGGTTTTTAGGGGTTGACATGTAGGCTAGGAGCCACATAATGAAAAGAGCTTATTAAAATGAGTTCAATAATACATTATAAGCCACAATCTAACAACATTTGCCTCTCTATAATGGACCACTAAAAGTGTCCTAAATCAAATTAAAAATTAATTGTTGACTTGAAAAAGATGAATTTACCTTTAAGATTTAAAAATAAGAAAAAAGCTCCACCAACCTCTGAGTGTGGAGATTTAATCTCCTACACAATTGGAGGAGATTGATTGTGAAGGAGATCAAACCTTCTCCTCTCACAATTGGGATCTCAATTAAAGGTCCTCCCATAGGAAAAAAAGATTAGATCACTATATAAAATGGGCTATACTACTAATGATTTTAATTTTCCTTTTTTTTTTTTTTTTTAAATTGCCTATTATAAAATTATAATGAAAAATTATGATTATTTCATTAATTTTTTAGGTATACATGTAGCTATAGAAAGTTTGTTTTAGGGTTGTTTTTTAAAATTTTAATTTATAATGTAATGCAGTTGACCCTTGAAACCCAAAGTTAACCGTAAGTCTTATGGTGGGTCCTATCGGTAATCGGCATGAGGTGTTTGTGTGATTTTTGAAAAATATTGAACATAATGCTATATTTGCTAACCTCAAGGTGGTGAATGCAATTTTCCTTAATTCTATTATGGATGTTCATCAGTCATTATCACATAAAATTGCTGTCTCGATAGGGCGTAGTACGATAGGTTGTTGGTCGCTGCCAACTGTCTTTCTCTTCTAAAATAATCTCCACACTTTTTGTTGTTCCAATTTTGGTATGGTATTTTTAATTCATTCGAATGTACTTTTATATTGAAAATGTTTCCTACCAAAATAATTCGAATCATTTTTAATTTAAAGTGTTTGACATCATATTTATTAGGGTAAATTTTAAATTACCCCCGAAATGTTTGCCTTAAAAAAAAACCACCCCGACTTTTCGAAAATCCCCTTTTTCCGCCATGTAGTTACAATTTTCATTTGAAAAAGTGATTGCCGTCAGTGGATTTAGGGTAAGATGGTAAATGAAATTTTTAATTAAACAAAAGTCAATAAAAAAATAATTAAAAATTATATATATGACAAATAAAATTAAGGTTAAAAATTTAAATAAAAAGATTTAATTTAAATGTGAACAAAAATTAAATAAAAATTTAAAATTTAAATAAAAAAATTTAATTCATCATTCTCCCATAAAATCAACCACACATTATCAATCTCACACGAAATCAACCCAACATCATCAATCTCCCGCAAAATCAATCCAACATCATTAATCTCCTACAAATATCATCATTAGAAACTAAAAAAAAAAAAAAAAAAAAAAAATCTATTCTTCATACCATTGTCCTCCATCTATTGAAGAACAAATGTTCTTCAACAAACATCAAAACCAACCTAGATTTCGCAAAACCCATATGAAAATCAAGACCAAACATCAAAATCAACTTGACAAACTCATAATCAATTTGGGTTCAACAAACTCGAATGGAGGAAGAAGAAGAGGGAGAGAGAAAAAAAAAAAAGGCCTTTGATCCCAGAAGATGAAGTTGAAGATGAAATCTGGGTTGTTGGTTGAAGATTAAAGTGGAAATGGGTGAGAAGAGAGAGAGTGTGTGAACGGGGTTAAACAAATTTTTATTAAAATTTTTAATTTTATCAAAATTTTTATTTTTATTTTTCAAATTAATCTCCACCGCCCATCTTAAGATGGACGATGGAGATCTAGTGAACACATTATTTAATTATTTTTTAGTTTTTTTTTTTTTTTTCAAATCAATCTCCACTATGCATCTTAAGATAAACGGTAGATCTAGTGAACAAATTATTTATTTATTTATTAATTATTTATTATTTTTAATTTTTTTTTAAATCAATCTCTATTGTCAATCAAATTTGATAAACAAATTTTTTAATTAATTTATTTAATTTTAATTAAGTTTAAACCAAGAACAAAGAAGTCATTTAGTGATTAGAGTTAAATTTCAAATGAAAAGTATAATGGTTGGGTGGAAAGTGGAGATTTTCGAAAGGTCGGGGTGGTGGTTATTATTATTTTTTTTAGGCAAAAGTTTGAGGGTAATTTAGAATTTACCCTATTTATTATTGTAACATCCACTGCACAATGATAATAAGTTATGTGACAACTACAAATTAATCACAATATTATTTAATATAATTTTAATTGTAGTTTGATTATTTTCTTTTAATGTATGTAGATAGTTTATTGAAATTTTACAGGACATTTTCCAATTATATATATATATATATATATGTATATAGACAAATTCTAAGGTACATTTGAGTATCAACACATTTGACAACTATAAATTAGTAATTAAATTTTAAAATTACTGATTATATTTTATTATATTTGATTACAACTAAATAAGTTGCATTACATTTATAAAAATCGACTATGTTTAGCTATAATTAGATATAATAAAAAATCAGTAATTTTAGAATGTAATCAATTCAAGTATATCGATACCCAAGTGTGAAATTGATATTATTAAAATCAATTTGTACTTATGATAGAAAATCTATATATATATATATATATATATATTCAATTTAAAACTTTGAAATTGACTTATAAATCAATACATGCATTTCCTGTACACACCATTTTGTTTTGAAGCACTTTTGAGAAGGATTTTCAATGGATTGAAACTAGGAGTGGACAACTCCATATTCGATTCGGTTTCTATTGGAACCGAACCGAACTGATTTTTTTTTTTTTTTTTGGTGTTTTCACGATTGAGAACCAAACATAAAAAATTTGAGGATTGAAGCCGACTTGAACAGAACACGGTCGATTCGGTTTGGGTCGTTCGATCTTATTATATCATAGCAACTGCAAACAGAAGAAGAAAAAACTCAAACTCAAACTCAACACAGAAGAGAAAGACAATCTTTTTGGAGCTTCTGACTTCTGCAATAATATAAATCTCTCATGATACAAATTATATATAACACATAATGATGTAACTACAACACATCAAATGCGTCGACATAACCATTAGCACCAGTAACAACACCACCCAACCACCAGCAACAACAATAGCAACTCACATTTCCTTTTTGTCGCTTTTTCTAAGGACAACTCCACTCCCTCCAACGACGAATGACAAACAAATTAGATGGATTTGACTAGATCCACTCCTTCCAGCAATGAACGACTAACACATCAAATAGAAGTGAGAGGAAAAAGAAGAACAACATGCAAAATGGAAAGAGGAAAAAAGGAAAAGAGAGGAAGAGGAAGAAAGGATAAGCTTTAAACGGAAAGAGGAAGAAAGAAAGTGAGGATCAACTTTAAATGGAATGAGGAAGAAAGGATATGAGAGAGGTGGTCTAGAGGCAAATGAGAAGAAATGAGAAAGTAAAACGGTTTAGGGCAACATTGAGTGTGATTTTACCATTTTTGGCTTTAGGTTTTTTATTTTAAAAAAATAACAATAATAACTAGTCGGGTTGGGTTCGATTCTCAACTCTGAAGACCCAGAATCGACCAAAGTCAGTTTTTTCAACATTTGAAATCAAACAATGCAAATTTTCAACTTGAACCGAACTTAACCGAAATCAAGTCAATTCGGTTCAATTTAGTCAGGTTTGGGTTTTATGCCCACCCCTAGTTGAAACATTATGATTGAAAAGTACTATAATATTATTAATTTCAATCAAACACTTTAAAATAAAATTATATTTTATTTACAAAACAATACACTCTGATCACTAAGTTATTGAGAAATGTTACATCTTTACTCGTTTTATGCCTATTAACTTTACCTATATTTTTTAAACTTAATTTGTTGAATAATGCTACATCTTTTATTTAAAAATAAATAAATAATTATTATTTAAACTTTAATTAAAAAGCAGTTAATTATTTAAAACTTCAATGTGAAAATAAAATAAAAAATTGAGAACCAAATTGTCGATGACAGTCTAGTTGCCATTTGGTTGTGAAATTAGCAACTTAACCGATGAAACCATACCCATACTAACCGGAAAAAAGAAAAAAACAAATAAAAAAAAAAAAAGAGCGAGTAAGGGAGGAGACAAAAGAGAAAAATATAAGAGAATGAGAGAGGAGAGCAAATGAGGGATCCAATGTTAGGGAGAGATAGAAGAGACCACCGTCGAGGATAAAAAGGATGAGACCACCATCACGGAGTGGAGAAGAGGATGCGAAGAGATGAGGAAGAGGGAGAAAAGAGAGATTTTCAGGCAGAGAAAAGAGATCATAAGAGGAAAAACAGACAGAAAGAGACTTTTTTTTCATTCTTTTTGTTTTTTAATTTAATTTAATTTAATTTTAACTAATTTCTTAATAATAATAATCATATTTTTTATATTTTAAGGGTAAAATAGAGGTGTTTTAGTCATAAGGATCACTAGATCCTACCAGATGATAGGGGTTGTAATTGCAGCACTTATGAAACATGGAGTATAGTTTATGTAATTACGGTCTAAAATCTAAAATCATATATCCGTGTAATTATTCCAAACGTCAGAGGTGTTTATGCAATTATTTCAATATGAAAAGATAGAAAAATATGTCCTACCCATACATTATAACAAAAATCTCATATAACATCATTTCTATAATCAAAAATTCTTTTCATAGTCATAACAAGCATATCTGCCCAAGTACTGTTGCAGTCAATCCATCTGGTCTTTCTAATCAACTCGATCCCCATCCCCTCTCCTCCCCTTATATTATACATACAGGTTGCTATATACAAAACATCTGCCTACTTCACTGTAAAACTAAGGTTTACACAGTATAGAACCTTGTCAAAGTCGGTTTCATAGGGTTATCAAGGAAAGTATCACAACATTTCTCCGAGAGCCCAAAAGTTATGTGTCCACTTCTGCTTATAGCGCTGGTAAATAGACTACCATTTTTACCTAGGAATGCCTTTCTCCGAAGCAAATTGATCCAAATTCCTTTCATCAGTTCTTATACTACAATAATTTTTTATAATAGGAATGATAAAAGCAATGCTTTCACAATAACATATTAGCTCAACATAATCGCCGTCAAAAGATCAGCTTACCAGGTATCCTTGGAACCTAACTGTCAAGCAGGATTCTGGACCAGCTTTGGATGGGTTGCAGCATATATTGAAGAATTCATATCAGGTTTCAGGTGGGAAAGAAGATGCTGTACATCTGGACGTAAACTTTCAGCTGCCCTGCCACAAAGTACCAAAACCTCTGGTCTAGGCTTGCTGTTGGCTTGCACTGGTCCTCCCTGCCCTTCATAATGGACAACATGATGGCTGAAAAAAAAGATGAAATATATCCACGTTGCTAATTTGAGTTCAACAGAAAATCAAAATATCAAAACCATCTGCTAAACAAGATGAAACTAACACATACAGGAAGTCAATGAGATCTGCTATTTCAGATGCTTCAACGGGACTCAATGGCTGCACATTCCTCCCAAAAACATCCCCCATCGTGTTTAACAGCAGCGCGAGGGTCTGAAAGTTCTCAGAAGTTAAGTATAACCAATTAAAACTTTTACTTCTTATATATAAATCAATGCCAATTGCAATTATCGAGAAATAATGATCATCCCATATATGCATGCAACTATTCATCGCAGCAGGAAAGAAAAAAAAAAGAAACAATCCATCACGAGAAAACCAGGACCAACTTAGAAAGCATTAAAAAAGACAGCATTCTGTACCTTGTTGAAGAGTGTGTGAGCATTGGCAAGTCTTGGAAGCAATGGACCCATTATACGGAAAACTATTCTTAACATTGCTACTGATGTTACTGGCCTGAGATGTTTCACGATGACATGTGTCCCTTCTAGCCATTCTTGTGGGAGGTTACTGAAGAAAGAATGAAGCAAGGCAACTATATTACCTGGAAGAATAGAAGTTTTCCAGCAACGTTAGAGATCAAGTCAGGAACATACAATCTGTACTAACAAGATCATATACATTATGTTAAGACTTTTAATGCTAGGTCCATGTCAATACGAAGTGCTCCTGTTTTATGTGTATTAAAGTCAACTAAGTGGTATATTTTCCTCGAACAAGAACTTCCGCCCATTTTGTTATTTTAAAATTTGGAATACCAGTTGAGGAACCTTAACAGATTTAGGAATGCCAGAAACTAACAAGAAGATGATTAGAATAAAATGAAAGTAACATATGAGGGTTAGACATAGAAATATGCAAGGTTAACCAGAAGAACAGCCACAGAGAATACCATACCAATGGCTGTTGAGGTATTATCTTGAGCAGCCCATGTTGGATCCAGCAAAGCATAGCCAACAGCAGAGTCTAGTTCACCCAACGACCTTTTCCCATCAGTGAGCCACCAACTCTCTTTTATAATACGTGATGCCTCAATATAAAGTTGCACGTGAAAATCAGAAGGGAGCTGAGCCAACAACAGACCACAAGCTTGGATTAATAAGCAAGACAGTTGTTGACATGTGTAACCACTTCTGGAAACAAAGCTTGAGGTGTTGATTCCTGAAACTGATGGATTTGATCTGCTTGCACTCAAGGAATCTGTGCTACCTCCAGAAGGAGATGTTGGTAAAACAGAACCTTGTCCCACGCTATTAGTAGCTCCATGTGGACCATTGCTGGTTTGAATTAATGTTGGTTGTATATTAACAACTATTTGAACTAAAGATGATACAATCTGGGATGCTGACACTGGAAGTGAAAGTATCTCAATGACTGCTGTTTCCAGAACCAGCTGCGTGTATGTTCCAGGGTCCTGAATTTGATAGAATGCCTTCTGACCCTCTGAAGCATTTGTAGGACCAGGTTGAGATGTAGCCTGGGTTTTGTTAATATAAGCACGCACTGAAGCATCGGCCATTGACCCTGATCTCATATTGCTATTTAATGGAGGTATAACATTATTCACAAGACCCAATAACAGAGTTGCAAAATAGTCCAGGGATGGGCACATGACGGGATTTGGTGAACTAATGTGCTGTGGGAATGACTCAGACAATGGAATCTGAAACAAATTGAACCAAAAAAAAATAGAGTATGATATCAAAGGGTGAAAAAAAAAGGGGGGGAAAATGGACAACAGAAATATAATTACCTTGCTCAGATCAAGTACTTTCAGTATCCGAACAATGAGCTTTCCAGGTAGATGACCATAGAAATAGGCAAGAATATCACGAACAAATGTAAATCTGAGAGGGTGGTAGGCCAGAAACGGCGAATATGTGGCCAGAACTCTATCAGCCGGATCGATGGCATCATTTTCAATTAGTCTATAGACAACTAAAGGAATGACCGGAAGCAAATGTGCTGCAATATCATCAAAGAATGTAGGATACCTGGAAAGCATAAAAAGAGAAATATCAATGAGTAAAACCCATTCCGTCAAATGGTTTAATTTACTATTTCCTAAACCAATTTGATTTAGAAAAAAGAAAATATACCACCAATGTCATTCGTGGGAATATATATATATAAACACAAAAGCATACTCAGCATTGTAACAATATGAGATGGATGACATTGACAGATTAGAAAACTTCAAAGAAAGAAAAGAAATTAGAGTGCAATAAGAACATAAGAAATTCAGAGAGAGACAAGAGGGGTGGGGGAAAGGAATTAGCACAAAGCGCTCGCCACACCACCCAAGACACAAACATGAATTAGGCTAAATTCCCCACCAAACTTGTTGAAATGAAGATTCAATTCCCTAGATTTTTGGCTCCATTGTAAAAGATCTATCCAAGAAAGCTATCCCTCAAGAACACCAAAAAATATGAGAAGCAACTTATATTTTATTACATTACCAGAGGATCCTAATTTGCAAACTTTCAGATAACAAAACTCTTCCTCTAAATAGAAAATACCGATAAGTCTTTGACAGGTTTAACCTGAGATTAATGGCAACTGCATTATGTTCCTTCACTTTTTTTGCCCCATAAATGGCAAGTCCATTATCAAAGTCATGCAAGCTTCCAGTCCACCCAATGTATGAGAGCCCCACAAGTAAAAACCTAAAATGCCAAAGTTTCATTGGCTGCATAAAATGCCTTCAGTCACCCCTATCAGCAAGAGATCTATAGATACACTTTATTTGCCAATGAATTATCAACTTATAAACAAGGCACTTTGGCACAATTCCCTTCACGTAGGGAGACAATAACCACTATTCCAAAGAAAGAATAGTTCAAAATTTCTCTAGATTAACATACAGTAGTTTGAACACTAAACTTTGACTTGTAATTAGATTCTAACTCATTGAACTTATCTAATAGATTCCAATTTGTCAAGTTGAAAAGTAGCAGATATCACCTGTCCTTCCATGAAAGATGATTCCCAAGGGCCTTTTGCAATTCAACACGCTTGAACATTCCAGTGTAAAGCCAATGTTCAGGAGGGCCACGATTCATACAATATAGTTTCACTCTTTGTTGAAGTTCTTGCCTATCAAGTAAATTAATCTGCAGTACAGATTATTTAGGATATTATTTCAATAGAACATAAATACAAACAAAATTATTGTTATTTTTCAAATAAGATGGATCAAGACTGATTCAATTGAATATACGTCCTAGAAAATACAAGAATAAAAAATGCACGCTGGAAACAGAGGGTAGTAAATCAAACTATAGAAGTGAGTTTAAAGAATTCATAATTCAACATTTTTTCTGAATTGCAAATGAAAACTAATTTCGAAAAATCTGAAACAGGTTTTTGATAAGATCCATATCATGCTATAAACATACATGTACCACAGCCAAAGAACCAATTAACAAGGCAGAACCACAGTTACCCTAGAAAGAGTAAAACAGAACACATTCCCCGCAAAACAGAACTTCACAAAATTAGTATTGAGTACTTCATTAAATTTCGTTATAAATAATACTATGAAATACTGGGCTATATATGTGCATGGCATTATGATTTTTATCCTGATCAGATTCATGTAAACAAAAAATGTGCATCTACTAGTGTCAGGTATAATTGTAAGAAGAATTTACCACAATAAGCAATGCATGGGGATCATCATCACGGTCAATAAGTGCTAGAAGCAAAATATCCAGAGGTAGCAACTCGTGGGTCCAAACAAAAAACGCAAGGTTTGCACAGGTCTTCAACAACAGGTCCTAAAAAGAAAAAATACATGATAAGTTAGAACAAAACACACCATTTTGTAGGTGTTTCCCTGCATAGAAGTGAGAAAAAGAAAGAAGAAAATGAATAACTAGGCAAAAACCTGCAACGAATGTCCACGCTGAAGTTCGACATGAATATTATGAAGCAGGACATCCACCATTGTGTAGATATTTGCTGTCACTTCTTCTGGAGAAAATTCTCTCAGTACACGAAGCTGACCTCCACATCAGGAAAGTAATCATAATTAGCAATTTGATAACAGCTTTTCCAGAAATAAATAAGAGTTGTAAAGAAATGGTCAGTCTAGTCATGCAGAAGACTACTACTCATGCAATCTTTCCATGCCAAGGGGAAAACATCTGTGGAATCATACCAGGTTTGTACTATTGATGTTTTCAGGGTGCCCCTGCATCAGTATCCAAGCACCAGCACATAGATACTGTCTGTGTTGAGGAAAACTATGACTGATATATGTCATAACATAAGTAGGCTCAGCTGATGGTGAAAGAAGTTGGGTGCACTGGTTAATCACAGTTGTTTCTGCCTGCCAAAGGAGTAGAGATCTAAAATATTAATTAAATCCTAAAGCAAATGAAAAAAGAATTATACATGCTCTGAAATAGTCAAAAAGAGAAGTATCTCATCTTAGGAAACTGCTAGATCAAAAAATTTAAGCTGTTAAAAAATGGCTCAAAAATTGTATAAATCTTTCTGCAACAATTCCTTTGGCATGCTGCTAAAACAACCAAAAGCTAGTCCGATTTATTGCAAATTGATAACTAATACAATCCAAACACAATAGCAGTACTCAAATAATTAAATCTTTCTGCTGCATTTCATTTGATCTAAAAACTATCCAACTAAACAACTAAAACAACTGTGATTAAGGGGCTATTGCAAATCATTATTAATCCAATCTCAATGCAATAGTGATACTATAATAATTAATGGATTTGAGCCCAGAATTTTCTTAAGAGGAATTCAAATTAAATCCATTTTTAAAGTAACATATCTCAAATTTTTGATAAATCATTGAATTTACACAACACGGATGAGTGTTCTATTTGAAAACAGAAATGAAGAATATAGAAATCAAAGTAGATAAAACCGAATACATTGACATTGCTGGAGAAAACATGATAGAAAGACTTTAAATATAAATAAATAAATAAGGGCATTGCATTAACTTTAAAGAAGTACAAAGTACTCTCAGATTATAATGAAAATATAGAAGAATCCCCAAAAAGTTGAAATTGAAATTGATCAATTAGCAGCACATGCTAAATTAGGACTCTCTCTTATCTCAACAATAATAATAATAATAATAATAATAATTAGGACTCTCTCAAGTGAACCTTATTACTTATATGGCAAGCAAAAACACTCAAAATAAAAAACTTTATAGACCTTCATATACAACCAGAACTCTATTATAATTGTGTTATATTAAGAATGCAGAAAAACCAAGATAGCTTATCTATGGTTTCAATTTATAATTCAGTAAGCATAAATATTAAGTGGATTTCCAGAGAGCTGTTATGTGCTACTTGGCAAAGAAATTTCAAACCACTGATGCAGGTGAATTTCCAGGACAGCATGCAATTTCATACCCTCATTTTGTTATAAAATCTTGTAAATTTGAGTGAAGTTAGGAAGAAAGCACAGTTTGCTGTAATCTTGAGAGAGCAGGAATACCATTATCTTATGTGAACAATAATGTCTGAGAAAAGTTTGCAGCATGAATATATTTGAATAGAGACAGCAATACTATAAGTAGAACCAAACATGCAAAAATGACATGAGCATCCTTGATGCGTATGAGAGCAAACTAAAATTGAATTTGACACTGGTATAAGGGCAATGCCTATAATTTTTGATAGTCACATACTGGTGGAGAAGCCTTGCCTTTATTTTTTTGAAATAAATGACATGCTAGTTCCTGCAGTCACTCTTGTTCCCTAACTAAATTGCCTATTTTTATTATATAAGTCAAATTCTCATATTTCGAAAAGCAATAAAGCATAGTTGAATTTTATCCGAGGTTGTGGAGGAATAGAAATGTATTAAGTTTGCAGTGTATCTGAAAGATAGCACGGTAAGTGCATACTTAATTTTCCACCGCAGATAACAGCACACCAATTGGTGGAACAAATAAGATAAATTTGTGATGAAAAGGGAAAAAAAGCAATGTAAGAATAAACCTGTTGCCACGCTTGAATGGCTAGCCCTCTTTTATCCATCCGCCCAATCAAGGCATCACGAAGAAGAGATGGGAAATAGCGTAGCGTTTTTTCTGACCATGTATGCTGACTAGTTGCCATTATTTGTTCCAACATGGTTTGAAGATATAGTACATGATCAGCATCAGAAATTCCTCGTGTTTTTATGGTGATGGCAAGAGTGATTATAGTTATTCTATTCAAAGTTTCTGTAAATTCAGCCGGACCCTGCAAATTTAAACAAGCATGAAATTTCACTTATTATCAAATGCAAGGGAGTAGGGCCCCATATATAAAAGATTATAGTTTCGATAAGATGTGTACCTTTCCTTCCCTTTTCACAGAAAAGAGATCTCTTAATGACAAAATTAGATTAATGCACAAATTTTCAGCCAACCTAAATACACGATGATCTCCACGTTTCCCTTTCAAGGCAGAAATTATTTTTGTAACATCATACATCAAGGTTTTGCTTTTTCCTTGATACCTACAAAGAGAGGAGAAAATTTCAACTCATGTATTTAACTCAAGCACAATCACAATTGACAACAATGAAACAAATGCAATCAATATCTGAAGCATCTATAACCCTGGTAGTCTTAACAGCTAAGGAATTGGAGGGATAATTATTATAAGTTAGGTAATTCCACGAAAAGTGCCAAAGGGATGCAGCGTATGCCCAGAGATGGTATTTAAAAAACACAACCAATTGGGAGCTCTCTAGCATCAATAATTTACTGTCAGAAAAACAGATATCCAAATGTGTATAATAGCAACCACTGATTAAAAGATGACTAGATTTGCCAAACGGACAAACAGATCACCTGTAGAGTGGAAGCAACCGGTAGTTGATAATTTCAAGAACCAAAAGAGTTACACCCGCCTTGCTCAATAAGGAAGGGTTCCTCTGAGCCAATTGCTGCAGAAAAGAGAAGTTATAATAAATGCCACATTAGAATCAGGGAGCAATGGTATGTCTTTCAAAATAAATAAATAAATATTAAGAGACGAAATATGACTCTTAACAGTAAATCAATCCATCGATGTCTTCTACAATAAAAAATGGAGTAGAGAATAATATAAACACAAAATTCCTGAAATCTGCAAGTATACATATCACTGATAAGCATAGAAGAAACTTCAACTTAACAATAAGAAAATAAAGCATGCCAAGAAAACGATAAACTACTTCACTACACAGGTTGCAGGACATCAAGTAAGGCAGCTAATCATCTAAAGCAGAAGATTCATTTGTTATAATAGTGTTTGACTTGCCAAGTGATGTTACATGTACATACAGGCTAAGCAACACTATTACTCCTCGAAGATTAAAATTTGTCCGTAGAAAGTAGCCTATACCATGAAGTTTTAGGAGAAAAACAGTGTATTTCACTTGAAATAAATGATTTACAGACTAAGTTTAAATAAAAACCTTAGCAGCTAACCTGTAGGCCTAATTATAATAATATGCTAATTGATCTATTTACAAATATGCAGCATCATTACAGCACAATTCTAGGATTTTATTCCTAGAATTATGGTTGGCTAGAATCCCAGAGATTTGGTCAACACTGTCCAACATACTGTATGTGCATAAGCACAATCACTGAGTTGTTTACTTCACAGCCAATAATGAGCTTAAGGTTGAAAAAGTGCAGCCAAGAATAACATATAACTCTGTCGATGTAAGTTAATGTGGGAACATGGAAGTTCATGAAATATGATACTAACAGGTGATACATGCCACGGATTTGCATAGGTGCCACTTTATAAATTCTTGTAATTGAATTTAGATCAGTCAAGAGTCCAAACAGTTGAGTTTTGACCTGATGGTATCTTCAATGGTCAACCATGAGCCCCAATAAAGGAGTTGATTTGAATGTAGTTGGATTGTTTAGTTTATACTCCTAGGTTGAGAGTCCATTCGTACATGTGTTTTTCATTTTGAGAGCACACCACCTTATATTCTACTCTGATTATAGTTAACTTTGATTATTCTCACCCATGGGCATAGACCCTTTTGGCTGAACAAGTAAATTATTTATATTTCCTGGTTTGACAGTATGATTGTTGCAATCATACTGTTTATTTGCTCCATCTAATTCAGATTCAAATCAGAGGTTAGCTTGACAAAAACAATACTGTGACAGAAACTTCATGATATTCTCCCTCCAAAATTACAAAAGTATAATTATTACCAAGAAAAACTGAGTATCTGCAGAAGAAGTAAAGGTAAAAGAAATTACACTGAAATGTGAACGAAACAAAGAGTGAGGTGAAAGTAACAGCAATCTAGTATAAGTTTCAACCATTGCAATACTAGGCACAACCTGTATCAGAAGAAAAAAAAATAAAAATCAAACAGCAAATTCAAAACAGGTAGAAAGCTAGCAGTTCATAACTTCAAAAATAAAAACGATTCAGGAATAGCACATATTGATCACTCATATAGAAAGAATGAGAGCAAGAAATTCATATCCAATCTCTACTTCATGCATAGTATGTTTATTAAACAATAATTGTACAAACAGCTAAGTCACAACAATCACAAGATCAAAGTTCAAAGGTGAAGAGAATCAGGGATTCCTCATTCACAATGATAACAAACTTTTCTTTGAAAACACTGTTAAATTAATACATAATTTGCTACTGACATTTTGAAAACTATATATAATTATTTTTCCCTCTACTCTATAGTCAGTGTTTTGATTCATTTTTGCAAAATGTTTTAGGAGAATCAATAAACATAATAGCATTTCATGCAATCATTTTCAGAGATGGTCTTTAAAAGTGGAAAAGCCATCCTTGTGGTTGCGGTAAGGTTATGCTTGGAGTGTTCAAGTACTATTGTTTGGATTCTTAGAATTATCTAACAATTATCTTACATGGTATTAGAATTAATTTATCTGGAAGGTTATAGGTTCAAGTCTTCTCATGTGCATTATGCATTTGTTAACTGAATTTGTTCTGCATCATAATATATATTTTTATATTTTGAGCTTAGTCTACACGACAACTTTGGGTCTTGTATAAGACAGAGCATGCATCAGAACTTAGTATTAATAGTTGAATACTTAGTCGTAACCTTATGCCTACATAGTATTAAATTCAATTTTACTAAGTGACAAAATTTGAGTCTCTCAAAGAAATTGAATTCATATTTGTTATGTGTCCATATTTGAGCTTGGACCGCATGACAAACTCGTTGATTTTGCACGTGAGGTTTGTGAGTGTTTTAAGCATTATTGTTTGGACTTTGACCTATAAACTTAAATTATTATTATTATTTTCTAGAGATATATAAACTTAAATTATTTGATCTAACAGTTATTTAACAATTGTGATTGCAAGAAACATCATGAGTACCTGCCCAGCAAATAATGAGTCTTCCATTTGCAAAGCCAACTTCAAACACAAGTTCAATGAAAAGCCCGATAATAATGACATTGGCAATGGGCTTACTTCCCGCATCACCCGTTCATTGGGCTGTAAATTTGTTCCTGTTAGCAATTCTGCAGTTCCAGCAGAGGATAACCAACTCATGACAGTTTCACAAGCTGGCTGAGCCATGGTGTAGGACACAACCCAAAACATTCCAATTGATCTATCATCCATATTCATATAATCCATCATGCGATCCCCTGAAATAGAAACTAAAATTATTACATGTAAACTATAATGGAGTTTGCCCATGTATATTTAAATTAAAAGATGCTGTTTATTCTCCAGGAAAATGCCAAATAGTGTAATATGAAGGGATAAAAGGCTTTTACATTTTTTTTCCTATCCTGTACAACATAATATATAGTACAAGGAAAACAATTATGTGAAAATTAACTAGTCTAAATTACAAAAGCAACGCAAATGAATGATCATATTTCTTAGAAAGCCTTCATTACGCAATTAATTTCCATAGAAATCCCTAAAACAGTCGAACAAGCACTTACGGACAAAACTTGGAAACTAGCCATGATTGAGGAGATTCTTTTTTTGATAGAAAACAAAAACTTTATTTAAACATAAAGAAATGGAGTACAAAAGTAAACCAATAGTTCACCAAAACAACGAACAAAACAAAAAATAAAATACAAAATAAAAAAAAAAAATCAATCAATAAACAATAGCTCTCAAATTAAGCATAATGAGAAATAAATAAGTGTCTTTGAAATCTTCAATAGTAAATACCCATAGAGAAGCCAAATAATAAGCTTATCCCCTAAAAAACTTTCCTCGTCTTCAACTTCATCAAAAAATTTTGTTTCTTTCTTCCCAAATAACCCATAAAATGGCAAAGACTCTACAATATCAAAGTATTCTAGCTTTTTTTCCTCCTCCAAGAACTTTGAAATCTTTCAAAAAGAAAGAAAACAAAGATTCAGGAGCAACCCACTTTAAATCAACCAATGAAAACAACTTTCTCCAAAGTTTACCAACCATCGAACAATAAAGAAAAAAATTATTCAAATTTTCCAATAACTCTTTCACATGATACACCCAAAAGGGGAAGAAGACAAGAATAAGGATATCTTTTTTGAATAATATTACAAGTATTTATTTTTCTATAAGCAATTAGTCAAACTAAGAATTTGATCTTATTCGGAGCCTTTGACTTCCAAAATGACACTAATAAGATCAAACCTAGAATTAGATTCATCATGAATCAACCATTCAAAAAAAGACTTGCAAGAAAAAATTCCATTGGAATTCAAATCTCATACCCTTTTATCTTCCATTCCCAAATTGAAAGAAACACCATCAAGCAATGAGGAGGAGTAAAAATTTCCTCAATCTCCCTATCATTCAAATTCCTCCTAAAATCAAAGGACCATCCTCTAGGTTGAGAAGATCCATCCAATCTACTTTGGAGTAAAATACTTTGTAAGAAACAAAGCTTATATAATCTTGGAAACCTTAAGCATAAGGGTGTAGAATCAATCCAACAATCCTCCAAAAATTGAATCCAGGCATCATTTCCAACCACTAACTTCAAGTTACAAGAGAAATCATCCAAAACTTGCATAATAAATTTCTAAGGATAGCGCCTAAAATTGTAAAAACCACGTTAGAATCCCATCCATGATTGAGGAGATAAATGTCTTGAAAACAAATGTGACTTGGGAGATAGTTGAAATGCCTAAAGGAAGAAAATGGAGTGTAAATGAACATTTACTATAACATACAAAGCTAATAGATATCTTGAAAGGTAGAAAGCTAATTAGTAGCCAAGGGCTTAGCTAGACTTATGAAATAAACTACCAAGGAACAGTGTTCGTAAAAACGGTAAGGTACGGCCGTACCGGCGGCGAAACGTACTAGTGCGCCCGTACCGGACACAGATCCAGACAAATGCTGTTTTTGGCATACCAGACAGCCGTATATGGCCGTCCCAACCCGATACGACGGTATCTGCAATTATACGGCCGGGTCTGGTCAAGGTAAAAAACCCGAAAAAAAAAAATTGCAATAAAATGAAAAACAAACCCTAAAATCCATTTTTGCTGCTCGATCTACTCTCTCTCGCGCGAATCGCCACTCCTCTCTCCTCCCCAGCGACCAAAGCCTCATTTTCGGCCATTTATCTCATAGACACAAGCTTTCCGGTGACTATGAAGACGAAACCGGCGACGTCACTGGCGACAGCAGCTTTCTCTCTCTAGAATGGTGCTTTCTCTCTCTTGAACTCTTCTTTCTCTTCATCTCTTGTTCTTGTAACTCTTACACAGTTACACACACTCTTGCTCTTTTTTGTTTTTTAACACTGTCATTGATAACAGTAGTTGAAGATCTGAAATTATTGTTTTTTCCTTGCATGGCAATAGGCAGCTTTCTGTTTTTTTTTATTTGTAAATTATTATTTTTTTTAAATAGACATGCAATAGCTTTCATTTTAATTTATTTGTTCACTTATAAATTGCAGGGGCTTTGATAAAAATTTATCAAAGTTAGAATAAACTAATTGTTGTGATTGTGATGGCTAATAAAAAAGATCCGGCTTGGAAATATAGGGTTGAGATGGAAGCAAATGGGAAAAAAGTTTATGCGGTGTGTTTTATGTGAGAAAGTAATGAGGGGGGAGTGTTTAGGATGAAAGAACACCTTGCGGGTATTCAAGGGAACGTTTCCGCGTGTCCAAATGTTCCACCAGAAGTTAAGGAGGACATCAAAAGATATATGGAGAATTTGGATAAGACAAAAAGAATGAATCAATTAGTGAGGGAGGAAAGAATTGATAAATGTACGACATTGAATAGTCGATCCAAGGAAGGGTCAAATAGTGATAGTGCAACTCAGACTTAGAGGGGGATTAAGGGACCTATGGATAGGTTTCTCAGGGATGCGGATACTGATGCTTTACAAATGGGGAAATTAGGGGAAACTAGAACGGCAGGATTTGATAAGGAGATACGTGATCGAACGTGTGAAGACATAGGTCGATTTTTCTTTGAGAATGGCCTTGCATTTAATGTTGCTGATAGTCCATCTTTTATGAATATGATTCGAGCAGTTGGGCGTTATAGGACAGGTTTAAAACCACCAAATAGCTATGAGTTGAGGACTACCATATTAAAAAATTAGGAAGAAAGCACTAAAGCTATTGTAGCTGAAGTGATGAAGACGTGGATGCAAACAGGAGTATCCATATTATCGAATGGGTGGAAAGATATGAGAGGTAGACAATTGATCAACTTCCTTGTAAACAGTCCATATGGTACAGTTTTTCTTCAGTTCGATTGATGCTAGTGATTTGGTGAAAGATGCGACATTGTTGTTCAATCTACTTGATGATGTGGTTGAAGAGGTTGGAGAGAATATTGTTGTTCAAGTGGTGACAAATAATGCTTCCAACTACAAGAAAGCTGGGGAAATGTTGACGCAAAAGAGGAAACAATTGTGGTGGACGCCATGTGCTGCTCATTGCATAGATTTAATACTTGAAAAACTTAGCGAACTACCCCAACACAAAAATGTATTGAGAAAAACGAAAAAGGTACTATTATAGATTTATAGTCATAATATTTCTTACTACATTTTGTTTTTAACTTAACTCATATGTTAATTAAAAAATTTTATCCTTTAATAGGTGAATAATTTCATTTATAATCATGGATGGGTGTTAGTATTGTTGAGAAAGTTTTTTTTTTTTTTTATAGGAGCATTGTTGAGAAAGTTTACAAATAAGGAATTGCTTCCGACCTGCTCCTACGAGGTTTGTTACTGCATATTTGACATTGCAACGTATGTTTGAACTGAAACGATTTTAGGAGCAAATGTTTACTTCACCGGAGTGGGGTGGATGTACATATGCAAAGAAGCCGGAAAGGAGGGAAGTCTAGAGAATCATACTAAGGGATCCGAGTTTCTGGCCTAGTATGTCCTATGCATTGAAGACTATTACACCTCTTGTTCGCGTGTTGAGGTTAGCGGATTCAGAAAAGGTGCCTGGAATGAGATTCATTTATGGAGCAATGAATTTAGCGAAGGAGGAAATAGCCAAAAACTTAGGGAATGAAGTTGGAGCTTACCATGAGATCTGGAAGATAATTGATGAGAAATGGGAGTTCCATATGCATCGTGATTTGCACGCTGCTACTTATTTTTTGAATCCTCAATCCCAATATTCAGAAAAAAGGTCCACCCATCCAGAGATTAAGTTTGGGTTGATAAAGTGCATGGAGAAGCTTATTCCAGATCATAACGAGCGAGAGAAGATAGATTTACAGCTTGATGAGTTTAGGAAAAGGGAAGGAATGTTTGCATTTGAGTTGGCAAGAACATCTGACACCAAACGTAGTCCTGGTATGTGAAGTTTCCTTTTAAGTGTTCTTCAAATATTTATGTGTTTTCTTACCAAAAGGATTGTTATTGGCATTGTAGTTGATTGGTAGATTCAATGGGGAGAGATCAAACCCCAGAGTTAACTTCTTTTGCAGTGAAGATTTTAAGTCTTACTTGCTCATCCTCCGCTTGTGAGCGGAATTAGAGTTCATTTAATATGGTATGATTCTAGTTAAAAACTTAGAATATATCAATACTTATTATAAAATTATATATTTGTTGATATTAATTTTTTCATTATTACCAATTGTAGGTTCATACTAAGAGAAGAAATCGATTGGCCACGGAGAAGTTGAACTCATTGGTGTACATAATGTACAATAGAATGTTGCATCAAAAATTCCTTAAGCACCGGAGTTTAACTAATGATGATGAGCTCTTAGTTGCTACTGACCTACCTTCCGATGATGAATGGGTGATGGGAGAAGATGATGTCGGGCAAATGTCCACACATTATGCACCGAGTATGGACATAAGTGAACCGAGTGGAAGTACACAAACAACACAACAAAGACAAAAGAGGAGTAGAGATGCACATAAGTTTATCAATAATTTAATGGAGTAACTTGAATATACATTAAAATTTTTAATTCTATATCTTCAAATAATTTGGTATAGGGAAAGGAAAGCGTGTTCAATCATTGGACGATGAATCAGAGAGGGATGATATCCTTAAGGAGGAGGAGAAGGAGGAGGAGGAGGAGGAAGAGGATAATAAGGGAGATGATACATTCCATTTTGATCCTGATTTTCGACCATTTGAAACAGGCGACCCTCTTTATGATACTGATTAGATTATCTTTTCTTCTAGTGACTTTTGTATTATTTTTGGTTTGGACTTTGGTAATTTGGTTATATTACTATTGGACAATTAATTTTAAATATATTGTTGTTTTACAAATTTATGATATTTTATACTTTTTTTTTTTTTTTAACCATTTTTGGCCGATACGTTCGTACCAACCGTACCGGGCGTACCGTATTGTACCATATCGGGGTGCCCGTACCGTACCGTATAACGTATTTACAAACATTGCCAAGGAACATTGGTCTTGGTCGTAAAGATGAACACTATTTAGGTTTTAATATATTTTGCCACTAACATTAATTGGTCTTTGCAACAATTCGATTTTAAAATCTCTTTCTTACATGAAGATTAGGAGACGAAAGTATATATGGATATTCCAACAAGCTTCAACAAGAAGTTTGATCAAAAGGCAGTCTGCCAAACTCAAGAAAGCCCTATATGGGCTGAAGCACTCTTCAAGTGCATGGTTTGGCAAGCTTCCCAAATCAATGTTGAATTTCGGCAACTATCAAAATCATCATTTGGAAAATTGGCAATTTTAATTGTACATGTGGATAATATCACTGATATAGAGAATGATTCAGCAGATTAAAATAGTAAAGAAATATCTGATCAAGGTAAATATGATAATAGAGAGCATATGAAATATAGAAGAATAATAGATGACAGAGAGAGAATTGTATTGCATTTTATTCAATTAATAGTATAGGTATTTATAATACTAGGCCTATAATAGAGAAAGGCAATAGAATCAATTAACAATTAATCTACAACTATTTATGTCAACCTTAGAGCTAATTGTTAACTCCATTTATCGGCTAATTGACAACTAATTTAACAAGTAAAAGACTTGGAAGAATTAAATCTTTCCTTGGAATTGAAGTGACTCACTCAAGGAAAGGATTCTTCATATCTCAACAAAAAATGTACTCTTGTACTCAAAGAAACTAGAATGTTGGTATGTAAGCCTACTAACATACAAATCGATCCAAATTACAATCTTGAAGAAAAGAATGAAGTGAGGGAAATATCAAAGATTGGTAGTAAAGTTAATATATTTCACATACCAGACTAAACATAGGATTACTTAGTCTAACGAAAAACCAAATGTGGTAGCAAGATCAAGTGTTAAAACTAAAGTTAGAGCTATGGCATAAGGTATATGTGAACTTTTGTGGTTAAAGATTATGGTTTCTGCTCTCAAGTTGGACTGTGAAGGTCTATGAAATTGTAGATAGCAAATTTACCATTAGCATAGTTTACAGTCCAGTTTATCATAATCGAATCAAACTGGTGGAATTCAAAAAAAAATTATTAGAGAGAAGTTGGAAAGTGAAAAAATTTGCATCCCATAAATTACTTCTAACTTAATAATTTGAAAAAAAAAAAAAAGTTGTCATGCCCAACATTTCATTTTGCTCTTCACTATCCCAATTGATTGGATTGGCTTTTGCTAATTATACGTTTATTGCATTTTACTTTCCCATTTGTAGGTTGTTATGTTCTAAATATAATTGACCCTAGAAATCAGCTACTAGAAATTAGAAAAAATATGTTGCATTTCCTAAAATAGGTGTCTAGATTTACCCTTATTGGTTTTTTTGATAGGAAACTAGAATGATTTCAATAAAGAAAGTAGATACAAAGGTGAACAACATGTCCATGACTCAAAAATCTTTTATGCTCCATTTGGCATGCGAGATTGGAATGGATTGGAATGAAAAATCACTATCTTATGTTTTGTAAAACTTGAGATTGGATTAAAAATTATACCATATCATGTTTGGTGTAGATTGAGATTGGATTGAAATAAATTAATTTAATTTTTTTATTATATAAAATTAATTTTATAAAATATCTAAAAACAAAAAACAAAAACAAAAACAAAAAACACCTCCCACAATTCAACTTCATCAACCCACTTCATTAATATCATCATCTCCTACAATTCTATATCATCAATCCACAATTCATCAATTCATCAATCAAATTCATCAACATCATCATCTTCAACAACATTAAATCCTCATAACACCAAAAACAAAAAAAGAAGAAGAAAACAGACTGAAAGTCTGGTTCTGGGTCAACGAACCCAGAACCGGTGATCGATTCTAGGCTCGCCGACCCAGAACTGATCTGGTTCTGGGTTCGCCGAACGCCTGAACCAGGTGCTGGTTCCGGCATTCAGCGAACCCAGAAGAAGATGCGTGAAGAAGAGGAAGAAGAAGAAGAGAGCTTCCATGGGCGTGAGAGGAAGAACCGTGAGAAGAAATGTGTGAGAGATAAATGAAGAGAACAAAAAATTAACAAATCCAATCTCATCCCACCCAATGACATGGGTGTGGGTGGGATTGAAAAATGCTAAAAGAATGGGATTGGATGGGGGGTTGGGATTCCAAAAATCTCAATCCCATTCATTTTAATTGCTCACCAAACATGGGATTTGAGAAGGTTGAGATTTTTTAATCCTAATCCCATCCCAAATTCCATACACCAAATACTACCTTATGGACTACAAAATATTAACACATGTGGAAACTTGTTTGATCTTTGCCCCAAACCCAAAAATTGTCTTGTAAGAAAATGTATCTCTTTTCCAAAAGCATTAAATACAAAGCTACCTAAAATCATTTTCAATTTAGAAGGATGTCTTGGAATTCCTTGGAGATAGAAGCCCAAAGCAAAGACGAATTTGATTCTACCCATAACATAGTTATCAAAGGCGCACCTAGACGCAAGGAGGCTCAGGGCTTCGGACCGATGCCTCGCACCACTTGAGGCGTTGCGATTTGGGTTAGGCGAGCGCCTCACCCGCTTAGGCACGGAGGCTCAAGGCATACTAAACCCTAAGAGTTTAAAAGGGTCAGAGTCGGGTCAAAGGACCAAACTAATGTATTTTTGGCCGATCTTTCGATCTTCACTCTTTCTCCTCTCCTCTTCTCTCCTCTCATCTAACCAACCTTCAAACCGCCCAAACCCTCTCCCTAACAGTAGAAAAGGCCCACCAACCGCCAAAAACTACCTTCCA
Source organism: Nephelium lappaceum (assembly GCA_021234005.1). NCBI lineage: Eukaryota > Viridiplantae > Streptophyta > Magnoliopsida > Sapindales > Sapindaceae > Nephelium > Nephelium lappaceum. The sequence goes on from CM038003.1 coordinate 10,257,179, forward strand.
ACCACCAAAATCATACTTTTGAAGTTGTCAAGCCACCGATTGACAACTCCTCTCTTCGCCTTTGCTCACATCGATGTTCCGACAGTTGAAACTGACATTTCGACTGCTGGCTACAGGTGGCTGCTTGGCTACTGTAGGATTAAAATTTCAAAGAGGAAGGATATGACTACTACGGGTGGCTGAGTGTAGGGATTAAATTTACAATCACTAAAACTTAAATATATACATAAAAAAATTATAAATAAACCTATAACTTTTGATGAAATATCTAATTAAACCCTTTAATTTGAAAAACTTATAAAATATCCCTACAATTATATATAAATATATATATATACAAAAACCCTCAATTTTATGACTTCATAATATTTTAAGCATTTTTTTATAAAATGTGCGTCTTGCGTCTCAGGCTTCAGGGCCCTTTGCGCCTCAGTGCATTTTTCACCTTTCAGAACTATGACCCATAAGCAAAGATTTTACTATTTCTCTCTTGCCAAATTACCCACAACAATACCAAAAATAACACATTTCCATAGTGTTATAGCTTTATCTCCTCTTCTAAAAACATGGACATTCTCTATTAGTAAATAGCCACATGAAACTGGAGCCACCCACATATTCTTTAGCTTCCTTGATCAATCTAACCCAAGGTCTAGATGCAATGTCACAATGAAGAAACAGGTGATCCACGGAATTTGTTAAACCCCTAATCATAGGCACGTATCACAGATGGCAAAAACAAGTAAAAGCTTTGGAAGTCTATAAAAGGATATCTAAGCCAATTAATGTTAATGAGATTTGATAGGGGAATCTTTTAAATTTGTAGGGTTGATTTGGAAGAGATGTTTATGGGAATAAATTGTGTTTGTAAGGATTTAATTTTGGTATCAGATAGCATAAATTGGGGATGTTAGGGATGTTAGGTTTATCTTTTGGGTTTTGTGTTTTGTTGTGGAGCAACTCTGCGTAAGGTGAAGTGTAGCACTTGCCTTAATCTCTCCATATAGCATGGAGTTATGTAGATTGTCTTTGTTCTTTGTTATTAATCAATAAAATTCCCCTATTCTTCTATCACTATTTTCTTGTGCACCTAACAAAATCTTACTTTTTGTACACAAAATACATAGAGAAAGGCAAATATTAGGATTTTGTCTTTGAATGACATCCATAGCATTAATTTTTGCCATGTGTTATAGCCCAAGCAAAGATTAGAATCTTAGCTAGAACTTTAGCTTTTTAAATCATTCCAAGGGGTTCTACATCATTGATTTTTTATCATCAATTAGCCGGAAGCATTGATCGTAAATACGACCGCGTAAAATCATATATACGCTAGTATGGGTGTATTTATAGTGAGACGCACTAGTACGCCTGTTCGGAGTTAAAAGATGACAAAATCCGTCTCCTGCATATATAAATAGAAAATCCTTAAAATCCCTAGAACCAGACACGATTGACTATATATGCGTATATACGATCGGGTCGGGTAAACTTGTTTTTTTGGGAAACAAAAAATCAGCTATATAAATAGAAAATCCTTAAAATCCCTCAAACCAGACATGATCGGCACTCCTCTCTTGCAAATCAACATTTTTCTCTCCTTATCAACGACTGTAGCTTCGATTTGCAACAAGTTCTCTCACAGTCAAAAGTTTTCCAGTGAGTTCTCTCACATGCAGAACCTTTTCGGCGACTTTTCTCACATGGGATCGAAGGGAAATAAAAAGCAGAGAAAAGGAGGAGAAGAAGAAAAGGAAATGGGTGAGAAAAAAATGTAATGGGAGAGGAGAAGAAGAAGAAGAAGACTCTAGATTTTTTTTTTTTTTTTTTTTGAGATAAGAAGACTTGTTTGTTTCTTTTGTGTAACCTTAGTAGCTTTTTATTTATTTAATACATGTAAGTAAGCATTTAAAAATTAAAAGAAAAATATTAAGTAAAATAAAAAAATATATATTTGTTTAATACAAAATAAATATTAAAAATTTAAAAAATATATAAATAAACAATGTTTTTAAAAAATAAATATAAAAAAATTAGTATTTTTTTTTAAACCATTTTCAATCGATACGCCCGTATCAACTGTACCGAATGTACTGTATAGTATCCACGACAGGGTGCTTGTACCACACCGTACCATGTATTTACGAACATTGGCCGCAAGAATATTTTTTTTTTTTTTTTTTTTTTTTAGGAACTTAAAAGAATAAGATTTACTTGAAAAGATTTCCATAGGCTTTACATTCCAAACTCTTTTATTTTCCCTCATGTCACTAAATGAAATGGAATTTAAAGTTGTCAAAAAGGCTTCATATTTTGGGTTATCCTTTTCTAATAAATTTCTCCTAAATTTAAATCCTAATGTCATTTCAATGATGAAAAGAATGACCATTCTATACTTAATGAATGCATTTGAGAGGCAGACAACCTATGAAGTCTTCAAAAGTGATCACACATAGAAGAATCTCCCAACCAAATAAATTCCCAAAAGTGTATATATTCTCTATTTCCCACCACCAAAGTAGTATTAAGTAGGAATTTAGGATATTATTAAAAATGGCCTTCTAATACAAAACTATAACAAACTGAAAATATTCAAGAAAAAGAGAGAATTGTATTCACTATTCTAGGTTTTACAAAACTGGTTTAAATAGAGAATAAACACCTAACTTTTTAGGAGTACAATTAGGCTAATTACACGAATTAAGCTAATGTATTTCTATACATGGAAATGTTAAATTAGGAATTAAATTCCTAAAAATCTTCCTAGAATTAAGTGATATGGTCAACATGATTTCCAACACAAACTAAATTTGCATCTCTACCATTGTTTTGAAGACTATAGATACTCTTGATTACAGCATGCACAAGGAGTGTTTCTCTAACAAGAATCTCCAAAACCATTTGAAGCCTTATTCTTCTCCAAATTACCAATATCGAGGCTTTTTCACCTTTGATCAAGTAATAACATTCTGCCTTACAAGGTGAAAACTCCTTTCCTCTTCATATACTTCCCATAAAAAGTCTCATTAACTTTTTAATTCTTCGAGCAACCAACCTTGAAATCTTCACTAGAGAGAGAGAAAATAAGTTTAGAAAGTTAGATAAGACCTAATGAACCATGGTATGTCTACCACCAAGTGAGAGGAATGGTCTTTTTCAATATCCAAGTCTTCTTTCTATCTTCTCAATTATAGGGTCTCAAAACTATAAAGTTCTTGGATTAGCTCCCAAAGACGGCCCCAAATGTATTAGAGGCCAGTTCCTTGTTAAAAGTCCAAATTTGGAAGCAAAGACTTTTAACTTTTTCTTCTTGAGAATTCTCTCTTTAAATAGAACTTTTAGCTTTGTTAACATTAATCCTGGATACCAAGCTAAAAGTCTCCACCGAGAAGAAATCATTGATCTCCATCTCCTCTCATGAACCAACTTTTCATTCATGGATTAAGACTGAACAAAAATTTTCTTCTTCCAGTAAAATGATATCCCTATAGAGTTTTCACTTTTGTGAATTATCATAATAGATTAAACTCTATCAATAGGATTAGGAAGAGTCAATTCAGCTACAGTCTTCTCTTTTTCATCATGATTTGAATTAATTTTCATGTATCAATTAGAAATAAGGAATATCAAGCAATATGATGTTTTATCATACATCTTGAAGGAAAGCTTTTTGAACACTAGGCAAAAGTTTAATCATGGTGGTTGACACTACAGCTCCAAAAGACGGTGTTTATCTTGCTTCGCAATATGATATAGTAAAATTTTAGAGTGGACTTTAAAGTGGAAACTAACGCTCTTAAAGACATAAAAAGAGACATTGGGAATGGCAATTTCCTAAAAATTATATATTGAACAATTTCAAGCATGAGAAAAAGTATAACTTCGAATATATTCTGATGTTTGCACCCTAGCTTAAATAAGAATCAAACAGCTAACTAGTAGGACTAATTTAGGCTAATTACAATAATTAAGCTAATTACCAAAAATAAGCTAATATAATCTTTTATGCGTAGAAAGTCTATTTAGGAATTCAATTCCTAAAACATCTCATCCCTATAATCAAGGGATTTGGTCAAACATTGCTTCCAAACCACCCACCCCACCCCCTCTTCCTCAAGTTGGCGTTTGGACACCAAGTCATCAGATTATCTTCTAGAGAGACGTTTAGTGAGAATGTCTACTAGCTACTCTAAGCTTGATAGATAGGGCATACAAATATGTCCACTGTCTATTTTTTCTTTAATAAAATGTTTATCGATCTCCACATGTTTGGTTCTATTGTGTAGAACCGAATTGTTAGCTATGATTATAGCTGATTTGTTGTCACAATATAATTTTATAGGAGAAGTAGGTTGGATGTTTTAGATGTTCAAGTATTCTTTTAATCCATAGCCCTCCACTGATCCCTATAGCTATGACTCGGTATTCTACTTCAGTGTTGCTTCTAGCCACCACACTTTGTTTTTTACTACGCCATGTAACCAGATTTCCACACACAAATGAAAAATATCCAGATGTTGATCTTCGGTCTGTGATGCTTCCTATCCAGTCTGTATCTGTGTAGATTTCAACCTGAAAATGTCCATTGTTAACAAAATATAAGCCTTTCCCTAAAATCCCCTTTAGGTATCTTAGGATCCTCAAAACTGCCTCATAGTGTTCTTGTCCTAGTGAGTGCATAAATTGACTTACTACACCAACAACAGAGGTGATGTATGGTTAGGAGATAAGTTCACCCACTAGCTTTTGATACTGCTTCTTATCCATCTATTTTTCAGGGTTAGCTGCTTCAAGTTTCAGATTAGGTTCCATAAGTGTCTCAGCAGTCCTACACCCAAGCATACATGTTTCCCCCAAAAGATCTAAAACATACGTGCTTTGACACACAAAAATCACTTGTTTAGATCTTGCCAATTCCATTCCTAAGAAATATTTAGCTTCCCTTAGGCCTTTAACTTCAAATTCAAGAGCTAATAACCTTTTAAGTTTATCTATTTCATAACTATCATCCCCTGTTACAATGATATCATTAACATAAACAATTAGCACTGTTATTTTACCTTCATTAGAATGCTTAACAAATAGGGTGTAATCTCCTTGACTTTGGCTAAACCCTAACTTTTTTACAACTTCCCCAAATCTCTTAAACCAAGCTCTTGGTGATTGTTTAAGTCCATATATGAACTTAATTAACCTACACACTCTCTCTTTACCAACCAACTACTCAAAACCAAGAGGAGGTTCTATGAAAACCTCTTTATCAAGATAGTCATTCAAAAAATCATTTTTTACATCTAATTGATGTAAAGGCCAACCAAGATTTGCAACCAGTGAGTAGAATACGAATGGAATTTACCTTGGCCACAGGTGCAAAGGTTTCTTGGTAATCAAGTCCATGGGTTTGTGTAAAACCCTTAGTTACCAAATGAGCTTTATACTCTCTATAGACCCATCAGCCTTACATTTGATGGTAAAAACCCACTTACATCCCACTATTTTATTTCCTCTAGGCAACTCAACACCCTCCCAAGTCCTGTTTTTTATTAGTGCACCCATCCCATCCATAACAGTCGTTTTCCAGTTAGGACATTCTAAGGTTTCTTGTATGTTTCTAAGAATTGATAGCTAAGAAATTTTAGAGGTGAATGCTTTGTGGTTACTAGAAGGCCTATTATAGGATAGACATTTGGCTTTAGGGTGATTGGTGCAAGACCAGGTACCTTCCTAAGTGCTATTGGGATGTCAAGGTCTAAATCATCTCTTCCGGTGCTAGGTTCAGAATCATGAGTGGAGTGCGACTCTATAGGAGCTAAATTAGAACCAGATTGAGTAGAAATTGACAAAATAGGAGCATTGTTTATAGGAATATTATTTGGAAGAGACTGATCTAGAAAATGACCAATTGAGGTAGTTGGTTGGCTTCGAGTGGCCGATGATCTCTATTATTTTGATGCCTTTTCCTTGTATAAACTAGTAGCTCTATTGTAGGTTGATTTCCTTCAACTAAGTTCTGATCATGTGATGATGTTTCTACCCCTAAAATAGTTACATTCTGATCTGGAGACATATTTTGGTTTGGTCCAATTTGAGCTGGTCCAGTTTCCTTTTCTAACATAATTTCCTTCTCTTTAAAGGACCCTCTAGTATTATTAGGAAAGAAAAATTCTGGGAAAACAACACTTCTTTCTTTAAAACCAATAACCTCATCTTCATTTTCATAATTTTTCTCCCCCTGAGATGAGATGCATTAAAAAAAGGTGTGTTCATGAAATATGACATCCATACTGACCTGCACTTTCTTTGTTTTAGGATTAAAAATCTTGGACCCTTTTTGTTTACTAGCATAACCAATAAAAACACCCTTTTCTTCTTTGGGTTCAAGTTTTGACAAAAATATGTTTGGAATATGAATAAACACAGTGCACCAAAACACCATAAGAGGTAAATCAGAGGTTAATCTATTTTCTGGAAAGAATATTTTAGGCAGTTTAATGGAGTCTTACGATTTAAAACTTTAGATGGAACCTTATTAATTAAATATACAGCAGTCAGGACTGCATGCCCTTATAAATATTGAGGTACATTCATGGCTAGCATAAGAGCCCTACTAACCTCAAGAAGATGTCAATTTTTTCGCTCTACAACCCCATTTGGTTAGGGTGTATTGCAATAAGTAGACTGATGTTGGATGCTTTTATCGTTTAAAAATTGTCCTGAATATTGATTACAATACTCTTTGCTATTGTTAGTATGTAAGATATTAATTTTTATTTGAAATTGTGTTTCAATCAAATTATAGAATATCTTGAACAAGTTTTGAACTTCAAATTTTTTTTTTTCATTAAGTACACCCAATATAGTCTAGTATGGTCATCAATAAAAGTTACAAACCATTTTTTTTCATATAAAGTTGAGGTTTTACAAGGCTCTCATACATCACTATGAATTAAATAGAAAGGTTTTGAAGCCCTATAGGGTTTAGAGGTATAGTGTTGTCGAGCACTCTTAGAAAAATACAAATATTACATTGAAATTGAGGATTTGACATCTTTTGAAACAAATCGGGAAATAGATATTTTAAATAAGAAAAACTAGGATGTCCTAACCTATAATGTCAGTTCATTATTTGTTCTCTGCCAGATAGAGAGCTCGTATAACATGATAAACCTAGAGCTGACTTATTCATATTGTCTTCAAAATAATAGTGGTCATTATCTTCTCTAGCATTACCAATCACTTTCCCCAAGTTTCTATCCTAAAAACACAGTTTTTTGACGTGAAAAGAACAGAAAAATTAGAATCTTCAGATATTTTACTCACAAATAGTAAGTTACAAGATAGATAAGGAACAAGTAAAACAGATTCTAACGCGATATTGTCTGAAATTTTAACTAAGCCTTTGCCAGAGATAGGAGACAAACTCCCATCTGCTATTCAGACTTTTTTGTTACCTAAACATGGATTGTAATTTTGAAACATGGAAGAAATACTGGTCATGTGATTAAAAGCACTCGAATCAATGACCCAGGGTGCATGATTGAGGTGACTTAAAAAACTAGTAGAGAGATTACCTGTGTGAGCAAGAGAGCAACTGAGTAGGGAGGAAGGATTAACCAATTTCAGGAGTTTATCAATTTGTTCCTTGGTGAGAGTGACCTGTTCAACAAAGTTTGCATTAGTGGGAGGTTTATCTCGTGGCTTTAAGGCATTAGGTTTGCCATGTAACTTCCAACATGTTTTTCTAGTGTGACAAGGGCGATAACAGTGGTCACACTGGAACTTTTTCTTCTCTTCAGGCTTACGAGTGAAAGCCTTATACGCAACATTATCCTGTGAGATTAACGCTGAGTTCTTACTGTACTGACTGCTTGTTCCTTTTTTCCCAGCATCATTGTTTGTCGACTTTCCTTCCTTCTTACTTTTGCAAAGACTTCATTGAGAGGTGGAAGAGGTTGTCGACCATCCAGCCCCTTACATCATGAAGTTCAACATTCAATCCTGCTAAGAAGCGAAATACCCTTGTGTTATTAACTTCCTTCTGATAATGAGCCCCATCAGTAGGATCCTTCCATGTATAGTCACGATACAAGTCCAATTCTTGCCACAACCTTTTCAAGGTAGAAAAATAGTTTGTAACCGTCTTTGTTCCCTGTTTCAGGTCTCCAATCTTTAGTTGTAACTCATAAATCTGAGATTAATTGCCCAAATCAGAGTACATCTCAATGAGGTTGTCCCACATTTCCTTGGCTGTCAAATAACCCAAATAATTTAAACTTATGTCCTTCTCTATCGAGTTGGTAAGCCACGCCATCACCATTGAGATTTCAGCATCCTAGGTACCATCCTAAGGGTTTTTTACATCAGGTTCCTTCTTAACACCAATTAAACATCCAATCTTCCTACGTCCACGTATGTACATACATACAGATAGAGACCAACGATGAAAATTATCTCCATTAAGTTTGATTGTGGAAATTCGGACAGTATGATGGTCTGACAGAATAGTGGAATTCTCAACAGGTATGGGGTTGGAGGTATTAGCCATAATCGAAGGAAATGGAAGGAAGAATTTGCCTAGGTTTCAAAGTTGGAACCAAGCTTTGATACCATGAAGATTTCCAAGAATGAGAAAAAGGATTTAACTTCATATATATTCTGATGTTTACACCCAAGTTTAAATAAGAATCAAACAGCTAACTAGTAGGACTAATTTAGGCTCATTACAATAATTAAGCTAATCACAAAAAATAAGCTAATATAATCTTTCTATGTATAGAAACACTAATTAGGAATTCAATTCCTAAAACATCTCATCCCTATAATCAAGGGATTTGGTCAAACATTGTTATATATATCATAATGCGGCAGACACTTTACAATATTATTCACGTCATATTCCAATAAGAAAATTCATTCTTGTGATTGATGACTACATAATTTGGTTTTATCCATCTGAAGATCAAGAAGAATTCTAAGGTGACAAAAGGCATTATGTCTTCAAGACGTATTCTTATCTCATTATCTGTATTCAATGTAATGATTCTAAAATTATAATTGAATGCAAATGATTGTGCATGTAAAAATCTCTTTTTTAACTACCAACCATTATAAATTGACAAATAACAATATGACTTGCAACAGGCAGAAACCATGCAGCACAGTATAACCACATAAATCATGAATGGAAGAATACCAAAGCAACAACCGAGCACCAAATCCAAAAGTCATAACTTCATCAGTAGTGATAACAACATTGTTGAATAACTTTGACTCCGAGAAACCATACCTTTGCTCACTTGCCTCCACCATTCATCTATTTGCTTTCCTTTCTGAAGCTGCTCATTATTCAAATATTCTCGCGTTGATGTGTTCAGTGACCAAATACGCAAGTTCTGACAACTGCTTATAAAATCAAGCAAGATACTTTGGGGATTATTAGGATCAGCGCCTCTATCTTCTCTATGAAATGATAGAATCTTTCTTGTTGTCTCCACCTACCGAAAGAATGGCAATATTTGAGTTGGAGGACATCAATTTACATAACTTGATTCAAGAACTACAATTCAATACAAAGAGCCATTTAATTAAATGAAAAACATATTACTTCCTGAATGTAAACTAAATGCTCTCAAAGGTTGAGTGTAGATAGATAAAAGATTATTTAATAACATTAGAGAGGGAAAGTTGATGCAGACAGCATAAAGAAAACATATATTCAATCTCAAAATCAACCTTTCTAGCATCTGAATTCAAAGCACCCATCACAAGCTCAACACGAATAATCTGTGCAAGCAGCCAAGTAACATGATTCGTTCGAAGAACTTGGTTATCACCGTCTGTAAGACGTGAGACCAGCTTGTCCACAAAATCAACAAAATCAATGCATCCACTTTTCACAAGAAAAAAATATATATCTGAGAAGACAAGCCAGTCCTGCCAGCAATTCACCTCTGCAGTAAATTAAATTGAGTAACAAATTAGCTAATAAACATATGACAATATAGAAAATCCCTACAGAATCATTAGACCACAGATCAAACTTACAAAATAAATAGCAAGGCAAATCGCAAATATAAGAACATGTGCTGGAGCTTGAAATAATGAACTGCATTGCTGAGACCACTATTTTTCTGTTAACTTCAATGTTATTAGCATGCTTAAGATCTTTAAGGGACTATAAATTTTCCAGTTTAGATTTTGCATGTAGCTACAGCAAAAACAGATCATGGCTCTCTTGTGCAGTTATCGGCATCCACAATACACTATTTTTGTTAGTCTTTTTTTAATAGGAAACAAACACTTTATTGATAGAAAGAAAAAAGATACAACTGTGAACCAAAAGTCCACCAAAAACAAAGAAACAAAGACTAAGAAGAAAAACAAGAAAACAAGAAAACAAGAAAACAAGAATGGGATAAACAGTCACCAAACTGCAGCCTTCCAATCTAACATAATAAGAAATAAAGGGAGATCTTTGAATTCTTCACAACAAGATGCCCAAAGGGAAGATAAATAATATACTTTATCCCCTAAAAAGTTGTCTTCCTCTTCAACATCATCAAAAATTCTTCTATTTCTTTCCTCCCAAATGACCCAAAAAATGGCGAATACTCCACAATACCAAAGTATACTAGACTTCTTTCCTCCTCCTAAGACTTTAAAATCTTCCATTAAAAAAGAATATAAAGATTTAGGAGCAGCCCACTTTACACCAATTAAAGAAAACAATTTGTTCCATAACAATCCAACCAACGGGCAATGAAGAAAGAGATGATCCAAATTCTCCCCCCATCTTTTGCACATGACACACCTAGATGGAGAAAGGCAGGTATTAGGAAATCTTTTTTGAATGACATCACCCGTACTTAGTTTCCCATGAGCCATAAGCCACACTAGAAATTTAACCTAGTCTTTGTACAGTACCTTTTCACCTTTTGGACCACTTATTCACTTAATATTATTCAAATTTCGTTTTCAGTTTTGCTCTTTCAAAAACAATAAAAAGAAAAGAAAACTAGCATGCTTAGTATAAATTAATAAGTACAAATGGTTATATTAACAAGTATGATACAGAACTCATATTTTCAAGTCAATAAGAAGCAAATAACATCTTTTGGCATCAGACAAATGCACTGTAAATCTGCAAAGAGAGAACAGTTGGATATGTTTGGCACGTCCAATCATACTAAGTGTACAGTACTAGATTGGACTGGATGTACTAGATTAAACTTAGAATTACACCTTGTTTGATACTGTTCCAGACAATTCAAACCATTTAGTTGTTCATTTATTGGAAGTCAAAATTATTTATTAAATTAAAGATACGAAAACCTAATTGACATTTTTAAAAAATAAATAGAGAGGGAGAGGGGGAGAGAGAGAGAGAGCCCATGGCTGCCTCAAGGAGGAGGCAACCCTCTTTTTTCTTAGGAAGACATGCAGCCTCCCGCAAATTAAGTTTATTCTAATTCAAACCAAATTATTTTAAACTATATTTAAATTTCTAATTTAAAAGTTGAATTTTGTTAAATTTTTCTTCTTCTTCATGTTTAATAGGATTAGCTTATCATCCTATCCAGAGTAAATTCAGCCTCACTCCAATAGGTTAACTCTCAGTACACCATAAAACATACTACCTTCAGATAGATTACCATGGTGAACAAAATCAGCAAAAAACACAAGTTTCAAATAATTAAGTATACTGCAGTATTTTAATATAGCGTAATAAGGCATGCCAAACATTCCCTAATAGAAGACAATCAGCAAGGTGTCCAACCAAAGTTATATATTTGACATAAAACAAAATCAAAAGAATAGCAAGTATTAAGGAAGGGACTATTGCCTGCATTGGTCAACTTTATAAGTTCAACAATTCGATCAATTGCCGCCTCAGAAATCATCTCAGAAGTAAAAACAGCACCAGGGGTAGGCCCTTGAGCAGGATTTCTATAGCAAGGGGCCACAAGAAGCACACGCTTCCACAAGTCAGGTGATGGAGTAGTGCGAATAGCATGCCTTACACAACGCAAAGCCCTCTCCCAATCTAAACTTCCCCTCTGGATAGAAGTTGCAAGTTCCTATACCAACAAAAATAATATACAAATAGTAACAGTAATTTAACACAAACATGGATTCTGCTTGCTATAAAATTGCTTCCTGTAAGCAACATATCCATGCTTTTGGTTTGGCAATTGGCATAAGTACTTTTATAGAAATAGAAGAGGTTTTCTAGCACTACAGGATCTTAAATAAAGTAACCTAGCAGGTTTTGGTTCAGAAGTATAAATGGATCATCAATTAGCATAAACAATGGGTTTTATGTATCTATAGTTTTTGGGTTTTGAGGATTGACTTTTTAGGACCTTTAGGTGCCCTGAGGATGCCTAGTTGTATAGTCTATTCACCTCCTCCATGGACAGTCTACTTGTTTCTCTTTTCATTAATAAAATTTTTTAATTTCTTATAATAATAATTAAAAAAAAATACTCACTGTCAAAAGCATATAAGCTTGATTTTGTTTTTAGGAATTGTTGATGTATTACAGGACTAAAGAAACACAAGCTAGGAGAGTCTAGTGAAATTAAAAAGGAAACTCTATACTGCCCATCAACTTAAAATCAGTTCACTTAAAAAATGAAGAGGTTAAAAATATCAATGGCTTCTTCACTTTCATTAAGAGCAGGATAGAAACAAAACTCTAATGCAACAAGATGAGGGCACACATGGCTGCCTGGTTATTTCCTTTCATCTATTTTCGTTCCATTTCAGTTTATCCCCCTTTCTGTTCTTCATTCTTTCCTGTTGTTATTTTGAATTATTCCACTAATAGATTATAGTTCCTTAAAATTTAAAACCTTAAAACACTGTAATCAATCATATTTTGCAGTAACAGGGACTCCAAACTAGTTGTTCTTCATGATATCTGGCAAATGTGTTCTAACAAAATATTCAAATTTCTCTGCTTCAAATGCTGACATATTGTAATCATAATCATACTAAAAGCCTAAACCCTTTCTTCTATAATCCCAAACCCCAAATCCAAATTTCCTCTTATCCTAGCCAACTATTTAATAGAAGTGATGATTAAAATAGGTCCTTGACCACCTCCAAACAGACAAATACAGAAGGAAAAAAAGTGAGAAATTTTCCCATATAGTTAAACTTAATATAACAAATTGCTTCCTAACCCTGAACTTTATATCTGCCATTCATAATTTTTCTGTCTCCTAAATCAAGGTGTGTGTATCACATTTCAAATTTAATCAAAAGCCACATGCTTGTACCAATATATTAAACCAAGATGAAACTATGATCCAAAAAACAAACGAAAATCAGGACATGAACAATACATGTACCCAGTTAATCAATGTTCCATGTACGTGTATACATATATGTAACCATAAATTCCAAAAGCTTTAGCCAATTAAAAATGACTGACAATAGTATTTAAGCTCCAACAAGATAGATGCATCCACCATACGTACTATCTTAAATTTTACTTTTTTCAATACCCAGAAATCCTCTAATCTTTCAACCTTCATCGACTTCTGAAATGGGAACTATTATTGTACGTTGAAACCGTGGTAGTCAAGAAACTAATGGGATAAAACTCTTTAAGTCCCTAAGTCTCTTGGCACTTGGCAGTAAAACCAAGAGTCTTACCACTAAACCCGGCCTTTGGAGAAATCAGATAAAATCATGATATCAAATGTCAATGAACTATTTCTGTTCAGCCTTCTCATTTTAGCAAACCTAGGACAACGATATACATTTCACCCATGCTTATTGAAAAACAGACTAACCAGGATCCACAATTAAATCATCACACACCCACAATTAAATCATCACACACAGGCCACAGAATGCCCATACGAGTGTAAATAAAATAAAAGTGATCACCTCTCCATGTAATGGTTCGCCTAGCACACTTGGATATGTGATGGGTGAATAGCGCAAGTTTGCCACTTGCTCAACTGAAGTATTAGGAATTGACAGAATCCGAACAGTACCAAATGTAGGGCAATGAAGGTGTTGATCCAACATCTGCATATGCATGGCCATCATATCTCGCCTCCTATGTATCTCCAAGATGAGTGTAAATAAAGCTTCATCATCTGGTATGTTCTCTATAAACTGCAACCCACTACGCAATAATTCATAAAAAGGCACTCGACACCTATCCTCCTCAACCAAGAGCCAAATTACATCCAAACAGCTATGCAGCCATTCGATCAGAGCCTTGTCAGGTCTCCAGGACTTTCCCACAGATTCATCAACTCCCTGCTGCCTTTGATCCCAATTAACCAGCCAATTCAGCATATGGTAGAAAATATCAGCATGAGTGATGGGCTTCAAGTTGAACTCAAGACCAGTTAGAATAATCTTACAACATAGTTGACGTAGACTGCTATTGTCCCTTACAGATGAATTCACCCTTGTTATATCAGATGATTTTACTGGAGACATAGTTAATGGTTCTATTGCCGACTGGGCAGGGGACCCGATACCATGAACTGAAGGTAATGGAGATGCAGGATTAGAGGATTGAAAATTAGAAGAACTGGGAATCGTGCCTGAAGCTGGCAGCATCCCAGACTGTGATAAACTAGATGATGAAACAGCAGGCATCGCTTGACTGCCCTGACCCGCTGACATTTCCACAGAGGAGACCGAAGAAAGAAGGGATGGCAAAAAAGTATCCCAGTTAATATAGCCTATGGTGCACAAGCTCCGCATAGCAAAGAGAAGAAACTCCGCTCGTGGTACATGACTACAGCATGGCACAACCAGAGAAATAAGAACAGATTCAGTCACAGCACGCAGTTGATCTTGGTCCTGTATAAGAACAACACCAACATCAAAATATAAGCTCATTAACACTCTTCATCACAACTAACAATCCACATATCAATTCCCCCACTTACAGTAAACTGACTTTGCAGTTGCTCAAAATCCAAAAGAAACTGCTCATTCCGAGGAGGTAGGTCTCTGTTAACAGCAAGCACACGCTTCTTCGTCTTGTTCCTGAAGGAGAATTTATTTCATAATCAATTAAACAACATACAACGATGCCCAGAATCAACACCATCAACTTCAAAAGCACATTACCAGTTCACGTAAACAAGTAAATTACAATGAATAGGAATGCGACACGATCCACACCATCAGTTTCATTAAGCTAGTAAAGCAAAAACCACAGTTAAATCACTACACCAAAATCAGACACACACCACCCCACCACCACCCCCCCCCCCCCTTCCTCTTTTCTGCTCCTTAATAATTCAACAAGAACTTTTGTTCTACACAGCAAGGGTTTCAAGTTAAACAACAAACACATCAAATTTAATCAAACAAAAACCCTAATTGCCTTCAATTAGACAGACAAACATTTACAATAAAATAAACCCTACAAAATTGACAATAACATTACAACAAATGAAGAAAGGGGATGACATACGGAGGTTCTCGAGTTGAATCATCTGGCTTTTGGCGGCTACTCCTCTGCCAAACAAGAACAAAGACAACGAAGATAAAACAAAAAATAAATTGAAAAATAAAAAAGAAACGAAATTGAGAAGAGAAGAAGTGTGGTGGATATACTTACTCCCAAGTAGAGATTGAAGAGATCGATAATAGCGGGTCGGGCCGGGTGGGGGTGGAAGGCCCGAGAAGTCGGAGAAGCTGAAGTCGATGCTGCCACAGACCTCTGGTTTTGATCCATTTTTTGTTTTTCAGTTGTGAGAATTCATTTCAGGCGGGTCTTGATTGAAAAACCCACCCTCCATTTATACCGTGAACACGACGGTGGACTCTCTCTTTTTAATAAAAAATAAAAAATAATTAAAGTACTCTATTTTCTTTGTAAGATAATTTTAAATGACAAATTTAAAAATTTGTTTTGCTAGTTAATATGTTCTTACCGCATAGAGATTAGGGAATAAGTGATGATATGTTATTTGTTTTAATGTTTCAATAGTTTTTTTCTTTTTGACTATGGAAAAATGGAAATCAATGAAAGTATCGATACTTCGATTTAGTGGGCATGCCACATGTTGATGATAATATTGATATTAATAAAAATTTAAGTTACATTTATAGAAAATTGAAAATTTGACTAAAACTTGAAAATTTTTAATGAAACTAAAAAAGGAAAAAATTAAAATAATTAATAACTTAAGTTAAAATAATTAATCACTTAACAAAAAAAAAAACACATTTGTTTTTAAGAAAACATAGTAGTCCAATTTGTTTTGAGTTTGACCAATCTCATACCATATTTGAAATGCTTTTCTAAAATTCAGAACATATCAATAACAAAATAATAAATAAATAATGATTGAAAGAAAACGGGCTGAAAATCAATGGGATTTATTTTTAGCCAAAATAAAAAATAATAACAATAATAATTTCATTTTTTACCAAAAAGAAAAGTTAATTGTTTTTACCGTAAAATGAAATTTCAATCTTTTTTAACCATTTTAATTCAAACAACATTTTACATACTTACAAAATCACCTACGTGAATTTTCACATGTGAGAAATGTTTCGCAAACATTTTACATAGAATTTTGACATGTATTTATGAAAAATTTCAATTGATATGAAAATTATCCAAACGGAGTCCAAATAAAGCTTATGTTACATCCTTGGAAAGCGAAAAGGCATTCACTGGTGAACACATAAAATTGTAATATTTAACAATGGTTAAAACCATTAATTCATACTAATAGTCTTATAAATTTTCTTACCTTAACTTTTACTTTTATTCTTAATTGTTAAAATTATTGTTTGATACAAGTGAAGTAAATTAAGTATAACTTTTTACGCAAATATCTGACTGTTATGCTCTGTATGGATTTGGCAAGCTAACTCAATGTCTTACAAGTTTGCATTCATGTTGGCTTGAGATTCAAATATTTCGGAGGTTAAATGCGGGACTTCAAAAGGACCAATCTGCACCCAGTTTGGACAGGCTTTAAAGTTTGGGCTACAAATTTTTTGATTTTTATGCATCATATCATTCTGAAAATATAGACAAAAAACTACAACTTTCTAATCTAGTCAAATGCGAATTCTAAGCAAATTAGTTTCATATTTAGTGGATATGCCAGTGTCATGTAGGGAAGCAATCCAATTAGTCAAAATTGGTTCACCAAAATCTTGTTGCTTGCTCCTCTATGCATGTAAAATTGAATTCTTTAAAATGTAAGATCTTTGCCAGGACATTTGTCTTAGTCATCTATAAACTTGAAACATGTTGGAGCTAGAGATGTCAAAATGGAACGGGCCACCTAAGCCTAACCATAGGCTTCAAGGTGAAGACTGTGTTTAGGCCCTAAAAGTTCGAAGGGTCGGGACATGAATTTGAATGCTCAAAAGCTCGAGGGGTTGGGCTTGAGGATAAACAAATTTTAGAAGTTTTAAATCGAGAACAATTTAAAGTTCAATGGGCCGCTTGAATCTGTATGAGCAATCTCGCTCTTGATGAAAGTCATCGGTAATATCGAGCCTCAAAATAAAATTTAAAGCGCAGCCTATACTCAACTCTCTAGCCTAACTCTACCTCAAAGTTCATGGCCTTGACCACCCTATGATTTAAATTCCATCAATTGTTTGTTGTCATTGTATTAAAATCTTTTAACTAATAAAAATTATTTTGTAGTGACATAAAACTTCAAATTCTTCTAAAATAAGGTAGTTCCCTTTTGTAGCTATACATTCAAACCCATGTTATCAACACCTCAAAAGTGTAGTTATTAACCCACATTTTTTCTTTTCTTTCAAGTGGGTTGGCAATGGAATCTTGTATAAAGCATTTTTCTCGGCATCCAAACACTCCAAAAATATCTAAATTTATGTTACACTTTTGCATAAATGACTAGATCCAAATTGCAAAGTTTTATTTGGGGATGGTAGTGACAAACTGACAATAAGGCAAGGTGAGGCCACTAGGCGGCTTCTTATCTTGAGAGTTAAAAAGCTACAATAACATTTACTCATCACATATCAACACTTAAATCGATACGAATTAAATGTGAATGATGAATGTATGACTATAATAATGGCGAATAAATAAGATAATGAAGGTGTAAGAAACTAAATAAAAAGACGAGAAAACTTTTAAATGTTGCATATGTCCACAATTATGTTATTGCTGAGGGGGAAGACTACGTGTTTAGTAGAAGGGTGAGTGATCAAGTTGTAGTGTGCGTTTATTTATAAGCGAAGGACCTCTTTGTACAGTGTTCGGATTCATCATTTATATATAATTTGATTACTAAAATATAGAAAAGACTAAAATTCTTTTTCATATTTTTATATCAAACTACATTAAATATTTGAATATCAAATCAAACCACAATCTTGGAAATTTTTTAGTCAGAGTAATTTTCTATTTGATGAAGACCTTTTTCGGTTTTTAGAGATTAGCTAAAATAAGTAAATATACCAATCTTTGTTGTTAGGTTAAAATAATACATGAATTGTTTCCCTTGCAAGTTGCTTACCAGGCGCGCTAATGTGGCACGAGCTGTCAAGGCAGGTTTTATGGGCCTTGCTATTGCCTTTTTTGGACCCTCAAATTCTTGGGTTTTTTAGTCTTTTATTAAGTTCAAGATCTAAATGCTATTTTTAAGTGTAATAATATGGATTATTTGAAAAATTTTTATAATTCTAACTATTAGAGTAGATTCATGATTTCCATTTACTTTATTGATATGCACAGACCATACTATTGAAGCAGTTTTCTCTTTTTGGTCACTTCCTTTGCAATATATATGTCATTTATGGTGTGTCACCACGAATTTAATTATTGATAAATTGAATAAAAGCTTTTAACAATCAAATCACATTAGACAATAATTATTTATAATTATAGTAAAACATTATCTTTAAATAATTTCAATATTTATCTACGTAACTTTACTCTGTTCAATTATAGGAAAAAGTAATATACATAGGCTTAGTTTTAATTGATTTAGGTTGTTAAAAAAATAGAATGATCTTCTTATTTATTGTTAAAACATCAACATTTATTACTTAAAAAACATTTATGAGATATAATTCATGAATACAACACCTCAGCAAGAACTCATTACACATCTTGTTCTCATTCCAGGTAGTAGGCGGGGAATGGAATCTTTTGTAAAGCATTTTTCAAGGACCCAAACGCATCAATTTTTTTCTTTAATAGAAAAAACACATCAGAAATTAGTGTAGTTTTTTTTTTTTTTTTAAGAGAGAAGAAATTAGTGTAGTATTGTATCGACAAGAGGACAATATCCCTCGTGGGGCTAACATGTTCCAGAATAAGAGAAACCCGACATCCAAACAAAAACAGAACTCTCTCAAAAAAAAAAACAGGACCAAAAACAAAACGTTAAAAAAGGAGCCAATCCAACCATGTCCGGAACATTACCGTTGATTGAATCCAGCTAGTACCTGTGACATGCCATGTCAGCTCTGCAACTGCTATTTTTAATTTCCTCGTAGACCGTGACTTCAATTCACCATAGCTATCGCATCGAAAAAGCCTGATAATATCATCAGCATTCACAAATGTGCCCTCTGTGGTAGGCCTCACTTCTTACTATGCAACTACATGTTAATCTTAGCCGTTGGATGTCCTGACACGCAATCTGTGATCGAAATCTAGTAGAACTTAAAGGACGGAGAATTGCATGTAACCCCTAATCTTTATTAAAATATCAAATCAAACTCTATAATTCAAATAATTACAACAAATAAAAAATTTCTTATAAATAATTGACTGTTAATTGATTATTATTAAAGTTTAATAAAATGAAGTTATTTAATATTTTTATTATTTAATTAAATTTAATAAAAATTAACTATCTAGAGAATTCTTTCACTTAATACTTGTTGAGAGATAAAGTTTCTAAAACAGTAGATTAAAAGTGATAAAATAATATAAAAATAATAACGAAATAAAAAAAATAGATAAAACAATATGTACAAATTTATGTAGTTTATCAAAAGTAGTCTATGTCGATAAAGTTATTGCAAATATTCACTATAAGGAAAAAATAATAATAAATATTTACAAATACTCAAATTCTTATAATTCATATCTCAATTACATCCAAGAGAATAACAATTCTCTAATACTAAAGATAACTTCACTTTTCACTTAAAGAGTTACAACACTATTTTTTCTCTCAATTTTAGGATGCATAAAATAATGAGAGAATAGGATTTTTATATAGACAACTCTAATCAACCTCTTATTAATTTTCATTAATTGGTTTCTCCTTTAATCACATATCATACAACCTCAAATTTTTGAATAAGAATTTTCTATCAATGTTGACATAGTATTAACCATTTTATGAAAGAAGTTTAGGTTTGAGTAATGTAAGAGAGAGAAAAAATATAACAATTTTGACAATTCATTATTTTTTATGTTGATATATCAATAGATTATCTAAAGTTTAACAAAAAAAAAATTGTAGAGAATTTTTACTCCATATTTCTCAACTATCAAAACAAAGAATTATTGAGTTTTTTTATTTTTCATATAATTGATTCAGTACATTAAATTTTTTGATTTAGGAATCAATTATTTTATATTAGAAATCAATTCCTTAGAAATCTAATAACAACATTGTCAAAATTAAGAGGTTTAATTTAATAATTTATTAAAAGTTAGGGGCTTCTTTTTACAATTTTTCTACTTAAAGTTACTCCCTCAATGTGGTCCCCCCTCACTATCTTACAAGACAAAGCCCATCTCCTCTCTCGTCTTTACAACTAAACTGATCTCTCCCGTTTTGTGTTGTTTTTTTTTTTTTTTTTGAAGTAACTGTTTTGTGTTGTTTTGGTTTTCTAAGTTCTAAAACATTACGTATATTTACATGGTTTAAACTTGAAATATACCTCAAAAGAAGGTCACTTTTCTCTCTCTAGAGTCTGGACTCCTTTTGATAATATTTTATTTCCTTTATTTCCTTTCTTTTCTGGGTTTTTGGGTTGGTCTCGATTCCCTTTCCAAGGTTTTACAGTGAGAGAAGCTGATAGCTTGAGCTTTTGGTTTTCAAAGGTTGAATATTTGCTGAGAAAGATTCAATCTTTACAATGGCTATGCACAAGGTTATTCTTCTTCTTTTTCTCTTCACAGTCTCTGCTGCTTCTGCTGATGAAGGTGAGTTTCATTTCGGCTCATAAATGCTTTCTTTTAGCAAACATTTTTCTTGGTTTGCAGAAGCTGAGCTGTTTCTTTGTCAAAATCCAAACAAGGGGTTATCTTTCTTTTGCTGAACTGTCAAGAAATGTGTTTTTAGTCTGATGAGAATGTTTGCTTTTACTGTTCTCCATTTACTCTTTGTTTGTCTTTATTTTTCTTTTCATCTTGTGGTCAAATCTCTGGTGAATGCTCTCCATTTCTGTGCATCAATGCGTGAATTTGTTTCCATAGCTGATAATTTGCCATTCTTCATGACGAATCTATACTCATTAATGGCTTTCTTGTGAATGGTTTTAATGAAGTTTGTTCTTATTTGTTTTTGTCATTGCTTAGTTTCTGGTAATTTTGACTCTAGAAAAGAGTTCAATTACAAAATCTAGCTGCAGATTTATCTTCATTATTTTGGATTTGGAGTGGGATTATGTGGGTTTTTGAAGTAATAAATGCAACAAAATGCTTTGTTGCCCCGCTATAAAAGTAATTGTTGGTGTATTTAGTGATGGATTTTTTTGCTAAGTCATTAATATGTTGTCTAAAGGGAGAAGGAGTAGTTTCAGGTTATATCATAGTTTTCAATGGAGACTGCATAGATGGTATTGGTGAAAGAGAGACAGAGACTACATGTTGGTCTCGTTGGTAATTTAACAGAGAGACTACATGTTGGTCTCGTCGGTAATTTAACTGTATTATATAATGGTTGAACCTCTGCTGCAAATCTTTTCTGTTGTTCAAAATCTTCTGTCTTCTCTGCCTTCTTTAATGAGAATCTCAGCCATTTTGCTTCCCAGCTCATGTGGCAGAACTTTCCTGCCTAAACCATTAAAAATGGGTCCTATAAATCTACTTACTGCTGAGGGTTTTATTGTCATTTCACTGTCTAGGAGTACAATATGATGCAGAGTTGGTCCACCATGCTGTTATATGCATACAGCCTTCATATTCTCAGCTGTTAGGCTGTTACTCAATACATCATATTTGCAACAGGAAGTACAGTAGTTCTAACCGTCATGGCAATTAGAGCATCAGCCAATTCATTTAATTTTACTCAGTTATATATAAATGGCAATATGATGATTATGATTCTAGTTGATTATTCGAAGTTTGCACAACATTAGAGATAGAAGGCTGTGTTTGCTCTTGTGCCACTTGACACTAGTCTGATGTTTACAGCCTACTCAGTTGATCAGCCTTATAAGGTCACTTGACACTAGTCTGAAAACGGTTTAACCTGTTATAATTTAACATGCGGTGTTTACGTGGTGAGTCAGAATTATTTGCCAATGGAACCCACCTTAAAGAAAATATTTTAGCTCCTAAACTATAATTACATTATCTAAGTCATTATTTGCATTTAAGTTCTGGAGTTGAAGACCTCTCTTGTTGGGGACCATGTAGTTTGTCTTCACAGCATTGTATATAAGCCTAACCATGTCACAACCATTTACACTATGGTGCATGATTAATTTCCCTTTCTTTTAACTTGATACAAAACTCTACAATGTCGTCTAGTGTGCAACAGTGGAGGAAGGAAACTATCATTTTCCACTTCACATAGTAGTAAAATATGAACTGGATTTCTAGCTGTTCTTCTTTGTGTATAGGAGCAGAAAGTGCTCATCAAAGCTGTTTTAACATATCAACTATTGTGTATTTGAAGAAGAGGAATAAAGAGGAATCCAGACCATGCTATTAGATATGTTAAATACCCTTCCATCAGAGCACTGCTAGAGAAGATGGACGAATGTTGTCAAAATAGTCTTGTTACATATATGATGAAGGATGCTGATTATTTATTTAATTTTTAAATTTGTAAATAACCCATCCTTTTATATTTCTTGTAGTTATGAATCTTAAAATCTAGGATTGAAGGGGGCTACTTTGAGCTCCATATCTTATGGCTCCATCATTGATTTCATTCTATTCATCAATTTGGAGATCTGTTTTGTGATTTATGATTTCAAATACTCACTGTCAAGGTGGGTTTTCTTTTTATACCAATCTCTAATGTAGAAGCTGTAATGGGTAGTCTCTCTGGTATAAATAAACGGAGCTTCATATACTTCCATATGATAGCTTAAATTGTCAAATGAGGTCTGACTCTGTCTTGATCCTGGTGTGATGCCTGAGGCACAATATATGCATCGGGCCCAAGCGCCACTGCATCATGTCATGAGGCATGTCTTGGTCCATTGATAACTCCAAGGTTAAGTAAGAAAAAAAAAACCAAATACTGAAAACACTGTATGCTTGGCTATTTGTTTTTACATGTAATATGCTTCTGTTTTGTGCTGTATTTTCTTTCCATGTGAAATTTGTTAGTCAGTGCTGATATGAGCCAGCTACTATAAATTTATGAAGTTAAGTTTATGATGAACATAAACAATAAGGCTTTTGTAAGATGCGATATGGAAGATTTGCTTGTCTAAACCTCATCTCTTGTGTAACTTGCAGATGCTTTCATTGGTGTTAACATTGGTACAGACCTCTCAGACATGCCGAGCCCAACTCAGGTGGTGGCCCTTCTCAAGGCTCAGAATATCAATCATGTCAGACTTTATGATGCTGACCGAGCCATGCTACTTGCCCTTGCCAACACTGGGATCCAAGTAACTGTTTCTGTTCCCAATGAACAGCTCCTTGGCATTGGTCAGTCCAATGCCACAGCAGCGAACTGGGTTGCTCGCAATGTGATAGCTCATGTACCTGCCACCAATATCACTGCCATTTCTGTTGGATCTGAAGTTCTAACAGTCCTTCCAAATGCTGGTCCAGTCCTAGTATCTGCCCTAAAGTTTATCCACTCTGCCTTAGTTGCAGCTAATCTAGATGATCAAATCAAAGTCTCTACCCCACATTCTTCTTCCATCATCCTTGACTCCTTTCCTCCTTCCCAAGCTTTTTTTAATCGCTCCTGGGATCCAGTCATGGTTCCTTTGCTAAAATTTTTGCAGTCCACAGGTTCTTATCTTATGCTCAATGTATATCCTTATTATGATTATATGCAGTCTAATGGTGTTATTCCATTGGACTATGCACTTTTCCGGCCCCTGCCTCCTAATAAGGAAGCTGTGGATGCTAACACTCTCCTACATTATACTAATGTCTTCGATGCTGTCGTGGATGCCTCATATTTTGCCATATCCGACCTAAACTTCACTAATATTCCCATTGTAGTACTGGAGTCTGGCTGGCCCTCGAAGGGTGATTCTTCTGAGCCAGATGCAACGGTTGAAAATGCTAATACTTACAACAGTAACTTGATCAGGCATGTGCTTAACAACACAGGAACTCCTAAACACCCTGGGATTGCTGTTAGTACTTACATTTATGAGCTTTACAATGAGGATTTGAGACCTGGATCAGTCTCGGAAAAGAACTGGGGGCTTTTCAACTCCAATGGATTACCGGTTTATACTCTCCACTTGATAGGCGCTGGTACTGTATTGGCAAATGACACCACGAACCAAACCTTCTGTGTAGCCAAGGAAGGTTCTGACAAAAAGATGCTACAGGCTGCACTGGATTGGGCTTGTGGTCCAGGGAAAGTTGATTGCTCACCCTTGTTGCAGGGCCAGCCATGCTATGCGCCAGATAATGTGTTTTCACATTCAACATATGCTTTCAACTCATATTTTCAAGCAATGGGTAAATCTCCTGGGACCTGTGATTTCAAAGGGGTGGCAACCATCACTACCACTGATCCAAGTATGTAACCAGTTAAATAGCTATTTCTTTATCACATTATCATTTGAAAATGGATTAATCGGTGTGCATGATCGACAACAACTTTCGAGGTGAGGAACAAGACCACCAGTTGAAAGTCATTACAACATCCCCATGATCAAAACATTGCAAGATTTGGACATGACCATGCTCACTGACAACATAAATTCGTTTAAAATTGTTGATTTGCTTTGAGTGCGGATGAGGCAACTTTTGCCTATATTTTGAAAACTAAAGCCGATCATCTATCTCTTTTGTAATTTGTATAGAGATATAGATGTCTGCAAAGTTTTCTGTTAAAAGTTATTTTTGATTTATCTTCTATTGATTTCTTGGTTTAACCTTAATTAATATTTCTTGAATTACTAATGTTCTTTTCATTGGCACAGGTCATGGTTCTTGCATATTTCCTGGAAGGTATGCTCCAACTGCTTTAATGCATTAATGTCTTACTGCATATGATTTTAGTAATTTCGTATGTTGTTCACCATCCCTCATCTCAAAGCTTAGTATTGTTGTTCTCTGATAGTCCATCTCATCGAAACATAGCCAGAATATAATTTATAAGATTACCATCAGTAGCATACTGAAGTCTCTTTCGCACTGGTTGTTTTATGAGTGTAGTGCTGGAAGAAATGGAACCATCACAAACGGAACATCACTGGCTCCATCTTCGAATTCGACCAGTTCAGGTTGCTCATCACCATATCTCTACCATGATGATTTTGTCACAAGCTCTGTGAGTATTGTTGTTGTTGCACTTCTAAGCGCAGTTTTCTTGTAGTACACACAAATTAGTACTTTGTGCAACTATTTACCGGCAGTTGGATCTTTTTTGGATCATTCTATAGCATTTCTGTTGGGAAAAAAAACTTGCAGTATACCCAATTTTGTTCCTCCCCAAAAAGGAGATGTGCAGGGTGGCAAAGTTGATTGAACATAGTATGGCAGGCGAGTAATCCTACAATGAGTTCCATTGGATTCTGTACAAACAAACCAAAAGGATTTGTTCAGGATTATTATTGTAACTACCTTGTTAGGTTGCATTTGGTTGTATTCTTTGAACTGGGATTCTCAGGTTTGCATTTCAATCTAGTTTGATGATCATTTGATTACGAAAAATATTAACAAATTGTCATTGTCTTGTCTTCTGTTTTCTTTATGATTTTTTATTTTTTATTTTTTATATAGTTTTGTTTGACCTTATAAGTTACTTTATTTGTTTAATTTCATTCTCATGTCATTCCATTATCCAAACCGTTTGAAATTAATATAGAATGATTGCGCTGGCACTTATTACATCAACATAGAACTGTTGAATGATTAAAATCATTGAATAGTGATTGTTGAGTAAGGATAATGTAATAATCACAAGTCAACCCATCAACCATGTTTTTGTCCTCTTCTAGTGATTAAATTGATGGTAAAGAGAAAGAGAAAGAGAAAGAGAATCACTTGATCATAAGAAAGAGTGTGAGGTCCAAGGAAAATAAAGAGAAGAAGAAAGGGAGGCAAGAAAGCAAAAGGCTCATCAATTTCTTTATCATGATATTGATGGTTTCTTACATTAAAACTATGGTGGATTTGTGGAAGATGTTAGCCTCATCAGTTTCTGGTATGATAAATGTCTTCAGCAGCAGTTCATTGATTTGGTTTGTCAGTGAAATAGCTCTTTGATTAATATTTGCATGTGTCATGCAAGAATTGCTCTTGCATTTCCTTTAAACTTGTCTCCTAAGCTATCTTACCATGAGAATACTATGATTGTAGTTTAGCAACTATAGATATCTATGTCAGGAATTTCATTACTTTCTTCCATGTTATTTTGTTTTGCTTGTTTGTTTACTATTTTTTTGAAAGAGATTATTATTATTATTATTATTATTATTATGTTTTAAATAATAATTATGACACAAACACAAATGAATTTAATGAAATATATAGTTGACAGATTAATTAAAGAGTAGTATTCATGATTATATGGCTCATATTTAGGTATATGTAACATGTGGATCTAGGTATGTAATTTATAAGAGTATTTCCGAGATTAAGGTTTGATATAAAAAACTACTACAATTCTATTGAAAGTTGAGTGAAATTTTTTAACCGTAGCGCAAATAGATGTAAGCACATTGCCAAATCACTATAATTTCTTATGTTTTTTTTTATTCCTCATACTTTGTTATTTGTATCTTAATTGCACAACAAGTATCAACTCAGTTGGAACAAATATGAGAAAATAACTGAAATTATCTGCAAGCCATATAAATCAAGAAATTTCATCAGTAGTCCCAAATTTTCTGCTTCTGAGCAGTACCATCTGGAAACCGAAAAAGAGGTTGAGATAGGACTAGATCGAGTATTAAAAGATCAAATTAAAGCTGAAGAAATTTGAATTACTGAGTTGAAATTTATTTATATGTAACCAGTCCATGATATGACTCTGCACAACTCATTATTTAACATCATTGTAAAATTATATGATGAATTTTGAAACTGAGAAACATTGCAAAATATTTCTGACACAGCCCTAATGATTATTATTTAACTATCATTGAAATATTATTAATTTAATGAATATTTTTTATCATCGTACCATATTGCACAATGGTATATGATTATCAAGTATATCATAAATACAAAACGAATTGGATAGATTAGGAAAGTAAATTCTAGCATGATTAATTAAATAAGTTATATTTGAAGTGACCTAAAATTAATGAATATACATCAAACTAACGCAAACAAGACGAGATAACACAAGGTGCCTGCTAATCATGATTAGAAATTATCTGCTGGCGATATAATCAACGATTTTCCAGATGCGGACAGCAGCTTTTTAATTGCTAATGACTGCCATTTCAGAAACAAGAAAAGAGTTTGAGATTAAACTATAATAAATATAGAAAATCAAATTAAAGCTATAAAAAATTTGAACCACCCAAATGAAATTTGTGTACGTTCATATCACTAGGTCATAATGTACCTTATACAAATCATTATTCATCATCATTATACACGCCCCTGATGGATTTTTCATGACAAACTTCACAAACAAACCCATTAGAGGCTGGACCAGGAGGACTGATTTGAAGACTGGAATGTTGCTTGCAATAAGGCCTGTTACAGAAACTACATTTGGGAAGTGAAAGCCAACAATCTGAGCACAAAACATCTAAGCAAACAGTTTGTTCCATCTCCTCAGACTCCACACACCCACCACACTCTACACACCTTGCAATGCACATGTGGCATCCCCTGCAATCAGCCCGGAACCAAACCCTCCTCATCTGCTTGCATATCACCCTCGAACAGTCGTAAACCAGCCTCACTTCATCACACCTGGGGCAGACTTGGACGTCCATGCTACGATCACCTTCTTTATTTACAGGGGAGTTTCTGTATTGATGATACAGGAAAGGCTTCTGATTTTGCTGACTCTGATGTACTGTGTCTGCTTTGAGATAGGATTGAAGTGTGCTGAGGTGGCGTTTTGTGATGTTGTAGATGCCATTTATGTGCAGAGTTTTCAGAGTGCGGTTTTGTTGAGATAACATATTCACAGCTCTTGTGATTCCCTCTGGAGTTAGGCCAGTGCAACCCGGTATGTAGAGCTGAATCCAAATGCCACAAAAACAATCATGTCATTGAACTTCATTCAGCTAATTTTGCTTGACAATGGAAAGAATGTTTTAATAAAAAATACCTTACCATATCATGTATATATTACATATGTGTGCTTTTATTTATTGACCTATTACAAGCCTATTTATCACATTAGGACACTTTTGAAGTGTTTGATTTGTTTTTAAATTGTTTTTGGTACTGTCTTTAAAAAAACAACATTATCTTAAGAATACAGATATATTTTTCATACAAAGACACCTAACAATCTAAAGGTGTTCTCAAAATTTGTGGGAAAAAGAAATAACATTACAAAAATATATAACTCTCTACTATTTACTAATTTAAACATGTAATATACACAGTTGGATGATCTTAAGAATACATATATATTTTTCATACAAAACACTCAACGATTTAAAGGTGTTCTCAAAACTTGTGGGAAAAAGAAATTACATTACAAAAATATATAACTCTCTACTATTTAAACACAAAACTTGTGGGAAAAAGAAATTACATTACAAAAATATATAACTCTCTACTATTTAAACACGTAATGTATGCAGTTAGTAGTGTGATGTAGTGGCAACAGTTTGAACCTTGGACTAGAGGCTTAAGAGGAGCCACACCACAAGAGTGAGTACCACTACACCGCATCATCAACTGTGAATGTTACATATGTGTTTAAATTTAGTAAATAGTAGAAAGTTATATATCTTTCTAATGCTATTTCTTTTTCCAACAAGTTTTAAGAACACCTTTGGATTGTTGAGACTTGAGTGTTTTTGTATAATTTTTTTAAAAATATATCAGTATTTTTAAGATCATGTTATTTTTTTAAATACAGTACAAAAAACATTTTTAATTTTTTTTATTTATGTTAAATATAAATCAAACACTTCAAAATTCAATGCAAATCAAATTTAAACTTGAAAATTTGTTAGATTCCTAAGAGATTTTATGGTTGAACTAACTAGCTAGTAATTATAACAACATATCTTACACAGTTATAAAGGATTTTGCCAGTTAAAATAGCTAGTAATTATACAGAATATATATTTACCTTTTCATTCATAATTATATTGAAGAAAGAGAAGGTGAAGACTGTAAAAATAAAAAATAGAAAGGGACAAACCCCAACTTTCCCCTTCTTATATTGCTTTCACTCCAGCCAACTTTTACCAAGCCTGCACAGCTCAATGTTGTCTACTGTCTAGATTTTGAATAGTTTAGAATTTTCAGAATCTGATTACTTAATTGATGGTTGGAAAAAGTGCTGCCCAAACCGCCAAACTCGGTGAAATTGGTGACTCGTCCAAACCAATGCGTTTAGCCATAAACAACTTACTTTTCAATCTTTATTTTTTATATTTAACATATTATTTACTTTTTTCAAACATATTAAATTCTATCACAACCTAGGAAGATACAACATTATAACCACAGTCTAAAAATATAACTCACATAATAGGATAAAGTCTTCCCACATTTCAAAATTTAATTGTAGAAAGCGAGATTTGAATTTATATTGCAAAAGAAATTAGAAATAGAAGTGTTCAACCATTAACAGTGGATAAGCATCAACAAGTTACTTGGATTAAGCACAAAGCAAAACAAATGCTCCAAAGTGTCAACCTATCTTAACCTTCAATTTTAAATATTATAGTTGAGCACTTTTCTATTAACTTAAACTTTAGGGTCTGATAGTAACTAATAAGGTAGCAGTGCTTGAAGGTCTCTTGTTCAAACTCTCTCTTTTTCCTTTATCTGAAAATTTTCTTATTACACATGTTATATGGTAGAGGGTGTTTAGTATGTGTCATTTGTCTGTTACTTGTCTACATTACACATGAGAAGACGTATTAACATATCTTAACCTCAAGTTTTAAATACTATAGTTGAACTCTATTATATTAGTATAAGTTTTGGAGTTTGATGGTAATCAACATAAAGGATGAGTTTCAGGCTTTCAGCAAACTATTTTATCATTCTCTTAAATATTAACAAAAAAATTGTCCCTGCACACTATTTTTTAGTAAGAGTGATCGAACACTTCTCTTCATTTTAAGAAATTAAAGTATTATACTTATCATAAATCACAATATATGGATAGTTTGTTCTTAATTTAATCCCCTCTAAAAAAAAAAGATCCCACTTTTTGTTGAAAATCTCTTTCGAAATTCTTTATAAATGCTAAATAAAATTAATTTATAACAGCTCAACTGAAATATACCCTTGCAAGAATGAAAATTCAGATAAAACGTTATTTTTTCTTTCTCACAATAAGACGAAATACCCACCAAGAAAATCTTATCCAAACCCAAATATATAATAAACAGAAAAATAAAACGAAACAAAAAAAAGTCAAACATATTTATATGTATACAAGTTTTGGAGTAGATTCTATACCTTGTCTATGAATGGATTGTTTTGGATGACTAGTAGGAGGCCATCATCAGTAATTTTGACACATTTGATCAGAGCCAAAGTGCTCAGCCTACCGTTTGATTTTGATGTGATTTTGAGCAGAATATCATCAGACAACCGCGAGCTAAGAGGCTTTTGAACGATGATGTTGAGCCACGGCAGGACGTCTTTGCTCATGGCTGCTCTCAGTGCCATGCAGACTTCACTCATCACTAGAAGCTCATAGAGAGGAAGATAAGCTAAGGCCAGAAAAAGAGCTTCATGGGGTTCCTTTCCTTCTCTTATTTGCTTCTCATGTGAAGAAGGCAGAATCGACATGTTCTGCATAGACTTTTGAATGGCTTCGTTATTTCTTTTCTCTTCTGATTCTGGTATCTCCATTTATTGTTCTGGATTTAATTGGAGATGATAATTGGACTTCTTTAGGAGAATTCCAGGGTAATTCTTGTTTACGATATGTCGATAAGATAGCTGTTAAGCCTGTTATGATGAAAACGGAGGGATTATATATGTTAGCCAATTTCTTTTGGTGTTTCGTTTTTTCTATATGTACTAATTTTAAAAAATGAGAAAAATTATATTATTTTTTTTATACACGAAAAGTAATATATATATATATATATATACATACATATATTATAAGTACATGTATAACTATTGAGACTAACTGATCAGGATTATATGGTATAACTCATATTGCTATTCTTTACTCTACTCCCAATAAAATGAAAGAAAATGATCCACGTTAAGTAGAAAAACTATCCACCAACTGAAAGGATTTATTAGGAATTTGTCCATACAAAAATGGATTAGATGGAAATTATCTGCTTTTTATGGGTAATGGTACTCAAGGCCTTGTCATTTACCTGGAAAGAAACGGGCTTGGTAGGAGTGGTATGATAATCGCGCATTCCCTCTCTTACTAGGTTGATTTTGGATTTTAATTCATTCATTATTGCATGCATGTTTAAATGATGTGAAAGCATATGGTTTCACTGAATTTTTTTTTTTTTATTAAACATTAAAGTTATGTGGTAGCTAATAGGATATTAAAAAAGTAAAAGATTTTACTTGGTTGAGAGACAGACAACAAGAACAAGGGACAAAACAGCGACAGGAGTCAAATTTCCAATTGGCGAAGTTGAGTTTTCAAGTTGGAACCGACAGGTGCTCAGCTGGATTACAAATTGTAAGTAAGAAAAGGATTTTTCCTCTCAAGTATTATCTTGTCTTGCTCACAAAGAAATTAACGAGTCTTGATTTGATTAACAATTATCAGGTGCATATGTTTTATCTTTTTTGAATCCAATTATGATCACAAGTGGCCATGATAGGGTCGTGCAACCTGTTGGTCCAATAACTTTATTGAAATAAAAGCCAGTCATTGGATTCTAAACTAATGGTTCACAAAAATCAATTTTAAAAAATTAAAAACAAACAAACTTTCCCACATCTACCCTATTAACTTATCTTTTCAAGATTGTAACCATATCCGTCATGATAATACAAACACTACTGACTATGAGGTTATGGATGGTCATGTTACATGACACATGCAACAAACTTACGTTACACCTACTTAAAACCTTCACAACCAGGAACGGAGCCGTGTGGGGGCTAAACTCCTTGATGTCCAAAGTTTTGAAAGTGAAATACTTCCCCTCCTCGTCCTTCCTCAAAAGTAGGGAACGCCCCCTACTTTATTTGGAAAAACATCTCATGGGGTCACGAAATGCTTAAGAAGGGTATCAGATGGAGAATTGGAGACGGAAATAACATTCTAGTTTATGACGACCTCTAGATACCGAAGAAATCCGCATGTAGGGTCCTCTCATCCAAATCTCTCCATGACTGCTGGGTAGTCTTAGACCTAATATCCTCCCAATAACCTAGAACTTAGACCTCATCAAGAGCCATTTGGATACTAAGGAAGTGGACCTAATTATTAATCTGCCCTTAAATGCCAACCCAAGGGACAACACTGTCATGTGGTAACATGATAAGAGGCGGTCCTTTTCAGTCTAGAGCACCTATAGAGTGGCATTGGAATTGCATAATAGTGATCGTGCCTCCAGCTTAAAAGAACCCCACTTCCTTCGAAAATTCTTGTGGAACCTGAGCGTCTCAAACAAAATAGAGATCTTCAGTTGGAAGGCATGTAAAGAGATCCTTTCTACGAAAGCTACGCTAGCCAAAAATGAGTATTATTGAGTTAAGTTTTACAGTTTGTAAACATTTGATTGAGTTATTAGATCACGTTTTCAGCTTCTAAGACCTAGTTTAACTACCTCTTTGCTGAGGATCTCATAAAACTGAATGTGGCAGACTTCATTGATGTACTGTCCTTCTTGGTGTCAACACACTACAAGAAAAATAGATTTATATTTTAAAGTATCTAACAAGGGCGTAGAGGGAATTTGTTTTAAATTTATATTTATCACAGGCTTTTAAAGGCCCGTTATTATCAAAGTATCTAAAACGGACGCTTTAGATCATTTGAGTATCCATCGTGGAGACTAAAAGGCTCGTGATGGTCAATGTAAAGAAAACGAGCCCCAGATGTGCCTGTTTTTTATGATGGAGGAGTATCCATCACGGGTTTTTATTGGCCCGTGATGGATAAGGCAACTAGAACGGGCACAAGGGTGCCTGTTTTAAAAAGTGAGATCAAAGCCTCGCTTTTGCCCAACCCCACCTCACTTGCTTCTCTTCACTTCATCTTCTTCCTCACGTCGCCGCACACCTTTGCCGCCATTCTTTCTCTTCTTTTCTTCCTTTACCGCTGTTCTTACTATTCTTTTTCCTTCTTCTTCTTCTTTTCTACTTCTCCTCTCTTTTTCTTGCTGCCATTATGTTTATTTTTTATTTTTTCGCTGCAGCCGTACGATCTGGGTTGCCTTCGCCTCTTTCTTGCCATCGTTCGATAGCCGTTCACCGCCGATGAGGTTTTACTCTTCTCTTTTCTTCTTCCTCTTCTTTTTTTCTTCACCTTTCTTTATTTTCTCATAATTTTTGCTGTCGCCACACCATCCTCTGTTCGCATGCCATACTGTCGTCGACCGCCGATTCTCTGCTCTTACGCCCTGCCATCATCGTCGTTTGTTTACTCTTCTCTGTTTGCATGATATGTTTTTCAATGATGTTTGCTTATTTGCTTGTTTGTTGAGCTTCAACTTTGATTGCCCTAGTTTTTGATTTAGGGATGTTTGCGTCTTTAGTTTTTGTTGAGCTTCAACTGTGATTGATGTGGATTGTGCTATTTCAGTTAAATGATTCAAGTGTGTTAGTTGTGGTTTTGTGTATAGTTTGTTGTTTTGAGAGTGGTTGCATCACTGTATTTCATTTTTGTGCGTTGTGATGATGCGGGTTTGTTTGGTTTAGTACACAAATGAACATCTAAACCAAACATTTTGAGTCTTCATGTATTTCAAAGTTGGCTTCCTTTTGGGATGCGAATATGAGATTTTGAAATTAGTTTAATGTGTTTAGCTTGACCCAGTTTAGCTTACATGAGATATATAGCTTTTATGGTGGTTTTGTATGTTTTGTGATGTTGACGGATATTGGTCTGTTTGATGTTCATTTGTTTGAAAGTTGGAATTTTTTTTTTTTTCTGGGTTTGTTTTGTAAAGTGTTGCTGCTAATATTAGCATTTGCATAAGTTTGAACTTGAAAATAGTTTATTAGTTTGTTCTATTTAACTTGCCCAGTTTTAGCTTTCATTAGATGTATAAAGTATTGCATCTTAGTTGCAAGTCTTGGGTTGTTTATAAGTTTTGAAGATTTAATTTTGAATAGTGTTTTAATGTTGAGTTGTAATAGAAGCGGTGTCAAATTGATTAGGTTGTTGCTTTTGACTGGATGATTTTATTTGGGTTATTTTGAAAATGTGGATTGGTGAAGAAATCAAAGCAGGACTATGTTGAAAAATTGATTTTTTTTTTTTTATTTTATGTTATTGTTTAATGACTTTGTCTTATTGTTGAATTGCTGCATGGAAATTGTTGACATGGCGGATGGTTTACTGGCTGCTAAATTTTATGAGCCAGACTCGGAAGGAAATTACTGGAATCTTTTTTGAGAAACGTGATAAAAAACCGAGGTCGATGTTGAGTCTCTCATGCTCGACCTCTAACTGAGTCACGGCCTGGACATGTTGGCTTGGTTGCTGGCTTTTATGAGGATCCTTGTGCAGTTACAGGAGATCAAATTTGTTATCTTTCTTTTTCCCCTGTAAGCCAATTTTATTGCCTATATATAAGCAATGGTTACTGGTCTTGGGTCTTGTTTGCTAAAGAAGTTCTATTGTGTCCGTAGGATGGAAAGCTAATCCAGTTGAGTTTGATTCAGGTTTTTAACCAAAGCCGGCATACCTATATAGGGATAATTCTAATTTCCCCTTGTTCTTTGATGAAATCATTAATTTACCCTTTTATAATTTAAAGAAATCTCATTTTACCTATTCAATTAACTCTGTTAGTGAGAAAAAATTTCTGACAATGACAATGGCAATGGATAAAAGACCAAACTATCTCTTAATTAAATATTGAAAAAAAAATGAAAGATTAATTTTTTTTTTCGTGAAACCTTTTTTTTTTTTTAAAAGAAGAAAAAAAGAGAGTGAAGATCCAATCTCTAGATTGGATATCTATTGTCCATCAACTTTTATAGACGGTTGCGATCCAATCTGAAAATTGGATCTCTCTTATTCTTCTTCAATGAAGAACATTAACAATGTTCTTCATCTTCACTTTTTATCAACAAACACATAATCAACAACAAAAAATTTTATTTTTCATCAACAAATATCGAATCAACAACAAACAACCCATTCATCAACATTATCATCAATATCAACCTTTTATCAACCCACCATCAGCAATATCAACACACAATCATCATCATCAACCATTTGAAAAAAAAAATAAAAAAAAAAAACGAAAAATAAGAAAAATGAAAAGACAGAGAACATAGGATCTCCTTCTTCAGAGACCAAGGGTCTCGGGCAAAGGAGACCTAACGGTCTTCATCTTGGGAGGCCAAAACTAGTCTTCATGGTGATACAGACCATATCTGGTCTCTATCGCCATGCAGACCAGTAGCTGGTCTCCATGTGTTCGTTGTCGGTGAAATAGAGGTGTTGGGTGTTGGGCTTCTGCGATGGACAAAGAAGAAGGGGTTGTTGGCTGTCGACGATGGACGAAAAGGAAGGGCTTGTTCGGTGTTGGCGATGTGGGTGATGATGATGGAAGAAGAGGAAAGACTATTGGGTGTTGACGATGGACAAAGAAGAAGGGGTGTTGGGTTCGACAATAGAAGAAGAAAAAGATGAAAGAATAAAACAATGGTGGATGTGTCAGGGTGGGTGATGGTGATGGGTGCGGTCGTGGGTGTAGGAAACAATAACAATTAATTTTTTTTCCCATTTTAATTTTTTTAAATTTTATTTTATTTTTCCATCTCCACCGAAATGACTTTTTAAAAGAAAAAAAAATATGTTTTTTTTTTTTAAAATTTATTTAGTATTATTTTTAATTTTGATTTTGATTTTTATCTTCATCGTCCATCATTGCGATGGACGGTGGAGATGACATTATTTTTTATAAATGTGTTTTAATTTAATTAATTAATTAATATTTTATCATATATTTTATCTTGGTTTGATGGTTTTGTTCTTTCACATTAACGATCAAACATTGATTTTTAACGTTCAAATTGACGGCAAAAAGTTTTTTTTTGACTATTTTTATAAACGATCAGCCGGGGGGAGGGGGGGGGGGGTGTGTGGTGTGGGGTTTGGGGTTTGGACTAGTTTTATAAACTATAAAGGGGTCCTTAGCGATTTCTGAAGTCAGGGGTTCTTTGGGCTATTATACCAAACTATAGGGGAGAATTAGAAGTCAGAGGTTCTTTGGGCTATTATACCAAACTATAGGGGAGAATTAGAAGTCAGGGGTTCTTTGGGCTATTATACCAAACTATAGGGGGGAATTAGAATTATCCCTACTATATATGTAATAAATAAATATTATATAATGTATATTATATATTTATTTTTCTATATAATATGTAATATGTGTATATATATTGATTTATATATATAAATATATAAAAGCAGAATATATTAAATTTAAGTAATATAATATAATATGCAAATAGTATTGTATAGTGGAGAAATTATGAAATTTCATATTTAATGTACTAAATATATATACATATAATATATATATTGATATATATATATAAATATATAAAAGCAGAACATATTAAATTTAAGTAATATAATATGCAAGTAGTATTGTATAGTGGAGAAATTATGAAATTTCATATTTAATGTACTAAATATATATACATATAATATATATATATTGATTTGTATATATAAATACATAAAAGCAGAATATATTAAATTTAAGTAATATAATATGTAAGTAATATTGTATAGTGGAGAAATTGTATGAAATTTCATATTTAATGTATTAAATTAAAATTTTTATAAATACAATATTGAATAAAAAAAATAAGGGAAAATTACACTAAAGTACCTTCACATATCACATTATTACATCAGTGATGTGAGTTTATCGTTAATTACAGGTAAATACCCTACCGTTAGTTGACTTAGTCAAACTTAACAGTTTGACAACATTTTTAGAATGAAATGACACAAATGCCCTTATCATCTCTGTTCTCCTTTCTCTTCTGCTTCTTGTTCATCATCATCTTCTTTTGGGCATCTGGGTTTAAACCCAGATTCGACTGGGTTCACAGTCATGAACCCATCAAACCATCACGAAATCCCTATCACCCTGAATCACGCATCCTCCTCATCAGCATACAATCACCAAAAATACAAAAGTTTTGAACCCAGTTTTTTCGAATCATGACTGTGAACCAACCATTACCACATAATCACCACACAATCAAGCAACCAACCATTACCAACCATCCACCACCACGCAAAAAAGGAAAAAAAAAAACAACAGAAGATGACGAAGATGACCAACCAACAGTTCTGGGTTTGAAGGAACCCAGTTTCTGGGTTCGAATGGAACCCAGAGAAGAAGAAGAGCAAAAAAAGAAGAAGAAGAAGACGAGCAGAAGAAGAAGAAGAAGAAGATGATGATGAGCAAAAGAAGAAGAAAAAAAAGAAAAAGAAGAAGAAGGAGAGAGAGAGAGATTTTGTTTTTTAGAGAGAGAGAGACATTTTGTTTAAATAATATCTTAAATATTATTTGATATATAAAAAGACCAATTTACCCTTGAGCATTAAATTTACTGTTAATTGGTCGTTAGTCAAACCAAGTCAAATGTATTTATGTGTAATTTAGATAAAACTCGCATCATGACTGTAATAATTCGATAAGTCCGGGTACTTTAGTGTAATTTGCCCAAAAAATAAATATAAATAAGAAATATGCGAGATGGGTTAGGGTAGGTGGGAGCCCACCATAGCCCTTGGAGTGCTACATCCATGCTTGTGTTGTTACTTGTTAGTTTTGTGGGCACTTAAGTGAAAGAATTTTGAAGATCTAGTGCTCAGCCCTCTAGTTTCTCCTTTGGTTTGTAATCCGAGTATTGGTAGGTAGTTTTCTCCTCCTTTGCACGATTTGAAGATGAATGTTGATGTTGCTCTTGGTAATGATAACCGTTTGCTGGTTGGCGTTGGAGTTGTTAATAGAGGTCACTCAGGCTGTGTTCAAGCAGCTTTTAGCCTCCCACAATCCTGGTGTTTTCTTTTCAAATATGGTCGAAGCCTTGGCTATCCGTGAGGCTCTCCTCGTGGCAATTCAAATTGATTTTGTCTTTAAGCATGTGAATTGTGATTCATCTAATGCTGTGATGTTTATTATTTCTCAGAATTTGTTTGCTGTCTACGATCCTTGGACTGATAATATTTAAAACACCTCTTTTATCCTTGAAGGTACATTCATTGAATTAAATCAGATCCCACACATATATAGTATGTACCATGGACTCTCCACCAAACAACATAGAGTTTAATGATGGAGTCGAAGGCCATACTTGATATTTTTAGCACTGCCGAAGGCTTGTAGAAACCTAACAAAGCTAGCATGTTACAATTTTTTGAGGCATCAAATTTTCAATTGAATAGAGCTTAGGACTATCTCAATATTATGAAATGTATAAGAAAAATTCACCCCTTTTTTATGCTCTAGAGATCAGTAAATTCATTATTACATCACAAAATTTGACGACAGTTAAACATAATATTGTGAATTTTGGCTTCCAATTTTACTATTAATTTGACACTGGAATTCATGAACCACTCAAAATGTGTGAAATGCAAATTTTGGAACCGTGTCAATGATCTAAAGGTTCGACAGCCGTCTTGAAGAGAAGGATGTAAACCTTATCGATTGAAAAATACAAGAAGCCTCCTAAGGAATGTGTAACATATGAACCGAAACTGGTTCCAACAATGCAGTGCCAAGCCGGACCATATGAGGAGTCGAATTCCTGAAAATCCAACACAAACTCATCATGTTGTGTACATATACCCAACAAAAGCTCACGGGGTAACTGAAGTCATCTTGAATGCAAATGGAAAGTAAAAAGCTCAAACATTATCTTAAATGACTCAGACTCGCAAATACCAGGCATGGATATTACATTTCCAAAGATAAGTGCATGTTCTGAACAATCCTAGAAACTTTTATTAAGCTTGAGAAAGTTTAAAATACATCCAATGCACTGTACATTTTCCGTTTAATTTATGCCAAGTGACATGATAAATTAATTGCATTTACACACATTCTACGTGACATGAATTGAATGGAAGATGCACAACGCATCAGATGCATTCTAGACTTTCTGTGCTATAAGCTGGCATCAAATTTGTTGTGTCACGCTCAAATAATCATGGTGTTAAAGTGTTCTCCTA
Organism: Nephelium lappaceum; assembly: GCA_021234005.1. Classification (NCBI taxonomy): domain Eukaryota; kingdom Viridiplantae; phylum Streptophyta; class Magnoliopsida; order Sapindales; family Sapindaceae; genus Nephelium; species Nephelium lappaceum. The sequence continues at coordinate 10,297,060 of CM038003.1, forward strand.
TCAGTGGATCCATTAAACTTGAAGTTTTTGCTGAAGTCTATCGGTGTGGATAAAACAAACTAGAATAGAATTTTCTTTAACCACCAATGGTTAGTGCAACCAGCTCACACAACAGGGTGAAAAGTGATTTTCACACTTAAAACAAATGATTGTGCTGATGTGCAAGATATTTAGTAATTGACTGGTTGCATTCAACAATGAGCTAAGAAGAATTTGGCTAGTAGAAAATCTAACTACTAGAGGCTTTCATTCTGAATTCAGGACTAACCGAACAAGTGATGGAAAAGATTATACAGCCCCACTTTACACAAGAACAAGAATTGTATAGTATCGTTATAGAAAAGTTTGCTTCCACATGGGACATGGCTTTGTCACAGACCAGCATCACTAATTTTAAAATTTTCTGATGACTATAGAATAACAATGTATATCCACTACGTTAATAGTCAATTAACAGAACAGAGTGCTGTTCTGTTAATTGAACCAGCAAATAGTGACCATAATGAGAAATATAAAAGAAATCAAAGCATAAGTTTCAAAGCATAATCTGAAATAAAGAAGCAATGGGGCCAAAAACATGTAAATTTCTTTATACCAAGTTACTGTCGAAATCTAGTGATTAATAAATCCACTCAGTCTTAGACAACAAGGACAACGCTGCAGTGAGAGGGGCAGCAAAAAGATTTAGAAATAAGTTTGCAGTTCAATGAAAACAAATTTTTTTGGACCATGTGTACATCAACTTAATTAAATAAGCAATAAATGGACGTTAAAAGTAAATTTAGAAGAAAATATAGGTAAAATCACAATCAAGAAAGGTATCTAGTTTTTGGACACTAGGATTGGAACACACATCCCCATTAATCCAAACAAAAGCCTTATAATTAGACGGTTAATACAAAAGCCATACACTATATACAATGAGACAAGAACTGGTTTTTTCAGCAAATTTGAGCACAAAAAAAACAAGAGAACAGCCAGAGCCAGTATATAGAAATAATAGGTTAACTTTCAACGTTCAAAAGTCAAAGATAATACAACTAGAGTTTTCAACAACCACCGAGTTAAACATCACAATCAAGAAGGATAATACTCACAAGTCACAACACAACCAAACCAAATTTAAAAAAGATATTTGATAACCTTCAGAATCAAAACTCAAAATCAAATGTCATTCTTAAATCAAAAACTAAAAATCATAGCTTAACTGATAAGGTCAAATCTCACTTCTATTATAGTAATAGAACATACATACATATATATATATATATTTTAAAGAAAGCACAATCTAAATGAACGTATAAAAGTAAATAAACCCAGAAGAGAAAAAAAGAAACAGAAGAAGAACAGAGAGAGTGGATCTAATTATTACCTTCTTGAGAGCAAGAGCAAGGCGTTTACTGTCAAGCTTGGCAGGCATGGAGTCAAGTAGATCACGAGCACACTTGAACGCTTTGTTTTGCAACTGGAGCGGCATGTCAGACGCTCTAACACGAACGTTGAGTCGATCATTTTGGTCTTGCTGTTCTTTGGCTTTCTTCTTCAGTATCAAGCTGCTTAAGAACTTGCTCCTCCTCTCCAGCTCCTCCTCCGCAGCATCCATTTTCAGCAACAGTACTCTCTTCTCTCTCTCACCCTCTCATCACTACAAAAACCCAGAACAAAGAAGGGAGATGTCACCCAATTCACAGTAACAGTGCTGAGAGAAGGAAAGCCAAAAAAGAGAAAAAGAGAGAACCAACCAAACAGAAAAAGTATGGGAGAGAAGAAGCAACAAAGGTATCGATTGTAATGGAATGTAATAAATTACTAGTATTATTATTAGCTTTGTTGAGAGAAAGCTTTATTGTTTGTTTTTGGTTTCTTTTCATGTGCTATACATGTTTTAGCGTATCGACGAGGTCGTTGTTGGGTTAGGCGCAGAGCAGACAAATTGGTATGCTTTGAAATTTGATTAGTTGAAAATCCTTTTGCAAAAATGAGCGGAAAACTTGAACCAGTGGTCCCTAGCAAAGACGTAAAATGTATTCCAAGGTCGACCTACGCAATCTTATTAACGTCGATGTAAAATTGTGTCAATGGCCTAGCCTCAATTTTGATGCCCTTATTCGTAGGTAAAAACTTGTACATAGTCTTTGTTAGATTGATGATTATCATTTGAGCAAAGCTCTTCCAATTTGTTACAATTTCATTAGATAGTCAAGTTCCAGTTTACTGCAACAAACATCGTGCTTGTTGGGTTAGAATAGTAATATTACATGACCCATGAATGTGATGTGCTCACGATGAAAGACGTTACATTCAAATTTTATAAGTATCGAGTTATGTATTTGAGGTTTAAAATGAGATTTTATTTTTATTTTTTTTAATGTTGATAGCTTTTTTTATCCGAATAATTACTCTCACTGCTAGCAGATACTTTTCTTTTTGTTTTTTAAGTATTAAAGAAATGTAAGTTTTGAAATTCAGTTTATTATTATTATTATTATTATGTCATTTATAAATTATATTTTGTTTATGAATTAAGGAGTAGTTATACTAATTCATCGATAAATAAATAATTCGTAAATGAAGCAATAGTTCTGAAATTCTCAACTCTCTTTTCTTGCGCTAATTTAAAAGGTCACCTTTTTCTTTTTTGTTATTAGATAATAGATCGATATGTGCAGTAATAAAATTGACCTTCAAACACCATGAATTATATTTTATTTATTTTAAGTTATGAATACTATTGAAGGTCTATTATTGCTCCTAAAATTTATGACAGGACACCTAGCAGAACCGAAGCCCCCGTGATCTGACAAAATCTTTGTCTAGATTTGATTTTGGAATGGCAGTTATAGTTGTTTGTGTTTTGATGTCAGCGTACTGTTAACGTTCGGCAAATATTATCGTATAAATATCAATGATATATTTTTTTTAATAAAATGATATTATAACATATGATTTTTGGTTGATGAAGTTATTAAAAATGCCTTTGGTAAGCTGCTTGAAAAATAAAATTAAGTTGTTTCCAGGATTTTATGTCCTTTTGATAATAATTATATAAAAATACAGAGGTTCATATATAATATATATATATATCATGGTAATGGACTTAATCTTTCCAATATGGAATTCTTGGTTTCCATATGAAATTTTAAACATTTAATTTCACATGTGAAGTTTTTAACATTCATATGTAATTTGATAGTTCTAATGATACTTTGAATTAGTAATGTATATTTATTTTTTTGAATATACATGTCACGTTCTTAAAAAAAAAATTAATTGAATTTAATTAATTAGATTTCTAAATATAGTCCTTCAATTGATTTGAGATTTTTTTTTTATCAAATATATTCGACTTACCTCCGACATATTTGGCACATCCCGTCCTAGTTGGATCAACTTTCATCAAATGGATTTTGCAAGTAAATATGATAAATTTCTATTTTTTATTCAGACAATCTCAGTTATTAAAAATAAAATATTTAAATCATATAAATAATAATTAATATTAATATATTCTGAAATATTTATGCCCTGTAAAATATCAGGTAAGGAAACGAAGACTGAGAGATTTGACAGAATTGACGAAATCAAAATGGATATATAAATAAATCATAAATGAACGAATACATAAAACATGTGTTTGAAATGTTGACTACAGCATGAGAAATAATAATAATAATATCGGTTCAGTTAGAACACTTCTCATTACTTTCTTGTGCGACAGGGCCCCACTATGAGAAAAAAAAGCCGGCAATTGCGTGCAAAAGAAAGGTTTGTGTGGGTGTGTGTGTGTGGGTCCCATTAAAATTTGAATGTTTGGTCAATGCTCAGGTCTTCTGCTCCCCGTCCCCTTTCCCCTTTTGAAAGTAGCGAATCTCCTTCTGCTTCTATCCAGGTTTTTCGTTCAGCTTTGCTACCTAATATTGTAATTTCTACAAAGTTGGCCCATTGCTGTTTTGGTATAATTTTATATAATAATAAAATAAAATAAATAAGTTTATCTGGTTCAAGGAGCCACAATTTTATAACATATAAAAATGACCGTTTTTTTTTTTTTTTTCATTGTTACAAATACATATTTGTAATTGCCAAGATCATATGATAATAAAACTAATCAACGGTTTGAGCCATGACAGCTTAACTCTACTTCTCAAATAATTAGGAGAGAGAATCTCGTATTCATGAGAAAACTATTTTTTACAGGTCAAAGGGATTTAAATATAATTTGATCTTTTCATGTGAAGAGTATGACTGTAATTGTCCATGTATGTCACCGATGGCATTTGAAACCTATTGTGCGTACAGTGGACACCAAGTGTAATGCCTCACAACCAAGGCAACTAGCTTACGAATATGTGTAAAATAAAAGTGTTATTTGTAGGTCAGAGTTTTTTTTTTTATTTTTTATTTTTAAAGAAAGTTGACATCCAATTGGACAAGTTAGAACTTTCATTAAAATTGATTCAACTTCATACATATGTTTATAAAATATGTGTATTGGATTTGAAATCTCGCTATTAAAATGAATAAAAAGATAATGATATACATTTGTCTCGGCTGTTCTTGGATTTATACCAGGCCATAAAAAAAATAAAATAAAATAAAATAAAATAAAAAAAAACCTCTATTAGCTTTTCCCATCTAGCTTTGTGGCGGTCTATCACTATATTTTATTCCTTTTCTTTTGATTGTAGTGACGGAGGCCTGTTTAATTTTTTCTGTTAACATTGAGTGATATTTAATATGTTTCATTTAGTTGTTTTGTTTGTTTATATTTTTATATGATAAAAGTACTAAAATAATATTTAAAATCACTTAATTATAAAAGCGAAAAGTTTCTAGTTGTTTTGTTTGTTCAATTTTTTATATGATAATATCATTTAGATAATACTTAAAATCGCTTAATTATAGAAACGAAAAGTTTTTATTTTTCACCTATCCAAAAAGTATTACATTAGATTTAAGATTTTTTCTTCATAAAGTATCCTCACCAACTTTATATATTTCTTATTTTGGTTTTTGTTCGCACTCTTTAAACTCAAGTTTAAAATAGTATAACAGTTATGAAACTTCTGAACCATGGTTACTTCTAATTTAACATCTTCATAAAAATTCATCATTGTTCATCGATTTTCCACTCTATTTTAATTTCTTGTCGTATTCCTATAAGGACTCTTTTCTCTTTTGCATAATATTAGTTTTTATTTTTTATTTTTATTTTCTATTTTAAAGCTAGACATCTCTTGTTCTTCAAAATGTAATTTTTTTTATTTGTTTTTTTTCCTCATTTATTTAAATAGTATTATTATATATTAATTTTAAAACATACTTATATGTTTGTCAACAGATAGACAATTACCTTATATTTTATAGACATAATTGAATAATGAATTTATATTTTATTTAATTTTTGTTTCTTATGTGTGTTTGTATGAAACCAACAAATTTCAAAAAAGAGAGAGCAATATTTTCTCTCTATGTGCATGCCAAAGAGTTTTAAAAATTAGGTCGGACAATCTATATAAATGGTAAAAATTATTTGAAATATTATCAATTTATCTAAATATTAATAAGAATTTGAAGTACTATCAAATTAAATAATTTTTTTTTAGATTTTATTGAATAATATATTTTTATTTTAAACATACACATACACATAATAATAATAATAATAATAATATAATAATAGAATAAATATAAAAAGTAACTATTTTCAGTTATTTATAACATAAAGAAACAAATAACTTATCAATTACATTCAATTTTTATTTAAAAAAACAAATATATTATTTAGTTTTTAGTTTTAATCACTATTAAATTTTTGGTAATATTCAACATTGTTTAATTTTCAGACAATAAGTTAAGAGCAAACAAAGTACTCTTGTAAAAGACTCAAGGTTAATGTGGCCCCTCTCTTCTTTAGCTTGACGTATATCTATTATTAAGAATTATGGATTTTTTTTTTTTAAATTGTATTAAAATTGTTCCTTTGTATTTTGGCTTCGTTAACCCTAATCCTAATAGAAAAAAATTCACATATATCAAAATTTGACAAACACAAAAGAAAAGAAAGTGTCGATATCATATAAATTGTTCAACGATCATTTTTTTTTTTACTATTTTGGTTAGTTCAAGATTTTAGAACACTAGTGACATGTCACAATCTGAACTTATAATCTCGATGATATAAATGTGGTGAGCATACCACTAGTCGAACCTCAAAGATTATTCTCCTTTTGTGATTGCATAATTAAGTATATTACAATTTGATAAAAAAATAAGAACATGTTTACATCATATAAATTGTTCTATTATTATTATATTTTTAACTATTATTAATAATTCAAGATTTTAGAACAATAGTGAAGTTATTAGAACTCACAACTCTAATAATATAAGGGTTTGTTTGTTTTTTCACTTAACAATGGATGGTATTAATGTGTACCGGCCGTTTAATTATTATTATTATTATTATTATTTATTTTTAAGTGATAGAATCACTTAAAATCCTCTTAAAATCACTAAATTATAAAAGTTATTATTATTATTTTTTCTTTTCACTTAAGCAAAAGGTATTGAACTTAAAAATAAACTATATTATTATTGTTATTATTATTATTATTATAAAAACAATATAAGTGTTCAATAAAAACATCAATAAAGTAGGTAACTAGGTGATGGGTGTACATATTCGCAGTGGCAGACATTTATATCAGAGGAATCACTTTATAACAAAGTAAAATAAAATACAAATTTAAGTTAAAAACAATTATAGTTTATATAAGTTTTTTTATTTGTGAATTTTATCATTTAAAAAGGTTTATGTAAAACAAAAATAATTCATATCAATGATCATGAATAAACCAATACCTATTAAAATTAAACAACATTATATGTTTTACTCTTATAATATTAAGAAATTTCTACTTCCATAATAAAAAGTAAATATGATGAAATTCAAACTCCTATCACGAATGTGAAATTAAAATGTAACTTAAACTATAAATGGAGCTGTAATTTACACATAGTTAAACATATTTTTATTTTTAAAATTTGATCATGATAACCTCTATTAGTTTAATGAGTAAATCTTATCAAATAGCACTAAAAAAATGGTGAGTTAATGCATTAGCATTAAAGAACTAAAATAAATCTATAATATTTATTAAGTTATGAATGAGATGTGAGAGAAATCCAAAAGATTGACGAATTAAAGAAAAATTGGTCAATTTATATACATATGATATAGTTTGCTAAGAAATATAGTTTGCCAGAATTATGTAGAAAGAAATAATAGTTCATACTTATCAAAATAAAAGTGTAAAAAATTTTGAGCAGTCAAAACATTAAAAATTTTAAGATTGGCCCAGTTGGTAAGTACTTAATTCTTTTTGGCTGGTTCGGATTCAAACGCCTATGCAAGCAAATGGCAAATGTGTATATTATTTATTTTTTAAAAAAAGGGCAAAAACAATTGTGCTCAAACACGCGTCCTACCATCAACGCCAACCTTTGGTGAGCATATTCATTTCCAAATTGTATATATAAACTTATTTATATATTTAAATATCTAATGACTAACTTAATAAACTTAATAAATTTTCATAAAATTCGAAGAGGGGTATATGCCCCTTCTGACCCTAAGGTGGGTTCACCCCTGCATGTTCGACTCAAACTCAATTGGGTTACAAATTGACTAAAACTTTTTTCATCCAAATCCTACCTAAAGCTTGATTTCAATGCTCCAAATCTACTTCAAAAGAAGCAGAGCCCTCCTAATTTAGGTTAGATTAGGGGATTTTGACTTTTCCGGCTATGATAATATATTAAATCATCCTTTAAATGCATACTAAACAACAATATCCACTAATTAAAGTAAATTCAAATTACCCAATTTATGAATCAATTGGAAGGGATGGAGTAACACATATGTGGCACATTAGTTACCTTCAAAATTTTACAAACACATTTTCATGGAAAAATTATTGTGCAAATCAAGATAAAAATATACTGTGTCTTTAAACCATTGAGGAATTATTTTGGTACTAACATCTATTTTTGTAAGATTATTAAAGAAGAAAATTATTAAAATAATTCCTGTGCAGAAAATTTTAAAGAAGAAAATTTTGGTACATGTACCAATTATTAATAATTGGTACATGTACCAATTATTAAAGAAGAAAATTTTATATTTTTTTCTGTGCAGAAAATGTTGTAAAATAAAATATTATTTCACTAAAGATTTGATTATTAAAAACATATATTTTTATAGTTTTAAATATATATTATAATTATATATTTATAACCGCTACACTGTATACACTTTATGTAATCATAATTACTTATAAAGATATTAACTTATTATCACAAGTAATTCATTTGATGCATTTTCAATTGGTTTAGCTTAGTGTAAAGTTTGAATAAATATATATATAAACCTTAAAAACAAATATCCATCATTTTTTAAATTTTTGGTCAAATGTCTAACTAATGTTGATATTATCCCGATGATATTCATAAATTCGATAGTCCAATATCGATACCAATACCAATATTTAAAACCTTGTGTTTATAGATTTGTTAATGAAACAAGAAAAACTTTGGTAGGGTGGACCTCCCTCATCTCTCATGTGTTTGTCCACTTATAACATGCTACATCTATGAAATATCAAATGAATTTGGAAGAATCAGTCAAAAAAAGAAATAAATTTCGATGAAAAATTTAGTGTTCTTTAAATTTTTACATCTTTTCAACCTTTGTAGAACTAGCACCAACACAAGAACATTAGCTTTTATAGCACCTTAAGTAGTCTTTAGATAAAATCAGTATTATATTAGCTTTGGAAATTGTAGGGAGTTGATTTTACTGTTGCTAACATAGGGGTTTGGCTCTATAATCAGTTTTTTGGGCACTAGTTACCTGTTAAAAATAAATAAATAAATAAATAAAATAGATAGATTATCTAGACAAGACATCGGGTTGATGCTAACCAAAAACACTTCAACATCTAAATTAGAAATATAGGTCTATAGAAAATAAAAATACTGAAATAAAATGAATGAAAATAAATTATAAGTGAACAATGAGTGAGATGACTAACGATTGTGATTGAGATATGAGTAAGATGGCGAACGACTATGAATGCTCGAGCTTCTGTTAAGTGTCAATGGAGAATTTGGTAAGGTGATGGTAGGGTAGCAAGATGCCCCTTCCCTTCATAGGTTGCTTGCTTCCCTTTTATAAGAGGAAAATTGACCATTTTTTGAGCTGTAACTGCTCCCAAGGTCAAGGGATTGATTCTCTTGATTTTAGCTCTCATATCAAATTGGTCGAATTTGACCAAACATTACATTTAGATAAGGGTTATTGAGCTTCAATTGGATTGGATTTGATGTTGGCCCAACATTTAGACCACTATTTTGGACTCCACCACCAACACAACAATTGGATTTGTACTTATTAATTTTGGCTATTACCAAAACCAAGAAAAAAATGAAAAAACCAAAGAAAAGAAAGAAGAAAATATAGCTTGCCATGGAAAACTAATTAAGCTGCGTGAAGGTTTTTTTTTTTTTTTTTTTTTTTTTTAAATATCTGATTTTATTTTCCAGCTTTTTGATTTTTCCTATTATTTTCTTCGTGTTTCAAATTTTAATTTAAAAATTCAAAGTTGATATTAATAAAAACGTACAATAGATAAATAGTCTTGGATTCGATATAATAATTCAAATCACATTCTTACTACAACTAATAAACCAAATAACACCATCGCCCAAGCAAAAAGTGTTCATTCAACTTGACATGACCAAATTTTGAGTCACTCTATCATAAGTGACATTTTTAAAAAATAATAATAAAACAAATAACTAATCCGAACACCAGATTTTTTTTTAATGAAAATACTATTTATAGAGAGAGAATGTGAGAATCATGTGAGGAGAAATAACTAAAAAAGTAAGAAAGAGAAAAGATAAAGATTTTTCTATCATAGGATTAATGAGAGACATTTTAGTCGGAACACATAATTAAATGTTATAAACCCTTTTTATTATTACACCATTCAATGTAACTTGAAAATAAAGAGAGTGTTCATTCAGTTTGATAATGATTTGATTTTGAGTCGTTCTCATCCCAAGCCCTTAAATTATTAATTTATACTAGTTCCACAATAAACTATTAATAGGCAATTGAAATAATACCATTCTTATTCACAAAGGAATTGCACATTTAAATTTTGTCACATAAATTACGCGGCATGCCATGATCATAATCATAAATCAAGTACATGGATAACATGGTGGTCCAGCCCATCCAAGTTTTTTCTAGAATTAAAGTAGCTTTAAAAGGCTTGTATGTAGTTAGTGCTGCCATGACCGAGTCTGGGTGGGTCTGATGTGGTGCCGGCTCATGCCCTTGGTAAGTGAGGCAATGGGCGGACCATCTTATATGAATGCTTTATTCATTTCATCAAATACTATTAGTTTTCATTATTTGATAAAACTCCGTAGGTCAACACTAGTTTCAACTATAGAGCAAGAGAACATTAAAAAGGTAAGAACTTCTTTCTTTGCCTTGATCCAACAACGAGAAAGAAACTTAAAGTATATGTACGCGTGTGCACGTTTGTGAATTGCATCTCACAAATAATTTCAAACATAAATAAACTCATTCATAACTCAAGTGCTTTATAATACTCCATTCACATTAGTGATAGCAATTCGATTACATACTCCATTAACATTAGTGATAGCGATTCAATTACTTTATAATTATTAAACAAAATAATAATTTCACATATAAATTGACAAATGTTTTATGTTTAATTAGGCTGTAAAGGGAAAGTATGGGAAGACAAACAACAATAGGCTAGACTTTTAGGTTTGTATAAATTTAGCCCAGTTTGGCCTAAGAAGCCCAGTTCTATTTAGATCGAAAAGGTGCGAGGAGTCGAATCACTACTCAAAATTTCCATTTACACATCCATATTTTAACAAAAATATTTATAAAAAATAACACTAAATAAAATAACTTATAAAAAAAAATCATTTAATTGCTTTCTCTATCTTTTGCACTAATATATATTAAATCTAATTCTATCTTAAGTATCAAATTTTCAGTATCCTTTTATTCTACTTCATCTTCTTTCACAAGAGTACTGTTAAAAAAAAAAAAAAATCATGCTTTCACAACGCTAATGAACTGGGAAAGATTGGAATGATAAGAACCCACCAAGTTATACCATCTCCATGCACTAAAATATCTTCATCTTTGTATATCTAACAGACAAGTACTATTATGGCTTGAAATTCTTTATAGTTTTTTTTTTTTATTCTTTTTAGTTGTGTTTTGCAACAAAGCTGAAATCTGAAATGATTGTATATTTTTCAGATTTGTTTCCTTATAAAATATAATTTAAATTTGATTTTGTTTCTTTAAAAATTCACTACTCTCACAAAAGCTAAGGGACATCAAAAATAAATACGAACAGTAAAAAAGTTCTTACAAAAAAGAGATAAATGAGATTACAAATAAAATATCTATAAATGAATTTATTTTTATAAGAATATTATTATCATTTTGACTAAGTGTTTATGTCAAAGTTCAATTTTAAAAGTTTAAATATGGGTGTAGTTATATATATATACATATATATATATTGTTTCCACCATCAGTACCTCTTAATTTAAAATGATAAGACGAACTAATTAAATTTATTGATTGTATTCTCTCCTAAAATAAATTCTCTCTCATATTTAATTCAAATACAATTGATGAATTTGATTGGTTCGTCCTAATTTTTTAAAATTAAAAAGCACTGGTGATAGAATTACTATATATAAACTTTTATTGGTCAGTGCATTCTAATTTTTAAATTGTTAAGATTACTAATATCAACCATTCATAGTATTTAAATTAAATAGGAGAAAGAAATAGTTTTGTGAAAAAAAATACAATGAATGATCGAGATTAGTGGTCTTAACAATTTAAAAATACATACTGATCATAAAAGCTATATATAATGAAGGTATTATTTATGCCACCAAAAAAATTGTTTGTACACCCGATATATTAGCACGTCCATTGTTAAATATTAAAAACTAAGAATTTACAATTAACACCAATCAAATGCCAAATGTAACCCTGTAAAAATCTTATGAATCTATAGAAATCTTAACTCTAACTTATTACTTCTGTACTATACTAAACATGAATTGAGTAATTGATAATTTCTTATTATCAATTTTCAGATCAATGGTAATAAAAATGATAAATTCTTTAAAGAGCAAATTACACTCCACTATCCTAAGGTTTGCTCTTTTACACTCAAACTTAACTTTTTAAAATATTAACATTAACCTCCCCTACCATTAAATTTGACTATTACGTTTGATCATTGACTGTTTTCTAAAAGAGTATTTTGGTCATTTCAATGATTTAAATTTTTTTGACAAAATAAAAATTGCAAAATTCAAAAGTGGGAAAAAAAAAAAAACCTCTAGAGATGGATCCCTTGACTAGAGATGGGGAGGTTCGTGCTTCCAATGACAAGGGCAAGGGAGGCTTGGAGATCCATTGATGGATCTCTATGAAGATCCATCTGTGGACCAATTGATCCAAAGAGAGAAAGAGAAAAAGGGAGGATAGAGAGAACCAATTGATCGATGGAGCTAAAATCTAGGCTACAAACTTTGTGAACTTATTTTTTATTTTTTATTTAGTGTTCTGAAAATCGATTGACTTGAATAGCCTTTTACTGGTTAAACTGGTGATCAATACTGTGCTGATTTGATAACCTCCAGAATGAGAGTCCTACTCATTGTAGGTGAATACTCAACCGAGTTGGCTGAACAATCGGTTCAACTCAGCCCAGAACTGACTGACCTTAACCACTACACCTGACTGAAAAATTTTCAACAAAAAACAAGAAAAAAAAAAAGAAAATGCTTAACACAATTAATTCTAACAACAAAAACACAAGCTAGGAAACTTTTTCAATCAAGAACATATATGTATATAATAATACAATTAAAAGTAAACAAATTAGACAAAAAAGAGAAAAGAAAAATTCATTAGGCATTTATTCGAATAGTTGATGTATATAAAATATACTCAGTGTTGTTGTCGGTGACGAAGATAGGAGAAGAAGTGGGGTCTATAGCAAATAAAGAGGAGGAGGAGGAGGAGGAGGAGATTGCTAGTTGTTGTGGTGGCAGTACGTTGGTGGTGGTGGATGAGGTTAGGGCTGGTGTAGTGTGGTTGTGTGGGTAGATGAGGTTGGCCTAGTTTCTGTACAGCATGATGATGATAATCTTATGTGACAGAGATGATGATGATCTGGTACGACTGTGATGACGATGATGATGGATCGGTTGGTGTAAGGTGAGGTGAGAGAGGAGAGAATGATGGAGGTGTGAGGTAGGAGAGGAAAGAAAAATGTGGTTAGGGTTTGTTTAAAACCATATATATAATGAGATAAATTACACAACATCCCTGAAGTTTAATAAAATTACACTAATATCTAAGTTTTGGCCATAATGACATTAACCTCTTTTAAGATTCTGAAAACTCAAAAGAAATACATACCTTTTGCATTGTCGATCAATAATACTCGTCAATTAATCATTGAAGTAACCTATAAATCACTAACTACTGTCTTGCTGATCGATTAGTGAGTAGTGATTTTTGGAACCATGTTTTTTTTTTTTTTTTTTTTTTGTTCTAATGAGAAAGAGGATGAAGGAAGAGAGCAAAAGGGATGAAAGAGATAAAGGAAGAGAAAGAGATGGAGAGAAGAGATAAAAGAAGAATGAGACATGAAGAGAAGAGATGAATAAAAAAAGAAAAAATGGGAGAAATAAGGGGAGAGGGAGAAAGAGAGAGAGACAGAGAGAGGTTTTCTTTATCTTTTAATTATAATTTTTCGTTGCTTAATTTTTATAATTTGTTTTACATATACATATAAATTTTTTTAAAGCAAATATAATAAATTAAATTTATACCCTCCTAACTTTAAAGGGTGATTTGCTAAATATAAGAATATTTACGTCATTACACAAGTTTAAAGGTATGATAGGCATTTCATGTAGTCTTAGTAAAAGTATTTCAGTTTTTTAATGATTTTGGATGGAAAATGTCAACCTTTTGGAAACATAATGATAGAGGGGTTTTTGCCTAAAATTTTAAAAAGCAAGGGTAAGCTTCAATTAGTTTATTTTTGAGAGGCTTATTTATAATATCGCTTAAAATATTTACAAAATAAAGGATTTTTTTTTCCTAAATTAAAAAGATGAGTATTTAAAAGAGTATTTGTCATTTCAACTTTTGGTGTTAGTTTAAAAATTCATATATATATATATATATATATATATTTAAGTGTTAACTATTGTGATTTTTTCCAAAAGGTACTAAAAATGTTGCTTAACAACTGAATTTTATTTATTTTTGTTTTTTGTTTTTTTTTTTAAAAAGACTTCACAACATATGTTTCCATATTTGATGGCTGTTCTTAGAAAGTATATATATATATATATATATATGTATATATGAATAGTTAGAACATCAATAATTTAATTTTTTTTTGGAAAAATTTCTTTTTAGTCCTTGAGATTTCAAAAAATATCAAGTTTTTAAGTTTTTTTTTGGAAACAACTCTTTTCATTCCTAATTTTTTCAAAATTATTCAAAAAAGCTCAAACCATCAGTTAACCAACAGTTAAAATAGAAGAAAAAACAAAATGACTCATTTGCCCCTTATCTAGGTTATAATATATTAAATTATCGTTTTATCCCTACTTAAATAAAAATATTGAAATTACTTTAAAAAAATTAAATGAAAATACTAAAATTTAAAAAATAAATATATAATAAAAAGTTTTTTACTTAATTATAAAAAGAAAAATAATTAATAATAATAATAATAAAATTACTATCATCAACAAACTACCAAAAGCTCTCTCTCTTTTCCATTCTCTCTCTTCAGAAATTGTTCTTCTTTTTCTTCTTCTTCATCTTCGTCCCCTCCAATCTCTCATATCTTTTTCTTCTTCTTCATCTTCGTCCCCTCCAATCTCCCATATCTTTTCTTCTTCTTCTTCTTTTCTTCATCTCCATTTTCTATCATCCAATCTCAAGTTCTGGGTTCGATGGAACCCAGAACCAGAGCTCTGGTTATGGGTTTAGATTCTCGGTTCTATCGAACCTAGAACTTAAGGGTTCTGGGTTCTATCAAACCCAAAACTAGATAATTTTGGGTTCCATCACTAGAAACTCAAGTTTTGGGTTCAATGATGGAACCCAGAAATTTGGTTCTGGGTTCGATCGAACCCAAAACCAAAGGGTTCTTTATGATTAAACCCAGAAGGTTGGTTCTGGTTTCAAACCCAGAACCCAGGCTACAACATCAACAAAAAAAAAAAAAATGAAGAATTTAGGGATGAAGATGAAGATGACGGTGGTTGGAGAAAGATGTTTGGGGTTGGTGTTTGTGGTTATTTGGAGTTAATATTAGGGCCTGATAGATGTTTGCTAGATTGGTGTTTGATGTTTTTGGATGTATTTTAATCTGTATCAATTTGGAACGATAGGGGTGAAGATGAATTTGCTGGGTGTTTTTTGGTTTTTATTTTATTTTATCTTTAAAAAAAACAAATTGTTTTGAAGAATATCTTGCATTTATATGTTTGAATCTTTTTTTTTTTTTTTTAATTTCTTAATTTTTTTTTCATAATTAATTTTAATCTCCACCGTCCATTTTAGAGATGGACGGTGGAGATCTTCCATATTTTTTAATTTTAATTAATTAATAATAATAATTATTATTATTTTTTAATTGTTTTATTTGTTTAAAATCCTAATCATTCACGTATCACAATTTTAGTCTTTTACACAAAAACACCATCTTACCGTTCTTGTTCAAACTATTTGTAGCAGTTGATTATCAGTTGACTTGATAGTTTGAACTTTTTTGAAGAGTTTTGGAAAAGTTTGGGATGAAAAGAGCTATTTCTAAAAAAGCTTTAAAAAAATTGATATTTTCTGAAACCTTAAGAACTAAAATAAAGTTTTTTTTTTCAATCGTGATTGAGAATAACAATCATATGACCATTAGTTTCACACAGAAGAAAACAATTATAAACCATTAATTGATTTTAAATATTATAGAACCATAAATTTATATCTAATGAAAAGTCAAACTACATCATAAGCACAATACATGGATGTCTTTCGAAGGGACACAATACATGGATCTTATAAATGTTGAAACCTAAAATAAAAATAGGGCAAATTGCACAAACCTCCCCTAAGGTTTGATGAAATTGTACAAATATGACAATGTTTGGGTAACTCACACCTGATCTCTCTTTAGGTTTCAAAAACTCAATACAAACCTCCTCTACCTATCAGTCAACTATGGTTAAATTCTCACAGTCAACGGTTCAAAGTTGCAAAAAGACTAAAATACCCTTCAAATCCAATTTAAAATCAATATTTTGTTTTTTTTTTTATAAATTTAAAATTAATATAATATTTTTTAAATTTAATTAAAAAAATTAAAAAAAAACCAAAATTAATATTATATATATTTATGTATTTTTAATTTAATATGTAAGAAAATGTTTTTAATTTAATTAAAAAAAATAAATTTTTTTAAAAAATAATATATCTGGTCTCCATGGGAGACTTAGGACCGGGAGACCAAAATTGGTGTCCACGCTGGAGACTAGGTCTCCGACGATGGAGACCAGTCCATCGTTGGAGAGTTGGTCTGCAGATAGAGACTGGTTGGTCTCCATCGCAGGAGACCAACTAGTCTCCATTGTCCAGAGACCTCATTTGGTCTTCGGCGAGGGAGACTAGAAGGTCTCCGCGGTTCTAGTCTCCACCGTCGGAGACTGCTCTCCGATGGTGGAGACTGTTGATCCATCTCCAACATTTTTTTTAAAATTTGTATAAAGTTTAATTTTTTTTTTTTTATTTGGGAGATACTTGGTTTGATTTTGATGTTTAATTTGGGTGATGTTAGTTTGATAAAAATGGTGGAGATGATGATTTTAATGAATGTAGAAGATGAAATTGGAGATGAGGAAGTGGGAGGTAGAAGATAAAGAGATTTTTTTTTTTTTTTTTGTTAATATTATATGATTGTTTTAGTAATTAAAAATATTATTTTTTAATTAAAATATTTATTAGCTGTGAATTGACCCTTTTACCCTTAATTGTTTGGATTTAATATCGGTTGACTGATGGTTGACTGACGGTAGGAGAGGTTTGTATTGAGTTTTTTTAACCTTAAGGGATGTCAGTGTCGGTTACCCAAACATCATCATTTTTGTGCAATTTCACCAAACCTTAGGGGAGGTTTGTGCAATTTGCCCAATAAAAATATTAAATAATCCCAAAATCATGATACAAAACTTTCTCACACCTCACACCTCACACCTCACAATCATAGTCATTTATCACAACATGAACATAATAATTTAAAATTTGACTACCTTACTTATTGATAACATTATCCAATAATTACATATTTATTGAATTGATTTTAATAACTATCGTTATAATTAATTTAATGGATATAATTGATGGATAAAATTACTTTACCAGTAAAGTAATCAAACCCAATAATTTATTAAAATTAACTTAATTTTATGACCGATTCAACCCAATTTCAAATAATTACTTGGATGGTAATGAAGTAACGAAAAAAACTCGCATGCAGGGATCATATGAGTTGATAAACATTGACTCTATCGCTTCATTCCACCTTCCACCACCGGCGCTGTCGAAGTCATTGCCACTCCACGGTTTTGACCGTCGACATTTCCTTCCCATCCTAACCGATTTCAAATTACAAACAAATCAATTCTAGAAAATAAACTAACTGCATTTAAATGAGCTTATAATATTGTGTTGCATGCATGCATGTATTACTATGTGCAAAAATAGCCTAAACTTAGTCAAAACAAAATTATAAGAGCCTTAGGTGGTGTTCAGCATCATTTTTTAAAACTATTTTTCATTTTTAAAAATGAAAAATGCTAGAAAATGTGTTTGTTAATCGTTTTCAAACACATATTTTCGGAAATGAAAAATATATTTTAAAAAATGTACAGTAAAACTTAAAGTAAAAGTAAAAAGTGATTTTTTTTTTTTTGTTTTCTATTATTTTCAAAAACCATTTTCTTTTATGCAATAAACTCAAAAAAGTAAAAATATCCATCTCTAACAGTCATATCATTATTTTTAAAAGCGGTTTTTATCAAAACACATTTTCAGTTTTTATCAATTTTTAAAAATGAAGTCAAACAACTTTTTATCATTTTTCATTTCCAAATGTGTTTTCAAAAATATTACCAAACACATTATTATTTTTGAAAACTGTTATCTTCAAAATGTGTTTTTCCTTTTTGAAAATATACCATTTTAAAAATGTATCCAACCGCACCCTTAATTTTTGCCCCATTTCCTAGCAATTTCCACTTAATTGAACATCTTTTTCATTTCTAGATGTTTTGAGTGGTGTTATTCATTTTGAGTATGTATGATAGTTATAAAATGCTTTATCTGCTCTGAATTAATATCGTTTACAAGCTGAAATATTGATTGTGGGAATTTTAAAAAGGAAAAACTTCATTTTAGTCCATGAGGATTCGTAAAATATCAAATTTTAAAACTCTTTTGAAAACAGCTATTTTCATCTCTAATTTTTTCAAAACTCTTTAAAAAAGTCCAAACTATTAGTTAACTGAAAGTCAATATTAACAGAATGTATAAAAAAAATATTTTTAATTTTGATAGTTGTTAGTGACACGTAAATTACTGAATTACTCTTATAAAATAATAAATTTATAAGTTAAATATCTTAAAATATCCCTTTTATTTAAGTTGTTAAATTACAATTTAAATTGCCTAAAGTCATCATTGGCTATCAGTTGACTGACGGTTTGGACTTTTTTGAAGAGTTTTAGAAAAGTTAGGGATGAAAACAACTATTGCTAAAAGAGTTTTAAAAACTTGATATTTTTCAAAACCTTAGGAATTAAAATGAAATTTTTTCTTTCAAAAACAATCCACATATTAAATGTAAAATTAGTTTTTATCCCATTATAAAAATCATTTTTAACCTCTTCAAATAAATTATTTGCATCCTATACTCTTTTTTACCGAAGTGCCCCTGCCAACAAACAATTTACTTGAGGACATTTTGGCAAAAGAGGGGTAAATGATGTAAATAGTTCATTTGAGGAGACAAAAGTGATATATATATATATATATATATATTTAGTGGGCTAAAAACCATTTTTTCTTTGGTTTTCGTGTAGATTCCGTTTCTCTAGTAACATGGCCTAATAGTTAAACTTACCAGCAGAAACATCGAACCCACGGCTCTTGAGCTCGCGATATTCTTGACACAAGGCACATAGCAGGCAGCAACCATGGACCAAGCAATCCGCACAAGGAGTCTCCTTTAAATTGAACTGTTGCCTCATTTTAGAGCGATAGCAGCACGAGTAGAGGCATGCACAACCAGTCAGCCACTGTATTAGAAAGAACAGTGCTCCATTCCCCACACAAGCTGCAAATTCAATTATTAAAACTCAATTAAATTCATTAATCACATTACGCATCTTTAATTTAACAAAATCAAGTAAAAGTACTGGTCTTTGCTTAAACCACTAGCTATTTCTCTTACATGAAGATCCCTTATCAACAATCTCTGAAATCCGTCCAAAAGTGACGCAGGGACACCAGAATGTCAAGCAACCTGTTAAGGTACAAACATAATATGAAACAATTAACTCAAAAGTACTTCAAACTGTTAGTTAATTAGGGTCTGACAACAATATTTACTGCAAAATGATTTAACATACATTTAACGAAAATATGTGTGGTGGACACATGTTACAAGACCTCTAACGTAGGCCACGATTAAACAGGAAAATGATTTAAAAAAAAAAAAAAAAAAAAGGAGAAGTTTAAGTCAGAGACTCGAGTAAATGAACAGATGGGCTTGTGTCTCTAATACAATAACGTTAATTAGTAGCTCAAACTAATTATAAAATTTATGGAAATCTTACATCCTGAACAGTCGTCGAAGCAGTCACAGAGACCAGAAGACCAATTACCCACAGCCACACCATTTGCGGTGTTTTGAGCGTATTTTTCATTTGGGTTTGATGAGTCCATGCTGATATTCAGGACTCAGACACAAGGATAATTGTGTGAGGAGTAGAATAAGAAAGAAGTAGCTGTTCTATGCAGGCATATATAGACAGAGATGAGACCATGGAAACGTGCATGCCATATTTTTACATGATGGGTCACATTAAAATTCGAGGATCCACAAAAATTAAAAATTTAAAAAAATTTAAAAAAGTAAAGGTTTAGAAGAATAATTCCGTCTTGTAATTATCTATCATCATCAAAGTTTTGTTGTTTCTTATATGACATTTTTTTGCCACATGGTATGAAAAAGGAATGAGAGATTGCCATGTGCACCTTGACGAACCAAAGCTCTCCCTGTAAATATAATTGTCAAGTTGAATTATTTACATCATAAAAGAAAACAATAAGAAGAATATCAATCAAGAAAATACATAAGGACAAAGTATCTAATTAAATAAAATACTTTTTTGCTTATTCCCTTTTTTAACTTAGGTGGTTGTGTCCGCCTCGTCATCTAGTTTAATATATATTTTATTTTGTTTATTTTTATTTTTTTGTTTGTATAAGTTCTGAAATTAGTCCAGGGAACAATCAAGACAAAATGAGATAAAATACTGATGGCGCGATTTGAAAAATAGTTCTCATATTGAAAGAATAGACCCACATGTAGATGAGGAGGTGACTAACACAAAGGTGGAGAAAACCCACAACTTTTATTAGAGAAAAGGGGGGGGGGGGGGGGGGGGGACATGTAGATGAGGAGGTGACTAACACAAAGGTGGAGAAAACCCACAACTTTTATTAGAGAAAGGGAGGGGGGGGGGAGGGGGGGGCGCCGGGTCCTAGGGGGAGAGAAAGCAATAAGGCGGTACTAGCCAAGCTACTTTAGTAATGGGGTTAAAGTCTTACTATGAATATTTTACAAGTATGTGTAAAGAGTATTCTTCATTTTGTGAGAATAAATATCTTTTGATTATAAAAGTAAATACACCGACATGCAAGAGTAAATGTAGGTTCTGATGGAACTTTGATTATTCAATCTAAATTTTTAGAAAAATAAAAAATGAGATATTTTTCACATAATTTTTTTTTTTCAACAATCGGTATTAGAGTTTTTTCTCTCAATCCTAACAATCACTAAATCTAATTAATATGCTTTTTTTTTTTTTCCCTCAATATTGAATTGTGAAGTGGGACCATAATTCAGTAAGGCAGGAATAATTGATAGAAAACGAAATTAGGTGGACATTATAGTAACTTCGTCAAGGAATCGAGTTAGAAATAAAAAAAAAAAAAAATTCAAACGAACTTTTTTTGTTTTTGTGGCAAACAATTAAGAAAGTATCAAAAGAATATTCTATACAGGAATAAACAATTTAATCTGCCAATTCTATGAATAATTTACAGAAGTCAACATAGTTTCTCGGTTGACTTGACCCTTGCTTATTTAATTTCTGTTGTATAAAAAATGTAAGGGTAAATTATAAAAAAAAAAAAAAGTGTAACTTATACAAACACCCCTGACATTAGACAATATTGCATCTATTTGGACCTTATGGTCTTTATTGCACAAAGTTCTCTTACCGTAAGTGGCCAAAATTAATGGTTGAAATTAACTATTGACAACTTACCATGTGAGAAGTTAAAATTGCCCCTACTTTAATTTTAATAGTTTATTATGTTATTTTTTAAATAGCTAATTTATTAAATAAAAATAGTTATTAAAAAAAATAATTGTTCAATATTCAACCTAGTTCTTGTTCAGTCTAGATCATATCATTAACCTAGTTTTTGTTCAACTTGGGTCAACATCATCAATGTATCTCTTCAACTTGGGTCAACATGATCAATGTATCTCTTCAACAATCCATTTCTTCAACAAATCAACTAAACCAATTAAAAACAAAACAAAACAAAACAAAACAAAAATTAATAATGACTCAAAAGCATGCTTGCTCAACTTCAACCAAAACTCCCATATCACCTCAATTAACTCCAACAAAAATAAAATAAATTAAAATTGGAGGAACATAATCAAATCCATGAAAAAAGAGAAAGTAATTGATAAAATTATCTCCATAACTAGAGATGAAGCTCCATCAAAGATGGAACATGGAGCATAGCTCCATCATTGATAGAATCGCGACAAAGCAGGTGGCATAGCTCCATCAAAGATGGGACATAGCTCATCATTGATAGAAATATCTTCTTTTTTTTTTTTTTTTTTTTTTTTTTTTTTTGTTTAATAGAAAAAATTTGATTATTTAGAAGAAAAAGAGTAATTTTAATTTTTTAAAGGTAATATATTTTTCAATGGCGGACATTTTATTAGATGGAAGAGATCTAATCTTTATTTATGTTTTTCACTTCAGATTTTTACCATGAACCAGTAACAATAGTGGAATTTTGTGCAATAAATACCATAAGTTAAATGTAAATGTAATATTAGCTAATATAAGGGTATTTATACAATTTATCAAAATTTAATCTATGAAAGCCTCTCGTAGACGCAATTTAGTGTAGTTTTATTGAATTTAAGAGTTTCAGTCCAATTGTAGGATATATATTAAATGAGTTATATTAGGCTTTTCAAATTTTTTTATTTTTTTTTAAAAATAAAATAATATATAAATTATTAATATTATCTTATTTATCAAATCATCTCATTATTTATAAGATGATGACGATTTATATATAAGATCATTTGGTATATATCTAGATAAAAAATTTAACAAATGTAGCATTATTCATATTAAAATTTGTACATTTTGATTTATTTTCTTTTTATGTATACTTTGTATTGTGTATTAGCTCCGGTTAAAACTAATTGCAGTAAATGTATTTTGTTTTAAACTAATTGCAGTAAATGTATTTTGTATTGAACAAAACAGCTGTAATTACCTGGAAAAATATAATAAAAAAAGGTAAAGCACAGGGCTATTAGTCTGTTTTTAGAGTAAGAATTCTCTATTAATTTTTTGTTGATGCCAATAATTTTCTGAAAGTAGTTTGAGTTTTTGAATGATGTATGAAAGGATGGATATAAAACACTGATTTATTAATATATTATAAAAAAAATGATAGTAGAAAATTATTATTCCTGTCGTTACTTTCAATTGGTATTTGCTGATATTTTCATTTGTCCGACGTGCTTGACTTGCCCAACGGGCTTGACAGCAGCTGATGGTTTCATTTGTTGGCGTGCTTGACATGCCTAACGGGCTTGACTTCCACTAATATTTTCATTTGTTAGCGTGCTTGACTTGCCGAACGTGTCGGATGTTTGAGGTAGATGCGGATTTGAATTTGATTATTTAATTACAAATATAAGTAATCATTAATTATAGTATTTTATTAAAATGAAGTTTCCCCAATGTATTTTATATATTAAAATGTATTTAATTAATTCCTCACTTTTTTCACGATCCTCTTATAATAAAACAGACTGGTCAACCATTATTATTATTTTTTTTAAACTAAGCAACACTTAATTAACGTTAACTACAGAATTTTTTGTTTGATTGTCTAGTTATTTAATTTTATAAATATACATATATATATATTAATGTATTCCTCTCTGTATGTTATTTAATAAAAATGTTTAAATTGAATCACATTCATATAAAATTTTAAGAAGTTAGAATATATTAACTTAAAATTTTATTTAAATTTATGAAATTCAATATTCATTAACCCATTTGTTCCAAAATTTAAAGCTCATATAATTTGATCCATTTTCTATTGTTTTGTTTTTATTCCAATGTTCCTATCATAAGTGTCAATGCAAAGCAATTTAACGTATAATTGTTGTTTTTTTTTTTTAAGCCGATGTACGGCGAGTTAGAAGTTTGTTAGATTTTCATCCAATATTATTTAAACGATTCAGATATATATATTTTTATGAATGAAAGATAATTATTTTCATAATAAGAAAAGAAAATCATAATTACTTTATAATAATAATAAAAAAAAATCATCTGCTTAAATTGAAATATTTGATGAAAATTTTCACCTTTTAAAAGATGAGGGGGAAACATTTAAACGTGCGAAAGGAGGTGATGTACATCAGTATGATCGATTGCTATTTACTCATTCATATAATTGAACGTATGATAGGTAGTGGCCGACATAGATAAGGACTAGTGGGGACATTCACCTGTGAATAGTCGGAACTCTACTTGAATATTCATCATCATCTCTAAACTTTAAAATTTTATAATTTTACTCTTCATATAGGTTGGGATTATATCTTGTATAAATTACTTGTCTAGGATTCGTCTGTCAATCACGTGTTGACTTCCTTTATTTTTAAAGCCATTTTTTTCCTTACAGTTCTACTTTTGTTACCTTACATTCATTTTCTAAAAATATTATATTCTAAAAATTTAATCTGTTAAAAAAATTCTAAAAAAATTATATTTTGTTTCAAAATTATCCTTTAAACTTTTCCATATTCCGATTTTAAAAACGATTCATTTAATCTTGCCTTGGAAGGGTATCCAGATGCCGATTCGGCTAACAGTGTTGATGATAGGAAATTGACCGGTGGTTATTATATTTACATGGGAGGTAATCTCATAAGTTGGTATTCTAAGAAACAAAGTGTAGTGGCTCGTTCTAGTACTGAAGCTGAGCATAGGGCCCTTGCCTTGGTTGCTACTGATCTTATTTGGATTCAAAACTTACTTAAAGAACTGCATGTTTCGCTTCCATGTTCCCCATTGTTATGGTGTGACAACTTAAGTGCTGAAACTCTAGTTCACAACCCAGTTTTCCATGCTCGCATCGAGCACATAGAAATTGACCTCCATTTTCTTCGAGATATGATGCTCAATCACTAGCTTGATATCAGGTATGTCCCAACTGTTGCTTAGGTAGCTGATGTCTTTACCAAACCCCTTTCCATTCCTCGTTTTTAGCTTCTTTCCTCTAAGTTGATTACTGATTCCACTCAGTTTCGTTTGAGGGGGAGTTCCACTAGTGATCACAAGGATGCAATAAGTAGTGACCAATTCTCTAAGACCAAGATCAAACTTACTGATCTCAATTAGTTTAGTTTGAGGGGGAGTGTTAAGGTTAAATGAGAATTGGTCAAATAGGTGCTCACTTGTAATTGTTTAGCTGCAGCCTTATTATGCTCTTGTTTGTACATAATCAAGAATCAGTTAGAGTAGTTATGCTTAGCTCAGATTATATATTGCAACATACTTGTATTATTCATTAAGGAAAATGAAATTAGAAAAGAAAATGAGTTACAGAGTTTCTCTTATTCTTGAATCCTAAAGTTTATCTTGCTTTTCGTTCTCGAAATCTATTCTACAGTTCATAGAAAGTTTCATAGGTTACTTTGGCCTAGACCTTTTACTTTTTTACAGTTCATAGAAAGTTTCATAAGATTCATAGCGAACTGGGTGGGTTTGGCCTAGAGTTAAATGGAACGATCACAATATCATTAAGGAACATGGACCTCATCAATATTGAAATCTGAAATGAAAACATTTTTTATTTGAAATGATAATGCCACGATCATAATACAATCATTTCTCACACCCCAGACCTCAGACCTCATACCTCATAATGATAACTGTTATTTTACGATTGACATAACTTCTTGACATAGTTGTTAATTTGAACTTAATTACTTAGATAGTTATTAAGTAGGCTTATTATTATTATAAGCAAAGATTAAATGGCTTAATGAGCATTCACTTTATCGCTTCATCCCACCTTCCACCACTGGTGCTGTCGCAGCCATTGTCACTCCTCGGTTTTGCCTATCAACATTTCCTTGCCATCCTAACCAATTTTGCAAATCAGAGAAAAATATGGTAAGAAAGATAACAAAACTAATCAATACTAGGCAATAACTAAAATTAATAGGTTTAAACAAATATGAAAGAGGGTTAATGGAATTTAAAGGAGATTTAGATGAAGGGTGGCTCTATTTTTATCCAAAAATTTTCTTGCCACACCCAATTACTCTATAAACACATATTAAAAATAGAGCTATTCTTCATCTAAATTTAAATAAAAATATATACTTTTAATTGTCATAAAAAAAAATCATAAAAGGTTATACTAAAAATTAAAATAAACATACCTGTAGTATACATTCGGAATTCATCAAATCAATTTTTTATTTTTCTTTGTTTACTTATAAAAATTATATTTCTTTATATCACATTAATTTTGATTTTGTATACAATATTAGGATTTATACTAAACTGAGTGATTGGAAATTTTAATTAATAGTTATGCACTTGTAAGTAATTGCACATAAAGAATACTAATAAATATATTATTAAAAAATGGGTCTAACAAAGAATATTTTGCGTGGGGATAGAACCACCTTAGATGAATTATGAATTTAGTTTTAAATGTCTAAATTTTTTCAATAAACTTGAGAAATCAATAACAATAAACCAATTGGGATAAGGGATTTAAAAATTTTACTTGTTAATACAAAAAACGAAAGATATATATGGTAGTTGATATAAAGTAATTATTTAGCTTGTATAATAATTAATTTTGAAAAGTAACAATCGATAATATATAAACTTACCAAGAACAACATCAAAGCCACGACTTTTGAGCTCGCGGTATTCTTGACACAAGGCACAAGATTCGCAAAAAAAATGAACCAAGCAATCCCCACAGGGGCTCTCCTCTAAATTGAACTGTTGCCTCATTTTAGAGCGATAGAAGCATGAGTAGCAGCACGCACAGCCAGTCAACCATTGTATTATAAAGTATAGAGCTCCATTAACCCCACAAGCTGCAAATTTCCAATTATTAAAACAACATTTCATTAATTAAGAGCTTCTCCAATGTAAAAATGGATTGTGTTTTAGAAAAAATTATCATATCATCAATGTTAAGGGAATGTGTATCCTAGACATAAATATGACTTGATAGATAATTAAGTTAAAATATGTTCTCTAATGCTTCCATTTGAAATGCACACTTTAATGAGGTGTTGTTTTTTTTTTTTAACCACAAAATTTTTTTAATTATTAATCACAAGCAATAAATGGTTGTAGTGGAGAGGTTGGAGAGGAAAAATGCAAGAGACTGGTGAGTTGATGTAGAAAATTAATATAATTAGTCAACAATAAATAACTGTCTAACAGACTCTCTGAAAGTAAAGGGTCATATTGACAGTGTCTTCTTTTTTTTTTACCATATCAGCTTCAAAATGGAGAGTAATAGTTGCATTGGAGAAACCTATTTTAACATAATGTCTATTTATCTTATGTACCATTATATTTTTCCACAATCCATTTCTACATTGAAGATACTCTAATGATCACCCTATTTGCATCTTTAATTCAACAAAATTAACTAACACTATTTCTCTTACATGAAGATCCCTTATCAACGATCTCTGAAATTCGTCCGAAAGTGATGCAGGGACACCAGCATGTCAAGCAACCTGTTGCAGAAACAAACATTTTATGAAAAAATTCAACTCAAAAGTTCAAGCTATTTGACAAGAGTAACTCGAACTAATTGAACAGATCGGCTCATGTGTCTGATACAATCATGTTTGTAACTCAAACTAACTATGAAATTTATGGAAAACTTACAGCCTGCGCAGTCGGAGAAGCAGTCACAGAGTCCAGAAGACCAAGCGCCCCGATTCTGCCGAAAAGGTTGGTAGCTGGGTGGAGCATAAGCGTTAGCAGGTACACCAGTTGCGGTGTTGTGAGCATAATTCTCATTTGGATTTGGTGAGTACATGATGATATGTATGTGTGTATATGTCTATATATCAAGACTGACACACAAGTTGTAAAGGAGAACAAGGATGAGACAGGAAGAAGCTCTTCTATGCAGGTATATATGTGGCAGTGGAGCGATGAGTCAATGGAGAAAATTTTATTTACATGATCCTTTGCCACGTCGTATGATGAGACCGAGGTGCATCGAAACTGCTTTCAAGTTAACAATGACAAGTCATTTCCACCCTCCAGGCAAGACCGAGTCCACAGTGGGCTACTCCATTGTGCCCGCGTAATTAAAAATCAGACAAAACTATTAAGTTTTACGCGGCAATTTATCATTTGGCACTTGACTATTGGACTTTTGACCTAATTTTCTTTATTATTATTATTATTATTTTTGTACTATAGACTGTCTGATTGCAGCCAATATCAGTAGGGTTCAAAATTTAAGATAAATTCGAGAATTAGGAGTACGTCGGCGACTTTGATTTTTGTGGACACTCAAGATTAGGTTGAAATGGTCTTATGTTGCTGGAAGCTTTTTGAATCTCTTCTTGTTTGTCGATAGGATATTCCATAATAAAACAAATTTTCAGGATTACATTCATAATAAAGAGTATTGACATGAGATGGAGGATGGAGTATCATTCTCAAATTTAGATAGTCTTAGAATCAGAATTTGAACTTTTTTTTTTTTCCTTTTTATTACATTATATAACTAGAATTGAACGAGGGAATAATTGAGACTGAACGAAATCTAACATTAGTGGTGCGGCTCCCACACATAGATGGGATTGACCCACAACAACTCACCTCTTGGTAAGGAAAATCAGTCCCTTGTTTTTGTAAGAAGGGGGTGTCGAACCAACACTACAAAAAGATTGATATTCTGAGACAAAGCTAATTAGTCTCCAAATCAATTAATTACGACTCAAAAAATCTTTCACTACCACATTAAGTTGGTCGCACACCGGTAGCTAAATGTCCATTCCAGAATAGCTACTGAGACCATATTGCTATCGTCTCCAAATGTCGACAATACGCGACCAATAAGTTAGTAGCTAATTCCCTAAAAATTTGTCCCCAATTTTTGACCAAAGAAGTTAGGCATGCCTATTTGGAGACCACAAAAGTAGTCTACAAATGGTGTCTTTCAAAACACAAGTGACATACACATCTATTTAGCTACCAACATTTTCGTCTCCAATAAGTAAAGCTAATATTTGTAGGTATTATTTCGAGACTAAATCTTGGTAGGCAAATTCTTTTTATTTCTCTGACTATATTTCGAGACTAAATCTTGGTAGGCAAATTCTTTTTATTTCTCTGACTATTATGAGACGAAATGCTTGGTTTCCAAAACCATTTTTTTGATACATCATCTAGCGATGAAATATTGGTGGTTCATGATGAAATTCTTGATGGTCAATGATTAGTTTAGATGTTTATTGATGTGTTTCTTCTAACATTAATTAATTTGTTTAATGTTTTAGTTTTGATAACAATAGAGAATTAAATATATTAAAATAAGATATTTATAGTTGACATTCAAATTGCTAAAAGAAATATTACTCATTTACAAATGATCAAGATAGAACACAATGATTTAGTAGAATAATCATTATGAAGCAAAAAAAAGAAAATTCTACATCATATTATCAAACAGAGTTATATTCCATATAATGCCTATAACAATTCACAAAAGGTGACAACTAAGAAATAACAATGTGGTTGCAAGAAAGTTACATAATAAAATCTACTCAAACTATCAAATTGAGAATTTGTTCATGAACTCCAAATCTATATTCAAAAAGCATCCTTGAGGACAAGTATTGATCCTGATCTCGATCATTACCGCAATTATGATTCGTAAGCAAGCCTTGGCAGCTTGTTTGAAGTCCTGAACATCTTTTCCCTTACCTCATCACTATCAGTCCAATACCCCGAAAAGTCATATAGGATAAAAATTCTATATATATTATTATAAATTCCAAGCTGCCTAATAAGTACATAGTGTTAACAATTAGTTTAGCCAAAGTATATGACAAAATTTAAAGACTACAACTTACACTCAATTAAGACATTTAGGATGAGAATAGAATAATACGTATTATCTAATATGTAGTTAACAAGAAACTTGAAATTTTCCTAATAATACAAGACATGAATAAAATTCTTCAAACAAGTGTTCCCAAAATGATATAATTTGTTATCAGATTGATTGAAACAAGTGGTGGTTTTTTTAGTAAATAGCTAAACCAGGCTCTAGGTTCATACCTTTGCCATGGAGGCTACGATATCAACCATAAAAAAGTCAGCAAATGTAATTACCTATTACACAACAAAGATCCATTGCATTGGATAAAAAATGACAAGCCTTCAATTTGCTAATGTCAAAGAACTTCAAAAGAACATCATCTACTAAGAACTAACACTTACCCAAATGACCAGAGCTTCTTAAAATGCAGCTACATTTGTCAAAGGTAATTTTTTTAATCAAGAATAAAAGATAGCATGTGATTTCTTATTTTTACTTAAAAGAATGTTTCTGCCTAAAAAAAGGAAAAAAGCTGCAAGAGTGAGGCTACAGCAGAAACTCAGAACAATTTAATAAGAAGTAACAAGAAGAGAAATAGAAGATATCAAAAGAGAATATGAGGACAACAGTGACAGCAATATACAAGAGTACCTGTATTCAACACATGAAGAACTCATAACAATTTATCAAGTAACCTGTGAAGGTAGAGATGTGTAAAATGTGTTGATTAAAAAAGAAGTGAGCAACTGCTACAGAACACATTACCACTTCTAACTAATTAAAAGTTCAGATATTAAACGGGTTGAAAGCAAACTATGGTAAAAAACAAACAAATAAAATTCGAGGACAGCAAAGGTAGGAGAAAATCAAGGAACAAGGCAGATATTACACTCATTGTGATGCTGCCAATGATACTGCTCCATGAGAGTGGGGATAGAGGTATGCTGTCATGCTAGTCGGGACACTAATAATCATCCAAGTGCTACAATGTGGAAACATACTGAAATTTTAAGTCACAGAAAACATTGGATTGAAGAATAACAATGCATGTACAACACAAAATGCAACATTAAACTTGGTTTTGTCAAGATACGAGGCAAATATTCAAGCATGGCAATTCAAAAAGAATGAAAAAGAGGAAAAAAATTCCAAATACCATCAAATGTAACCATGATATCTTCCATATTTCATTGTGAGTAAGGTGATTTTGATCAAGATCAAATATTTTAGAATAATTAACACTACCCTAAGAACCTATAAGTTCACTCCCCAGAACCAAACCTTGGTAATCAACAAATTCATGGGACATGATATCCCACCTAGGTGGTTCCAAAGTTTAAACTTCAGACCCTTTTGTTGAAAAGCAAAGGCCTTACCTCTCCATTCACCCCTAAAAGTTAAACAATAATGTTTAACTTAACGAAAACCTTATATATCCCCCACAAAACCTGAATTGATAGAAAAAAAAAAAAACAAAAAAAACCACAACCACCTCACCAGTAACCATAAAAGTGAAACCATACCAATAATGTCATCATTTGCGCAAAGGTATGGGTAAACACCAGGCACATTTGACCTTTTCTTAATGTAAGCATGAAAAAGTTAGCACATTCAACTTTTCTATAGCTACAATTCGAGCCAACACTAGCAAATTTGAGAGGCACACACAATTTCCATAATTACTTAAAAAAATCATTATAAAGAAAATCAAACATATAAAGAAGAATCTGAAAGAAAAAAAAAATCCCCCACTCCAAGTCAAGAAAAAAGCAGAACCTGGCATACTGCAAAGACCAGTAAAAATAAAATCAAACTCCCATTAAACTAAATAAAGTCAAGCCCATCACACAACATCCAAACACAAGACAACAAACAACCATGTCCAAGAACAATGATAACAATAACAACACAATGACATTTCAAGAACAATAACAATAAAATCAAGCTCCTTAAAACTAAATAAAATCAAGCATGGCAGACCTGTAGTGAACAGTGGCAGATCTGAATGGCGAATGGCGACAGATCTAAACGGTGGACAATAGTAGAGCTGAATGGAAGAAAAAGAAGAAAAAATGAGAAGAAGAAGAACAGAACGGCAGACCTGTAGTGAATGGCGACAGATCTGAACTGACGGATGGCAATAGATTTGAACGGCAGACGGTGACAAACCTGAACGGAATAAACGGAAGAAAAAATGAGAAGAAAAGGAAGAAGAAAACAACGATAGACCTGAATGCACGAGGTGCGGAGAAGAAGAAGATGAAGGAGAAGAAGGGCGTAACTGGTCCGACAGTGCAGAGGAACAAGATGGCTTGAATGGTGGCGGAGAATGTGAGGGAGGCAGTGTGGCGGTTCGACGAAGGAAATGAAAGCAATGTCATTACGCTCAAATTTATTCATTACATTCTCTCTTCTAAAATAAATTTTCTTTCTTATTTCATTCAAATGCAATGAATGAATTTAATTAGTTGATCTTTATTTTTTAAAATTAAGTATACCTAATTATAAAAATATTTATATATATAATTTTAATTTAAAGGATTATTTTTAAATGAGTGAAAGATATGAGTTTTGAAAGGAACCGATGCAGTAATGTAAAATAAATCCATATGAGTTTGTATAATGACAAATGTCTTTTTAAACTATGAAAAATTTAAGATATCATTTTTTTATAAACCAATATTTTGGTATAAGAAACAGAGAAAATATATAACCATTTGATTACTACAATCTTATGTCTCCCATTGTTCATCAATTATTAAATTTATGCTTTTGAGACCAATAATTTAGTCTCTAAAGAGAGAATAACTTATCATGTTTTTGGCTATAAAATATTTGTCTCCTAAGACACTTTTAAATAAGGATTTTAATTCAAATATTTATCTAAAGTAAATCCAAAATTGATAGAATATTTTGGCTGATAAAACAATATTTGGCTAACCAAATTTCCTTCGTAGTAGAATGCTTGGTACTGAGACGAAATGTATAGTCTCCAATGTCTCAAGCAAATGAAAATTTATATATATGGAGAAAAACATCGAATTGTGTCACCAAACACTTTCTTTGAAGACTAATTTTAATTTAGACTCAAAAGATAACTAGTATTTAGAAACAAAATATCATATCGTAGTAGAAAACATGATTTAGAGACACACTCTTTCGTCTCTGAATGTTCCCCCAAGCTAATGGTGAATTTGAAATCCATATCTATGGAGACAAGTATTAAAATTCGTTGCTAAAAGCTTCAGTGAAAGACGAAAATTGAATTGGACTTAAACTATAACCAACGTTTGAGGTACTAAATAGGTATGGTAGTAGATTGTTTCATTCAGAGACGAACTATATTGTCTCAAAATGTCCCTCTAAGTCAAAAGTACTATCGTAAAACAAAAATTCATATCTATAGAGACGAATGTACAAAATTTGTTGCCAAAAGCGTTATTTAGAGACCAAAGTTCTATTCGACTCCAAATATATGGTATCTAATATTCACGTTTCTTGTAGTGCAATGAACTATAATTGATCATGGTGGGTTAGCAAGCATTACCACTACATTACCAGCCACTCGACAATCAAATCTTGAACTTGAGGTATAAAGTTTAAATTTATGGATTCCATTCATCAAACTTGGCATGCTTAATTGATCATCTTCTTTTGTTTTTTATGGAAATAATGGAAGATGTTACCCTTTATCTCTTAAACAATGTAACAAAGTATCCATCAAGGACCCACGTGAACTAAAAAAGGAGAAGAGGGGGAGACGTAAAGAGAGGAATTGGAATGCCCTAGTAATGTGAAGGAAGAAATAAAGATTGTCCTAAGAGAATATTCGGATATCTTGCTTAGACCCATGAAGAAATGCTAGGGATTGATCCAGAGATCTCCCCTATTGACTTAATGTGAACCCAACTGTCAAACCCATGCGATAGAAAAGGAAAGCCTTTAACCAAAAGAGATATAACGTGATTAAAGAGGAAATGGACAAACTCATAAGAATGGCTTTCATAAGGGAAGTAAAGTACTCGGAGTGGATGACAAACGTGTTGATTAAAAAAAAAAAAAAGGATGATAAGTGAATGATATGTGTGGATTTTACCAATCTAAATAAGACTTGCCTAGAGGACTTCTTTTACTTAGGATAGACCAACTAGTCGATGCCACTATGGGACATACCTTCCTCAGCTTTATGTATGCTTTCTCTTGGCGCAATCAAATCAAGATGCATGCTTTCGACCAAGACAAAACCGCCATCATCACAAATAATAGAATGTTTTGTTACAAAGTGATGCCCTTTAAATTGAAAAACACAAGGACTACATACCAAAGGTTGGTGGATAAGTCATTCAAGGAGCAAACATGGAAGACTACTGAAGGTATATATGGATGACATGACAACCAAGTTAGTTCAAGTGTCTAACCATGCAGCACACCTAAGAAGGACTTTTAATACCTTTAGAAAGTATGATATAAAGCTAAACTCTGAAAAGTGTACCTTTGGAGTGTCATTGGGAAAGTTCTTAGGTTACGTCATCCATCAAAGGAGAATCGAAGCTGACCCTAGAAAATATCATAACGATACTTAATATAGAGTCCCCCAAAGCTATATAGGATATTTAGCGGCTGACTAATGAGTGTAGCGATTTTGAATCACTTTATCTCTAAGGCGACTATTCATTGCCCGCCTTATTTTTTCAATGCTATGAGGAAGAAAGAGGGAAATGATGAAGCAAAGAATGTAAGAAGGACCTTCAGCTTGTTCAAAGCCTATCTAGCTAGCGCACTCTTATTGTTAAAGCCAAAGGAAGGGGAAAAGTTGCTAATCTACTTAGCAGTCTAAAAAACGACAATCAATTTCACCTTGATACAAAACCAAGAGGCTATTGAATGCAAAAAAATGGCATCTAAGCTGGAGCAACTAGCCCTAGCCCTTATAATTGTCATAAGAAAACTATGACCTTATTTCTTAGTTCACAAAGTAGTTGTAATAATTAATCAGCCCTTGGGGCCAGTCCTCCAAAAACCAGATATCTTAGGAATAATGATAAAATGGTCAATAGAGCTAAGTCGGTTCAATATAGCATACTACTCCCAACATGCAGTAAAAGGGCAAGTGTTAGTTAATTTCATAGTGAATTTCACCTTTGATCATTAGAAAGAAGAATAGCCATCAAATGGGAAGGCAACAGCCGACGAAGGAATCCTAAAGGAGGTCAAGGCCTAGAGTATCTTTCTCGACGGATCCATTAGCATTAATGGGAGCGGAGTAGGACTTATTCTTATTCACCCCAAGGGGAATGAAACCAATTTGGCGCAAAGATCTGAGTTAAAACAACCAATAATGAGGTCAAGTATGAATTATTAATTGTAGGACAAAAAATCATATGAGTCGTAAGAGTGGATCTTCTATGTGTAAAAACGACTCTCAACTGATCATGAACCAGATCCAAAGGGCTTACCAAGCCAAGTAAGATAACATGGTAGTGTACCTCATTCCAAAGATTTTCGAAGGTCCTAAGCTAGCCATTTGAAAAGCTCAACTTCTTGACTTCCCCTTAGGCCTTCGTTCATTGGGGAACAAATCTTATTAGACCAATGCCGAAGAGAAAAGGAAGGATGAAATATGTCATAGTAGTAGTAAACTACTTCACAAAATGGGCTGAGGTAGAGCCCTTGACAATAATCATCGAGGCAAAAACAATCAGCTTCATATGAAAGACCATTATTTACCGCTTTGGAATCCACGGGTGATCATCACCAATAATGAGATTGAATTTGATAATAATTGCTTTAGGAACTTTTGTCAAAGCTATGAGATAAAATGCCGATACTCTTCGATTAACCACCTATAAGCAAAGGGCAAGTTAAAATGGTAAATAAAATCATCAAAGGGATCATCAAAAGAAAGCTCGACAGGAAAAAAAAAAAGGCTAGGTTCGATGAGCTTCTGAGTGTCCTTTAGGCATACCATACCACTGAAATGACTTCACTTGGTGAAATCTCTTATGCCTTGGAATTCAAAATAGAGGCAATAAAACCGACCGAACTAATCTACCTAACTCTTTGTGTTAGGTATTTTAATGAAGGAGAGAATGAACATAAGCTAAGGGCTAACTTAGACCAGTTAGAGGAAAAAAAAAATAACGAGTAGACTTGTGTCCGAGTGGCAGCCTATCAAAGGAAAATTATCGGATACGGTGATAAGAATGTGACATTAAACATGAAGGAGAAAAGAGTAGGGAATTTGGGTCCAAACTAGAAGGTCCTTATCGAGTCAAAAGGGTACTAAGACCACGAACTTATAAGCTCGGGTACCTGGATGGAATGACAATCAAGCATTCGTGGAACACGTATCAACTAAGAAAATATTACCTTAAGGTGAGACACGCCTAGAGGAATGGTTTCGTTGGTAGAGATAATTTAGTTCTAATAAGTGCAATAAAGAACAACATGATCATGCACACTTCAACATTTTATCGCCCTTGAAGGCAAGTTTGTGGAGTGAGGGTTGGAAGAGCCATGTAAAAGTTCTCATTTTTTAATGAAAAGAAATAGAGGGTTGCTTAGTTGCTCCCTTTGATTGGTCCACTTATGATTTCATTCCATAATTTTGATCACATATTGTGGATTTAATCATTTGTTGTTGTTGTGTTATATCAATGTCTCGTTTGCTTAAGGTGGCCAAGGAATCCGAGTGTGGAAAAGCAAGAAAGTGAAAACCCCTAAGCTAATTCCTACGACAAGAGACATAGGCCAACCAAGGTAAAGGGTGACCCATATTCTCAAGGCAGGGATCCCAAAGGGGCTGCATTAAGTCTTAAGATAAAAGACCCAAACTGTCTAAGACATGAAGTAACTTGTGAGCCTCAGGGAAAAAAGTTCCCTTCGAGGATCAGCTAGCCAGGAGGAGACGTCCCCTTAGCACTAAGGCCAAAGAGCAAAGATGGTCCAGGGCACGTTTGGCGCAATCGCCTTGCAAGGACACAAGGGGCTGCAATAACAGAAACTCAAGGAGTTAACAATGTTCAAATGGCTATGCATGCAAGTGGAGCAACTGCTCCTGTGGATCCAGACCCTCCCGAAACTTAAGGATCACTCAAGCAAACAACATCATCCACAAGCAAAACAATCAATTATCACAAGCAAGAAGAAGAGAAAGAAAATATGTAAACAAAGAACTGAAGTAGCATAACAAGGCTTTCCCTTCGGCAAAGTAAAAAGATCCAGTGGGAAGAGGGAAGAAAAAGGAACAACAATTCATGTCCAACCATATTAACAAATGCAAATATAAAGCATCACGATAAAGGCAAGCAGGGATAAAAGTTCTAGGATCCAAATAACAACAAAACACAATGGGGCATTCCCCAATCAAACAAATAAAATTTCATATGCCTCCTTGGACAGCTAGCGGGCTTGAGAACCGGTGGTTCCAGTGCCAACCAGGGGACCACCCCCCCCTCCCCCCCTTCTCCGGTCCTTGGAGTCACCTCCCTCAGTTGGCGAGCATTCACACTACCGCTTCATGCCAGCTTCCACCACTGGCGCTGCTGGAGCCATTGCCACTCCACGGTTTTGCCTATCCACATTTCCTTGCCATCCTAACCAATTTCAAATAAATAAAATATGGTAAGAAAACGTTGACACGAAACTAACCGAATCTAGGCAAATAATTAAACCAGCTTCATTATTTGCGAGGTTGTAAATGATATTTGAAAGTTGGTTTTACTAAATTAAAGATTTAGAAAAAGATTTTAGATAAATTTTAAGATTACTTTAATTTCACGGATCGATGAACATGAGAAATGGATGATAATAATCCAATTGAGATGGGAGTTTTAAAGACTTTACTTGCTATATAGTAGTTAATATTGAGTTTATCGATTCAACAATGGATATTATTTTGCAGTAAGATGACCCTATATTGAAACTTACCAACAGAAACATCAAATCCACGGCTCTTGAGCTCACGATATTCTTGACATAAGGCACATCCCTCGCAGAAAAAATGGACCAAGCAATCATTACAAGGGCTCTCCTCTAAACTGAATTGCTGCCTCATTCGAGAGCGATAAAAGCATGAGTACAAGCACGCACACCCAGTCAGATATTGTAGCAAGAAGTATAGTGCTCCATTCACCCCACAAGCTGCAGTTTAATTAATTAATGAAGACACGGCTTAGTAAAATAATCACCACCTTAATTGCATAGATAACTAAAAAGTAAAATTGAGTAAAACTATATACTTTCATTTAAAACTCTACTTCACTTTATTTCCCAAAAAAAAAAAAAAAAACTCTACTTCACTTACATGAAGATCCCTTGTCAGCAATCTCTGCAATCCGCCCGAAAGTGATACATGGACAACAAAATGTCAAGCAACCTGTAGTTCAATTAATGAACTAAATTAATTAAACAGATACAACTTTCATGTATCATCAATTATATAGTGCACATATATATGATACATATCCTGGAAAAGCTAACAAAATCATCAAATTTCTGGAGAACTTACAGCCTGAGCAATCTGAGAAGCAGTCACATAGCCCAGAGGACCAAGCGCCCAGGCTTCTCTGCTGGTGCTGATAAGAAGATTGGTTGCTTTGTGAAGCAGTCACTGGTTCAGCAGTTGCAGTGTGCTGACCATACTTCTCATCTGGGTTTGATGAGTACATGATGATATATCAAGAATTACACAGTACCGTCTGATTGATCAAAAGGAATTATACAAGGAGAAAGAAAAAATAATTAAGAAATTGAAGAAGGTGCTGTATATATGTAGGTATATCAACTATGGACAGAGATGAGTTGATATAATCAATTTGGTACCCATGCTCAATTTATTTACTTAGAGAGTGTTGGATAGAGACAGCTGGTTCATAGTGTGACTGAGTCCATGGTGTGCTACTCCTCCATGTGCCCCAGATGTAAAATTATTGTGAATTCATGCAAACAACCAGTAAACTATATTGTTCCAGGCGGCAAATTGAATTTGGTTTTATATGTACGTGTTAGAATGAGGTTTTGTTGTATTGTTTACCTCTATGATTCAAGACCAGTTGATTTCAAAGTTTAAGATCAATTTGGAAAGAAGTTTGAAGCTAGTCTGTTAGGCCTTGCATGTATCAAAATTTCTATACAGCTAAGATGAACAATAATAAAAGAAACGGTAAGGTATTTTAACTTTCCAAGTACAAATAATGTTTGCAGCATAAAATTGCTTTGAAATGAGGATAACGAAATCGTGCTTTTTTTTGGTGGTGGACCAGTGTTTTTTTTGGTTTGCTTCATGTAGCTGTTAGAATGATACATAGTGGTGGACCCTTTTTTTTTTGGCTTCATGTACTCCCGGGTGACATATGGTGCATGCTTTTGTCATATATCACTTTTGTCAAGCATTTGATAAGTTGTTTTTGTCAATTAGTGCACACGGTTTCCATATGTTATATATGTCCTGGTGTGCACAGAGACTTGTGTATTTGCTCATTATGCACAGGTTGCATATTCTATTATGAACTCAATTTATCAAGCTTACTCAATTCAATTTATGATTGATTTCAATTTCATTTCAGCATTACAAGCTTAGTTGTATGTACTGCTACGCTTAAATTTTACCAACAACAACTACAAGCGTAGCTACAGTACTAAAAATAAGAGTACTAATGTTGATGACTTTGTGGTCGTTTAGTTGTACTTCCATTTTCTCTAGCTTTCTTTCAATATGTTAGTCGTGCATCATAAATGCTTTTCATACGGAATATAACCATGTTTGTCCTTTAAATTTTGCTTCTCATTTATTGATTCATCAGCTTGTATCTTCACTTGAAATTCTTACAAAGAAACAAAGAGGGGCATAATCGCAATTGATAGCCAAGAATCTCAACTGCAACCTCCCTATAAAGCTTGATCAAGGTAATTTTACATTTTGGAAAGCTCAAATTCTTCCAGTAATAAGAGATTTTGATCTAGAAAGTTTCATTTTTGACTCGACAAAATGCCTTAACAAGTTCATTGAAGTTCAAGATGATTTGGGACATATAGTTCATGAATACAACGATGAATACCTAGATTGGAAAAAGATTGATCAATTACTAGTCAGTTGGTTGATTTCTACTCTACGTGAATCAATTTTAGGGCATGTCACTCAGTGTGTGACAACATGTGAGCTATGGATAGCCATTAGAAGCTTTTTACTCAACATTCAATGGCAAGAGTCATGCACCTTAGAGGTCAATTGCAGATGTTGAAAAAGAGTATAATGGGTGTGTCTGACTATATTGTTAAGATGAAGGGCATAGCTGACTCTTGACAGGCAACTGGGCAAATAATCATAGAATATGATCTTGTGTCTTACATTTTAGGAGGATTAGACTTAGAGTACAATCCTATTGTGGTGACAATTACATCCAAGCAAGGAGAAATTTCTCTTTAAGAAGCTCATTTCTTACTCATGAGTTATAAGTCAAGAATTGAGCAACAGAACTCAACTGCTA
The DNA here is from genome assembly GCA_021234005.1 of Nephelium lappaceum. Lineage (NCBI taxonomy): Eukaryota > Viridiplantae > Streptophyta > Magnoliopsida > Sapindales > Sapindaceae > Nephelium > Nephelium lappaceum. Next base: position 10,337,473 of record CM038003.1, read on the forward strand.
TGATAGACATTACCAATGCCTCAGCCAATGTCAGTGTTAAAAGTGGTACGAAGATGAACCAGTTCGGATATAAGCAAATTTCAAGGATTCCTAGTGAACCAATTCTAACAAAATAGAGTAAGAGCTAGAGGTCGAGGCAGAGGTAGAGAAGGCAAATCAAGGCTGATATGCCAACTCTGTAGCAAGCTAGGTCATGTCTTTATAGTGTGCTACCATAGGTTTGATCAAACCTTTGGTGTAAACTTTGGATAGAATTTCAATCAACAGCCATAAGGAAATGTAACACAACATGTTGAACACTTATTTTCTGGTGCACAACAAAGTTATAGTTGTGTGCCAATGCTGAACTATAACAATCCAAGTAACTCAAACATTGCCTCTTTTTCAAGTGTTGCCGATCCTAGCTGGTACATGGATAGTAGAGCAACGAATCACATAACCTCGAACTTCAATAATCTGTCGCTCAATAGAGAATACAAAAGAGGAGATTGCTTGGTAGTAGGTAATGGTCAAACTTTATCCATTTCTCACATTGGCCATTCACTTGTTTCATCAAATACTACACCTAATACTATTATTAGACTAACAAACAGCTTGTTGGTCCTTGAAATTACTAAGAGTTTACTTAGTATTGCTCAACTAACCAAAGGTAACAGTGTAGTTGTTGAATTTGATCAAAATTTATGCTCTGTTAAGGACAAAGCAACGAAGAAGGTCTTGCTTCGAGGGTTCCTAAGCAATGGCCTATACAAACCTCTCCCTCCCAAGGTTTAAAGATCAATGCAAGTCATTTGGTAATACCTTGCAAACTGATTTTAATTCCTCTAATAGCAGTGCTAGTACTAAGCAGAATAATATTGGATCTTCTGAATGTAATACTTTTGAGATTAGTAAGTCTACTTTTGGTTTGCTAAAAGCACCTAAGGATTTGTTATATAGATTATGGTATCATAAACTTGGTCATCCCTCTTTGTCAGTACTGAATAAAGTGATGACTTCTCTAAAGGTTTCTGGTTTTGATACTACTGCTAATGTGTTTTGTGATGCTTGTAAGCTAGGAAAAGTTCATAAACTTCCTTTTTCTAAGTTTGATCATGTCACATAAACACCACTTGAGTTGATTTCTGCTGATATATGGGGTCCCTCTCCATACCCATCAACTCAAGGTTATAGGTATTATCTTAGCTTGGTTGACTAGCATACAAGATTTTGTTGGATTTACCTTATGACTTATAAAGCTCAAGTTAAGGATTTATTCTCTCTTTTTCATAAGATGGTTGAAAACCAATTTGATAGACACTTAAAGACGTTACAAACAGACAATGAAGGTGAATTTCAGTCTTTAAAACCATATCTCCAAGCTTATGGAATCATTCCTAGACTCTCTTGTCCATATGTTCATGAACAAAATGGTATTGTTGAAAGAAAACATAGGCACATAGTTGAGGTAGGTCTTACCTTTCTAGCTCAAGCTAACCTACCTTCATCCAAGTGGTAGGAGTCTTTTCATATTGCTGTCTATCTTATAAATAGACTTCCCACATCAGTTTTAGATGGCAAGTCTCCTTTTTGGTGTGCTTTTAAGCAAGAACCTAACTACTTAAAACTTAAAAAGTATTTGGATGTTCTTGCTTCCTTTATCTTAAACACTATAACAAGCATAAGTTTGGTTTTCATTCATCTAAATGCATGTTCATCGGTTATTGTGATCACACCAAAGGGTATAGATGTTTAAATCCCTTAGGCCGAATTTACACTACTAGACATGCTCTCTTCAATGAAACTGAGTTCCTATTTAGTACCTTATTTTCAATAGATCATACCAACAAAAATTGTCTCTTAAATTCACCTAAACCTACCATTCCAATATCTCCTTAATCTAGTTCTTAGTTAGCAGATGCTCTACCTTCTACATTTGCCAAACCAACTTTCTCATCAACCTCAAAATCAGCCACAGTCCAATAACCCTCGAGTGTTTTAAATATCCATAAACCTATACCGAACTCAGTACATCCCATGACAACAAGGTCAAAACTAGGCATCTATAAACCTAAAGCTTATCATGTCCAACCCTCTCTAGATTATATGTCTCAAAATGCTTAATAAGCTATGAACATTCCTGCTTGGAAACATGCCATAGAGGTTGAATATTCTGCCCTCCAAAAGAATAATACTTGGTCTCTAGTGCCTTACAAGGAAGATATGAGTGTCATTAGAAGTAAATGGGTTTTTAAAATAAAATACAAAGCTGATAGGAGTATTGAAAGGTATGAGGCAAGGCTTGTGGCTAAAGGTTTTAACCAAACCACTGGGTTGGATTGTGCTGAAACTTTTAGCCCTATAGTGAAAACAGCCACCATAAAAGTTATTCTAACCTTGGCAGTCACAAACAATTGAGACATTCAACAAGTGGATGTCAATAACACATTTTTAAATGGTGAACTCAAGGAAGAGGTATATATGTCAAAACCAGATGGGTTCCTTAGTCCTACAACCCCTTCTTTTGTTTGCAAACTTCACAAATCCTTGTATAGTTTGAAGTAGGCTCCCCATGCATGGTATGAGAAACTGAAAACCGCATTGTTAAAGAGAGGTTTTCATAATTCTAGGTCTAATTCCTCATTGTTTGTGTATAAAACCGCCACATCGTTACTGTTAGTTTTGGTTTATGTTGATGATATATTAATTACTAGGAGTGATCAAGCATTAGTCACTTAGCTCATCCATGATCTTAACACACATTTCTCTTTTAAGTCTCTTGCCTTGGTGCACTATTTTCTTGAGTTTGAAATTCTTAGAACTTCAAGTGTTTTGTTTTTAAATCAGTTAGAATATGCTTCGGATTTTCTAGTTAAAACAAACATAACTAAATGCAAACCTTGTGAAACTCCTTTGGCACCTAGCAGTAAACTCTTAGTAAGAGATAGGGGTGGGCATTTTCAGGTTCGGGTTGGGTTGGGTTGAAAATTTTTGAACCCAACCCAACCCAATCAATTTGTCAACCCAACCCAACCCAACCCAATAATTGTCTGGTTGGGTTGGGTTAAGTCGATCGGGTTAGCACCTCGTTGAAGTAGAAAACATTCCTATTAATCAACTAGTTCAATTACAAAATATTTGCGTTGATTATATAACATGTTCAATACAAATAGAACTATAAAAGTTTAAGCCACTACATTTTAAAAAAAAAATGTTCAATTCACCATAAAAAGTACAAAAAAATAAAAACTAAGACAATAATCCTACTAAATTCCATCAACACAACTTGTGTGGTATCATTAAAGTCTTCATAAGCATAGAAAACTACAAAATATTATGTCCAATTGGTAGCTTCCAAAACATCGATTGCATGCACCACATCCAACATCAAATAAAACATGTAAGTCAACCTATAGTGTAACTAGCTAACATGTTTTTAAATTTTAATTTTTGCAAATCATAAAAGAAAAAACATATGTAAGTAAAATATAAGCTTTTTATTTAAAGTAATTATCTTAATTGTATGAAAACATAATCAATTCACATTATTTTTCATGGATCCATGGGTATGCTTACTCCAATCTCTACATAAATGGAAGAATAAAATATTGTAATAAATAAAATTACACATTTAACATTATCATAATAAAACAAATCATTTACCTTGTTCAATTGCTTCATACAACTCCGTCTCATCCGTGGATGGTGTAAGATCCAAGCAAATATTAGTAGATCGCAACCAATTTTGCAAGCAAACTAATATTTCCACCATCTTTGGAGTCAAGCTACTCCTAAATGGGTTAAGAATACGACCTCTCGTGCTAAATGCCGACTCGGAAGCCACTGTAGAAACCGGAATGACAAAGACATCATTTGCAATACGTGATAGAGTCTTGTACTTAGAAGAATTAACTTTCCACCAACCCAAAATATCAAAGTTCTTGTCATCCAAATGTTCATTGGACTCTATCAAATACCTTGCAACCTCATTCTTTGAAACAATAAAATCATTCTTTTCTTTCATTTCCTTGAACTTTTTGAGCCTTTGCAAACAAAAATCATAACCTTCATTCGTCTTTCCCATATCATTCTCACTAAACGAAAGATTAGAGCTAGAAACTTGTTGACCACTTGAAATATTATCATCACTTTTGTAAAACTCATAGAGTTTAATCAAAAGATCTTTAATATCACTAGTTAACTCCAAAACCTTCATTTCATCAAATATATCACTAAAGCAAAATTTGACATAATCCAACTTGTATCTTGGATCAAAAACAAGTGCAATTATCAACAATTTATTTACTTCCTCAATTTTCCCCCAATATTTGTCAAACTTCAATTTCATTCCCATTACCATATCACACAACAAAAAATCATCACTCTTACCCAATGTAGTCAACTCATTTTCAATAGAACACAATTCATGAAAGAATATATTAGAAGTAACGGATGTATAAGCACTAAACTTCTAAGTGATGTCATAAAAAACATGCAAAAATTTGACAAACACTCTAGCATTACTCCAATCTCTCTCTTTTGGCGGCCTTACCCTTTTTTTCCCATTTTCATCTTCAACAAAGTACAACCCATAACGTCCATCATCCTCCAATAATCTATCAAATGCTTTTTCAAATTTTAAAACACTAGATAACATTAAATAGGTGGAGTTCCATCTAGTAGGCACATCTAATACCATAAGACTTTTGCTCTCAATTGTTTCATGCTCAATACAAGTTTTAAACGTTTGAAGTCTTGAAGGTGAAGATCTAACATATTGTGTTGCATTATGAATGCGAACAATTGAATCATTCAAATCTTTCAAACCATCAGATACAATTAAATTTATAATATGAGCGGAACATCTCACATGCAAAAAATTTCCACCTAACACAAGCTCAGATTCTTCCCAATTTTTTAACTTCTTTTTTAAATAATCTATAGCCACTTTATTGGCGGAGACATTATTTACAGTAACTGTAAACACTTTTTGAATACCCCAATCCTTCAAACATGACTCTAAAACTTTTCCAATTGTCTCCCCTCTATGGTCAGGAACAATACCAAAACTCAAAATTCGTTTATGCAATTTCCATTTACAATTAATGAAATGGGTAGTGATTACCATATAATTTAAATTTTGAATTGAAGTCCATGTGTCGGTGGTTAAGCAAACTCTTGGTTTTTGTTTAATGAAAATTTTTTTAAGCTTACACTTTTCATCTAGGTAAAGTTGGTAAATATCTCTAGCAAGTATTCTTCTAGATGGAGGACAAAACCTTAGATTTAGAATACTACAAAAATATTTAAACCCTTGTTTCTCTACAAAAGAGAAAGGTAAGTCATCCACAATAATAATCCTAGTGCAAACTTTTCTACACTCTTCTTTGTCAAAACCCACGACCATAAGTTTTTGTTATCACCAATAGACCCAAACGTTAAGGTTTTTTGTTTTTTATCCTCCCCAGCCTTTATAGAATTGTATTGTGCACATTGTGTTTGCAAATGATTCCATAAAGTCGTAGTGCCACAATGTTTAGTAGAACATGCATAATCTTTACCACAATAATTGCACTTACATCTAAACTCATCACCATACTTAGTGAAGCATTTCCACACATTTGATTTTGATTGACCCTTTTTGGGTTTTCCCATGTCATTGACAACATCATCATCATGCTCATCCATCTACAAAATAATTTTAGAGGATTCAATAACAAAAATTTTAGATGATTAAATGTTTGAATTTTAGCGAACTCTATGAAAAAGTGTTTGAATTTTACATTACCATGACAAATGTAACCTTCCTTTTCTTATCCATAATAGTCTTCCTCTTTTCAAATCTTAATAACCCAACGAATACTTAAATGGTAACCTAACCTATCACAACAAGAAAAAACCAATAAAACCAAAAAAAAAAAAAAAAAAAAAAAAAAATCAACAATACAAATAAATATCAAACCAATAAAAATACAAACATAATTTATATTTTGTTTAATATGTTTGCTCCACTAATATCAATATCATATTATGTGTGTTGTGATATGTATGGTCAATTTGCTAAATAAATATTCCGCAATTTATATTTATAATATAAATAAAGTCACAATTCACAACAATCCATACATTAAAAGACTCAAGATCAATATTGTAAAATATTTCACAATTTATATTTGTAATATAAAGTCACAATTCACAACAATCCATACATTAAAAGACTCAAAATCAATATTATAAAATATTTCACAATTTATATTTATAATATAAAGTCACAATTCACGACAATCCATACATTAAAAAACTTAAGATCAATATTATAAAATATTTCACAATTTATATTTTAATATAAAATCATAATTCACAATAATCCATACATTAAAAGACTAAAGATCAATATTATAGCACATTTAAGTGTCAGTTAATGACATTAAATTAAAAGTCATCCACTCAACATTAATATATAGTTGAGTCACAGTCCACTGACTCCACTCTCAATCTCTCACTGTCACTGACTCACTATGACTTGGTTTGGCTTTGGTCCACAAGATTCAAATTCTCTTTCAAACTATGGTCCCTTCACACACACATTGACACACACATATACAACCATATAATCTAATTCCATTGCAGAATCACAGTCCCACTCACACATGACAGTCCCACTCGTACAGTCCATCTCTCACAGCAACTAAGGTCTAAGCTACGTATTCCATCTCTCACAGTCCCACTCGTACTGTCATACACGCACACATGACACAACTTCAAACAATCCAATCAACCTTCATTGTTCATTCTCACAGCTCACTACCCAGTACCTACGCGATTACATGGCCACGGCTCCACCTCCACTCCACAGGCTGCGACTCTACTAGCTACACCCTCTCCTCCCTCCCGCCACCAGATCATGCCCCAACCGCCCCAACCGCCCCAACCGCCACCAGATCTCTACTCTTCTCCACCCATCGATCCGCATCTCTCATCTCCTCCGCCAATCGCACTCACATCTCTCCTTTCCTCTTGGCTTCTCACTTTACCAGCTGCACTCGTACGGGTCGTACCTCACCTCTTGATTTCTCACTCAACCAGCGATACGCCGGTACCTTACCTCTCGCCGGTCCGCGAAAGTTGAAGATTGAAGGTTTTTCAAAATAAGGTTTTAGGGTCATTTGATTTTGAAAAAAAAAATGGAGATTAAAGAGTTCATATACCTGTGGTGTGTGGACCGTGAAGGTCGAAGATCGGAGCCGGAGGACCGTCGATCCGCCGTGAAGGATGACTGTGAAAGTGTGAAGATGGTTATGTGTGGAGTGTGGGGGTGGAGAGAGATGAGAGAAAAATTGAGGGAGAATGAGTGAAAAAAAATGTGGTTGACGCTAGGTAAGGTGTGGAAAGAATGGAAAATGGAAACTTGAGCTTTTATATCTCGGTTTTGGGTTGGGTTATCAGTTTGGTTTGTTGACCTGACCCAACTCAAAAATAATCGGGTTGTTAAATTTCAACCCGAGTGGATTGTTTAATCTGGAGTAACTCGACCCAACCCGACCATAAATGGTCGGGTTGGGTCGGGTTACTCAGGTTGGGTTCAAAGTGCCCACCCCTAGTAAGAGATGGTGGACCTTTTACTGATTGCACACTCTATGGTAGTGTTGTTGGGGCCTTATAATATCTCACCTTGTCCCGACCCGATCTAGCTTACTCTGTGCATAAACTAAGCCAATTTTTAAGCTCTCCTAGTTAGGTTCATTGGATTGTAGTAAAGAGAGTAATGCATTATATAAAAGGCATTATTCATGCTGGTCTGAGCTTTACACTAGCCTCTAATCTTGCCTTGGAAGGGTATGCAGATGCCGATTGGGCTAACAGTGTTGATGATAGGAAATTGACTGATGGTTATTATATTTACATGGGAGGTAATATCATAAGTTGGTCTTCTAAGAAACAAAGTGTAGTGGCTCGTTCTAGTACTGAAGTTGAGCATAGGGCCCTTGCCTTGGCTGCTATTAATCTTATTTGGATTCAAAACTTACTTAAAGAACTGCATATTTCACTTCCATGTTCCCCATTGTTATGGTGTGACAACTTAAGTGCTGAAACTCTAGTTCACAACCCAATTTTCCATGCTCGCATCGAACATATAGAAATTGACCTCTATTTTCTTGGAGATATGATGCTCAATCACTAGCTTGATATCAGGTATATCCTAACTGTTGCTTAGGTAGCTGATGTCTTTACCAAACCCCTTTCCATTCCTCGTTTTTAGTTTCTTTCCTCTAAGTTGATTACTGATTCCACTCAGTTTCGTTTAAGGGGGGAGTTGCACTAGTGATCATAAGGATGCGATAAGTAGTGACCAATTCTCTAAGACCAAGATCAAACTTACTGATCTCAATCAGTTTAGTTTGAGGGGGAGTGTTAAGGTTAAATGACAATTGGTCAAATAGGTGCTCACTTGTAATTGGTTAGCTACAGCCTTATTATGCTCTTATTTGTATATAATCAAGAATCAGTTAGAGTAGTTATGCTTAGCTCAGTTTATATATTGCAGCATACTTGTATCATTGATTAAGGAAAATTAGAAAAGAAAATGAGTTACAGAGTTTCTCTCATTCTTGAACCCTAAAGTTTATCTTGCTTTTCGTTCTCGAAATCTATTCTACAGTTCATAGAAAGTTTCATAGGTTACTTTGGCCTAGACCTTTTACTTCTTTTTTTTTTTTTAATTTTTTTAATTTTTTAATTTTAATTAAATAATACAAGTACAATTATAACTGTCGAGATCTTAAATAAGGACTCTATGGTGTGGTTCAGAATTTAATAATTATTTTACTCTACTTCCTATTAGTAAGGATAGAGCATAGGAAAACTGTCATTTAACTGTAAAGATTTATGAACAATTTATCCACATATAAGTGGGTTAAGAGGTGATTGTCCACTTCTTACGGACATGGGTATTTGAATCCTGCTGTTGCTTGTGAAAGCGAACTGGGTGGGTTTGGCCTAGAGTTAAATGGAACGATCACAATATCATTAAGGAACATGGACCTCATCAATATTGAAATCTGAAATGAAAACATTTTTTATTTGAAATGATAATGCCACAATCATAATACAATCATTTCTCACACCCCAGACCTCACACCTCATAATGATAACTGTTATTTTACGATTGACATAACTTCATGACATAGTTGTTAATTTGAACTTAATTACTTAGATAGTTATTAAGTAGGCTTATTATTATTATAAGCAAAGATTAAATGGCTTAATGAGCATTCACTTTATCGCTGCATCCCACCTTCCACTACTGGTGCTGTCGCAGCCATTGTCACTCCTCGGTTTTGCCTATCGACATTTCCTTGCCATCCTAACCAATTTTGCAAATCAGAGAAAAATATGGTAAGAAAGATAACAAAACTAATCAATACTAGGCAATAACTAAAATTAATAGGTTTAAACAAATATAAAAGAGGGTTAATGGAATTTAAAGAAGATCTAGATGAAGGGTGGCTCTATTTTTATCCAAAAATTTTCTTGCCACGCCCAATTACTCTATGAACACATATTAAAAATAGAGCTATTCTTCATCTAAATTTAAATAAAATATATACTTTTATTTGTCATAAAAAAAAATCATAAAAGGTTATACTAAAAATCAAAATAAACATACCTGTAGTATACATTCGGAATTCATTAAATCAATTATTTATTTTTCTTTGTTTACTTATAAAAATTATATTTCTTTATATCACATTAATTTTGATTTTGTATACAATATTAGGATTTATACTAAACTGAGTGATTGGAAATTTTAATTAATAGTTATGCACTTGTAAGTAATTGCACATAAAGAATACTAATAAATATATTATTAAAAAATGGGTCTAACAAAGAATATTTTGCGTGGGGATAGAACCACCTTAGATGAATTATGAATTTAGTTTCAAATGTCTAAATTTTTTCTAATAAACTTGAGAAATCAATAATAATAAACCAATTGGGATAAGGGATTTAAAAATTTTACTTGTTAATACAAAAAACTAAAGATATATATGGTAGTTGATATAAAGTAATTATTTAGCTTGTATAATTATTAATTTTGAAAAGTAACAATCGATAATATATAAACTTACCAAGAACAACATCAAAGCCACGACTTTTGAGCTCGCGGTATTCTTGACACAAGGCACAAGATTCGCAAAAACAATGAACCAAGCAATCCCCACAGGGGCTCTCCTCTAAATTGAACTGTTGCCTCATTTTAGAGCGATAGACGCATGAGTAGCAGCACGCACAGCCACCCAACGATTGTATTATAAAGTATAGAGCTCCATTAAACCCACAAGCTGCAAATTTCCAATTATTAAAACAAAATTTCATTAATTAAGAGCTTCTCCGATGTAAAAATGGATTGTGTTTTCCAATGTAAAAATAGGATTGTTTTAAAAAAAATTATCATATCATCAATGTTAAGAGAATATATATCCTACACGACATAAATATGACTTGATAGATAATTAAGTTAAAATGTGTTCTTCAATGTTTCAAATTGAAATGCACATTTTAATGAGGTGTTGATTTTTTTTTTTTAACCACAAAATTTTCTTAATTATTAATCACAAGTAATAAATAGTTGTAGAGGAGAGGTTGGAGAGGAAAAATGCAAGAGATGGTGGGTTGATGTAAAAAATTAATATAATTAGTCAGAAATAAATGATTGTCTAACAGACCCTCTGAAAGTAGAGAGTCATGTTGACAGTGTCTACTTTTTTTGTTTTTGCCACATCAATTTCACAATGAAGAGTGATAGTTGCATTAAAGAAACCTATTTTAATATAATATTTTTTGTCTTATGTACCATTATATTTTTCTACAATCCATTTCCACATCGGAGATACTCTAAAGATCACCCTATTTGCATCTTTAATTCAACAAAATTAAGTAACACTATTTCTCTTACATGAAGATCCCTTATCAACGATCTCTGAAATTCGTCCGAAAGTGATCCAGGGACACCAGTATGTCAAGCAACCTGTTGCAGAAACAAACATTTTGTGAAAAAATTCAACTCAAAAGTTCAAGCTATTTGACAAGAGTAACTCGAACTAATTGAACAGATCGGCTCATGTGTCTGATACAATCATGTTTGTAACTCAAACTAACCATGAAATTTATGGAAAACTTACAGCCTGCGCAGTCGGAGAAGCAGTCACAGAGTCCAGAAGACCAAGCGCCCCGATTCTGCTGAAAAGGTTGGTAGCTGGGTGGAGCATAAGCGTTAGCAGGTACACCAGTTGCGGTGTTGTGAGCATAATTCTCATTCGGATTTGGTGAGTATATGATGATATGCATGTGTGTATATGTATATATATCAAGACTCACACACAAGTTGTAAAGGAGAACAAGAATGAGACAGGAAGAAGCTCTTCTATGCAGGTATACATATGGCAGTGGAGCGATGAGTCAATGGAGAAAATTTTATTTACATGATCCTTTGCCACGTCGTATGATGAGACCGAGGTGCATCGAAACTGCTTTCAAGTTAACAATGACAAGTCATTTCCAGCCTCCAGGCCAGACCGAGCCCAATGTCCCCACATAATTAAAAATCGGGAAAATTACACTAAAATACCTTAACCTATCGCATTATTACAGTTATAATGCGAGTTTAAATGAAATTACATATAAATGCCCTTGATCCGTTTTGACTAACATTGATGGATGGAAAAATTAAAGTTTGAAGGGTAAATGAGTCTTTTTATATATTAAATAAATTAAAAAATAAAAAATGATTTAATTAATTATTTTTTATACAAAACAATTCAATTAATTAATATTATTATTATTTAAATAAAAAATTAAAAGAAAAAATTTCAACACTTATATTCATCTTTATTGCCATCATTAACATCAACACAAACTTCATCAACAAATCACCATTAACAAACACCAATAGAAACTTCATTAACAACACTCATCAAAACCAACAAAAACTTCACTAAAAAAACGCCATTAACACCCATCAACACAAAAAACATTGATCATTAAACCATCATCATCACCAAAACCATTTAAACAAATCATCTGGGTTCCCAGATCTGGGTTCCTTCGAACCCAGATATGGGCTCCATTGGAACCCGAAACTGGGTTCGAAGGAACCCAGATCTGGGTTCCATTCGAACCCAAAGAAGAAGAAGAACAGAAAAAGAAGAAGAAGAAGAAGACGAGCAGAAGCAGAAGAAGAAGAAGAAGAAGAGCAGAAGAAGATAAAGAGTTCTAGACGAGTAGAAGAAGAAGAAGAAGAAGATAAGCAAAAGAAGAAGAAAAAAAAGAAAAAGAAGAAGAATGAGAGAGAGAGATTTTGTTTTTTAGAGAGAGAGAGACATTTTGTTCAAATAATATCCCAAATATTATTTGATATATAAAAAGACCAATTTACCCTTAAGATGTTAATTTACCATTAATTGAGTGTTAGTCAAACCAGGTCAAAGGTATTTATGTGTAATTTAGATAAAACTCGCATCATGACTGTAATAATTCGATAGGTCCGGGTACTTTAGTGTAATTTGCCCTTAAAAATCAGACAAAACCATTAAGTTCTACGCGGCAATTTATCATTTGGCACTTGACTATTGGACTTTTGACCTAATTTTCTTTATTACTATTATTATTTTTTTGTATTATAGACTGTTTGATTGCAGTCAATATCAGTAGGGTTCAAAATTGAAGATAAATTCGAGAATTAAGAGTCGTCGGCGACTTTGATTTTTGTGGACACTCAAGATTAGGTTGAAATGGTCTTATGTTGCTGTAAGCTTTTTGAATCTCTTCTTGTTTGTCAATAGGATATTCCATAATAAAACAAAATTTTCAGGATTACATTCATAATAAAGAGTACTAACATGAGATGGAGGATGGAGTATCATTCTCAAATTTAGATAGTCTTAGAATCAGATTTTAAACTTTTTTTTTTCCTTTTTATTACATTATATAACTAGAATTGGACGAGGGAATAACTGAGACTGAATGAAATCTGACATTAGTGGTGCAGCTCCCACACATAGATGAGATTGACCCACAACAACTCACATCTTGGTAAAGAAAATCAGTCCCTTGTTTTTGTGAGAAGGTAGTGTCGAACCAATGACCATAATTGATCATGGTGGGCTAGCAAGCATTACCACCTACATTACCAGCCACTTGACAATCAGATCTTGAACTTGAGGTATAAAGTTTAAATTTGTGGATTCCATTCTCAAACTTGGCATGCTTAATTGATCATCTTCTTTTGCTTTTATGAAAATAATGGAAGATGTTACCCTTTATCTCTTAAACAATGTAATGAAGTATCCATCAAGGATCCTACGTGAACTAAAAAAGGAGAAGAGGGGGAGACGTAAAGAGAGGAATCGGAATGCCTAGTAATGTGAAGGAAGAAATAAAGATTCTCCTAAGAGAATATTCGGATATCTTGCTTGGACCCATGAAGAAATGCTAGGGCATTGATCCAGAGATCTCCCCTATTGACTTAATGTGGACCCAACTGTCAAGCCCATGCGAATGAAAAAGGAAAGCCTTTAACCAAAAGAGATATAACACGATTAAAGAGGAAATGGACAAACTCATAAGAATGGCTTTCGTAAGGGAAGTAAAGTACTCGGAGTGGATGACAAACGTGTTGATTTAAAAAAAAAAAAAAAAGGATGATAACTGAATGATATGTGTGGATTTTACCAATCTAAATAAGACTTGCCTAGAGGACTTCTTTTTACTTAGGATAGACCAACTGGTCGATGCCACTACGGGACATACCCTCCTCAGCTTTATGTATGCTTTCTCTTGGCGCAATCAAATCAAGATGCATGCCTTCGACCAAGACAAAACCACCATCATCACAAATAATAGAATGTTTTGTTACAAAGTGATGCCCTTTAAATTGAAAAACACAGGGACTACATACCAAAGGTTGGTGGATAAGTCATTAGGGAGCAAACATGGAAGACTATGGAGGTATATATGGATGACATGACAACCAAGTTGGTTCAAGTGTCTGACCATGCAGCACACCTAAGAAGGACTTTCAATTACCTTTAGAAAGTATGATATAAAGCTAAACTCTGAAAAGTGTACCTTTGGAGTGTCATTGGGAAAGTTCTTAGGTTATGTCATCCATCAAAGAGAATCGAAGCTAACCCAGAAAATATCATAGCAATACTTAATATAGAGTCCCCCAAAGCTATATAGGATATTTAGCGGCTGGCAATGAGTGTAGTGATTTTGAATCACTTTATCTCTAAGGCAACTATTCATTGCCGCCTTATTTTTTCAATGCTATGAGGAAGGAAAGAGGGAAATGATGAAGCAAAGAATGTAAGAAGGCCTTCAGCTTGTTGAAAGCCTATCTAGCTAGCGCACTCTTATTATTAAAGCCAAAGGAAGGGGAAAAGTTGCTAATCTACTTAGCGGTCTAAAAAATGACAATCAATTTCATCTTGATGCAAAACCAAGAGGCTGTTGAATGCAAAAAAAAATGGCATCTAAGCCGGAGCAACTAGCCCTAGCCCTTATAATTGTCATGAGAAAACTATGACCTTATTTCTTAGCTCACAAAGTAGTTGTAATAATTGATTAGCCCTTGGGGCCAGTCCTCCAAAAACTAGATATCTTAGGAATAATGATAAAATGGTCAATAGAGCTAAGTCAGTTCAATATAGCATACCACTCCCAACATGCAGTAAAAGGGCAAATGTTAGTTAATTTCATAGTGAATTTCACATTTGATCATTAGGAAGAAGAATAGCCATCAAATGGGAAGGCAACAGCTGACGAAGGAATCCTAAAGAAGGTCAAGGCCTAGAATATCTTTCTCGACGAATCCGTTAGCACTAATGGGAGAGGAGTAGGACTTTTTCTTATTCACCCCAAGGGGAATGAAACCAATTTGGCGCAAAGATCTGAGTTAAAACAACCAATAATGAGGTCGAGTATGAATTATTAATTGTAGAACAAAAAATGATATGAGTCGTAAGAGTGGATCTTCTATGAAAAGCGACTCTCAACTGATCATGAACAAGATCTAAAGGGCTTACCAAGCCAAGTAAGATAACATGGTAGTGTACCTCATGCCAAAGATTTTCGAAGGTCCTAAGCTAGCCATTTGAAAAGCTCAACTTCTTGACTTCCCTTTAGGCCTTTCGTTCATTGGGGAACAAATCTTATTAGACCAATGCCGAAGAGAAAAGGAAGGATGAAATATGTCATAGTAGTAGTAAACTACTTCACAGAATGGGCTGAGGTAGAGCCCTTGACAATAATCATCGAGGCAAAAACAATTAGCTTCATATGAAAGACCATTATTTACCGCTTTGGAATCCATAGGGTGATCATCACCGATAATGAGACTGAATTTGATAATAATCGCTTCAAGAACTTTTGTCAAAGCTATGGGATAAAATGCCGATACTCTTCGATTAACCACCTATAAGCAAAGGGCAAGTTAAAATAGTAAATAAAATCATCAAAGGGATCATCAAAAGAAATCTCGACAGGAAAAAAAAAAAGGCTAGGTTCGATGAGCTTCTGAGTGTCCTTTAGGCATACCATACCACTGAAAGGACTTCAATCGGTGAAATCTCTTATGCCTTGAAATTCAAAATAGAGGCAATAAAACCGACTGAACTAATCTACCTAACTCTTTGTGTTAGGTATTTTAATGAAGGAGAGAATGAACATAAGCTAAGGGCGAACTTAGACCAGTTAGAGGAAAAAAAAAAAGAGTAGACTTGTGTCCGAGTGGCAGCCTACCAAAGGAAAATTATCAGATACGACGACAAGAATGTGACATTAAACATGAAGGAGAAAGGAGTAGGGAATTTGGGTCCAAACTAGAAGGTCCTTATCGAGTCAAAAGGGTACTATGACCACGAACTTATAAGCTCGGGTACCTGGATGGAATGAAAATCAAGCATTCGTGGAACACGTATCAACTAAGAAAATATTACCTTACGGTGAGACACGCCTAGAGGAATGGTTTTGTTGGTAGAGATAATTTCAGTTCTAATAAGTGCAATAAAGAACAACATGATCATGTACACTTCAACATTTTATTGCCCTTGAAGGCAAGTTTGTGGTGTAACGGTCCGAAGAGCCATGTAAAAGTTCTCATTTTTTAATGAAAGAAATAGAGGGTTGCTTAGTTGCTCCCTTTGATTGGTCCACTTATGATTTCATTCCATAATTTTGATTACATATTGTGGATTTAATCATTTATTGTTGTTGTGTTATATCATGTCTCGTTTGCTTAAGGTGGCCAAGGAATCCGAGTGTGGAAAAGCAAGAAAGTGAAAGCCCCTAAGCTAATTCCTACGACAAGAGACCTAGGCCAACCAAGGTAAAGGGTCACCCATAAGTCTCAAGGCAGGGATCCCAAAGGGGCTGCATTAAGTCTTAAGATAAAAGACCCAGACTGTCTAAGACATGAAGTAACTTTTGAGCCTCAGGGAAAAAAGTTCCCTTTGAGGATCAGCTAGCCAGGAGGAGACGTCCCCTTAGCACTAAGACCAAAGAGCAAAGATGGTCCAGGGCAAGTTTGGCGCAATCGCCTTGCAAGGACACAAGGGGCTGCAATAACAGAAACTCAAGGAGTTAACAATGTTCAAATGGCTATGCATGCAAGTGGAGCAACTGCTCCTGTGGATCCAGACCCTCCCGAAACTTAAGGACCACTCAAGCAAACAACATCCACAAGCAAACAATCAATTATCACAAGCAAGAAGAAGAGATAGAAAAATATGTAAACAAAGAATTGAAGTAGCATAACAAGGCTTTCCCTTCGGCAAAGGAAAAAGATCCAGTGGGAAGGGGAAGAAAAAGGAACAACAATTCATGTCCAACCATATTAACAAATGCAAATATAAAGCATCACGCTAAAGGCAAGCAGGGATAAAAGTTCTAGGATCCAAATAACAACAAAACACAATGAGGCATTCCCCAATCAAACAAATAAAATTTCATATGCCTCCTTGGACAGCTCGCGGGCTTGAGAACCGGTGGTTCCAGTGCCAACCAGGGGACCACCCCCCCTCCCCCCCTTCACGGTCCTTGGAGTCACCTCCCTCAGTTGGCGAGCATTCACACTACCGCTTCATGCCAGCTTCCACCACTGGCGCTGCTGGAGCCATTGCCACTCCACGGTTTTGCCTATCCACATTTCCTTGCCATCCTAACCAATTTCAAATAAATAAAATATGGTAAGAAAACGTTGACACGAAACTAACCGAATCTAGGCAAATAATTAAACCAGCTTCATTATTTGCGAGGTTGTAAATGATATTTGAAAGTTGGTTTTACTAAATTAAAGATTTTAGAAAAGATTTTAGATAAATTTTAAGATTACTTTAATTTCATGGATCGATGAACATGAGAAATGGATGATAATAATCCAATTGAGATGGGAGTTTTAAAGACTTTACTTGCTATATAGTAGTTAATATTGAGTTTATCGATTCAACAATGGATATTATTTTGCAGTAAGATGACCCTATATTGAAACTTACCGACAGAAACATCAAATCCACGGCTCTTGAGCTCACGATATTCTTGACATAAGGCACATCCCTCGCAGAAAAAATGGACCAAAGCAATCATTACAAGGGCTCTCCTCTAAACTGAATTGCTGCCTCATTCGAGAGCGATAAAAGCATGAGTACAAGCACGCACACCCAGTCAGATATTGTAGCAAGAAGTATAGTGCTCCATTCACCCCACAAGCTGCAGTTTAATTAATTAATGAAGACACGGCTTAGTAAAATAATCACCACCTTAATTGCATAGATAACTAAAGTAAAATTAAGTAAAGCTATATACTTTCATTTAAAACTCTACTTCACTTTATTTCCCAAAAAAAAAAAAAAACTCTACTTCACTTACATGAAGATCCCCTGTCAGCAATCTCTGCAATCCGCCCGAAAGTGATACATGGACACCAAAATGTCAAGCAACCTGTAGTTCAATTAATGAACTAAATTAATTGAACAGATACAACTTTCATGTATCAACACTTATATAGTGCACATATATATGATACATATCCTGAAAAGCTAAAAAAATCATTAAATTTCTGGAGAACTTACAGCCTGAGCAATCTGAGAAGCAGTCACATAGCCCAGAGGACCAAGCGCCCAGGCTTCTCTGCTGATGCTGATGAGAAGATTGGTTGCTTTGTGAAGCAGTCACTGGTTCACCAGTTGCAGTGTGCTGACCATACTTCTCATCTGGGTTTGATGAGTACATGATGATATATCAAGAATTACACAGTACCGTCTGATTGATCAAAAGGAATTATGCAAGGAGAACGAAAAAATAATTAAGAAATTGAAGAAGGTGCTGTATATATGTAGGTATATCAACTATGGACAGAGATGAGTTGATATGAATTTGGTACCCATGCTCGATTTATTTACTTAGAGTGTTGGATAGAGACAGCTGGTTCATAGTGTGACTGAGTCCATGGAGTGCTACTCCTCCATTTGCCCCAGATGTAACATTATTGTGAATTCATGCAAACAACCAGTAAACTATATTGTTCCACGCGGCAAATTAATTTGGTTTTATATGTACGTGTTAGAATGAGGTTTTGCTGTATTTTTTACCTCTGTGATTTCAAGACCAGTTGATTTCAAAGTTTAATATCAATTTGGAAAGAAGTTTGAATCTAGTCTGTTAGGCCTTGATGTATCAAAATTTCTATACAGCTAAGATGAACAATAATAAAAGAAACGTAAGGTATTTTAACTTTCCAAGTACAAATAATGTTTGCAGCATAAAATTGCTTTGAAATGAGGATGATGAAATCGTGCTTTTGTTTGGTGGTGGACCATGTTTTTTTTTGTTTGTTTCATGTACTGTTAGAATGATACATAGTGGTGGACCCTTTTTTTTTGGCTTCATGTACTCCCGGGTGACATATGGTGCATGCTTTTGTCATATGTCACTTTTGTCAAGCATTTGATAAGTTGTTTTTGTCAATTAGTGCACACGGTTTCCATAAGTTATATATGTCATGGTGTGCACAGAGACTTGTGTATTTGCTCATTATGCACAGGTTGCATATTCTATTATGAACTCAATTTATCAAGCTTACTCAATTCAATTTATGATTGATTTCAATTTCATTTCAGCATTACAAGCTTAGTTGTATGTACTGCTACACTTAAATTTTACCAACAACAACTACAAGCGTAGCTACAGTACTAAAAATAAGAGTACTAATGTTGATGACTTTGTGGTCGTTTAGTTGTACTTCCATTTTCT
Source organism: Nephelium lappaceum (assembly GCA_021234005.1). NCBI lineage: Eukaryota > Viridiplantae > Streptophyta > Magnoliopsida > Sapindales > Sapindaceae > Nephelium > Nephelium lappaceum. The sequence continues at coordinate 10,356,760 of CM038003.1, forward strand.
CTAGCTTTCTTTCAATATGTTAGTCGTGCATCATAAATGCTTTTCATACGGAATATAACCATGTTTGTCCTTCAAATTTTGCTTCTCATTTATTGATTCATCAGCTTGTATCTTCACTTGAAATTCTTCATCATCGAGTGACCAAAATGAGTAGTAATTGTATTTCTAATTTCCACATCAAAAAATAATTTATTTGGGTTTTTTTTTTTGCGATTTCGAAATTTCTACCATCGTCTTCCTTCTGCATAAACATCTTCTATTATTGAATTTGATGATACCTACATTCACCCTGTTGCTGCTACCACGTACAGAAAACATCCATCAGTTTTGTAATATTTTAACAACAAAAATTTGTGAAATTGTTGAATGAAACAAAAAGATAATTGATGAATTAGAGAAAATGAAGCAATATTGAAGTAAATGATGAGTGAAAGAAAGAAAGAAAGAAAAAAAAAGAAAGAAAGTATGGACCTGTTGCATTCATCAGGCAACAGGCCCTTAATTAAAACAAGCAAAATCTAACTGTTGGCTTAGATCAAGCGGGTTTTTTTTGTTTTGTTTTGTTTTTTTTTTTATCACATTTTTTCCCTTCATATAGGCCATTCATTGAATTCACAAGGGAAAAAATGATCATGAAAAATTTACCAATTTCCTAGCGCCTGCTTTTCAAGTGGAGGTCAATTGCCTCTCTGTTTCTTTTTTTTACCAAAAATTTTTTTTTATTATTTATTTTTTATCCTCTTTCATGGATAAATCGGTCAAATGAATTAAAAATTAGAAAGCTCAAGACATTTTTATCATTACACCAGAAAGAGGTTAACTGTCAATTTTGGCACCTATTGATTGTTATCATGGTAGCATGATATTACGTAAAAGTTAATCCGCTTACATTAAATCGCTCTAGATATTGTATTTAGGTATATACATATATATATATGGTCTTACCTCAGGAGGGTATATATATAGTCTTATCCTCCTGAGGTAAGACTATATACATAGAGAGAGAGAGGGGGTAGGTATATCAACTAGGGACAGAGATGAGTTGATATATATATATATATATATATATATGCAGGGTAAGTATATCAACTAGAGACAGAGATGAGTTGATATGAATTTGGTACCCTATATATATAGTCTTACCTCAGGAGGGTATATATATATATATATATTCCTATATCAAGATGGTAAATATATATAGTCTATATCAAGATGGTAAATATATATAGTCTTACCCCCTGAGGTAAGACTATCTATATATATATATATAGGGTAGGTATGTCAACTATGGATAGAGATGAGTTTATATGAATTTGGTACCACATGCTCGATTTATTTACATAGAGAGTGTTGGATAGAGACAGCTGGTTCATAGTGTGACTGAGTCCATGGTGTGCTACCCCTCCATGTGCCCCAGATGTAACATTATTGTTAGGCTTTGACGTATTAAAATTTCTATATAGCTAAGATGAACAATAATAAAAGAAATGTAAGGTGTTCTAACTTTCTCGGGAAAATTAGAGCGAGAAAGTGGGAAAATCAGTCGGAGCTTACTTGGATGCTTGCTGATTCCACTTCTTATTGTTTAGGTCTTCATCTGGGCACTTCTTTGATCTGGGCTTCTAGATTAGAGAAGAAGATGATTAAGACTGTCTTGAGAGAAGATGAAGAAGAAGCAGTTAGCACTTCTTGAGAGATTCCACCTTTTTGTTTTTGTTTTGTTCTTATTTTTATTTTTATTTTTTTGTTATCAATTGTTTTGATTTTTTTTTTAATTCTTTTGATTTTCACCGTTTATTTAGAGATTGATGGTGCAGATCCATTGTTTTTATTTTTAAGAAAGCTTTAAATTTTTTATATTTAAAATTATGTTTTATTTTTTCAAAAATTTCAAAATCATTTAATTTTTAATTTATTTTATAATTTTAAAATTTTAAATTATTTTAAATGATCTCTACCATCCAAATGGACGGTAAAGATCCAAACAACCTATTAATTAATATAATTTTTAAAGGAAAACCAAAAAAATAAGAGAAAATAACCAAATACCTTTACTCTAGTTAACTGTCGTGATCAAACCATTAGTACAGGAGAAAACACTCTAATAAAAGACAAACATTGTTTCCTTTTGTCCTTAGATAAACTTCCAAAAGGTTTTACGTAATTTACTCTAGAGAACATAGTTAGAAATGCTCTTAAAATAGATTTTTATTCACACATGTGGGAATCTTTGGCGTCGATATGTGGTTATCTTATAATGATAAATGAAAAAGAAATAAAATCATGTGATAAGAGCAATGCATCTAAATCCCAATTTCTAAGTTAATCTTTTTACAAAGTATAATGAATTTCAATACGCAAATGTTCACATGTGGAAGCTAGTAACTAGGGGGTCGAGACAAAAATCGCTTTTGGATTTTCCTGCATGCATTATTGCGAAAATGCTTTTCCAACTGGGGAACGTGTTATTGGACGACGAACGTGCGTATGCTTATTATAAAACATCATTAGTCAGGCTGAGAAGCAAAAATATCTAATATTTTTACGACCTAAATTTGCAACGTCACCTTTCATTAGCCCTCATTAGATCAGACTAGAAATTGCTTTGTATCAACTCCACCCAAATATGATAATATCTGCCCCGCAAAGCATTACAAAAAGTTAAAAGATGATTATTGAAGAAATTGTATGGATGAAATTTTCGAAGCCTTTATAGGCAGAGCCCAGATGGTTCATATATTGCACATAATAAATTATAGACGTAGTTAAATTTTTTATGCATATTTGATCATTGTAGGTATGATTCTATTGAAGTGTGAAGTCTGAATTTAAAATTAGAGCAATACTTAAACACATTGAGAGTCGAGCTCCCCATAGCACCCTTAGAAGGTAAAATTTTTATTCTAACTTCTTGTAGTAAAAAGTAATCCTCAATTAGAAGTGCTGCAAAAGAAGATTTTCCAAATCTTCCACAACAAGATTTTTTAAATTAATTTGAATTATTTTTCATTCGCACTCCCTTCAACAGCTTCATATTTGTCTTCTCTCGGAGATGAACAATTTTTACTCCCGAAAAATGCATAGTCACTACAAGAAAACAACTCATTCATACCGGGTAATGCCCGGTATGGATGACTATCCATACCGGGCAGCCGTCCAGTATGGATACCGTCGGAATAGATACTGAGAGTATCCGTACCGGACACCGCCAGACATGAAAAATGATTATCAATACTGGGCACATGCCCGGCATAAAAAATAAATATTCATACCGGGCATGTGCTTGACATAGAAATTTAATATCCATACCGGGCTTTTAGTGCCCGATATGGATAATAATTTTTCATGCTGGTCATATGCCCGACATGGATATTCTTAGTGTCCATTACTATCCATATTGGGCATGTGCTCGGCATGAATACTATTTTTAATGCCAGACACATACTTGGTACGGAAAATTTTTTAATTTTAAATTTATTTTTCTTGATTAAAATATATATATAATTTAATATTGAAATTAAAACTACATATTCCAAAAAAAACTTAAACCAAATTTTAACATACATTTAAAATGTGTATATATATATATATATATATATTACTTAAAGTTAACTTACATCATTTACTGTTATTATATATATGATAATAATATAATCCTAACATACAATATATTTTATTGGCCAAGCAATAAATGAGAGTAATGTATGCTCTAAAATTTGTAGCTCGTTGGTAGGTCGCGGTAGCGGAATACTAACTATTACTTTCTTCACAAAAACTCTCTAATAATCTGGATCAAGCTCTTCGTGATAAACTCTGTCATAAGGGTCCTTGGAGTCAATTTTTGCTTCCGCCACCACTGTTCCTATACCCAACCAGTCTAATAACTTGCAATGGTTTCCACTCGATCCACAAGCTTGACTTGTAAAACCCCTCGATATGGACTACATTTGCATAAAAATTTAAATAATTAAGCCTATAAAAAAATATTATGAAAATAGATTTATATATGAAATTAAGTTGGAATAATAAATAATAGGAATTTTATGAATATTTACCTTTGTTGAAGGTTCAGTATATGCAACACTCTTACTAGCTCCCATCGAATTTGAGTCACTTGAATATGGTGTCTACGAAAAAAATAAATAGTATGGTTGTGAGGGAACATAAATAAGGGGGAAAACAATACTAAATACTCATATTTGACAACTTATAAATAACAAACTCAATATATAAAACAATATATATATATATATATAAACTCAATCAATTTTATAAAAATTTTGACAGAGACTCCTCTATTTTTTGAACTTATCAAAAATCTAATTTCCCTACAAATTAAAATACTTTCACAATCGATCCAACCAAAACAACGTCTCTTTGTAAATAAATACGCAGACAATATATATATACACACACAAACACACATATAGCAAAAAATATAAAAATATATATCCATGTAATAATTTATTTATCTAATTGCAAGTTAAGCAGATATGTGAATTTCACTGGATCATGTGAACCTAGGAGTGTCATAAACTAAAAATTATTCGACTCTTCTACCGACATCCATCTATTTATTAGCAGTATCTTATCCGCCAAATTCGAAAGATAAGCAATATTTTCAAAGCAAAGTTCAAGCACACATGCCTAGCTGGATCTCTAAAAGCAATTTGTGAAGACTACACCTTTCACTGTCATTTTACATTTTCCTTGAAAATGGAAATGAAGAATAATAAATGGCACCTACAACAATCAACCTTTTCATTGTGTTTGCAATGAAGAATCTTGGTGACTAATTTCATTATGTGCTTGTTAATCTGTGATAAATATGATGCTTCTCCAATTGAGAACTTGACATGTCAAACACCTCAGCACACAACCATGTCTACCCATACCTGACACTGCTTCGAACAGAATGCACCTTCATTCGCCTAAACTGTCTGGTATATAGGGGGTCGCTAGACAAATTTGCTCCGTAACATTCACATAAGCGCAAGCTTGAGAATTCTGTTACTCTTCCTTGAGAACTCATGAAAGATCATAGACTAGTATGTCTAACATTCTTTTTCCTGATGACATAGTATGTCTAATATACAAAATTAGACATATATATTAATATTACCGTGTCTATTATCATAATTTCACAAACACACACACATGTAAAACCATATCATTGCATCTTCACTCTCAAGTTGCTAGGTCCTAACAATTGAGATAGTCCAGAGAATAGAATTTTAAAGTTTAACCATGGAATAAGAAACCAACGACCTGTATTAAACTTGGCTAATAGATGGCCACTTCATTCTCTTCTGTTGGTGAGACAAGCTAATGAAACTCAATTGCACCAGATTGCATCATTTATCAAGCTACAAACCTCTTATTCAATTACTTTCTGCTAGATTTCTAACCATAACAATAAAATCTAAACAAAGCTTTTTTATCATATGTGTTTCCTCTCTGACCATAGATGCACATTCCACTTACATCTCAAGATCTCCAGAATAAAAAATGACTCTAATTCTCCTAGTCTTAGTGTTTCTACAGAGCTGCATAACGTTTTAGTTTCAACTTCATTTAAAAGGTGAAAGTTGATTCCTAAAATAAGTGTTATGCTATTCCAATTCCTAACTATATCATTGAGTCAAAATATGCCCTTCAAGAATCAAAAAGCTATCATTCGAATGATAGACAATTAGTAGGAACTAGAAAGTTTATATTGAATAAATAAACCAATCAGAATATTTAGAACTGATTTTTGCACCTAGTTTGCAATCTAACAATGAAGAACAAAATAGAAAATCAGAAACAGAACTTCAATATGTTATGGATCTGAACGTGTATCAAGAATCTTCTTGCAAAAAGCTTCACATCTTACTACTTGCTCCAACAATCTAAATAAAATTATTAGGAATCTAAATTCATACCTTTCAAATTTAAAAAGCTGAAAAGTACATGCATCAACAGCAATTAGCATTTGACACAAAAAACAAGTGTCCTAATAAATTTAACTTGTAAGGCACAAGGTGTAGAAAGAAAATTAAGTTCATCTGCTGTTGAAAATGGTGTGTAACTGTACAGAAAGAGCTCGAAATGAGGGTGCAAAAGGATTAAAATCCTACACATCTACACACTATCTTTTTTTTAATAGATGCTCGATAGTGGTTGCAATAGAAAAATATAAGTGTCAAAATGAGAAGAAAATTAAGAAATAATGAAATGTGGGAGGTTGGACTGATTCCACGCCGGCGTCGGAACCAGTCCGACCGGTGGTCGTGGCCGGAGTCACTTTGACCAGTCGCATGGACCGAAGAACAAGAAGGAGAAGAGAAGAAGAAGAAAAGAAGAAGAAGATGCTCAAAGGGAGACCGCCGCACCGGCTGTCGGAACCAGTTTGATCTACCGTCGCACGTTCGGACTTGTTCCGGTCGGTCCCGTGGCGATCAGAAGAAAAAGAAGAAGAAGAAAGGGGGAAGATGAAGAGAAGAAGAACAAGAGGAGGGAAGACTCAATCTCACTAGATCGACGGACGACGGCGAACAGCGAGCTCCCGGAGCAGTGACCGATCGGCGATGGGCGAGAGGCAACTCGATTTTCATACCGGGCGGGTGACCCGTCCAGTATGAATAAAAAGCCATTAAAATTAATAAATTCAAAATCTTATCCATACCGGACGGGTCGCACCTGGTATGGATAACCCACATTCTAATCCAAGCCCGACCCGTTCAGTATGGAATGCTTATTATTCTTACCGGGTGCGACCCGCCTGGTAAGGATAATCCTTTTTCAAATTTTTTTTAAATTAAATATTAATATCCATATCGGATCTTTAGTGTCAGGTATAGATATTCCGGCATAGCTAGGCTATTTTGTTGTAGTGAGTGCTAAAGATGTTTAGAAAACCATACTCTTTCTAAAACTAAAAGATTTAAGAGGAAATCACTATATATCTCACGACATACATAGAGTTCTCTAGTATATATGAAGTGCTCAAATTCACTTAACTAAATTTATGAGCATGATGGAGCTTTGTGGAGGACACGATCTGTAATGAATATCCTTGAAATATGCGCATTAAAAACTTACTAGAGATAAATGAGGAAATAAGATGAATTTGTTCTCCTTAAAATCTGCACATTATAAACTGATTAGAAATAAATAAGGAAATAAGATTAATCTATCATAACAGCTGAACATTCTATTTGCAACAAATTTGGAACTTGGCCAGAAAAACGTCCAGATTCATTCTCTGGATCAAATCCGAAATTAACAGAATTCCAAATACTTGAATGTGTTAAAAATTGTCATATGATACCAACTCTTTAGCACTTATAAATTTAAACAAATTTATAGATAGTTTGAGATTATATGACTCTAAAATGTTTTAAAAAATTTTGTCAGCAACTCCACTTACAACTCGTCGTTGGATCTGTAACCTTTTGTGATAGAGTTATGGAGCGATGGAGATTCTTAAGAATGAGATCCGAAAATTTCATATCTCAATCATCAATATTCTTTTTATTGTCTTTACAAAATTTTGTTTAATTGATTTTAATTTTAATATATTTTTATATTTTAATATTTTTGTTTCAGTCACGAGATAACATTGCCCCCAATAAAAAGTCGTTATCGTTAGACACTTTATTTTATTTATTTAATATATCACAATAGGACCAAATTACCCCTCAATGATCACTTTAAAGTTTGGTTAACCGTTAGTCAACTAATAACTAGGGTGTTGTTGCAACTTTATGAAACCTCAAATGATGTTAATATAGAAATGGGCAAAATTTATGTATCTATGTAATATTAAAGATCATGAGGGGTGTTAGCATCCTCTCTTAACTTTTTTCTTTCTTAAATCTTATATAATCGAATGACATATCAATACAAAAATGATAATTGTTAAGGTTTTTTTTTTTTTTCTCTTTTTTCTGTCTCTTGTACGTATATATTAATGAATTATGTTACACTACCCAAATTCATTACTTAAATAATGTGGCAAACATATATGTAATTATTATATCATCAATACATCATCTCAAAATTAATGTGATAACTACAAATCAGTTTATCACACATTCAGGACAAAATTTTTGGGTGAGTTTTTTGTAAGTGTAACATTATTTTATACTAATAGTTCACTCAAATTATGCTTACAAAAAGTCAAGGAAAAAAATTAAAAAAGAATCCTAATTTTATCCTTATAACTCAAGTTGAAATTTTTATACTTACTACAACAATAATCATAGAACAAAAAAATTTAATTAAAAAGAAAAGTACATTTGAAAAGGTTTGTATTAGTTAAATGGTAAGTCTTTCATAAGTCTCACACACCACCTCTTAGTACAATTGATTGTACATATATCTCTCCATTGTCTAATAAGTTGGGAATTTAATTCCCATCAATTGCATATTTCACATTATGTGGGTTGTTTTCTCTAAATGTATGAGTTGTTTTCTCTCTTTACTATCCAAACCATGCAAGTCATGTTTGATTTCAATAAGTTTCTATCTCCCATACATGTAGAGTATGTATCTAAACAGCAAATATCTCAAAAGTCACATCCAAATCAATGTTCAGGTTTAAAATACTATATATCTTCAAAAAAAAAAAAAAGGCTTAAAGTAATATATACTTATAGAATATGTAAACAATCAATTAACAATACAACAACATAACAATAAATTAACATAAAATCATTAAACTGTTGATTAAACTTAAATAATTGCTTAGTGTTTGGAGGGTAGGGGGGATTTGGATCCTTCCCTAAATTCATTGAGTCCAAAATTGAATTGATGAAATCAATTCAATTTTAGGCCCAATAACAGATTCATAAAACCAAATTATCAAGGGAATTGACATAAGCTAAGGCCAACAAGCTAAAAGAGGAAAACATATGCCCAAACAAATAAGTGGGAAACCATAATGGGGGAAGACTTAAAATTTTATTTCCTGACGTCAACATGGCAACAGTTGTAGCCTACAGTTCAAACTTAGGCCTAATGCATCAAGGGGCAAAGACGTCAGTCGGTAGGTAAGAAAATGAAAGGTTATGCTTGTACCATATGGCGCAAATAACCCAAGAGGCAAGGAGGGGCTAACACATGTACACGAAATCTAAGCCAAGGAGAGCAGGAAGCACCAAACACGGAAAATGGAGGACGACCAACCAAATGAGGCTCTGAAATGGGCAAAGTGCCAAAAGGCATGTGAAAGAGACTAGAGAAAGGTACACACGAAGAAAGTGTGGTAACCAACCTCAAACCTTAAAGTATAAAATGTGGTTACTATTCAGAAGAAAGACAAGTGAGCAAAAGTAATTAGAATGCTCATAAGAAGGAGAGTAGGAAATAAGAAAGGAGTGAGAATATTAGATCAATGCTAGAGCCTCGGAAATTTCAACGTGAGGTGACCCACATTCCCCTTTTCTATTATCAGACGAGATCTCTTCTCCTTTTTCTCAATCAAAGGGAAAGAGAAATTGGTTTAGGGGAGAAGAAAATGCCTTAAGAAAAAAGGGCATTGATTCCTTCAGGGAATATTGTAAAATATACCCCTTTTTGTATCTCACTTCTTTGTTAAGTTAATAAAATAGCAAAATCTATTTCCTTTATATATTGTGTTTTGATTGTATTTTATTCATATTATTGGTATGGCCATTAAGTACAATTTTCACATTCAATAGTTGGCATTGTTTATGGGAATGATACAAAAATGTCGTGACCTACCCAAAACCAAACCAATCCGACAAGGAGTTACGAGAAGATGGCAGGTCAAGTGGGACTTGGCATGAAAGGACTAGTTAAAGTACCAGTGAAGTAAGGACTGACGTTGCCAGAACAAGGGACCCACTAGAGTAAGGGCAAAAGCAGCAAAGAGAAGTGCTCCGGAGAAAGCGATCAGGAAGAATACAAGGGTTAACGAGATGGAACAGGTGATGTAAAACCATCGCTGAGCGGGTCAAAAACATTACAAAGGGACAACAATAGTTACGGGATGAAGTTACTCGAATGCTGGAAGTACTTGGCTGAGCTGTCGAAACCCAAACTAGGGGATTATAGGACAGCATACCAGAAACTCCCACAATCCCTATATGTAGAGGTGGCAATCCAAGTTGGTGGGTTAGGTTAGGGTCGACACAAATATGGCATGATTATTTTTGACACAATATGATTAATAAACGGGTTAGACCCCTTCAACACGAACACAACATGATTATAAATGGATTACCATGGATACGACATGGTTAATTCATTTATTTACGGATCATTTATTGACACGTTTAATGACCCATTTATGACTCATTTAACCATATTTAATATATTTAAATTTTAATATAAATCTAGTAAAAACCAAAATTAAAATATAATTAAACCAAACATCCAATGCCAATTGAAGAAAACTTAAACCAATATTACTAGATCATCATCCGGTTAAATCCTTATAACCCAAAACAAGAAACCCATCAAGTGATATATTTACAACACAAATAATTCAATTGATTATTCAACAAGAAAGATAAAAATAAAATAAAATAATTAAACACATGTATACAAGATTATATTATATCAAAACAACCAAACACGTAATTAAGAGAAACTAAAAAAGTCGAGAGGATGAAATGTCAAAGAGGAATTAGCAAAGCAAATTTGGTGCAACACCGAAACGTCAAATAAGTTGTATTGCTGTTGAACGGGTTAAACGACCGAATAGGTATGTTGAAGAGAGAGAAACTAGAGAGTTGTTGAATTGATTGAGAGAGATTTAAAAGCTGTTGAACTGGTTGAAAGAGAGACTAGAGAGCTACTGAACTAGTTGAGAGAGAGATTAAAGAGCTACTAAACTGGTTGAGAGAGAGACCAGAGAACTACTGAACTGGTTGAGAGAATGGTCGAGTGGGTGTGGTTGCTGGAAGGTGAAAAATAAATTAGGGTTTCAATTTTCACGTTATATATACTTAAAGTTCAAATTACATACATGTCCTCTATTGTAAAATTACTTTTTTAACCTTATTAAATGAGTCAATTCGTGACACGAATAGAAAAACCCGAACATGACACAATTATTAAACGAGTTAGATGGGTTAACCCGTTTATTGATACAACTTGTTTATACTCAACCCTAACTTATAATATTCATATTGGATTCGTATCGACTTATCGTGTCGGGTTCCAAATTGCCACCCCCACCTATGTAGCCTCCTTCAATACGAAAAAGGGGAAGACCAACGAGGAGTGAACCTATGCATAACACCTCAAATGAGGAGATCCGAGAAGAATCAGATGAAGCCAGCTTCTTCCGAAGGGTAAGGAGAGCAGTTCTAATACTGTAGGAAATGAAGAGCTGAAGGGAAATCAAAGAGAGGAAAGATATGAGATAAGACAAGAAAGTCAAGAGTCGGACAAAGGACCCTTGAACGAATCTGTTCACGATGTAGAGACAACGGAATGACGAAGAGTCGCGCAGGTGGAAAAGGCGCTCCAAGAACTCAAAAAGGAAATAGTAGAATTATAAAAGAGAAAGATGGAGAATGACAAGCCGAATCCTTTGGAAGCATTTGATAAACCTTTGGTCAAGTATATCCAAATGGCAAATTCGCGGAGGAAATTCAAAATGCCACAGTTGAAGCGGTACAAAGGGCAAACGAATCCTGTAGCACATGTAGAGAATATCTACAAGCAGATGCTGATCCAAGGGGTAACAAATGACGCCATGTGTAGGTTGTTTCCCATCACCTTGGTAGGATTGGCAAGAGATTGGTTTAGAAACTTACTGACAGAAAGTATAAGCTCCTTTAAGGACCTCGCCAAGGAGTTAGTCACTTAGTTTCAAGGGGCAAAACCAGTCCCGAAGGAATCCGTCCACCTTGTAATATGTCAAGTAGTTGGAAAAGTAGACGCTGAAGGATTAAGTGACCAAATACCATGAGCAAGTAATGCAAATATGAGTCGATGCTTATGATCCCTTGGTTAACTTTTGGAGAAACCTGTGAATCGAGAGGTTGTAGAGCTTGTTTGAATAAAGGAACCCCCTCAATTACAAGGAGACATATACAAGGGCATTGAAGTAGGTTTAAATGGACGAGAAATATTTTGTTAAGAAGCAGCAAATGCTAGTTGAATCCCCTATAACAAGAGAAATGGAAAGGAGACGAGATAAGCAGACTTCGACAAGAATAAATTAAAGGGGAAGATAGGTAGATGGATAATTGAGGATGACCACCCCAAGGGCCACAAGGAGAACTAACACAAGAGCCAAGTGTTACTAAACCTTGTAACATTATGCGACTACCAAAAAGCGATGATGTGCAACCTATCTCGACAAGAAAATATAAATCGTTTAATATGACAATGGAGCAAGTTTTTACCACTATTAAAAAAAATAGGCTACTTCAAGGACCGAGCCCAATCTAAGAGTTGTCCAATCGGAGGGACTAGCATCAATATTATGACTTTCGTAAGGACTATAGGCATCATACGTCGGATTGCTTCAACCTGAGAAAGCAAATTGAAGAACTTATCCTAAACAGGCATCTAAAGGAATTCCTCTCAAAGTTAAAAGGAAGTACACAAGCTCAAAACAAAGGGCAAGAGTTTTCTTCATTAATAGGAGATAAAGGGAAAGCGAAATAGAGATGAGCAGATCATTCCTACCATTAGCGAAAGGGCCACCAAAGTAAGGGATTTCTATTGGGCTTGAAAGAACTATGCAAGGGAAATACCTCCATCAAGGAACTCCAAAGAGATAATGATGAGCTATTCAAATCAGGGGTTCCCCTCTCCAAAGGGCTCGGTTATCACATTCACTGACAAAGACATGGAAGGAGTTCACTTTCCCCATGATTAGTTGTCACGCTAAAGGTAGCAAGGAAGAAAATGGCATGCATCTTGATAGATTCTAGGAGCTCCGCAAATTGCTCTACAAAGAAGCCTGGACAAGGTTGAATTGACGCACGCAATCCTTGGACCGCTTAGCACCCCTCTAATTGGCTTTGCTGAAGGGATCATCATGCCCTTAGGAGTAATCACACTACCCGTAACAATAAGGAAAGAAGTGGTACAAATGTCAATGATGTCCAATTTCATGGTGGGACTGCTCGGGAATATACAATGTAAAAATAAGAAGGTCGTTCCTACTTAACATAAAAGCAATGGTGTCAATGTACCACTTGCGTATGAAGTTCCCTATGAATGAACTAACAGGGATGGTAAAAGGAGACCAATGGACAGTGAGGAGATGTTATGTCACGTCCCTAAAGCAGTGTAATGAGGTAACGACTATGGACCTATGAGTGTTGGAGAAGAAGAAGAGGGGAGAAGTTTAGGAACCCTTGGAAGTGGTGCAGGTAATGAAAGATGATGAAATGAGGTTGTCAAGATAGGGGCCTGCATGCTCGCAAAAGTCAAATAAGAGATAAAGTCCCTTCTTAGGGAATATGCAGATATCTTTGCATGGACCCATGATGAAATGCCAAGGATTGACCCCAAGAAATCCTCCTATCGGCTTAACGTCAATCAAGAAACAAAGCCCGTGCGGTAGAAAATAAAGGCCTTCAACCAAGAAAGGTATGATGCAATTGAGGAAGAGGTAAACAAATTGCTTAAGGTCGGTTTCATAAGGGAAGCAAGGTACCCCGAATGGGTTGCAAACGTAGTGTTGGTAAAAAATTAGTACATCATCAATACATCATCTTAAAATTAATGTGGTAGTTACAAATCAGTTTATCACATATTTGAGCAAAATTTTTAGATAAATTTTTGAGAAGTGTAACATTATTTTATACTAATAGTTTACTCAAATTATGCTTACAAAAAGTAAACAAAAAAAATTAAAAAAGAATCCTAATTTTATCCTTATAACTCAAGTTGAGATTCTCATACTTACTACAATAATAATCATAGAACAAAAAAAATTAATTAAAAATAAAAGTGCATTCGAAAAGGTTTGTGCTAGTTAAATGGTAAGTCTTTAACAAGTCTCACACACCACCTCTTAGCACAATTGATTGTATATATGTGTATGCATTCTCTAATAAGTTGGGAATTTAATTCACATCAAGCGCATATTACACATTATGTGGGTTGTTTTCTCTAAATACATGGGTTGTTCTCTCCTTACTATCCAAACCACGCAAATCATGTTTGATTTCAATAAGTTTTTATCTCCCATACATATAAGAGTATGTATCTAAACAGCAAATATCTCAGAAGTCACATCCAAATCAATGTTCAAGTTTAAAATACTATATATCTTCAAAAAAAAAAAAAGTTTAAAGTAATATATACTTATAGAATATGTAAACAATCAATTAACAATACAACAACATAACAAATAAATTAACATAAAATCATTAAACTGTTGATTAAACTTAAATAATTGCTTAGTAATTAAGTGGACTAAATTGTCTTGTATACAAGGATAATATGAGTTGGTGAGCGTTCACACTACCGCTTCATGCCTTCTCCCACCACCGGCGCTGTAGGAGCCATTGCCACTCCATGATTTTGCCTATTTACATTTCCTTGCCATCCTAACCAATTTCAAATAAATAAAATATGGTAAGAAAAAGTTGACGTGAAACTAATCAAATCTAGACAAATAATTAAATCAACTTCATTTATTTGCGAGCTTGTAAATGATATTTGGAAGTGGGCTATACTAAATTCAAGATTTTAGAAAAAGATTTTAGACATATTTTAAGATTACTTACATTTCACGGATCAGTGAACATGAGATATCAATGATAGTAATCCAATTGAAAAGAGAGATTTAAAGACTTTGCTTGCTGTATGGTAGTTCATTTTGAGATAATCGATTCTCTATTGTTATAGATATTATTTTGTAGTAAGATGACCCTATATTGAAACTTACCAACAGAAACATCAAATCCTTGGCTCTTGAGCTCACGATATTCTTGACATAAGGCACATCCCTCGCAGCAAAAATGGACCAAGCAATCATGACAAGGGCTCTCCTCTAAACTGAATTGCTCCCTCATTTTAGAGCGATAGAAGCATGAGTACAAGCAGGCACACCCAGTCACATATTGTATCAAGCAGTATAGTGCTCCATTCACCCCACAAGCTGCAGTTTAATTAATTAATGAAGACACGGCTTAATAAATTAATCACCACCTTAATTGTATAGATACTTAATTAAAAAGTAAAATTAAGTACAACTATATATATATATATATCTTTAATTTAAAACTCTACTTCACTTACTTGAAGATCCCTTGTCAACAATTTCTGCAATCTGCCCGAAAGTGATGCATGGACACCAAAATGTCAAGCAACCTGTAGTTCAATTAATGAACTAAATTAATTAAACAGATACAACTTACAGACGTGAAATTTTATGTATCAACAATTATATAGTGCATATACATGATCCATACCCTGGAAAAGCTATCAGAATTCATCAAATTTCTGGAGAACTTACAGCTTGAGCAATCTGAGAAGCAGTCACATAGTCCAGAGGACCAACCACGCTGGCTTCTCTGCTGGTGCTGATGAGAAGGTTGGTTTGATGAGGACATGATGATATATCAAGAATTACACAGTGCCGTCGGATTGATCAAAGGAATTATTCAAGGAAAAAAAATAATAACTAAGAAATTGAAGAAGGTGCTACATAAATGTAGGCATACCAACCATGGACAGAGATGAGTTGATATGAATTTGGTACCCCATGCTGTATTTATCTATATGCAGTGTTGGATAGAAACAGCAGTGGTTCATAGTTAATTTTACTAGTCAATTCTGGCAAGACTGAGTCTATGGTGTGCTACTCCTTCACGTGCCCTAGATGTAACATTATTGTGAATTTATGTAAACAACCAGTCCATGGTGTGCTATACTCTTTTTTATTATTATTATTATTTTGAAACTCTATACACTTTTTATTTATATCACAATATATGATATACAATAAATGTAATTAAAATTTATAACATATTATATGATTCAAACCAAATTTTCTCAATACATTGGATAAGCCCAAATCCTATTTATCTGATGATGGATATTTAAGTATCCTATTACTGATATTTTTAGTCAACGCTCGAATATAGTAAATTATGTTTTGAACAAATATATATGCATATGTAAATTACACGCAAACTTTTAAATTGAACTTTGAACATGACAATGTAGTCACCAAACCATAACTTCGATCAAGCCATTATCATGAAACAACCTTTAGTTTTAAATTATGATTAACCTGTAATTTATGCCAAATTATCACGTATGTTTTTTTAAATTTTTTCTTGAATTAAAATGTTTACTGTGAAAAAATGTTCTAAAATATAATTCCAATTCTTTTTTTGATTTATAATAATGTCATCATTTATTTCAACACAATATTACAAAGAATATTGTAAAAAGTATTAGAAAATTTTGAACAATTCTTTACTTTTTAGGACGTTTACTAATGGGGAATTAAAAGAAAGGGAATCAAAGTTTTTTGGCAAAGGAAATGGAAAGGAAATAGAATTTAATTACTAAATTCCATTACTGTGTTTTTAACTTTTCAAGAATTATATAACACATTGAAAGTAAAAATAGTACTACAAAGTTGATTACTTAAATTATCTGTGTTTAACACATTGAAAATTTTTTTAAAAATAAATATATTTTACATTACGTACTCTTAGATTTTTTAACGTTTTTTAACGTTGTACAAGAATATTTGAAGTCAATTGCTTGGCTTGACAGCCCACAAACTACAAATTACAATTTACATGAACAAAAATTTATGTACAAAGTAAGTTTTTTAAAAAAAAAAAAAAAAAATTAGAAAATTTAACATACTAATCGTAGTAGTATAAGAAGTAAAGAAGAAATCGAAAACAAAACGATTAAAATTTAGTTGCAATAGAAAAGTAATGCAGCCTTCGCACCCAACAATTGTATTCTGTATATTTTAAATATGTGTAGCCTAATAGTTGGATTCAAAGGGCCTAATTGTTGGAATTATGCCTGTCACACCTAGCAATTGTATTTGATATGTATTAAATAGGCGGGGCCTAATAGTTGGAATAGCTTTATTGTACAATTGTATTTTATATGTATTAAATCTTCGAATAGAATTCAAGCATTTAATTAGCTTCTTTTTTAAATTCTTTTATCTAAAAAATATAAACTTATTTTTATACACACTAATGTTAATATTCATTAGAAAAGATTGAACCCCCAACCTCATAAAAAGAAAGAAAAATACTCAACCAACTACATTAATGAACGATATGTTTTTATAGATATACTTAAAATACAGTTTTACAAATAGATGTATAATAGTCTATTATATGATGTTGATAACTACCCGATGTAGTAAAATGGGCTGGTTAAATATGCCTATAGAGAAAATAGTTATCCAAGAGCTCTTAAAATAGATTTTTATTCACACACGTGGGAATGTTTGACATCCATGTGTGTTATCTTATAATGATAAATGAAAAAGAAATAAATTATGTGATAAGAGAAATGCATGTATATCCCAATTTCTAAGTTAATCTTTTTTACAAAATATAATGAATTTCAATACCCACATGTTCACATGTGGAAGCCAGTAATTAGGGGCTCAAAACAAAAATCGCTTTCGGATATATATATATATATATATATATATATATATTTTATTTATATAAATTTTTAGTAGGAGAAGAGTTGAACTCATTAAATTGTTGCTTAACAGAAGAAAAGTTAAACTCATTAAATAGGGGCAGGATCGGGGGACACAAGTTTTGACATAAATTTTGACACGATTTATTGACCATTGGATGAGGAAGATTTTAATGGTTTAAATTTATTCACACCACTATATACAACTTCATTTTATATTCTACATAAATGTTTTCTCTCACCTCTCTCTTCATTATTACACTATCTCTCCTCTCTCCCATTAATATTAAAATCTCAATATTTAAATTATTTTTTTCCCACCCAATCCAATTATATTTAAAAACCCATCAAGAAAATTAAAAAAAAAAAAAAAGCTACAATTGTTTTTTTTTTTTAACTTGATAAATTTATTATTTAAATGATAATTTATTTTTTAAAATAGTTTAAACCAAACAATCTTTAGTAAGAAAAACTTTTTGGTTAAGTGTTTTGTGTTTTTGAGAAATAAAATCTATTTTACTTATTTTGGTTAGAAATTATTTTTGAAATAAGATTTTTTTTTTTAGTGGTAGTAAAAATTTTCTTACTAAAAATTGCTTGATTTAAACTATTTTAAAAAATAAATCATCATTTAAATAATAAATTTATCAAGTTAAAAAAAAAAAAAAAACAATTGCTGCTTTTTTTTTTAATTTTCTTGATGAGTTTTTAAATATAATTGGATTGGGTGAGAAAAAAATAATTTAAATATTGGGATTTCAATATCAAGCAAAGAGATGAGAGATAGTGTAATAATGAAGAGAGATGAGAGAGATGATGTAATAATAAAGAGAGAGGAGAGAGCTAATGTAATAATGAAGAGAGATGAGAGAGTTAATGTAATAATGAAGAGAGATGAGAGAGAAAATATTTATGTGGAGTGTAAAATAGAGTTGTATGTAGTGATGTGAGTAAATCTAAACCATTAAAATCTTCTTCATCCAATGGTCAATAAAATCGTGTTAAAATTTGTGTCAAAACTTGTGTCTCCCGATCCTTCCCCCATTAAATATTATAAGCAAAAAGTCAATCCATGATCATAAAAACACCAAAAAAAAATCTATGAACATATCACATCTCATGTTTCATTCTATCTAATCTCGTACACTAAATAAGACTCATCACACCCAACAATTATACCGTATCTTATCTCTTATCTTATCAAATCTCACGCACTAAATAGAGGCCAATGGTTGCAAAACAAAAGTAATGCAATTGTCAGCCTGTCGCACTCGTCAATTGTAGTCGATATGTATTAAATGTGCGGGGCCTAATAATTGGAATCAAGGGTCTATTAGTTGGAATTATGCCTGTCACACTTCGTCATTGCATTTTTTATAAATTAACTATGCGGGGCCTAATAGTTGGAAGTATTGGATGTCTAAGGAATTAAATATGCGGCTTTATTTTATTGTACACTTATATTCGATATGTGTTAAATCAGTAAATTGAATTTAAGCATTTGATTAGTTTCTTTTTTAAATTCTTTTATTTAAAAAAATATAAACTTAATTTTATACACACTAATGTTAATATTTATAAGGAGGGATCAAACCCCCAACCTCATAAGGAAGGAAAATACTCAACCAACTACACAAATAAATGGTGTATTGTTGTAGATATGCTTAAAATACACTTTTACAAATAGATGTATAATAGTCTATTATATGATATTGACAACTGCGTGATGTAGGAGAATGGGTTGCTTATATATGCTTATAAAGAAAATAATTATTAGAATGGGTTGCTTAAATTTGCGCAAAGGGAAAATAGTTATCCAAGAGCTCTTAAAATAGATTTTTATTCATACATGTGAGAATGTTTGGCTTCCATATGTGTTATCTTGTAATGATAAATGAAAAATAAATAAAATCTGTGATAAGAGCAATGCATGTATATCTCAATTTCTAAGTTAATCTTTTTCACAAAATATAACAAATTTCAATATGCACAAGTTCGCATGTGGAAGCCAGCAACTAGGGGCTCAAGACAAAAATCGCTTTTGGATTTTTCAATAAGCATTATTTAAGCAAATTGTGCCTTGAATTGTGTGTTGAATGATTGAGAAAGCGCATCTATTTATAGATGCCTGAGGTCGCCTAAAAGGCGTGCACGAAGAAGAGAATTTCCATGTTTGAATGAGGAATACTGAGTCGGCCAGTATAAGAATTTGTAGCAATGAATGCATGCATGAAAGACTAGGAATTCTGAGAATTTCACCAAAGTCGCAGCTTGAGGATGCTTGTTGTAGTTCCTGCGGCTAAAAGTCTGGTCTAGTTGCAGCTTATGGTCACTGGATTGATCCGGTGATCCTGTCCAACTTCTGATCGCAAATTATGGTCATTAGTTGTGATCCAGGGACTCCAACCTGTGACTAGTCATATGTTGTGCTCGCATGCCGTGATCAGGCGACTCCAACCCATGATTGCACTGATCTTTAGTCACTAAATTGGTTATAATTTTCTCTGGATAATTTAGATTAACGAACTGCCAATGACTATGAAACTAGACATTTAACACAAATCGAATATAAGTGTACAATAAAATAAATTGAAATTTACTATATTCGATATAAGTGTACAATGTTGCCACTTTGGTCAAGTGGTTATTTTGTAAGTGTGTTAAATGTCTAGTTTCTTTTATTTTATTGTACACATATCGAATATTAGTTTCTTTTTTAATACACTTAATATGTGTAGACTAGACATTTAACACAACGACTATTAAACTATGCACTTCATACGAGTTCAAACAAGTCGATCTATCTTCCAACCCACAAATTTTGAAATTTCAACTCCGATTTGTCTTAAAACTTTAGCTCACAAGATTTTTGGCTTTTTTATCTTGATTTTGCTTTGAAACACATCCAATTACTTGTCATAACCTTTTATGACTCACCTTAATAAAATAATATAAAAATAGTAAATAATTAACATGATTTACTTGAATATTCATTACAAATGCTAGATAAATAAGTAAAAAATAACGGTATATTTTATTGTTGTGATCAATCACCATCGAACATCACCACCACTCAATCACCCAAATCAAACCCAATCGTCATCTGTTGTAGAGGAGAAGGACAAGATTTTATTGGAGAAAATAGGAGGCGAAGATTTTGTTGGAGAAAAGAGGAGAAGAGAATTGGGTGGCTCTGTGATGGACAAGTTAATTGGTGGGGTCATTAGGGGTTTGGGGTTTCAATTTTGTTTTAATTTAATCAATAGTTTTTTTTTAAAAAAAAAATTGTTTTTATTTAATTAATGGAGTTATTAAAATAAATAAAATTATTCATTCAACTACCATTATGTCCTTCAAATTTAACACCAACCAAGTTTTTTAACCGGTGGGGTGTGAACCGTCTAATAAGAAAAAAAAAACGGTGTCCAATCACAATTAGTTTACTTTTTAGGGGTCATTTTCATAATATCCCTTCAGTTTTTTCTCTACACAAATTGGAACTTCTCATGGTGCTGGCTGTCCTGAATAAAAAAATTTAACAAACCATTTCCTAAATAAACTAAGTTAACAAACTGAATGACAAAGATTTGGTTGATGCGTATAAAAAAATTTGTGTAGATACATAGATTTATGTACATATGTTGTTTAATGTAGTAACTGGTGACCAAAAAAGGGTGGAGCCAGGTTCTCAACTTTAAAGGGACCAAAAGAAAATTTTAATTTTTTAATTACACAAATCAAATTTCTAAAATATTTGAAAAACAAATTAGCAAAATTAATTTAAATATGTACTATACTGGTATAAAAATTATATACACATATACTATCTTTCTTTCAAAATTAAAAATAAAAGGGGTTATGTAAAGTATTTATTAAGTTTAAGTAAAATTTTTGGTAAGCGTATTATTAATGTTTGTAGTTATCACAAATAAAAACTAAGAAAAAAGTATAATGTAAAAAAAAATCAATATGTATAAAAATAAATATAATATTATGATTAGATAATCAATGAGATGTGAGCAACATGCCATAGCATATATGAATTAAATTCTATATCAAATAATTCTCTTAAAACAAGTAAATATATATGATTAATGTAAATTAAATAGAGTGGACACATGTAGGATTTTTATTGGTTTAGGGGGCTATGGCCCCAGTGGCTCTCGTCTCTCTCCGGCTCTGGAGTTTTATACCCTTAGGGGTAGTCTCTTCTCTTTTTTTTTTTTTTTTTTTTTTTTTTTTTTTTTTTTTTTTTAAGACTGAACAATGTTGTTGAAGACTAAAGACTGAATAGTAACTGAAGCCTGAAATCTGAATAACATGTTCGATTTTTTTTTCCTTACCTTTGAATATATTATAAACTTGTTTATTTTTTAAAGTTAAAATTGTCTGAAAACTAGTAATTTGACATTTATATATATTTTTTTAACTATTTGTTGTTATGTAATTTTAATTAATTTAATATAAGAATATGAAAATAAATAATTTAATAAATTCTAAAACATTTTTATGTACATATTAATAATATTTTATTCATAATTAAAATATGATTAAAAAAATATAGTAATATTAACCATATTTATGTATTTAAATATATTAATATATTTAAGAAAACAATTAGGAAATAAATTTTTAAATTATAAATTAAAATATATTAGTTTAATTCTAAGACAATTTGAGATGAGATGCATTTAGACTTTTCTTTTCAAATATATTTTTTATAAATATCAAGGAAAAAGAAAAGAAAAGGAAATTTGAGTAATATAAAATTATGATAAATTTGAAATGGATATTATGAAAAACCTTCCTGAAAATCAAAATAATCGAAAATTACACCCGATTTTCATTTTATTAGGTAAACCGCCCCCTATTGTCTAAAAAACCAACTGGTGTTAACATTTAAAGGTAAAATGATAATTTAATAAAATAATTAAAATTTTAAAATTGAAAAAAATTATAAAAAACTTTTAAAAAAATTAAAATTGAAAAAAAAAAATTCTCATCATCAGAATTTACCAATTCAATACATTAATCCAAAATCCTAAACATAAAAACACATTACCAACATCACTCAAATCTAATGGAACTAATAGCACAAACAGCAATCCCAAAATACCAAAACAATATCAAAACATCAAAATCCAATCAACCAAAAACAATTCAAAAAAAAAAAAAAATCACAATCAACTCAATCAAATCGAACCCAGAACTGGGTTCCAATGGAACCCAGATCTAGGGTTCGATTCGAACCTAAGGAAGAAGAAGAAGAAGACGAGCAAAAGAAGAAGAAGAAGAAGAAGAGCAAAAGAAGAAGAAGAAGAAGAAGAGCAAAAGAAGAATACTCGAACCTTGAGAATAACAATAGCAGAAGAAGAAGAAAAAGAAGAAGAGTTCTAGACGAAGAAGAAGAAGACGAGCAGAAGAAGAAGAAGAAGAAGATAAGCAAAAGAAGAAGAAAAAGAAGAAGAAGAGTAGAAGCAGAAGAAGAATAAGAGAGAGTGGAGAGAGAGACAGAAGAGTTTTGTGTGAATAAGGATTTTTTTTCTAAATCTATTATTTTTTATTTAATATTTTAATTAATTAATAATTTAAAGGATATTTTAGTCATTTCGTAAGTTTGAAGGATATAAGAGGAATTTTATAGGATATGATAAGGGTATTTTGGTCATTTCACTATTTCGGATGGAAAATGTTAACATTTTGGATAGAAAGTTAACGGCAGGGGGCGGTTCACCTAATAAAATGAAAACCGAGTGTAATTTTCGATTATTGTACTTTTCAGGGGTTTTTCATAATATCTCAATTTGAAATTATATTATTTTGAGGAGAATATATTTGGAATAAAAACTTTTAAATGTCATTAAGTGATTTGCAATTAAGTGAAAAAGTTAAAAATGCTTACTTAATTTTTTCGGTAGTTTTTAGATAATTTTAAGTGATTTGACCACTTAAAAAAATACAAATGAAAACAACTTAATATGTACAATTCAGTACTATTAAGTTTTAAATGGAAAAAAACAAACAACCCTTTAATCTTGAATTATGAATCTATTATATTGCTACCTAAAGTCATAAGTAATCTTGAATTATGAATCTATTATATTGCTACCTAAAGTCATAAGTTGATATGATACTTTCAGACGTTGATGTTGGATGAATTATGTATGTTCTCGGAATATTGCCATGGACAGTTACTTTAATTTCACTTGAAGCGGAAGACAGAGACCACATAGGGTCTAATTGGGTTATGATCAGATAATTAAGATTATCTCAATTTCTATTATTTGTGAAAACAGTAAACCAAAATATCTTCGTCAATAATGGTCTGTTTTAGAAATGGTTTTTTATTTTTAAATCTAATTATTAGTTAATTAGAATTTGGTTTTATAAAACTATTTACTAGAGACAAAATTGCTTGTTTAGTACAATGTGCAAGAGTAAACTCATTTCGGTTTCTATGTTATACTGAAAGGGATGGAAGGGGTGATCAAGAAAAGAGGGATAGAAGGGGAAAGTGCTGATGGGTCCTGCACTAGCACAATTTAACCTGACCCAGGAAACACATTCCCAAAAATTGACTTCACAGTCCTTCTAAATGCAGCCAACTAGTGGTACGAATACCTAAATTCGAAGAGGCAATACATATTACACTTGAGCATATGGGGTCTGCCGCAATGGTAAAACAATTTGCAAAAACTTTATCTTTGCTTGCAAGAGTAGAGTTCGACTCTGTTCATCAAGCACCTGACCAAAATGGCAATTTTTCTATGTAATGTGGGTCTTTCCTCCAGTTTTTCGAGGTCCAGTTTTGAACCATACCTCAAAGACCCTGATCAAAAGTATCCGATAAGTTATACAGTATATAAGATACTCGTGATTAGTATAATAAAATAAATAAATAAAGATACATATTACGCTTTATCTCAAAAGAAAAAATATATATATTACACTTATATAGGTCAACAATTAATGCTACACAATCCAATAATTTAGCCCGAAAATTAACCTACTTGATGTGGTAGATGATTTATTTTACCACGTCAGTTACTTCATTAATCTATGATTTATATAGTAAAGATAAATATTTGTAATGTCATAATTATTTTTTGAGCTAATTGTTAAAATTATATGGTGTTGCTAGTCTATGGATAGATTTGATTGCTTTCATAAGTAAATATTATTGGATATCTGAATAAACAGAATTGTATGATCTTATGATTATATCACTCCGTACCTTTATTGATATTTTGCAATGAAATAGTAAAACATAAATGTTAAGCAATCCATGTAAAGGACAATTTTATAAGTAATTGAGCATGGATCAAATGCGCAACAACAAATAAATTATATTTGTATTTTAAAAAGAAACTCTGATAGATTTGTGTTTGTAGTTTGCTTTTCTCCTCTACGAATATCCTGAATTTAAGTCTCTAACAATATAACTTACATATAATGTGATTTCTTAGACTTGGACTAGACAATTTATAAATTGATGCATATTAATGATTACGAGTGTCACTCACCACATATCATATAACTTTAAATAGCACTTGAATATAAATCGAGATACCTAGTATACAGACTGTAATTCAACTTTGGCCTTGTATAAAGATTGGAGAGGAAAGACTTAAATTTATGGAGCGGTTAGGGTGAGGTACAAATTCAACGAAAAGTAAAAGAAAAAGGGAAAGGAAGAAATACTTGTTTCAAACAAATATAGAAAGCTTGCATTTCCATTGATACTTGCCAAACCCTTTAAAGTTTTTGGTTTCGATCCAATTCTCGTAATCGAAGAGAACTCCAAAAACAAAAGGGAAAAGACCAATGTCCTCTCTAGATATACAAAAGCAACTTTCATTCTTCAATTGGGAACAATTCGAATCTTTCACAATTATTAGGCAGGGTGACCATTTTTGCGCACCACTAGTCTCGCCTCTCTTTTTCTACACTTTGCTAAATTCAAGGATGGGCTGAAAAGAATGCAAGGAGGCCCACCAGCGGCGCGTTGATGTATGTTGTGGGCTCCGACTCTTGAAAAAATACCCTTGAATCGGGAAAAGCGTCTGTCACATTGGGCCCACCTACGACTGCTCCGACTAATAAATTGGGGTTCGGGTTTGGGCTTAGGAAATAGCGAGACCCTGCTTTGCAGCCGATGTGGGCTGGGTGCGTCCTGGACGGATGGTAGTGAGCTGGCCCTGTGGTGGATCCTCTGCGGGTAACGTGCACCGTATCCAACCATGTACGACATCCTCAGTGGGTTGTCTCCAAGGATGTAGTTCACCTGGTAGGACCCACAACCGAATTCCATTATTTGTGTGTTTTTGTGTTATTCCAATACTACCCTCGGTCACAGTGAGGTGCAAATGTTGGTATATTCATTGATGACAGTCACATGTTCCTTTATGGATGCCTAACAACTATCCAAGCCGTTGGATTTGTCTCAATTATAGAGAGATGGTCCCCCAATTAAATGATCATGATGTGGATTGAACAAATAGGCCACCAAATAATTTAATCATTCATTATATTATAAATTTAATAGAATTAATAAATAAGGAATTACCTGACGTTTGGCCAATTGTTTGAGAAGAGCAGGAGAGGCCGATCTCCCTCCTCCACATGGCACCACCTTATTGGCGTGACTCAGATAATTGGAATAAGCCAAAAGTAGAAAAGACAGTGACGTTACATGTTGCATGTTACTGCCTCCAGCCTTGAAGATCAGCCCACCTTTTTAAAACCCAGCCGAGAGAGCAGCATCAAAAACCAAATTAATTTTTGGAATTAACAGATTATTCTAGAGTTGAGTGTTGTTTAAACAGTGCTCCAAGTACTTTGTAAGTAAAATCTGTTGTACGACAACTCGAAAAACGCTTTTTCAAAAACAGCACTTAGAAAAATGTTTTCTTGTAAAATACTTCTACAGGTATTAGTTTGTTTTGTTACTACTTATCTTGACTCAAATCACATTCACAGTGGAGTTCAAGAGATTTGGTTTTCATTATTGATATAATAAAAGAAAGAACGATAATATTAAAAATATAATAATAAAAGCAAAAACAGCTTGAAAAAAATAATATTAATTTTTGAAAATAGAAACAAAGTTACTAGGTAGGTGGAAGAGGCAAAAAAGTAAAAATAATATACCAGGTGAGTACTGGACTTGAGGATGAGAAATTCCAGGCAATAAAGAACAGATAAACCCGTCGGCATTTTGCTTGAAAGACTCAAAGTAGTCAGCTTTTCCCATCAGTACTTCCTGTCAAAGAATAAAAAACATTTAATATTAGAAAACATCATAAGTATATTTATTTATCGACATCTATTCATTATTTGTCTGATACATTGCCTTCAATGTACATTTCCTTAATTATAGCATTTCCCAAAACCCTAAATATTCATTCATGTACAGAGAAATAATGTTTTCCTCATCAACCAAACCTTTTCATACATAATTAAATTCGTTCACATGATGCATGATAGATCATTTTTACACATTCACTGATCATGCATGCACATAGAGAAACTTAATGAAAAGAAAATAATGTTGAATGCGTGAACAACGATTTCGGATATCAAATGTTCATGTGTATGAACTCGAGTACGAACTCATTGTCACAGCTATCAGTTTTTCAAGAAGATATACATATTGATATTGATATTGGTAAGATAAGTGATGATACCAGCAGCGTTTATTCTGAAAATCTGCTGGTGAAAAGTGCTCAACAGTAAGTCGCAATCAGTTTTCGAGAAAAGCTATTGTTGTTGTGGGAAAAATAATGGCTGATCAGCATGGGAAGAATCGTCGTCCCAGCCTTTAAGCACATGCATGCGGCAGTTGCTCACTGATTAAAGGGGACCCACAGGAGCCACATCTAAGCATTTGAGGCCGTCGATTGAGTGACCGAGGCCACCGCACATTACCACCTTTGGTTTTCTTCATTGAAAAGACAACACGATCCAAACCTACTTCTATTACCCAAAAAGAAACAACTTTTTTTTTTTGTTTTTTTGAGAGACAAAAGGAAACAACTTTCTTTTATTTTCTTCCTTGCTTTTTAGTGGAACCCTCATGTTTCTTTTTCGTTTTTCGCTAATCAGACTCCTTATCTCTTGGCATTGTTTCCTCCTAATATGACCATCTTTAATTTGAAAAGAATGTGCATGTATTCCAGATTGTTAATCATAGCAAAGAAAATAAAATTTGTGCCAACATTAAAGCCTAATTATATGCTTAATGTCATGTGCAATCAATCATAAGCTTCTTTTATACCTTTTCCTGTACATCTATTCGGTTGATCTCAAGATCTAAGAGGGTCCAACATGTACACCCATCATAATGGCTAAAAAATTTTAAAGTTTGGCTATTTAATTATCAAGATTTTACTTAATTTACATACAATCATAGCACATACAACCGTAGCATATATCTTATCTTCCTTTAGCTAACAAAATTGGGTAGAACTCTAAAACAGATTTGGACGAATTTTAAATAATATATAATAACTAAATATCTGCATTAAAAATTCAGGCCTAGAACAAGTCTCGTCCATATTGTACCAACATAAGAATTGCTACTTTGGAAAATATCACTATACTTTATACTCAAAGTTTGAACTGTTTTGATGGATAAGTCCTAGAAAAATTAGATTGGTACCGTACAACATGTGACAAGCAAGCAAAGTCGCATTCACACCGTTACACTGTTTAAGTTGATCCCTTAAAACAATGATAAAAAATAAAAAGAGATGGTCCCACAGTATCTAGGCTACCAATAAGATGGGTCCAAGGTGAGTAGGGGCCTCACCATTAGGAGCCCACTTAAAATCATGAGCTAACTTATTCTTCTCCACGTGACATGGAGACACCCCCCATATTTTTCTAATGTAACCATTCTTTATTAAAATCAGTCCCATATTCCAAACAAGAAACACAAGACAAGAAGAATACAAGCGCTAGAGGAAGACAACCGTCTTACATGTATAATATATCATATAATATAATAAACGCATACATGTCAAAAAATAAATAATAATAAACACTTACCATAATAATGTATAATCATATAACTTCATAATCTCAGTTAAATCAAGGATTTGGGTTAATTAATGAAGCAATTAAAGAATTAATTACCTTGGAAATGAGTACGTTAATCCCGGCATGCTTGTTGTCCCAACCGAACTCATTGATTGTGTCCCCTGCATGCAAAACGATCTCGTTTCGCATAATGTACTCTCTGTATACGCGCCTTCTTGAGGCCTTGTGTAACCACGCGGCGCCCCAGAGCAACTCGTCCTGCCAATCAGACATGATCAACGGTCAGACAATTTAATGCAAAATCGAACGGCTGATATTTGATTGAGTTGTGGTTGGTTTCCATTGGATTTTAGTACTTACTTGGTAACCGTTGACGTCGCAGTAAAAGGGGCACACTGCACGGTACAAACTGGAGCTGTACGCGCCCCGGTGCCTGTCAGCGAACTCGAACACCTACAACAAATGTAACCGTTTCACACACAACGGCCAATTTATCGAGCTGCAAACAATTTCTCACGACACAATAAGGTGACATCCCGGGAGATTTTCATTTAAAGAGGGGAATGTTAGGGTGAAACAGCGAGGTATGTATGTACGTAGGACGTACCCGAATGGCGCGATTGAGGAGGAGCCTGGAGTACTGGGGGTCACGTGACCTGAAGACAATGGAGGCAGCGGCCAATGCAGCCGCGGTTTCGCCTGCCACGTCAGAGCCAGGGTGGGAGCTGTCGATCTTGTAGGCGGTGCGCAGCGTGTCCATGTCCTCTGGCCTCTCCCAGCAGTTGTGATCACTGAAGGCGTCGCCAACCTGGACGAAAACGACGCCCGGTATCGCCGTCGCTTTGAGGAGATAGTCCGTCGCCCACTTGACGGCCTTCACGGCGTGGTTCAGCTCCGGCCCCATGTTCCTCCCGAAGTCGATAACGCTCCACGATAGCATCGTCGTCGTGAATGCCATCGGAAAACCGAACTTCACGTTATCTCCGGCGTCGTAGTAACCGCCCGTTAAGTCCACCTGAAACAGTACAAACAAAAATAAAACGCCGTTAGTCGCGAGTCAGGCAATTAGTGTAAGTAGGGGTGTAAAATGGAGAAAATGATCAAGTGCGGTGGAGGTGCATACGCCAGCGGTGGAGCCGTCGTGCAATGCGGAGTCGTGGCGCCAGCGGAGACGTTGATCCGGAGGGAGGCGACCCGATCGTTGGCCCTCGAAAAAGAGAATGCTCAAGTGGCAGAGCTCTGTGGTAGTCGTGACCACCTCCTCCTCCTCCGCGGCCGCCGCAGATTGGGCGGAGAGGGAGGAGCAGGAGGAGGAGGAAGAGGACGCGAAGGTCAGGAACACTTCCCGAGAAAGAGTTCATGTTTCGCGCCATTTGAGGTTGGTGTGTGTAAAGCGAGTTCGAGTTTTAGGGCAGAGCAAAGTCGTATTTTATAACGAAAAAAAGTGTCATCGGATTCCAGAGATTTCACGAATAGGGTGCAACCACGTGGACAGACATGACTGGCTTGATTTTGCATTCCGAGACGAAACAGGCTTGACCGGATCAACTCCCGTTTTGACTTGTTGCCTGGATCGGGTGATCCAATCCAGAATTCGATTTAATTAGGGTCGGTGTAGGGTAATAGGCCCACATAATGAAGGGCATGTGGTGGACTGCCGAACCATCGGTGACTGACAGATGGAGGTGGGGCCAGATGAACAAGAAGCATGAGAATTTGTAGACCTAGATGGATCATGGATGAGAAAGAATGACGATCTGGTTGAGAAATGATTCCAAAGCGACAGATCCTCTGACTAAATTTGAAATAATTGGAGAGGCATGTGAGCACTGCTGGTTTAGCTGGGACAATTTACAGCCAACCTACAAATTATTAGATGAGACTTGTGTTCACGAAGCTTATCAAACAGACTGTTTTCCAAAACAATTATGTATATTTGTAAATTGATGATTAGCTATGAATGGCACCATTCATCTTCACTTATTTTGATTCGAGAATATGAAACAATAGGTGGTGTTTGGC
This sequence comes from Nephelium lappaceum, assembly GCA_021234005.1. NCBI lineage: Eukaryota > Viridiplantae > Streptophyta > Magnoliopsida > Sapindales > Sapindaceae > Nephelium > Nephelium lappaceum. The sequence goes on from CM038003.1 coordinate 10,387,444, forward strand.
ATCGATTTTAAAAACTGTTTTTTATTTTTAAAAGCGAAAAATATTTAAAATATATATGTTAATAGTTTTTAAAAATATATTTTTAAAAATAAAAAACATGTTTTTTAAAATATGTAGTAAAACTTATAATAAAAATAAAAAATAATTTTTTTTATTTTTTTTTATTTTCAAAAACTATTTTCTTTTATACAGTAAAATTTGAAAAAGTAAAAACATTAATATTTAACAATCAAATTATCATTTTTAAAAACAGTTTTCATCCAAATATATTTTTAGTTTTTACCAATTTTTAAAAATAGTAACAAATAACTTTTTGTCATTTTTCGTTTTTAAAATGTATTTTCAAAAATATTATCAAACACATTATCGTTTTCGAAAACGACATTTCAAAACATGGTTTTTCGTTTTTTTAAAATACTTTTTAAAACTGTCATTTTAAAAACGTATCCAAATGCGCCCTTATAGATCCAAATGACTATTTTAAAAAAGAATTGCAAGATACACTAGTTTATGGCTAGCTTCATAGCAAAATTATTATTATTATTATTATTTTAAATGACGAAGCAAAATTACTTTGTTCAATGCATTTTCGATAGGAAAATGTAGTTATTGGCATTTTACATTTTCTTTTATTTTGAATACAACTATACAAGTTTATGATAGATTGTTTGGTTGGAATAATCTACAGTTATTTGTTACATGTGATAATCTTATATAATTTTTTTTAAAATATGTAATTTTGAATAACTAAACTGCATATATATTCTACGTGCTGAATTTTTTCTTCTACTATTAATATCTAACAAGGTGATATTTGGAAATTGCAAATGTCTTTAGTTTTGTCGCTTTCTTTTCTGGCTCTCAAGTTAATTTTTCTTGTACTCTCTGTCATAAATTCGTGTATATTGTTTTTAACCATTGCTATTAAATTTTGTTCGATTTTTTGTTTGCTCTCAATTTATATTCATGTACTTCCTTTCATAAATTTGCCTACTTTTTTATTATTATTATGATAAATTCGAAATTTATTGAGAGGTTATGATTCAAATTTATTATTTGTTGTGCTTCCTTTCATAAATTTGTTCATATTATTTTTTAAATTATTATAATAAATTCAAAATTTACATACTCGAACTTATAACCCATGGATGTAAATGTGTGAAACATACCCTTAAACTAAAATCATAATATTGTAAATATATTTTTTTGAAAAAATATTATCTTAAATTTATTTGTCATAGATATGTCTACTTAGTTTGCTTTAAAGGGCAAGGAAAAAAAGATAATGGAACCAGTTTTAATTGTAAAAAACTTTGTTATAATTGAATTTGAGTACAACCCATAATTGTTGGGAGAGTAGAAAATGCCCGTGAATCAAAGTGACCCACTTCGATTCACCGACTAAACATTAAATTACGTACCAAAAAAGGACTCTGATTTTACCATTTTGGCAACTTCACGTCTTCACGAGTATCTCAAGTGCGTACAAGTTTCGATCGACTCCACCAGACAGGAGAGACTAGCGGTGGCTGGTTGGTTCATGCATGCCTCGATCACAAACAAACAATCTTTTCCATATTTGTTGGTTACGGTGATTTGTTTTTCATTAACCGAAAACTCATTTTTATAGCTTAAGGTTGCTACTGCCCATAGAAATATCTTGTATATGCTATGATTTTTCGTCTGCTAACCCTTTTTTTTTTTCTTTTCATTTTTTACCTGTTTGTGTCTTCTTTCTCTTCTTCTTCTTTTTTTTTCTTCACTTATGATCTAAAAGACTCGCAGTTGAAATAATTATCAAATTAAATAAATATTCCTTACAATCAAATTACATAAAGGATGTATTTTCTTTTTTTATTGATTTTAACTAGTTCTAACTAACAAGCCTTGTTGATATCATATCTACGATGAAATTATATAGGGGAAGCCTTTGTTTTTTATTTTTTTTTTCCTAAGAAGTTCTAACTAATAAGGTCAATGGCCCTGTAGTATAGTGGAAGCACAAATCAGCTTTGGCTTTAAAACCAAGGTTTGATATCCTACCTCACCCAATAAATATGAGATTTTTTTCTCATGTATATGGGTCGTCTCCCACTCTGGTATGGATGTCTCCCAGTCATATGGAGACCTCTTATCCGGGTCATGCTATTAGGGTCCTACTAACTTAGTTTTGGTTGTGTTCAGGGTTCGTCCCTAGTATCTTAAAAGAAAAAAAAAAAAAAAAAAAAGAAAGAAGTTCTAACCAATAAGCCTTCTTGATATCATACAAAAGGTTTCGTGTTTAAATTTGACAGCAATTTGAACTTGAGAATGATTGTTATATATTATTTTAAATTTTATTCACTATAAATCGTGATAAAGTAGATGCTATATAGACAGAAAATTAATCCGATCCATGCCCATTTGATAATATATTTTTATGCGTGACTTGGATCTAACTTGTGGATCACATGAGTTTGGACGGTATTACATGATACTAACATGGAGCGATCAAACATGACACAAACTCCAACTATGATTAAGAAAACTTTTTAATGGATGATAAAGACCATTGGTGGACCTAGTGTAGAACCAGGGCACATATGCCCTCCTGGATTATTAAAAATTTCAATATATATTTCTCAAAAAAAAAAAATTCAATATATATATTTACTTTTCACAAAATTTCTGTTTATATATATATATATATTATATTTCTTATTTTATTCAATTTCAATTTTTCTATCTTTATCTTTATTAATATTTAATTTCTATTACTCTTTTTTTTAAAAAAAAAAATTATAACTCTTTTATCTTTGTTTGTCTATTTATCTTTAATTTTTCAGAAGCTTTATAATAATAATAATAATATCTTATAAAAATACATGTAATTGTATTTATGATTTTGGTTGAAATATTAGTATCTTCATAGGTATCGTAAATACACTGTCTTTAATTAGATTTGAAAATCTAATTAATAAATTCTAAAATTTTAAGTATTAAATTTTAATTTGTTATATCAAATTTCTTAATGTACAATTTTGATTTAATTTTCAGCTCTTATTATTATTATTTTTTTAAATTCCTTCTTGTGATTTTCGCTTCTTTGTAATCCAGTGACAAAAAGAAACAAAGATTGATTGAAGAGATATATTATGTTGTATGGGTAATGTTAGAAATATATTTTTTTTAAAGAATGTTAGAAACAATTTGATTGTCCTATTAGATGAGTTAGCACAATGTTTGATGCACAAGCTTAACTTGACATGATGGTGTGTTGAGAAAATATTCAGTATATATCATGTAATTTTATCATGTTCATTTAACACTATATGATATTTCTTGAAAAAGATGACACTAGTAAGAAAATAATAAAAGGAATTAACATCTATCAATTTAATTAAATTTGAAACTTTACAATAAGAATTTAGCTAATATATATGACTTTTCAATTTATAAATATTTGATCTTCGTAGAACTATACATTGATATTCAGTGGCTAGTTAGTAAATAAAGAACGAGGACAAAGAAAGCAAAACCATAACGGCTAAGTTTTTTTTGTTTTTTTGTCTTTTCAGGTAACGGCTATGTTGAAAGGATAATTGGGCAAAGTCAATGGCAGCTGGCCATTGTTGGTTTAAGTGCCAGCTGCCCCCTAAATTTGGCCTGGTTCGACACTAAAAAATGTAAAAAATAATAAATCCCTTAATATTTATGTGTGGATTGGTCTCCATCACCGTGTGAATCTCTTCTCCACCTCTATAAAGATGGATCTCTTCCATATGGGAGCAACACTCGAGCTGCGCCACCAATATTTCTATCCTAGTTGGTCTCAGTACTACCTCAGGCCAATCCCAGTCCTTAAAAATAATAATAATAATAATAATAATAATAATTGGGCAAAATTGATTGACCCCGATTGATTCAGTTTGATTGAGTGAGCACTGAGCAACAACAGTTTGTTGAGTTCTTTGTTTTAAATCGACAACATCTCCTTAAATAATGGAGAAATCCAAGGGAAAGAACATTGAAATAAAAAAACACTAACGTTATTGATGAGCAAGTAAATAGTATCAATGACCGACTTTTAACATGCTAAATTATTGCCAAAATTGTTGCTATTTAACATTTATTTCTCATTTAAATACCTCAGTTTGCTTCGTTGAAAGGCTTAGCTTAGCTGTTCTCTCTAAAATCAACATATGAAAATGGGAGGAAATAGCTTATAAAAAGAACTCTAATCACATCTAGCAGTATTTAGAGAGGTAAATAAACTAAACTGGAGGGGACCTGCCCTATCCCACCAAAACTCACCCTTTTAAGCGTATTACTTAAAAATAAATAAATAAATAAACACTCTAACCACATCTAGTAGTATTTAGAGAAATCAAAAATTCCAAATCCGTGGGAACCACCTCGCCCCGCCTCTAAACAAGATGAGATTAAAGATTGATTTTTAGAAGCTGTTTATAAAACGAGGCGGGTGTGGGATTAGCAACCCATATATTATTGTCTATGTATTAATATTTAATTAATAAGTTTAATATGTAGTTTGTTAGTTAATAAAATTTTAATATAATTCTTAATTTTTTAATTATAAAATATTTTTTTGGATTTTTTTATAGTCAATTATTGAGGATTCAAACAATTTTAGTATGTTGGTATTGAGCTTCATTACAATATAATAATTTCTTTTATAAAAGCATAACTATTGAATATATGTAATATTCGTATAGAATATATATATATATATATATATATATATAATGATGGAGGCAGACTAATAGCGGGTGTCCCCCAAAAAATCCTCATCCCAGCCTTGATATTAAATTATCGGGTTTGGAATGAATTTTAGGGCAAATAATTTTTCTGGAATCGGTTCAAGTATTCCTAACCCCGCTTTCCCTAGTAGTATTACATCTTCAATGCATGCTTGAAACTAAAAAGAGTAAATATAGCAAAATTTATTTTAAGACTTTCATATTATATTTTATGATAAATAGTTTATAATTGTGTAGACAATGAGGTGGTAAATTTTGAGATAAAATCGTTTTTAGTGAAAAGTAATCCGGTTAATTACAAAAGGAACTCATGTATGAAAAAAGAAATTGAAGAATTTTCTTATAATTCCATGTCGCTCGTATCGATATGATGTCAAAGTGACTAGATAACTTCAATCTTTGAATATTTCATTAACAAGACCATATCACTTGATCTAAGTATATATCACATCATCATATCATGTTCCTTTGATTTAATTGATTCATTGATAAAAATTTGTTTAACAAGTGCCTATTGATATACACCTACTTCTATCATGCATGTCATATTTTTATAAATAATTTTTTAAATGCTTTGCCGACACATATTATAACACATCACATAATACTAACAGAAGCATTAAAGAAGGTAGTGAAAATAAAACCGACTATATGCAGATTTTTCCTTTGTATGAAAGCTAAAAATGAAGGTGAAATGAGAGCTTGAGAGTTGAGATACACAGCAATAGCGATGAGCACATGCGAGGTTAGAGGTGAGAGATGAGAGATGAGAGATGGGAGGAGAGCCGTGGGTGGGTGGCTGGTTGAGTGAAGATGAGATGAAATGGACTGGTTAGAGTTTGGGGAACTTATATAAGGCAAGTGAAATTATGGACGTACTCCTATTTCTCGGATCGGGTCAGTTCTAGGAGTTTTAAAACATGGTATTTTCTAACCATGTGAACGGAACACCTTTAATTTGAATGTGGGAACCGAATTGAATACCCACGGATCTGGTCGAGTTAAGTCGTTTTGATCGGTTCCATGTTTTCATGCCCACCCTTAATTACCATTAAGTTACTCATGCCATTTAGTTTTAGACCATCCACAAACTAGATCTTCCGCAACTCAGTTCAGCTTTGCTATTACTAGCTTCTATTTAACCAAAAAGGCCTCGTCATGAGCTGGACTCGAGCCATTACCTCTAGGAGCAAAAGATAGTTTCCCTCATTTTCGCTTTATATTAATTCATAAAATTATCAAATAAAAGGTGTTATTTTCAATAATAGCATGCATACGTGTTTAGAATAGAAAAGGATTGCGATGCTGCTGCTTTTAACACTTCCAATTATTATATAAATACATAAATTACAAAAAATTGGTACCCAGTATTGATTCTAACCAGTTGTTTTAATTTTTTTTTTCCTTTTGGGTATGTCTAGTTTTTTATTTCTATTAAATCATGAAATTTTGGCCCCCTTTTTGGTCAGTAACGGTGGAGGATGCTTGAAACCAGTTATGTGACTAAGAAAAATTTGATAGGGTTTCTATTTTTAAGTGCTTTTTTATTTTTCTGGTTTTAATTGTTGTTTGTCCTTGTTTGTTAAAGAGCTAAAGAACCAAACCGAATTCAGTTATGTTCTTCCCCCCTAATGGATCATGTTCGGTTCTTCATATAGAGAACCGAACAATTTTAGGTTCGGTTCAGTTCTTACAACCGAACCCAACACTATAATGCCCGCCTTTAATGGTAATATGTGGATTCGTTAGTTAGAAGCACAGACTTAAATCTAGTCCTATATTACGTGTGAATGAAATAGGGATCTATTAAGGTCGTTGTATTCATCCTCGCATCCATTGTTAATAGCAGCCTAGTCTAGATTAGGAAAGATGTTATCTCGAACAAGTCCATCGGGCAAAATCAATAGTTCCCTATAGCCTAGTACCTAGCACCTTACTCCAGGGTCAAACTAGCACCAAAAGTTGGCTGATTTATATAGTTATCACTAGATTAATAGTTTAAGTTTTAATTGCATTTAAAGTTGAAAACTTCCTAAAATACCCTAAATTAATGTTTTTTAACTTGTTTTTCTCAATTCTGCTTTCCTTTTCTGTATCTTCTCTATCTCTCTCTCTCTCATTTTCTTTAACTCTTTCTCTTTCATTTTCTCTCCATTTTACATTGCGCATTTCTCTCTCTCTCTCTTTATCTCTCTCTCTCACTCATAAAAAAAAGCACTCATTTCATCTTTCCTTAGAAATGTGATGCTACAAAGACGCATCAAGAGTCGAGCTATCTAGTCAAGTTGTGGGGTCAAGAGCTAGATATATGCATTCCGAATTGGAGAATATAGGTCCTGAATAACTATTGAATTTGAGACATATCTTCTCAAATTCAGGATATATGCATGAGTCCATAATAGAGTGAATGATGATTTCCATTCCAATGAGCATCTATTACTGAATAGATCTCGAATTGATGAAATATGTCTCGAATTCAACATAATTTAAGACCTACCTTGTTGAATTAGGGACCTATCTTTCAAAATTTGGGAATTATATATAAGAAAACTATGACAATGAGTATCTACTACTGAATATATCTTGAATTCAACGTAATTCAGGGCTCATCTTGTTGAATTTATGCCCTACCTTTCCAAATTCGGAACCTATGTATAAAACCATGATAGTGAGCATCCATTGCTAAATATATCTTGAATTAACAAAAATAGGTCTCGAATCCAACATAACTGAGGACCTATCTTCCCAAATTGACGGTGAATATTTATTGTTGAATAGGTCATGAATTGACGAAAATAGATCCCTGAATTCAACATAATTTTGGATCCTATTATGTTGAATTTGTGATCTCTATTTTAAATTTGGGATTTATGCATGAGACCATGACAATGAATGATGATTTTCATTCTAGTGAACATCCACTATTGATTAGATCTCGGATTGATGAAAATATGACTCAAATTCAACACAACTTCGAACCTATCATATTGAATTTGAGACCTATGCAAAAAACTTACTCACTGTCCCAATTAACCATTACGTTGCTTCTTTTTTTTTTTTTTTTTATCAATTTATGAGGTCCCTGAATTGGGAATAAATAGGTCATGAATACTGCATAAATCGGGATCTATTCGCCACCTTCAACAAATCCTAACCCCAAATTTCAGTCTTTTTCCTTTTTAGATAATAATCCTCATAAACCATCCAAAAATCTTATTTATAATTAAACTCTAAATCTGAACATAATTACATAAGTTTGTCATTGAAATTAATAAATCGACAATAAACAACTATTAGAATGAGAATTTTTAATCAAATTTAACAAGAGAAAGACATTAGGATTGATGATTCACAGTCCTCTTTCACCGTCACAATTGTATACTATTGTTGCCACCATCATTTTTTGATAGTTGTCTTCTCCTTCCACTCCCTACCCCCACAAATCTCCACTCCCCCACTGAGCCTGCCCCCGCGCACCCCCCACCTCCCCTCCTCCCCCCGCCCCCCTCCCTCTCTCTCTCTCTCTCTCTCTCTATCTCTAATGTCATTGCTCTAACCATTGGTCAACCACAAAAGATGACATTATATCAAGGAAAATTTTGTTTAAATTTTATATTAAGTAATATTAAAACTCAACTATTAGTCTAATGACAGTTGCACAAGTCACCGTATGTTAAGTGCTATTGAAAAATTGCCTCTCTATTGCCAGTCACTTGAATATAGAAAATCATACCCCTTTTATCATTTAATAATAATGTCATGGCGTCATTGATATAGACAAACGGTTAGAGAAAATGCAGCAATTATACAGTTCGTGGGGGCAAGGTAATCATCAAAATCAATAATAATGAGAAATATACTCCTCCTTGATGCAAGGTAGGTGCAACCAATGTTCAGATAAAATTTTTGGGCCGAAGCGGGTATTAATTTTTAGCTCTTTCACTTTCACATTATAACATAAAATTAAGTCTGCTAAGTATATCAAAGTTATTTCTTATCATTGTTCACATATTGAACATGGAACACGGAAGTACTTTGCATGTGTGGGCCTATAATACATCGTACACTTTGAGGTACTCGAAATTGATACTCGTTTGGGCCTGTGTAACATCCCATACTTAGAATTCATGTACGGGCTTCTTATCAATGGGCAAATTCATTTACAACTAGAGAGATTTGTTCCTAATTCTTAAAAACACTAACAAGTTAGCAACCCAAATTCAACCACAAATAATAATAACATGTATAAAAAATATTGTTGAAAAGAGGTTGTTGATAGTGTCCCTTCAACAACAAATAATAAGAGAAAGACAAGAATGAAATTGTATTTCAAGTTTCAAAACAACTATTACATTATTAGGCTATTAGTTAATCAGTAAAATATTTTGAGAGTACTTTTTGAGCTCTAACTATTACTCAAATTTTGAAATATGTCGTAAATCTTATAAATTGTTGTAAAAATGTCGTGAGGACATGAAAAAATAAAAGGAAAACATTTTGTTGGAATTAATGAAGAGATAGGATGAAGAAATTTAATTAAAAGTTTAATTAGAGAGATGGTTGAAAATATAAGATCAAATCTAAGCCATCCGATCCCGTTAGATCAGTCATGTCTAGATGTTTGCTGTAGAGAGATCAATACATTATAAGGATGGCCAATAATACAAATCTCGCTAGAGGGGAGGAGTATCTCCTCATACTTTGCAATTTAATAGACAAAGTTGGAATTTAAATGTTTATCAGAGGGATGAAAGAGAAATGACAAACCACTTTGCAATATTTTGAAAACAATTCTAATTTGGGGTGTGTGATGGTTCAAAGGAGTGCAAATATCACCACTCTATTTACACCCGTTTAAAATGGTTTGTACATTCCTTTTTGTAATCACACTCCATTAAAGATTTTTAACAATTTTATTTGGAAATTGAAACCCACTTGCTTCTAAAAATATAATTTCCTTAATTTTATTACATTGTATTTTAAATTAACTCCACAAAAACTATTTTATATTCCATTTAATATTTATTATTATTTAAAAGTTTGCCTTTGTTTTTTTTTTAATAACTTTTCTTATTTTTCATAATTTTGGATGTGGTTTTTCTCTTTTCATATTTTTTGCTCATTCTTTATTTTATAAAAAGTAAAAATAAATTAAAGTCATAAGAAGAACAACAAACAATAGTAAACTTTTGAAAAAACAGTAACAACAACAACAATAATAATAATTGTTGAGTGAATAATCAAATAGTGGTGTGTGGGGATATATTCACACAAATGTAAAACTTTAAATTATGAAATTAATATTCTTATATTAGGTGGGCTATAACTATGAATGTCCTTTTTTAAAAAAAAAAAATTAACTATGAATGATTTTTCATTTTCGAAAATATAAACAATTAATGGGTACCGTTATATTATATGTTATAAACGGATGTACTAGTTCTTTAGGCATGTCTCCCCTACTTTTCAACTCATGCACTAACTTGATATTTGTATGCAATTGAATGAAAAAAAAAATTATAAATTGAAAAATATATATGCCTAGTTTTTTTTTAAATATATATATATATATGTTTACCTATTTAGAGGACACATAATCAGATTTACATCCTCAAAATTCATAATGTAAATAAATATATTAACTAAATGTAAGAGTAAGAATTTCGAACAAAATATATGAAAGAAATATAAATGTAAGTACAATCTAACATCAATCAAACAGGATTTAACGATATTCAAATGATCAAACTTATCAACTATAGCATCAATAATATAAATAATTTATATTTTGACAATCATAATTTACTATCATACTTTAAATTAAATAATGCATTAAGAAAGATCTCAAAAGTAAAAAATATTAAATTTAAGTCTTGTTTGGGATTTACGTCTTTCTACAATTTTGATGGAATCGAATAGTAAAAAACTATTGATTTGATTTTGTATTTAGATCCTAATCTAATCTGCTTCGAGTCTATTCTCTTGGATATTTGGAATAACATGAAGAATGATTAACTTGTAAAATTACTTCCTGTGCCATGAGATACTAATCAAGCTGCTGATTGGCTGGTAAAAGCCAGTCTTGATATGACGGTGGAGGATATAACTCTATCTACTGCTCCTCCTAAGTTCAAGTTTCTTCTTAATTCTAATCATCAGAGAGTTCAAACTCTCAATTAGTGTTTTTTTCTTTTTCTTTTTAGGCTTTTGCCCCGTTTTTGTATAGAAAAAAAATAAAATTATTAAATTTAAGCAATCTATGAAATTAATATTGTGTAGTGAAGAAATTAAATGAAATTTAATATCTAATGCATCAAATTAAAAGTTTTACACATACAATATTTGAATAGAAAAGTAAATATAAACAAGAAAAAATATGTAATTGATTGAAAAAATATATATTTTTTTATTTTGATATGAAAAAGAATTAATAAATAGAAAATATATAAACAAATTTTTCTATATACTATTTATATTTTACTATATACTATTTTATAAGTGTGTGTGTATATATATATATATATTCAAAATTTAGCCCACCCTAGCCATGCATTCCTCTGTCCCTATATGTGGTACTTTAAATAATAATAATAATAATAAAAGAAAGAAGAAAGACAAACAAATATTACATCACTCGAAAACTTTGCCACTATATGGCATGCTAAGCTAATTGTTCTTATCATGTATAGGGGTGGGCAAAAACACTGGGACCAACCCACCCAGCTCGATCCGAACCGGTCTGACTCGATTTTGTCCGGTTTTATTAATTATTCGGATTGCTTCAGTTTAGAAAGATAAAAACCGATTTATATTGGTCTTGGGTCGGTTTTGGGTCAGAAAGATCGACTTGACCCGAAAACCAACTTATATATAAAAGCCAAACCGCTTCACTCTTCAGTTCTCTCATATTACCCTAGCCACTGCCGACCTCAATGCCTCATTTTCTCCTCCCTCTTCCATTTTCTCTCCTGGATCACTACCATTTCTTCTCCCTTTGTCTCTCTTCACTACCTTCTTCCATTTCTCCTCTCTTTCTTGTTGTCGCTATCATGTTTCGTTCCTTTCTTATGTCGCCAGCTCACCACTATCTTGACTCTTATGGGATGATTGTTGAGTTTTGCTTTTGTTGTCGTGCGCCGATTGAAGGAGATCGGCGTCGATCTCTTTTACTAGCAATGATGTAGACATTGTAGAGGGAGGGATGTTACTGGTTGGTGATGATGGTATTATGGTTATGATGCCACTGGTTGCAGGTTGATGATATAGAGAGAGAAGAAGAAGTTGGGGATGAAGAGAGAAGAAGAGAAGTGGGGACTAATGGGTAGTGGTGGGCCTCGTGGTCGGTTGGGTGAGTTGTTTGGTGAGTTGGTAGGGGTAGTTAATGTTTGATGGGCTTGGGTTTTCTTTTGTGTTTTTCATTGGGCCACTTTGTTTACTGAAGGTCCATTTACAGGCCCAAACCTATATAAACCGACCCGACCAGAATCAACCTAAACAAGGCGGTTCATGTCGGGTTATGCTGTCAATTTGGGTTGGGTTAGTCTTCAATTCTGAAAACCGATCTATGTTGGTTTTGGAGAAAACCGACCCGATCTGTGCCCACCCTGAATCATGTAGATTATGGATAATTTAGTCATAAAAGGAAAATCAATTATCATGTCACTTAATCATGTTTGGACAAATTTTGGATTGTGTAGTTTATGCTTTATTTATGAGAGCATATACTGGATTTGCTTCCCATCGTGGGGAAAGCAATAAATTATTAAATCAAATTCAAACTATTGATACTGCCAATGTGAATTGATGGCAAGAAGCACTCAAAAGTTGGGTTATTACACAATAGGTTGTATATTAAATAAATAGGGAAAAAAAAAGCTCTTAGATTTATTATGAAAGGTCCATAAACACCAACTTAAATAATATTATTGATAGATAAACACCAAAATTTAATAACAATATCATAAATGAGGAAGCAGTGGATTGGTCAGCTATTTTTGCCTCTATATATATATATATATATATATATAACATGTAACTTTTTCTCTCCAAAATCATTTGAAGTTCTAAGTAAATATTGCTTTCTTATCTTTCACTCTCTCACCTTTATATATTTAATCATTTGCTCTTATATTCCTTATGTTATCAATTTCATGCTTTATTCTACTGCTACTCCTCTTATATGCTATTTTATTAATTGTATAACAAGATTCATGTTTTAGTTTTAGAATGCTCATTATGTCCATAAAAATAAAAGTTGAAGAGAAAAGCTAAGTTGCTCGCATATATGAAATTTCTTTTATTGAACTCTTATTAAATGTAGTTGCTCATTATGATAGTATTCGCATAGTATATTCTAATTTCTGCTTTGATAAAATTAAACGTAAAAGGTATAATTGATTGAAAGAGCTGGCTCGTGAGTTGCATAATATTCATTCACTGCACCAAAATAATCTTTAACAACAAGATTTTACCAAGATGCACAAATAAAAGTGAACAACTTTCGAATTTATGACAATTATTATCTCACTGCAAGAAAGAAGTAATAAATTTTAGAGTAAAACTTTTAACATGTCATGAATGTTGTCATAGCTATATAGGCATAGTGGCACTTCTTGCTGGTGCTTTTACTTTTGTTTAAAAAATTTTATTTCCCAATTAAATCCCTTAGTTATATGTTTGTTTAATTGGATTTGTTTGTTTTAAATTCCTCTTTGAGATCATTTCACTCAAATTTTGTTAAGTAAAAGTCTCAGATTTTTCAAATTTGTTACTCTATGCAGCAGCACCGTAGCTGTCCAGGCACCGTCTGGCCCTCTAGATGTTATCATCTGGCTTTGTAATCTGTGACTCTGGTGCTCATTGTCTTCTCTCATCTTTCTGTCCGTGAAGAATTTGAGTTTGTCAATTGATGTTTGTGATATAGATTTGTTGAATTTGCGATTCCAACATATTTGCTTTTTGGAGCTTGTATCTGAGGCAACGCCAAAAAGATTAATGTTTTACTGATATGATTTTTGGAGTTTTTGATCTGGTTTTTTACTCAGAATCAGTGGTGCCTATCTACTAGCTAATATCTGTTTCACCTTCATTTAAAGCAGAGATACCTCGCTACTTGCTAAATTGTTGCTTTCTTAAGCTACTATATATTGTTGATGTTCTTGTCAACTTCCATTTGTATTCGAACCCCATATGAATTTATTTTACTACTTTAGACAAGATAATTTTACTATTTTATTTTTTTTGGATTGTTTTTTAAAATATTTTTCCCCTCTCATGTGAATTATTTGGAGTTGAGTTATAAGTGATACCTGATTATTAATAGTAATATTTAGATTTTTTTTGGTTAATTTGTGAGTGGTTACACTTTTGAGATGGTGTACCTAGTGATTGCTTGACTCTGTAAAGTGTTTGTGAAAAATAGTTTTTGTTTTTTGGGTTTCCTGTATACTTTTCAAATCTTAACTTGAAGTACTGATTTGTAGATGTAAAGTTGTTTTGATAATTTTTTTGGTTTCAAAGCCATGCTTTTGCTGGATCGTCTACATGGAACTCATTCAAACTCTCTTATATTAAGTAAATGCCTTAGTTTATTGCACTATTATTAAATAAATTCTACTGGCACCATGCAAGAAAAGGTTCAATTCGTATTTCGAGCGACAACTGGTATAAGTTTTCTTTTTTCAAAAAAATCAAAGTGAAAACTGAAACGCTTCTAAAAACTGATTAAATGAATTCATTTGAAATGCTACCTTGAACACATTGGATCCTTTCATTTCAAATGAGACATAAGTCAATGTAGATTCAGTCTAATTCAAAACCTAACCCCATTTCAGAACCAAAAAAAATTGAACACGGCCACCGAATCTATGCACATTTCAACCTACAAACCCCAAAGTCTAATCAAGTCACATGAAATCAACGTTTAAAGAAGGGGTCACGTTAAAACTCTGTAGCATTTTCGGTACCTTTACTTTAGAAATTATATTTTGAAAGCCAATATTATACTGATAAAAAATTTACATGAAAACAGATCAAAGCCAATTTTATATTTTGTAATAAGTCTAAATCGGGTTATACTTGTTTAAACAAGAACTAGCACCCTTGTTTTGATACTCATGCCAAATAAGATAAGTTTATAGTGCTTGAACATAACGCCCTTGTAATTGTGGCGGTAAAAAGTTTTAGGGCCTTACCCTTGGTATAATGTTATGGGTTGGATTTTATCTTTGGCGCCCCCGGGAACAACCTCGAAAGAGGAAGTTGCAACACTTTTCATGCTAGATAGAATGAGGTAACACCCTTATATTGTGGTGCTTGTTGGTTAGTACCCTTGTTAAGTTGTACTTGATTACGAAAAGAATTTACAAAGCCATGACTTGATAATTAAAAGACACTTAATAAATGTGATTCATAAATATGTCTTGATTGTTTGATGAGTGCATAATATATGCTTGGCATCGATTTGGATTGGCATGGAAATTGAATATGCACTGATATGCCTAATGTTGATAATTGGATTATGTAATTTGTTACATTTGTATATGGATATTTTATCTTATATGCATTGGATTGATATAAAAATTATTGTGCATGATAGAATATTTAGATATTTATATTGTTTATGTTATGTGGAGTGTTTAAGTACTTTGTTAAGTATGTAATTGTTTAAGCTGTTGGGAAGTTTTGTGGAAAACTGGAGTTTTTGTTTGTGTTGAATTTTGTTGAGAAATTGATAGATTTAAAATGTAGATGAATTAAATTTTCGAGGAGTTCAAAAAATATGGAAACTCTATCAAAATTTTTAGAAGAATGGATTTCATCGAAAATATAAATTACAAAGTAGAGAAATCTCAATTTTCTTGTTTTTCTATTAAATTTGATATTTTATTTACATTATTGACTTTCAGGACGTGACAAACATCTACTTTCATAATAAAATACAAAAATTCTGAAATTAAGATTTGATAATATCATATTATAATTTTTTTACTACAATAGATAAAACTTATTATTATTATTATTATTATTATTTTTCACGTAAGTGTGAATAGGGCTTTTTAACATACCTAAGGCTAAAACCTTGTATAATGACAAATGTCTTTAATTACTAACTAAACTAATTAGAATTCATAAGATCTTATATGGTGTGATCGTTGCTCAAGTTAGAATTGTGTGAACATGTGTAATTAATGTTATTTTAAAGTTGAAGATGAAAACGTTGAAAAATAAAGCTGTAACTAAAGGCATACTTATCTTCAAACCTTATTTAAAGTGACAATTTTTCCCTCATTCACGGAGTCGAATTCGCCGAAATCTTTTTACTTGACAATGACGGCCAATAATGCATAGAGGCAAAATCGACAGCTTTTCTACAAAAGTTATAACGAAAACATGTCAATGTTTTTATAGAACAATCTTTGAGATCTTTGATTATAATAAAACTGTTTTCACTTTTGGAAACGAAACCTCAGCCAGTAGATCAAAGAATATTCTAGGGTTCTCTCTTTAATGATTCTTCTTACAACCTTTTTACATGAAGATTATGTTTATAATCCGGCCAATACATTTATTATTCTAATAAAGTGTTGATCAAGTTATGATATTTTCAAAAAAATCGAGTCAATTACGCCTATCAGCCCGTGAATCATTGACAGGTTTTGGCAAATGATGATTTGCCACAGAATTTCTTTGCCTTTGAACAGCAAATTACGATGGATTTGTCTGTAAGAATGTGCTCATGAACTAGTCCAGAACATGTTATATATAATGTACTTGTCAACAAATTCTTAGATGTATGTTTCTTGATCATCACATGCATTGTCAGTCAAATACGTTAATCTTCCGAGCTTCATTAGATTACTTTGTACCTATGACTTCTTACTGTTTAATTTGCGTATCGCTTGACGAATCCTTTAATGTACTTAGGGATGACCAATCACATCCCGTATCTTTATTCTAGTGCACATTTCAAAGTTTTATCTGAAACCTCCACAAATGCATTAAAAATCATGTCCACGAATTCTTAATTTTTCTGCCAATAATCTTATAAGTGAGCTTCATATGTAAAACGATTAGTGTGTATTGATGGATTATCGGTACACTTTTTATTGATAGAATTTACATCCCATAGTATTTGTGCATTTTATGTTTTTCTTTTTTTTCATAATATCACATATACCATGGTGATTCAAATATAAAATATTATTAAATTGAATAAGTATTATGTAACACCACGCATAATATTAATGTGTATTATTTTATTTATATTAATTCTATTATATTTTGTGTCAAAAAATATAGACTATTATCTTATTGCATAAATAAATTAATCTAAAAATTTTCTTTAAAAGAATCCTTAATTGTTCGCGTACTCCAATTTTCAACTTAAAAGAAAGCTTTAATAAACCTTATATCTCAACTTCTTATCTTACAAATTGGTCCTCTGTTCTTTCATAGAACATGCAGATCATCAAAAACTATTTTAAGAAGTTAATTGCTAAAACTATTATGTCTTTTTCTTTTTGACCTTTTCTAAAAAATATATGTCAAAATCTATTAAAGAGGGAAGATGAATTATCATGAGTGAGAGTTCACATTTGCTTCATATGATGCCAATGTATAAGGTTACTTCAGGTTTTGAATTTGCTTTCTACCAAAACCTTAACCATATGTCTGCTCCATTCGGGACATCTATTTGGAGACTTCCACTTAATACATAAAGTGGAGAATCATATAACAAGTGGACTACGGTGAATGGACCCCTTTTTTGTTTTTGAGCTAAAGTTACGCCTGATTTGCACGCTTCAAACTTGAAAGTAGTGGGCAAATTGGCAAAATTAAAAAAGAGAGTTTTCGACTTCTAAATAACCACCCAAAACCAACCGCCTTACAAATTGAAGAGGATGTTGTGGCCAGCAGACTATACTGGTCGGCTAGTACTCGTGCGCCATTATCTAGTGTAGCATGCCACAGTTAATGGTGGATCCACCTTCTCAACTTTATTACTTTATTTCTTTAAATTTTAAATACAGTCGACACTCGCGTTTATTTAGTTGACAAATATATATTAATTACAATTTTTTTTTTTCCCATTTAAAGGTCCTAGTACTGCTACTGTCCAAGTAATTAGTGTGGTCATAAAACAATTGTTGTCTATTTTGGATCTCTTCTGATTATGATATTAGAGTTTTTTACTATGTATGCAACTATTCATGTTCGTAAAGGAAGCTCATGATATCAGAGCTTCTGACTAACTTTAATGACTGTTAATTCTTGAAAGTCCTGGACAATAGATCGATATCTACCTCTGTATCATCAGTTACAATGGACTTATCATGTCTAGCAAAAACTTTGACGTTTAGGCTACCTATTTAAAGTGGATAAGAAACAACTATATTCACAGGAAAGCACATGTACTACCAGCTATCCATGACCTAGATCTTGAAGATTTTATTCTAGAGTCAAATTCACCGCCTGTTAAGTTTGTTGAAAAATAATCCTGTCGTGAGAATGGAGAAGTAATAACAGAGCAACTGATCTGCTACAAACATGGAGGAAGTCCGAACAATTGCTCCTTGTCCTTTGCTGCTTGTTGTCAACTATCAATGAAATTGTCATTCGATGTATGACAGGTTGCATGACTTCACTTGAAGTGTGGAGTAATCTCAGGTTAGCTGTCCGTAGGAATAACTTTCGTATTGTTATAACTGGTAAAATAATGATTACTAGCTTATATAATCGGATGATTAGAGTATATTTACAGTTATTGTAGCTTCTAAAATAAGCACCTTCTACAAATCTCATTGAATTATTATATAAGCAGATTTTCGAACTAGACGATAAATGTTTTATCGCAGTTCTACAGATTTTTATTTTAAAAACGAAAGCGCAACTCGCTATATATTTTAACGAGTTGTGTCTTGCAACAATGGCCGCTAATTTAAGTCTAAACACTAAACTCCAATTAGATGACGCACCAAGCATCACCATTAACCAGCCGCAATTTCGAAAGTCATGTGAAAAAGCGGCCTCCAGCCGTGCCTTTGTTTTCTCACTACATCGGCTCACGTCTCGTTGTCGTTTTTCTTGAACAAATATATAGTTTAAGGTGGATATTGAACCTTTATTTATTATTTTATTTTATTTTTATTTATTTTAACTAAGTGGATGTTGAACTTTAAAAGCAAAATTCGTTACAACGCATAATTTTGTTTGTGGGTCCAACCCCTCTTAATTTGATCCTATAATTAATATTTTCTTGCATCAATTCATGCTAAATTTAAATTGAAAATTTGTATGCTCAAAACAGTTGCAGCAGGCTATAATGGTCACGAGTCCTCTCCTTCATAATTCCTCTGTCTGTCATGTTTGTATTTCTAATTTTGATGATATTAAACCTGTCAATAATTATTAATGTTATTATTGGACCTTCATTTTTTTGGAAATAAATGTTATCATTGAACTTAACATCATACATCTGATGTGTAAAATGCACTTATTCAATGTACATAACAAAAAATTAAATCCACAATTTGGGCTGTAATATGCTAATACATTACATCAAGAACAACTTATTGTCGTGTCGGTTATTTAATCCTTTTCGCAGCGTTATTCTTAGATAGTGATCTAAACTTATAAATACATTACACAACTTCTTTTTTTTAAAAAAATAATAATAATAATAAAGATGGTAAATATATTTATACATTAATTTTTTATACCATTGTAGTAGATATTTAAATTTAATTTTTATTGTGTTCAAAAATAACACCTGGGCTGCAAGTCTATTAAAGCCCAAAAGACCAGTAAGTCTAGAAATCCAAAAATAATAATAAGTAAATATGAAACTCATTACTCAAAAACATGTCAACAAAAGTCACGCTAGCAGGAACGTGAAATAGATTAAATAACGTTAAGACAGTAAGGTGACCTGAGTTAATCAGCTTGGATGAAAAGCAACTCGAGGTCGCAGTGACGACGTAAAACACGATAGCTTGCAATTTTCCTTAACACCATAAAGTTCCAAAAACGAAAAAATTCTATTTCATGCATAAGATCATCCCAAATAGAAAGCTATTACAATTGCATTCTGATATGAACATTGACATATTAATTATAATTTGATTCGAATATAAAATATTAAATACAATATCATGTAAAATAAGAAAGAAGATCTTAAATTTTCTTATATTCTAACATCATTGTTGTTTGTAAACAAGAAACCTTAATACTATATAAAAATGCTTCATATGTCCAGACGGCATGTTTAGAAGTTCATACACAATCGGCAACAAGAAATCATAAAAACCCTAGCAGAAACTTTGCTAAACACCATCATCTTCCCTTTTAGCAATTAAATAACAGGGGATGTAGGCATTATTCATGTTGTAAATTCACTTATCTCTCCATTTATTTTTTCTTTTGATTTGTTACTATTTATTTATTCTTACCATTACTACCCACATATTAATTTCATTCAACTCCTCGCAATTCGCTCTATTAACCATGTTCACAGTAATTAAAGTGTTAACCAATTTTTGATGTTAACATTTTTACTAACTTATTTTTAAATATTTTGAAAATTTGATTTGTGTTAATTAGAAAATTAAAATTTTCTTTTGGTCCCTTTACAATTGAGATCCTGGCTCCTCCTATTGACTTCGTTTGTGTGAAAAAAAGATTTCACCAATACATGAACGAAGCATAATTTAGGATATATAAAGGCTTCCAAGATGCTCAAGGGTCGGACCAACTTATGCATATATAGTAAAAAGTTTAATTTTGGACTTGCATTGATTGCATATATTCTTTTGCTGAAAATTTGAATATATACATATATATATATAATTCTCAAGTAAGAATGTCGGCAAATTATTTCAGGGTCATTAGTTATAATCACTCATTTCCAATGAAACCGATTATCGTGATGCAATCTGCTGAAAATAAATAATTGTAATTAGTGATTTTGAAATAAAAATTTTAGAACGTTTTTATTATAAAAAATTTGCACACACATTGTGTTTTAAAAAATAATAATAAAATTTAATGTCAAGGTGAATATTCAATCCCTCGTTGATGTCTATAAAATAGGCCTTTTAAAACAAATATATATATATATATATATCTCTCTCTCTCTCTCTCTCTACGCCTTTATACCATTATACTTCATCACGCGATGTAATGCTACTGTCTTTCCACTGAAGTCAAACATACCAACTCACGGGAAAACATAAGACTTCACACAATAATGGCGGTTCCATAATTTTCACGGAATCATGCGGGGCAATTTAGTCATTTCATCTTACCACTGGACGCTACTTAAACGATCACAGAACCCACCAGTAAAGCACACAAGGCTCAAACACAAAGCCCCAAAAAACCGCCCCCTTGACCAAACAAGGCCATCATGAAAACCCCTCAGCCACAACCACGTCTTCTCTTTTGTCTCTCTCTTTTCTTCTTATCAACCTTCCCCCGCACAATCCCAGCCGTCCATTACGCCTCCGCCCCCTCCCCCGCCACCCAAACGGCCCCCACCAACGGCCCCGATTTCATCCGTGCCAGCTGCAACGCCACTCTCTACCCCGACATATGCTATACCTCCCTAGAAGGATATTCTACGTTAGTCCAACAAAATCCTGCGAGACTAGCTACCTGCAGCCATAGCTCTGACACTATCCAAAGTCAAACATGTGGCGGTCTTCGTGTCCAACCTCTCCCGCCAGGCTGACTACGGAGCCGACCGCCGGGCTGCGTCTGCCCTCCACGACTGCTTCTCCAACTTCGGGGACGCCGTGGACGAAATACACGGGTCGCTGAAGCAGATGCGGCAGATGGGGTCGGGCGCCCACAGCGGCTCGAAGGAGAGCTTCAGGTTCCAGGTGAGTAATGTGCAGACATGGATGAGCGCCGCCCTGACCAACGAGGACACGTGCACGGACGGGTTCGAGGACGTTCCGGAAGGGAAGGTGAAGACGGACGTTTGTGATCGGGCCACGTATGTGAAGAAGTTGACGAGCAATGCGCTTGCTTTGGTTAATAGCTATGCTGAGAAGGAAATGAATCTATGATTATGGTTGGCTATGAGCAGCTGGATATAGGTGAGAATTAGATGCATATTACATATTAGGAAGACTGATGTTATATGATACCTTGTTAAGTGAGTGAGTGAGTTTGTGTTTTGTACATGTTGTGTTAGTTGTGTGTTTTGCCGGTTTTGTTTTTGTTTTTGGTTTGGTGGTCATTCCTTCTTTCGTGAATCCAAGTAAAGTACTCCCTTTTTTCTAAAAAACGATTATTTCGTTTTTCTGGTTATTAGAACTGGGTTTCACTGAGTTAATAGACTAATTTCTCGCTTATTAAACGGTGCTAATACTATCAACCGTTTTGTATATTGCAAGTGTTTCGTGTACCACTCTCTCTTATTTTTGCTTTAAATAAAAAACCTTGAATAAACATGCATTATTCATTAAATTGGTGCCATAAGAGCAAACATATAATTGGTTAACCATCTCACAGTAATAGACTTCTTGTTATGTGTGTGTATCATATGTTTCTTTATCAATTTATCACAACAGTGGAGAAAATGGTTTCAGTGTAATGGTAAACCAAAAGCCTATTGGCTTGCTTTTAGAGGTTGTGATTCAACTCATAAATCTCGGATTATGTGGATAATTTTCTTCACATATATATAAGTTGTCTCCTCCCAATTTTTTAAAAGTTGATCTCGGACCGCATCTCAAAGTCATATTGTAATTAGTCTCAGAAATATCTTTAGGTAGTTTAGTTATAGAAAAAAAAAATTATAATAGTGACATTATATGTCAACAAATAAATTGGAGGATGGTATACCTACTATTTTATTTAGTATAATGGAGTTTAGCTGAGAGTGAAGTTGCTTAATTAAATTCAATAATTTCTTAACTCTGTGATTAGCATTTAAAAATGTGATATGATCGCTCGAATTTGGTTGCCATTGACATGACCCTTGAACTGATATCATATGCCAAGGACCCACAAAATTCCTTTTGCTAAATACACATCAATGGCCTGGATAGTTTGATTACACGATCAGGATTTAGTTTGATTCGAGTTTCAGGTGCTATGCATTATATATTTACGGATCACATTTCATTCAATCATGATGTTTCTTCTTTCAATTACTTTAAAATTTCAAAAAAAAAAAAGAAGTTATATAGAGATATGAATGGTTATGGTTAGCTTTAAACAAACTTTTTTAAGAAATAATAATAATTATTTGGTTAATTACTCTTAGTTATTTAATATAAGAATTTCAGTTTAGTCCCTATATTATTCAAAAGGTTCACTTTTTAAATGTAAATTCAATTACAGTTAAATTGGTCTCTCTATATTTTAAAATACGGGTAATGTTAAGTTTCTTAAAAATTTTGTTCAAATCTATGTTCAAATTATGTGACATATAAGTTATTAAGATCCTATTAATTATCATATTATCTCATGATTTATAAGATTTTAACAACTCGCATGTCACATCATTTGAGCAAAATTTTTGAGAGGTTTAATATTACTCTTAAAACACATCAATTTAATCCTTACCGTTAATCAATTATTAATCAACTATGATGGATGGAGGGGTATTATTTTTATATTTTAAAATTAATTTTCTTTTATATTTATTATTGATGTGTCAATTCTTTATTGGTATTTTTTAATTTTCTAAAAATATTTCCAAATTTCTTTAGAAAAAGCTCCACTATCCATCAATATTGGTGGATGGTAAATATCAATAAATCTTTTTTCAATTTTATAATTTATTTTATTTTATGAGGGTTAGTTTGATCATTTTAGTTGTTTAAAGGGTACAAATATCTTTTTGCTTTTTTTATTAACACGTTGACTATCATATTTTTCATCAGATAGACTAAAGTGATGTATTTTAAAATGTAGAGGGATCAAATTAATCAAAAATGAATTCGTGTTTGATGAAATGATAATTAAAAGAAAAATTTGGGAAAAAAAAAAAATCTCCCTTACTTAGCATGGATAAATTAACTGTGTCACGTTGAGTCTAATCATGGAGTACCTACTTTTGACCGAGTTTAAATTCCGCAAAGGTAGGTTGTGATCCGCAGATGTGATAATTGGTCTAATGTATGTATTAATTAATTAATTAATTTTTTTAAAACGTAATGTATGTATTAATTAAGCTGTTTATGGTGAACTTTGTGGATATAAAAAACTTTAATAGTTATCTACAACTATAGCTTTGACATTTTCCAATAAATAAAGTTTATTTTATTTTATTTTTTGAAATGAAATAAAGTTTATTTATACAATCATAATTATATATTTTTTGGACTGGAAAAATCTTTTCATTTAAATTTAGAAGAACAAGAGAAAATTAAAAAAAAAAGCATTTTAGCGCCACATTGCAGTATTGCACACGCAAACCAAAACCTAAAGGCTCTGTGGTAAGATAAACAATTCGTAATTTAGACGGAGATTCTTCTGTATACAGGATTGTACAGTTACAATACACAGAATAAAGCAAATTTGTAATATTTTTAAAGTTTTGTTTAATTCAAAACACTAGGTGATCTTTGATACTATTTTTTAAAACCATTTTTTCATTTTTAAAAATAAAAAATATTTAAAAATATATTTGACAATCGTTTTCAAAAATATATTTTTAAAAATAAAAAATATGTTTTTAAAAATGTTAAATTAAAAAGTAAAAAATGATTTTTTTTTTTTCATTTTCAATCATTTTCTTATGTATAATAAAACTTAAAAAACTTCATATAGATGTTAATTAATTTATATTATTAGAAAAGTTTTATATATTCATATAGATGTTAATGCTTGTTTCTTTCAACTATTTTAAAAAACTTTCTAAAAAAAAAAAAATTATTTTTAAAAACAGTTTTCATACAAATGTATTTTCAGTTTTTATCTATTTTTTAAAAATGATATCAAATAGTTTTTATCATTTTTTGTTTTTGAAATGCATTTTAAAAAATACTACTAAACATATTATCGCATTAAAAACTTTATTTTCGTCATTTTTAAAACATATTTTTTATTTTTGAAAATAATTTTTAAAAATATTATTTTAAAAACGTATCTAAATGCATCTTTGAATTTTAATTTTAATTTAATAGAAAGTAATGGTTTCAATAATATTGCTACATCCGTATGTAACTTGACTT
Source organism: Nephelium lappaceum (assembly GCA_021234005.1). Taxonomy (NCBI): domain Eukaryota; kingdom Viridiplantae; phylum Streptophyta; class Magnoliopsida; order Sapindales; family Sapindaceae; genus Nephelium; species Nephelium lappaceum. The sequence goes on from CM038003.1 coordinate 10,412,393, forward strand.
GAATGACAGATATTATAGTGTCATGTGAGCACAAAAAAATTTAAGTTTATTCTTATAATTATTAATAAATAATACAAGATTGCCAGGATGTCCAGCTGCTACACCATAAGGAATCGGTGTAGTCCATTATTGGTAGCTGAGGGAGGGCCTGTAGGTCACCACGTGGCCAATCAACATTTTTCATTTTGAGTCACGGGTTTGATTTTTAAAAATGGCTCTATGACAGAGACAGAGTGGGCGACTTCTATTTTCTATATTATCCTACCTTTTGTGCGAATAAATTTAAATTTCATTCATTTTTTTTCGTTTGTAGAGATATTTCATTCACTTTTTTATTTCAATATAATATGATACAATTATGACTTTATTTTTTATAATCTAAAAGAGAGTTTCGACGAATTTAATTTCTAGAAGGTTCCTAGATAGTGGATTTGATATGATAATTAGCTTCTGAAGAAGAAAATAAAAAACACTTCTTTCATAAAGTAAGAAATTTAAGGATAATTCAACAATTTTAGAGCTACTCGTGTCACCTATTACAGATTATGAACAAAGAAAACAAAGTAGGAATGTCATGTGTCATAATTAAGATACCCTATATAGGTTAAAGAAACAAAGCATTGCAGCGTCAATTTTTGGCACTTTGTTCGAGTTTGTGTTTTGCCTATAACTAACTAATTAACGTTCATGGGAATAAGAAAAAACAAAAGGATTAACGTTCTTCATTATTGAATTTATACACGAAACGAATCCACTAACTAGTCATTTACTTAAAGCCATGCAATGCAAACGAAAACAACCAAAGCAACAAGATGCCACGGCCACCGAATAAAGAGATTAATTTATGGGAAAATAATTGGATTAATTAGATAGTTTTTTATATTGTTGTCTTTAAATCAATGCATGATCGAATCTCAACTAAAACTATTATAAATGCACAAGTATAGTTTGACTAGATCAAGCGAGGCAAACAGGCAAAGGACATCAATTAGGCAAGTATTTGAATCGACAATCTGTCGAACATATTAGAAGAAAGAAATGATCACATGATTAACAGGCATCTTCTAGGATTCATTGTATCGATATAAACACAAAATCATGTTTAGGTGTCACATTTATATCAATTTAATTAATAAGTACTAAGAGGACATGAACATGTATGCAAATGCATTAAAAAAAAAAAAGAACATGTATGCAAATGAACATGCACGTTCGTACGTGTATACATGAATATATAAACATATTATTAGGAGGAAGAAAGGGATAGAGCACCTAATTAGCTATATGTCAGTATATGAACATTTGCCGTGGACAAATTTACACTCAAATTAAGGGGTCGTGTCCATTGTGCATGTCTAAAAGCTAATAATGTTTTTTCGTTTTCTTTTGAAATTTAAATCTAATAATGGTACGAAGGCAATTAATAGAATTAGATTAATATATTAATGTCAAATCATGTACAGTGGGAAAAATCGAAAAATATCTTGAAACTATTAATGTACGTTAGTAAAATCCCATTAAACTTCAATAAAATGAACTAACATGCATGTTGGAGTTGCTAGAATTTAACTATTATTATTGCAATTTTTCTATTAACTTTAAGCTCTTGGTATTAGACTATAGTAGTGCTAGCATGACATTAGTTAATATTGAAGATGGATATTCATCAAAGCGCTGAAATTTTAAAATTTAAATATTATTGCAACTTATTCATAATTACAAGTACAAATTAAATTAAGATGGATATTGATCAAAGAGCTTGCTACAGATGCTCTTTAATTATTTTCTGTATGATTGATAAACTTTACTCACGTTCCTTATTTGATTAGTATGTATTAGTTTATTCCATTTAATAATACCTAGATTTCATTATGTTTTCTGAAAAAGTTTTATTATCTTAATTTAACTGTGCATAGAGATGGCAAAAAAAATTTAATTTTTTTTTTTAATTGTCGGGATTGATCTAGAAGACAATCGAAACCATATGAGATGCGATATAGTGGCGTGGTCTGAAAAATAGCTCTTTTACGGAAACAATCGACCCACACAAAGATGAGAAGATGTCCACACAAGATGGGAAGGCAGCCACTTTGTGGCCGCGATACATGGGTATCGAAACCGTAAGGTCATTGAAAACATGGGTGTGCTGCCTACCACCAAGGCAAAACACAAGAGACCGTAAAAGTTAAAATACTATTAACCCAAACTGACATCCCCATATCCAATTAGATGCTCACATCTACACAATCACACAAATGGTGGTGACAACCTAATAATTAATTGTGGCTAACGTGGTTTCAACCACAAGATCCTAGTTATCACACAAATTGTCGACAGGTGAGAATTAGCCAATTATAGCGATGGAAGGAAATAATGTTGAAGTAGTTTTGGCTTGTTTATTAGTTTAAATTTGGACATATCTAAGGGGACATAAACAGCCCGTGAAATGTATGGACCGGTAGAGAAATATTACAACAAAATAGACAAAAGACTCGTCGTTTTAAAAATAAAGGACAGAACCGACTTCTACTCATGGTCTAATGCAACTATTCTTTTAATTAAAGAGTTCACGGGCGGCAAACTTATTTACTTCCTTTGGGTCCCAACGTAGGACTCCAACCCTATCAAACGTTGCGAACCGGTGAACTACTTGGCACTTGATATGATCAGGAAATTGACTAGAAATTTTGCGTCTTTTCTTGCTTTTATGGGTTCTAACCATTAAAGTAATTTAGGTATGATTACATAGAAAAGAACAAGTTTAATTCACGATGGATTTATCATTATAGGGTGCTGTAGCTATTAGAATTAATATATTAGACTAGAATTATTCAAGTAAATGAAAACCAAAACTTCATAATTTCCACTCATCAAAAGATACCATTCTTGAGCTCTAAAACCAAGCACTATACATCGCATAATTGCTTTCATAACTCTTGATAAATGATTATGATTGTGACAGATAATTAACATGCTTTGGCGTGAAAGTGAAAGTAAATACAATATTTAAAATAATTTTTGAACTAACGCTACATTTCTCAATATCTATATTTTAACTGATGATATAGCGAAGTAATACATATATTTCATTTGAGCTGGAAGTGTGAGGTTCACACGTATAATGAGTTTGAGATGAAGAAGTTTGAATAATTTTTTATTATCCCAACTGATGAAGAAGTGATGAGGTCAAGTATATGGAGTAATACTATTATTTTTGTTAAATGAGAAAATAAAACTTCAAAAATTATAGAGTTAGTAGTGATATCAGAAAAGCTATTAATCTTTTTTTTTCTTTGAAATAAGAAAAGCTATTAATCTTATATGAGATAAAAATCAGTACCAAATGTTATCATTTTATATAGAGATTTTTTTTCTTGTTTGATTTATTATACATATTATGAGTATTTTATATACCGTGTAACTTATCGAATACTCTTTTAAACATAATCAGATGTGGGAAACTTGCCCTCAATTCAAAGCCCTGAGTGCAAATCAAATCATGGACGTCTAATTAAAATGAGCCAAACTCCATGAATTGGGTGTCATTGTACCATACAGCCGTATGCTATTATTTTAGATAAGTTATAAATTTATACTATGGATGTCTTGAGATATCGAATGTGATGAGACATTTTACAGGCATAGGTGCCCTTTAAAACATTGAAGTCCATAAATTAAATTTGTATTGATCTTGAATGGGGCCGGGCCCAAATACGAACTCATCCCAGTACAAGCCCACCCAAGTTCCAACCCTTTTGTATGAAAGCATGAAAAATGGCTCCAACTTTTGCCTCTGACGCAATTTCTTAAATACTTGGTGCAGGGCGTGTGGAAACAACCCAGAAACTCCAAGCAAATGTTTTCCAATTCTCAACCCCAATTTAAATAGACTTTTAAACTATCAAGTATCTATAACAGTAATAAGTGTACATTTAAAATAATTCTTTTAATCATTTTTTCAAAAAAGAAAACTTTTATCAATGTTTTTTTGTTGTTCGATTTCTGCTTCTAATGAGTTTTCCGACAATTAGTATTGTCTGTATTGAGTTCCATCAACCATAACAACTTTTGCAGTCCTATAATTTGAAAATAAGAATAGTTTCGATAATTAAAAAAAAAAAACCCAGAAATCTTCACTGCTCTATTTCCACTATTCGTGTTGAATAAATTATAAACCTATTGTTAGAAAGAAAAGCAATAATAATAATAATAATGCAAAGCAAGCGGAAACAAGAAAATAAAAGACGTGAGATTTTTTAGATGGTTCTAAAAATTCCTAAATTCCAAAATTTTAAAATTTCCTACGTTCATGGAGCGTACCACAACTTTTTCCACTATATGATGATGTTTACAAAAGAAACGCTCCCCCTCTTTCTCTCTATTTTTGGCAACCACACCAAATTCTAACATAAAAGAGTTATTTATAATAATTTACGGTACAAATAAAAATATTTCTAATTAATTTAGGAAATTTTCTTGCACAAGAAACAAATAACCTTCTTTTGAAAGACTTATGATTCAATTAGGATCATTAGGAGCTCGACCTTGATGTGTCTGTATAGTGCTACAAAATTTTCAAAAAAGTGAAAACAGTCGATTGCAGTTCAATTTTGTCCAAAACCAAACTGACCTGATCTATGCCCACCCAAATTTGTACTTGATGAATTTATATTTTATGAACTTTATATTTATATTATTTAGATGTAATGTTAAATTGAAGTAAAGATTAAGTTATTTTAAGTTTTAGTGTTTATTTATTGTTTATATATTTATCTTTAATATTAATTTTGTGACTTAATAAAAATTGAAATGAATCAAAACGGATTGGGTTTGGGTTTGGAGTGGAAAATGGCGACCTGTTCCAATTTTAGGTTGAGTTTGAGGCAATCCACTAAAATATCGAGTTAAGTTTGGGTCAAACTGATCCAACTCCGATCTAATCCATTATCATTCCTATAAAAAACCATCAATTTGGTGGTTTTCATAGTCTTTCGCGTAAGGATTATGTGGTAAAACCATCAATCTTGACCACCACCAAATAGGAGACTAAATGGGATTATTAATTCAATCTGATCCAATTTCATATACTAAACATGCTTTAAAGGAACCAATTTATATTTCGCAAATAATAATCTAATTAAATCTTGACTAGTTAGAATGTTTTACTTTAATTTCATGTGGACCTAAAGTGACAAATCTCAATCCTTCAACACGATCTAAAGACTATCAACCAATGCGATCTTTTTATTAATTTTAAAGCATACGAATTGTAATGTCTTCATAATTTCTAAAATCAAATTGTATAATATTTTTATTTTGTGCTTTAAAAGGGTGAAGCTAATATATGACAAACTAATTGGCTAACATAGTTATCATATCAGACTAGTTGCTTGACATGAGAGCTGGGCAATCCTCTCAGAAAAACCAAACTATGCAAGCAACCCAGCTGATAGAGGTAAATCTGGTTCTGAATACTGATGCTGATATACGTTTCAGGATTGTCAAAATTGCATCTTCCACACTAAGCAATTGGAACTTCATTAGATAGAATCATGAAAGCCACCTGTGAAATTAAACAGACACATCCAAACTATTAACACCGATTGATTTGATTTAATTAAGTAACAATTAAGACAATGAGAGAAAAGACATCATGTTTGCAATCTTATAATGATATACAACAACACAGCAAGAAATGGACAACATATTAAACAAGAAACGAGACATTGAGCAAGAAATTATGACGAATTGAATCAAAGGCATCATGTTCCACTTCAAGAACTGGTTTCTGTGGCAGGTGTACATCAAACAACCTCTTATGGTCGGTTTGAACCAAGAGCGACAGAATTAGGATTGGTGTATCTTTAGTGTTATTTTGGGACATCTTATTAGATTTGTAGTTTGGCATAACTTTGCTTCCTTAGCCTAATTCATCAAGGAGTAATTAGGCTGTCAATTATACAGATGTTCATTTGACCCTTAGTAATATTATAGAGACAAAACAAGATATATATAGAAAGTGATGGATGACCCATTTATAGAAAACGGAATTATTGTGATCCATTTGGGAGTGGCTCTAGCATAACTGTAAGGAGTGAGACTGTATTTTGTAAAGAAACTAAATTAAAATCTATCTTACCTCAAAAAAATAAATAAAGTGTTTTTTTTATAGTAAAGAACATTTATTTAGTTTGATATGAATGTATTATGTTTAAATCATTGCATCGCTTATGGTATTTGATAGTACTTGAAAAAGATTATCAAAGCTGATAAAGTGTTTCTCAAGTTAAACAAAATGATTAGATGGTCAAGTCTAAAGATCATGATTTGAGGGAAGCAATAAATTAATAATATATATCACAGTGTCAATATCAAGTATTAAATATTATAATATTGGATAATTTTTTATCAACTTAAACTTACGAGTTTGATAGCATCTAATAATAATATATATTTAGGATGATAACACACTGTGCAATGTCAAAGTCTGGTACTTTGGAATTTTTTTGGAATTGATGTGTTTCTTATAATATTGAAGCTAATATACGACAAATTAACTTTGACTCGGTGTTACTTGAGGCCTGGGTTATCTTCGCATAATAACGAAATGTTGTTTTTGTTGCATGCAAGTATGCATGCCAGCTGATTAAAGTAAAATTGGATTCTGGACAACATGATGGTGAAATGTTGCAAAATTGTCAAAATTGTATCTTTCAAACAAAGCAATTGGCACTAGCTGAAATATACAAAGAAAGCTACTGGAAAATTAATTAGACGCTTAACAATTAACAAACTGATTTAAATAAATCAAGCAATTCTGAAGCCAATTAATGAGAAAAAGATGCACCTTAAAATAATAACGTAATAATTAACATGCAATAATGTCAAGAAATGGACAACAAAAATAAGATCAGGCTAATAAAGTATCGAATATATGGTGCAAAAATAATTTCAAGTCGACCAACTTCAGAAACTGGGCTCTGTGTGGCTGGTGGTGCATCAACCATCCTCTTCTTCTTGTTCACAAATCAGAGTCGAGAGTGACCGAACAATTATATCAGCGTATTTTTTGTGTTAATTTGGGGACATATTATATAACAAAATTAAGATGAGAATTAAGTTTGGAATAATTTTGTTTTCAAATGCTTGATTATTTCAGTTAGAGGTGAGTATGCTGTCTATTATATGTAGAATTTTATTCCACTACTTGGTGTTATAAAGATAGACAAGGATAGACAGAGAGTGATGCAAGACATAAAGTGTAAACATAGCAGCCCAATTGGGATTAGTATAATGACTACAATGTTGTGGTACATATGCTTGGAAACAACTGTAAGGAATCGTAAGGAATAATATGTAGCTTTCAATAAACTTTTGTGATTTCATGAGTTGAGACGTTGCATGTCTTCCTCAAGCAGTGCAATTATCATCACAAAGTAACTTGAGAGAGAAGAGTACTGATTGTGATGATTACTGGTTTTTGATTCACTAGTACAAATAATTATGAGCGTATGAAAGACTAGTTTTAGTTTTACCCTTGAAATTGGAGATTATTGTAGTGACAATTTACGAATGGATCTGACTTTGTACTAAATTAATAACTGATTTGTTTTATGTGCCACAATAGCAAGTACTTAAAATCAAGTAGTTATTGTAATGTGTCTTGGTACTTTCTTTTTCTTTCTGCTAGATAATGTTATAAAGCTTTCTCTCTCATTGTGGGGTCCTCTAATCCATTCCTCCATTAATTTATAAACTTGAGCACCAAGATTCGATTATAAGATGGTCAGTTTATATGTAATTAACCAGGAGTTGATTAATATTTAATCTCTAGTTTTAGTTAAGTCCATGTTGTAACTGCTCAGGCCGACCAGCCGCCAATTCGCTCTATTTGTGCTCAATACCATTTGTAAGAGTCTTATCACTTATGTCTTATCCCACTATTTATAATATTTTTCACCTTCAAAGTATTGTTTTGAGCCACCAACTACACATAGTCCAAGATACATCTACTCAGATGAAAGAATTCAATATTTTAACGATAAAATACGATATACATTTATGATTTTCATGCTTTTACAAGTATATATCTATGCTTAAAGATATCAAAACTATTATGAATTATATCACTTTTAATATGATTTTATGGCATGCTAGGAAGTCTATAGAAAAATTAAACTAGATAAAAAGATTCCAATTTATAAGATGCATCGACCTATACTAATCTAATCGGATCTGGATGAATATAGAACTTGTTCCTCATCCATTATTTATTTATTTATTTTGAAACCACATTCATTCTGTAATTATTATTAAGCCAATTATTTTACGTTCCTTTCGTTGCCTATCGTGAACACGGATGGCTTTTAATCATATGTCAAAGAATTAATTAATTTGAATAAATATGATAACTATTCCCGATAAGGCAGTCATTTGTGGATTAATTGGATTGCTTTCGTTCAAACATCATTCAATGAAAAGCATCATCGACAGTTGGCCAAAATTATAACAGAGAGACACCAACACACGTTTTAGTTTAGTGGGCTCACAAATCCTCTAAAATTCAAGTACATGACACAGCAGTGTCCTAAGTTCATCTGTATACAACAATTATTATGTTCATTTGAAGAATTTAACCAATAAGACTATTTATATAAATTGAAAATTATAAGTAGATATCCAATAATCGAAATTTGACAGTAGAATTTTTATGAAAACCCTGATGTATATCCACAATTAAAAATGGCTACTTGTTTATTATAAAGGACTTTGACATCTTAATTATAATATTAGTTTTTTAATACCAAATTTGTAATCAATTAATTCTAGCTAACTTGTAAAGGAGCACCAACATAAGCAATCAGATTGAATTTACACGTTAACAAATAAACAATTGAGGTATGAAAATGTCCAGACACAATAAATTCGTAGGTCATTTTTGGAGAAAAAAAAAAAAAAACCTAAGTCAAATAGCCTTTTCCATTGTAGGATGTAGGTGGCTTTCATTAAGTGGTTCAAAAAGTCAACCATTACATGAATATCTAACAAATAAAGTCAAATTTAAAGTATAGATAAATTAACATTAAAAAAATTTTACTGTTGTGTTGGTGACTACTAAACTATATGTTGGCTCTACTTAATAGTTACTACCAGATTCAAAGGAAACTAAAAGGCATAGTAAGTTGATGCTTTAAGATGCTATTTGAAGAAACAAACGATTTTTCTTTTTTCAAAAAAAGAAAAAAAAAAACAAAGGAAATAGTAAAGAACCTCTTTATTAATTGATTAACTACTTAAATAACCAAGCACTAGTTGAAGTGTGGAGATTAGTTCAAGATCAACTGCGTTTAGAATAGATATTGCTAGAGAACGTGCCAGAACACTTCATTACTCAAATCTAATGTACATCAAGTTATAAATGAGGATATCAAAATAGGATTGAGCTTCAACTCTTGATAAACTTGAAAACCGTTTCTAATTGTTAATGTATCATAATTTCAAGTTTTAAATATTATAGTTGGATCATTTTCTATCAGTTTAAGGTTTTAGGTCTAATGACAACTAACATAATACAAGAGTTTGAAGGTTTCTGGTTCAAACTTTCTATTCTCCATTTATCTAAAAATCTTCTTGTTACATATGTTACACAATAAAAAGCGTTTAACATATATCCGTCATCTGTTACATGTCCACGTTACACATGAGAAGGCATATTAATCTATCATAACCTTAAGTCTTAAATACTATAATTGGGTATCAATGTATCATAACTTCAAATCTTAAATACTATAGTTGAACTTTTTTCTATCCGCTTAAATTTTTGGATTTAATGACAACTAACACCAGTATTAACTTATTCATTACAAAAAGAAAAAATATAATATAATAAGGAATTTTTAAGTGAGAAACAAACATTCCCTTCACATTTTTAAATTATCAAGATTTTCTGCTTGTGATATAAAGAAGGAATTAATAATAGGTTTGTTAAAAACTTTTATGCGAATATATATATATATATATATATATATATATATAACACATCAAGAAATATTGTTTACAATTTTAATCCAATTAAAAAGTCTTAACCCATTTTGAAACTACTTAAATTCAGCGGCGGACCCACATGGGGTGGGGCACTATTAAAAAAAAATTAATTTATTATATACGTTTTATTTTTAAGTAACTATATACGTGTTTAAAAATTAAAAACTTAATTGTTTTTTTTTTTTTTACTTTTTTTTAATAATTTTTATGTTTCTATTTAATTGTCATTCTTCATTTTTTCTATATAATAATGTATTTATATTTTTATTAATACAAATCAGTGAATTCTTAATTTTTTATTAAATTATTACACCCTATTGTACATTTCTTTTAAAATTTTTTTCTTTTATAAATTGTAATATTTTTTAATTTAACAAACTTCTAATTTATGAACTTTCCTCATCTAAATTTACAAAATCAAAATTTTCAGATTCGGATATTTCAAGTTGGTTTTTATCTCTCATATCTTTTTTTTTGTACAATAGTGTTGATTTTATTATTTTATTGATTTTTTTTAAAAAAAATATTTTAATTACAATATAAGGGTAATGTTAATCAAGTCTATTGATCAAGTATGTTATTTCGATTTAATATAAATTTTCTTATTCATTTTTTTTTTTATAAAATCATATATATCAGGCTATAATAATAGTTTTTCAACATTATAATTATTATTTGTAATAAATAGTAGTACTAATAAAACTTAATAATGAAATAATTGATCTATTCACTAGAAATTCACACCCACTCATAGTTCAAGTAATTAGCACTTCTCCTTCATGCATATATATGAGTACAAATGAAAAGTTTTTTTTTTTTTTTTTGGGAGTTTCAGTAAATTTTAACAAATCATTAGTGTCATTAACTTCTATAGAAATTCTGTATAAACATATATATATGTCATATTTGGATCCTAATATTATTGTATTATGTTTTATTACAACACTCCGTCTTGTATAAATCCCTAGATCCGTCATTGTTTATAATTAATTAGAAACCTTTTTAAATCAATGCACTATTTCTTTTGTCTTGATAAGAAGCACGATTTTTTTTTTTTTTTGTTTTTCAATTCGTGTTGACACAATCCACTTTTAAAGACCTTCAAGAAAAAGGTTCCTTTTTTTCTTAGCCGTGAACAAGAAGGAAGAGTCCAAAGCCTATATTGTTACCCAATTTAGAGTGGTCTCAAGCCTTAATCAAAAAACTTATGGTTAGAGGAAAAAGAAACCGAAATATCAATAAAGCATGATTACATACACGTTAAGCGTCACATGTAATCACTCAAATGCACTTTTTATGTATTGATAACGAAATGAAAATGAAAATATGGTAGAATTGTGTTAGGCTGATTGGATTGACAAATGTAAGAACAAGAATTAATTAGGGACTATTGAGAGAACTGTTCCCATAATGCCAAGCGGACGGGGCGCTACAACACAACTTTTAGAGTGATATTTCTTCACCAATCAAATCCACAGTCAAGAGTCAGAAGATTTAACAAAAGCTTCCATTAATTCACGAGTCATTTCGTGTGAGCCTGGAAAACTATGAGGAAAAAAAATAGTTTTATGTCAACTGCCAATTAATGCACAAGAGTGTTTTCGTGATCTTTAGGTGTTTTTTTTTTTTTTTTTTAAATTTTTTTTTTTTTTTTTTTTTTTTTTTTTTTTTTTTTAATGCTTTGACACGCTTGTTAGTGGAGTTTAGAGCTTTGATGGGACTACTTTATATATAAGTCGAGTATTAGTTTTATATAATTCCAAAAAAAAAAAAATAAAAGTATTATGTGGTTGTATTTTTATCTTCCATTTTAATTAAAGTATGTTATTGTTCTATTTTAGCATATACCAACCCATCACACATGCATCCTATGCGAAAACACACATTTAATTTATTTATTTCCAAAATTAATGTGAGGGGTTAACCGTTAGACTTCATTAAACAAAAATATTTGGAACAAACTATTTCGCATATAAGATTTCTAAATATGATTACAATGTAAGTCATTTTTCACTAATAAAAAGGTGAAAAATTAGAAATTAGATATACAAATCATAGGTTTTCGAAATTCTCTTTATATAGACTAAAACAAGTTATTAATGACTGTAATTTCCCTTTAACAACTTTGATAGAAAATCACGTCAAAGATAATATTCAAAGGATTATTACCACCCATTGAAGCGATTTATACACCCATTTTTTATTAAAATTTTATATTATAAAACTATCCTCACATAAAATTACTAAGATGGACAAAACAAATACTAATCATTAGTTGTATTCATTTTAATTTTTTATATGTCTATTCTTCTTTAATCTTTATGTTCAACATAATAAACTTATCAAATATCCCATTGTTTAAAAAAATAAACTAATTAAATAGTATAATAACATTTATCTTCAATAAAAATTTAGAACTAGAAGAAAATAATATATTTAGAGGAAAAAATGTAACGAACATTTTTACAAACACTTGGTGAGCAAATTCAAACCCATAAATTTTTAAATCTTTCATAACCCAATCATTATATAGAATCATTCACTCATAAATATATGACTCATTTAATAATAGAGACAATATCTAATGAACAACTAGGTAATCCACAAAGGTGAAAATTCAAAAAATTCATCCAAAGAGACTACATATGATTCCTTTGTTGAACATATTCAATCTCAACTATTATATTTGTCTTGTTTGACTTCACATTCATCTCAGCATTGGATTATCAAGTTCTGAGCTTACTTTACTTGTTCTATGCTATTTAAAACAAATCGCATAATACATGATAGTGACCGACTTTTCACCTTCTCATAATACTCTACTTAAAGTTAGTTTTAATATTTATTGGGTGCTTATAGTACATTTAGTATTTTAAAAATATATATGGGTATACTAATCAAATTGAATATGTTAATCACTTTAATGGGTAGCAATATGGGTACCCAATATTCCATAGTCAATGAAAACCTAAGCTAGGTAACTGGCTACTAGCCACTAGGGCGGTCTTATTGAGAAGGACGTATGCCCCGCCCTTGACCCATTCAAGGTCTTCTCGTGGCGTGGATTGGCAGTCGCTTGTCCTTCACAATTTAATCATTATCAAAATGTAATACAAGTACAAAGACTCATATGGGTCCACTTAAATCTTTGGTCCCAATGCTATTTTCATCGGTTTCATTAAATCCTAATGAAAAAACTAATTAAAAAAATATTTATGTATAATTAAAACCAATGACAACGCCACAAATTAATTGTATAGCGTGATAGAGCCGCTTCCAATTTAGAAGTCCTAGCTGGCACTCAAAACACAACCATAGACTCTCACAAAATGAGACAACCAATTCGATCGATCTAGAAGATTCTTTTTTCACGTAAGCATCATGCATGGCCCCAACCCATTTACAAAAACCCTAACATGTCCAAAGATCCTCGAAACAACCAACCGAGGTCGTGCCCTATATAAACAACCCTTCTCATGCCACCTTTTCCATCACCAAAATCAAACCATATAGAAATTAAACTCTATATTGCTTGATAAATCATCAGAACAACTTTGCTCTCCATGAATAAACTAAATCTTCTCCCCATTTGTAGTGCTTTTTTTCTAATATTTTCTCTCAATCTTGTGCATTGTAGCACAATAACATCATGTAGCCAAACCCCATATCCTGGAACTTGCAACTATTACATGGGCAACACTAGTGAATTAATGGAAACCCTAGCGTTGAACCAGGCCCGGTTCTCCTTCCCAGACCTGGCTCTTAAGGTCACCACAGACCAAGCCCTGACAAGCTCACAAGCTCATTTCAAACATGGACTTGAGTTCATTCAATGAGCCAGCCAAGTTGGCTTGGGCTGATTGTTTGGAGCTTTATGAGGACACGGTTGACCATCTTAACCGTTCAATGAGCTCTACAAATCCAACTGACTCTCTGACTTGGCTAAGTGCAGCCACAGCCAACCAACAAACTTGCAAAAACGGCTTCATTGACTTCAATATGTCTTCTCATCTAAACACCATGCCATTGATGTTAGGTAACCTCTCTAAGTTGCTTAGCAATTCACTTGCCATAACCAAGGCCAGCACCACAACTACCACTACTACTGTTTCATCTTCACTTTTGCCATACAAGACCAAAACTGTTGGTGGTGGTGGTGGCGGCCGGCGTTTGCTCCAAGATGGCTTCCCCACATGGGTCTCCGCGGCCGACCGGAAGCTGCTGCAGTCAAAAGGAGCGGCACTGCCAACAGCGGACTGTTGTGGTGGCCCAAGATGGGTCCGGTAATTACAAGACCATCTCTGAGGCTGTGGCTGCATCGGCTAAAAGAGCGAGTGGGTCCAAACGATTTGTTATATATGTGAAAAAAGGTGTTTATAAAGAGAATGTGAACATTAAGAAGTCAATCAAGAATCTAATGATCATTGGAGATGGGATTGATGCTACAATTGTTACTGGTAATAAGAACTCTAACGGTGGAACCACTACTTTCAGCACAGCAACTTTTGGTAAGATATTTTTTCAACTATTATTTATTATTATTATTATTATTATTATTATTATTATTTTATGGAACAACTAATTATTCTCTTATTACACATTATTAAATGTCACATATTATTATATTAACAATAACTTTTATCTTGAAATTTAAATGAAAATAAGATTTCTATTATTTGAAAACATCGAAATTTTAAAAAATTTGTTTTTATTAAATTCTGCTTATATGAATAGATTTTGAGGACATACATCTGCCTTAATATAGAAAAGAAAATTGGTCATGATGTTTATAAGTTATTGATATTCTTATGAGGGGATATATATATATATATATATAATAAAGAAATATCGATGCTACTAATTCTAGAATCAAATAGTTACGAATCAATTCTAACACTACAGATAATAGTAAACATATACATATTATTATTAAAAAGGCAGACATCACATCTAGGCATGTTATAAGTGAATTATCCTCTAAAATCATTTTATTTGTATAATTATTATGGTGAAAGAACTTCTTATTCTAAAAAAACAAATTAAAAATTGTATCCACGATAATAAGTAAACATATATTAAACAGGATTATCAAAAAAGTCTTCTTAAACTTTCATTTTCAGTTAAAACCTTTTTGTCATCAGTAATTTTATATGTTGTAATCAACGTTTTTAAATTATTTATTAAATGGATTTTACTAATTTGGCCCTTTGAGAAAATTTTTTAGCAACAAAAAGCAGGAAATTTCCGAAATTACACTTCATATTTAATCAAGATTTTGGCAATATTATCAAAATCCAAACATTTACAGATTGAAATTTTTCTAAGTTTGCAACATTACAACAACTAGAAAACAAAAATAACAAAGAAAGTAAATTATTTTCCACATAATTACACTTCCTTGATAACTCAGTAACATGATTCCATATTTCACAGCTGTTTCCGGCGAACGCTTCATTGCTCGAGACATCACCTTCGAGAACACGGCCGGACCGGCAAACCACCAAGCGGTAGCCCTCCGTTCCGGCTCGGACTTCTCCGTTTTCTACCACTGCAGCTTCAAAGGCTATCAAGACACCGTGTACGTCTACTCTCAGCGACAATTCTACCGTGACTGTGACATCTATGGAACCCAAGACTTCATTTTCGGGGACGCCATAGCTGTTCTCCAAAACTGTAACATCTACGTGAGAAAACCAATGAGTAACCAAAAGAACACAATCACAGCGCAAGGAAGAACGGACCCTAATGAGCCTACAGGCATCATTGTTCACAACTCTCGTGTTGCAGCCGCGGGGGACTTGAAGGGTGTGAAGAGTTACTTGGGTCGTCCATGGAAGAAATATTCAAGAACAGTGTTCATGAAGTGCTCCATAGATGGGTTGATCGATCCTGAAGGTTGGTTACCATGGAGTGGCAGCTTTGCTCTAAGCACCCTTTATTATGGAGAGTACATGAATGTTGGCAGTGGTGCAAGTACTAGTGGGAGGGTGAAGTGGGGTGGGTATCATGTTATAACTAGCGCGACGGAGGCCAGAAAGTTCACTGTTGGGAATTTCTTGGCCGGAGATTCTTGGATTCCGGCCACCGGAGTGCCTTTTGCTGCTGGTTTGTGAAGTTGTGGGGGGTGTGAAAGTGACAAGAGGTTGTGTTAAATTATGTCATATAGTTATTGTTTGTTTTTATTAATCATATAGTTTATAATTAGCTTTTGAACCTGTTAATCAGTCTCAAAGGAATTTGTACCATAGGCTGAAGTTGCCAAATTATAGTTGTAATTGTTCTCGTAATAATAAATAAGTTCCAACAGTATGTTGATGATTTTCTAAGATTGCTTTTGAGATTTTTTCTACTGTGGAAAAGCTGTATAATAGATTCCTAACTCTAATGTACTTATTACATTTGATTAAAGCTCTATTTAATAGAGCTTTTCTAAATAGATCTTTTAAAAATAATTTTATTTTTTAGAATTAAAAATAAATCTTTTAGATGTAGATCTTTTACAAGTAAAATTTTTCAAAGAAAGCTATTAATCTTTTGAGCGTAAAAAAAAAAAAAGAAACCCCTTTTGAATGGTAAATCATTTGGTTGGATTAGTTTAAAATATACATATATTATCAAAAATGACATTTAATAAAAAAGTAAATTAATCAAATCCATATGCAATGTTTTCACTTATAATAAAAAATTACGATATATTAATGTTCCATAAATTATATCCTATTGCTCATATATAGCATCAAAAAAATATTCAAAGTAAAATGAAATTTTTTAAAAAAAAAAAAAAGTAAGAACACTTAAAATATTTTTAAAAGTTACTGTTTAAAAAAATCTTCAAAATTTGTTGTTGAAACAAATATATAGAGAGATGTGAAGTATTTATAATATTTTAAGGAAAAAGTTTTTAGTGATTTAATTTATAAGAGCAGAGTGAGATTAATAAAATACAATAGGGTTATAATAGATATTTTAATATTTAAAAAAAAAATCAAAAACATCTACTTGAAAAAGATCCAAAATTTAAGTTTCTTCTAGCAGATATATCGATTTTTTTAATTGTTTAAAAACTCACGACAACTAAACAACACAAAATAAATCTAAAAGGATTTTTGAGATTTAAAAAAGCCCTTTTAACTGGTAGAGAAGCTATAATAGATATACACTAAATAAACAAGATTATATGATAGAAAATAATATTGATTTCAATTTAGGATGACGTTGTCATATTTGATTCATTAACATTATTGAGTGGTCAATATTCCTTAGATTTGGTCTGCTTTCTAATAAAGGTATAGTCTATAGAGGTGTTTATTTATTATTATTATTTTTTTTTTTTTTTGACAAAGTCTATGGAGGTGTTATACTGTTAATATACATAAACAAATCCACATTATTGAACTATCAAAATTCAATAGATTCGGATATCAATAAAAATAAAAAATAAAAATAAATCATTAGATTTGATCTGCTTTCTAGTGTAACTGCAGAGGTTTTATGTAGTAGCAAGTCCATTCAATAAAAGGATCAAAATTAATCTACCTCATTCACCTATCAAATTATAGAATTAATTAAATTGGACTGATCGGATTAGATTACAGATAATGGTACTCTGTGATAATGGTACTCTGTGCAATTTGTTAGGTATAAATCAACAGGTCTTGTGGTTATGAATAAATTATCTAGTTGAAAGATACATAATCATGAGAAACTGACCTGTATGACTATTCTACAAAAATAATGAATTACGATCAAGTCTATGGCCATCAAATAGTACAATTGCTAATATTGCCAACCGCAGAAAAGATCACGAAAACAAGAGTTTGTCTTTGGTTCCAATCCGTCGGTTCCAACGGTGATATATGCGGTATGAAAAGTAGAGCAATTCAAATTAAGACTTGGTCTATTGATGAGATGATGTTACGTATATGTTTGGGGCAGGTATGAGATTGAGACTAATAGCTCTTACAAATCCTCCCAATTAATTTAAATCACAAGTTGTAATTGTGGGTAGCTACATACCCGAAAGGCCAAAGCTCAGTCACCGGTAATATAAAACGTACCGTACCTTTGGTCTTTGATAGAAGCAAAGCTCGAAAGTCTAGCGCTTCTCATTGTTGACAAAACCTGGGTTAGACAGATGGCGCCTCTCCGTTTCAATAGATAAAAAAGTAAGAAGTATCCTTACAATGTCACTATTTACTTATTAAATAGAAATTTAAAATTTTAGATCCTTCGCATGATACTTTCAAAATAAACATGTGAAATGACAGAAGCAAAGTTTTTCCCAATGTTAGTCGTTCCTCTCATTAAGCTTCATATTCCTCTGTACATGAAAAGAGTAATGCTACGCCTTTCAAACATTTTATTCAAATGATGTGAGATGTAAGTTGTCAAGATCTTGTAAATCATAAATAATACGATAATTAATAAGATTTTGATAACTCATATGTCACATTATTTTAATATGAATTTAATAACTTTTTTTTAAAAAATTATTATCATTTTTGAGTTTGAGGATAAATTTTCATGAGATCAATCTTATCACATCACTTTCTGAGTAGTCTTATTACAATTTGTTTTATGTTTCTTTCAAAATAATGAACGTCAAAGATAAGACAACTGCATTTCAATACATTAGACGTAAGACGTAACATTTGATTGAAATTCTTTACATATTGAACATACGCAATCCATTAAAAACTTGGATTAAATTAGCACACCACTCACAACACACCAGAGAAAAAATATATCCTATCATATTGAGAAGAGAACAAAAATTTAAGCGATATTATATGAAACTGGATAGAATTAAAAATTTGTCACATAAGATACAGAGTGAGTGCACTCAAGTCTTTCTTTTTTCTTTTTTCCTCTCATCATTGGGTTCTCTCCCTCATTAAGCTGCATACTCCTCCCATGGACCTATTAAACTTCTTGAATTGTCCTTACAACAGTTTCAGTTTTTTAATTATTGAAAATATTTTAAAGCAATCCAGCCAATGGGAGTTTAAAAATTCTCAGCACAAGCAAGAAATTAAGAATTAAAGATAATTGAACTGACAGACTTCTCTTTCCATCTCTTTTAGTAAATTATAATCGGTTGCTCACACATAAAATTCAAATAATATTCCAACCACAGAATCAGCCAAGGCACTAATTTCTCAAATGGACTAATCGGTCAATTGTAATTTGTGAAAATTGTTTGGGTTGGTTCTCTACGTTCACAATTCTGTGGACCATGATGCCAGCCTAGCTCTTTGACTTTGACTACCTGGATGACCCATGCCTTGAACATTATTTTCATTCATATTTAGTAACACATTAACATAAATTGCTCATAAATTAAACAAAACATTATCTAAGGGTACCATAAACAGACCATAAAAAATATGACAATTGGCTTCTTTAAAAAATTATCATGCATGGTTTTTCAAACACTCTGGAGGCTTTAACCCATTTCACTATCTGTACATCAACGGCTAGTTTCATTAAACTAGTGTTATGATATAATCATAGACATACACAATTTATATTTTATTAAACAGCAACGCTAAGGCATTGAATTTTATATTACCATCCTACTCACCTAATCATTTTACAATCTACATAACAATAATAAATCATTTATCACATCAATATATCTTTAGACTAGATAATATCACCCTGTCAAATTTGTCTAAAATCATATTTATATACAAAATGAAAACGCAAATTTGACATGTTTGCATAATTTAAAGTACAAATTATTGTTTTTTAATTGAGTTGAATCACTAAAAGGCACAACAAATAAATTGTCTATGCATTCTATCAACTAATATTGGAAAATCAGATGGAATTAAAGTCGAAACATCCCGACTATATTAAGATTGTTTAAGCCATATACATGCCAGTGAATCTATCCTACAGCATGCCTGAGCACTAATCACATTATGAGACAGGCAAAGTAGCCAACAGTAAAATTATTTTGCACATCAAAATTTTGCTTAAGGAACACTCTTAGTCTCAAATACTCTCATATGTTTACAAGCAGCCAGCAGAATGAGAAAGATATGTAAAACATGCTTACTGGGTCATGGATCTGAGTTTTTCAAATTTATGGTAACTTTAAAATAGTACAGCGCAAAAAATCAAGACAAGCAATTTAATTACCCAAGACAACTTTCAATCTTGTGGCATACAGCGGTATGTATTTATGTAATAACAGTTGGTGCTGATCGACCAGTGAACTCCTGCATCTTAGAAAGTTTAAGAGCAACCTCCACCTGTAACAAGATAGATTTAAGTGACAATTATTCGGCAGAAGAACGGGTGATCACAGTGAAATAAAGACAAAGATATCTTACAAGAGGAGCAAGAGCCTCCTGAGAATCTCGGCCAGTTTTTGAAGAATCCTTCTCATATTGCTCAATGTAGAGACGGATGGTTGCACCTTCAGAACCGGTACCTGAGAGGCGGAAAACCTGCAAGAGTTTTCCAAGGGGAAAAAGAATAGAATAGATCAGTCAAATTCAAACAGGGTTCTCCCCAAAATTTCAATGAACTAAAATTTGCAGCTCTATAAAGCAATTCATATGGATGGACAGAAACTTGCAATATGCTACACAATCCTTCCATGAAAACCCCAGTTTGACAGTACATTTTCTTGTATATGAAGTCAAATGCAAGCACAAAGCTTTATGACTACTTCAATCAGTTTCAATAAATATCCTTTTGCTGCATTCTAAAATTTCATATCTTGATAGCACAGATTTGCTCTTGTAAACAGTTAATAACCAAGTGTACATGAGAATCCACTTACCAATCGTGATCCATCCTCAAACAAATATCGGATCCCCTGATGCTTTGAAATGGAACCATCAACAGGATCTTTGTATTCAAATTCATCAGCATTAACAACATTCGACACATCAGAACTTATCCCCTTCACAATCCTATACAGTAAACAGCTTATGATCATCAACGAAAATGTAAACACTGAACTAGAAAAAATCTTGTTTCTGGCTATAGCAACACATGAAGATATATATACATCTGCTGCTATTTATATTAATTAGCTTTTGGAGTTAAGCTCATCATCAAATTCAAATAGGCAAAAATTGTCAATATCAAAATCAATAAAGTTAAAACTCAAATTGAGCTCTCACGATTAAAGGCAAAGCTTTCGGCATGTTACCCCATGCAGAAATATTTATAGTCCTTTCCAAACAAAAACAGATTTTACAAGAAGAGAGCCCATCCAAGTTGAAATATAAAGAAATTCAGATTACCAGCCACACCAATTGTTGGAGACTATGCAATGATTGCTAAGAGCAGACAATATGACCCGTAGCAGATGACTTAAAACCAAAACCAACAAATAGACCATTTGTAGAAAGATGCATCGTAACACACAAGAAAAGGATTTTCGATCAAAATAATCCTCCAAACTGACAAAATTTTGTTTATGAAGGTCATGAAACGGGTATATGCATCAACCAAAATGAATACTCAAGAAGGACAAGAATTCCAGTCTAAAATGGATCAACAGGAAAAGCCTATATATTTAGCAAGGACTGAACGAGTTACAAGTTTGCATAGTAAAACTTAAGCAAGGGCACTTTTTTAGAAAAATTTTGTTCCAGCTGCACCACTTGAGGAACACTTTCGCTTCCCTCTTTCTTAGTAAATACATGGTAGTCAGGAGGATCTATTCTATATCTAGAAGTTATACTGACTAATAAGTTAAAGTGTTAACATAAAGAAGTAACATCAGGATGTTCGCACTCAAACTATAAATTGAAATTTAATGAAAGCATCCAGATTAAAACAGGTCGCCATATTTTGAAGTGAAAATTAGATAAGAGAAACTTGCATAATTGATAATTTCAAAGAAGCATCGCTCATAGAGACGTACTTATTAACTTCAGAAAGGGAAGATTGCAATTTGACCAAATATGCCATTAGTTCCTTAGCTGCACCCGCATCCACATTCTTCAAGAAACAACATGAACAAATAAGGTAACTGAAGATTGTTTGACTTACAATACAATAAAAAGGTAGGAAATCATATCTTACCTCATAATCATATCGAGTATAATAATGGCGACCATAGGTAGCCCAATGTTTGCGAACTATATCTTCAACAGTTACAAGCGTTCCCCCACTGAGGTTATCCTTATTTTTATAAGCAAGTATGGATAGCCAGGCCAGAACAGCCCAGATTCCATCTTTTTCACGAATATGGTCAGAGCCTGCTCACAGTCACAGACATTATTGTTACTAATAATAACTAGATTAACTTAAATATCTAACAACTCCAAATGTATAAATCATGCATCACAGATAAAAAGCGCCAAATACTAACCAGTTCCAAAACTTTCTTCCCCACATATTGAACATAAACCGGCATCCATCAAATTACCAAAAAACTTCCACCCAGTGGGCACCTAGTAATAAAGTAGAGAAAAAAAAAATTATATGCCTCTAATATCGGCAGCATAGGATGACAACAAACAAAATGTTGTAACATCCTATACCTCAAAAAACTTCAAATTCAAGTGTTTGGCCACAACATCAAGCGCAGCTGAGGTTGGCATGCTCCTTCAATTAGCAAATAAAGACACAATTTCAGATTCCAATAGAAAAATCAGCAATACAACTTAATGAGGTATCTTCAAAATATCTTAGAAACAAAACAACATAAGACCTGGCAACTCCCTTTAAGCCCGAAGAAAAGTAGGGTATGGATTCAACTGCATTTGCAGCAATTATGGCAACTGAATCTGATGGAGTAACAAAAAATCTAGCAAGCCAAAAGAAGTTTAAGTGCAATGATAAGTTTACCAATTAATAAGCACCAAAAAAACCAAGGATAATGCTACCTTTTACCAAGGACCATGTTACGATCTGCATCACCATCAGCAGCAGCACCAAATTCTGGTGGTTCACCTTGAGAGTCTGATTTACCCAATCCCATCCGAGCAACCAACTCTTTTGCATAAGTCAAATTGGGATCTGGATGCCCTCCCCCAAAGTCTTCCTGTAAAAACAAACAATATAAAAGCATCAGGACACATCAGACAGCTAATAAATCATTACCAACAGTTACTTCAAAAAACTTAACTAGACCTTTGGGGTGCAATTTAATAACGAGCTTTCCTGTGCTCCAAGCTCTTCCACAAAAATACGTTTTGCATACGCACCAGCAACTCCATGAAGTGCATCATAACTGCAATATGACAATACAATTTGTTACATCATCCATGAGAAACCAATGCGCACACGCGCGCAGCGCGCTGTAATAAGTATATTAAGCACCATAGAAACAAATGAGGGGTTACATACCAGAATGTGAAATTTGGGGATGACAGCAGCTTCCGAATAGACTCAAAGTCAAAAATTGACCTGCCAAATTGTGGAGGAGAAAAGTTCAAAATTACAACAGAATGGGAACTCCACATAGTTTTCTTAAAAATATTAAAGAGAATTTACAATAGAAGAAAAAGGCACAATACAAATATTTTAAACATGAAAACAACTTTCTTCAATCCCCTTTACAAGGCTACACTGTACAGTTCATAGAAATCTTATAACATCTGCAGTAAGGCCGCTGCCCCATAAAATTTTTGGGCAAAGAGAAAAAAGATACAGAGCAGCTTCAATATAACTTAAAAGCAGTGTAACATGAATCCCAAACCCATGCAGTGTAAAAACTAAATTTCTACTAATTTTTGGAAACTAACGACAGATCTTTTTTTTTTTTTTTTTTTCTGTTTTTGAGATATGAAACTAATGACAGATCTGAATCTAATAACTTACCAAGTTGAAAAAAATTCATACACAAATATATATCTCCATCTATCATACTCTTAACAGATGATTGTATATTGCAAGAAGATCATGCTGAGTGCGCAAACCTTTTTCGGTCACAAATTTGAGCTCAGTTAAATAGTATATTCACCTAATCTCTTACACAAATATAAATGTTTTATGGTCTGGCATCATTGATGAAGGAGAAACAAATGAAAATGACTAGAGCCCAGGCAGAGATATAAGCATTATTCAACAGGTGTTCAGGGTTAAAAATACATTAATACTATGAAAAACTTACTTCATCAATTTCACATAATCACTTGCTGAATCAAAAACCTCCACATCGAATTGTCCCTCAGGTCCCCCAAAGCTGGTTACACCAATTGCAGCAATATCCACCTGAAATGTATACCCAAAAATTATACAAGTAGCAAGTTTAGTAAAACCAGGCATGCAGCAGATTAAAAAGTGAAAAAAGGCAGTATAAATAATAATAAAATGAGGGGAAGCAAACAAATTTTGTCAGGGAGGCATAACATACATCTGGCAGGTCTTCTGCAATTAAGTACTCATTAATTGTCTTCGTGTTCTCATATATTTTATCTGTAATTCCCTCTGGAGCAGGTCCACCATTTTCCATGTTGTATTTAATACCAAAGTCCTACAATCAAAACAAAGTAAATGGTAATTCACTTTTGAGCAAGAACATCTTTAGCCAATTGCTCTCATGGATATACCAAACAATAATTCTCTCTCAATTCAGGCCTCCAAATTGTGACTAGGAACCTGGGGTCATGTATATTTCCGAACAACACAATCAACTATTTAATACATTTTCCTTCATACAGAACAATTCGTAACAACTGTTCAGGAGGTGACCAACATTAAGAAAGAAACGACAAAACAGTATAACAGAAACAAGAAAAGATAAGCATACCTCATGAGGGCCACCTGGATTGTGACTTGCGGTCAATATAAATGCCCCTGATGCCTTGGATCCCTGATAATGAAACAAGTCAAAAGATGGTCAAGATTACTGTTACATTTGTGTATAATTTACTTGTTTTTGTTCAAGACAAGCTTCTCTACACAAAAGAAATATTCGAGGAGAAAGATATAACATTAACTTATATGTCAAACTTGCAGAAAAGATAACTCACATCAGCCCCAACCCTTTCACGAATTACAGCTGATACAGCAGGAGTTGAAAGCAAGCCATTTTGACCAACCCAGATGCGTCGTACTCCATTTGCAGCTGCCAGTCTTAATTATAATCTGCCAGTTCAACAAAAATCATTAGAAATATTCATATATCCACTTTTTTCTCTTCCTATTTTTCCTTTCTTATAACAAATTAGAAACAGTTCATATGATATTTACATTTGGCACCATGTACAAAACCTATGCAAACAACAAGAATGACAAAAAGTATAATACTAAATCCATAATCAGCTACCAAATGATACAGAATTTCAAAAAGAAAATGTATTTTGATAGAATGGGGTACAGTTACCTGAATGGCATCCTTTGAGTAATATCGGCCATCACCAGAAACAACAAGGGTAGCACCTATACATGAGAACAAAACCTTATTGAACGGTATATAATTTATTCTACATTTTTTTGTTCAACATAAAATAAAATGCAAGAAAAAGAAAAACAACCTATTTTTATCAAACCAAAATAAGTAACTGTATTTTATTTTATTTTTTTCCTATTAAAAATTCTCTTCAAGTTAGTTAAGGGCATTGTACCAAAAAATACATACAAATTCTAGCAAACCACCATCAATGTCAGTGAAATATGTCTATAGAACTCCAATATTCGTTTGGTATAACTTCTTCAAGTAGATCTTAAGCAATATATCTTTTAGATGTACGTACGTTTGGTACGGTTTATCTACTAGCCTAAAGTACTTTTTTAAATCTCAAAGTTCTTTTTTATTTTTTTTACATCGTTTGGTTATCATCCAAATAAAGCTTTTGGACAATTAAAAAAGTGGAAATATGTCTGCTTGGAAAAACTCAAATTTTGAACTTTTCCAAGTAGAATTTTTTGAACTTTTAAAAAAAATTGAAATGTCAAAACCCTTTTAATATCACTATACCCTTAAAACCATTTAATCCTTTTTTATAAATTTATAATCTAAAGAGCTTTTTTAATTGACAACCAATCAACTAACAACTTCTATTTAAAAACTCTATTTGTAAAAGATCTACTTCCAAAAAATCTACTTTTTAAAGATTTAATTGAAGAAGCTACACCAAACGAAGCTGTGGACTCTTTTACACGCAGAGCTTTTAAACAAAGGTTATTGATTGTTTGATTGTTAATTAAAAATATTCTTTTAAGCAATAGAATGTTTGGTTCCATTAATTTTAAAAGCTCTTTTAAGTTAAAAGATTTCCAAAAAGGGCATTTAAAAGATAGTAAACTGATCAAGTCCATACACAATGCTTTATTTATGAATTCAAAAATAATAACGATATTAATGTTATATAATTTACATCACATTTTCACATTTGCATCAAAATATCTTCAAATTAAAAAATAAAAATAAAAATAAAAATAAAATAAAAATAAAAGAAAACACATAAAATACTAGTAAAAAAAAAATGAAGTGTTTAGAATATCTCAAGGAAAGAGTTTATTAATGATTTAAGCTAGAAGGGTTGAGTAAAATTAATCAAATAAAACAGGACAATAGACATTTTAATGTTTTTTAAAAGGCTAAGAAATCCACTTGGAAAAGCTCAAAATTTGAGCTAGATGTATTTCAACTTTTTTAATTGTTCAAAACCTCTACCAGGATCACAACCAATGAACACAAAATAAATCTAATAGAGCTTTTGAGATTAAAAAAAGCTCTTCTGTCAAGTAGACAAGCTATACCAAACATACACATCAATAACATATTATTACTAACAAAAGACGAAATCTTTACCTCTGACTTTCTCCGCTGTAAGGGCATTGAATGTTGACTGAACAAAATTTTGCAGGTAATTTGGTTGCATAAACACTTTCACCTAAAAAAAAATTAATTCATTAATTCATGATCCGATTTTAAATAATCTGATCTAAAAAATATAATTTAAGTTATTTTATGAGTAAGTGTGAGTGAGATCCGATTGAAAATGAATCGATTGACGAAATGCAAACGACGGATCTGGCATAAGAAAGAAATAGATCGGATTCGAAATCGGCAGAATCCGAAAAGAGAGAGAGAGAGAGAGAGAGATCGAACCTTCTTGCGGAGACCGGAAGTGCCAGGCTTCTGGCCGTCGATTGGCGCCGATTGCTTTCGAGTAACGCTAAACATCACCATTGTTGGTTTTTTGGAGAATGTTGAGTTTGGAGAGTGTCGATTAAAAGGGAAGGTGGACGACGGAGGAGGACGACACGTGTTTGTTATTCTGCGTCGGATGACGAATATGCGATTCGCAGTTTATAGCGGATTGAAATTTTGATAGATGCATTATTGTAATTGAGAAAATGAAATGAGCGCTTCTCACGCCTATTGTTTTCAGTTTCATAGCTGGCTTCAATTCATTGGTTAGCTTTTTTTAACGAATAATGGTAGATTTTCTAAATTTTTTTGCCCAAATTCACGTTTAAGTATATCAACATACAAAACATTACGAAGATGATATAATAATTAATAAAGTAATATTAGGCTTCCCAGATTCATGTCCAAATGATTATATTAATTATCATATTATCTCATGATTTATAGAATGTTGATAATTTATATATAATATCATTTGGACATAATTTTGATTAAAAAATTTGAAAAATCTAACATTACTCTAATTGATATGATATTAACAATTTCAATATCATATCATTTGAACTTTGATTCGAACAAAAAAATTTAAAAATCTAACATTATCTTTTATATATATATATATATATATATATATATGTATTTGGGTTGGCACATGGCTTGTTCATTGCGGATTAGTTGGACACGATTTGATTGCCTTAACTTGTAATGCTTTCATGAAGGTTGGTTGGACCTCCATGAATTGTTGTTGATTTTAAATGTGTTGTTGATTTAAATGTGTTGTTGAACATGCTTTTAAATTACTCGTAATCAATATTAGTATTTGTTGAGAAGAATTTTCCATGAAAATTTCCAAATTTTACTGCTTATTAGGTTGTTGGAAAAATTGTGAAATGTATAAAAATTTGGTGTTGCACATGTCTACTTGAGAAACAATTATTTATCCAATCGTAAATTGTGCTCATAACAGTGATATTATACATAGTTTTGGCTAACAAACCAAAACATAGAGAGGAGTCAAAATAGAGCCTATGGTAAAGAAAGGTAATCAATAAAGACGACACGTATCACACTGCATAGGATTCTGAGTCGATAATGTTTTTTACAAACATTATCTCTGTTTAAACAGGGAAATGAGAACCGCTTCTTCCAAAAGAATCGAATCCTGCCTGACATTAAATATATAGTTTTACTTATAGCATTTAATAAAGACTGCATTGAGCCACGTAAACCTACCAACTAAGGTAAATAAATCCCTAACATGATATGGTAAATCTCGTGATTTACTCTTTAGCCATCCAACCTGGCAAAAACTTGGCATGGAGAGGTCTTCATTAAGGAACCACATTGTCAAGGAAGCCCAAATGGTGTCACATCAATCCTCCAACCTTAGTAGGACCTGCCTCTCTCACTTTAGACTTTCTCTCAATTAAAGAAACAAGCAAATCGACAACATTTACTATAACTTAGAGTTCTCTCATGCTAGGACAACTTCTTGACCAAGGCTTTGGTCCTCGTTTGCAATTCCTTTTCAACCCTTTTCCTTTGTTTATTTATTTATTTTGTATATTACGTGTCACTTTGATAGTTGAACTTTCATATTGACCAAAGTTTAGCATCAACAAGTTAATATATTATGGAGTTGGTAAATATAATAACACGATGTGTTAGTTGTATTCAAGTTTTTGTAATTTTATAATCAAACCTAAGCATTTAATAATCTTTAATTTTTATTGTTTTCAATTTTTATTAAAAATAAACATTAGCTATACATAAAATTCGATTTTTCTTCAATCATTGAAACCAAACAATGATTCAAAATTAAATATTTCAAAAAAAAACGATGAATAATTGAACATTTGAATAGGATTTCGAATGAAAATATATTGAAATTTAATTTTGAATAAACTAGTTTATCATTCACAATATTTATGTAGTAGTGAAAGTGAAAAGGCTTTATTGTTAAGTAGATAAAGGGAAAGTTTTATAAATAATTGTGAACATATCTAAAAACTTTTTAGACATTTCCAAATTTATTGTCTTTCACCAATTTAAAATAAAATAAATAAAGGGGAAATTGCACCAATGCTCAAAAGTTTATTGAAATTGCATTAATACAGTAAATTTGATCATAATGACTAGCAACTTCTCTTGACCACTAATTGAAATGCAAACCAGCTCTGCCATTAACCAACCGTTGGTGAGCACCATGGAAGCTCTTAGAGTATCATATATTCCTTCACTTCATTACATCTTGAAAGCATTTCACCTAAGCACTTTTTCTAAATTTTGTTTAAGAATTTTCAATTAATTTTGATACCCAATTAGTCATTTTCATCAACTTTGCACAAAAAAATAAAATCCATTCAAAGTTTTCACCATATCATCACCATCACCACCATCCATAATTTCAACAGAAAACACACCCCCACCACCTAAGTCAGAGCTTGAAACTAAGACCAAAGGTGAAAACAAAGTTTGATTAGTTATCGAATGGTATTTACTCATGCCATTGTCAACTTATAAAAAAGCATGTCTCATTTAAAGATGGTTGTGGGGATTGATATAGTTGTGTGGTGGGACAAGAATAAGAGTTTAGGGAGAATGTTTGATGATGTTTGTCCTCATAGATTAACTCTATTGTCACATAGATCTCCAATTGGAGGAGATTTGTCGCATATCTCCTCCAAACTGGAGGAGATCATGAGAAGTTCTTCTATGATTGGAGGAGATCGTCGGATGATCTCCTTTAACCGGAGGAGAACGACGATAGATCCCCTCCTAACCAATGATAATTTGTAATTTAAAAAAAAAAATCTTTTTTTATTTTTTAGTGAATTAAAAATAATTGTCTTGTTGTTATTTTTGAAATTTTGGGTTGGATTAATTAAAAAAAAAATTCTTGTCAATGCACTGCCTCAACTGCGTTTAAATAGCAAAAAATATGACCATCACAAACAAACGAGCATATTCCTTCAATGGCAAAATGGTAATTGCCGCCTTGCAATTATTTTTAACTGTGAGAGGACGTATTTGTCATTGCCAAAACCATTCAAAGCCAACCCATATGACTTCTCAGGCTAGTCACATCATGTTAGGAGTATTTTAGTCTTTCACATCATTTTGACTTTGACCATTTGAATACCTGACAATTGGCTAATGTTAGGGGTGATTTGTATTTCAATTACGAAAGATCGAGAGAAGTTATTGTTATTATAACCAAAGTTGTCATATTGATGCAATTTAAACAGACTTTCGAGGCCGTTTGTGCAATTTTCCCTGAAAACAAATGAATCCTGTCATACCAAGAAGTCATCTTCTTCCCACCACTTTCTGTCTTCTTTCTCTTCTCTTGATTATTTCTCACTATTCTTAAAGCTACGACGTTTATGACATTCATGAACTAAGAAAAATATATCTAATCTAAACTCAACGACTATTATTAAAATTTTTTAAATGATTGATTTTTGTGGAGTTTAAGAACAATTATTGATTTTTGTAGACTACACAAAATCACGAAAAACTTGCATAAATTTTAAAAGACTTTTTGTAGACGGTGTTAGATTTTCATCAAAATTTAAATAAAATATACACTTTATTATTTGATTTTTATATCATTTTCTGTGATATGATACAACTCTGTTTAAGTAGTTTTCGGAAAATTATTTTATATTTGCAGATTTTTAATAAGCGACACTCATTTAATTTTCACTTTTGGGATACAATAAAAATGACTGCTTCTATTTTTTGTTCGTTAAATTATTTCCTATTGAAAGACAATAATTTTTTGTTGTAGTTTGTTTTTCAGAGGATCGTAGAAGGCAAAGCCAACTCGTTATCTAAATTAGTGCTTCTTTT
The DNA here is from genome assembly GCA_021234005.1 of Nephelium lappaceum. Classification (NCBI taxonomy): domain Eukaryota; kingdom Viridiplantae; phylum Streptophyta; class Magnoliopsida; order Sapindales; family Sapindaceae; genus Nephelium; species Nephelium lappaceum. The sequence continues at coordinate 10,443,366 of CM038003.1, forward strand.
TGTCTTTTTTATTTTTTTATTTTTATAAACCTTTTGCCTTTTATTTCGTTAATTATATATTTATTAATTCTAATGATATTGGCTTAGAAAACTAATCAAGTTTCTAATAAATAAAAAATGTTCATTTTGTAGATAATGCTGGTGCTATTGTCAATCCAAGAGAAATGAAAGGTACTGATAACTCCACTTATACCATAAGCAAACTTTGGGATAACATTTCTGGTCTGACAGGTTGGATTTGGCTCAATAGAATATGATATGATTTGTTCCTTTTTATATTTTTTTCAACATGAAGCACGACACGATTGTTAATTGGGTCAAACCCTTAAACATTAATACGATACGACTATATTGGGATCAACACGAACACAACTCATTTAGCCCATTTATTATAAAAGTCATGTTCAAACACTTTTAATCCATTGAAATAACCTGTTTAACCTATTTTAGTAATACATTTAAATAACTCATTTAATGGAGATGAATGAATGACATAAATGTTAGGTTGAGGGTTTCAGTTGCGTAATGTTTGTATATATTTAGGCTTAAAGTGGCATAAATGACCCTAAACAATACAATACATTAATCCTTATTAAACAAGCCAATCTATAACACAATTAGTAAAACCCAAATATAGGTACAACACACTTATAAACCGGATAATCAGATTGACACAACCCATTTATATGTGTTCAATCCAAACCCGTTATATTCATGTTTGTTTTATAACCCACCGTGTCATGACCTAAATTATCACTCCTAAACAAAATTGTATAAATAACTTACATGACATAAATTATTTATCATGTGCGCCCCAACAGGGTGGAACATGTCAAACTACCAGTTAGCATTAATATCTCAATTAGCAAACTTAAGATCACATCTTCACTTCAGTTTGATGTAGTATGTTAATTTTGTTGTTTTAGTGGCATTTGTTGACTATTATAGTTTATGCTTCCGCATTGTGTTCTGTTTGAGGTTCTGCTATCATTGGCCCTAAATCCTAATAGGAAGGAGCATGTCAACTGATTGTCTGGGATTAAAGTGCAAATGTTGTCATCATTTAGAATTCAAACTCTCGTGTCTATTGTTATCTGTATTGGACAAGACATTTGGTTTTATAGTAAGAGTAAAGCTAGCTTGCTTTTCAAATCTAGAACCAAATACTGTTGTTTCTACTTGATTTGTGGTATTACCAATGCTGTTTTGTTGGATCTCTGGGTTTGCTTGAATTTGATCACCATACAAATTCATATTTGGGCTGTAAAAGAAAGAATTATCTGAAAACCCCTGAGGTAAGATTTTGTACACGTGAAAACAAGTTTACATTTTATTAACAAAAAACCCTCACTCCATTAGTTAAAATCCGTTACTTCTAATGGTTGATCATGATTTTGGTTAAATGATAAAAATGCCCCTTAATATTTATAAATAAAAATTTGAAAAAAAAAATCTGGTGGGCAGAAATCTTTTTAAATAAAAAAATTAAGAAAAATAATATGGTGGAGATCCAGAGGGGATCTCCACCTTCAGATAGGATATGGTAGTTAGGCATGCAGTTGAGTAGAAGGTTCCGGTGATTGTTCTTGTTATGTTTTTCTTCTCAAATGAAAGTCTTCAACAGTCTTTGAGGAGACTAGAGAGAAATTATGAGGTTTTAGTTACCTTCAAAAATATGAAAAAAATATAGTATTTAAAAATTTTTATGAAAGCCACTAACATTTTGAACATCACAAAACTTTTATAAACATTTAAAGAGTTTTATTAAATGCTCTGGGTTATTAAATGCTCTATGACTTTTACATATATTTCTTTTAAATCCATAAAATTTATATCAAGTATTTTAAAATTTTTATAGTTCTTAAAAGTTATATTAAATACACCAAAACTTTCTTATTTCATGTAAATATTTTAAAATAATTAAAAGTTTAAATTAAATACATCTGTTAAATATTTTTTAAATTAAGAAAGTCATTGACTGATTTGTTAAAGGAATATAATTTTAAAATTAATTTTTTTCCTAATAAAAAAATGTTGCAAATGAGAGGTGGTAGGAAATAAATTTAATATTTGTTTACAGAATCTCGTGAGCGAGCCATCAATTGGAGGAATTTCGTACCTTTTTGTCTAGACTATGGAGAAATGGGGAACCAATTTTGATTTCTCCAATAGAATTACTCAGATTTTTTGAAGGAATTGAAGGCTCCATTCATCAATTTAAGAATGGAAAACATGGAAGTTGTCAAAGAACAAATCAAAGCTGAGCACAAACTTTAATAAAATCACACCCAACAAATATTTTATTACAGAATATAGCCAATTATAAAATATATATCTTTACAATTTTAATTTAATCAGTATAATAAATATTACTACCATCTATCATACATGTTTTCATGATTCCAAAATACGAAATTCAATTCCCCTTTTTCAATTAAAAATTAATAAAACATGAAATGAATAGTGAAAATGTCATCCAATGTGCCCTAGGTATTTAAGTTTGGCAAAGTTTGAATTTTCATTCGCAGAGAAGAAAGGGAGATTTTCAACTGGATCCCTAATGGTTAATAAAATTTCATTTTTTTAACTGTAAATGTATTTTCACTATTTATCTTTTCTTTTAAGTTTAACTGTAAAAGAACAAAGGTCAAATTGACCAAATTAATGATTTTTTAAACTTTAGAGACATTCATAATCAAATGATTATTAAAACTTGTTAAAATCAAATGCTAGTTATGTATCCTGGATATTTATTTTTATAAATGAAAGACGATTATTCTTATAATAAGATGAGAAAATAACCACATAAATTTTAATGTGTTTTATGATAACTAAATTCTCAACGTCTTAGTAAATCGAGAGATCTTCAACTACCTCTATTACGAGATAATGTGTAAAAGTAAAATTTCGTTAAATATTAGAAATCAAATGGAAAATCTCCCAAAAAGAAAATAATAAAACACTCACTGTGGGCTTTATGGGTAATTATCCAAGGGCTGAGTGCAGCCCCCATCGATGGAAATGTCAATTTATAGTTGACCAATTTGATTGAAACAATCTCAGCCCAAGTCAGTTTCATGTTTATCGTAGAGTCTCAAGTCAAACTCTGTAATAAAAAGGGGGACAACAGATAAGACTAGAGAGACATAGACTGTTCAAACCACGGTCCAAGGTTGCTCTTGCGGCCTCGTTTGGTCGGCGAATTATAGCTAGTTGTTTTCTCAAATAAAAAAAACTTTAGTTATTTCATTTATAAGCATTAATTGAATTTGAAATAATTATTAAGTTTTTAAAAGCTTATATACCGTAAGGATCCCAAAGTTTCTATATATAATTGGGTGTTTCCTAACACTAAAGTCTTGAAATCTATTATGACATTTTGAGATTAAATATTATATACATCTTAAAATCCTACTTCCATTAACGTTAAGAAAAATCTACTTCCTTAATAAAGGAATAACTCTCTATATTTGCTAGTAAATACACATGATGAAATTAAACTCCAATCGAGATTAAATGTTATATGCAACTTAAAAATCTACTTCCATTAACGTCAAGAAAACTCTACTCCCTTAATAAAGGGATAACTTGCTATACTTGTTAATAAATGAATATGATGAAAATTGAGCTCCAATTATATAAGTGAAGGACAATGCACTAACCACTTAAATTATGAATAGATATACAAAACTATTGGTATTTAGTGAGGTCTAATTAACAATTTATACATCTCATTATATTATTCGTCGAAAAAAGAAAAGCAAGTTTGAACAAAAATATCATTTTAATGTTAATTTTACATTAATTTTTTTAATAAGAAGATGTTGGGATCAACACATTCTAACATAAAAAAATAATAATTATTATTATAATAACAAGTTTCCAAAATAATGTGCTTTTTTACCGCTCTTGAATAATTAATATATGTTATTTTTAGGAGTCAACAAGCTAATGATCAACTATAATGGTTAGTAAATAATAAAGTGCAAATTAGTTATTGATAATTATGTTTTTTAATGACATTGATGGTTGTTAACACAGCTAATTATCATTGCTATTGATTATTCCTGTTCAAAATTTAAAATGAACATATTCCGTTATCATAGAAAATTGTTAGTGATTGATTATCAAACGTTAAGTGTCAACAACCATACTATGGTTTCCAAATATTTCAATGTGCACGAAAATGTGTTTAGGATACCAGAGTCTTCAAAATGTATGCTTTAAATCTAATAATCTGATTTCATTGTATAGGTCAATTCTTTTAAATCTCTCAAAAAAAAAAAAAAAAAACTTTTAAAACATTAATAGGAAGCTAATGATATTTAAAGAAAACAACAATAGTTTTTTTTTTTCTTTTATTAATATTTATATTTCTAAAACATTTAAAAATGTTTATCACGGAAATATTTTTTATATAATATAAAGGTAAATTTTCAAATCAATACAGAGTGATTTATCTCTATATATTTTAACAAAACAAACTATTGGTTAGAAATTACCCTATAATTCTTTAAACAAAACATAGTAGTAATAAAAACAGGATTCTAAAATCAGACTTAAACACATACAGGTAAAAATTTGTGTTTCCTGATTGATAAAATTGCAGAGGTCATAAACTAAGTTTAGAAAAGACTTAATATAAATCTTTAGAAGGATCTTTAATAATAAATCTCGAAAATCTTAATTTTGTAAAAAAATTTGAAGACAATCACCGCAACATTCATTCCATTTCTCCATTAAAGGACAAAACAAAAATTGTACCAACCGAAAGCGGAGCTGGAATTGTCCGCACTTTTTGTCCAAAGTTGAACTCGGAGCCTGGTCAAAACTGCACCAGACTCAGACTCTGCCACTCTCCACTCTCCCGGTACTTCAAATTTTATCCAATTCAATTTTCTAGCCTTTCCTGTTGGAAGTTTGTCCACCTACAACTCAACAGTGCCCAAATTAAATTTTTGTAAACACCCGCCTAAACCCGCCCAAATTTTTTCAAAATTTTCCACCTAGGGCCATCACTTGCACAATTTCTCATTAAACATTTATATATATATAATTATTTTATAATCAGGACGTTTTAATTTTAAAAAATAAGAATCAACCAATCAAATTTATTAATTATATATATATTTTTAAAATAAATTTTCTCTCATTTTTAATTCAAATGAAATGAATGAATTTGATTGATTAGTCCTTACTTTTTAAAATTAAAACGTTCTGATTATAAAAACCCTCTATATATGTTATATTATTTTATTTTCAATTTTGGACTTTATTTTCTTTTGATAAACTAATGCATCACATTTTATGGATTAAACTTTTTATACGAAGACACTAATCAAATTATTTTAAGAAAAGTTCTTTTCTTTTTTGAAATAATTTTAAGAAAAGTTTTGTAAAATAATTTTTAGCCATAATTGACACCTACATGTTTCAACTAATTTGAGAGACTTTCAATTCTGTTATCAAATAATATAACATTAAAAAAAAAAAAAATCTGATCAAAAGCATTTTGAAGTTGGAAGTACTTCTTAAATCAGTATAGTTTGCAACTTTATACAAATAAAATTTAGATTGACTTACACATCCAAATAATATTAATTTGGATGTGCAGGTCAATCTAAATTAGCAGCATTTATTGCATATGAGTAGATTAAACGCTGATAATTTATTGTTGAGGACTCAAAAATTAATCAAAGGTGTGGCATCAAAAGGCAACATCCTGGCATATACTGGAGAAATTAATACCTGTAAAGGGCACACCACGGATTTGTTTAGAAACAAAAGCCAATCTACGACCATAATGTTATTTGCACAACGCAACAACTTTAATTGTTTTTTCCAAATAAAAAACAAACAAAAGTAAGAGAGAAAAAAGTTAATCAGAATCAGTCTCGTTTTTTTTTTTTTCTTTTTTAATCTCAACTTTGATGAGAGAGTCGATGAATGAGAGAAGAGAAAGAGAAAAAAAAAAAAGCCTAAACAGCCGCAGAAGATCGAACAAATTTACATGAAAATTACAGGTCACATTACAACACTCACCACCACCACCACCACCACATAATTTAAAAAAGAAAAAAGAAAAAGAAAAATTAAAGCTAAATTAAAATTAAAAACATCATCAATTAGTAGAAAAACTACCACACCTAAAAAATCTAAAAAAAAAAAAAAAAACTAACTCTCTCTCTCCCTCTCTCTCTCTCTCTCTCTTTTGTCCAGCTTCTTGAGTTGAAATCAACCGGCCACAGCTGCGACGGCCGGCTTGACCTTGGGCGGTCGACCACGGCCTCTGGGTGCGCCAGTGGGAGGAGGAGCAGAGGTGGCGGCGGGGGCGTGGGCTGTCTTGGGTTTCTTGGGAGGTCTACCACGTGGCCTGCCACTGCCAGCCGAGGTCTTCTTCTTGGGTGGAGGTGGCGGGGCGAATGGGTCTCTGGGCTTCGGGGGACGGCCACGTGGCCTTGGAGGGGAAACGACGGCCCCAGGCGGGAGTGGGACCTTGGGCTTGGGCGGACGGCCACGCCCTCTCTTGGGTGGCGCGTCGGGGTCTGGCTTCATGTAGTTGTTCTTCACCATCACCAGCTGCCCCCCTTGTTTCATCATCCCCAGGTGGTGAGAGAGCAGCGTGGCGTGCGCCGCTGGCAGATCCGGGTACGCCGACTCCATCTGCTTCGAGATCGCCGCCTTCGACGACCCGCCTTTCTCGTTCAAAGCCTCAATCGCCGCCATAATCATCTATACACAACAAACAAACGAAAAGGACCCAAATTCTTCATCAAAATTGAAAAAAAAAGAAAAAGAAAAAGAAAAGAAATTCCGACAAGACAGAAGCCCGAAATTCAGACACCCACCTCCGGATATTGTGGGAGAGAAGAGTGTTGCTGTTGCTGTAGCTGTTGTTGCGGGTGTAGTAGTTGTTCATGTGTTGGTTGTGACGGTGGTTGTTGTAAGAAAGTGGGCTGAGGGTTCATAGAATCTTCGATGGACGCCATCACAGAGGAACGCTAACAGAGTCAGACAGAGAAAGAGTGCGAGAGTAAGGGAGAACTGTTTGTGTGAGTAAAAATGAAGGTAAGATGTGGGGATTTAAAAAGGAGAGAAAAAACTTGGGTGGTTTTTCTTTTAGGTTCGGATTCCACCCACACATTACGATCGGGTCGAATGTCTCATCCAACGGCTGGGGGCTGCTTGCTTTTCGCTTCATCCTGTGGTTTAATTTCTTTCCAAACACTTCACAAGGATCGATGACGTGGATTCGGACCCGGATGGTATTTTGTGGTTTGTCCCGGTGGATTTGACGGTTTTGGACATGTTTGTTTTGAAGCTCATCCCTTATCATCGGCGTTTCAAGTTTTTTATTTGGTAATTTTATTATTAAGTGTTACTCACGCAAACACCTTTACCGCTCGTGGCGTGATCGGATTGGCTGTCAGGCTCAGAAGCAAGGAATCCTGAACATGTACAACTAATAGGATTATGACACAGCGTCGAGAGCACGTGGGTTTTAGATCATCTGATTGTTTGTAGCTTTTTAGGACCCAGATCCAGCATCCAAGTGCGGAAAAAACTGTAGGGCCCACGCCTGAAGATGACGACCAGGTGTGATCCCGTGTATGTGCGTCGTACGGCGTTACCGTGGAGGCGCTTGTTCGTTTTGGAGACGAGCTTGGGAGAAAATCGTTGTTCTGCATTTGACAACGGCGTTGACTTCTGTCGTGGTGGACTAGTAGTGATAGTACTCTTTGTTGTAGAACATCAGAACCCACTACTCTAGAATTCAAAGGTTTAGCGACCGTACGCTTGTTTAATTTTGTATCCTGGAAGATGTTTTCTGGATAGAGATAGACATCTATTGACTGGTGGGTCCCCCACCTCGGCCTTTTAGAATTAGCAGCAGCGAAACGCACTGCATATCATATTTATGCAATCCCCTACTGTTTGCGATAAACATTTTAAATCAACGCACTTATCGCGTTAAGAGTAGGTGTCATCCGACGTCCTCAACGCCAATCGCAAGCCGCCGGCGAATGAGATTTTAAGCCTTACTTGGCACATGAAATAGGATTTAATTCTTTTCGATAGGGTCATATTGGATAAATTAATAATACAATATATTGGATATTGTATGAAATTAGAAAAAAAAAACCGGTGTATTATATTATTTTTATAAAAGAAAACTAAAAGTATTTTAACATTATTTTGAAAAGTAAGATCTAACTCTATAAAATTAATTTTTAAGAACAATATTTATTTTATAATTATTATTGAAATATATTATTTTTTAATATTGTAATAATGTAATTAAAAATGGAATTAAAAATAAATTTAATGTTTTATTTAATTAATGTAAGAAAGGAAAGAAATACAAAAAAGGTAGAAAAAAAAAAAAGTGTCTCATGCTTGTTGGATAAATTTAACCCACTAAGTTGGTTCCATCGATATGGGTCAAAATGGTTGTATGGAATTAGAGAAATCTAATCTCATGCATCCACCAAATAAGGGATTGGATTGAAATTTATCCAATCTTATTCTAATATCTTGTAACAAACACACTTTAAGACTACGTTTGGCATGCGAGATTGAAATTAAATGAAGTGGATTGAATTAAAAAACTACAATCTCATGTTTGGTTGAACTTGAAATTGGATTAAAATTATGTCGTATTGTGTTTGATGTCGATTGAGATTGGACCGAAACAAAATTAATTTAAATATTTTATTATGTACATAAAATTAATTTGAAAATTAAGTTCACAAAAATCAGAAAAAATAGAAAAATATTTTATTAATTTAAATACATAGATTAATTTTAAATAATAAAAAATAGGTTGTGATTGGATTGAAATAAAATTAATTTAAATATTTTATTATATAACCTAACTTATATATCACTTTTCTGAAAAGTTATATTGATTTTTTTATAATTATATTATTTTAAAATATGAGTAAATAAAGATTAATGAGGTTGGTAGAAGAAAGAGAAAAAAAAGTGCAAAACAATTAATAAGAAAAAAGAGAAACAATTAATAAGCTTGAATCTCATCCCATTGAATCCTATTGTGGAGCTTAAAAATAGGCATTCTTATAATAGTGGAATTAGAATGAAGATGGAATTGAGTTTTTATTCTCAAGTTTAAGAGATTTTAAATCTCAAACTTACTTTAAATCTGATGTTTCAAACACAATCTAAGGCATTAAATGTAAAATCTTCTATGAACTGTCACATATGTAAATTAAGATATATTTATTTTAAAACGTTCTCTCAGTTTTAACATCGTTAAAATTTGGGAAATTTTAAGATATGTTTATTTGAAAACATCTTCTCAATTTTAACATTGTTAAAAAGTGGGAGAACTTCGAGTGCATTTAGTATCGTTTTTAAAATAATGGTTTTGAAAAATATTTTTAAAAATGAAAACCATGTTTTTAAAATGATGTTAATGATCCAAAAGTGTTTGGTATTATTTTCAAATATTAATAAAATAGCTGTTTGGAAGAAAAATAATGATTTATTTTGAAAATCTACGTTGGAAATGATGGAAAACATAAAAAATAAAAAGTTAGTTTTTTACTTTTTAATTATAATTGAGAAAAAAATATTTTTTATTTTCGAAAACATATTTTACAAACTATGTGTAATGGATACAATCTTAATTTAGGCGACCTATAAATTGGTTCAATGAAATTAGCTGCCCAAACGATGGGACAATATTAATTCCAGCCTAACAAGGTAAAATATCTCCTTTTGAACGTTACTTAGCTTTCATTGTGGCCAAGTAACAGGGTTGAGATCAAGGGATCTGGTCCCTTGACCTTAAAGCCAATTACTGCCTACCAACGGACAATTCTAGGGTTGAGATCAAGGGATTCGGTCCCTTGACATTAAGGCCAATTACTGCGTACCAACAGGCAATTCCTACTTATAAAAAAGTGAGCCACCAATGAGCATGAGGGATCTTCTACATCCATACCATCGTTTTGCCAAATTTTACTTAACAAAAGCTTTGCTAACTATAGCTATCAGCTATTACTATTGTTTTTTTTTTTACATTTTATGTGTTCTACATTATCTTTCATTCTTCAACCACGTAACTAACTTGGGTGTTAGAGTGTGTTTGACTGGCACTAACCCTGTTTCAAGGTAACCTATCCATCTTTTGATTTTTTTTTTTTTTTTTTTTTTTCAGGTTTCTATTGCCCGAGAAGCTAATAATAGCTCTTATGTTAGCAGTTATAGAAATTGGCTCACTAGTTTGACGTCGTTTGTAAAGACTAGTAATCAGAGCTTAAGAAATCAAACGAACATGCGACATAGACGTAATGGCGAAACAATAACACTAGACAGTGGTCAAAGCACAGACTGCTGCTTTAATGACATAAATGAGTAGCTGTGTAGAGAAGTTGTAACACCTTAAAGCTAAAAATCAAGCAATTTAGGTAAAAAATGTCGAGCTGCAAACATGAGTGGAACTACTTACCATTACAATCGCTACCCTATAGGGCCCAACCAGCAAAATGGAACAAAGCCAACAGTTGAAGTTGGTAGAACGCCACTAATGGCTAGTGGATCGACTGCTAAGCAACAAACTTTCCAATTTCGTCAACCAGCCAACTAGCTAGTAACCTTCAACACCACCAAAACCATTTAGGATTAGACAAGGAATTCAATACTTGATCGTGAACCTCCAAAATACAATGGGCAAAGACTGTCGAACACTCAACAGCACATTGCAATGCCAGAAGTTAACAAGCAGGTCGAACCAATTCAAATTGTACAACTAAAAGCAGTGATCACAACAGTAGCACCAAGTGATGCAGAGGAAACTTGGAATCCAAGATCCACTCCTCTAGTGTTGAGAAAATTCAAGAGGAGGATTGTGGAAATTGAAGCTTTAATAAATAGGATCCCTGGGATGTTGGCTCCAACAAGAAAGAGTGCTGCGACAAGCTTTATAAATTCACCTTTTATCGATTCAATCACATTGGTAAAGATGCCAAGGAAATTTAACTTGCCTAACATGAAAATGTCTGATGGGATGATCAATCTTGATAATCACATCACCTAGTACAAGCAACACATGATACTGATTGCCATTCTATGTGACCTCAAGGAAACGATCATGTGTAAAAAGTTTAGGTCAAGTTTAGTGGGACTAGTGTTGCAATGGATCACGAACTTATCGAACGACAACATAGAATCTTTCACTCAGCTTACGGATGTGTTTGTTGAGCAATTTGTAAGTAGTAGAAAATTGGAGAAACATTGAGACAACTTGTATTTCATAGTCTAACATCCGGGAGAATGCCTTAAAAATTATGTTGGTCGGTTCAACAAAGAAAAAATATTGATCCCTAACTATAATGTTTCCATTGCTATCTTTGTTTTCAATAAGGGATCACTCCATAACTCTTACCTCTGCAAGGAGTTGACCAAGTATCCCCCAAAAAGCGTAAAGGATCTACTCACCAAGGCATGGACACAAATCAAATATGAAAAAGATGTAGTTAACCATCAATAAAAGGGATTGAGCGTTAAAATAGATAATAGAAATGATCGATCAGATAGTAGGATAAATTCTAGCAGCTTTTACAGACTAGAATCATATCATGGTAGAGGAAAGGACAATAGACAGGAAAGGCATCGACTGTACGATTAACCAATTAGGCAATTTGATCGATTAAATATGTTGTAGAAGTCTCTCCCATGCTATAACCTCAGTATCAGACCTATCAAAATGGTTGTGGTAATGAAAGGTATGGACAATGCTGTAAAGTGGCCCGAAAAGATAAAGGACTCCCCTAGTCGAGAGACAAGTCCATATAGTGTTAATTTCATGGCTACTATGGCATAAAATAAAGGACTGCATCTCTTTGCAGTTCAAAGTCATGTCTTTCCTAAGAAATGGTCAACTTAGACAATTCATCAGAGAAAAAGGAAAAAAAGAAAAAAACAATGCATCGGGTTGATGATCGACAAAAAAAAAAAAAGCCAATTCCACCAATGCCTTCGATACATGAGAGAACAATAATTTTTCATTTTATTAGCCTTGATATGTAATATTAGGTTTTCAAGACAAAAATACATTTGAAACTGTTAAATTTGACTAACGCTTAAAACCAAATCGATAAGGTTTTGAAACATTAGGGATCACTAAAGGCACCAACTATTTGTAGTTAAAAAAGTTATAAATCACCCAAATATAAACAATAAAATGTAATTTACCATTCATTTAATAAAACATTTATATTAAATTTAAGGTAGGATTGTAAATAACTACTCAAAGTTTGATGAAATGCCAATTGAAACCTTGTGATTTTAACAATAAGCAAAAAACCCTCTACAATAAGTTAAACTTTAGTAAACCTTTGGTAAAATGTAATGGATTAAGATCATTTAGGTCAAATTTTATGTAATAAAACTAACACACAACTTTACCATGTTAATCTTAACTTAATGATCAACTAACTGTAGGGGTTTTTTTGTTTATTGTTCAAACTATAGGGTTTGACTAGGCATTTCACCAAAAGTTGGGGTTATTTACAATTCCTGCTAAATTTAATAATAAAATTGAATTACAAAAATAAATATTTTATAACATTATTTTTTATTCTTTCAACAAAATTAATTTTATTATGTAGCAATCAAGCAAAGCAAACAGATAGAAAATAAAAACACGATATTTTCACGTAATTTGAAAAATCCTTTACATACACAAAGTTATCAAGAAATGTTTACAAACTGAAGCTTTCTCTCTTTCTCTCGCCATATATAAAACTCTCACATACATAAGGTATTCATAATACCTCTCAAATACAATAAAAACACTCATAATTAATTTCAAAAAACTTATTGCGTAATAAACAGAATACCTTGCTTCAGCAAGACTTCTAATTCGATCAAGTTATTCTTCTACAATAAGTTAAACTAAAACTTTTCTTCTGGGGACACTACTCCAGAGACCTCCGTGAGCTTTAAGGCAAGCTTGACCCCTCAAGTTGATTGGATATATTAACCCTTGATGCATCTACGTAATGCCACAATTCTGACTTTAGATTTCACATTCCAACTGAAATCTCATTCTATATTATTTAAATACTAAATTAATTTATTTCATTTTTGAAAAGAATTTATCTTTTTTTTTTTTTTTTTTGTTAGTGGAAACCCAAAATATTCTAAGCTAACTTATTATTTACACGAACAATTGATAGTAAAATATAGAGTGTTGTTTAATCTTAATAGGTCTTGGCTTACTCATGATTATTGGTGTATGAATTAATTTTTTTTTTTTTTTTTACATAAACTATTTTATATGATAAAATTCACAAAAGAAAAAAAGAATCTTATGAACTATAATTGTTTGTTTTTAATTTTTATTTTATTTCATTTTGTTATAAATCTACGTACATTTATTAGATAAAAGACTACAAATGTAACTTGATTAGTAACTTTCATAATAAATGCATGTAGTTTGTTACATATATTTATTTACAATTTGAATAGCAACCCTCGTCATGGAGGAGACATACTCCCAAATTAAGGTTTTTTTTTTTTTTTTTTCCTTTTTTAGTAATATGAAATTAGAACTTTTCTCACTAAGAAAAAGGAAGTTAGTGCACAATAAACTCACAATTGGTATACTTTTGTTTTTATACTTGTATTAAGAATGTTATTTTTAAGAAATTTTGATTACAATCTTGCAAAGGGTAAAACTACATATCTCCTATTGGTTATGCATTTTACCTATTTTTATTTCATGTAAGATTTTTCTTACAATTGAAGTAAATATTGCAAAGAAAATTTTATATAGCTTAGTTTCTTGATATTAAGTGTCCCATTTCAAATAAATTTTTGGGTCTGTCACTATTTCAATCCATATGCACCTTCTTTAAAAGCAAAATGGAGTTTTTAATTTTTATAAAATAATTATTTTTTTAATTATATTCTAATGTGAATTGACATAAAATTAAAAATTATTGTTTCCACACTCTAATAAATCATCATCTTTGTCCTGATCTTCATCATCACTAGCATCATTCATATAGTTATCATTAATGTCGCATATGGGACTTTCTATACATGTAAATGCGGTGATAGAAGTAGAAACTTGATTGCTACCAATACCTGAAGTAAGATAAAATTGACTTGCAACCATACGTGAATTTATAGGTCTGTTCGTATCTGCCATGTCATGTTTTGTGTCCGGTATTGGGTCAGTGACATATGGATGAACAGTAAGCCTACTAACTCTAGCTTCAAAATCTTTTGCAATCTTATCGATATAAGTCTCTCTAACATCAATATTTTTAACCGCCATCAAACCAACCACACCAAGTTCAGACATTATGTGTATCTTTTTAAGTTGGTCATTTGTCATACTTTGCAGTAAATAATAAATACGGATATCTCATTTTATTCTATCAATGTCAGCCTATCTGTACACAACGTCTACAATGATGAAAAACTACTATCTTTGAGGATCCCACAAATGATTGACTCCCCCCAAATGTAGTTACATCAATTCTACTCTCTGTTCAAGTTGATTACGATTATCTCTTGAACTATTCCTGTAACATTTAAAGAATATCAATAAATTAGTCTCATTCTGGTGGGTTAACATTATAAGTTACAATCATATCGAATCAAATCTAACACCAAAAATCAATACCCAACATAAAAAACACAAGAAATATAAAAAATATGCTAAAACTACCTAAATCAATTTTTAAGTGGACTAAAAAACTGATACCGGTTTTTTAGTCCACTAAAAGACCGATTGATGCAATTATTGTGCGGAGAAAACAAATCACAACACTCTCTAGCCAAATCCAACCAAATAAAATAAAATACAATCATATTTAACCACATATAACACTAAAAATCAATACCCAACATCTAAAACACAACAAATATAAAAAATAGGGTAAAATTGCTTAAATCGGTTTTTCATTGGAATAAAGAACCGATATCGATTTTTCATTCTGGTGAAAAACCAATTTCATCGTAGATTTTGCAAAAACTACAGATTTACCTTACGGATACCATAAATCACAACCAAATCACTCTTAAAGCCTTTAGCTTGCAATGTGAACAAAAAAACCTAAAAACCAATCAACAAAAACACATACATTACCTTCAAAACTCAAATTACTTGAATAGAAAAAGAAGCTTGATAACCTTCAATGCATGAAACTTGAATAGATCAAAAACCTTTAATGGACGAAGAAGTTTCAATGAAGAATCCTTTGCTAGGAGGTTTGTTTTTCGACTACAATGGTGAATGGATGAAGAAAACCCATGAATGGAGCAGAGAAAAGAGGTTAGGATGTTGTTAGGAAGAAGAAGACTATTTTCGTAATTTCGGGTTAGGGCAATTGGGTGATTTTCACCTAAGGGTAGTTTAATAATCTTGGATATAGAATAGAAGTAGTTTGTTTGAGAGGTTAAAAACATTTTTTTTTTTTTTTTTTTATAAAAAAAAGTGAGTATAAACAATAACTTTCTTCTTATTTGGTTAAATATTATAAAGCTCCCATTTTTATTACATCATTAAAGTTAGAATTTTTAAATTTATATAACAAGAATGGGAAATTGGCATAAATTGGGGAAAATGGAGTGGGAGTGGGGATAGATGAAGGGGTCGAGAAACGGTTATTGAATTATGGAAGCCGAAGCAGACCCTTCTCTTGACTAATATCTTATCAAAATTTACATCTTACTTAATAAAATACAATCATATTACTTATACACAAAAGAATAATCAAAATCTTGTACACCAGACTAAGCCTAACTCTGCATCGGACGCTTACCATGCCGGTCCCTTCTTGGGCTTGAAAGAGCTGAAGTTGAGGCAGAAGCAGTATTGCTATTCAAGCTTGTATTATATGTACGGGTATTGGATTCACCGGAACTTCTGCTTGTTTCAAAAGTTGATCCTGACGTAGCTCCAGGCCGGCGAGTTCTTCTGTATCGAGAACCTGGTACTCCGGGCCTAGTTGGTTCTTCTAGATTGCCAGGTTTCTTCGATAGCATCACAACTACACGTCGCATGTTAGGCCTTAATTGCGGATCACCTTGCGTGCATAGCAACCCTATCTGGATGCACATGGCTATTTGGTCTGTATCTCCTGATTCCGCTAATTTGGGGTCAACAATCTCCAAACTCCTTCCTTTCTTGTAGAGTTTATACGCCTGCATATACAATTCACAAAGTGGATTAAGCTGAAGCTTTTTCTGAAGTTCACTTTTTTAAAAGTCAACTGTGAACTTCTCTCCTGGTTCTTCTTATGTGTCCACACAGTGCCATAATTCTCATCCCATGTGTCATGGTATAGAATTTTCTTAGCGTCCTAACTTTGACCAAGCTTGCAGATAAATTTTCAATGCCTTAATTGAAGTTCAATATCTTGTCTAAAAATGATCCAACAACCAAAGTGTTGCAAAGATGCTATAATAAAGCCATACAAACCATTAGAGGCCCAGTTAAGGAATGCCACACATAGTTTGTTGCAAATAATGTCTTCACTATTCAGTTTCAAAAAATAAATAAATAAATAATGTCTTTACGATTCAATCAGACAAATGATTCAGATCATGATCTTACCCAATCGAGTAGATTTTGTGCATCAACGTCTAAGTTGAAGTTCCAGTTTCTCTGTGCACTGATCAGCTCTAAAACCACAACCCCGAAGCTAAACACGTCTGCCTTAACTGATAAATTTCCATGCATGACATATTCCGGTGCCATATATCCACTGTTTTAAATATTTAACAGGAAAAAGAAATATATTAATAACTATGACTCAAGCTTTTGACTATACAATAGATTATATCAAGACGCTAGACAACATACTTGGTACCAGCTACACGGGTGTTAACATGAGTTTGATCTTCTGGGAAGAGGCGGGCCATGCCAAAATCAGCAATCTTGGGTATCCACTTATCGTCAAGTAATATATTGCTGGCCTTAATGTCTCTGTGGATGATGCAATTGTGCGAATCTTCGTGAAGGTAAAGCAAACCTCGAGCAATGCCGAAAATAATCTCACGCCTTCGGTTCCAGTCAAGCTCCTGACCTCTATTGGATTCTGTATAGAGACCATCACAGCTTCCATTACTATGACTAGAAAATGAATGCATTCATTGCATTGGAGCCTATAAAAATACCAACTTTAAAAAGCATCAAATTGTCATCTATATTTTAATCTTCATTAACTTAGTGAATAAACACATGGATTGAAATTGGTGCCATGTTTGAACTAGAATTGGTCAAAGAGACGCAAATATTGAAAACATTCAATTGCTTGGGCATAAGGCAAACAGAATTCAAATTCAACCACAGCTTAAGATAAGTCAATAAGTCTTATGAAGGTTTCTTTCTTGAAAAGTTTTGAATGTCACTAATAAAAGAGGATTGAAAATTTCAAAACAAATTGACAGGCACTGGTCCACATTGTTGGTACACAAAAAGAAGGTAGTAAATTAACTTCATGGGTTCATAACGGGAAAGCAGACAATCAAAGACTTTCAAAATGAAAACAGAAAAAGAACAAGGTATATGAACTACAAATCAGCTGGCATCTTGTCTTTTGAACAAAGACATATTTATATTCCTGCAATCTAGGTTGGCATTTTGTTATCAATGTGTACTGTCTTAATATGAGTTAATTTAAGCAAACGTGTTGCACAAATATTTAGGTCGCCACCCATGTTACTCAATCACATCTAAAGCAGAAAGATAAGTATTTGCCTCCTAAATTAAATGATTTAATCATTAAAAGAAAATTCACTTAGAATTCAGTTAATTTTATCACAAAACAATGGAGCTCAACATTATTTTCATTCAATCACAATTTTCAAGAAAGTTACGGTTATTCCGAAGTGCAAAACATTTCTCTCCTCAATACATCAACACCTGGAAATAAGAAAAAATCAACTCCAGTGACTGGAAAATAAATCTTACACATCACAGAACAAAGCTTCAACCATAATAGCACAAATAAGTTTAAGTTTGTTCCTCAGATAAAAATCTAAAATGATAACACCAACTTTGCTGTCCCTTCTGTAAAAGAAAGTAAGTTGAAGGAAATCCCATCATACAGAGAAAGGCATTCTACATTTCTCCAAACTTTTAAGAAAAGAAGTTAGTGACATAATAGCTATACATGCTCATTGCAACATTTTAGCAAGCAAAACTTCGACCATATATACAAACGTTAAAGACTTTCAATGAATATTTATCTACTCTGTGGGTTCACTGTAGTAATTTTACGTAGGCTTTCATAATTCTTACAGAGTTTTAAGACAAATTTATGTTGCAAGCGAGATCGCTATTAGAGACTATCTAAGCAATTTAAACTAAATAATTAACTTTGACCTATCGTAGAACATTGGTTATGAAGAGAAAAGAGAAAATATTCACATGCGACTTGAGGCAATACAGATAGCAATACCATCTTAATATTGCATAACACTTTATTTTTCCTTTATTTTTCCTAAAGGAATTCAATTATTAAGTAATTGCTATTACCACATCAAATGCCTACCAATTTATCCAGGCTTAGGTGAATTTGGAAAGGAGCATGCCTATAGTCACCATCTATGAAATTTTTTGCAAGATTGAATAAAAATAAGGAAGGAAATTTGATATTAACTGTACACAAAACTCGAATCTCCTGCAGTCTGCATCAACATCAGTTCGGGCCTCCAGAAATCAACCTATGTTAAGCAGCTCAAATAATTTGAACTATGAGCATAAATGTGGAGGGATAACTAAAATGGGCTAGATTCAATTAGTGAATTAAAATCCTGCAGTTAAATGAACGAAAAATTATACAATTAGACAGAATAGAGAAGGTAAAAATCAAAAGCTAGCGCTTACTGAAGAGAAGCTTGTCGAGACTCTCATTAGTGACATACTCGTAAACCAATAGCTTTTCCGTGCCATGGACGCAATAACCTAACAAATTCACAACATTCCGGTGCTGTACACGAGCCAACAACTTGGCCTCATTCTCGAACTCCTTCTTCCCCTGATGCGAGCTATGAGACAGCTTCTTCACTGCAATTTCTCTCCCATCATCTAACTTTCCCTGTAAATAGAAACACCACAAGTCTTCATTGGCTTGTTTAATTACCAAGAGACTAATGAAAATCTACGCCGTTAAAGTTATATATCTAGCTCAGAACATAGTGTAAAGATGAGCAGAAACACATCACAGAAACATCAATGAAAACACAAAAAAGAGCAAAAGCAATTGCATACCCTTTGGCTTCTTATAGCAACACTAGTATGAGTTTCTATTAAACAAGGCTACAAACACCATCATTATAGATGTACATTGTCATTTGTAGGTGTATATTTTAAAAGACCTATATAGTAGCTGAAATTCTCAACCACTTCTGAAACGGAATTTTAAAAAGACTTATACAGCAGTCCGCAAAATCGATCTCCATTTTCAAGCACAAAAATGTCAATCATGGATACCAAATAAGAAATCAAAAGACAATTTCCAACAAAAATCACACACGGAATTTTCAATATCTCCTAACAGACAACAAAAGTAACCAATAAACGCAAAGACCTGAGTAAAATTTCACAACAATTCCCATCAAATTTTCTCAGCAACCAAACAACAATTATAAGAAATTCCAAAGCAAACACAATAGAGATAAAAATCCAGACAGACCTTGTAGACAGGTCCAAACCCTCCCTCACCAAGCTTGTGCGTAGAGTGGAAATTCTTGGTAGCAGCAACCAAAGTTTCAAAAGAGAAGTGCTTCTGCTCCTGCGCAGCAATCTTCTCCAAGTCCTCTTCGTTCTGCCCATCTGATCAAAACCACAGATTTCAAAAAACAGAAGCATGAAATCACCACCACCATAGCATGGACCAGAGAAGCAACAGATCACAACAACATATCACAAAAGAATCCAACTGGGGTCGTTGGATGTCGTTAGTTACCTCTACTTGAACCGAAACCGAAGGGTTTGATCAGGTTTCGGAAGAAATTCTTGGGCTTGCTCATGACTTTCTCTGCTCATGGAAAGTTAACAAAACCAAAACAAAGATAGGTTTTTGTGAATTGGTACCTTAAAAAAATCGAAACCTGCAGAGACAGACGTCGAAAGTTGAGATGGCTAGTTGGGAGCCAAATCAGAGCTTACGTGATGACTTTCGTTTTATGTTTTTTCTGTGGGAACTGATAAGAACGAAGACGGAAGCTCCGTTGGAAAATAGCGTGTTGACTAACAGGGCCCGGTTGACTAAAACCAGGTGTTTTTTTTTTGTTACATTTATTTATTTTCACTTTTTATACAACAGTCAAAAGCAAGCGAGGATTTGGAGTGGACCGTAGAGAAGAGAGGTATGAAATGATTTTTTTAATTATAATATAAGGAAAATCCCTAAAGTCACCTGTGGTTTTAAAAAAACAAAAATCAAAAAATGTTTGGCACCGGCGCATGATATGGTCGGCGTGACTGATTTATAAATAATATAGTGAGGATGACTGAGTAAAAATGAAACTTGTGCAGGAAAAAGAAAATTTTTCCAAAGTACGGACGATTTTTAGGGATTTTTCCTATAATATGACTTAAAAGTGCTTTTTGTAACCACACGATTATATGTTGCCCGATGCATGGGTTTAAATTAAATGCATGGATAATTAGTCCTGCTTGACATAACAAGGGGGACCTTAAGGTCAATCAACAGAGGAAAAGCTTCGATGAACCTAACAGCCTGTTGAAACTTTTCTTCAGTCAATAATGTCTTGGGTGGCACGAATCACCCTGCATCCGAATAGAAAAGTCCATCAAAATCACAATGAGATATGTGTTTAAACAGAAGGACACGACGATACTTTTTCTCCCAGGAATCAACTTCCACACGAAAACCAAAAACGGTTTCGAGGAATAGTCAATTGGTTATTCAAGAGACGATTCAGGCCCTTTTCCCATTATAAAACAAAAATAGTTTTTGCCAGTTGTTTTTCTTTTTTTTCAATAATTCAGTATAATTACACATCAGTATAAGAAAAAAGAAAATCAGTAGCTGGCCCATAATGGACGAAAATACAGAGTAGATGCTTGTAAAAAAAAGAAGAATAGCTTATTAAAAAAAAAAAAGTAAAGAAGAATGGTCTGTTTAAACGACCGCATGTAGAGGGCAGAGATGGTCAATGAAATTATTGTACGAAATAGAGATTTAGTGAGCTACCTGCAAATTGGTCACGTGGGACTTTGAGCGCAAGTCAACTGTACACATTACAAAAATTAAATGACACTTGAAAGAAAAAGTTCAGTGATACATATTTATATATATATATAGACATATATATAACACCAATTTGGTGGACGTATCATGACTCATGTATAATTTTTTTTAATTAATATTGTGAATGATTTTACATTAAACGGAAAATAATTAAATGTTTCAAAATATGTTTAAGAATTGAAGATAAAAGAAAAGACGTTTTAGTCTATTATAAACTCAACGAACTCTTGTCATCCATCTATAGTTTTACGTATATATTTAAGATCAAATAATAATATCTAAACCATTTAAACATCCATATTTTAATCTTATAACATCATCCAACCATTCGCATTAAACAAGCCTAAAAGTATATTATCTTTTTTGAGTGTCAACAAGCCACCAAAAACAAAAAGGGAGTTAAGCACCCTTTAGAAAAAAGTCTCCTAATTTGTGTGCCTGTCTAATAAACTAATGGTATTGTAGTTGGCACTGGAATCACTGTAGGCCAAGTTGGCTCTTCTAGACTGCCACCTTTTTTTTGATAGCATCACGACTACACGTCCCATAGTAGGCCTTTATTAAGATAAATCTTTTTCCCGATCAATTTTATTTTGTTTCAAAGTCAAATGTGAACTTCCTCTAGATTTCTTAATGTGTCCGTACCAGTGCCGTGATTCCCATCCCATGTGTCATAGCCAATAGAAGTTTCCTAGTGTCTTAATTTGACCAAGCTTGCTGATAAATTTCCCGTGTCTAAATTGAAGTTCAATAGCTTGTCTGTAAATTATCCAACAGCCAGAACGTGTTGCAAAGATGCCATACTAAAGACGCAGGGAACCATTAGAGGCCCAGTTTATTGTTTTCACATTTAATTTGTTGAGAATGACGCCTTCAATCAAACAAATTATTCGGATCGTCATCTTATCCAATCGATTAGATTCCGTTGGGTTAAATTGAAGTTCGAGTTTCTCTGATAAATTCTCATGCATGATGTATTATGTGAATCTTCACTGTGTTTCAAATATCTAACAAGAAAAGTAATTTTCATGTTAGACTAATAACAGATTCAAGCACTTGATTATACAATAGATAAAATGAAGATGCTAGAGACAATATACTTGATACCAGCTTCGACGGGTGTCAACATGAGTTTGCTCTTCCAGGAAGAGGAGGGCCATGCCAAAATCGGCAATTTGGGTATCCACTTATCATCGTGTAACATATTGCTGGCCTTGATATCTTTATGGATGTTGCAGTTGTGTGAATCTTCATAAAGTAAGAGCAATCCTCGAGCAATACCAGTGATAATGTCACGCCTCCAGTTCCAATCAATCTCCTGACTTCTATTGGATTACGTATAGAGACTGTCACAGCTTCCGTTACTATGACTATAAAGCAAATGGATCCATTGCATTGGAGACTTTGGAGCCTATGAAAATTAACAAGGAGAAAATCTGAAAAAACCTTTTAAAATGGAAAATAATATCACTAAACTTTACTTTTAAACATAAATAGTTGGTAGTTTCACATTAATTTAATTTTCATGAGATATTTTAATAATATCTCAAATAACAAAGTTTAAAAGCATCATGTACTTGTCATTTATATTTTAATCTTCATCAACTTAATGGATAAACACGGGGGTTGAAATTGGTGCCATGTTTGAGCTAGAATGGGTCAAAGAGAATGCTAATTTTAGAACATTCAATTGCTTGGGGAAACAGAAATCAAATTCGAACTATATTTTAAGGTGACTCGAAGTAGTCTTATGAAGTTTCTTTCTTGGAAAGTTTTATATGTTATAAATACAAGAGGATGGAAAATTTTAATAAAATTTTGATGGGCACCGACCCTCCTTGGTGGTTTCACTAAAGAAGGTAGGAAACGAAGTTCGCTGGCGTCATAAGCGGAAGCTGGCAATTGGAAACATTCAAAACGAAAAGTAGACGCTTAATTTCCTGCATTCTAGCTTGCCGTTCACTACTTGTTTTCTATGTGTAAGGTCTTAATATTTATGAGTTATTTTGAGTAAATATGTAGCCCAAATAGTTCGAAGACTGCCATTGTTACTCAATCACATCTCAATCAAAAACACAGATACAGTATAACCTCTATAAATAAGAAAAAAATTACTTTCAGTCATCTTTTATAATGTTGGCCCCATGCAATATCTATTAATTAATTGATAGATCAATAATTTATAAATTTATACAATGTATTTGTGATTCAATTGCACATGCAATTAATCAATTCTACTAACATAATCAATTAACTATACATTAATCTACTAGAGACAAATTAAATTATTGAAAAAGCTAAATCCGTTGTACCTACCATTTAATTAAAAACATATTAGATTAGACATAAACTCTATTTAAACAAACACTGAATTTTGTGGTGCATTAGAAAAAAATTTAGAGATGAGATACAACAAGATTTGAACTTAACAAAATATAAACAACAATGATCATATTTTAAGAAAACATCATAATCAATTATATTGATAACTTTTAGCAAATTATTAATTTATGAAATGAATGAAACCACATATTTAGATAAGAGTTTTCAAAATAATATTATTTTATAATATTTTCAATATTAGTAATTTATTGCATTGGCCTAAGTCGGGACTTGAAAATATATATTAACGGATGTAAGAGTATAATTATTTTACAGGGGTTCTACATTCCTCCTAACTTAAAAAAAAAAAAAATTAATCACTAAAAGAAAATTCAACAAGAATTCAATTAATTTAATCACAGAAAGGTGGAGCTGATGAACAATATTTTCAATTCAATCACAATTTTCAAGAACTTGTAGTTGCTCCGAAGCATAAAATAAGTATCTCTCCTAATTCAACACCTCAACTCAAAAGAAAATTTGAATTAAGCACTGGACCATAAACACATCACATGAATGTCAACAAAAGCACACAAAGGAGCAAAAGCAATTGCATACCCTTTGGCTTCTTACAGCAACACTAGTACGAGCTTCTATTAAAGAAGGTTACACCCACCCACATGATATAGATGTACATATTGTCATTTTTGGGTGTATATTTTCAAAGTCTTGTAGCTAAAATTCTCAACCACTTCCGAAACAGAGTTTTGAAACGATTTGTACTGCATTTAGCAAAATCAATCTCCATTTGCAAGCACAAAAATGTAAGTCATGGATACCAAAGACGAAACCAAAAGACAGTTTCCAACAAAAATAATACACAGAATTCTGAATATATCTTGTGACAGACAACTAAATTAACTAATATATGTAAAGACTTGGATGAATTTTCACAATGGTTACTGAGGGCTAATATTAAATTATATTAACTTAAATTTGAGAATTAAATATAAAAATTATTTGTGTTTTTAATACAATGGATTAATCAAAAGTAAAATGTCTACCATTAAATTAAGAGCAAATAAATGGTTACATGTTTATCAAATTTAAGTTAATAAAACCTAATCTTATGACAATATTATGGCAACTCTTCCAGTCTCCAAAAGAGATTTTGCATTGTATTATTTTTTATATCAATTAATTAGAAGAGTTCTTGCCATATATTTATATTTTTTTGACAGCCAAATGTAAAAACTGGATTTGATTGAAATCACACTGCAGAAACTAAGATCTGTATTTCATTTTTTTAAAAATTATTTTTGTACTAAATTACTAATATGTAAAGCATAATTTCAGGAAAATTTGTTTGAATAATAATTCCAATATTTTTTTAATAATAGTTCCAATATTAAAAAATGAGAAGATTGTCGATGCCAATTATTTGTGAATGGGATGTTTTGTTGTGCTAATTACTATGTAAAGCATAATTTCAGGAAAATTTGATTAAATAATAATTCCAATAAAAAAAAAAACAGGAGATTGTTGATGCCAATTATTTGTGCATGGGATGTTTTGTCCTCCATGTGTGTGCAAGCACGGTGGCTTGTCAGAGGATTGGATTGTGTTTCAATACGCCAAATTTCGAATCTTCTGTATCCTTACCCACACATTGGATTGTGTTTCAATACGCCAAATTTCGAATCTTCTGTATCCTACACACACACACACGTACACACACACAAGCGCGCGCACTTGCACATATATATGTAAGTATATATAATCATTCTATTAATAGTATCTCCTAACTTAAAATGTCAGGATGAATCAATTAAATTCATCCATTATATTTGAATTATATAAAAGAGAAAATATTTTTTAAAGAGAGAATGCAATAGATGAATTTAACTTATTCGTCCTAACTTTTTAAAATTAAAAGACATTAATAGTAGAATCACTATATATATATATATATATATATAGTTTGGAATTTTGATGAGCATATCTTTTTTTTTTTTTTTTGATAATGTATTGGTTATACGTGAATGTCATGATTTTGAAATTTATTGGAAACCAATTTAAATTTATTATAACTTACTGATTTCAGTAAAATTTGTCAAAATTTATTTGAAATTCTTTTATTCAAGATTTTTTTTTTTATAAAATTTAAAGCCGATAAAGTAGTGGGAATACAATTTAAAAGGGATGTGAACTAAATAATTGTAATATAATATTTGTATTAAAATTTGCTTGTATATCAATACATAACATGCATACACATAATGGGGAAGATTATAATTGGCTTATATGAACATATCATATGCAAAGGAATACTTTATTTGGATCTCTAAAGTTTAAGAAAATTTTATTCTTTTACCATGAACGCATTAACTCTATATCTAGTTCTTGAAGTTTCATAAAAATATCAAAAGTAGTGTTAACCTATGCTTTTAGAGTACATGTTTAGATAACAAACAACCAATAAGGGAAAGAGAGAGAAAATAAGAAAATTAAAAAAAAAAAAAGACAAACAAAATCAATGATTTTTTTTTTTTTTATAACAATTTCGGATATTAGATCAGATGTTTCCCAATACTGATAGATATTTTCAATAAGAGTACAGCCCGAAAATCTACTCTTATAAACTCGAAAATTTATTTCTAAAACATGAACAGACGACTCATTAGATAGTGAAAAAATTACCACTGCATATTACTCATTGGCACATTGAAGGAAGTGTGTCAAGTGGTTTGCCTCTACGTCTGTCAAATCAATGAATACATTCATTGGTTGGTTGTCACTTTTTTTTTTTTCTCTAATGGAATAATTCTAATATCCCTTCATTATTTTATCTAATCACTAATTTTTTTCCTGTAGTTTGGATGAATCCTATTTTCTCCCTTTTCTTAAATCTATTAGTGAACAATAGATTCTAACGGTTATAGTGAACGAAAAGATAAAATTACCCCTCAAGTATAGAAAAGCTGAAAAAGGAATTAACAAAACAAAATAAAAACAAAAATAAATTTTAAAATAAAAATATAAACCCAGAAATTGTTTTCAAACACTTCTACACCAATCACTTAAATATCATCATCCTTAACAACAAAATATTGAACCAAAAATGAAACCGTCATCATTAACTTTTAGACACCAAACCACATTTTTCCATCAACCAAACTCAATTGCAACAAATGCATTCATTCAAAATCTCATTGAAAACAAAACAAACACAAAAACAATAAAAAGATCTTGGTTCGAAGTCAAACCCAAATGCAAACCCACATCTGAGTTCGATTTCGAACCCAGATGTGATTTGAGAAGAAGAGGAAGAAAAGAAGAAGAAGAAAGAGAAGAACAATAAAAGATGATGAAGAAGAAGAAGATACCAAAGAAGGGGAGAGAGAAAGGGGGGAGAGAGAAGTTCTTTTGAGAAATGAAAAGGTTTTTATTTTTTTTATTTTTTTAATTATGTGGTGGATATCATTTTAAAAAAGGTGGTTATGGTAAATGGTGGGGAAATCGAAGGTATTGGGAGAACCAAATTGTGTTTGAAGATCTGGGTTGCCTTGTGCTTGTAGTGATAGAGATAGGATCATTCATCTCCATTTCTACTGGATTTTCATTATTGCAAGGTGTTTGGAAAGGGGTTTGTATGGTGGCCGAAGATTTGAGATCAATTGGAAAAAGGTTCGTAATACAATGGTCGATAGGTAGAGGATTGAAGATTTGGGTTCGAAAACCCAGATCTTCAACTTTTTCTTTTGATTTTTTTTTTATTTATTTTCTGTTTCAAAACTTTTAAAATTTGATTTCTGTGAATGTGGAAGATGTTTGATCTTAGATCTCCATGGAGATAGAGATAGGTGGAGATCTCCATTTTTCTGGGTTGATGGTGTGGGATTTTCACCCTTAATTTTTCTGGGTTGATGGCATGAGATTGCCACCCTTCATTTTTCTAAGTTGATGATGTGTTTTCTGGGTTCCAGGATTGAAAACCTTGAAAATCTGGGTTTCTAGCCGCTGAAAACCCAAAAAATTTGTTTTTAATTGTCAAAAACCTTGGATTATTGTTTTTTCGTTTTTAGTTCTTTTTTTTTTTTTGAAAGAATAATTCTAGAATTTAATTTGGATCGTCCATCATAGATGATAGACGATGGAGATAAAAAAAATTGTTAATAATCTTTTTATTTTTTTATAATTGAGGGTAATTTCATCTTTTCGTATGCTGTTAATAATGATAATCCACTTTCCTCTGATAGAGATAATAAAAGGATTAAAATGGAATTTATCCAATTTATAGGAGGTTCTTAATGATTAGATCAAACATCAGGTGGATTTAGAATTATCCCTTACTATTATGAAAAGCCAAAAGAAGTCAAATAAAATAATCGAATGGTTATCCTGAACCATTTAAAATGAAAAGTGCTTTCATTTGTTTTCTGTCTCGTCATCGTTTGAATCTTTGCCTTCTGGAAAGAAAATCCATCACATTTTTAATTAATTTGGCCAACTCAAATCTCCTCAGTCCTCACTTCACGGTTAAAACCTGAAAGCGGTTTCGATGTGACAGGTCAAATGTTCTCACTTCCATCTTTACGTCTCCACTTGTCAAGCCTAGGATATATTAATTTAACAACGTTTTTAAGAGGAAATTCTAATAAATTATAAAAAAAACTAAAATATTGTTTAAAAAAGTTTTATTAAGTTACTATTCTAAAAATTTGAAATTATGTAAAGTTATATTTAGTTAATAATCAGGACTAGTCTTTATCTTCAAATGTGGACATGACTTACTATTTGAATAAATTAATCATCAGTATATTAGAAAACTTAAACTTATAAGGAAGAAACCATTAGTAAATTAGTATTATGTATAGTTTTTGTTGAACCTTGAAACCACTGAACCAATGAATCTCTGTTTATGTTTCATTGAAAATGAAAGAAAAGACTCAAATTCGTCCATATAATAAAAATCCTAGAAGAATCCACTCATTAATCCCTAGGCATTCCAAGAATTTTGGTCTAAATTTTTTGATAGAAAACTTGGGTAAATGGAACATGGGAACATCTTAGCAATATCAAATCTTCATTGATAAACAAAATGAAATCTGTGGCTAGCTACCAAACCTTTTTAAGTAGTTCATCATCATTAACTTTTTATTCTAAGCATCCGCCGAAAGTCATTAACCCATGCTCATCTAATAATTATATTCCAGCTTGGCTGCCTCTAATTCCACTAAAAGTTAAAGAATTCAATTTATTAATAAATTAATTATTATATTTTTTTATACGGATATAAAATGAAAGACTGCTTTCATCAAATTAATTAGAATAATTCATTCTTGGGGGGTTGCACGTGGAAAGAATAAACAAGGGCAGTGGCTGTGTATTGTAGCCTAATTATGAGACTTGTAAGCAATTTAAGAGTCGAAAAATTAGACCAAGGTTTCGATGTTTTTAATTGATTTTAATTATGTGTCAAACATTATAACTGCCACCATAATGACTTTTATTAAGAGTAAAAAATACATTAGAAGTACGACTAAAGCATAATTCTTGTAATATAGACTAGAGGGTCACATGGTATGGAGTATGCTATGCTGTGTGCATTATGAGAGATATAGAAAGTGAAAGTAGCCCAGGGGCTTTTAACAAAGTTGTCGATTTCTATTAATGTGTTTTCCGGAAACTGAAAGCGTAGGTTTATTAGGATCTAGTGATGTCAATCATTAAAACACAGTTTGGATGTCTATTCCCCTATCAAGAGATTGAAATTTTCACAGTAAAGAAGAAAACTACCTACTCAAAATTTGTGGGGTATGAGTTTCCATCAATAGATTTATCCACATGTGTAGAGAGTTTTCTCCTTAGATATCTTATGCATTAAGGGAATAGATTTTCGAGTTATATCTAATTCTTAACTGCAGCAAGTTCTGATAAGCCTTAATCATTGGTGTCAATAAATTTTCTATATATATATACACACACATCATGATATGTCTCCTTAAAAGTTTTAAAATTTGTTAGAACTCTTCTTCAAAATTTATTAATTTATCAAAATAAAGATAAAGGTACTTAAGGTACTATACATTAAACTAGAATTGCCAATGCACAAAATTTATTTAACCAAATATTAAAATGGAACTCAATAATAAATTATATTTACAAATTTTATTTTCTAAAAAAAAAATTAAAAATTTTATAACGTGATATGTTCGGAGTGGATAGTGGATGCATGCATTGCTTTATCAAAGTTTTCCTTCTTTTTCAGTTTATTTAGCAAATCTCCAAGGCATGAAGTTTTTTCTCCTAAGAAAGTTACCTTTCTTGAAAGGCTAATTCTGCAATTGATACTTCGATTAATTAACATCGAAGGTCAGGGTTGGTTCTTACTTCTTAGGTTATGACTCTTAACAGTGACCAAAAGGCACCACCTTTTGCTTTCAAAAACAGCTGATGTTAAAAGGTAGTTGTAATTAACTTGTGTTCAATTAGAAAAATTAAATGCATTGAAGGCCAACTTCAATTTTGAGATGGCTGCAAATTATAATACCTCTCTACAATATGTTTCAATTAAAGCATTGATGATTCCGGATGACCATCTCAAAATTTATCAAAAACCTCTATTGCTATTTTAGAATTGGGCTCAAACCTCCATTGATCTCTTATAATATTTTGAAGACACTCTCAGATGGTTTCTGTTAAAATATGCAGTAGACTGTAGTGACATCCTCAAGTATCCTAGTCCTTAGCAGTAAGTGGCCAACCCACTTTTGTTTTTAGTAATTATGTTCTTATGCTTGAATTTTGTTGGTATCTACCAACCAAAAGACTTGTTTTATGCTTAAAGCAACATCAACTGTTGACAGCAATCTTTGCTTTGATGGTTCTGTGTCATTCTAAACTTAAATAATCAATTTTTATCATAAGCTTCAAAACAAAGAATATATATATTAAAAAAAAAAAAAACACACACACACACACACAAGGAAACTACAAAGCAGTATAAACAAACACTCACTTTTTTATATACTTACAGATGGGTACAGGTAGTATACAAGTAACTCAACCAATTTTTTTTTGTTTTTTTTTGGCCCTTCAAAATAATAAACAAACCCCTTAACTATCATGAAAATGATGCAAAGATTGAGAAAAAGAAAAAGAGAGTTACTTACCCCTTTTTTCTCTTCCCCACCAAAAGATTAAAAAAATGACCAAAAAGGAAAAAGCAAAAAAGTCTCCTAATTCTCTGTCTGTCTAATAAACTAATGCTAATGTACCTGGCACTGGAATCATTGTTGGATCACTCCAGTTTCGCAAGCCAAGGCATTTTTAATTTTCTCACAACGTAATGCAAAATGACAGGTTGGCTTCACCTCACTAGCTAGCCTACACACACAGACTCAATACACAGTGCTCATCATCTCTCCTTTTCCTCAAAAAAAGTGATGATAAGCTGAACCCAGAAAAAATTTGGGATTAAGTTTGTGACTCCAAAACCATGATTAAATCAAAAATGAAAAACCAGTAGACTTTGTGACATTTGCAGTCCACCAAGATCGCCAAGGAGCTTCCCTCTCCATCAAGGGATTGCCTGTTCAATTTTTGTTGAAATTGTTCAAGTACATTGGTGCCTTCGTGGTGTCATTGAACACTGCAGAATTGGTGCATTTTTGTACTACATTTGCTTCTGTTAATGGACTCCAATCGAGCAGTCTGCATTAATCAAGCATTAAACTTAAACCAATGAAGAATATATATTTTACAAGTCTAGAGTAATAGGAGAATTGGAAGACTAAGAAGCAACAGGAACTGTCTGATACCTGTGATGTTTATGGATATAGTTCTGAGTGATGTCATTACGAAGCAAAATCTCCTAAATTCTTTGCTCGAAGCTCAACATTTCTGAGATCGCGAAGATGTTGTAGTATCTCTTGCAGAACATATAACCCCTTGTCTCCTTTTCTCAAGGAGCTGATGCAATGCCTTAGAAACTCTCTATCTGCTTCAAGTGCTTGTAGCCTCTCGTAGACATGATCAAACTCTTCCTCAAAAGCAAACCTCTTGCTATCTAGTTCAGATTTGGTGACAGAGGAGTTCTGTGAAGCAACAGTATCGTATTCTAATTCATTCCCATTCAGAATCCCGTCTTCTGTTTCTGCATCGAAAAGCGGAAGAAGTCTCTTTGCCTTTGCACCAATGATCTTCCTCTCTGGAAGAAGTCTTCCATTTATTTCTCTGAAATGTCCATTTGCAACCCCATTACCTTCAATGCTAAATTCATGGTTCTCACTGTAGCCATTGCCATTCTCCTTATAGTAATGATCAATTGGTTTTATATCCTCAAAATGTTGTTCATCTTCATCATTCAATGTAAATAATTTCTCTTCCAAACCCTTGAGCTGCTCCAGAATCGACAGCTTTTCTTCCTCAAAATTAGCTAATGATTCTTCCAAGTAAAGAACTGCATCAGCAGGGGTGTTCTGGTTGCTACTCTCTTCATGGTTTTCGAAGTTGTCCTCGTCCTTGGCCATTGGATTTAAGTCAATAGACAAACCATCACTGTCCTCGGCATTGCTACAAGAAACAGAAGAATTTCTGCTCCTTCTCAACATGATCATTTTCTCTTTGGCCTCATAATCCTGTACCTTCTTTCGATATTGTTCGAGTTCTTTTTCGATTTCAGCCTTCTCCCTCTCCCTCTTCACCATAAGCTCGTTTAAAAGCTGCAAAGCTTCCTGATCGTAGTCAGATTGCTCCTCCATCATCCTCTGATACTGTAAGGCTTCCATCTGCATTGCTGCCTTCTCTTCTTGAAGCCTATTTATCATCGCCATTGTCTGATTCGCTGCTACTGCAGAAGCACTCCTCTCTTCTTCTAATTCTGCATATAAAGCATTTAAAGCTTTTCTCTCAGCTCTCAATGCCGATTTCAACTTCTCAACAGTCAATGTTCCATCACAACCATCAATGTCACTGAAAACACTTCCACCATCCAAAGACTCTTCTGTTCCAGACTCTCTTCTCTCAAGTAGCAGCAATTTCTTGTGTAATTGATGAAGACTATCAATGGAAGTTGGTGTATCAGGAGCTTTCTCTTCCTCGATCTCATTAAGCTCAGAAGAAAGTGATAAATGACCCTCTACGGCTTGTTTGCTTGTCTCAATTGATATGGTCCTAAATTCTATATCACCCTCAGTTTGCTTACCACCTAACAATAATCATAACTCATATTAAGATATGGAAATTATAATAACAAAAGAAATCCAATTCCAAAAACCAAAAACATATTTGTTGAGACTTACCATGATCATCATTTTCTGGCTGCAATTCGGAAGATGAAGGAAGGATTTCTTCTTGAGTGTGAATATCATCAATTGGCTCATGGTCAGGAATCTCAGTCCCTATCGAGATCTCGGCATCAACTTCATCACTTTGCAGTTGAAGAAGTACATCATCAGAAGACACTGCATATAACAAGAAACGATTTCTTCAAAGTCATGATCCAATTGTAATCATCATACAAACTCAAAACATATTTACTAACAAAAATTAAGTGAAACATGTACCTTGATTGTTATCTGACTCCACATCTCCACTTGCTGTTACATAAATTCCTTGAACTTCATCATCAGTAGATGGGGTTTGAGTGTTTTCTGTGGTGGCAACTGGTTGATGCTCCTCCTTCTCCTTGGATTCTTGGGACTCAGCTTGAATGAATTCAGACCACTCACTCTCATTCACTTGCTGTGATTCAAGCTCAGCATCCATAGTTCCATTCTCACCTTCACAAGCTGGACTGGGCCTACTCTCCACAACCAATTCAACATCAGGCATGCTAAAATCCAAGATAACATCTTCATTTCCACAGTTCCCTTGGCCTTGTTCCTCTCCAAATGTGTTTTTCTCTTTACTTAAATCCATCATCTCAACTGGAATCAAATGAAAGTCCTCTCCTTCTATGTAAAACTCTATATGCTTCGTCGGTGCGATTTCAATACCCAAATCTTTATCACAACTTACCTGATTTTGGGTCTGATCTTTCATTAACACGTTCAAGT
The DNA here is from genome assembly GCA_021234005.1 of Nephelium lappaceum. NCBI lineage: Eukaryota > Viridiplantae > Streptophyta > Magnoliopsida > Sapindales > Sapindaceae > Nephelium > Nephelium lappaceum. Next base: position 10,477,015 of record CM038003.1, read on the forward strand.
CATCATCTTGCTCGACAGGCTCCTTTTCTTCTTTCTCTGCTTCTTTCTCATCTTCATTAGGCAGCAGCATTTCCTTGCAATCAGAATTGGAAACAGACAAGGAACAAGTCTCCTCCTCTGCTTCCACAATCCTCTGCACATCTGATGATCTACTATGATCAGAATGATCATCACCACCGTCTTCTTCTTTGATCAAACTTCCTTTCTGAGTATAATCCAAAACCTCCCAAGAAGGTTGAATCAACACATACGGAGAGTACAACTTCCTCTTCTGCTGCACATCTTCCAAGCTCACACCACAACAAGAACACTTAGACCCCACTTCACCATTTTCAACACCAACCTCACCAATCATTCCAATCTGCTTCATCCATGGAAAGAAAGCATAATTGTTTGGCAATTCACGACTATCAGGATGATGAGACGATGAGGACGAGCAATCCTCACACATGTCAACCGACTCTGATAGTCTGCCATGGTTGGAACAAAATCCCAGCTTTGAAATCTCGGTGGCATGCTTATCACACACAAGATCTCTATAAGAATCCTTCTTCTTTGAAGAGTCGAAGATGTGATCAAGCCTGGTGCACCAAAGGCAGGGCCTTTTAAGGCCAAAGTAGTCTGCATACTTGACAATTAGAAAAGAGAAGAGAGAATTTAAGAGGAGCAGAAGGATGAGAACCCATTCAAGGATTGCGTAGACTAGAATAACAGTGATCTTGTTGGTGTTTCTATGCAACAAGGTTGCAAACCTGTTGGCAGCCATCTCTGTTGCTCTGTTTTTCAGATATGTACAGACAGAACTGGACAAAATGGTCTAAAGGGTGTGTTGTTGTGTTAGAGAAGAACAAGAAACAAGAAGATCTACAAGAGAGGGGATTCCAAGAGAGAGATGTTTTGAGCTGATGAAAATGTGAAATTGTTTTGAGAAACAGAGGGAGAGAGAGGGTAGACGGAGAAGTGGTTTTATTTAGACTGAGAGAAAAGGCGGTTTGAATTGGAATGACAACCAAAGAAGACTCCAAAGGCTGATCAAATTAAACAAATAATGAAATTGAGTCAGAGAAAATTAAAGAATGTTTTTTTTTTTTTTTCCAAGTTTAATTCTTTTTAGAGGATCAAGTAACCTTTAATTTTCAAACTTGTAGTAGATTGCATCGGATTTCTGTAGAAAATGGACAGATGTTCTGCCATAAAATATTGAGTATATAATCTAATTAAAGGAACATTTGATCACCTTATATGCAATCTAATAAATCAGCATAAATTTTTATCTCAGCTAATCTTGTGTCTGTGTGTGTTTTGTGATTGTTATCTAATTAATGAAATAATGTAGCAAATTATAGTGATAATTAGACCGTATTGCATTTACTCAAAGGATCTATAAATGAATTAGTACATATTTTTTATATAATTATAATGTAGTCTAAAATTTATTTTTATAATAAGGTGAATTTTAACTCTTCACATATATTGATCGATAAATATATATAGTAAGATTCAAATTTTGATTATAAATATAAAGAAAGAATATACTAATCACGTAAGTTATGAGTAGACGGTAGGAAAGTTAATTGTTTGATATATTGTATGTACATTCTAGTGACAATTGAAAAACTCCTGAGGAAGGGATCGAGGTTATATTAGTTACAAAATCCAAGCAGTCTATCAGATAAGTATGGCTCCAGACTGGTATTTCTCAAAGGGCAAACAAGTGGGTGGCCCACAAAAACAAATCCAATGAGTTGGTGGGCCACTCTCAAAGTAAAGTGTGGGTCCCTTTTTAGGATGCCAGATGCTCCTCCTCATTATGCAAGTCTGTTTCTCATCAAGCTTTCTGGTTTCTAAAATTAGGGACTGTTTTTCTGTTTTTTCTTTTCTTTTTTTTTTCCCCCTTCTTTTCTGTTTTTTTATCAGTGGGTTTTGAACCTGAAAAAGAAGAAATTAAATAAATCAATCAATCCACAAATTCTCATATGGGATGCTTTAAAGTTGCACTCAAGTGAAATCATTTCATTTTGTGTGCATAGCATATTACTTGGAACTTAGATCCACTGCTTTTACAATGCTATTACTAGATCCAAATTCTATTATTTACTAGCATCTTATGTTACTTCATAAATGATAATTATATCTAATGGCCTAGCTAATTTTATTTTAATCGATAAAACTAAATTAAAAAACCATGTCGTAAATTTTAGAAATAATTTTCAAATCGTAAATCAAACGTTTTTTCAAAAAAAATTCAAGTTCTTACGTCTTGGTAACCAAATGGATACCAATCAAGAGCCATCTCTTCGTCACTGCACTTTTGCTCAAAATTGACCAAAATAAAGTGAATGTGAATCAACAATTTGACTCAAAATTAGGTGGTTATATTTTATATGCCGTGCTTTACCAAACAAATTTTGCATGTTAGGAAATTATATAAGTGTGAATATTTCTAAACAAAGTTGGAAATCGAGATGATGATTCAATTTGGGCAGCAGCTTTAATGGAAGAAGAAAAAACCCTTGTTTTAAGTAGGATGCCTCCCAAGTCTTTTGATTACTTAGCTTACATTCTAATTGGGGTTATTGGTAGGCCAGGGCTGCACCGCCTTGCACCCACCCATCTCCTCTAATTTGAATTATGTAGTTATGCACTCACTGCTTTATTTATTTTGAGTTTCAAAACTGTGTCATGGTGGACGGCTCTTACTACGTGCTCCTTTAGACTTCAGTGTTTAAGACTACAGGGATTGGAAATTATTCTATCTCAATTCAATTCCTTATAACAAATAAGGTGTAAAAGAATGTGATTTTTTTTTTCCATCGTACAATGATTATTTTTTAATTGAGATAGTGAAAATACAATCCTTAATTTGTCCATGTACTTTTTTTTTTCAAACATAATGTCTGTTGCGATAAGTTGAGCTAAAACTCTAAAACACGGTTTAAATTATTATTCTCAGAAGATGAGAAAGGACCATTTACGTAATGATAGAAAAATTACCAACACAAAATGAGAGGTTTTTTGAGCTCAAACCTATAACCTTAGTATCAAAGGCAAGGGTGGGGGCGACTATCACTATGCCATCCTATTTGAAGCTAATTTGTGTATGTGTGTGTATATATATATTTGAAAGAAAGAGAATCTTATTCTAACTTGTGTATGTATACTATCAATTACAATGGTAGAAAAATTGTTCACATAAAATGGGAGGTTTTTGAGTTCGAACCTGTGACCTTAGTGTCAAAGGTAGAGGTGAGGGTGACTATCATTGCCCTATCCTACTTGGAGCTAATTTATGTATGTATTATTTATTTATTTATTTATTTTTTCAAAAAGAAAGAGAATTTTATTTTAGCAAATTAGCTCTTACATCATTTGAAATAAAAAATGGGCAATAGTCCACCTAAATTTGATTAGAACGACCTGTAACAACTGAAAATATCAAAGAATGGATCACCATATTTTCTAAATGAGGACAGTGATGATAAAAATCATTCCCAACAGAAACTGAAAAATTCCTAATATCATCAATAATAAAAAAGTAAACGGAAAACTTATGATTGCATTAAGAACATCGGACTCAATTTCGGAGACTACCAAACCAGCTTCAATAGCAACCCTTAACCCCTCAGGAATGGCAATGAGCTCTCCGAGTATAGGTGAGAAAAAACCCGAAAATCTAAATGCCCAGCAGGCCACGATAACTTCAAAAGAGTGGCGCAAAACTCCACCAATCTCAATATGTGTTAGTATATACAATATATAATGTTTTAATATTCTTTTATAATCTGTCTACGTAAATTTAACATATTTGATATTTATAATTATCTGAATGTTGGCCATTGTTCATTAAATCACTTATTTCAAAGTGATCGGAATAACTTTTCTTAATACAAAACGTATTCGTTTTTTTTTTTTTTTTGTTTAAATTGTGTTGCCTTTATTTAAGAATGTTATTTGATTCTTAGAAAAGTTTATTTATATTTAATTATTAATAAAAAAAAAACACCCTTAAATATCAAGCTTATGATGAGATTTTTCTTTTAGTTTTAGTATATTACAAATTTGAGAATACTTTTTGACAACACTATAGTATAATAAATAATCAAACAATCAGAAACTTAAAAAATCTAACTGAAAAATAGTTTTATACCAAACAAATAATAATCTTTAACTTTTAAGGAGGGACCTCAAACCTCAATTTTTGTGCTTTGCCCCAACAAATTACTTTTGCTTTATTAGTCAAGGATTTTTTTTTTTTTTAATTAAAAATAACCTTGATGTTTCATTTTTGCCCCACTAGCTTTTTAATCACCAGCAGATCCCAATAAATTAAATTAAATTAACCACTAAAGATAATTTTGTTCCTCTACTTGTGACCAGAAATTCGTAGAACAACTTTAGATTAAAAAAAAAAAAATTACCCTTTCTATTGGAAATTTTGTGGCTGCTTGTCTTTTGAAGGTAGGGATTCTCTCACTTTAGTGTCCAAAACCAATTAAATTTAAGTTATTAGGGATTACATCTGAATTAAAGGCTAGATTTTCAGAAAACCCTCTTTTACCTTTTTATTTTTTGACCAACCAAAGTTTTTGCCATTGCCGAGTACGTTTGCGGTATTATCAATAAATAGATTTGGTTGATCTCTACTCAGATATGATCAAACCTAAATACTTCTTAGTAGATTTGATATTTGTTATTTGAATTTCTTAATTTTAAAAAATACCTGTACATGTTTTTATAACTTTTGTTAAACACCTAAAATTTATTGATACTAATTATCAGAGTTTTGTAGGTATCTACTGAAAATAAACATTATAATAATGGAAGAAATTTATTTTTTTGCTCACACGTATTAATAAATACACATAGTGAGATCGAAGCTCTTCACAAATGTGAAGGAGAAATGACTAATCATTTGAGCTATTATTACACACAATAAAACTTTCACTCAGCCTAAATGATATGTGAAGTAGTTAATGCTGCTATGTATATTTACCAACATACATGCAACAATTTAATTTTAATAGGGCAAAGCTTGACCATTGGTGAAAATGTCACAAAAACAAATCCTACCAATAATCTCAAATATATATATAGGGGAAATTACCCACAGCCTACCTGTAAATTTCATATTTACAGGCGTATATAACTTTTTAATTTTTTTACAATGACCTCCCCTGACTAACGGATTGACTGGATTTGACCGTTAAATAATCTCTTTGACCGTTTAAAAGGTGTTAAAAGACGAAATTACCCCTCAACAAATTTATTTTTTTAATTTTCTTTTAAAATAAATTTTAAAAAGTTTAAATAAATTAAAAATAAATTTAATCAGATCTCTACCGTCCATTTGAAAATGGACGATAGAGATTAATTTAAAAAAAAAATTAAAAATTTAATTAAAATATTTTTTAATTAGATCTCCACCATCCATCTAAAGGTGGATGGTGGAGATTAGTTTGAGAAAAAAAAATAAATTTAAAAAATGATTTAAAATAAAAACACATCTCTGTCATTTCTCTCATTTCTCTCTCTATTCTTCATCGTCTCTCTCCTTTCTCTCTTCTTCTTCATCATCTTCGTCTTCTAACTGGTCACTGTCTCTCTCTTCTCTCTTCTTCTTCTTCTTCTTCTTCTTCTTCTTCTTCTGCTTCTTCTTCTTCTAATTGAACCCAGTTCTGGGTTCGAATCCTTCGAACCCAAAATTGGGTTCGAATAGGATTCGAACCCTTGGAACCCAGAACTGGGTTCGAACAGGATTCGAACCCTTTGAACCCAGAACTGGGTTTTGGTTGGGTTCAAATCCTCTTCGAATCAGTTTGAAGGTCCTGGGTTGGGTTTGAATCAGTTGGGTTGTTTTTTATTGTTTTGGGGTTGATTATTGGTTGTTTTAAGGAATTTTTTGTGATTGAACACTGATTTTTGTTGATTGATTGATAATGATAAATTTGGGTTGATGATTGATGTTGATGATTTTGCTGGATTGATGATAATTTTGGTTGAAGATGAGAGGGAGGAGAGATTGAAGATGATTTTCAGTAGAGGTTTTCTGGGATTAAAGATGATTTTGGTTGAATATGATTTCAAGGGTATATTGGTAATTTCATTTGGCTACGAAATCAATCCATGACAATTTGATAGTTCTCAAGGGTAATTTCGTCTTTTAACACCTTTTAAACGATCAAAAAGATTATTTAACGGTCAAATCCAATCAATCCGTTAGTCAGGGGAGGTCATTGTAAAAAAATTAAAAAGTTATATACGCCTGTAAATATGAAATTTATAGGTAGGCTGTGGGTAATTTCCCCTATATATATATCAAACCACTGTCCAATGTAAATTAGTAGAATTTTCATTCAGTCTAGTAATAACTCAGTTCAAGCGACTACATAATAAGTGATATTAAAAATAATAATAATAAAATATTCATTATTTAGTGTTACCCATTAGTTTTATTCATATAGTATTTAAGTGAATAAAAAATGTCTAAACGATTTTAAAGGTGTAAAGACAATGCTTATAATAATGTAATATAATATTCACATAGTATACAAAAAGAAATTAAAATAATTCTACAAAAACGCTCCTGAAAAAGTATATATATATATATATATATATATATAGATTATTTGTGGTTTATGTTATGATCAATGTATCTTTGTAGGCACGCCAATATATATATATATATATATATATATATATATATTATTGGTGATTTATGGGATGATCAATGTATCTTTGTAGGCACGCCAACCATGTGGATCATGCCCTCTGGCCCCTCGGCCGATTAAGACCATCACAAATATTCACATTTCAACTTGTTAATTAATTTAAGATTCTAGAGCTTTGTGTGTGGCTTCTAATTCAACAACAAAATTGATTTTATATATATGTATATATATATATTTCGTTAATGTTGTATTATAATCATACAAATGGACCCCTATTAATGCTCATTCCCAATAATCATCATACCTCCTTATTTTTAAGCATCTCCTGTTAAGTTAGCTAATTAGGGGCTCACAACTATTAATACTTGATTAATCTTTCCTTTTTTGTTTTTACGTTGAATAGGAAAACTTCAGTCTAATCTTTAATTTTAAAGTAAATATTGCGATGAATCGATTATTTAAATAAATATAAATTCAAAATTGATATCATTTTCATTTACATTAGAGCCACATGTTTCATTTTCATTGGAGTATGTCTTATTTTGTACAAATCGAATTTGAGACATTTGAATTTAGAACTTATTTTACATTCACATTTATTCAAAACCAAACTATATACTTATTTAGATGATTTGAATTTCTGTTTTCTTGTGATGAGTAAGTGGAATAAATTCCAAAATTAAAGGGTTACCTAATGACTATAATTGGTCCCAAGATGGTGTGACAATTTGTGAAAATAGGATTGGTATAGGGCGGTGTGGGGCTGGCTGAGGCACATGTATCATGAAGTGAGAGATAGGAAAATAAAAAGTGTTAAATAATTAATATCACATTCTGACTTTGAGCTAGGATAAGCATAAGCGATAGCTGAAGTGTCCAAATCTATAGGAGTCTTGACCTATATATATATATATATATATTATATTTATATTTGCTTATTCAAGAGCACTGTTTGGGTGTACCTGTTAACCAAACATTGTTTTCCTCATATATACAAGAAGCAATGTCAACAATATAATGAGGGATTCTTTTCGGTTTTACGTTAACATATAATTGCAATTACTCCCAACCGTAAATATCTAATTGAACGTAAGTTGTAACTAAATGTTAGGTTGCCAGGCCATTGTCTTTGTCTGTTCACTATCACTGAGTTATACAAATGAATATACCTTGATGGAGCCAGCCAAAGTCAGAGGAACAATATAAGAGTGATACTACACTTTATTTTTCAGATATCACTTACGGTGTAACCATTCGTATATGAATTATTGTCAAGTTGGATGAAAGCTCTCTACTATCAGGTTACATTAGACAGTGGTGATTCTACCCTTATTCGTATCATCTTCATATTTTCAAATGGATAACTAATTAAGCAGTTCGGTATTGGCACAACACTAGTCATATTTTCATTCTTTTTAATTCAATGACATCGACAAATTACGTAGTAAATATCATCTGATATATCAATTGAGATGAAAATATTGTAATGATATAAATATTAATAACATAGCAGCCGCCGAATGAAACATCCATTAGAATTAAATTATTAAAACAGTTTACAATTCTTTCAGGAAAAAAAAAAAAAAAAACCAAAACAATTTACAAAGCATCGTATTACTTTGACTTAGTATAGTAGTGTTTGGTCTTGGTAGGTTATGATAGATATTTGACTTATTTGATGTCAACTTTCAAAAAGAAAAATTATCGGATAATTCTTACTTTTATTTGTTTTGTTTCATCAAACCTAATATGAATAACTCAATTATTAGTGATTTCATGTCCAAAGTTTAAAGTATGTTTTATCAAATAAAGAAAAAATAATTACGAATTGATCATAAACAATGTTGTAAAAATCAATCTAGGTGGCTACCTGGGTGCCAAGTGACCATTGGTCGATATGAAAATATTAGGGGTTCTAGATGGTGGGCCGCCTAAGGTTGTTTGGGACACCTAAACGGTCGATTAAGATAGCCTAGGTGGCCAATTTTTTTTTTTAGAAAAAAAATATATTGTTAAAACGACGTCGTGTTGATATTGGATTAAGTTAAAAAAGTAGAAGTTGTCTTTATTTTTATGTTGTTCACAAGCTTCATATCTCTCCCTCTCTCCTTCACCGTTCACAAACTTAAAATCTCTCTCTCTCTCTCTCTCTAATATACATCATTTGTCAACTAGAAATCTTCTCTCTTTCTAGCCATTTGGCCAAGCCAACAAACAAGTTTAAGCTAATTGTGATGCTAAAACCACCAAATCTCCTCAGTTCACACTTGGCTCCTTCACAGAGGATAACGGTGCCTCTCCATCACTCTCTCTTTTGCCTCTTTGTCCTCAAGTTTGACGGCTCGTGGTGGTCAGCAATCCACTCCAAACCCTAACCCTAACTTCAGTCATTCATCGCCATCACATATAATATTATTTTGCATTTATTTATTTTGTGAAAATATACTTAATTTGGGATGATTTTTGATAACAAAAGTTGTGTTGGTACTTATAGCTTTGAGATTTTTTTTTCTCTACGTGTGTAAAACTAGATTTTTTTTTTGTTTTTTTCAAGTTTGATCGATAGTCAACGAGTTAACCATTGACCATCATTGACCCACCTAGGTGGCCTAGGTGTTGGAGTCTAGTGAGCTTTACTCTATTGATTATAAGTGGCACCAACATTTACTAAGGGATCTTCCCACCACCTTGATCTAAAAAATTTGAAAGAAAATATTCTAATATACTTACACATTGTTACTTTGTCCAAATGATATAGCATCTTAGGAATTATGAGGAGGAACCAATCAAATTTTATTCATCAATTTAATTGGATTAGTCCTCCTAATTTTAAGGTTGCCACATCATTTAAGCACCAGATTTTGGTACCAATTTGGGTCAAGTAGCATTATTGATATACTTATCCATAAAATCATTAAATTTTCATTTTATTCCCTTAATTAAATCATTTTACCATTATATATAGCTCCCAAGATTAACTGAAAAAAAAAATAATAGTTGTCTCTATTTATTGTATCATATATATATATACATATATATATAAATCAACCATCATAAAAACTATAGCATGACATTTATGAGTTGCGAATAAGTTGTTCATTTTTTTACTTATGCTGCGTTTACTTGCATGTAATCGGAATGATCTAGAATCGCAATAATTTAAAATCGGATTGGTCAATAATCAGAAAAATATATCGGAATTATAATAAATTATTTATTTCAATTGCAAAAACCGTAATCGAAATCAATAGTATTCCAATTGAGATATCTACTTTAATTTTGAATTGGAATGAATTAATTAAAAATTACAAAAATATCCTCAATTAAAATTATGTGCTCTTAAGTATTCAAAAAAAAACAAACTGTCACTTTTTTATCTTCAATAAATTTGTATTTTTATTATAATAATATTGTACTTATTAAAGAACCATAGACGACAATGATTGCGAATGAACTATTGGATGTTCACGTCTAGTTTGAAAACTAGGTTTTTCTTTTTACCATAATCTTTTTAATTTCAAATTTTGTCTATTGTTTTTGTTTTTAGAACAGGATAAAATGGACTTCTTAATATTTAACAAGTAATTAGGATTCCTTAAGAGAGTTAGGGAATGTCATTCCCATTCCACAGCTCCCAATATGTGTGAAGCCTATATCTTTCATTCGTATTACATAATTATCTAAAACAAGTAAGCACTTACAATTATTCTTATTCATCATTCTCATTCTCTAATTTTTATAAGTAAACACACTCTTAATACTAAGGAATCTCAATTATATTTATTAAGTTGTTTTATTTTTTAAGTGGACAAACAATTTAAAATACCAAAAAATAATTGAAAAAATAAAAAGTCCCGACTTTATATCAATTCTAAATCACTAAATTACATTTAAATATTTTCTTTCAAATTTATCATCCCAAAAATAATATATTTACAATATTATTCTAATATTATATTGTACAAATTTTTTTATTATAACCTAATACTTACAATGAATAAAAAACTTATTAACCTAACTATTTTCTTGTAGAAAACAATTTTAAAATTGCGCTTAATCATTAGTATTTCAACACTATTGTTGAACATTCATTTTAGTTTTAAGCAATATAAAAACCATTTCAACATTACTTTTTTATTATATTTTAATTATGAATAAAATCTTATTGATATTTATATAAAAAATTTAAAATTTGTTAAATTATTTGTAGCATATAAAATAAAAATAAATAACAATTAATAGTAAGAAATCGGTTGTCTTCAAATAACTTTATCTTAAAAAAATAAATAAGTTGACCGTATATTTAGTGGTAAGGTAGAGAAAAATATGTCATTCAAGTTTAAGTTTCGGTTACTATAAGTTTTTAGTAAAATTCAGAACTATTCAATTTTCAGATAAGAAAATAAAAAATCCAATCTCATGTCCAATCTTGAAAAAATGTTTTGGTGGGTGAGCACACATGTCAATTTAGTCAAAACATGTCGCATGACATAAAATCAATTTTTCATCTAATTATATATGACTTCACATCATATGACGAGTTTTAACTTAACGATACATGAGTCCTCAAAACTGTTGTTGAAGAAGGAACACACCACTAATGAATTTTTTTTTTTTTTTTTTTTAACAAAAAAAATAAACAACTATACTGAAGACCAAGGTTGGCCTATTTATAAATATATACAGTCAAATAAAAAATTAAGATTTTGGACCTATTGGAGAAGGGATAATAAAATTCACTATTATAAGAACATGGCTCTAACTTATTTCAAACCAAAAAAAAAAAAAAAGACTCAAAGTTATGACCTCATGGTATTAGTATGAGGAGTGTACCACTAGATCATTTTCCTCTTGTCTAATAATCATAAACTTTTTTTTTTTTTTGTTTTTTAACACAGTGCGTATAAACTTTGCTAATTGAAAAGAAATGGCAAATCACACTAAGAGGTCATTTGTTTTTTTCTACTTAAGATTTAATAGTACTGAATTACATCTATTAAGTTGTTTTTATTTATTTTTTTAAGTGGTTAAATCACTTAAAACTACCTAAAACAACTGAAAAAATTAAGTAAGAATTTTTAGTTTTTCACTTAATTGCAAATCACTTAATGACATTTTAAAGTTTTATTCCGAATCTATCCTCCCCAAAATAACATAATGTCAAATTTATCCTAATTTTATATCACTCATTTTTTTTTTCACTTTTTCCTTGATACTTACAAAAAATATATATATTTGAAAAGAAAAGCCTAAATACATATCATCTCAAATTATCTTAGAATTAAACTAATATATTTTAATTTACAATTTAAACATTGATTTTCTAGTCGTTTTCTTAAATATATTAATATATTTAAATAGATAAATATGGATAATACTACTATATTTTTTAATCATATATTAATTATGAAAAAAATATTATTAATATGTACATAAAAAATGTTTTAGAATTTATTAAAGTATTTATTTTCAGATATTCATATTAAATTAATTAAAATTATATAACAACAAATACTTAAAAGGGTTTAAATATCAAATTACTAGTTTTCAAATAATTTTAACTTTAAAAAACAAACAGTTTACAAGATATTCATATGTAAGGGAAAAAGAAAAAAACCAAACATATTATTCAGATTTTAGGTTTCAGTCACTATTCAGTCTTCAGTTTTCAACAGTACTGTTTAGTCTTCAGACCAAAAAACAAATAACCCTTAAAAAACCCAACATTAAGCATAACTGCACAAAAAATATTAATTTAACCATAATTATACACAAATACTTTTGATCACATTGACCACCTCTTGTTTGATGGTAGTCTTTACACTCAAAAGATAACATTGTCATTTTACATGTAAAAAAAATATATATATATATATATATAACAAATTTATATTGCCCAATCAAAAAATACCACATTGCCTAATTGTTTTATAAATAATTTCTTAAAAACTAAAACAAATTAAATTTAACTTGAAGAAATAACAAAAAAAAAAAAAAAAAGATTATGGAGATGAAGATCTCTGTTGAAGGAGAAGCTCTTATCTCCATTGAAAGAAGATAGTCAATAATCAATCTCTGGCATCTCCATTGAAAGAAGATAGTCAATAATCAATCTTTGGCATCTCCATTTTTGGAGACTAAGCCTCCATTAAATGGACACTTAGTCTACATCAATGGAGAGCAACTCTTCATCAACTTTCAGAGACTTGGCGTCCTTTAATGGAGATTTTTGAGATATCCCTTACTATATATCTTACGACCTCCCTTTTTGGAGAGATTTCCTTTTTTTTTTTTTTTTAAAAAAAAAAAAATGTTTATGGTTTCTTCTTCTTCCTTAATTTTTTGAAACAATGATTTCTTCTTTTTTGAGTTTGTGAAGTTAGAGATGGAAATGACAGTGATGATGATTTGATTTTGGAATTTTGAGTGGACATAATTTTGATGTGGATTTATTTTTTAAGATTGAATTAGTTTAAATTTTGAGTGGACATAATTTTGATGTGGATTTATTTTTTAAGATTGAATTAGTTTATCCAGCACAACGTCTTAAATCTCGTTGAGTTAGACCAAGTAGCCGACAAGAAATCACTCGATAGCACTCCAATGAGTCGAGAACCCCAAATTAGGGGTTTCAGTATATAGTAGGGTTAAAAAGTAACCGTGGTTTAACTTGGGTTTGATATCGGTTAAAGGTTGAGGAGTACTCAGTAAAGTTTTTGTTTTGGTTTGATTTTTCTTTTTTGGTTTTGAAATTTTAATTTTATTTTGATTAGTTGTGTCTTTATGGTTGATAATAATGCTAATAATATTAAAAGAGTTTGCTAATAATATTAAAAGAGTTTTCACACATACAAGAATTTATTATTAATTACTAACCCATCATAATCGTCATTTATCATAGGAATTTAAAAAGCTAAGATTGTGGAATTTTTTTTTATAGGTTTAATCAGGTTTGATCATCGGTCAACGAAATAAGCATTGATTGACGATCAAATTGACTAGTGGCCAAGTTATAACCGACTGGCAATCGCCTAGCGATTGACACTTTCTTAAACGCTGATCCAGCATGGTGATGTGTTGGGCGGATTTATCGTCACCCAAAAAAGTTCTTCACACCCAATTATGCTCCATACCCACTTTACAAATTTCCAAATTAATCATCTCTTCATAAAATACCATAATTTGCTGTAAGTAATATTAATTACTAAAAACTACTGGAAATTAATTAAGGTTTAATAATAATTTTTAATGATTATAATAAAATTTTGAGTTATGAGAAATTATTTGAATATATTTTCATTAAAAATGATTAGAGTAATTTGATAATATTTTTTAGTTGAATGATGTTGACTGAAAAATAGCGAACATGCAGGAACAGTAACTCAAAAATCCGATTTTTTTTTTCTTTTTTGCAAATGTATTATTTAACTTTCTTATGCGCATATAAAAAATATTATCAAAATTATTTAAATAATTTTTAATGATTTTATATTCAAATAATTTCTCATAACTCAAAATTATTTTATAATCATTAAAATCTATTATAGAGCTATTAATTAATTTTCAATATTTTTTCTTGCGAATTTGTCATATAAGGAAACTAAAAATTTATAAAGAGTTTTGATATTTTATAAAGAGTAAATGATTAATTCATAAATGTGTAGAGTGGGTGTAGAGAGTAATTGGGCGTGGTTCGTGTGGAAAGAAATTTGTATTGCCACCCTAATGTTTTTAATGTTCTTGTTGTTGAGTTTGATTTTGCATTTTTTTTTTCTAATTTTTATTTTATTATTTCTTAAATTTTAGTAATATTATAATATAAATAACTTTTTTATTATTATTAATTTCTTATTTGTATTAATATAATGTTATACTAAAGAGTATTATTTTATAATAATGATAAAATGATTAAAATTAAAGGACATTATGGACATTTCATAATTTTAGATTAGGCAATGGCTAAGTTTAATGATGTCAACTAAAGATAAGGTATCTTTATGTAATTATGAATAAACTAGAATTTTTATGCAATTATGCCTAATAACAGGGTGTCATGATACAATTTTTCCTTGAAAAACATAATAAATAGATAATTTTAAAATTTTAATTGAGATAATCAAAATAAAAGGTAATTATTAAATTTTTTTTTCTTTTAAGTATCATAAGAACTAAAGGCGACTCAAACTGAAGATATTACCAGGTTAAATAAGCAATCTTTATCATGCTATACAATTCTAGAATTAGGTTTTAAAATATTTGTCCTATGAAGTTTTAGCAAATGGCAAGGAAATTTTATCTAAACTCTATATTATTATTTTTTAAACATATTATCTAAATTCTATATTATTGTTTTTTTTAAGTAGAACTTCATGAGGCTTTTAGATTTTTGCTATAACATAAGAGTAATGTTAGACTTTTCAAATATTTTATCCAAATTCATGCCTAAATGATATGACATGTAAGTTATTAAGATATTGTAAATCATGAAATTATGTGATAATTAATAAGATTTTGATAACTCACATGTCACATCATTTAGACATGAATTTTGACAAAACATTTAAAAAACTTAGTATTACTCATAACATAAACATAAAATTAAAACCCCTCTAATCACTCTCAAATTCCATGCAAAGAATCCCTTTAGGATTTAACAAGATGCCATACCTTTTAAAATTGATTTCCTTTTAATTCACTATCAAATTGACAACTAAATGTACCATATGAGAATATAATTGGGACAAATGTTCTTTTAAAAAACTTAGGATTCTGTGACTAACAACAAGAAAGCAATAGAGAATTAATGAATACCAGCTGTGATAACCCAAAAAGAAAGTACTAATAAAGATCAAACTAATAAATATAAGTAGAAAATAAAAAGAAAAGAAATAGGGAAATAGAGAGAGTGAAGGTAATGATGGAGATTTGAGAGAGGTGCTTGAAGAGGGGTATGTGTGTGTGGTGGGGCAGTGATCCTTCATTTTCTTTTGCTTTTTACCTCACTCTTCTTTAACTTTTTGCCCCCTCTGGGTCTCTGCTGCCATCCCCCCCCCCTTCTCTAGGCTTTTCAAAAGTCTATGTACAACTCCTTTCTTTTTCAAAAATTGGGAAAATATTTGAAAAGGAGTGAGGGAAAAAAAAAATTCAACTTATAATTTCTAATAATATTTATTGCAATCAATCTAAAATATATACCTGAAACTTATTTGTGATATAGGACCCCTTAGGCGACAAGATAAGAGAGGACTTTATTAGTTGGATTCTTTAGTATTTACAATTTTAACTCATTAAACCATTGAAAGTAAACATAAATTAAATAAAAATACAATTAAAAATAGTATTTACAAATAGTATGATATTGGATTAATAATATACACTTCACACCTAATACCATGGAGGTTGTCATTCCCAAAACTCTAGACTTGTTAATTAGTTAAAGAAAAAAACAGCATTTGTAGAACCTAAATTTATTATAATAGCTTTTTGAAAAAATAGTATTACAAAATCATTTTACATGAAGCTAATTAGGTAATCATGTAGTCAATTTTACTGTTAAAACTGTTATGAGACTCAAAAACAATAATTTTTTAATGTTCGTTTTCAAACCAAACTGATATTTAATTAAAATATTTGAATTAAAAATGCTAGTGTAATTTTATAATTAATAATAAATTTTAAAATATCTAATTTTATATATTCATAGTTCTCTTGAAACATAAATATACAATTCTTTTTATCAGTACAAATATATATAGCACTAAAAATAGTATGAATAATACTCTTCTCTTTTGTTTTTGTCTTTTTTTTTTGGTTTGTTGTTGTTGTAATTTTTTTTTTTTTTTTAACATGGAATCAATGAGTCCAATGACTATGAACTACATAAATGATACGTGCGGAATGAAAGACAAAATTATCCTTTTGAATTAGGTGTGTGAAATTATTTTGTTTATTGTTTCATTCATAAACCTTTTAGTGTTTTTTTTTTCTTTTTTTGTTAATTAATTAATTAATTAAGTTTTTGTCTAGAGATTAAATAGTTATTAAAAACGAAAAATTAAAAGACATATTTGTTGTTTACCTTTTTATATAAAAAACCAAACCTTAATGTTAAGTTTTTGTTTTTTAAGTTAGAAATATCTGAAAGCATATAATTTTCCATTTGTATCCTTTCAATTACTAATTATTATATATTTATATTTTAATGTATGGGAAAAAACTAAAACAAATGATTTAATAGATTCTAAAACAAAATTGTTAGTTATGATAATATTTCAAAAGTATAATTTTATGACTAATAACGTAATCTAAAATATTATTAATTTTTACAATTATTTAGAAAAATAATCTTTCATATTATACAGATTAAAAAGTTGTCATGTACTTTTGATGAAGATTTTGCATGTGTTAGTTTACGTATGCATTAGAAGAAAAAATAGGTTAGGGTTATGAAGTATGATGAAATGGTAAATTGGTAAGTTTATGAGGATATATAGTTTTGGGAGTAGATCATTCTTATATGATTTAATATATTTCTATCAAGTAAAATCTAAAATTTTTTCACATTTTGTATCAAGTGATTCTAGGCATCATTTCGATCTTTTATCACTTCAAAAAAATAAACGAAATCACCTAATAATTCCATGAAGTGTACATTTAGAAGAGTTTCTCTACTAGTCTTTTTTTTTTTTTAAATTATAAAAACTCTTTTTATGTGTTTTTTGTGTCAGTTTGGTTGTCATACTACCAAAATCTCAAATTTTGGACTTTTTGGAATAGATCTTTTAAAGTGCTTTATTTTAAATACATATATTAAATATTAAAAATATCCTCATGATATTTTTTCAATTACATGCCTCTCTTTTCAAATAAAAATCTTAATAAACTATTCTAACACTGATCCTTCTATATCAATTTTAATAAATCTATAACAGTTTTTACAAATTTAAACAATTAAATGATCAACATAATCAAAAGTAGTTGTTTTAATTGACAGCCCAATCGATTGACATTATTTCATCAATAAATTTACTCATAAAAGCTCTATTTCTTAGTTATAAAATAAAATTTAAAAAAAAAATAAAAGCGCTCTACTTCTGAAAGTTTCATTTGGAGAAACTCTTCTAAATGTAGCATAAAGTGTCATTAGTAAAAAGTTAGAAAAATAAACAACCCCTAAGAATGTCTTGTAATTATTTAAAACAGTATAATTTAGCGATGCATAAAACTTATTTTTCTACTAAAAAAAAACTTATAATATTTCCACAGAAAGGGAAAAAAAAAAAAAACTTATAAGAAAGGCCCACATCAAATGTGTTTTTTATTTTATTGTGTCTTGTTCGTTCTCAATTTCTTTTAAAATGTACATATATAATATTAGACAAGGTTCTGGATGTGATAAAAAAAAAATCATCTTTAGAATTTATTCCTTTTAAAATATGAAGTCACTAGATGAAAGAAGAAAAAAAAAAAAATCGCTGGTGTGATGGATATGATTTGTCGCTTTAACTAAAATTCATCAATAGCTCTAGTTTTGGTGGAAAAGCAAGAGTGAAAAATTGATGAGCCAATCTGAGTTTGAAGCATGAAGCATGAGGCATGGAGCATGAAGCATGCACAAAAAAGACTTTCCTACATTGCATGATTGATCCTCAAAACATTCACACACAAAAGCAGCACGTGTTGAACAGCCATCAATCAACATACCAACCCAAAGATTTTTCCTTGTTCAAACAATATACATATATCCTTTCTTGATTTGAATATTTACCTAAAGCATGTTCAATGTTTGTGATCTCCCCAGAGAAATAACAGAAATTGAAATAAATTCTAACCTTCCATTATTAACAATGATTACCGAGTTACAAAATCTTTAATTTAAGAATTATGCGCAACACAAATTTTAGTTTTTATTGATTAGTTCTTGTCATTGACAATTTTAGGAAGGTGCATAACAGAAGTGATTTATATGTACAATTTTTATTTCTCAAACTTTTAGGGATATCTATAACGTAACTTCATTTGTTCACATTTAGATTGATTTAATTTGTACAATTATTTATTATTTCTCTTTTGCAATGAAACCAATCATAGGGTGGTTTGGATTAGCTTTCAATCACACTTTAAATTCAATTTAGATTGAATTAGGCTTCAATTAAAATAAGTACACATTATGAATGTGCTTAAATTTGATGCAACCAAACTAGCATTAATGCATCAACTCATATCATAATTTTAAAATCAGACTAATTTGGGCGAGCATAATATTAGGATGAGTAACCTCTTAAAAAGTCCTTTTATTTTTTTTCATTAAAAAATAAGTAAATAAATAATTAAAGCATAAACTGCCGGCTTTTCTCATTGCGTTAAATGATTCATATCCATAAATCTTTTATCTTCATCATCTTTGAGTTTAGCATAAAATAGTTCTGTTTGGCTTTTCCAAAAGCCAAACAAAAAAGATCACATTTGCATAATTCCAGAAAATTTTCGATTTTTTTTTTTTTAATTCTTGGATTCTACTATTACATCATATCAATATACTTATAGTGAAGTATTTATCAATATTTTTCATTTAGGCTACTATACTGTAACCCTAAGAAACAATATAATAGTATCTCATATAGTCCGTAAAAAATTAAATGAGACACGATTTTTATTAACCTACTCATATAAATCATTTTAGTGATGGATAAGCGATAATGAATTTCGAAGTGAAGTTAACAATGATTAACTGAGACGGATTTACATTTTAATTAATGGTCAATTGCAATGTTCCAGAACTTTCGGCTTTTATACAGTAAATGTCCATACAGTCAGACAGCCAAATTCAAAGGAAACATCAGGTATCCAACAAAACCCAAAAGCCTAAAGGTAAATAACAGAAGTGCTTTTCATTCAAACACAACTCTGTTTATGGTCCAATCTTGGTATCACTAGGATCCACCATCTTACAAGAAGTTATAGGGGAAAAGAAAAAAAAAAAAACCAATTACCCTAAATTTAGGCTAACAAAATTACAAGCGTGGATGGGAGAGAGGAAAGGAGAGTCAAATTTAGATGAGGTACAAACAAAATTTAAATCATTGATACTTGCTTATTTATAACATTTTATAGAATAAAAAATACCCATAAATTTATGCTAACATTATTACAAGTGCGAAGGGGAGAGAGGAAAAGAGAGTTGAAAAAATATACTTTGTGATATTCTAAACCGTACCAACTAGTAATTATTACATCTTTTCTTTTACTAATCACTCAACAACTTTTACAACCCAAACATATCAACTCATGCTGGAAAACCACCCATTTTGTGAAGTAAACGCCCTATATGACCCAAAATGCTTCACTCACCTCCAAATACACCGAAAACCAACTTCACCAAATTACAATTCTCAAATGTTCCGTATGTGTGTCATTACAAAAAGCTTGGTGTTCCAAAAGGATTGGTTGTTTGTGGATGTCCAGCAGGATTTGCAGGAAATGCCACGAACCCAGAATCACCAAAAGGATTTGTAGGGCTCATCATCAAATGTTGCTGTGGCTGTGGCTGCTGGTATGTAGGTTGGTATGGACCGAAAGGATTGGACTGCTGTTGAGCCATTGCTGCCATTTGAACTGAATGTGGGGGAGCAACGGTGTTTGACATGGCAAATGGATCATGTACCTCAAATGGATTTGGAGCTGGTGCTCCATAGACAGGCTGCTGGGAAGCTCTGTATGCTGCTTCGTCATACAAACTGTTCAGTGTGAGGGAGTCCAGTCCACCAGCCTAACATTCATCAACAATCAAAATGATTCATAGGAAAAAGCACATAAGCTTATCTTGCTATTTTCAATAACATGGAAATCTAATTCACTATGTACCGAAGTGAAAAATAATACAATGTAACCTGATCTGACAATAGAATAACAATCAATATCGTACATGCAACTATAACAGACCCATACCAGTTGTCTCTCATTAGCTGCAGAAATATCAGTACTTGGTGTAGTGACCAGGGCAAGTTCCCATCCAGTAGGATCAAAATCTTTTGTCTGACCAGCATGAGAATCAAATGTTGAAGAAGCAGCACCTACAGAACAGAGTTTCCACTTGGTGAAATAACAATAAACAAAAAGTGCAATAGTAACACAGCTGGAAAAGTCGGATGAGCAGATGAAAGTAGAAATGATGTTTACCAGGTTCGGCTGGAACTATGGCAAGAGCCAAGGCGTTACTGTCCTCAATAGCAGATGCATTGGGTGCAGCAAAACTCAATCCCTGAACACACCATAGTGTAAGCATAAAGGAATATGAACAAGAGCAGGGTTTATTCTGATTCCAAATCAAATGACTTAATTATCAAAATTTATACTGAATAGATTACCAGCAGATCTTCAGTATCCATGTTGTTCTGAGGAGGAGGAGGGGGTGGAGTTGGAGGCACAACGTCAACATCAGAGGAAGTAACATCCTCTGCTGGTGGCGAAAGCTCAGGCTCATCACTAGGCATATTAACATCTTCAGAAGGACCTTCTTCTGGTTTGTATGTCAATTGAAGCTGTTTATAATGACCAGAAATTAAGTCTACGGCTCAAGGCAAAATAGATGATGAATATCAATCGAGCAGAAAAGCTACCTAGTTAGAACTAATTTGAGTTAATGACAGTATACTTCTACTAGACAAAAACTCATCCCACAATGGAATCAGCTACATAAATCATTTTTCACTAATATAGACATCACCTCGGTAAAAAGGGTAAGTTATCGATTCCTATCTAACAGCCTTGACTTGCGATATTTCTAATCTTCTACCTTCTCTTTTTATTTCTTTTTTAATTGGAGTAATCTTCTTCCTTCTCATTGCACAATGTCGAATCAAATTACTTCCTGTGGGCAACATCCTCGAATTTAATATCACAAAGCAAAGCTATCTTAAGCAATTCCCAATCATCTTCCAACATTTTTGCTAAATTGAATTCCCAGAAAACCAACATAAACTAGAAATAAGTTTCCTCAACATGATATTCATACATAATAAAATTTTTACTGACCAATGGCTCACTTGGAACAGTAACCACACGGGGTGCCTCTCTTATATATTCTTCCATTGTCATAAGAAAGGATTGTGGTGGCTGCAAAAAGAAAAACAAATGATTAATAAATGTAAACGATGAGAATGACGTAAAAGCAAACAAATTCAATCACCGCCTTAGCCTCAGTACCTCTCTCAGAACAGGAAATTGAAAATTCCTAGCTAGTTCCAATCCTTTGCAAACATCATAAAAATCAGAAAGGCCCCCTGCCTGCAGCAAAAACATAAATACCATGTCAGCATAGAACTTAAAAGGTCTTTCATTATTGGCAACAAGAATATACTGTTGCACATAACAGCTGTCAACCATATAATCAACTCAAAATTAGGTTATCAAACATAAAATGCACCACATCACCTGCTGGCCAGCTCGTTTATAGATCTCAAGAGCTTTAATAGCTTCATGTCTAGGCATCTCAAAGAACTGAAGAGAAGTCAAAGTTTAAATCACAAAACAGAAAAAATAAATAAATTCTTGCTAAAACAAGATAATTCTAGCACAACTAATCACTCCAGTTACCTTATCAACAAGATTGATGATTCCATCATTAATTGAACAATAAATTTTAAAACTCTCTTTCAGAACCTGAAAATTGTATATAGAAACAAGGTCAAAAATAAAATTAATAAACTTCTTATTAAGTTTAGGTCAAAAATAAAATTAATAAAGTTCTTATTAAGTTTAATATTTTCTTCACTTAAATCATCACATATGGGAAAGTGGAAAGCAGAACCAAATCACAAGCGAGACAAGAGAGCAGAAGAAACTGGCAAAACCACCAAGAATGAATTTTGGGATGGATCAAAAACTCGTTGCTTTAAAATCCATAATTATTTTATACACAAACATAAGCAAATTACAGCAAACCGATGGAAAACATAGGTAGTCTTTAGTAGCATGTACAAGTGTACAACAAAGATTAGTACCAACATATGGGTAACCATCACTAAAAATTCAGCTTTGCCAGACACACCCACCCAATCCCCCAAGCTTTTGATTCCTGTCTTTAACTTCACGGCATGCTAAGTTTAACAAATTGTTCAGATTCGGTCTAGTTTTTTCCTGAACATCATTATGAAATCACACGATGCAATCATCTATATTCATCAGTCGCTGAACAAATTATGTTACTCACTCCTGCGAGTGAGTCAGACTGACCATTGACCTTCAGATGAATAGAAGAATATAGAAAAATAACTTGAGTTGAAAGAAAATTATCAATCTTGGATTTAAGTGCTATTGCTTACAACAATTCTGAGAATGTTAGGGAAGCATGTTTCTTATCTTTTATACCTGGACAATGCAATTTTTTTTAATTCTGCAGATCTTGAACACAGTTCTTTTGAAGTACTTGATGAAAAGTCTCACACTTAATTCAACAAAAGGAGACGCAAAAATACACCATATACATCTTCAAGTTCTGATTATATATACATATATATATAAATATATTTTTCCCCTCAGAAGACAGAAATTTAGATTAAAAAAGCAAATCAAAGAACAGAAACCCACAGGTTTATGGTTATACTACTTGTCTATGTACTTCAATAATTTGTACACCTAAATAAATTAAAGGGATTGAAAAGCCTACAGTGGAATTGAAAAGAGATATGACATACTAATAGTAAATGCAAGATACGAATTTTGTACAAGCCAGAATCACAAAAAAGAGAAGGAAAAGGATGATGAACTTACCAGAGCCAGGGCATACTGTATAACGTAATTATGAACAGCATGCACCTTCTGGCTGAAAAGACAAAGAATTATGGGTTATTTATTCAAATGTACTAATATCAACAATTTAGTCCAAGTGAATAAGCAAGCTTAACCACAAACACACAGACACACGCATACATAGTGGAAACAGGGGTGGGAATAGCACTAAATGGACCAGGATTTTTTTAGCAAGAAAGTAAATGACCTAACAAAAATGGCCCCAGATAACTAAGAGACAAGTTTCAGCTCACCTCGCTCATCATCTTGCTTATTTCTCTTTCTCTCACATAATTTCTCATTCAGTCAATCTTTCTCGCATTCTATCTACAAAATCCATCTTTCTCTAAATTTCAAAAATACAAATCTGGAATCTTACTTTAAGCACTAAAAACACTAGATCCACTACTTAATTAGTAGAGCACTCTCATTATTGAAGATTTGGACAAGCATTCACCTTACAAGATCTATGATTGGCACTAGTAACAACACAGTATAATCAACCTTTTTTGCACATTAATCATGCCCGTAACTTTAAATTAAGTTTCTTAAGGTTTCGGTAGGCATTCATACTTGTAGATTAGAAACTGAAACTGTCACATTATCGTCCACTTATTAAAATCTGAAATTACAGTATCAGCCAAGTTCTGCTATAAGTCTCAGCCAAGCTTATGACTTAAAAAATATGTCTTGGCCTTGACCAAGACCTAACAATAAGTTTATTAATACGTCTCAACTTTGGTGGAGACTTACAGTAAGACTTCTTGTAATTCTCTACAACTTTTGCTCTGCTTTCTCTCTCTTCTTTTTTTTTTTTAATTTTTTGATTTCCACACCTGTTCTCTCTCTCTCTCTCTCTCTCTCTCTTTTTTTGGGTTTTTTGGTTTTAAATTGAAGAAAGTTTGCCTGTGGAAGGTAGCAAGGGTAATTTTGTCCAAAACCCACTTTAGGTGCTAAAATAACTTGAATTATTATGTTGAACAGTTACAAAAATCAAACATCAATAGAAGCTATAAAAATAGGAACTTTATATCTATATGTGTGTGTGTGTGTGCACGCGTGTGCCTCCCCTTATAACGTCCGACAACTCCGACCTCACTTCATAAAGTACAGGTACTTCCTCTTTTGCACTAAAAGGCAAAAATAGGATATATTGAAAAAATAATATATCGTAGCCATGTCTTTTAATAATTTAAGTAAGTAAAAGAGGAAGGACCATACTTCATAGAGTGAGGTGCAACCTTACTAGAGAATTTCTATATACAAATTCATGTGCAAGGCAGAAACACAATATGATTAATAAATTTCCAAAAAATGAATGATTTACAGATGCTTGTATTCATGATTATAGGCGACATTAATATTCAAAAAATTTTAAAAGTCACCTGGCAACCAACAAGACGATGCAGCAGTTGCTGCAAAGCAGGCAACTGCTCCAACAGTTCTTCACTGTCCAAGTCCCTCGTTCTGCTGTAACCCTGCTCGTTCAAGAGAAAACAGTGAAAACTTTGAATACACAAAGATCAAAACCAACTACATCTAAATTCCAAAGACAGCAACACAACAGAGAAAACTTCCAATATATATATGTATATATATATTAGCATCTTATATGCTACTGATACTTTCTTACAATGACAGTAAGTTTGATTCCAGAATCTAGAATATAGAGAAAGAGCAAGAGACATTGAGTATAAAAGGGGAAGACAATATAGGGATGTTCTTAGTTAAAAACTAAGTAACGGTTCTTGTTTAGTAGCAATAGCATAAACAAAGGCTTTCTAAATTGTGCATGGTTCTAGTTAAGAAGCATGTATTCTGATTTCTGAGAAACAATATTAACATGGCCCTTCAAATACATAATTAACAAACTTTACATTAACCACAAAACTGTTGTATATCTCGAATTTGCCATACAATATATGGGATTTTAGTCAGAACCAAAGTCTCTTAGCCACTATATAGTCACAAATTATAAGTAATGTTACAAGTAAACCCTAAAATTGTGGAAGTTTCTATGTAATAGATAATAGTTATCTTTTAATAATATGAACAAACAATGCATAGTCTTATTACAAAAATGATAAAGCTGTTGGATTTACCATGTTGCACTTAGGATTTTAGCTTCAGGAGTCCCTAAGTGCTGTTTTTCTTATCTTTGAATAAATAGCCATTTTAGAAACAATTTTTGACCCAAGGCCAAAATAGTTGCTACACAAAGCAGAACTAAATTTCCTATGCTTTAACAGAACATACGCAAATTGATGTTGACAGAGTTTAAAAACTTAACCACCAAATTGTACTTTGAAAGAGTATTCCTCTTATGGATGTAGAAGAGCAGATCAGCAAAAATTGATATTAACTAGAAATTGTTCAATAGTTGAACAGTTTAACCAAAATCAAATTCTTATTTTCATTCAAGTTCTCCCTCTTTTGTTCTTTCTCAGGAACATGTAATTACCACTAACCTTTTATTACCTTGTAAAATCCCTACTTTAACATATTCGATGCAATCATGAATTTGGAAATATACCTTATCCTCTCCTTGGACAGGTCGTGGAAGACGCTCAGATTCGATGTCATACTTCAGAATCCTGAAACATTCAAGTCGCTCCTCCAAAAACAATGCATATGTACGTACCCAAGCAGAGCAATCCCAGGCTAGAGGAAAAGATAATAAATAAATAAATGTCAAAAATTAAGAATTTGCTCATTTATGAATTAACAATAAACACCACATATACATCTTTGTTTGAGCTACAGTAAATACAGACACTACAATTAAATTATAGGAATAAGGATACAAGAAAAAATGAATGAGAGATTAGGGCATCTAAATTCACCAATTGGGCTTGAATCATCCTTGAAATTAGAAAGTTGAAGAATACGTCCTCTCTGTTGAAAATTCAGAAGTTCTTCTCTAAATGTAGGATCACCCTCCCTCAATGTCCTATGAATAACTATCAGTGTTTTTAAAGCAACCTGTTAAACAACACAAAGTAAGAGTACAATGTAAGTATGTCACTATGTCTGTATTAAAGGAAAAGACAGTTGCTGACAACAAATAAAGCTTCAATTCAACTTATTTGATGCTCTACATAGAGAAAAGTATGATATAATGTTCATAAGGCAAAAGAAAAAGAAAAGATGGAAAAACCACCAAAAGGCCAATGGACACCCCACCCCATCCCACTGCAAACGCAACAACATAGAAAAAGGTGTAACTGATATGGAAAGGGTAGTGCTAGTCATTCCACCTTCATATCCTAACTTGATTCTAGCTGATAAAGTGGCAACTGATAATTGATACATATTTCAAGTGAGAGAAATCATCATTAATGTGTATCCATATACCAATTGGCACATTGTGAGTTGTGATGCAAAAGGTAGAATGTCTAGCATTATTCATATAAAAAACAAAGATACAACCACACTAGAACCAAGCAGTGCAGAATCAGGAGAAACCAAGTTTAGTTTGCTTGCAAATCATATAAATCTCCTTCTCCTTTAGGAGCAAAAAGGGAAAAGGAAATCATCATATAGCTCGAACAGGAACCTTCGTTTATACGAATTAAAAACAGTACACAGAAAAACTGAACACCATCCAAGATAAAAAAAAAAAAAATAGAAAAACCTTTGAAGAGGCAGCAACTCAACCACTGGAAAAGTTAAGTAAGAATGCACTACAGACCCAAAGTCAAATTACACCTTCAACTAGGATTAAGGCAGGCTGATATGAACAAGAAGACTCAATCCAACAGTCTGATGCACTTTCAAATTCAGACCAAACAGACATACTTTAAGCATTTCCTATTAAAAGCTAATCCTTGCCATAATTATTTGTAGCAAACAAGGTTTTAAACTCGAAAGGCGAAGCGAGATAAGATGGCCGCCTTAATTCGAAATGAGCAAAAAAAAATTAAATTAAAAAAAAAAAAACTCTAACATAGAAAATCATCCATAACATTTGAAAAAATAGTGATAACCGATGTTACAAACATAAATACCAAACAAAATAGAACAAAATCAACAAAAAAGGGCTGACTGCCTTTTTATTCTAAGGTTTAGAGTTAAAGATGAAAAGGAGGAGAGTGAGAGAGGGTAATCGGCCCTTATGTTTTAGAAAGGGCCGACTGTCCTTTTTATTAATATAGGTTTAGGTTTTAAAAAGAAAAAAAAAAATTGAAAACATAAGTGAGGGAGAATTACATGTTTATATATTCATTAATAATCATAATACAGCAATTTACAAGCCTATATATAAGGAAAGAAAGTACAAATCATAATCCCTATAACATAGAAACAAGGTCAACTATTTCATTATTGATAATTACTAAACTTCCTCTTCATATATTGATTTAATATCTGCCTAGATCTTTCCACATCATTAAAAAATGAAATTTTTGGGACGTAGCGACCGCCTTAGCACCGCCTCGCCTCAAGGCACGCTTGAGGCGGCCACCAATCTTGTGCAGGCTGAGGCGCCCGCCTTGGAGGGCCTTCGGCCCTGAGGTGGCCGAGGCATGCCTCAAGGTGGCATGCACACCGAGTTTTAAAAGCGTGGTAGCAGATAGCTCATGTACAGTTCAATCACGAGCAAGCAACCAGGATCCAGTACATCCAGTACAAATACTATTAATAGGATTTTAACTAAGAAACTTTGCAAATATTGTAGGTTATTTTCCTTGCATGAGAGTCAATATTATGTTACAATGACTACACAAAACACATTATTTAGGCGTTGAATCTCCCATTGTCCATCATCCGTCATCAGCTTAAAAGGAAAGAAAGAAAACACATGAGAAGATATAAACAAAGAAATATTTAAGTATTTTTACTTAAAAACCAAATTTGCAAACTTGTGTTCAAAACTAGAGCCCTTGCTGATCCCCACGATCCATTTTGAATAGGAAACTTGCGGCATTTCTCAGTAATGAGGCTTCCATAAACACTTAAATACTTAGTACAGCAATGCTCAAAACATATCCACACATGTAATAAGCAAATATAATATACCACCACGAACTTTCCAGTAATTATCATTTCCAAGCCTTATAACATCTTAAATTGGACATTAGAGTGTACAAATATTGCATTTACGACAGCAATAAGCAAATTCTAAGTGTAGATCCCAATTTCAACTGCTAGAAAACATTCGTGATAGATCTACATACACAAAATAACATTCACAGCGACATGGATCGAACTGGAACATGAAAAACAACTATACAACAGAACGAAAAAAATGCGAAATTCGACATGATGATATCGTCGAATAAAAATGTTAAAAACAAAAACAAAAAATCCATACCGTCCAATTGTGCGTTTTGGCCAATCGACGGGCAAGCGCATGAATGCAATACGCAACATCCGCTCGAGGACGAATTGCTGATGTGGCAACCTGGATTTCTGCGACAATTTTCGATTTTATTTCATTTTTTCGACGAAAACAAAATTGAATCGGATCTACATGTAATTTTGGTTTTTCTAAAACAAAATTAGAAATTATTAAAAAAAAAAAAAAAAAAAAAAACTGACTTCTGAGGTGTCTCTCTTTGGGCGGACACTCGACGTGGTTAGTAGCTTTGACTATGGCGACATCCATGTCCTATTAATAGCAAAATCAAAATCAAAAACTGAATCAAATCGAATGGAATCTAGAGAGAGAGAGAGAGAAAAACGGTACGGCATAGTCGCTGTTGACGTGAGCGAGACCGACTTTGGTGCTGTCTTTGAGGGCGCCATAGGCTTTCCTCCACGTCTGTAGCGTTCCCATTTTGTAAGGCTGTTTTTCTTCTTCTACTTCGTCTTCTTCGCTTCTCCGCTCAGATCGGCTTCTCTGTTAGATTTTGTTTTGTTTACGTGGAGACGAGGCCTGATTTCTCTCTCTCTCTCTCTCTCCCCTTCTCTGCCTGTTTAGATTCTCTGCGATTTCGAAGACTACAGACAGAGACGGAAAAGAACTGATCAACAAGCCTGCCAGAATTTGGTAACTTTAATAATTTAATTTCTTTTATTTATTATTATATTTATTTTAGTAATAAAATAATTAACAATAATAATAATAATAATAATAAAATATGTGACTTGGGTTGGGTGGCGGACCCTACTTTGGTTTGCGTCATCATCTTGTTGTTGTAGTAGTCATGGGTCGGCTTTACGGTTCACACATTTACCTCTCCTCCTCAACTTGTCATCCATTCCTACCTTTTATCTCAATTTTAAGATTTATTTTTTTTCAATTATTACAATTAATTAAGAATTTTAAATATTATTTATGTTAATTTTATATATCATTTCCGTCCTAATAATATTAAACATCTATTTACTACCTCAAAAAAAAAAAAATACTAAACATCTATTTTATAATTTTTAATTAAAAAAGGAAATCAAGTTCTTTTTTCTTATTTCATTTCCAATAAAACTTGATTCTTTATGATTTTCATCATCCATGAGTAATGCACCCTAAAATGAACTTCAAACTTTGACATGAAATGCTAATATTTTCAATTCGAAAAATTATTCTTGTTTATTAATTAACCAAGTGCATTTCAAAGTTTGATGTGGGCATTTTAATCATCTTATATAATAATATTTGTCCATCAATTATGAAAGTAGATTCAGATTATATAAAATGTAATTGTTCTTGATAAATCTCTAGTAATTGTATTTTCAAAATAAAAAGTCTCTAGTAATTGCTTTTAGTGAATCTTGATAGTAATATGACTCATTCAACATCAATTTAAAATAAATCAATAAATATAATCCATTTTCTAAAACTTAAATTTAAACTTGACTGTAGTTCGCAATTAATTTTACTATGTTCAAATATCGGTATTACACACTTCTGGTTATCAATAATTATTTGATCCAATGAAATTCTTTTGCTTCAAAAATATGTGCAAGTATTAAAACGTTGAATTCATGAAAATGGCTTGCCAGTCGATCGGTTTGGTGAGTCCCCAATATTTTAGAAGGGTCTCTCTCAAAAAAAATATATTTTAGAAAGGTCAGACTTCAGTTTGACTAAACATATGCATTGACAAACCTCACCATTTTAGAAAAATTTAAAGACTTATCAAAAATAAATAAATAAATAAAAGAAAATCCGAGTCTCGTGTTTACATTTTGACTCCACTGAAATATATTGAAATTGACTTAGGAGCAGTTTGTTTTTCTATTTGAAAGCTGATCATCGCTGTTGAAGACTAAAAATTGAATATTGATCAAAACATAAGATCTAAAAAATATGTTTTTTTATTTTTTTTTCTCTTACCTCTAAATGTATAGTAGTTTTATTTATTTTTTAAAGTTAAAATTGTCTAAAAACTAATCATTTGACATTTATATCCTTTTACAATTAGTTATTATATAACTTTATTTAATATGACACAAATAATTACAATAAATTTTTTAACAAATACTAAAACATTTATATATAATATTTTTTTCATAATTAAAATATGATTAATTATTATAATAGAGTCAATTAAATTTATATATTTAAATAAAAATAAACAAAATGGTCTTAAATTGAGTGAATATTGCAACAAAAGTTAAAATAGTAAAGTAATATATATATTTTCTACTAAAATTAAAATTAGAACAAACTTAAAAATATGTTATTTTGAGAATGATAAAATTGGAATAATATATTTATAAAATGATTAAGTAATTTGGTATTAAGTGAAAAGTTATATTTAAAATAGATAGTTGAAATAAATTTAATTGTGTTGAGTCTGTTGACTCCTTATAAATAATGCAATAATACAAATAATTATATATTAAAATATAATTTTAGTAATTTTTTTTTTATTATTATAAGATAACTTGACAAATGATTAAAAGTGTTGAAACTTGTTAAAAAAATCTATTGGCGTAATTATATGAGATACATATTACTAAATAAATTTTTGTCATAAATATATGACTAAATACCAAAAAAATCTATTTTCATAATATAAGAGATATATATTACCAAATAGGATGAGAATACTCATCATACATATGGTTTTATTATTATATTATACTATATAACTGAAACTAACCCAAGAAACAATTAAGATCAAGTGAAATTTAACACTAGTGGGGTGGCTTGAAAAACCACTCCCATACAGGAAAGATCGACCCACACATAAGTGAGAGAGCAACTTACATCAAGGCTTGAAAAACCACTCCCATACAGGAGAGATCGACCCACACATAAGTGAGAGAGCAACTTACATCTTGATGTGGAAAATCAACCCCTTATTTTTGTAAGAAGGGATTGTCGAACCAAGGACCATAATTGATCATGGTGGGCCAACAAGCATTACCACTACACTGCTAGCCACTTGACTCGTCATATATATAGTTAAATACGTTAGAATAGCTCAAACTTTTAGCATATATAAGTAAAATAAATATACTAACCACTTGAGTTATGAGTGAATGCTTAATTTTAATATAAATTGAAATTAACTAACTTATTACCATGATAATGGAAAACTAGTATTTAATTAGATTTTACATGGTGGAATAATGGATAATTCTGTACTAAATATCATATCACTGGAGGGTGAAAATCATATCTTTAAAAGAAAAAAGAAGGTAAACAGCTTGTACTTTTTTCTTTTGAAACTAGACAGCTTGTACTTAGCAAGAAAGATCCTATTAATGGACGGTGAGAATCATATATTTTAGAAGAAAAAAGAAGTTAAACAACTTCTACCTACAAGAAAACTATCTTTCTAGGAATTATTATAACCCTATTTATGTCCAGTTTTTTTTTTTGGAAATATTTATCTCCAATTGTTGGACAATACCAATAGAGTAATTGTAATGTAGAAGACCCAATATAATTTTAAGAAAGATTTTAAAAATTTTAAAAATAATTTAAAGCAGTTTCAAAAACTGAAGCTTTACAGGGTGGACCAAATGAGGCAGGGGAGGGTGACCCACATTTGGAATAATTTGAAAGTTTCTGTTAATTTAATTTTGTTGATTGGTTGGCAGAGCGTTGTGTTCTGGTGGGTTGTGTATTGATGTCTTGGTGGAAGGAGTAAATATTGGGTTTCTCGATAAGCACTTCTTGGATTTCGAGAAATTTGCTTGAATTTTCGGACACTCATTTATAAGCACTTCTCGGACTTGTCAATCACAATCACCAACTTTTAGCTAACTAGATGGACATTTTGATACTTTCAAACAGAAGAAAAAAACAAAAAGGGATATTTTGATGGTTTTTTTTTTTTTTTTAGAATGAATGTGATTACCCTGAGTTTTTTACTCGGTTACTCTATTTTGTTTTTATTTTGTTTTAATTATTTTTTAAATATGTTGCATACACCAAGGGAAAGCCGTCACGAAGCAAGGATACATGAACAAAATAATGAAACGCTAATAAAGTTTCCACGGAGGACAAAACCAAAAAGACTAATTTATATATCAAGCGATTCTCAAATTTAAAGATGACCTAATATCTACAGACACCAATCTCCTTATGCAAGATTTTTACATCATCGACAAGCATACTTACTTCGCCACGAGAGTTACCGCAAGAGCAAACATGAGAAGCAATATTCACATAATCCACCTCAACATTCAAAATTCTAAATTTAAGGAACGAGCCAGGAAGAGTCTATCACGAAGAGCAAGCAGCTCTCTAATCTCGGAAGTAAAACTGAAAGGAAAAATCGATTTTAATTCGATTGCGGAAACGTGAATTTTAAAATTTTTCAAACAAAACATATCCGATCAATGCTAGTAATAACGATTCACTAATTAAAATAATAAGATCGAATCTTACCTTGCATGAAGATTGAATTGATCCCTTTTGATTCGCAGATTCTTCACCACCTGATCTTCCTTGCTATGACTCTTCACAAAAGAAACTGTGTGTGGGCACAATCTTTTTTAAGATTCTTTTGAAGTAGATGGTTATTTGGTGATTTTTAATCAATAGAAATTTTTTTGTTCAAGTAGTCAAAAATTCTCTCTACCACTACTACTCTAACCAATCATAAAAACATTTTTTTATATATGTTGGTAAACTAGGGCACTTCTTATTTAACAAGGAATCCAAATTCCTATTTAAATTGAAAGACTTAATTCATATCCAATATGAAATCAGATTCCTTATTGGATTAGAATTCTATTCTTTTAATTTAATATGGAATCTAATTCTCATTAAATTAAAACTCTTTTAATATAATTTAAATGGAATCTTATTCCAATTAAAATTATTATTTCCATTAATTAATTAAATGATTATTTCATTAAATTAAATGATTCTAAATCATAATTAATTTAATGACATCATTTATAATTGAACCCATGACCTCTACAAATAATTAAATAATTAACCATTAATTAAATAATTATAAATATTTAAATAACCAAATTATTTAAATAATTTATGAGCATGTACATAAATTTATATGTACACCAATAATTGGACAATCCAATTATATTCTTCAATTTGTTTCTTTATGTGGTTGTGAGCTAGCAAGGGGACCAAATGGACCTACAATTTGAGCTCCAATAATATCAGAATTATTAATTAAACTCTTTAATTAATAATTTACTATTATTAACCTTAGAGTTACTCCACTAAAACCTTAAGGTTGCACTCTCAAATTTGTAGATGTTTTACACAATCTGAATTTTCAGTGTCCATCGATTTAATCATTTCATATGATTTGATCCTCCACGAGTAGTTCATAATTAGAGCTAGATTATTAACATCCGTTATACCTCTCTAATTATATCTTGTTCCTTTAAGTACCATTGATTCTCTAATGAACAATATATCCATAACAGCTTATGAATTTATCTTTCCGTTTACTCGTAAACAGAAAGTTGAGCGCTCTTATTGTTCAAGACCCGAATCAATACTTAAGGGAACTACTCATCTACTTCTCGCAAGAAGGAGTGGATTCCAATATTGTGTAGAATGTTCTCAGCCACTTATTAAATCACATCTCCAAAGTACGAAGCATATTGACCGTAAATCTATAACAGTCTCACCCATGTAAATCAAAAGACATGACTCAACAAATAGGAGTCTATTAAACACTCAGGATTAAGATCAATCCATATATGATCATCTAATCGATAAATAAGAATTTCTTTGTTTAACGGATATTAATAAGAAACTCATTTTATCGAGGTCAAGTCCTATATAATCTCTATTATATAAGTGCCTCAATTTTCATATCACCATATGAACAATCCCGGATAAGATCATCGTATCAAATACGAAATGGACCGCAGCTGTAGATTTACCATAAACAAAGTACCCAACTTTGTTTGCTTTCTACGGACTCTTTTGATTACTAATCTCAAACTAAATCCTCTTGTATATAATACTTACATACTTAATTTGAGACTACATAAGTAATCATGGATGTTACATGATATTCGTATGAAGCAAACATTTCATAAATGCACATTAATTTGAATAAAATAAATTTTATTTATTTATTATTTATTTAAACGTTTACAAATTACAAGCTCTTAGGGCACAATGCCTAACAAAAACAACCTGCTAAAGTCTTCGAAACAGCAGCTATGACAAGGCCCTGATGATGTCTCATAGTAGCACCACCAATGCCAACAACCGCGAGTCTAGGCCGTATAGCAATATCAGTATTTAGCTTCAAGCAACCCTGCCGAGGAGGACGCCATGGAAGAAGAGGGGCAGGAGTGGGCAAAGGCAACACAGAGGAAGAAGTAACTCTAGAGCTCTGGAAATCACCACGAAGTTACTATGGTTTTGTTTCCAGCATTTATGAGTTAATTATGTAGTTAATGCAATTCTTTTTTGTTTTATTGATAAGAGTCAAATCATGCCATGTGAATTTATCATTTTAGAAGAAATTTTTTCCCCTTACTATAAAGAGAAAAGGGTGTATATCTCCTAGCTATATTTGTATTGTCTAATGTTAAAATATTCCAAATAATTCATGATTGTTTTTGTTAGTATTAGATTATACTGTAATTACTTCAAATAGTAAAAATGATGAAAACTAAGACAAAGAATAGAGACGATACAGTTGACTAAAAATATACAGAAACACTTGTATCACTAATTTGTTAGTGGTTTTTTGCCATTTTTTAAAGCTCACATTGAATAAGTTAAAAATTTATCAGGACCTATCGAAATCAATCACTAATGACGCGACTCAAATGTATACTCTTCAATAATCATTCCCACTAAAATAAAATTATATATACAAAAGTTGTAAAACGTATGATATATGATTTGAACTCTCACCATTAAAAATAATAGGGAAGTGCACAATATCTCTGTTAGGAAGGGAGGTGCTATAAAACCTAGTTAGATTAAGGACTATCAGCATTGTTCATATAATTAGTCCAATAATTTTTTTTTTTTTTAAATCCACTCACTTTTTACAAGTAAATGTAATTATGTAATTTTAAACTATAAACAATTATAACTTAGGAAAAAACTAACACAAATAAAAACTGACTCCTTAAAATAATGTTTTTAATAAATTGTATATATAATAATTCAAATTAAAAAGAAAAGTTTATATAAGGGTTATATTATCTTGTTGGAACCAATAATGTTGTTGAAATAAAAATAAAAATTAGTTATTTGATTCAAATCTAAAGATCTATAAAAATTAAATGCTTAAAAGGTACAATAAAAAAGCTGAAAGTTTAAAAGAACAACTCCTTGTAATTGCCTATCACCTTGTCCTATGGCTGTTTACAAAAAGGGACATAAAAAAATAAAAATAAAAATAAAAATAAAATAATTTTTAGTGAAATTTTATTTATTGAATTATTTTCTTAGTGAAGATCAGGAGTTTAATAGAGAAGATTAAAAATTTAACAGGAGGGACACTCTTCGGTGTCAAAGAAATCATATCTCTTGGATCCCATTTTAGCTTTTGACAGCCAGAAAAGTTGCTTTTTGGTTCAAAGCAAATGATGCAAGAAAATGACTTCCATCCAAAGAAAGGAAGCCATTCATTAAAACAAAGGAAGAGAACCACAAGAACACAAGGAAGCCAAATCGTAAAACATTTTTGAAAAACTAATATTGAGAGTTGGGGGAACTAAAGTACTCTATTAATGGTTGACCAAACCATAGTAGAGTGGCAAATTCCATCAAATAAATAAATAAGGGGGCATTTTTGAGTGGTTTTAGATAATTCCACTACAAAAATGAGTCAAAAGAGGCAAATATTATTTGTTTCTTGTTGGGTGCTCAATTTTGTTTGATTTTGTTGTCCAATTCCAGCGAGTTTGATTGCATAGACTCATCCAAAAAATTCCTCCAAAAATTAATTTATTAATTTTGTTTAAGCATGCCTATGTGTGGATACTGACCAGCTCAACTAATGAAACATTCACGTTAGGATACATAGATGATTTGAATTACATTTAATGTAGAGAAAAATGAGATAAAAATAAAACAAATTATTATCAATTGTATGGGACTTTATGATTGTTTTTGTAAGATTGGGTAGACAGAATTCATTATATTTATGATTGCGTTAATACTTGATTTTTTTTAATTAAATTTTAATTAAGACTCCAAGCTTCAAATTTAATCATGCATTTACTCATATGCGTGAGCTTTTACAAATTGAATTGGAAGTAATCAGATGACGTGGGAGATCTTAACCCTCCGGTAAATTAGAAACGAACTCAATGACACAGCTTTGAGATCGGAACTATCATCTATCATCTCATACAAAAATGACATAACCAAATAGTCTCTTGATTATGATTTTGTTAACTTTAATACCCTTCGCTAGTATGTAGACATATATCTTATTATCATACCCATAGTTTATAAATACAGCCTGATATGACTGCCTCGAGCTCCAAACATATCCATACAGTCGTATTTTGGCCGTATGGTTTTTTTCCCCTTAACATACATACGATACGACCGTACTGTACCGATACAATCGTTTATACACACATACTCGAGTAATTTTTTTTTTCTTCAAAAAAAAAAGAAAAAAGTTGTTTTAGAAGGCAAAAAGCTCTAAATCCCTCTCATACCTCTCGATCGACTCCCTCTCTCTCAACCTCTGTCGTCACCGACGACTATAGCGTGCATTTCCAATGAGATCTCTCATGGTAGAAGTTTTCCGACGGGTCTAACTTTCATTTCCGATGCTTGCTCTCAAGCGAAGAATACAATGAGGACTGAGGAGAAAGACTGACAAAATGAAGAAGTTAAAGGAAGCAAGATGAGGAGAGAGAGGAGGGGAGCGGAATTATAGTGAAGCAGAGGAGAGGGTGAAAGAAGAGAGAGGGCGAGGAAGAGTGACGTTTAACCCTAACATGTCAAAATATATAGATAAAAATTGTAAACAACCCCTAATTTATCATAAAATATTCAATTGAACCGCAAACAATTATAAATAGCGCCTTAATTTATAATAAAATATTCAATTAAACCTGAAAAAATTATAAATAACCCACTAAATTATAATAAAATACTTAATCAAACCTCCTAATTTGAAAAATAAATAAAAAATCCCTACAATTATATATACATATATAAATAAAAAAAAAAAAACCTCAATTTCATACTATTTTTACTTTTTTTTTTTTTAATCATTTGCTATATATACGCCCATATAAAATGTATTGGACATACCATACCGTACCACGGCAAGGTGCCTATACCGTACTCTATTACGTATTTACGAACCTTGGTAATACCAACAACGTTAAGCCCTAACTTTTTCCTTTTATGTTTGCATGTTTTTTACAGTAAAGGATTTTTTATTTAAAACGAAAAAGATTATTAAATGAGTGATTCCTTTTACTCTGTTATCATTGCTTGTACTGCAGGCTTTACTAATGACCTGTTCCTAGTCAGTTGATTTTCATTATTTAAACGAAAAGAAAAACAATGTATTCTTAGGAAGCCCACTAAAATGCTTCCTATTACATGATCTTATTTTTTAAACTGTCAACAAAACAATGGCAGCAAAAAAGACTATCCATTCAAGAGGGAAAGCAAAAACCTAAAGATGTGATTGACAAAAGATTTCAATTTCCTTATCTAATTTGTAAATGAATATTCCAAACTACGAAAATATAAATAAAAGTTACACAAAACCTGTAAAGCACACCAACTATAGCAAATACTTCTCGACAACAGTCCGCCCAAACTTCTCTTCCACATCCTTTGGAGTTTCAATCTGGAAGTTTCAGAGAATATAACAGTCAACATGAAATTCAGAACTGGAAAGTACAAACATGCATCCATCATGTCGGAAGATTAGGCTACTTACTGCATTCAGGGCTTTGAACAGAGCTTTAACGGTGTTATGTGGATTTCTGGAACCGACAACCTGAAGAAAGAAATGAGGGTACAATGAATACTTGGATTGTACAAACGGAATTCAGCTAGGCAGTCCATTACCTTAGATTTGACATTTTTGAAGCCAGCTAGATACAAAATTGTTTGGACGGTTCTTCCAGCTTTCATACCCGTCCTAGTTGGCCCAGGCCACAAATACACCTAAAAGTTTCCATTTCAAATAAGTTGATGAAGAAGAAAAGAAAGTTTCACTCAGGGAAATGGGGGAGGAGCGAGAAAGAAACTTCAACATTGGTTTAAAAGTGACAACCTTAGTTTTCTTGTAATGTGTTTGTACTGCATGTGCAATTGTATGCTCCTCATGTCTTTCCACGTAGTGGAGATTCTGAAAGCATTTCTCATGTGCCTGCTTGTTGTTAAATCAAGTGAGTAGGGCTATAGACAAACAAATTATGCCACTTGACCATAAAAGAAGGGAGAACTGCGAAAGTTACAATGAGAAGGAGACAAAATACCCTATGAGAATAGTTCACTAGAGTTTAAATCAGAATAGGTACCATAAAATAAAATAGGGAAAATCATAAAAAACAATATAAGATTTGAAACATTATCCATTTTGTAACCTACTGTTTCATATTTATCCAAAATACAACTTGACATTAACTTAAATATCCAAAATCCCCTCTCGAGGCATATGAAAGGACTTTAATGCCCCTAACGGTCATAGAATCCGTTAGTTGACATGATTGACCGTTTAATTCTAGGGGCAAAAAAGACAAAACAATGAATAATTAATTAAAATAATATTAACTCAAATATAAAAAAATGAAATAAATAATATTAATATAAAATTATAAAAAATGAAATATTTTTATTTAAAAATAAAAAATATATAAATATATTTTTTTTCTCACAACTCTCTCTTTTGCTTTCTCTCTCTCCTCTCCTATCTTCCTTTTCTCTCTCTATCTTCCATCGGTACTGTTCTCTATCTCCAGTCGGTGATGATGGTGGCGGACATCTCAACGACGGCATCTGTGGAGACCCGAATCTCGTCCACCACTGGAGACCCAGGTTCTCTCTCTCAGTCTGTCATCTACCCATCTATCTCTCTCTCTCCCTCCCCAGTTTCTTCTCCGATCGATGATGATGGTGCGGCATTGTGGGTTCGACAATGAACCCATTGGTTTGGTGTTTGGTGGTTGATGATTGATGGGTAGGTTTGATTTTCGGTTGTTTGGTGGTTGATGATTGATTATTCGGTTGATGAATTTTTTTAGGTGGGATTGATGAATTTTTTTGGGTGGGATTGATGATTGATGATGACAGTGGTTTTTGGCCACCTGAAAACTGGGTTTCCAGTGCAACCAAAAACTATGTTTCCAGGCTCTAGGTTCCAGTCGCTTGGAAACCCAATTTCCAGGCGTAGATGTGACTTGGAAACCTAAAGGTGTGACTGGAAACCTAGAAAAACTCGATTTCCAACCGAATTGACTAGAAAACCCAATTTTTTAGGTTTCCAATGCAAATGGTTTCCAGTGCGGAGCGATTGGAAACCCAGAAAAATTTGGATTTCTAGATGATGATGATGATTTTTTTTTTTCTTCAAAATTTTAAAATATATATTTTTTATTTTTATTAATTTTTTTTATATTTTAATTTGATAGATTAATCTCCATCGTCCATCTATCATAGATAGATAGTGGAGATTGGTATTTATTAATTTATAATTTTTTATTTTAAATTATTATATTATAATTATTATATTTTTTAATATAAATTTTAGTGGTAAAAACGTCTTTTCAATTTTTTTTAAACTTTTATGTTAAAATTAACCTTTGTTGGATTTTGAATAAAAACGAAATCTTTGTGGATAAAAAGATAATGTTTCAAACCTGTTGTTTTTTATGATTTTCCCAATAAAACAATATGAGATAAGAAAGAGAAAAAGCAAAATCCCTCCCACACGGTTGAGTCGGTTATAACTTTTGCATTGAGTTTTAGGCTGACAGTAAGTGGTCAGAGGGCAGACGAATAAAGTATTCTTCAAGTCAGTATTGACAAAACGAGGATATGGAGAAGAGCACCTAAACATAAAAGCTTTGATGTAGTGAAATCTAAAATCAAACAAACCAACAGCTAATTCATTACAGATCACCACTGATAAAGCTCCGAAAATAAGAGTTTATGAAGTCAAAACAAGGAGAATCTGAGAGGAAAATAAAATAAAACGGAGATAGTAGTCACAAGGGAATAACACAGATCAAATCCAACTTAGTAGTATCTCAAAGAAAACAAAAAATGATAGACAAAGTGGTACAAAAGAGCGAGGGTTTTTTATTAATATTATTTCAACCTAACTAGCAGTGTTCTTTATATCTATACTTGGAGCCTTTATATATGCTTCTGCTAAATCTAAACACATAAAGGATCCCTAATCTAATACCTAGTCATGGTAAATCTAAATTTTACCCTTAATACATTATAAATGAATAAATTTTGTATAAAAAAGTCAAAGATAAAATTCAAATACTACATAAAGAAATTAAAATCCAATGAGAAAATGAAATCTTGGCAAATTATCCTTTTTTCTTTTTCTGATCTTTCCTCTTGCTTTCCGATCATTTTTGTAGATAAAGATTATCACATTGCGATATTAGGAATCAATCACGAACAAGCAGACAGGATTTCAACCATAATATTAGTCATTGACTGCAAAGGAAGAAGAAATTAAAAGAACTAATAAGTTACCTTCTGAAGAGCAATAGGGACTGTTGGACCTTTCGCCTTTGCAAAACCAACAACACCGTGATAGTTCCCACAAGCTAAGATGGCAGTGTATTTGACCATTTGCCCACCCTTGGTGCATATAAGAAAAGAAATTCAATAACAAGTAACAACTTCACAAAAAATTGTAAAATCAAAGATTAAAGATGAGATGTAGATACCTTTGTAACTTTACAAGTTCTATTCACATCTATCAATTTAACATCAAACCCCTGCAATTATTTAGTAACAAGTTAATATATGCAACATAGATTGATTAAAAGTACAAAATCATGCACACAGCACATAGGCATTCAAAGAAGCTAAAATGAGAAAAATTAAAATAGAATAGTAACTTCATGTAGAGATCAATTTTAGAAAGCATTATAAAGAAAGAAAAGAAGAACAACAAAGCCATATCAATCCTATGCTGGGAAAAAAATCAGCCTAATCTTCAAGGACTGGGAAACACCTCCGAGAAATGGACACAAATATAAATCCTATTAGCCAGGTAGGATACAAGCTTCATTACAATCACCTGACCACAAACTTCCTTCCCTATTTCTCATTTTCGCTTCTCAAATCAAATTCATTATTAGATGCAATGAAGACGTATGCAGGTAAACCAGTACTGTACAGTAGAGCAAGACCTTTATAGAAACAAAACCTTTACAGGACAAGGGTCAAAAAAAAAAAAAAAAAACCTTTACAGGACAAGGAATCAATGTACTCCAAGAAAGAGAATTGACATCAGCAGTCACACAGTAGTGCATAGAAGAAATGGAATTTAAGAGAACATATTTTTCAAAATAATTGTCACAAGAATCCTTCTTCACAATTATTTACCCTGAGGATGCCAATATGCTTCCTGGACCTTGAGACTATTCCCCACTCATTACATCTCCAACAACCTGCGTTATCCCAGACCATAATTTTTTGTTTAAACAAATTTGAACTTAGAATCTATGAGGTTTGCCCCAGGTTTTCTATCCTAGAATTACAGAAAACTTATGCAGAATAGGGATATGTTACAATCTAGAATACTATCATTCTTAAATAACCAATAAAATAACTGTGAGAAACTTCAGAAGAACCTAAGGTTCAACATGATATCACTCAGAAAGCATACCCTCCTTCAAAGTAAAAAATTGACTATTTTTGCCATGGCTCCTTCAGAATGAATTGCATAATAGTG
Organism: Nephelium lappaceum; assembly: GCA_021234005.1. Lineage (NCBI taxonomy): Eukaryota > Viridiplantae > Streptophyta > Magnoliopsida > Sapindales > Sapindaceae > Nephelium > Nephelium lappaceum. The sequence goes on from CM038003.1 coordinate 10,519,733, forward strand.
CAAGAAATCTCAATCTGAATTCTGACAATCCAAAAATTCGTAACATAAAACTGAGTAAAAATTAAATCCAACTCCAAATGAAGAAAAGGCTTAGCATAGACCATAACTCCATAATCCTCTTACTAATATCAACAAGTTGCACAACTACTCAAACATTGGCTTATAATTAATCTTCTAACATATACACATCATGCTCTATGTTACTACCAGTTTTTTAACAGGTTCTTATGTTTACGAATCATTAATTATCTAAATAATATCTCAATTATTATTTATTAGTAATCTGAAAATCGAATCACACAGTTACAGGAATCAAACACAGCAAAGCAAAGATTTCGTCAGCTTCATAAACATATTACACAATTTGAAAAGAAGTATCATATTAGCATAATAATTTTTTACCACCTTTAAGTCAGCATAATATTGAATGACTAATCGTACGGGCCGGTGTAGAAACAAAACAAGAACTTACTTTCCTATAAAGAGGTTGTCTTTTCTTCTCAATCAAAGCATTTCTCTCCTCCGCAAGATCTCTAATCTCCTCCTCCAAAAGCTTTCCTTTCTTTCCAAACGTATGATCCAACTGCGCCAGCTTCTCCTCGAGTTTCTTGTCTATAGCATTGAGCTCCGCCAACAGCTTATCATCCTTCTCTTTCATGTCATCATACTCCTCTTCATCATCATCATCAGTCTTCTTCTTCTCTATCATCTGCTCCTCTTCGTCAACAACTTCAGCATTATCTTCAACATTAGGTCCAACCTCCTCATGAACTATAACTCCATAATTCTCAGGATTATTAGGATCATAAGCCTCTTTCCACTCCACCAACCTCATTGCTCTATTAAGCTTTTGCTGGAGAATAAATTTCTCCTTCCCTTCGGCTACTTTCAGCCGATTCATCAACTCACCAATCACCCTGTACTCAGGTCGAAGCCCGAAATGTTTCGCCTCAAACTTATCAATCTTTTTCATCAACTTGAATGTGTCATCGATCGTGTCTGCCAATCAACCAAAACATATCTTCATAAGCAACTAACCATCCTAAACCATCACAAACTCAATTCTCGATATGAAACAAACACAATAAAATTGCATACCAGCATCATTGAGGCTTTTGAGCAACTCCTCGAACCGTTCAAACTTTCTCTCGAACAGCTCGCACCTCTTTTCGATGGCCTCTTCGGAGAACCTCTCATCGTCGTCATCGCTGTCGGAGTCGGTGGGCTCATCATACAAGCTCCAGTCAGTGTCAGGTTTTTCCTTGACCTTCTCTTTCTCGAGCTTCTCGATCAAGGGGCCGACACCCATGTAGTCCTCCTCATCCTCCGCGTCAATGTCTTTGGTGTCGAGTCCCGCCCTCTTCCTCGCCTCCCTCTCCCTCTGCTTCTCCCGCTCCACCTCCGCCAATAGCTCCTGAACTGCTCTCGCGCTATCAGGGGATGTGCAGAAATGCTTCCCCGTCAAAAAGGCAAATGGCGAAATGGGTTTTGAGGGCGTTTGGGTGGTGGGAAAGTGCGAGAAAGCTGAGATTTTCCGGGAAAATAAGAGTGCGTTTTTGATGGTTTGGTTAGAGAGGAGACGAGACCAAGATTTGGAGGTCATTGTGGCTGGTGGTGGGGGTTATGTTACCTATTCATTTGAAGAGAAAATGAGCAACTATACAAACCAACTCAGAAATTTTGAACAGATACACAGAGAGTGGAGAAGTAGGGTTTTAGCTCAGAGTCATAATAATAGTTGGTTCATGAACTTGTCTGCTTTTGGGCTTTCAAGTTTAAAACTAAGTCCAGCCCAGAGACTGAGACCCACCAAACGTGGCCCAACATGGTCTTAGTGGGCCCAATATGCTCTCACTATTAGAAGGGCATCATGGTTCAGGTTCTTTAAAGTTTCCAACAAGCTTTCTTATTTATGAATAATTATGATTATGTTTACTTCCAAATATATATATATTATATATATATGATTCATGTTAATTAACTGATTAGCTTCTAAAATCTTTTTATTTTGATTGTGTAAAAGAATTCATGAAAACAAATATAATCCCCCTACAAAACGTTTTGCAAAAGAAGAGTGTCACTGTGCTGTTTTCTGGTACCTCTTAGGTTGTTTTATTTTTATTTTCTTATGATTACAAAGTTCATCTATGTTACAGTTGTTAAAATAAATGCAGAAGATTTGTATTTTCTTTTTTTTTTTTTTTTTTACGAATAGAAGATTTGCATTCATTCTACATGATTTGTTCGTAAAATTTTTACCTTGTGTCTAACAAAAACAACAAGAACAATGCATTAAAATCCAATAGCTACAGCTATTTTCTTTATTAAACTACAAATCAAAGTAATTGAATTTTCCATTGATATGAAAATCTATAGAAATCTAAGTAAGAGCAAATAAAATAATAAAAGGATAAATCTTAACCACTTATAACTAGTACAGTTGACATGTTACAAGATTATTTAAAACTCAATAAGACTTCAATTGATCGACAGGGAATATATGGCATGAGGAAGAAATCACAACATATATAAACTTGTATCATGATAGAATTACAAAGTTGTAAATACAGCTTTTGGCTATCAACCAGCACTGAGCAACTACACAGTAGTAAGCAGAGCTGAAATTGACATTGTTACATGATCAGGTTGTCGATTAATGGTATGCTGAACGGGAGCTTGACAGCTCCAGAAGCCAGTAGGAGTGACAAGGTCCAGATCGGTAAAATCCATTGCACGAACACAATCAGCGTTCCTTTTCCTGCAAAATGAGTACAACCTAAGTCTACAAATAGCATACGTGAACAAACATTATACAAGAACATAACAAACAACTGTTAAATGTTTTACATGTCACTAAACAAAACTGTTTATTATCAAGTTCAGGTTTTATAAGCTAGAAGCAGAATTCTTGACTTCCTATGATTGGTAGAAATTCTAAGGTGCGGATTTCCATCCGTATCCTGTATTTAAACGTAAAATTCTCAAATATTAAATGCTCGTTCTACTTCGAACAACTGAAGCCTGGATTTTAATATTTCCAAGACAAATTGCATGTGAGAAATGAGAATTTCTAAGGGGTTAGTAATTTCAATAATGCATTTGAAACAAGTTGATAAAGGAAACGACACAGTACTTCTTCCAAAAAGAGCCAGGCTTGATCTGAGTTATATAGAAGGGAATGAAATGATTGTTATGTAAACTAATACAAGCTAAATGTAAAATGAATTAGCATAATATAAGGTACATGGAGGAGATTTCAGTAATGAAAAGGTAACATAATATAAAAAAAGAACCATTAAATGCATCTAATAGTGATAATTCAAGTTTCGAAGCAAAGCAACATTGATGATAACATATCATAATCTCAAATTTTAAATACTATAGTTAGACCATTTCTATCGACTTAAACTTTTGAATCTAGTAATAACTAACATAATTTTAGAACTTAGAGGTCTCTAATTCAAACATTATCTGCTTCCTTTATTTGAAATGATGGTTGCATATGTTTTACAGTAGGCGAGACGTTTAGCGTGTTTCCGTTATCTATTCATGTTGCACGTAAGGGGATGTATTAATATATCATAACTTCAAATCTTAAATACTATAGTTGGATCTTACTTTTAAATTAGATGGTAACTAACAATTGAGATGTTGAAGTATGACAATAACATAACATATAAATTCTAATCTCTACTTGCTTTGTAAATCCAAAAATGAACTTGCAACTGAAGAAATATTCATGACAAAGATGTGGAAAAAAATTTAAAAGTTGTTATCTTATCTAACTTTGGACACCACTCCTGCAACAACCAAAAAAAAAAGAGAGAGAGAGAGAGAGAGAGAAAGAGAATTACTAGAGGATCGAATTGCTTGTTCAGTGTTGGTAGCAACCCACTCTCCAGTCTCACGAATCTGCTTCTCAACAGCCCCTTCAAACACCTTATTAAAATCTGGCAAAACCCCATGGAACACAATCTTCTGTTTATCCAAATCCCTGTTAGATCACAAAACAAATATTAAAACAGCAATTTAGAACAAGACAAGCATGTTATATTTTAAAATTTGAAGGGCATTGCCTGGGTTCGTTGTCACGGAAAGCGCCAGCACCAATGGCTCGCTCCATTTCCATGATAGCAAGCTGCTTGCGGTGCTGCTCTAAGATGGGGTTGGGGTTGTTGGGGTGTTTGGTGGACAAGTTGAGGTGCTTTTGTTTATTCATTGAAGGTTTTGTTCTACGTTTAATTGGAGGGTTTTGATTATGGTTGATTTCAGGGGAAGTTGAAGAAGAAACTAGAGTTATGTGATGACAAGATAAGCAAGACATGGTGCTGTCTTGTGATTCTATGTTTGCTTCTGCTGCTTCCTTTTTCCTTGTCTAAACTAAACCGTTGAGCTGAGAAGAGATGAACTGATAACACAACTATCAAGCTTACTACCAGTCAGCTGCAAAATATCTTCTTCTTCCAAAATTATTATTTTTTTTAAATTTATTTTTATAAATAATAAATAGAGTTTTATTTTTCAAATATATTATATTATGTGTCCTCAAGTAGAAAAAATCTTTATTTCAAAAAAAAATAAAAATTCATGATCCTATTTTATTAGTCCGTCTCATTATATCATCTCTGAAATAGTCTCATGAAAAATTTTTTCCTCATCTATCATGTAATTTTTATTTAAACATATATGAAAAAATTTTCCCGCATATATTTTTCAAAGTATTTATATACTCAGAACTTTTATAGTCAGTGTGTCTTAATTTTTAAATTATTGTAACCAATCATCTCAATAATTCATTCATTATATCTACATTGAATGAGAGAGAGAACTTTTTTCTAGGAAAGATGATATAATGAATAACTGAGATGATTGATCCTAATAATTTAAAACCTAGGATGCACTATTTGTAGATAGTGTGTATAAATAATCCACACTTTTTATAACTCGTCTAAAAAAATATTATTAATTTCGACTCAGAACGATATGTTTATACCCCAGTTAGTAAATATGTAAAATCCACCTTTACAAGATACCAAAACCGTTTGCAAAGGCTCCATAAAATCTTATTTGATTTTTACTAAGTAATAATGAATAGTCTGGCATCAAGAAGGATAGTATTAACACAATTTAAGAAACCAAGCATACAACTGATAGCAAAAAGAAGATTATAAACATTTTAACTAGTGATATAATTTTTATTCATAAAACAGTGACAGAACAGGTTTACATAATTTTGTACATTGTCTCAACATAACTACTGGCTTCTTCTCTGTTTGTCTCATCATCAAAGTATTTAATCTCATCATATGGGTAAATTCCTGAGCAAGCGAAGGGCAGTTGGCCATTGTGTTCTTTGAGATAGAACAATTCTCCTCAAAGCTGGCACTGCTCCGGCAGCTATTATCTCCGAATGATTTCCGCTGTCCATGCTCAGATTATACAGTATGGCTAAACTTGCTTCGACAGCCCTCTCACTGCCTTCTTCCATCAGCTTCACCAATGGGGATATTCCTCCCTCATAAGCAATGGCGTGAGTGGAATCCACAACCCCTTCTGAAATTATTCTGTTGAGTTCTACAGCTGCAGCTTCCCTGTGCTTCGGGGGAGAATGAGGATTTCATCTGCTCAATAAGTCTTGGGATTGTCTCGTAAATAGTAACCTCTTTGTTGATTGGATTTTCGAAATCCAAGCTGGGACCAGGACAGACAGCTCAATTTAACCAGGCAAGCAGCAACCCAGTCTTTGTAGTGAAGAGGAACATCTGACTTTAGGACTTTACGGAGCAGTTTAGTAAAATGGGCAGCATTTATTGTCTGGGAAAACTGCTTCGAATCAAGCAATTTTGTAAGTAACCGGGATGCTGCAGAGAGAGCGAGACAGGCTTCTTCAACTTCAAGGGCATATTTCTCTGGCTGCTGCCAACCTTCAACATCATCTTCTGTATCTGCAGGGTACATGCACAAACATCACGTATCTGAAACAGCTAGAAGTAATCACGTATCTAGATCTTATTATTCCATAAATCTTGAGATAGCATTTAAAGTAATCTTCAGTCACTCTATAACTCTCTCTATCTAGTTACAATTTGTAAAAGCATGTTACTCGAGAACACTAAGTAAATGAAAAAGGAAAAGGACACATAATGGACCCATGTTTAGCGATAAAACCGCTCAGTTGCAAATTGAAGTGATAACCACTTCAAAGCAAAATTTTGTGCTGATAAGCAAAGGCAATCACTAACAAAGTCAAATGTAATCAACATGATTGTAAAATGGTGGTGCTTGACAGGACAAAGATATTTGCTTTAATTGCAACTCCCTAGTCTCTGCCTTCAGCAAACTAATAAGATTAAACTCATAGAAGAACTCAGTCCTACAACAAAAACAAATTGTTTGCTACCTTCCAAAACTCTCTGTTGCAAAACGGCATCCAAGCCAGATTCAGTATCCACTGACATGATTGTTTCCATGCTTGGGTCTATAAAAGCAACAAACTCAAGGATAGAAGCTGCCTTTCTCTGAATATTTGGGTACGATGTCTTCATAATATTAACCAGGCGATTGATAAACACTGAGTCCAGAACTTCTCTATAACTGGTTTACAAGAGGTGCAGATTATCAGCAAAATATCTTACCATGCACAGTTTTTTTTTTTTTTTTGATAGGAAACAAAACCATGCAGAGTTTTAAATTTATCATTCATGTGCTCAATTCCATCAGTAAATTACAGACGAATAGAAAACCTTGTTTCGTGCACGCATACAAAATATAACATAGATTAAAAAAAAAATCCTTTTACTTGCACTTTGCTGCTTCTAACAAAATGAAAATTTTATAATATTAACAATCAGCCCAGCAGCATACAACTATAGAGCAGATAACTATGAGGTGAGGAACATGAAAAAGCAAAAGTAAGAAAAAAGAAAAGACTTCCAAATGCACAAAAGAAAAGAAAAAAGAAAAAACCTGGTATTGGTTTCTGATGCAGGTACCTCAGCCACATTTCCAGTCAGTTCAATGGAACCATTACGGCTTGCAACATTAATACCCTTTTTTGATCCATTAACTGGTCCATCATAAAACTACAATGCATCACCATCGTAAGCCAGTCAACAGAATAATACAAGCACTTATGATAACATGCAAGAGGGAACTGACTAACCTTTGATTTCATTTCTTTACTTGGGTCCAAGATACGGCCAAGCTAGGTCCAAGGTCTGCATCGCAGAAGAGTTCATGCCATCACTAACAAGGAGTTAAAATCCTTTTTGTGAAAATTTGTGGCAAATGAAAATAAATATCTATACAACCTTTTCCATCAAACTTTCAGAGATGTCTGAAGACTTCATAGTACTGACCAATGGTTTAATAACACCTTCAGCTTCAATAATCTGGCAAACACCATGACTGCATCAAGAAAGTGACGTAATTATTAAATATAAGTATGATATATCGAGGACATAGAAGATAATGTTTAGTTGTGACACTATCAGCACTTGAAGATAAACTTTTATGGTGATGCAGAAGTGATAGAGAATATGTCAAGACACTGATCATTAGAAAACTGTCTTCTCTATATTAGGCACAGTGTCACTGATCAGTGTCTTGACATATTCTCTATCACTTCTGCATCACCATAAAAGTTTATCTTCAAGTGCTGATAGTGTCACACAGACTTGGAAAGACAACAATTAAGAATGTTTATCAGAGTCTATGGCCAAAGTGGCGTCCATCATGGTTAAATGACATTGCAACAGATAAATGCTAGCGGCTGGATTGCACGTATAGCACTACGCAACAATCTTATTCATTTAGACTGTCCATGAAAGTATAACAATTAAAGGAACTAAAAACCCTGCTTTTTATCACTCAGCAACCTGAAGGCTGAATGTAAAATATTGCATCAACACTATAGACAATAGTAGCAGAAAGAACACATATGATTCATTATTCTTTGTGCCACGAATTTTGTAAGCTAAGTGCCCAAGCCTGCTCATTAAGGGGCTTAACAATTTTATACCGACGCTTTTATATAAGTAAAAATACAGTTCAGCTCCTCTGATAAGAATTTTCGCATACGAACTAGGTAATATTAGCAAGTAGCCTCAAGTTTGGTACTTTGGACACAGACTTAAGAACAAGGGAAACTAAAGTACCTGATAGACAATCTCTCCAAAGCACATGTTGCTGCTAATCTGATTGCATCACTGTCATGGTCTAGAAGTTGAACCAAATGCTTAATAGCTCCAGCTTCCTTGAACGACTGCCGCATATGTTCATTGATAGATGCATCTGCAATTGACTGTGCTGCTCTGGCTATAGCCACCTCATCTTCAAGTCCAAGAATTAAAACCAATCGAGCCACACCATCCACCCATGGAAGAAGAGTTAGCTGCTGATCAATGGAGAGATCAGATTGAGGTTTCCTTCCATATTCCGATTCTATTGCCCCAATACGAGCAAGAAACTGTTGTTTTGCTCGTCCAACCATTGCATTCATCTTGGCTTCCTCAATGTCAGTGTTCTTGTCATTAACATTTAACCCTAGGAGTAACTCATTGGCACCATATCTGGAAGGGCCGTCTGAAGTTCGTTCAATCTCAGTGCCATCTGGAAGACTAGGCCATGAATGCAAACTAGGTTTAAAGCAATTATATGCAGCAGCACCAATCAAGGGGACGGGCACCAGACCTTCCTCTATGATAAGAATTCTATAATATTCGTCCTTAGCAAATTCAATCAATGCATTTCTTGCTTCCTTTCGAATGACTTTGGATTCTTCCGAATCTGTTTTTAAGAGCTTTGTCTGTATCAGCATATGAGAGTATTAGTGTCTATAATTTTCAAAATAGGGACATTTTAAGATGTCCCTTGAAACTGAATTTCTCAACCATGTCAAATAAATGAGTTCTCTACAGAACCATGTCAAAAACATATGCAGTAGGAAATATAAATATCACAGAAGAGGTTGGGAATTTAAAACACAACTCCTAGTGATGCAAACAACTTGTCTTACAAATCTGCAAAAGTGAATATACATGCCATTTAGGTTCCATAAGATGCCCTAATTGTATACCTTAAATATTCATCATCTCAATAGAATCCAAAATGGGGAACTAATGTACTAAAATAAAAGATGAGAAACATTAAATATTTCAACCTTTTAACTTGAGAAAGTAATTTGCAATACCCCCTTTTTTACATGTCTTCATCAAACTCCAATGCTCTTAAACCCAGTTATTCCCAGTCAAATTGAAATGTCATTTTCAAACAAGATTTCAACCATATTACACATTTTATAATATCATATTATCTAATCATAATAGTCAGGAAATATGTTCAAAGGTAGCCCTCTAAGATAAATGATGGTCCATTTCATGATTAAACTACATAATTTTATGCAGGCATACACCAAAAATCCAATCCATGCAGAATATTTAATTAGATTTTTAATATTTGTTACAGTGACATTTATGATGCTCCCTGTCATAATGCAGATTTTTTTGCCCAATTTGCTCCTATTGACTCTTCCTTTGTATCAATGAAAATCAGGCCAAACCATTTAAGAGTAATACATGAAGGCCAACTCAGTTCCCTTTCTTACTATAAAAAGTTTGTTCCAGTTTGATTTAAGTACTGTACTTTAAACATCACTGAAGTGCAAAAACCACCAAATAATTTAATATTTTTTTTCATTTGATTTCTTAAACTAAGCATATGCCAGTGATAAAGCAAACATAATGATGTAGGACAAAATTAAGAACATGAGGATTCCTACAAGGTTAGGATTTCTTATTCTATGTTATTAATAAACTTCCTATTGTTAAATCTTTTTAGTTTAGGATCATTAGGATTCCTGATTCCTATTTAGGATTAGAAACACTCTTTAAAAACTTGATTTGTTTGTGTTAAGTGATTCTATTATTTTTTCTTTCAGTAAGAACACATTTGAGGTTTGTGTTCCATTGTTTCTTTATTGAGTTTACCTGTTTCGATTTCGAAACATAATTCCACTGCACCATATAAAATCTTACCAATTTTGGAATGACACCTGCTTCAACCATTATGTTGTGATTAAAGCGGCTTAATGCTAGATTTGCCAAAACTCCGCCAGCTGCTTCCTTCACTTTAATGTCCTCATCTTCCAGGAACTTTATAAGTAGTGGCAGAATATCACTGTTTGCAATTTTTATACTGAGCTTCTCATCTACAGACAAGTTCCACAAAGCACATATACTTTCCTCCTTCACCTGCAGAAATAAGTTCAGGACCTGCCTTAGTCTTCCACAAACAAGAAATATGAGGAAATAAATTCTTATCATGAGATGCCTCTCCTATACCTCAGGAGTCAAGGAAGGAGAAGGTCGACTAAGCAGTCCAGAAATTTCTTCTATTGCTCCACTTTCTGCTACAGAGTCTCTATACATTAATTGAAGATATTGATCGTAAAAGGCCTGCAGCTGCTTCACATGCAACACTAGACTCCGACTTAAGAAGATTAATGGTGAGATTTATGCAACCACTATACTGCATGATTGTATCAATGCACTTCTTTCCACCTAATGAGTATTTCCATAGTGCTTCTATTGCTTGTTCTCTGTCAAGTGGATCATTGTCCAGACCAAGCATCCGGACAAACAAGCCAACATAGCTGTCACCAAGAGTAGATGAACCAAGTCCTATTTCCTTAATATCCTGAAATTGAAATGACAAACTTCATTGTAATGTAGTTAATCTCTGGGATCATCCTCAAAAGTCTTAACTTGCTAAAACAAATCAATAGTTTAATATAAATTTAGGGGCGACTATGAGCGCAAGAACACAAATATTAATGTTGTTCATAGAACTGCATACTAATGGTCTCTATCAATTTACCTAGATGACACAACATATAATCAACATGCAAATTATAATAAGGCTATTGAAAACACAATAAACCACCAGCCACCAGGCAGCACAGCACTCTACTGAATAACAAATGAATGCACCTGGATTCACAAATCCAAATGATTGTACTTCCTCTTAGAATCTCTTCAAGTCAATCAACAAAAAGCTCTGCAATCCATTATGCTAAAAGCGTGCTTGACACTAACAATATGCACAATCACACTCAACTTCTAAACTGATTATCAAAATAAAATACAAAAAAAAAAAAAAAAAAAAAAAAAAAAAAAAGCGAAGCATTTCATAGAGATTTCACCAGTAACCAATACTCCCATGTCACAAAAAATAAAAATAAAAAATACAAAAAGGGGGATCCAGATAGAGGAACTTACAGTAGAAGAAGACTGTTGTGGGTTGGCATCATCACCACCAACCCTTGCCAGGACTGTACGGAGAAAGCAAGGCCTGGACTGAGAGCAGAAAAGAGTATGATGATAGTGATATGATGAGGAGACTGTTGTTGGTTGCTTTCGTCTCCTGGGTTTTGTAATGGATGTGGTGTTGTTGACTGTAACATTGCAAGTGTTTGAAAAACTCTGCTGCACACATGGAAGCTTGATGTTGTGTACTGGGATTGTGGAAGCTAACATTGTTCCACACGAAGAATGTCAAGTATTTGATGTTTTAACCGGTTTCTGCTCAAATGGATGCTAGAACTTGCAAGTGTGTGTGTGACAATTTGATAATTTCTAGAATACAAAGGAGGAAAAAAACCCGAACCCTCGGACTCGGTTTGGGTCAGTTTGTGACCGGAACCCGGTCCAGCAAAAATTTATAAAAAACGAGGGAAACTTCTTTTAGTCCTCAAGGTTTTGAAAAATATCAACTTTTTAATGTTTTTTTTAAAACAGTTTTTTTTTTTTTATCCCTAACTTTTTAAAAACTCTTCAAAAAAGTGAAAGCCGTTAATTAATTAACGGTCAATAGTGACAAATTATTTCGATGGGAAGGATAAAATAGTCTTTTCATGTGGGAGGGTAAGATTGTGACACATGGATCCACTATATTATAAACATATAAAAAAATTAAAAAAATTAATTTAAATAATTTATTGTATACATAAAATTAATTTTGTAAAAAAATAATACAAAAAAAAAAAAAAGTGAAGATTCATCAAATTAGATCTCCACCGTCCATCCATTGTGGATGGAGGGTGGAAATTCAATCTGATGGATCTCCAACATTTTCAACAAATTAAGCTTGTTCATCAAACCCGTTTACCAGCATCATCAACAACCTCACAATCCTCAATAACATCAACAACATCATAGCATCGTTAATATTATCATCTTTCACAACAACAACATCAACAACAACATTAAGAAAAAAAAATCAAATTTGTTTATCAAAATTTTTTTTTTCAAAACATTTGAATTGATGACCTTCAGCTGGGTTCAACTCTGGGTTTGGGTTCAATCGAACCCAGATCAGCTCTATTTCCGACAGAGAGAATCTCTATCGCATCGGAGGTACTTCATTTGAGGCGGAAGAGATAATGGACAGAAGAAACTGAGGAAGAAGGAAAATGGACGGAGTAGAAAGAGATGGATGCAGATGGAAGAGATGAAGGAGAATGAGAAGAACGAAGGAGATGAAGGAGAGGGAAAAAAGAGAGAAGAGATGACAGAGGTTTTATGGATTTGTTCTAGATTCTTCCAGATCAAAGAAAAAAAATAAAAATTAACTTGTTTATTTTGTAAATTAATATTTTTAATGGTTGGATGGAGAATGGATAAAAACAATGATAAGATTTTTTTTCCCTTAACTGAATTTATTTTCTTGAAGTTTGTTTTTTTTTAATTATTGTTTAATTTAAACAAAAGATAATAATCAAATTTTTTCAAAAAAAAAATCATATTATTAAACACGTGTCAACTTTTTATTGGTCAAATGATATATAATATTTTAATTTTATTAGGGACAAAATAGTCATTTTAAGTTATGAGGAGTAATTAAGACTTTTTTATTTTTCTGTTTAGTTTAACTATCGATTGACTAACGGTTTAAACTTTTTTTAAAGAGTTTTAAAAAAGTTAGGTATGAAAAGAGTTTTAAAAAAGTTAGGTATGAAAAGAGTTATTTTAAAAAAACCTTTAACAAGTTGATATTTTCCAAAACCTCTATGACTAAAATACAGTTTCCCCTAAAAAACGAGACAATTGTAGCCAATTCCCTAACTTTTGATGGAATGCCAAATAAAACGCCCTAGTTTGAACAATAAAAAAATAAAAGATACCCTTCTTGAATTCGGTTAGATATGCGAAATAAAGTTTTTTTTTTTTTTCTATATAATTGCATAATAAAATGATTGAATTTTGTTAGGTTTAAGGAAGGCTAACTGTCTTATTAAAAAAAAAAAGACAAAAATTATAAGTTTTTTTTTTCCTTATTATTTGAATTAAAATAGGTCATATCAATAGTGACCTCTAACGGGGGAGACTAAAATCGTGGAACTCATCCACAATCTAACCAATTTATGAATAGGATCTTCTACGTTATGAGTTTCAACTTTTAGAGAAGTATTTCAACAATCTAGTTTGTAGAGAAGGTCATTGCTTCCTCTACAGGTCAAGTTGTGGAGGAGGTTGATCTCCTATTAATTTGTTTCAATATTTTTATTAATTTTTTCAAATAAAATTTTTGAATAGTTGATTTTTTTTCTTAAAAAAAAAACTAGCATTGAAAAATTGTAAGTTCGTTGAGTAGATGGATCATTCATGGCTTTGTAGGTTCATCGTAGCTATGACTGTTGAGTTAGGTGGTAGATTTACGAACATGTGATGGTGTATGGTGGATGGTAGTGGGTTTGATGAGAGCATGAGGTGGTGGCTTGTTAATGTGTTGCATAGGTTATGAAAATTACGTTTATATTGGGGTAGAGTTAGCATACAACGGCAAAGAGAGACGGGCCATGCAGCCCATGTTCCCTCCTTCCTTAACCAATAAGAATTTTTTTTAATAATTTAATTTTATATATTTTTACTAACTTTAGGACACTTTTATTATCTAGATTGTTTAACTTCAATAATTTAATATTATGTGAAAATGTAGTATTAGAGTTTTTGTTTTTTTTGGATATTTCTTTAAACGATCAGAGATTTTTTATCTATTCAATTCAACGATTGGTGGTTATTAGTGATTTTTCAAATTATTGGATTTGCTTTGGCTATTATGTTAAATGACAGGGATAATGGGATTATCCCAAAAGAAATGACTTGATAATTCTTGAACGTCGCCGTTTTCCCTCGCAAAATCTACATATTTTCTTCGGGTTTCGAATCCGAAACCCCCGGTGCCGTCGGCGGAAGCAATGTCGAAAACCGGTGAGTCAAATCGGGAGTTATTCAGAGTCGGGCAGCGAGTCCATTCGTTGAACGATGCGCGTCGAATCGGCACGGTAAAGTACGTGGGAGAAGTAGAAGGCTACTCCGGCACGTGGGTCGGCGTCGATTGGGATGAGGAAAACGGCGGCAAGCACGATGGCTCCGTCAACGGGGTCCACTACTTCCGGGCCTGCTCCAACAAATCCGGATCTTTCATTCGGGCCCAGAACTTGAGCCCCGGAGTTTCGTTGCTTGAAGCTCTTCAACAAAGATACAAAACCGAACCCACTAAAGAAGAAGAGGGTCAGTCAATCAATTCTCGTCAAGCAAAAAAAATGGTTGCTTTCTTTTTATATTCTAATCGGTGGTTGTGTTTTGTAGACGAAATGTATGTGCTTTCAGCGAGTAACAGGCGGGTTTCGGTTGAACTTGTCGGTAAAGACAAAATTCAAGACAAGTTGAACAAGTTTGAGGAGTTGACAGCCGCTTCATTGTCTTATTTGGCTGTTAGCTCTCCTGGACTTGTTTGTAACACCATTCTGCCTAGTAAGTACTTATTTTGATTGAGTGAAATGATTCTAATTTTTGTTTGTGAGTTGACAGAATATTGAGTTTATGTTGTAGATTTGAAGGAGCTTGACTTGACTGGGAATTTGCTTTCGGATTGGAAGGTGTGTGTTCCTGCATTTTATAGCATGTAAGAGGTGCTTCTTTTATTGGGTTTTATGTTAGTTTATGAATTGTGAAATTGTTTTGCAACGGAGACACAAATAATCAAGAACAACACAGAGAATTATAGTGGTTCGACAGTATACCTATATCCACGCTTGTATGGCTAAAAAAAAATTTCACTAAACTTTCAATATGGTTACAACTGTTATTTATATCAAATCCTAATCTCGAAAGTACCCTTACAAATTACATACTAGCTCCACATGTTACATATATATAAATATAAGCCATATAATCAGCAGAGATGTATCCTCAATGGGTTGAAGTACAATGTGTTCTTTGTTGCAATAGTTTCTTAGATTGGGATCTGTTTTATTTAATTTTTAATTGTTTGTTACTCAGAAATAAATAAGTAAAATGTAGTTCATTATTTTCTAGTAGCTGTCTAGCTGATATTTTATTTTATTTTTGTTTTTATTTTAGAGTTTGTCGAGCTGGTGGTGCTATATGAATTTAGTTGTTATTATGGAATCTCTTTATTAGATACAGTTGCTTGTGTTACATAAGCTTTGTATCTTAATTCAATCAATCTTTTCTTGCAGGATGTAGGTACCATCTGTGAACAGTTACCGGCTCTTGCAGGCCTCAATTTATCTAACAATTTAATGGCCAAGGATGTTTCTGGATTGCCACAACTAAAAAACATCCGCATTTTAGTTTTGAATAGTACTGGTGTAAACTGGACAGAGGTGAATTATCTCCTCCTTCCTCTGTCCTTTCTCCTTTTGTTTTCTAATGCTTCACTTATACTTCTATTGTGAAATACCTCTTCTTTCTTTCTTTCTTTCTTTTTTAATTGTTTTCTACATTGCAGGTTGAAATACTCAAGCAATCATTGCCAGCGATTGAGGAGCTACATCTTATGGGGAACAGCATAGATACAATAAAGGTAGAGCCAGCCTAATTTGTGGCCTTAAGCTTGTACAATGATTTTATTTAGAAATATGTTGAGCATGTCCCAATCGCCGATTATCTTTCAGAAATATGCATGGTAACACTATCTTGCAAGAATAAAAAAAATGGAAAGGATGAATGAACTACAATTTCTTCGACCAAGACAGCTCCAAATATTTCTAGACTCAAACAACTGAAATTTTGTTTAAATGAAAAGAAGAAAATGAAAAGAAAGAAAGAGAGAAAGATGAAATGAATAGTATAAGAGTCGGGCATTAGGAGAGTATAACTAATTACTGCCCGCCCATGTGCTTAGTGCACAATTGCACATGCTCTAAAGATGCAGTTTTTTGATTGGGGAGGATCAGTTGTTAAAAACGCATGGTTCTGAACACTTACCAAAGAAATCCACTTAGTTAAGATTTTTATTCTCAACTGTGATCAGTTGATATCATAACCAGCTTTGTGTGTTTGTGCGGGCGCGTATGTGTGTGTGTATAAACATGTGTTTGCATGCCTGTAAATCAGATTTTTAAGAGAACTTCTTATAATGCTTCATAACTATGTAAGGACGTGCTTGTGTGAAGTTTGTGTGCCTATCTTATTTTTTTAATATGATCCACTATAATTGTTGTTAGCATTCACCGTTTGAAATTAATCTTCAATCTTACTGGTTTTTTCTTTTTATTGTTTTATCTGTCTCTGGTTTCCAGCCAATGCCATCTCCTACTGTTGAAGGATTTGATTCCTTACGACTTTTAAATCTGGATGACAACTCTATAGCTGATTGGAATGAGATTCTAAAACTTTCCCAGCTAAGAAGGTTAGGCAGGGCTGCATTCTGTTGTGTCGAAGAACTTTTAGCATGAAATTACAATTGGAGAGCTTTTTCATTTTTTTTTTTTTTAAAAAAGAAAAATTTAATAAAAGGTTATAATGTGATTTCTGGTTTCAGTTTACGGCAGCTTTATTTGAACAAGAACAAGTTGAATCATGTCTATTACCCTGATAATAATACAGTCCATGAACTGCTTAGTGCTCATGAGGAAAGCTATAAACCGTTTCAGAATTTGAGCTGCCTTCTTTTGGGTAATCTGTTAGATCTTTCTGAGTTTGCTTCATTGTCCTTTTAGTATTCTACAATCGTTTCTGATTTCATGTTCGCTTAATTTGTTCAGGGAGTAATAACATTGAGGATCTTGCTTCAATTGACTCGCTGAATCTGTTTCCTAATTTAAAGGTAATGTTTATGATATGAATCGTCTGTCAGTCTCACTTCATTTTGTTTTAGAGAAAATAACTTGCTGCTACTTTATGATGTGTAAAATCTTTTGGACTGACTCATAATCAATATATCGGCTCCATGTGGTAGATGTTGGATTGACTGTATTCCTGGACAATTGCTGAAAGATTTTGGCAGCAAGAATTAGCTCTCTCTTTTACACAACTTACAGCACATTCACACTTGTGTGCTTTCACACATACACAAATTCCTTGGTCATTTGATGGCTTCTGTTCTGATGACTCTTATTAAATTGAAGGACATCAGGCTTTCGGATAATCCAGTAGTTGATCCTGGAAGAGGTGGTATCCCAAGGTTTGTGATAATTGCACGATTAGCAAAGATAGAAATACTAAATGGGAGTGAGGTAAACTCTTCAACTTTAATTCAGTCCACATTTTTGTTACTTTGGGAGGTTCTTTTAAATCCGATGGAGTTTTATCTAATTCTTCTTCCAGATAAGCCCTCGTGAAAGGAAAGAATCTGAGATCCGGTATGTATTTTCTTTTCTGTATCAGTCCATTAGTTCACTTTTTCTGAAATAAAAGCTTGGTTGGCTTTTATTGTTGTTTTTAACTTGATGAAACATCTTGTGTCTTATGTAATTTCTTTCTTTTGTAAAAATGAGAATTTATAACTGCAGGAAAATTGTTACTAGTTAACCTTTTTTTTAAAAACTATTATTCACGTGATTTATGATTGCACTCACGTTTTTATGTTGAAAGAGAGCAATCGACAACTTGAATATCAATGTTATCTATATAAGTAGTTCATTGGCAGTTCATTTACTAGGACTTATGTTAATGTTATCCATCCTATAGCTGATCCCAAATCTTTCCTGCAGATATGTCCGCTTAACTATGTCGAAGTTGCATGGCAATCCTGAAGAAATTGAGCGGCTGCACCCGAGGTAATTTTACTAAAGTGAAGCAATTGTTCGGTAACCATAACTTGTTCATTGCTCGCAACAATAGTGGGCATAATATCGAGAAGGCTATGTGCATAAGCTACGCTATATCTGCTATCAAAAGGACCTAAAATTTATGTTGAATTTAAATCTCTATGTTTTGTAGGTGTGCATCCAGGTGTTCAGTGTGAAAATTAATGCTGTAGATGATAAAAACTGCTTATATCACTAAATTTGACGTATTTCACAACATGTGTTAATTTCT
The DNA here is from genome assembly GCA_021234005.1 of Nephelium lappaceum. Classification (NCBI taxonomy): domain Eukaryota; kingdom Viridiplantae; phylum Streptophyta; class Magnoliopsida; order Sapindales; family Sapindaceae; genus Nephelium; species Nephelium lappaceum. Next base: position 10,538,080 of record CM038003.1, read on the forward strand.
TCCATCATCTGTGTCTAACTGCAGAAAATTTGTAGGTTTTGGATATATTATTCTTATAATGGAGCTAAACTTTGTTGTCATTGATCATCCAACATAATGGCAAGCAATTACGTTGACTATTAGGTAGATATGTGTGGATAGAGGGGAAGTTATATCTCAGCAAATAAATTGTAGTTGTGATGAATCTCTCTGGAATTCTAAAATTCAAGCATAATGTCTTCTTCAGTGATTGATAGTATTCTGTTATTTGATTTATACATTATCTGGTAAAAGTGCCATTCCCTAAACAAAATTTGGGCCAGAACTTCTGGATTGAATTTAATAATAATTTCAAACAAGGTTGGGAGAATTATTTGCTTAGAAATTATGAGAAGAATTGGCAGTGACTAGGGCAACATTGGGTTGTATATAAAGTTAAAGAGAAACAATTTTCATGAAGGGAGTCCAACTTCTGAAGGAGCTGAACTTTCAATCAATGATCGTTGTTCTATTCTCTAGGGATAGAATTTCTCCTTGGTTGTTCCATTGGAAATTGTTTTGTTTTAAATCAATTTGATATTAGTAGCATGCAACTTAATTAATTTGACCATTAAATTGAACCAAATTGAGTGCCTTTTTGTGTGATGATCGATTCGGGTCAGTTGCAGCAGAAGCCAAATCCATTTCACTTCACTGGTGGTTTGCTATTTTTTGTTGTCAATCAGAAAGTGTTTAATATGCCTTTTGGTTCAATTTCAGTCTTCAAAAACAAGTCAAATCTTTTTTCCTATCAGAAGATGGATGATGCTACCACCAAAAATTTAGATCATTCTGTACTTCAGGCATATTTTTAGAGTTACCTAAGAAGAAGATATAGAGAGAGTGCTCGTGCCAGATAGTTTATAATGGCTGTCGGGGCTTGATGCAAATTACCAGCTCAAGATATTGACAGCTTCTATTGTTGATTCCAATGTATGGAATTAATTGTCTAGCAAAATTATTAGGACATGGCCTTCTGGTCTGTTACATCATGAAAATTTGAGTCCTGCTAATGCCTGATAGATGCTTGCTTAAAATTTTGCGTGTATAAACATCTCCATTCCTTCTATAGCACTATGTATCTGTCTTGCCTGCTTGGAGATTTGCCAGGGATCCAAGTAATGTGTCATTTTGTTCTCATTGTATTGGGTTTTCTCCCTATATAATTTGTTTCAAGACTCAGTCTGCATTTGGGAACAGCAATTTCAATTATACACCTTCCAAATTTCCCTTCAATTAGTGTTCAAGTGAACTTTAAAGACATAAACCCATGTAAAGAGCACAATGACCTCAAAACTCTATCCCAAACCTGATGGCTACATCTTTCCATCATGGTTATTTTAATGATGTTCTTCCTGTTTGTTGTGGACTTAAAAATCAATTACAGGTTTGGTGAGCTTAAGGAGCTTCATGGAATTGAGGATGAGAGGCCATCAATTGGAGCAGCAGGCCCTCAGAAAATGTCTTCAGGACTTCTGTGTATGAATCTTAGATCTTCTTCTTTTTTGTTTTTATTTATTTGTTTTTTTCTGCTTGCAGAATCAGTATTAAGATAGAATGCATACATGTGCAGCCATCACTCTGAAGTGTGTGGGTGCATCAATGGGTGAGAAACCCCCCCTGACAAAGAAATTGCCAGCCACCACCACGGTTATGATCCCACCTTATTCTAGAATCCAGTATCTGGCAAAATATACTATTAAGATTTTCCTTATAAATAATTCATTAATTGTAGATTGGGAAGCTCAAGATTCTTTGTGAGAGCTTTTTCAAGTTGAAGTCCATCAAACCAAAATTATTTCTTCAGGAAGAGGTTTGTCTTCATCAACCTCTTCTTTGGCTTGTATTTTACTGATGAACACCCCTATCGTTGTGATGTTGACAGTGAGTGCTCCTTGAGTTTGCAGGGTTCCCCTTTGCCATTATTGCTTGATGATGAAATGGCGTCTTTGATGGACCTTGGAGTTGGCAATGAGTCTACAATCCTGGTAGATGAAGAGAGTTGAGAGAAGTACACCTGCAAAACTTCTTTAAAATGCCATTTTAGCGAAGTTTTTAGTTTCAAGGTTGCCATTTAAATTCGAAACCAAATGTATATGATAATGATATGATTCTTTGCTTATGTTCTTAGCATTTCTCTCATTTATTTCCTATTTCTGTTCTTAAAATTTCCAACGTGTCAATTATGCAGCCTGTATACACCTAAATGATCCAGAGTAACGTACAAGGATCTCATTTTGGATGTACTCTTGTTTTAGATGAGTGAGTTTGAATGTTGAATTGTTATTTGATAGAGAAGTACATGAATTATGAGATAATTATATGGCTGAACTCTGGAAATGATGGATGATGGTTTGGAAATGTATCTCAGTCTCTGTCTGTGGTGTCGCCGGCTTGTAGAGATTCGTGTAGCATGATCATTATGTACAATTATCCATGTTACATGTTCATGTATGATTTCAATACAATCTATTCATGATATGTTGGCATTACTAAAACTTCCGGAAACTTATTAGAAATTATCTCTAAAATTTTTTCTAAATTTGCAAATTTGTCTTTTAAAAAGTTTTATTTTTAATTAATTATAAGTTTCAAGTAATTTAATATCAATAGTTAGAAATTTGTTAGGATATTACTTTCATGTTATCCTGGAAATATCTACTTTCTGTTCGAGAGTAATATCTACACATGGTAAATGCATATAATGAAGTTTAAATTCTAATGATGAATGTAAAAGAGAACTGTATTAATCAATGAAGCTAGTTGATATATATATCTTTTTAAAAGTTAATAAAAAGGTGAATTTTTAAAAAAGCTTTACCATAAAAAAATAGAGAAAAATCTATTGGGTTGGGGTTGTGATATTTAAAATTTGGGAGTATGTTTACTAATAATGAATGAAGGTAAATTACATAATTAAATCATTTCAATAGAGAGAATTCAGTTTTGTGGTGTAGAGAAATAATTTTAATATGTACTCTTAAGATGTGTATTAACAAAATTCATAATAATAATAATAAAATTATTGATAAGAACATTGGCAAAGGCATAGGAGTAAACCAATGGTGAGGATGGTCCATATGAATGAAGCCAGGCCCTCAATTTTTGTGGATATATTTATCTTCATATATGAATTTTCATTTTTGTTTTTGTTTTGTTGCATGCATTCTGTGCCATGAAACCAAACTCAAAGATAAGAACCAACCAAAACACTATCAAAACACAGTGACAGAGCTCAAAAATGAGCTGCTTCTTGAGCCTTCAAGTCCCAAAGGCACTGCCTTGTCTTTCTTCCTTTTCTCCTCGATGCACAATAAAATCTTCATCTAAGCTCAATCAAACCAACTCCACCAACCCACGTACTCCTTCCCTTTTTCTCCTCTAAACTCATCAATTCCTCACAAACATGCCCAGAAAGCAGTTGATTTCTTTGATGGAAAAGCATCTACCTTGGCAATTCAAGCTGGAGCACTACTTTTGGCTGCTGTAACACATTTTTCTTCTCTTTTTTATGATTTGTTTGAGTAAAATATATAAATTGAAATTAAGATTAAATAGGACTTGTTTGTTATATTGGAATCAGTTTGAGCAGCCAGCAGTTGCAGTGACTGGAGAGAACAATTATGAGGTAGACTTTACCACAGCTGCAATCAAAATAGGAATTATTGCCTTCTGGTACTTCTTCATCATGCCAGTGAGTGTGTATGATTTTATTTATTAAATTATTTATGGGTTTTGAGTCTATGATACTAAATCTAATTTATTTGTTTATGTTTGGTTCATGTAAAAGCCAATTATAATGAACTGGCTTAGGGTTAGGTGGTACAGGAGAAAGCTACTGGAAATGTATTTCCAATTCATGTTTGTCTTCTTGTTCTTTCCAGGGTGAGTATGGCTTTTTTTTTTTTTTCACTCTGATCGGTTCCCTTTTAGTTGTTTCTGGTACATAATGCTAAACCATAGTCCAAAAATAAATTGCAACCCACAAACAGCCAATAATTGGTACACTGATTACATAAACATTTGGATTCTCTCTTGATCTCAGCTTTTAGTTACCAAGTTCCTTCCCTACAATTTTCCATTTTATTTTTGTTAAATGACACTTGTTGGTGGGTTTTGATTATCTACAGAGGTTACCAAATAGAATTTTTCTCTTCTAGGAAGAATCTAATTCAATTTTTTTTTGTTGCAATGTACAGCCTAATGCTGTGGGCACCATTTCTAAACTTCAGGAAATTTCCAAGAGATCCATCAATGAAGTATCCATGGTCTACACCACAAGACCCTTCAAAAGTTCCAAATGCATTCGCCAAGTATCCCTGGGCAGAGCCTGAAGATTATGACTGATTTGTCCTCAGCAGCCTCGTTTGCATTTGTATAGTATGCCAGATATCGGAAAATTAGAATTGGATTGATATGTTAAAAAGCACTAGTCTTGAAGTCAAACACCATTCTTTTTGCCTCAACCACAAGCTTGACATCCTACATTTCCATTTCATTCACCTTTCTTATTAATTTTCTGCAATATTTGATTAAATTCAGGCAAGCAATGAAAATTATTATTATTTTTTAGATAAAATTTGAGCACCATCAACTTTTGCACCTTGCAATCATAGGACTTTCTGGCTGATAACATAAGTAAGGAAACAAAGAAAGAAAAGGCTCAAAAATTTGCTGCAAAACAACAGAAATACTTATCTCTCATGGATAACTAATCAGAGTAGAACGGCTGAGAGAACAAAAAAACTGAAGAAATTTGCAAGGCTTGCAAATGCCAAAGAATAACAAACCATGACAATGAAATATCTTGAAGGCTCAGTGATTTAATACTAAATATACAAAACTGAAAAAGATGGACACATCAGTAACTGAATTGAAAAGTTCATTTCTCAAAGCATTTTAAAGATTTCCCGCGTTCTCTTAGTCATTCAATTTGTTTAGAATCTACAAACAAAAAATTAACCTGAATAAAGCGATCTTTTGATACATAATAATGTAAATGTAAATGGTACCGGGCACAATCTTCCCCATCCTTATTTTCCTTGGGAGATGGTCGACTTTCTCGAGAAATTTAACAGCCTGTATTCTAACACTGTTATCAAGTAATCTGATCATATCCCTTAACAACTTTAAATTAAAAGATCTCCCTTTTCCTTTATAGGTCAGAATCAAAAAGTTCCAAGACGACAAGAGGCTAGTATTGCTAAGACAAAACAACTCTTTGCATAGCGCTCTAAAGGAAGGCCGATCCAGAAAACTACAGAATTTTCTTCCCATTCAGGGCTTTCTGCATGCAATATGCTCAAAAAGGCGAGTAAGAGTTTAGAACTACTGACAAATTCTTCCAATCCAGGGACTCCATATTTGGAGACATGACCGCAGCACCCACAGCAAGGGCAACAACAACAAGGGCCACACTTTTCAGGCACCCATGGCCTCTTGAAACCTTTCCCAGAATGGTCTTACAGTACTTGTCTGCATTCTTGTAGTGTTTGTCACGTGCAGGTTCTGCCCCACTACCGAGCGCTTTCTCATTCTGTAAGAAAGAAAATTGGAAGAGAGTTAAGTTTGGTAAAAAATGTTAATCGCTTTTATGTAATCAGTTAAATCCATAAATCAGTAATTTAAATATATGATTCTAAACTATCTCTACAATTTTTAATATCCTGAACAATATAAGAGGTTACCTTGTGCCGAAAATTCTGCAGAGTTGTCCTCAACGGGTCAAATGGAGAAAGTTGGTCAGAATACTCCTTCCATTCCTCAGAAAGCCTTTTCAGAATAATGACACTAGCTTCTAGGTTATCCTCATAAACCTTTTCCTGTTTACATCCCACATATTGTAAGAAGACTACAACTTCTAGAATTAAATGTCATAAAAATAGAAAGCATCAGCACAAAAGGGGTCATAAAAATTAAAATTTAAAATAACTCACCCATTGCTTGTAGCAATCAGCATTTTGGGTAAAACACCAGATACAAATGCCAGCTGCTTCATGGGATAACTCAGATATGCCTGTTAAAAAAAAAAAAAAAAAACAAGCTATAGATCAATCTATTTTTTTTTTTTAAAAATCAATCTATTTCATTTATTTTTCATATTTTCTTGGGATAAAAAGAAGGGGATGACAATGTTAAGTATTGTACTTTCTCCAGCTCCTTTGATGGAAAAACTCAGTATCTGCTGTGCAACTTGTTTCATTGCTTTACTTCCAGAGGCACCAGCAAGAGCCACCTCTTTTAAAACAGGATATATGGCCTCAAACCTTTCAGTAGCCTACATGAATCATCACATTCCAAGTAAGACCACCAGTAATATGCATCTCAAAACCAAACAGCAAATGCACAGTGGCAACAGACACCTTTACTCTGGCTGAAGATGCAGGGAAGGTAAGTCGTAACAGTGTCTCAAGTGCAGAAGGTGGCATCAAACGCTCACCCTTTCTAACTGCACCATTGACTAAAATTGTCCGTGCCTTTGGGGTAGATAAGATTCTGCAACCATAAAACATAACATCACAAAGACATTAAAATTTAAAGCAAGAAACAAAACAGAAAAACTTCAAAAGTTTTCATACCTCTCCACTAGCTGCAAAATTATATCCCTGGACAGTGGATTGCAACTTTTGCCACCAACTATGGGCAAAAGGTTATGTGCCCACGAGTACAACCCTACAGCTAGCTCTCCTTGAGAGGCCTAGACAAGAAAAGTTTAATATCTAGCATAAGAAGCATATCTGAGGCACAAAATTAACAAACAGCAATCTTGCCTTCAAAATAGATACATTAGTTGTGCTTAAATGTTATCCACTCACCTGAGTTATCATCCATACAATAACTGGAAGCTTATCCTGCCCCTGGTACTTTGGTTTTTCACTCAATGTTGGTAAAACACTAATTAAGACATCAGGTTTCCGTCGCAAAACCATTGCTAAAGCCACAAACATTGCTACCTGCCATTTCATAATATGTTAACCATAGCATATATAGAGCTTCAGCAGAAGAACTTTGATGCAAAAGTGCAGGGACAATAAATAAGAAAGTCAGCTTTAATTCAATTATTTGGACAAAGTTGATGGAACAAAGAGATAAAACAGCTGAACTTGGTAAGTAAAAAGCAAGAACATTAGAAGCAAAACCGATCTGAAGGTGCCATGTTTTAACAGCTCAATAAAGACTGGGGTAAATTCAACTCAAAAACCCTTAAATTCCTGTTGTTTTATGAATAAGACAACTTGGTACATGAAAATAGAGAAAAAAAGAGAAATCAACAATTTAAATGCTAAAATTCAAATCCTCAAAAGTTAAATTTTTTCACTTTTAAAGACTTAGAATCCAAAAGACTCCGAATTAAATTCAAAATTTTTTCAACTTTACATGTTTGTGAGATGACTCATTGACTCAAAACAAAAAATCCTGAAACCAGTCACACATTACATTACATTTGCCACAAAATATTCATGAACGTTCAGCATTTAAAAGGATAATCAAAGTATCTTCCTTGTCATTTAGAATACGTCCATACAATAATGCCATACATCTCAAGTTATAACCCACTTTCCATCTCAACTTGTGAAGTGTTACTTTAATAGTTTAATTCAACTAAAATGTGGCAACTAAATTAACATGCACGCACATCATTGAATTCAGATGACACCTCATCAAGTTGGATACAAAGCGGGATACAAAATATGTCTAACATTATTGCTCTAGGAATGACTACCATAATAACCCCCTCCATAAATGCCATTACTCCCCACTTATAATTAGCAATCAGCATCTAAATTAAACATCATAATTCATGAGGAACCATAATCAATAAGCTTGACCTCAAAGAGTCGAGCATCATTACATCCACACACAATGAGATGTCAAACAAGCACATTTCCAAGCAATAACTAATGATTCTAAATCCGTTCACATTTGCAAAGGCCATAACATAACTTATCAACCCCACCCCCACTCATTCACATAAGCAAGATGGCTTAAGCACAGCAGGGTTTCCAAAAGCCTACCATCTTAGAAGTGATGTAGAGTTGACAAAAATTTATTTATTTATTTATTTTTTTTGTGAAAATTGTAAAAAATAAAATAAATTAAAAATAAAAAAAGTCACTGAGTTATCCAAATTCTACATTGAAATAATGGGTTCTGCATCCATGAATCTGAAAGATCTACAACAGAAATGGGAGCTCAATGGTTACATTATCCACAGTCCAATTTCATAATGCTCAATCGATACATTATCATTAACGGAAGAGTATCTTAAAATGGTTTCAATATTGCAAATGACTAAAGATCTTTGGGCTTAAAATTGCTACTATCTGAAGTCCAATTTGAAAATGCTATTCTCTGAAGTCCAACTAAATCCTTAAGCATTATTTTACACATCTTATTTTACTTTCCAGTAAGCCCTTTGTGGCCAACAACTATAGCTAATTATCCAAATAGAAATGCAATAAGAGTGATGCAGAAAAGATATTTATAGAAGATATAATGAAACAACTAACTCTCACTGACAACACTGAGATTCTCCGTGCAATACAAATACAAATCTTGAATAAGCAGGACTATGAATAAATAAAAAGATATGAGCAAATTACCTAGCAGACAATAAAATAAATCATAGATACTAAAATTTATACCACACAAAACCAAAACAATCATAAATAATCAAAGACCACAAGTGAGAGCAGCCGTTACCTGAGATTTTGATGATGGTGATTGCACAGCCTTTTTAGAACCCTTTGCACCAGCTTGATGGGTTTCCAGGTCAGCAAGAATGCTGTCCAAAGACCATGCTATGAAAGATCCAAGTGCCTCGGGTGATCGTTGGTTGATCCAGTCAACTGACGTCTTGTAAACATCATCCGAGATATATGATAAGGGAATCTGTTGCAGAACATATTAACATATTAGGGAAACAAGAATTGCAAAAGGAACTTAAATATAGGAAAAAAGCAAGTATTCAAAAAAAATTGTGATGCCCAAAAGTCATCAGATTTTTATAAATATCTTGTAAATATCCAACTACCATCAAATGAAAAGGAAAAAAAGAAAAGTGATTGCTTTACATAGCTTGACATGACACAGTAAGCAAGAAAGGACAACATCAACACACTGCTACTTTTCTTTTCTAAAACAAAAGGAAAAAGGGGCATCCCATGTAAAAGATTGAAAACATCACTAAATGCAAATTGACCTTGTTTGATGACACTAAACACATGGCACAGCATTGTTGTTACCTTGTTTAAAGATATATTCGAGTTTACAATAAACTCTAGTTGTATATCCTCCAAAAAAAACATTTTTTATAAAGTTGCATCTTGTTGGTAGAAGGTTTGCACCAAAAAATACATAAGGAAGACGTTACCTACCCTACAGGACAAATGAGCGACCCTATGGGGACAAATGAACGAAGGATTGGGCTGAGGTCCCAACAAGTTAATTCAAGCATACAAATTAGGTTTACATCATCTAATAATTCATAATTATCATACACTTTTGCAAATGATGCTTATAATTTTTTTTTTTTTTTTTTTTTTTTTTTTTTTTTTTTTTTTTTAGTGTTTGTTTCCTATCAAAAAAAAAAAAATTATAAGCATCATTTGCAAAAGTGTATGATAATTATGAATGGCAAAATGACATTAACTTACGTCGGCGATCTTAGAGACTGGGCTCTCTCTGAACATTTTCATCCACGGAAACTGCGATGCACTCACGCCCGAAAACGCCCTCCCAAAATAATCAGCAAATCTCATCATTTGTATGTCTTGCTGCTGCTCTCCGTAAGTAGTCTAATCGAACACATCAAAATCAAATCAAACAGTTTATGAAACTAGGTACGATCCATTTACGCGCAATTATCAATCAATTCAAACTTACAGATACATCAACCAGAAAAGCGCCGAGATCAGCCGCATCGATCTTGGCGGCGGCCTTCCGCCACCGTGATCTTCGGCTTCTTCGGCTTCTTTTGCTTCGGCTTCTTCGCCTCCCCAGCCTTCCCATTATCCGCCGCCGTCTCCGCCTCGCTGTCGTTGTCATTATCCTCATCGTCAGATCGGTGCTTCGATCTCACAGTGGCGGCGGCGGCGGTGGCGGTGAAGGCCTGTTGAGCTTCTACGATTCGGCGGTGTCGCTCCTCCGCCTGCTGCTCCAAGGAACGGAAGACGCTGGTCTTGTCACCGTTGACGGCGGCGCGAGCGGTAGTGGCCGGATCGGAGGGCTTGGCGGTCTTCTTCTGGCGTTTGGCGTAGGTGACCTTCTGCCAGCCGTGATCGGGGTTGGTGGCGGCGGAGGCGTTGTTGGTGGTGACTTCGACGGCGTCGCCGCCGTTGACGTTTGTTTCGGCAATTCCAAAATCCATTTTTCAGGTGGTTGTTTGTTTTTGTTTTATTTTGTTTTGTTTTCTCGCTTTTCGATAGAGAGACGAAAGAGAGGGAAATGGAGGACAGGAAAAAGTAGGCGCCGGCGATGGCAAGGACAATTTAAAACAGTTGACTTTTGTTATTTGCCATTCCTTTCATCATGGATTTACGGGATTGCCACTCTTTTTTCTATTGATTTTTCATTGGGCAAATTGCACAAACCTCCCCTGAGGTTTGGCGAAATTGCACAAATATTACGATGTTTGGGTAACTCGCACAAACACTACCTGAGGTTTCAAAAACTCGGCACGAACCTCCCCTGTCGTAAGTCAACAACTGTTAAATCGTCATAGTCAATGGTTAAAAGAATAAAACGACTAAAATACCCTTCAATAACATTTAAAATTAATATATTATATATTTTTTAATTAAATTTAAAAATAAAAGATAAAAAATTAAAAAAGTCAAAAAAAAAAAAAAAAAAAAAAACTGGTCTCCATGGGAGACCAGATCTGGTCTCCCAGGAGACCGACGGTCTCCATCGCTGGAGACGGCGGCGTCTCCAGCGATGGAGACGGCCGACGCCGTCTCCAGCGATGGAGACGATCTCCATCGCTGGAGTCATTCCAGCGATGGAGACCGATCTCCATCGCTGGAGTCTCCAGCGATGGAGATCGATCTCCATCGCTGGAATATCCAGCGATGGAGAGACCGATCTCCATCGCTGGAGTCTCCAGCGATGGAGATCGATCTCCATCGCTGGAGTCTCCAGCGATGGAGATCGATCTCCATCGCTGGAATATCCAGCGATGGAGAGACCGATCTCCATCGCTGGAATATCCAGCGATGGAGATCGATCTCCATCGCTGGAGTCTCCAGCGATGGAGATCGCTGGACACTCCAGCGACCGATCTCCATCGCTGGAGTGTCCAGCGATCTCCATCGCTGGAGTCCATCGCTGGAGACTCCAGCGATGGAGATCGATCTCCATCGCTGGAGTCTCCAGCGATGGAGATCGCTGGACACTCCAGCGATGGAGATCGGTCTCCATCGCTGGAATGTCATTCCAGCGATGGAGATCGGTCTCCATCGCTGGAATGTCATTCCAGCGATGGAGATCGTCTCCATCGCTGGAATGACTCCAGCGATGGAGATCGTCTCCATCGCTGGAGACGGCGTCGGCCGTCTCCATCGCTGGAGACGCCGCCGTCTCCAGCGATGGAGACGGTCGGTCTCCTGGGAGACCAGATCTGGTCTCCCATGGAGACCAGTTTTTTTTTTTTTTTTTTTTGACTTTTTTAATTTTTTATCTTTTATTTTTAAATTTAATTAAAAAATGTATAATATATTAATTTTAAATGTTATTGAAGGGTATTTTAGTCTTTTTATACTTTTAACCATTGACTATGACGATTTAACAGTTGTTGACTGACGGCAGGGGAGGTTCTTGCAGAGTTTTTGAAACCTCAGGTAATGTCCGTGCGAATTAACCAAACATCGTAATATTTGTGCAATTTCGCCAAACCTCAGGGGAGGTTTGTGCAATTTGCCCTTTTTCATTTTTAAACTAATCTATATGGGATAGTGTGGCATGAGTCTCACATTTTATTTTATTTTATTTTTTAAATAACTTGAATTTGAGGAATTCATACAAATGTAATTAATAACTCCACACCTTTTTCAAGTTCCACAAAAAAAAAAAAAAACCTTCATTTTTTTAAGTTATTAAAACTAACTCAAGAGATAACCAAAATCAAGTTAATAGCATACTGGTGGTACGATCCAGATAAACGATTTTCAAATAATTCAAAGTCACTCACACTTAAATAGAAAATAACTCATATATATGAGAAAAAATCTCATTTTTTTTATTAAAAAATGTGAGGTGTGTGTGCTGTCTGTTGAACCCATGATTGGAAGGTGGGTGCAGTTTTTGTCACTCCATTGACCTTCCAAAGCGCGATAACTCCATATTTATCATAAAAAATAAATAAATAAATTTCATACTTAAACTAAAAGATCAATTAAGTGATTTATTTTTTATTTTTTGAATGGCCAATCTGAAATTTAATAAAAAGATACAATTAGCACTAATTAAAGGTTTTATTTAATTCTTTTTTTCACTTAACATTTAAGGATGATTTATTGGTGGTTTGATTGCCACCCAAAAAACAACTCCTCAGAGTCATTTATGTATTGCATCCAATATTAAGATTTAAAATTTTAATTTTTGCTTTATCCACCCTTTGCTTGGCAATGTCAAAAATGTCCTTACTTAATTTACCTGTACTTAAGGTTGGCAAAATGGACAGGGTCAGCAGACCCTGTCCATACCCATAAACATGTGGTTCGGGTATAGACCCGCACCACACTTTAAAAAACCCTTAAAAGAACCGGATCCAAAACAACCCGTATAATTGCGGGTAGAATGTGGATCTACCAGCGGGTCTCTATCAGACCCGCAAAATATCCATCATTTATATATCCCTACCCGGTTCATTTTCAAAAACAAACCCAACAAAACTCTCAACTCTCTCGACTGAGTCGACTCTCTCTCTCTCTCAACTCCTTCGCCGCCGTTCAACTGCGCCTCTCTTTCTCTCCATCGCCGCTGTTCGACTGTGCCTCTCTCTCTCTCCATCTTCGTCGTTCGACTGCGTGCCTCTCTCTCTCTCGATCGTCGTCGTGTCATCTGCTGTGTCTCGTCGCCGTGTCATCTGCTGTGTGACCACCAGAACCTCTCCGTCTCCCTCCCTCACCGTCGTGTCCAAAGCTTCGAACTGTGGTATCGCCACCGTCTCTCTTTCCATTTTTTTTTTGGGTCTTTCGATTTCTCATATCCCAGTTTTGCTTTGCGTTTCTCAGGTGCATCGACCACCAGAACATCGCCGTCGTCTCTCTCCACCAGAACTTCGCCGTCGTCTCTCTCTCAGGTACATTGACTTTTGATTGATTATTTAGTTTGTTGGTACTGGGTATTTGTTGTTGTTTAGTTTCAATCTTCTGGTGGATTTGTTTGGTTGTTGCTCTTTTGAATTTGATGGATGAAATTGGGTTTTTGAAGAAGATGTGATTCTGGGTAGTTGGTGTTTGATGGATTTGTTTAGTACTAATTTTGAATAAAGAAGTGTTTAGTCGTTGGGAGGGGATGGTTTTGTTTTAATGATGCTTTATTATGATCTTTTATTGTTTATTTTGAGGATATCATGTGAGACAGACATGTTTGAAAAATTTACAGTCTGTTTAAGGTCGTTATTGGCCATTGGGGTTGGCAGCATATGTACCTCTTGTCTCTTATTTTTCTGTGTACAATATCCTATTTCTTATATGGAGATTGATTGAGTGTGATCGTTGTACCATCAAATTTAATTAACGTAGATAATGTTTTGTATAGGAAACTCAGAATTAAACATAGTTGCATATTGAAGAGAAATGAAATGAGAATTTAGTATGTCCTGGTCTTGTGTAATTCATTTCAAGTGTGTTAACAGTTTACAAATACAAGAAGTGAACCTCCATGCTAACAAGATCAAAAAGGCACAAGATAATAGGAGGACCTTCTGTGTTTTTGTAGTTACAAATCACAGAGAGCTTTAAAACTGCAATCCTAGCTTTTAAAATTTCTAACTCTAATATCTATGTCCATATATACATTGAAAAAACAAATATGAAAAAGTCTTCCATTGCATAGATAAATATATATTCCAATTACTTAAATCTAATCATAAAATAAATATACTATATGACATAATATTGTCAAGTATGAAATGTACTTGACAGTATGTGATTTTTTCCTTAACATAAATTGGGAAAGTTAGCATTCTTATTATGGACATTAAATCACCCTATAAGACAACCAACAGCCAATGTGCCGATTAGTAATTTAAACAAATGTGTAAATTTAATAATATATTTGATCTAATGAAGATTCCTAATGAGATGTTTCTCTATTTGTAAATAGTTTGCATATGAGAAATGTGGCGCAGAAAAGTCACTGCATCAAGTGTTTGAATGACCAAAACAGTTGATTGAACTATTGCAATTTGTCGTAAAAGTTTTTGTACCACTTGTATATAAAATTTTGAACTGGATTCAGAAGTCAGTTGTACTTGTTGCTGTTTGATATAGAGTCGAATAGATTAGATATCTATTCAGTCAGTCCTGTCCTCTGTTGTTTCCTTTGCTTTTGAAAATATTTGAAAATTCAGTTAATTATGAATTTTAAAGAATGTTTCTTTTAGTGAACGTGGTTGTTGATAATGAATTGAAGGGTGGAACCCGGCTTGACTTGGGAGGGCCCTTGCAATGAATCAAAATCAAATAAAGGCAAGTAGCAGTGGGAGATGGTTGGAAGTGAAGTGATATACATGAACCTGTAAATTAGATAGATTGTTGTAGTTTACTGTTGTAATTGATGAAAGTTGGTGTAGAAGTGATTTGCTTAGATTGGTTGACAGAAGGTTGAGTTCTCTTGACTGTAGTAGTGTTTTATGTCAGTTTCAGACCTGTTTTGTTCAAGTTTTTATATTATTGGTGTGTGAATTTTTTATACTTTGTAAAAGATGGTGGAGTAATGTGAACAAAATGAAATATATATCTGGTTTTGATTGTTTTGATTGTGATTTTGTTTTTATATATTGTCATACATGAGTTGAATGCATGCTGTTTTAGTTATAATCCAAGAATAGTTCCTTTATTTAATGCTAAATGGGTGAATAGTATATAGTTGGAAACCAGTAACTTCGACTTACCTGCATTTGGTGACAGGTAGTTGAAACCTCTGGTGTAACAATACACGTACTTTCACCAAAACAAAATATTTTTGTCTTGTTATATTTTTTATTATTAATTGAATTATTTATATATATTAGGTAGCCAAACAATATGACTAGTTGTGGAGAGAGTCAAATGAATATTTCGACTGGGAATAATAATACTGAGAATGTTGAATCTAGTGTTTCGAAAGTAGCCAAACGGAAGTGTGAAACATCATTTGTTTGGAGTCACATGTCTAAAGTTGAAGTTGATGGTGTTAGAATGGCTAAATGTAATTTTTGTGGGAAATTATTGAATGCTAGTTAAGAGTCGGGAACATCTAGTTTAAGAAAACATGTCCAAAAATGTCTTAAGAAGCATCTAGCTGCTGTTGAGGAAATAACTACTTTGTTTGATCCAAATGTTAGCAAGGAGAAAATAGCTAAAATGGTTATCATGCATGAGCTTCCTTTAAGATTTGTAGAGTATACAGGATTTCGGGAAATGATGAGTTATTATTACCATTCTGGGTTCGAAACTATGAGTAGAAACGCGTTCAAAATTGAGATTTTTAAGATATATAATAGTGAGAGGGAGAAGACATTGAAGTTGTTAGATAGTTTGGATAGTAGAGTTGCAATTACTACGGATATGTGGACATCAAGCCCAAAAATGGGATATATGGTTGCGACTATACATTTTATTGATAAATCATGGGTGTTACATAGTCGAATAATGAATTTTATTCGTGTATTGAATCCACATAGTGTTGAGTCATTTGGTGATGAATTGATGAAGTGTTTGCAAAAATTTCTCAAAAATCAGGGAATTTAATAGTCCATAAATATTTTTTAGAAAATTTTGAAAATTTCTTTTGGAAAAAACAGGTCGACCCGATTTGATCGGGTCAACTCGATCAAATTTGGATCTAATTCGTTGACCCGGATCTGATCCGATCAAATCCAAGGTCTGATGAGGGTCTGAAGAGACTCGCAAAATATGTTGGTCGGGTATGGGTAGGGTCCAGACCCTAAAAAAAATAAAAGGGTCCAATGCGAGTCTGGGCCTGGTACGGGTCCAGACCCGCATTTTGCCAACATGGTTTAAGATGAAGTACTCTTTGATTTTATTCCAAAGAAAAGATGAATTAACATCTTTTCTCCCTCTCCACCAAATCAACATCGGCTACTCGCAGTGACCCCATTGCAGTGCTTGTCTCCGGTCTCTTGCACCGTCGCCGTCGCCGTCTTTTCTGCCCAACCATCAAGTGAGTCTCAAACCTAGCCCAAACTGAATCGTTTCTCTCCCTCTCTTTTGGCACTACCAGCACCTTACTTGGTCCTCCTCCACGTTGCTCACCAACGTTGTCGCCGCCTCGATGTGGCCTGAACTTAGGCACGCTTTCGATTGACTAGACATACGATGCCTTCACCCCGCTTCTCTACACACACACACAACGCCGCCTCCAAACCTCTATCTCTTCCACTGCGTGTCAGTAATGCTTCCATTCTCTCTCCTTCTCTTTCTGCTCCTTCAATTCTTCTTCTTCTTTTGATTTTGGAAAGATCACCAAAAGAAAATAAAAAATCAAATTGGGCGTGGGATTAAATTATCCCAATCTTCTTGTGGATTCCTTTGTGTTTTTGAAGAATTTGATTCGGGTGTGTTTGTTGTTGTGGTTTTATGTTGAAAATCTTCACTCGAACGCTACCTGTTCAACAAAATATCTCACACAGATGGATTGTGTCCAAGCACGATTAGTTCCTTTGATGCTTAATTATTATTGTAATGACCTATTTTGCAATAGTATGTTAATTCCATATCAGGTTTAGGTTAGTTTTTTTTTTTAATTTTGTTCTATTGTTTTAAAATGTCAAAATAGCATTGCTTCGAACAAGCAATGATGTGCAGCAAAACCCCCCGGTTTGGGTTCGTTGTTTCGATGACACCAGCTTGCGACGATTGCAACATGATTAAATGCAATGTTATGCTAGTTTGAACATTTAAATTTTTGTAGCTAGAAAGGATGTGCCCTGTACTCAATAAGGCCACTTTAATATCAATTTCCAATTAGCTCTAGCAAAGTGTCGTTTGTTTTGTTGACATATCGTATTTGTTTAAATCAATCAATGAATTTTCATCGTATCGTCGAATTTGCCTACAAAATTTTTCTGCCTTTATTTTACGACGTTCTAATGAAATTTTTGGCTATGCCCCTACTTGTTAGATTGATGTTTTTGTGATGATTGATGGCTAGCTTATTCAAAGTAGATTATATTAAGTTCAATTTAAGATAGTTAGAAAAGAGAAAATTAGGAATTGGGTTTTTTAATTGGTTAATGACGATGCTACATGCTATAGTATTAGGTTTGATTTTGCAATGTTGAAGCGAGTTTTAATTTATGCAGTGTAAGTTGATAAGATGGCCCGTAGGCGTAGTAGTTGGCCTCTCACCTTCTCCCCCTTTGCTCGTTCAATGGCGCGAGTTGGTTCCACTTCCAAAGTCATGTCTCACCCTCACAAATCCAAATTACGTAGACGATCTCCGCCTCACTCTGCAGGTGTTTATACTTGTTTTGCTCCATTTGAGAAATCGCTTGCTGTTTTGGTGAATAAGTATGTTTGTTTAAGCTCTTTCTAGGTAAGCACTGCTTGGAAGAGAGGACCTAGTCAGTCTGAATCTTCGGAAGATGAAGGGTTCGAAGTGAGTACCATCTTAGTTGATTGTCATTTTGTGTTTGATTTTGGCTGTAGTTTTTATTGAGTTTGTCTGTTTTCAATTGAAGGGAGTTGTCCAAGCAGATTTTGTATTCTTTGATCCGAAACCAGATGACTTTCATGGAGTGAAGATGTTGCTGCAGACTTACCTTGACGATAAGCAATGGAATTTGAGTGATTTTGTAGACTTGATATTGGCCCAGACCACTGTG
The DNA here is from genome assembly GCA_021234005.1 of Nephelium lappaceum. Lineage (NCBI taxonomy): Eukaryota > Viridiplantae > Streptophyta > Magnoliopsida > Sapindales > Sapindaceae > Nephelium > Nephelium lappaceum. The sequence continues at coordinate 10,556,153 of CM038003.1, forward strand.
GGTACACTTGTTAAAATAGAGGGTGATGACGATGATACACCGTTTTCAGTTGTGAGTGCCCTCAACTTGGGAAGATATAAGGTAACCGACCTGCACTTTTGATACAAAATTTTATGTGATTTCAGTACCTAGCATCGAATCATTAGCCTTGTGCCAATAAATATATTTCTATTGTCAACATTGTATTTAATTTCACAACATTATTATGAAACGTTTTGAAAGCTGAATTTAATGTGGTTATTGAAGTAACACTCTAATTTGTTCATTACTCTCTTGAACCTATCATGATAATGGGGTAGTGGTGACTCTTTTCATGTGAATGCCTGATGTGCCATGGTAACTAAATTGGGCAGTAATTTTAGTATTTGTGGTGACCTGACCCTCGTATCTGTTGAAGCTTACTTGTTTTGGCTAAGCAACTCCATATATAATGTACCAGGATCACAAATGTATCATGGAGGATCAAAGAGTTTCTCCTTCAAGTATGCCAAGAGAAGGATTTAATGACTCACTTGAGATCAATTTTGGGAGAACAAGCACGTTATGTGGGTCTTTTGGTCTCACAGCGGGTGGTGAATCTTCCTCCTCAGCTCTTGCCGCCTCTTTATGATGCACTCTTTGATGAAGTTTCATGGGCTACAGAAGATGAGGTTAGATGATTATTTTAGTTTGGATGCTGTGCTTATATAGTCTCTGTTTTACAACCAGAATTGATTTTCTCCCTTGAACTTATGTTTTATTGTTTCATTTTCTGAAGCCAACGGAGCAGCTCCGGAATTCCTTCCGCTTTAGGTTTTATCTTCTAGTCAGTAAGATTTACAAGGTTTACCTGTCTCAGCATCTTTCAACTGCGCTTTGCAATTTTACTATTTTTTTCTTTTTAACTATGATTGGCTTCAAAAATTTTGTAGTATTATTATTTTTTTAAAATTTGCTATCTTTCTATGGATGCAAAACTACAGATTAAGAACACAAACCAGAAAAAGAACACAAATCTGAAAAAGAGGCCGAATAGTCATATTGATGAGGAAATAATATACATTAAGCCAGAAGATGAAATTTTTCACAAGGTATTGATTCTTTTGATCCTATAGTTTGCATTATGTATCTCTCTATACTTTATTTAGTATATTTTACTTGTACATTTACACGCATTATGTTTACCACTTTTATTTTATCTATTCTTTTAACTGATTGTTCTTTCAAATTCATTTCAGCTCAGTTTGTGGTCCTTTACTTTTCCAGTGCGCAACCAGAAATTTGAAACTCAGGAGGTAAGTTACTTCTGCTGTCAGCTAATGATGATCTCATTATGTGATAGTGTTTTCTAAATTAACTTCAAAGTCAACACTAATATTAATCAAAATTAAAATTGAGAAATTTCTTGTGATCTATCATGGTTTTACCAGGCAATATATACATATTGATTCGATCTGAGGTTTTGGAATACTACAACCAGTATATCAAAGTCTTACTCTTACACCTTTGGGGTACAGTGACACCATCTAACATTGCATGTATTAATGATTACACCTGTAACAGTTATAGTAAGGACCTCTTGCTGATATAACCTCGTTTTGTTCTGTACTTGTGGCCCACCTCTTGCCATGCCTGGTTAAGAATACCAAATACCATTCCAATCTTATTGTATTATTGTTAGCAAAATACTTACTAACCTCTATCTTCCGAAACAAAGGAAGGAAAAAACAACCATCTTTCACTGCTATCAATGCTCAAAATAGAAGAACTCCGATGTTCAGTTGCTCCAATGAAAGCCTCTCTGGTAATCTCTTTTACCACGTTAAGCTGTTAAGCTGTGGAAACTAAGTCTTACATAATCAAAGTCCCCTTGACATCCCATCTTCAGGCTGCAACTTCTCAATTCTAGAATTGCTGCTGTCTATATAGTGTAGCAGCTAGTTGCTGTGAACACTACCCTTTACACAGATTCTTTGCTCACTTCTTGGTGGTCACATCCACTTCTCTTTATTGTGCCATCTTCTATGTCTGCCATGTGTTCTTATTTTTGTAGCTGATGATTATTGGAACAGAGTGTTGTAATCAGAGTATCATTAATTTTGCAGCTAAAAAATTATAGTTTGATGGGGTTGGTCATGCTTGTGGAGGCAGAGAAAATTTCTACATTCCGACAGCAGTTGAAATCCTTAATTGATGAATCCTGAGTCGCAAAGGTGAAATATTTGCATTCTAATAGCCCCTGTTTTTCTTTTCTCAGGAACAAAAACTTTCAAATTTGCTGACTCATTTTACTTATAATTGTAGGTTCCCCCTTTATCTGGTGAGATATTTACTGGGCGCCAATTTTGAACTTCTGATTTCTTTTGTGTTTTGTGAAGTGTTGGGACAATTATCTCTTCAGGAGACAACCAAATTTTGTAACCATCGCAAATGCTTGACCTTGTTTATGAGTCAATTTTATAGGAATTGGAAATGTGCTATATTTTAACCTATAGAACGAGATAGTTTAACTTCCTCTTTCTTTTCACATAAATATGTTTCCTTTGTTTTGGCTTTCATTTTACCTTTGAAATTGCTATATTAGTTTGTTACTGGTTATAGGGCAAAAGCTGTTCATCCTACAGAATTAACATGCAGACCTTATAAGAGGACATAGCCATAATTGTTTTTGAGATGGGATTCTGACTTTGTAAGACTTATTGTATGCACTCTGGTAATCAGAATATGTAGAACTTCCAATTGAAGTACCTCTAAGTTTCAATTTTGAATACATTCCTAAAATCAATTAAAAGTCTGAAAATAACTGATTCTATTGCTGATATAGAGCCAAAGATGATGCCAAATGTGTATTGGCTGATGAATTAAGCAGTTCAAGAGCTATATATTTTTAAAATTATTCATTTTATGAATTAGTTAATAAGTCAAGAGCATTCAACAGTATAGTAAAGGAATTATGAATTCAAGCATATTTGTGGTAATTCCTCAAAATGAAGACAGCTCCCAAGGTAGAGACAATTTATGGTGGGAAAGGGGGTTTGGATTTTAATCTACGTGATAATGTGTTTTTTGGTTCAAATTAAATTAATAATTCTAGTCTGAAACTAGAGAAAGGAACGTAAAATTATCAATTTCAAGGGGATTTCGAACCGATTTACTCAGGTGTGTATTGTATTATTATTTATGGTGCCAAGTATTATGTAATTGTGTTTTTACTATACTTCGAATGATGATACACAATTTTTTAAAAAAGTAAATTAAAAATTCAATTTAGATAACGTTACATATGATTTGTTTATATTAGTATAAATTATGAGGTGATATTACAAATAATGTAACTAAGGATGAATCAATTATCACATAATTTGTGATTTTTATATTATTATTTTCAGTTATATTGTCATTTTCTGATAAATTTATTGACGACAAATAGAGTGCCGAAAAACAATGCAGAGTGCATTTACAAAATAAGAGGAGTGCAAATTGGGCCTAAAATCCCAGCTCAATAAGTGAACGAGGACTGGGGCTTTTTTTTGTTCTTGAGGTAGATTGGGCCTGTTTTTACTCAGCCCACTATACACACATAATTCCTAAAAAGTTGAAAATCGAGAGAGACGAGTAATATTTTCAGTTCCAAAAAAAATAAAAAGTAGCATTTTCAAAAAATGAGATTTATCGATACGGTATCAAAGAACAATAAATTTTGAAAAATACAATTGCTTCTTCAAAAATTGGTGTTACACTCGAACGCAATGTAAATACCTCTTGCGCTGTCTTGGACAATAAAACAGAAAATAAGTTCATAGTTTTAACTTAGAAATAGAACTAAGATGTCATCAACAAGTTTTCAAATCTTAAAATTACATATTAAATTTCTTAATCTGTTGTTTTATATATTTTGTGCCTTAAAATTTCAAGCATTCTTTCTAAGTATGTAAAATATATTTCTAAACTAAGTAGGCAACTTGAGGCTGAGGGCCACAAATATTTATAAAGTACCAAATTGATGAGTGATGACCCATGGCCATGTGATGCCATGTTTTTTGAACCTAGAATCATGGAAATTGAGAACTTTATATTCTGTGTCTTGCTAAAAAAAAAATAACACAATTATTAGCATTAGTTACATATTTCCTGTTTCTACAAACTATGGTCCACTTAGAAACTTTTTCCTCTCCTTTCCATCCATCATTCTTTCTTTTTTCCTTTTTTTTTTTTTTCTTATTTCAATAAGTATAGTTGAGTAGCAAAAACAGTCATTTTTTTGGATATTATTATTATCCATTCATCCTTATTTGGACAAGCTAGTGGCCCTACATCACATGCAACGATGTGGTATCTACATATCACAACTATTCTTGAGGTTCTTCTTTTAAAAGAAGTGGACGTATCATAACTATTCATGTTCTTCTTTCTTTAAAAGAACTTTCAGAGAGAGAGAGAGAGAGAGAGAGAGATATATATATATATATATATAAAAGTTCTTTAAAAGAAGGGCAAATTACACTAAAGTACCGAACCTATTGAATTATTACCGTCATAATACGAGTTTTATTTAAATTACACCTAAATACCTTTGACCTGGTTTGACTAACAATCCATTAACTGTAAAATTAACATCTCAAGGGTAAATTCGTCTTTTTATATATCAAATAATATTATTTAAACAAAATGTCTCTCTCTCTCTAAAAACTAAAATCTCTCTCTCTCTCCTTTTTTCTTCTTCTTCTTCTTCTTCTTCTTCTTCTTCTTCTGCTTCTGCTCGTCATCTTCTTCTTCTTCTTCTTCTTCTTCTTCTTTTTCTGCTCTTCTTATTCTTCTTCTTCTTCTTTTTTTTCTGCTCTTCTTCTTCTCTGGGTTCCTTCGAACCCAGTAACTGGGTTCGATTGGAACCCAGTAAACTGGGTTCGAATAGAACCCAGTTTCTGGGTTCCTTCGAACCCAGATCTGGGTTCGAGGGAACCCAGAAACTGGGTTCGATTGGAACCCAGTAACTGGGTTCCAATGGAACCCAGTAACTGGGTTCCAATGGAACCCAGATCTGGGTTCGATTGGAACCGAGTTACTGGTTTCCTTCGAACCCAGATCTGGGTTCGAAGGAACCCAGAAACTGGGTTCGATTGGAACCCAGTTTACTGGGTTCGATTCGAACCCAGTTCTGGGTTCGAATCGAAACCCAGTTTCTGGGTTGCAATCGAACTGTCATCTTTTGTTCTTGTTTTTTTTACCTTTTTTGCGTGGTGATGGTTGGTTGCTGGTGGTGATAGTTTGCTGTTTGGGTGCTATATTGATTTGAGGGTAGTTGTGGTGGCAATTCAATTGAGATGACTAAGTTTTTAACATATAAAAGAAGAAGAAGAAGAGAAGAAGAAGAACAGAGAGATCTCGAGAGAGGGAGAGAGAAATTTGACATATAAAAATACCATTTTGCCCTTGGGACGTTTATTTTACCGTTGATGGACTGTTAGTCAAACTCAGTCAAGGGTATCTTTGTGTAATTTAGTCTAAACTCGCATTATTGTTGTAATAACACAATAGGTCGAGGTACTTTAGTGTAATTTTCCCTTAAAAGAAAGAACCTTAAGAATAGTTGTGACAAGTAAATACCACATCATTGCATGTGAATGTGATCTAGGGCCCCTCGCTTGTCCAAATAAAGATGAATGGTTGGCCCTGGCTTGTCCAAATAAGGATGAATGGATAATTATAATAATAGCCAAAAAAACAAAAAAAGAAAGAATATTTATGCTACTCAACTATATCTATCAAAATGAGAGAAAAGAAAAGAAAAGATATATATAAATAATTAGTACGTCATAACTAAGATATATATATATACACACATATATATATAATTAGTACGTCTTAATTTTTAAATTATTAAGACTATCAATTCAATTCATCCATTGGATTATCTCTCCAAAAAAATTTTCTCTCTCCTGTTCAATTCGAATGCAAAAGATAATTCGATTGATATTCCTAACAATTTAAAAATTAGGATGCATTAACTATAGAAGTTCTGATATATACATATATATAGAGTGTTTTTATAATCACATATACTTGATTTTAAAAGTAAGCACCAATCAATCAAATTTATCCATTACATTGAATTAAATTGGAAAGTGAATTTGTTTTAGGATAGAAAATGCAATGAATAAATTTGAATAGTTAGTCTTTACTTTTTAAAATTAGGTATATTTAAAAAAAATACTATATATATATAAGAATTTTTATAGTTAGTGTCTTCTAATTTTAAAAAGTTAAAACAAACCAATCAAAATCATCCATTGCATTTGAATTGAATATGAGAGAAAATTTGTTTTAGAAAAAAGAATACAATATATGAATTTGATTGGTTCATCCTAACTTAAAAAAGTTGAAAAGTACTAATTGTAAAATTATTATATATATAGTGTTTCTACCATCAGTACCTCTCAACTTTAAAAAATTAGGACGAACAAATCAAATTCATTCATTGCATTCTCTTTTCTAAAATAAATTCTCACTCCTATTTAATTCAAATGTAATGGATAAATTTGATTGGTTCGTCCTAACTTTAAAAAGTTAAGAAGCACTGATAGTAGAATTACTATATATATATATATATATATAAAGAGACAGAGAAAGGAGAGAGAGAGGGGGGTGTGGGGGGCAGGGCGACGGGGTGGGTGGGGCGACGCCGACAACGTAGGATCGAGCAACCCCTATACATTACACAATTTGTTGTTGACCGCCGGATGATAATGATTTGAATGGCTTTGATCCACACATACATTCAATTATAATCACAACTATGTATTCTAAATAATTGTGTTGTCTCTTCTCGATCCCCATAAATCAGTACCTCTCCTCTCTCATTATAAATGAATAAAGTCACCAATTAATGTTTCTTTCTCCTCTCTCTCCCAATTTCAATAACATATCTTGCTTTTAAAAATCCAATATCTCCTAATTAAAAATCCATCTTATTTTTATCACTTATATTTCATGGCTGGTTTATCCAATAAACATTCCTATACATAAACTTACAAATCCACATATCAAAACTCAAAATAATTTTTAGCACGAGTTATGTATACTAATGAGAACAATATCTCACCCAATAAACTATTTTAAACTCGTATGTTTTATTTTGAAATATATAAGTTATATAAGTTTAAAATAATTTCTCAAATGAGATCTTGGGAGAATAATCAGTTAGTTGATTGTTTTATTAATAATGAAAAAGGGAGGAGGTCAAAAATAAGTTAACTGATTGTTTTTCTCAATAAAAAAAAGAGGTTAATTGATTGTTTTATTAATTAGTTAGTCGATTGTTTTATTAACTTGTATTCTTTACGCTAGTAGGTCAAAAATTAGTTGTTAAACTATTAAAATAACTATTTTATCTCATCTAAGAATAACTTATTTTAAACTTACAGAGAATAAACTATTTTAAACTTATTAATAAAACAATCAACTAATTAATTAACATAAGAATAATTAATTAATTGATAGTTTTATTAATAATGAACAAGGAAAGAAATGTATTAGAGAGGAGAGAACAAAAAAAGACACACACACACATTTATTTGGATGTATAAATGTGTATATAATAAGGATATAAGTACATCTTAGCCATCACTTTCATTCAATCCAAAGGTCAATAACTTGTGTGACAAATTGCGTAATTTTTAGGGGTTGTTGACCTACCCATATATATATATATATATATAACTAATTTTACCATCAATATTTACTAACTTTAAAAAGTTAAAACGAACCACTTCAAATTCATCTGTTGTATTCCTATCCTTAAATAAAGTTTCTCTTTATTTAATTCAAATACAATGAATGAATTTAATTGGTTCATACTAACTTTTTAAAGTTATGAAATATAAATAGTAAAATTATTAATTATATATATAGTCTGTTCTTTCTTCCACAAATACCCTTACTATTAAAAAAAGGACCACTTATTCCTTCTCTAAGAGGAGCTGGGTGAGATCCTTGGTTGATCTTTATTTTGTTAAGAATAACCCTTTCCTTGTATTAGGAATCAAACGCATATATCAAAAGTTCCACGTAAAATTGGAATGTAATCATTTGTCTCAAATTCAAACTAGTAATTAAAATTACACAAAATTGAAACCAAAAAGATTTCTAAAAATAATTTATCAATATATATATAGAGAGAGAGAGAGACTTATTTGCACATGTATAAACAACATAAGTAAATTGGAATTGGACCTTAAGAAGTTTAAGAATAACTAAATCAAATACAATCACTTCCACATAGTTCGGCCAACCCGTCTGCGTCCATGCTTTTAAGCAGCTTAAAAGCATATGCTTATTAGAATATGTGTGACATGAGAATTGAAAATTTTGGCTCAATAAGCTTCAAACAATTCAGGGGATGATAAAGAACTCAGCTGTGCCCTCGAAAGTGTTTTTTGGACGCATATGGCTTTGTACTTGTAGATGAAATGCAAATCTAAATGTTTATAACTATTCAAAAATTTAAAAAATTAAATCAGTAAATTGGTTTTGTTATGTTAATGAATACAAACTAAATGTGGCACCTTTTAAATCAAATCTTGTGACTTTATCATTATATTAATTGTTTGAGTTTTAATGTCATTAAAATATATACATTCACAAAAATGTCTTTAATGAGTCTTCTCTTCCATCTCTCTTTCATCTTTTTTCTTTTTCTTTTTTCTTTTTTTTTTTCTTTTACTTTCTTTTTTCTCTCTCATTTTTCTCTTACCATTTTTATATATCGATTCTTATTTTGATCTGAAAGGATACTCAAATCTGAAAGAATAATTTGAAGATCTAAAATATAAGAAGTCGAAAACAAGAAGAAAACTTGAAATTGGAAGAATAACTTGAAAGAAAATAGGAAAATATCTCTAAATCGTGTTATCTCTTAAGAGAATGACTTATCTATCAAAATAAGAACTTATTTATCGAAAGAAAAATTTTTCTCTCAAACAAAGGATTTATCTCTCGAATGAATAACTTATCTATCGAAAGAATGATTTTTATCTCAAATGACTTATCTAAGCATTATTTATCTCTCGAAAGAATGATTTATCTCTTGGAAGAATGAAATATCTCATGAATGATTTATCTATTAAATGAAAGATTTGTCTTTAGAACGAAAGACTTATTTCTCGTAAGAAGACTTATCTATCAAAAAAATGTTTTATTTCTCGAAAAAATAACTCATCTATTAAAAGAATTATTTCTCTCGGAAGAATAAAATATCGAATGAAAGACTTATCTTTCAAAAAAATTACTCTCGCGTGAAAATCAAGTTTCATGTAAAGGTATTTTTGTTGTATGCATATTTTAATGACATTAAAACTCAAAGTATTAATATAGTGACAGAGTCATAATCGTTGCCCTTATGGTGCGTTTTATTAAAGAATTCTACAAACTAAATTGGTAAATTGCTTTGTAAAACTAGTAAACCGGTTTGCTTCTACTTTGGTAGTTTGGTTTTTCATAATGAAGCCAAAAGTGGCATTTTTGCCCCCATTGTGCCTTTGATGAATTTTTGGTTGGATTGTCAATTTCGTATGACAAATAGGAGTCTCAATCAATCTAGATAGGGTCCAAGAACACTTAGGATTATAAGATAATCACGATTAAAGGATCCTACGGTCCAATCAAGGTTTCATTTGAGTCAAACCATTCAAATCACATACAAACATAAACAATAAATTGAAATAGTAAGCTTATAACTAGTCTTGTTTACCTCAAGCTTTAATTAAATATTCCTTTCATGTCCAAAAGCTTATTGTTTGTTTCTCCCTGCATGTAGAGTGATCTTTTCAAGGTTTAGATCCTTGTGTGATGTCTTTGTTTTGTGTAAAATACACTTGAAACACCTATACCATGATCAAAGTCAAGTATTATAAGGCTTTATTTAGCACGCATGATTGGAATGAAATGGAATTGATTTGATTGAATTGTATTAAAATGGAAAATCACCGTCTCATATTTGGTAGAACTTGAAATTTGATTAAAATTATATCATATCATGTTTGGTATAGGTTAGGATTGGATTAGAATAAAATTAACTTTAATTTTTTATTATATAAAATTAGCTTTATAGAAAATATGAAAAAAAAAAAAAACAAATGAAAAACGACAATTCTTCATCTCATCATCAATCCTATTCATAACATCTCCCACAATTCAATATCATCCAACACAGTTCATTAATATTATCAATCTAATTCATCAATATCATCATCTCTCACACCAACAACATTAAGACATGAACGAAAAAAAAATTAGAAAAGGGGTTCTGATCAAACCCATAAGGAGATGATTATGGGTTTGACAATGAACCTAAAACTAGGTAGGTTCGACGTTCTAGGTTTATCGAACTCAGAACCACCCAACTCAAAAGAAGAAAAAAAAAAAAAAAGAGGGTAGAGAAATGGTTGTGTGATCAGAGAATGAAAGAATGTGAGAGAAAGAGAGATAAATGGAGAGAAGAGAAAAAAAAGATGGGAAATGAGAAATCTCATCCCACCTAAAGACATGGTTTTGATTGGGATTGAGAAATCTTAAAAGAATGGAAAATGAAAGACTTTAGGATTCAAAAAATCTCAATCCCACTGGATTCCAATTGGTTTTCAAGTATGACATTTAAGTAGTTTGAGATTTTTAAATCTCAAACTCACTCTCAATCTCATGTACCAAACACTGTCTAAAATTAACAGATAAATAAGTGTATGTGTGTATATATATATATATATATAGAATGATTCTACCATTAGTACCTCCTAACTTTAAAATGTTATGACGAACCAATCAAATTCATCCATTACATTATCTCTCCTGAATCAAATTCTTTTTCCTATTTAATTCTAATACAATTGATAAATTTGATTGGTTCATCCTACTTTTTAAAATTAAGAGGCACTGATGGTAGAAATACTATATATATATATATATATATATATTGCAGTCTGCAAATATAACTCTTAAAATTTATTTTGGAGTTTAGATAGTATAAAAGTATTTCTAAACTCACTAAAATGCAACATTGTTTGTTACAAATTTATATTTTAAGAAAAAAACTATTAATTACTTTTTTAACCAAAAAAAAAAAAGAAGAATTTCTATGAAATGTTTTTCACCTAATTTTTAAATTTTAAAGGAAATTATCAATAAATTTACAAATAATTGAAAATCAAGTGTAACCGGTTCATATCTTTTTTTTAAAAGAAAAAAATTTATATATAGAAGCAATTATATTGTATTTTTTTTTTAAAAAAAAAAGTACAAATTCAAATATGTGATGACACATTTTATCTACATCAACAACATGATCAAAGACAGGTTAAACAAATAGTGGAAGCAAAAGAGGGTACCTACCAAATTTCTCTGTGCCCCTTTCCAAAGGGCAAACCTGCCTTAAAGAGACGAAACAAGACAATGCCTCACCAATAAAATGACCTAACTAGAAAATACGGAGAACATATTCAGTGGGCGGACACACCATCTCATTGATGTCTTCATTTCTCTTTCTTTTCTTTTTTTTTTTTAAGTGAGAGTGGGGGATTAAAATTAGATAAAATTATCTGTATATTATATTTTAAAATAAGAATAAAATTTTGAATTTTTAATCTTTTAAATTTTTTTTTTTAAAAAAAATCCAATCATTTTTATTAAGAAGATATTTGTAAAGAAAGAAATATCTTACGAAAAAATAAACTTTATCACGCAGGGAAAGGAATATCTCATGATAGAATAAACTGTATTCACATCAGATAAGACGTGGTGAGCGGTCAACCCTTTTGCTCCATACACCCAAAAACAAAAAAGAAAAATTGGGGCTTTATTTCTTTCGCTTTTTCTAGACCTTTGAAAGCTCCAGTATGAAAGCTCCAGTCTGAAGGCAACCACAAGGCACATGGTAGGGGCCTGAAACTCCCTGGCTAGTGAACCCACAGGGGCCCATGAAGGGCTCACATCAGATACGGATGAATCATGATGGTGAAAAGTGGAATCATAAAAGATACAATCACGTGTAGCAAGCACGTGTGATGGACCATGATGTTTATTTAATTATGTATAACAAAAACTAAGAAGTTGAATGTGAGGACTTCACTTGGACTTGGTTATGATGTTAATAGATCTACCTTGATAGCAACTCAACTCTTCTCGAGGTGTAGAGATAAGATCTCATAGGATTTGTGTTTAAACCACTTGCATCTTTAGGGTTTGTTTTTTAGTGTTGTTTAATCACTATTCTCAAGATTGGGTTTTTGTGTGTTGTTTAATCGCTATTTTTAAGATTTATTTTATTTTATTTTTTCTATCATCAGTACTCAATCCAGAAGATAATCGCCAATCGAGATCAATCAAAATATAATTCTAATACATGATTTAAGGAATAGTTATCAATATGGGAGAAAGCAACTCATATATTGAAGCTGCAGTTTCACCACTTTACATGATTAATTTTAATTATTATTTTTTTGTTAATTATATTTTTTTAGGGTCACATCTAAGAACTATGGGGTGACAGAAGAATTTATATCTCAGTAAAGTATGAAAAGTTTTTTGAGATGCCCTATTAGCCAATCAAGTAATTCTGCAATTGGGATTTTATTATTGGCTAACTCTTTAGAATAACTTGATATAATATTTATTTTTTGAATTTGTTGAGCGCATGGGGTAAAAGTACTGAGAATTAATTGATATATGTGATTTTCTTTTTTTTTGGAATAAAATTGGCATATGAGACTCCAAGTTACTGTACTTGGATGGCTCAACACACCTATACTCCACGAGAGTGTACAGATTCGAATAACTACAGTAATATAGATATTTATCATTTGATCTTTCTTCCATGTGTGGGTTAATTACGGTTCAGACTTTCCGAGGGTAAAGGCAATTTTCTCCTTATATAGAATTTTGTATTCCAGATCGTACTATAATATTCATAATAGTAATCCCAATAGTTATAATTAACTAAAAAAAAACAAAAAACAAATGATATATGTGATTAGTAAGTGACTGTACACATCTAGAGATTATAAACTAAGCAATTATTTTAGTAGTATGAGGAATTTTAGGGTTACACGCAGCAACATCTTCAACATCTTGATAATCCAAATAATATTTAGTATATTTGTAGTCATTTACGAGACTGTTAAGTTGATTTGATTCTGATACTGCAAATTACAGTTTAATAAACAATTCCATTTAAGAATTGGCGATAACAATTTTTTCCCAACAAAATTGTATTTTATACTGTTACTAAAATTCATGTTGACTGCATGAATTATGAGGACAACATAATAGTAAAATCTAGGAATCAATTAAAGTGGTTTACAGCAACTCAAAAAAAAAAAAAAAAAAAAAAAGGTGGTTTGCTTGTTAATTAATGGCGTTGAAGGGACTGAAAGGAGGGGTTTAATTAATTTTTAAGGGATTAAATAATTTAAAATTATTAAAACCTAAATAAAGTAATATTTTTAACTTATTTAAAACATAATCACTTATTTATAATTAAACTATTATTTTCATAACTATCATTCAAAAGTAATATATTTCTAATTTTATTTCCATCATATATTCTAAAAGTTATCAATTTTCATATACTACTAGTAAATTGAATCTTAATATTTATATAATAATTTAGTAACATATATTTTAATAAATGATATATGTATAATTTTGAGTACATTAACTTAATTTTCTCTTAAGTATTATTAAACAAAATAATATATTTATAAATATTAATTTTTGAAATATTATACATATGTGAATAATTTGGGTGTCAAATTTATTTAATGATATATATGCATATATAATTGTAAATAAAAGAACATAACCACTAGTTATAAATTTATAAACGTAAAAGCATTTTGTTTTTAATCGTTTTTCTTTAAAAAAAAAACAAATGATTAATATTGATCATTTTAAAGAAAAGTACATAACCATTATAAGGATAAAAAGGTAAAATCATTTTGTTTTCAAATGTTTTTGTCTTAAAAAAACAAATGATCAACATTGATATTAAGACATTAGAGAAAAAAAAAAAAACATGTGATTCATCCTTGTTCAATAATATTAAAGATTACCCAGTTTTCGAAAAAAGAAAAAAAAAAAAGGACCTATAATTGATTTCGTTAAGATTTCTTTTATAGTTTGGAAAAAATTGTTTGAAAATTTTAAATGAATTTAATTTAGTTTTTATGTTATCAATCCAAAAAACAACCCAAATCTTTCTTTAAAAAAAAATAAAAATAATTCAAAAATTTTATTATAAAATAGAAAAACATTGCTAATAAATCTTAAGAATTCATTTACTTTTGTTTTTACATGAGATATAATGATGCTTCTTGTTTTTATGTCTTGTATATTAATATAATATTCTTCATCATTTAATTATTGTATATTATTTACATTTATAATTTTAAAGTTGTGAGTTCGGTTATTTTTTATTAAATTTCTATTTCTTTTTATGATTACTCCGTCTTGTATATTAATATAAAGTAAGTGAAAATTACAAAAAATAATCATTCTAGAAAAGAAAATTTTGTTTTTATCCATTTTTTTTTTAAAAAAAAATTGTTTTTAATCACTCAAACAAATTAATTACAGTCTATACTCAAATTATCTCTACATACCTTGTTCTCCTCCTCTATTACTCATGGTATGAGATATCTGACTTCCTTTGTTAATTATTTGAATTTTGTTGGAATTTTTTGAGTTTTTTTTAATGATTTTTTGAGGTTTTTCTTGTTATGGATGTTGGGTATTGATGTTTAAGATTAGATTTGGTTGGATTTGATTAAATTTGACTTGAAAATAAAGGTTTTTGATGAGATACAACATAAAGATAATGACGGATTGTATCGGTTTTTAAATGCATATAAAAACCAGTACATAGTTTTTAAGTTATCAATTTTTAAGTGGATTTAAATTTTTTTTTTTTTTTAAAGTTATCGATTTTTAAATGAATTTAAATTTTTTTTTTTAAATTAAGGATATTTAGATAAACTTATGTATAAAATGAAAATAACTTGTTTGAGATCCTAAAAACGAATTTTTATAAATAATAATAATAATAATAATAAGTAAAAATGAATTTTTTTTTTGGTTTTGAGTAAAAGTGAAAAGCTCTCATATTATATTTATATTCTTAAAGTTATGAGTTCAATTATCTTTTTTTTTTTAATTAAATTTTGATTCAATTATAATAACTTAAAAAAAATAAAAAATAAAAAATAAAAAAAGGAAGTTGATGCATGATTGTATCGTAAAATTTTGTGGTAAAAGCGAAAGTAAACGGAGACAGAAAAGGTCGTAAGAATAATACGTGTAATGGGTTTTTTTTTTAAAAAAAAATACGTGTAATGGATAGATAAATTTTAGCTGATATTTTCAACCCCACAAATCACCGACTTTGATTGGAGGTCAACAAGTTCATGATTTGAAATACCAACAGACAACTTTAAACACATCATTCACATGCTACATATGCCAGAATATATTAAAGATTTTTAAATACTCTTAAAATTTATAATAAAAACCTTTCGTAATTAACCATTCTTTGAAAGAATTTATTGCTTCATGTCTTTAAAAGTAATCCCCCATATTTGTTAAAAAACTTATTACTCCGAAAACATAAATCAACACCAAACGAATTAAAGATCATTTATTACAACTTATCAAGATCAATAATTATTTATATAATTTAAATATATATTTTTATAATTAAAATATTACAACTCCCTCAATAAAAAAAAACTATGCACACAAAACTTATAAAATAGTCTTAGTGGAACTTGAAAAACATAAAGTTGATTTAAAGATAGACAATTACCTCTGTTAACAGTGCTAAGAGATGATGCACCTTTTTAATATATATATATATATATATATTAGGAAACTAGTGACGATGTTGTATTCAAAAATTAATAAACAAACATTTATCTATCTTTTGTATCTTAAATGAAGTTGTAAAATCAGGATTTATGGTTCTGGATTTGATGTATATAACTATCTAAAAAGTCCTCAGTTTTAATTGACATGCATGGTTTATATGCAAAGCTACATGTTCTAATTTTTATCTCATTATGGAAAATGAATATCGATTAGCTTGACTAGTGAGCGAAAGCCAAATAGCTTAGTTGGTAAAATTTGTTGTTGATATATAAGAGATTTTAGGGTTAAATTTCATTCACTTCGGAATTTGGTAGGTTTAGTTTTCATTTAACTAATGTATACAGACAAAATAAGGTTGGAAATTATTGTTAAAATATAAAAGAAAAATGTGGTGAATAGCTTATTAAGCTTATCATCAATATGTCAACTTTAAGCAAAGTATGAAATTGTTTTTTAAAAAAGCAAAAAAGTTCAATTAATATCGCAACCCATCATTGTTGGACTTTTGAGGAACCAACCGGGTTCAATTAAATCATCATTAAATTGAAAGTATTCTTTTTTACTCCTAATTTCAATGTATTTAAGGACACTTAATGATGAAGTACTCTTTGATTTTATCCAAAAGAAAAGATGAAGTTAATTTGATGGTTGGTTAGAGATAGAAGATAACTGAGCTTTAATTGCCTTTTGTTGGTGTTGTCTAATCAGATATTTTCATCCACATATTAGTTGAATAATTCACCGAAATCAATAACAATATTAATTTAATAATATCTAACCTTTTTCATAGAGTACGTTACCTTGTACTCTGCTAATGTTTGATTTTTAATAAGCGAAGACAACGTTTGTGTTTATTTACAATGTCCGCCCTCATTTAACGGTTTAATTTTTTTCGTCACTAACTTTAACTCTAAGAGAGTAATATGATCATTTTCTCTTATATTTTATTTTTTCTTTAAAAACTATATTATTTAATGGATTGTTTTGATTTCCATCATCCATTTGGATAGTAGAGATCCATTTAAAACAATTTAAAATTTTAAAAATTATAAAATAAATTAAAACTCAAATAATTTTAAATTTTAAAAATAATTAAAAGATAATTTTACATATAAAAATAATTTTTTCATATGAGTTTGAGTTGTCCATCTTAAAGATGGACCAACAAAATCAGTTTTGAAATATCAAAAAATTAAGAAAAAATAAAAGTTGAAGATATTAGTGGAGATCCAATCTAGATCTTGACTATCATCTTCAACCTCTCCTTATCAAATGTTGTCCTCTACCACTATCTTTAACGTCCCATTATCAAACCACCATTAACCCTAAACCACCATTTTTAGCCTCGTTTTATGAAACCACCAAAAACTGGTCTTCATCAAGCTACCCAAATTAAACATCAACACTATCAACAATTACTCAAACACCAACACCATCTATTAGAACCAGAGCATCACTCAAACAACATCATTAACAAAATTCATTGCTCAAATCATTTAGATTAAGAAAAAATTATTTTCAGTTTTTGGAAACCACAGTTCACCTTTTATATCATGTTTGCATCTCAAATAATGATATAACAATGAATGGCGATATTGTCATCCATAATAATGATTTATATATTCATTTTCTAGGTACAGCCATATCTAAACTTTAATACTTAAATTGTCACTATAAGCACCTAATCTAATATCAACAGTACCCTCATCATCCATCCATACATAAGATTTACACACTCATTTATAAGTACATTCATCAATAATATTTGAAAACTAATCCATCACTATAAACATCCAACTAATATCAATAGTACACTTATTCACCTATAAATTAGTTATATTGTTTTCTTCAAAAGAAAAAAAAATGGTATATTGTACCATCTGTTTTTCTCCTTTATATATATATATATATATATGTATGTATCAAATATGCAGAGGTTATATTTTCCATATTTACTATGTAGAGATTATGCGTTCATAAGCAGTGTTGTAGAACTTGGCAAGTTTCATCGAGTTCTCACTGAATACTCTTTCATCAGCATTCCATCAACCTAAGAACCCCCAAATCGGAGGTTTTACTTACCAAGTTGGGTACTCAGCCCAATTGATGTGGAGAACAAATGCCGAAGAAACTTAAAAATATGAATCTGAAGAATAAGAGAAGGGGGAATTACGCAGCAAGTGTAGACATTGCAAACATGAAAAACTAATTCAGGTGAAAATCATCTTAAGATCGTCACTTTTCTTCTTAATAGTAAAAAATTGATTCAAAGAGCAAAAAAATGAAACTTTGAGGAGTTGTGTATATGTTAGCTCGGTTTTGAATCCAAGATCGGTTGTCAAAACATTTGATATCAGTATAACCCAGAAGTTTCCCTTGTTTATTTTTTTGTGCAATTTGCTGCTTCTTTAGCGTCGCACGTGCTAACAAATGTCAATGACTCCATGCATTTTGGATTCACTTATGAAAAATTGAAAATGATGCAAAGGTCATGCATATCGGGCCATTTTGCTTCATTTATGCTCATTGAAAGAAAATTCATGCACCCCAAACAAACCCATTTTGTGCTTTATTTTGTGACTTTTGATATTGTATGAGATATGTTTTATAATGTTTTGTGATCATATAATTATATTTTAATCATATGACTTTTTTCTTTTAATTTTTTTTATAAGTTTGATCAAATTTGACTGTCGGTCAATGATCGAGGATTAAACAGAGTAGTTAATAAGTAGCTGAGTACTTGTTACTCGTTCAATTATCGGTCGAGTAGTGAGTAATAAGTTTTGAAATATTGTTCATGAGTAATATATATACCTCATTCTTTCAATGAGACGTCATATAAGATATAATAAAATTAGGGTTTCAAACTTTGTGGAAACCTTTTTTCTTCTTTCTTGGACTTCATGGGAAACTTTGATATTGGAATAAAATTAGGGTTTAATTAGGGTTTGTGATATATTTTTTTCCTTTTTCTTTTTTTAAATAAAGGATATTATTGGGTAAAGTTAATGAGTGTAGACAGTATTTGATTTTTTTTTATTAAAATAAGTTGTTCTTATTAGTCATTTAGTATAGGGATTTTTTGTAATTAAATTTCTTGCCAAAATATGGATATACAAATTATATATACGAGTAGTAAGATCGGTACTCTATAATAAAGATTTTACAAATATATAAATAATTATTAATATATATCCATCACACTATGAGTTTGGACTGAATTAGAATACAAAAATGTGATAAATATTATATCATCACTTTACACTAATTCTAATTTATATATTTAAAATTTAGGATTTCTATTATTCAATTGCCTAGTAACTAGCCTAACTCTTAAATTTATCTTGTAATAAATTAAATAATAGGATTAATACGTGGACAAGGTAGGTTTGTCCAAACTCCAATGATGTGTTCTACATATCTAGAATATCAATGTTATAAATTGGAATCATGTTATATTCTCAAATGTTAAATAAATTTATATTAATTTAAAAAAGTTAATATGTAACATATATTAATTGAATTTTTGAATTTAAAATATTTATTAATATTAGAACTTATATTTTATTTGATTCCATTTTAAACTTATATTTTATTTGATTTCTACGTAGCAAATTAAAAAGAGGTTTTTGGGTTACAATCTGCTTTCTTTCTTTTCTAACTTTTTCTCTTTTCTCACTGATTCTTTAAAAACACCTCATATTGAATAACTAAATTTCTAAAAATACTTATTTTGTTCTATAATATCCTTGTATCTTTTCACATTTTTTTCCGCAAATATCTTATTTTAGAAAAATAATAATGAAAGAGATTTATTTGGGAAACTTTTACATTTTATTCATAAAAAACTGCATTTTCTTATAATAATTAAATTCATTTTAATAAAGTTTATTTTATCAAAAAAAAAAAAACTTAGAAACTATAAGTTTAGAAATAATAAAAACTTACTTTCGGATATCATGTTGGTTCAAGTGTCACATATTAATCATCACTTTTTGATCAAGTAGAACATTAAAAAAAAAAAAAGTTAAAAAAAATGATAAAATTTTAGGGTTTTGAGTTTATGAAATATCAAAGAGTTGACTAGATATTTTAAAGATTTATGTGTCCTTACAAAATTTATTTTATTTAATGATTTTAATTAAGAATAAATTTATTATTAATAAAAGTAGTAAATGGGTGTGTGGATAGATATTTAATGGACCTTCAAATCAAATGCATTATTCATGAACAATTTTGTTGTATGTGGATTTTTGGGAACCAAAGAAAGAAAAATAAAATAAAATAAAAGTCAGCAATATAGAATTGAGGTCTTCGAGAAATATCTTGGAAAATGACTCATAAAAAAAGTAGGTCCCACGAGGATCAAGGAGGGAGGGACCTCCTTGTTTAAATATGGAATTGCCAGGTCATATGGCGCGTGTCACCTACGCTTCAGTTGCGGGGTACACGATGCACAGTCTCTCTGCTCCACATTTTATGGTTCAGTGCCAATTGCGCCAGCCTGTTGTCTGTCCTTTTACTCGCCTTCATAGCTCGTGCAAGCAACGCGCGTTTTCTTTCAAAGAATTTCTATTTTTGGAGATAAAAGGTTTGGGCAAAAACAAGAAGTAAAAGAAATAAGAAAGTGCTTGAAAAAGAAAAAAAAAAAAAAAAAAAAAGAAGAAGAAGAGGAAAGAAACAAGAATAAAGGAAAAAAAGTTTGATTCTCCGTTATTGTTGTTTTTTTTTTTTTTTTTTTTTTATAACTAAGATTGGTCCAAAAGATAATTGAGATAAAAAGAAATAAAACATTAGTGGTACAGTTCGGAAAGCAGCTCTCATATGAGAGGGAGCAACCTATACATTGATGGATGAGAGAGTAACTCACACTAAAGTGGAAGGAAAACTTACTACCTATTCTTTTTTGACAGTTGAGTGTCGAACTCATGACCCTTATTGATCACGAGTGGTGTAGCTACCACCGCAGTTAAACACGCTTTGACAAAAAGAATTTGATTATGAATCTATTAAAATGAATATATATATATATAAAAGAAAATTTCAATGAATGTGGATATTTTAATTTTAATGAATGTAAATATTTGAATGTAATTAAGGATGATCACCTATTTTTCCATTTTCTTTGGTCTTTAACTCTTAAACTTTGATAGAAGGAACAAAAGAATATTACAAAACTTTTATATAAAAAATATTGCTTAATTATACTTCTCTCTATAAAAAAAATTAGGCTCCTCCCTTTCAAAAAATATGTAGGTTCCTCATTTAATAAGTTTTCATAACCCTAGCAAATTTATCATTAGCAAAGAAATTTAATTATACTTATGATATCTAGAAGGGTGAAACTTGAAAGTAACCCATTAAAATAAGTAAAATTTGTTTTCAACAACAAATGAAAATGAGATTGTTTTTATCAACTTCATATTTACAATTATCCAAAACTTGTCATTTAACTTCACCCCTTCCCATGGGTGAACCCACCTGAATACCAAATGGGTCATGTGTTCCTTCTTAATAACTCAAAAAAATTTGCAAGTTTTCTTTGCTTTGGTTTCACTGCGACATAATTACACAATGTGTTTTGGTTTGAGTTTGCGTTTGTTTTGGTTCTTGTAACAACATTATCTTTCTTTCATATTTTATTGTTTATTTGTCACATCTCCCCTCTTTGTTTGCTTTATTTCTTTTTATTGCTTATTACTTTTAATATTGTATGGGTGCAAAAGATGGGTCCAATGAGAAGTGCACACTTCAATGCAACAGAAATAGGACACTTGGCATATAATACAGACTTCGAGCAATAGAGAAGTTACATATGCTAAATTGTACATTTAGTATTATTAATCATCGATGGCAAGAAACTCATCTTCGCAACCAAAAAATACCTCCAGCTTGACTAGAATGAAAAAGTCAACTTAAGGAATTTAGGATTAGATCTCTACCAATCTATCGTCATTAACCTTAACACAGCAACCTATCATCATCATAAACCCTCCAACCCCACCATCATCAACCCAGCAACCCTATCATCATCATCAACCACAACCTAGAAAGCCCATCAATCTGTCACTAATCCACCAGGCATCGACCTTAACCCCACCATCATCAACCCAACAACCCATATCATTATCAATCCTCACCATTCTTCGTTGGGGTTCAATTGAAACCCAAAAGAATATTAGTTGGTCTCCAATCGAACATTGATGATGTTTCAATTGAACCCATATGTTTTGGGTTTTATTATAACCTATATTAACATCATTTAGGGCAAACCCAGATGATGTTCATATAAGTTAATCCAAATGAACATCATTTAGATTCGTTTGAAATGACATTCATCTGGGTTCAATTGGAACCCAAATGATGTAACCAGATGATGTTCATATGGGTTCAAATTGAACCCAAAAGAACACCAATCTAGGAATCCACCACCATTATCAACAAAAACAAAACAAAACAAAAAAGAAAGAGAAAAGAAAAGAGAGATAAGATAACCACATCAGAGAAGAGGAATATAGAGACAAAAGAAAAGAGAGAAATGGCATAGGATGAGAGAGAAGATTAAATTATTTTTTTCTTGTTTAAGAAATTTTTTTTACTTAATTTTGATCTCCACTATCTATGTATGAGATGGATGGTGGAGATCTTTTTTTTTTTTTTAATTGTTTTCATTTTTCATTGTTTGTAAGATTTTTTTTTTCATTTTTTAAATTGTTAGTGAAAATCTATATTGGATCTCCATCGTTGGATGGATCTCATCCGATGGTGGAGGTTCAATCTGAAATCCATCACATTTTTCTTTTTTTCTTTTAAATTAATTTTTTGTCTTATTCATGGGCAAAATTATCATTTAATCAAAAATTCTGATAAACTATTAAAGTTGATAGAAGTCAACTGAGGGCTTAATGTAAAAGAAGAGTAAATGTGTTTTCTCTTGGTTTTAGATATACCTCAAGAGGATGTTGTGCAATTCATTTTTATATTTATTTTTAAAATTAATAATTTAATATATAGGCTTTTCTTTTGATTATAATTTATTGTATAGATTCGATATTAAATTTTTCAATATATATAGGTAATATTAGAACTTATGTTCTTCACTTTTGTACATACAATAATGTATTTATATCTTTATTGATACAAATTAGTTAATTTTTCATTTTTTTTTGTTACATTATTACATTTTCTAATTACAATTTTTTCTTTTTTTTTTTTCGTTTTCGTAAATTATAATATTTTTTAAGTTGACTAACTTCTAATTTATAAACTTTTCTCTAAATTTGGAGCATCAAAATTGCCAATAAATTAGGACGTTTCGAATGTTTTTATCAATAATTTCTTTTTTTGTACTATATTATTGATTTTATTGGATTATCGATTCATTTTTTAAAGATAGTTTAATCACAATGTAAGTATAATATTATCCAAGTTTATTGGTTAGATGTGTTGTTTCAATTTGATATCATTTTTTCCATTTAATAATTTTTTTATAAAACCATTTATATAATACTATAATATTAGATTTTTAACATTATAGTTATTGTTTGTATTAAATAGTAATACCATGGAGATTAATGTTGATATAAGTGATTCAATTGCACTAGAGATTTGCATACACTCATAATCTCATAGTTTAAGTTTTTCCTAGATGACCTTTTCACATCCATGATAAGGGTTTGAGTCTCACCACGTACATCTATAAACATGTATGAGAAATTTCCCACCTTTAATATAAGAGTCTCATTTTCAAGTCACGTATATGGTGCTTAATTCTAGTAGGTTTTGGTAGACCATTGATGTTATCAACTTTTATATATATATATATATATATATGAGTTGGTACCTTAATTAAAAGCATTTACGTTATAGTTGGATCTTATTATTTTTGTTTTATGTTTTATTACAGTACCCCTTTTATATAAATTTATGGGGCCATCATTCTTTTTTAGTCCTCGTTTGTTTTCTATTTTCTGAAAAAATGAAAATGAAATGTATTTTTTGGTTTGTTTTCTAATTTTGAAAATGAGTTTGATAGTAATATTTTAAAAATGAAAATAAAAAAATAATAATTAATATTACTATTAAATATAATTTATTATTATATTAAATATATGAAAAGTAGTTAAATAACATTAATAAATTACAAAAAGTAAAAGAAAAAGGAGGGAAAAAAAAAGGGGAGAATTGCTGAAAAGCCAGAAGAAGGAGAAGAAAAAGATAAAAGAAGAAGGAGAATAGATCTGCATAGGAACAAGAAGAAGAAGAAGAAGAAGAAGAAAAAGAGATCTGCAGAGAAGAAGAAGAAGAAGAAAACGAAACAAAATGAAGAAAAGTTATGATTTGTTGAAGAAGAAGTGGCTTGTCGATGAACAAAAAATGTTTTTTGGGCAAAAAGAAGAATAAGATAAATTGATTGAAAAACATGACAAACAAGCTCTGATTCATGGATTATTTTTCCATTTTGTTTTTCCTGTGTTTCAATCAATTTATCTTAGACCCTATACAATTAACATTGACCAAACAACTTTTTGAGTGATCTAAAACCCAACCTATATGTCCTCTAGGGGCTCTAGGGTTTGTAGGAACCTTTTGGAATGAGATCACAAATGCCCATTCTTCATGTTTTTCAGTCTCTTTTGGCCTTTGTAAGACCATCGATTTTGACACCATTTTCAACACTAGCAATGTTAATTCAGTACTTGATTACTAGTAGGAATTTATGAACCAGAATGTTTGTTACAAGTGTATATCTAGATTCCCATCAATGGTTGCTTAGTACACCACTATTATTTGGACTTACTATGTCATGTAGCGAAAAATTTTCAAGGCATTAAAAGCTAAAAACTAGATGTGCTTTTGTTGATAGAATTGTTAAAAAAAAAACCCCTAATTGGTGGGGGACCCCGCCCCACCTAATGCAAGATCGAGATTAAATTAAAATAAATGTAATTGGGATGAATTTGAAATTAATTTCAAAATCCATTTTAGAAGCGGAATGTGTTTGGGTTTAGTTGTCCTACCGGCTCACCGTTCCAACCATGTTTACAATTTATCTATTTATTAATATATAATAAATAAAAACTAATATATAGTTCATTAATTAATAAAAAATATATGTTTTTATTTTTTGAAATACATTTTCGATTTCATACATATTTAACAACTCTTTACATACTTTTCAAATTTGTATTATGATTGAGATTTGAAATGCGAGTCTATTCTGTTTTTTCATATTTACTTTCATCATTTTTTCCTTATTAATTATTGTCATAGCTTTTTTTGTGTAATTAATTATGAGCATTTAAATTATAGTTTGTGTGTTAGTACTGAACTTGTTTAAAATAGAAAAATTTCTTTTATTAAAAATAATTACGGAAAATATAAGTATTTTTTAATTCCATAACAAAAAAGATTAGTCGTGAAGGTGGACTAATGATACGGGTGGATTCACCGTATTTCCGTCTTGAGGTTAGGGTGAATTTGGGGGTAAATGGATTTATTCAGGTTGGGGTTGAAAATCCTTAACTATGTTCCCCATGCGTTCCATTGACATTCCTAATTATTGATCGATATTGTTGCTAGCATGGATAAAAAAGAAACAAAAAAAAATTCCATCTCATCTTTACTTCGTTTAGTTCAAAACTTAAATGCTAGTGAAACTATAATAGAAAGAAATCATATTCTAACCTCACACATTAACAATAATGTTTACAATATCCTTAAGGCTCCGTTTAGCACGTGAGACTAAAATGGAATAGATTTGATTAGAATGAAAAATCTATGTCTTATGTTTGGTAGAACTTGAGATTGAATTAAAAATTACATTATATCATCTTTGGTGTGGGTTAGGAATGGATTGGAATAAAATTAATTTTAATTTTTTATTATATAAAATTGATTTTATAAACAATCTGAAAGAAAATAAAAAACCATGATTCTTTATCTCATCATCAATCCAATTCATAACATCTCCCACAATTCAACATCATCGAACACAGTTCATCAACATCATCAATTCAGTTCATTAACATCATCATCTCTCACACCAATAACACCAAAACATCCAAACATGACAAAAAAAAAAAAAAAAAACCATCAAAACAAGGGTTCTAATTGAACCCAGGACCAGATGGTTCTGGGTTCATCATCGAACCCAGAACCATTTGGTTATGGGTTCATCGACGATGACCTAGAACCCAATTCTGGGTTTGTCAAACCCAGAACCAGATGAGCCTAAAACTAGATTCCAACTCAAAAGAAGAAAGAAAAAAAAAAAAAGTAGAGAGATTTTTATCATTGCTGATTAATCTAGATTGAAAAAGAGATGCAAAAGACAAAAAGTAGTTTATGGTAGTGGTGGGTCGGCGTGGTAGAGATGAGAGAGAGAGACAGAGTTTGTGACTTTGTGGAGAGAGAGAGGGGATGAACTGAAAAAATAAAAAAGAATGAATCCCATGAACTTAGGATTTTGGAAAGTTATGGATAAGCTTGGGATTTCATATCTCAAGTTAAATGGGAATAAAGGTGAGCTCGATAATGAAAAATTCATTCCCATCATTAACTCCAAACGTGGGATATGAGAGAATGAGAAAATATAAATCTTAATATCATCCCAAATCCCACATATCAAATATAACCTAAAAGATGAGGTAAAGAGGAGAAGGATGTAGGTTGAAGGTTGAAGGTTGAAGGTTGAAGGTTGGAAAAAAAATATATTGTGATATAATTATTTTAAGAAATAAGTATTATAATATATATTCTTTCTTGTTTGGCTTTAGTCGATAAAACACTGAAATAAATACTGTTTTAAAAAAAAATGCTTTTAGGACTATTTCTGCAAGAAATAATTTATTCGAAAATGTTTTTGAAAACAAAATGCTTTTGAAAAACAGTTTTAAACATGTACAAGTTTTAACTTGGCAAACCCAAAAACATAACTTTTAGAAATCTTTTTTTTTTCAAGAAAAATGTTCTGACACCTATTGGACAGGGTCGCCGAAACTTTGCATGAATCAATTGTTTTCTCTTTTTAAAAGTGACTTAATTGAAATTTTTCATCTGTTAGGTTAAAAATTTATCAGAATTTGATGAGATTAATTGTTACACAATCTTAAATACAACGTCACACAAAAAGAGACGGGCTTCCTGTACTTTGCTATCTAGTAAGTAAAATAGAACTCAAACCACTATTTCAAAAGTGAAGGGAAAATGCCCACAATATGTGCTTTTACCGATGAAATTTTCAATATGGTGCATAATTGTTAGTAGATAAGTTCACATCAAACTATTTAATTAATTATTTAATTTAATAGTATATTATTTGAATAATTTACAATAATTGTTTGGTGTATGTTCCTTGTCCATTACCTCAAGCCGGCACAGCACAAATCATCATAAAACTCCTTTCAATTATTTATTTATTTATATTACATTAATTTTAATATATGTATATATATTAATGGTTTTACGTAAGCCATTCATGCATCGATTACGGATTTGATTTTTCTGAAAATTACGTGGTAGGGCAGGGTTTAATTTTTATATGGTGTACAGTTGGATGGTGATTTTATAATATTGTATGATTTTATGATTAATCATGGATTGATTAGTTTATATATTTCAAAAAGGATAATTGATGTTGGCAACATCATGTAGTATAATTTAATGTTAAAAATGACATAACGAAAGTAAATGTATATATAATTGAACAACGTATCCAAGATTTTTAATAGAAAACCATTTTTGAAAACTTTTGTGGTCATAAAATATAAACGACTCTTTCTTTTTGCTTTCCAAAAAAAGAAAAGAAAAAAAAAAACTCTTTCTTTTTATGTTGAATCTCGCCATTCAGATTAAACATTGAAATCGATAAAAGTAGAAACCCCAACAAATATAAAAATTTAATTTTAAAATGAAATAAGATAAAATCACAAAAATACAGATTCAAGGATCACACCGATAAAAACGATGTCTATCGGAACAAAACAAAGAATTTTAATTACGGGATCAACTTTTATTTAGATTGGTATCTTTACATTGGGCATTTAATCCTATAAGGGTGACAATTATTATTATTATTATTGTTATAGTGGAGCTATTCCAATGTGGAACATAATTTATTATCACATAGAACGAACATAATCTATTGTTAAATTAATAATAATAATAATTATTATTATTATATATAAGGTGAGAGAGGAGAAATTAAATCATAAAAAATCATTCATTCTTGTATTTTAGAATCAAGGTTGGATTTGAACTCTTAACTTTTTAGAATAAAAAAAAATATTTAACTACTACTACTAATGAAAATACTATGAATAAGATCCATATGATAACTACATTAATCGTCGTTTTTAATGTGGTAATCATGGCTTTTAGAAATTTATGACTGATTCAAAAGGTTACTTAGGACGAAGTACAGATGCGACTGTCATTTTTTTTTTTTAATTTTAGAGTTAATATAAATAATTATCATATTATATTTGTTTACTTAATTATTTCAATTTTCACTCTACATGCGTTGAGAGGGGATGGTATATTACATTAATTTTCAACCTTTTCGTTGTGTACTGATAAAATAATAGAAAAAAATGGCAAAATTCAAGGAAATTTAAGCTTTGTTATTTTATTTCAGAATATCGAATATACTCTACATATTGTACACAAAACAAATTCCACATTAACAAGTAGAAGAAAATAATCAATAAAAATAATTTCGAATCGTAAAATCTTATTGTGTAAGTTGGTTGCCTCTCTTATCCGGCTAATCATAAATTTTTGCTACTACAACTATACAATTAAGACCGATTTAATATTCAGTTAATTATAAACTAATGTTTATGAGATTATGGAGTCTGATCACGTTCTCTTCTGTCAATAATTTAAAAAGAACAAACCTTATAATCAATATATCTTAACGTTGACCGTCTAATGTGATCTGATGTTAGAGAATTCTCATTGATAATGATTCAAGTTCGTATGAGATATTTTAAATATATATATATATTAACATTGACATGCTTCTCAAATAATTTTAATAAATAAATATAAATTTTTATTTTATTATATAGATTTACAATTCAACTTTATAGATGTATTACAAATTACTTTGTAATATCAATATAAAGATTTACAAACTTTACAATACAAACTCATAATAAATACTACTTCCTTTAAAAAAGCCATTAGAAAACACCACCTTCGGATATATATATATATATATATATATATATAATTTCCTCATCTTTTAAAGCGATTTAATTATTATCAAATACATATTATACTTTATTTGGATAAGATTTTCCTTTTATTGTGGACGTATATATTTTCCTCATATAGAAATATTAAATATTAAAACTATATAAGTAGTGTTGACCTTAATAAGTTTCAATAAATCCTGATTCATTTTATATGATTCTTTTTTTCAAAGGCATAAAGAAAAATGTACGATAATTCTTTCAAAAAAAAAAAATGTACGATAATTTACTTGCTACACAGCCGTCAAAGCAACCCTAACGTGCCAACTTGACACATAAAGAAAATCAAATTATTAACAAGTGGCATAAAGTTTTCTTGCAGTGGCAACTTTTAAATGTCATTATCAGATCAGCATACTATATTTCAATGAAATACTTAACAAATCACTAATCATCTAAAATAATATTTCATAAAAATTAATTTCAAATATTGGCTATAGTGTTTTATAATTTCATTGGTTTTAAATGAAAATTTGTGGTAACCAAACTAGAATTATTAAATTAAAATTATTTTGAAGATAATATTATAATAACCGAAAAATATAAATTACTACAAAAATTGAGAGAGAAAGCACACGAGGATCAGAGCTATCTGCGAAACGGCCATCAAGGTGGGCATGGGGCCCTTGAGAGAAGTGGAACGGTGACACGTGCAGGGATCACATGGTTGTGGTGGGGGCGCAAGGCAGCAATACCCAGACCCACCCAGGTAACGCAGCGGTACACGTTCTTAGTAGTAAACAGCTCATGACAAGGCCAAATCCTATCGGGGGGTGGGGGCCCATACACGTGTAAGGATCACGTGGTGCTGCGGGGTGTGTCAGTTCAGTTGCGGGGCCTTTTTCCTCTGTTTCTCTTCTGTGTAGACTGCTGCAGTTCGCGCCACCGCAACTGAAATTATAATTATAATTATTTTTTATTTTTTAAATATTTGTGGGCCCATATACTATTTATTTATTTCCTTTTTTTTTTATGTGGGGATTACAAATTACAAGGCAAAATGCCGTCACTTAACACCGTTACGCTGTTACGGTCCCCTTTTCTTTTCTCCTCTTTTTTTTTTTTATGGCGTTACGGCCCCTTTTAAAGATGGTGTTTGACGGATCGGAGGGGCTGATGTTGACGGCGGGGTCGATTTGTCAATTGGTCTCCTTCATGTAGGGCAGGTCTGACATTTTATATTATTTATTACTCCACACCCTACCAGCACGCGCTTACTTCCATGTTGATTATAACATTTTATCCTGGTAAGTTGTAACTCATTCATTGAATATGACCTTTATCATTTATTAAGGTTAAAGAAAATTGGTTAATTACCTCGTTTAATCTTAAAACTTTGAGGGTTTAAATTCTATCATTATCTATTAAAACATAAAATATTGATGCGAGTCTTCTCTTAATAAACTGTATTATGAGTGATCAATCTTGATATATCTTACCAGTTTTTTGATTAGTAAACTATTAGTATTAAAGAATAAAAGAAAATTAATAAAAAAGAAGTTGTGATTAGAAACAATATATATATTTTTGAAACAAGTGATTAGAAGCTATTTATAATTTGAATTATAAAAAGTAATTATATTTGATTACATATCAAATTAAAAATTATATTTATTTATTATATGTAAGAAGATATATGAAAAATGAAAAAAAAAAAACCATAATAAAAATGGCAAAACATTATGTTACAAAAACTTTTATATAAAATAAAATTTAAAAGTTGTCAAACTCTCAAGTCTCTTGATTTGTCAGTTTGAACCTCACATACCTCTCTATGTGGCTAATTTTTAGGTTGTTCTTCCTCCCGTTTCGGAGTCTTCGTCTCCTCTCTTTCCTAGGAGCTTTAGTTCCAGATAGTTTCCTAGTGTTCTATGCAAAAGAGTCTAGTTTATGTTTACTATACATGTAATATATATTTGCAATTATTATTATTTTCTGAAGTTACTGTATGTTAAGTTAATGCAATGAAATAGTTCATCCACATCCAACAATGTTGACCTGTTACGAGGAAGACAGTAGCCGAGTTAGTCTTTCTCCAGGAATTCAATTACCATAATTGCCCTTGCCAAGTTCGAGAGATTGATGGCCTAATTTTTTCTTAATTTTAGGGTGGCTTAATAAATAGGGTTCCTTAATTGATAGGGTACCCTAATTATATATATATATATATATATGGGAAATCAATCATGGTAAGTCTTCTTGGATTGCCAATCTAAGGTGATATGTTCATTAAATTCTTTGAATCTGACTTCTTTTCTAAATAATTATATTTGACTTCCTTATTGCCATCTAAGCACTTTTTTAATGTAAGTAACACTTTTAGCTATTATAGAGAGTTGGATAATATTATTACTCAAGTTGGTTTTATCCCAAAAATTGTTAAAACACAATGCATTAAGTTTAATCCCCAAAAATAGTTAAAACATATTACGTTAAGTTTAACCCCAAAAATGGTCAAATCATACTCCATTAATTTTAATTCCCCAAAAACGGTTAAAACACATTGCATTAAATTTAATTCCTAAATGAAGGTTATATAACATTGTTGTAAAATGTCGATAAAATGACCATGTTTAATATGCGAAGATAATTATTTCAGATAAAAAAATAAAAGGGGAAACTTCATTTTAGTCCCTAAGGTTTCATGAAATATCAAAAGTTTAAGCATCTATTGGAAACAACCTTTTTAATCCCTAACTTTTCAAAACGCTTCAAAAAAGTCCAAATCCGTAGTCAACTAATAGTCAAACTAACCAAAATTTGAAAAAGACTCAATTAACCCTTATAACTTAAAATGATTGTTTTACCCTTAATAAAATTAAAATATTATATATTATCTGACCAATGAAAAGTTGACACATATACACATAATTATTATTTTTTAAAAAAATCTTATTACTTTTTTTTTAAATTAAACAATAAATTAATACAAAAACAGATTTCAAGAAAAAAAAATCTAATTTTGAAAATATTAAGTTAAAAAATAAAACAATTTTTTTTAAAAAAAATAAGTTAATTTTTAAAATTAAATTTTTCTCTTTGATCTGGAATCCAGATCAATCCAGATCTCCTACTCTCTTTTACCTATCTCTCATCTCATTCGTTCTTCTCCGCCTCCTCCGCCTCCCTCTCCTCCGTCCCTTCTTTTTCTTCTTCAGTCTCTTCTCCGTCTCATGGAACCCCAACGAAGGCTCTCTTCGCCTGGGTTCGATCTAACCCAGATGAAGGACTTCGTCGGGCTTCAGTCGAACCCAGACGAAGGGCTTTTTCGGGCTTCGGTCGAACCCAGACGAAGGGTTTCGTCGGGCTTCGGTCGAACCCAAACGAAGGGCTTCGTCGAGGTTCGATTGAACCCAGACGAAGCTCTCTTCGTCTGGGTTCATCGAACCCAGATGAGGACCTTCATCTAGGTTCGATCATCAACCCCCTGTTTCGATTTTTTTTTTTTTTACAAACAGTTTTGATTTTTTTTCTTAATATTGTTGTTGTTGTTGTTGTTGTTTGGTTGTTATGTTGTTGTTGTTGTTGTTGTTATTGTTGTTGTTGTTAGGTTTGGTGTGTTGAAGATGGTGGAGATCGGATCTCCTCCGAAGTGGGTTGTTGATGAACAATCTTGTTGTTGAAGATGGTGTGGAGATCCACCAGATTGGATCTCCACCGTCCATCCACCTGCATGGACGGTGGAGATCCACTTTTTATTTATCTTTATTTTTTTTCATTTGTTTTATAAAGTTAATTTTAATAAATTATTTAAACTAATTTGTTCTTTATAAAAAAAGACTATTTTACCCTTTCCATCCAAATAATCTATCACGTTGATAGTTAATTGACTAACGGTTTGAACCTTTTTGAAGAGTTTTGAAAAAGTTAAGGATTAAAAAAGCTGTTTCCAATATATGCTTAAAATTTTGATATTTCGCGAAACCTTAGGGATTAAAATGAAGTTTCTCCAAAAAAAAATAAGGTGTGAAGGTAATTAAACATATGTTGTAAATTTTGTTTGAAAGTCCCTATAATATCTTGCAATTTGTTATAAACCTTTTCTTAAAAAATAAAGTTAGGGACAAAACAAAATAACTGTATAAGTATTAGATTTAATGCTGTTTAAAAATCTAATTAATGGTATGCGTATTAACTTTCCACGGTATTTCAAAATCTAATTAAGGGTACACATATTAATTTCCAACGGTATTTCAAAAAATTAACGAATAGTGTACATATTAATTTCTATCTATATTTCAAATCCAACTAATTACTATATCAACAAATAACCATCGAGATATATTACAAGTAAACGAACCGTCATATTAACTAATTTTATAATATACATATTAACCCTAATGTTTACCATGACGGCACATGTAAAACATGATCATTGACATTTGAAACATTTGAAGAAACACCTGTCAATTGTACCGTAAAACACAAATTTACTAACAAAATTATAATTGATCAAGTTTAACCCTAGCTAGGCCACCATAATTGGTATTTGAGCATTATAGTGTAACCCCATCAATCCTTATTTATGTGAGCGTTGTAGGTTATCTCGGTGGTGATAATCTCACTTCATATGTTTGTGTGTGCCGTGTTTGAAGCTCACAAGGCTACCAAATGTGTAGTGTGACGGTTTTCCCCCACCATTTATGGATTGCCTCCAATTCTTTATGAATTGGCCCCTCTCGTTGCTGAGAATCGATCCTCGAACAGCATCATAATACTTATTGCTATTGGTTTCGGTTATATTCTGAGCTAATCCTGTCGTTAAAAAAATCAATTTTTATTTATTAATTTTTTAAAATACCATAAAAAGAGTTTAATGGAGTTCTGAGCTATTAATGGAGCAGTATTATTATTATTATTTTAAAGCAATGGAGCAGTATTATTATCTTTTAATTTTATCTTATATTTTGGGAGAGATCATTAATAGACAGCAGTGAATGAACTAAAAATCAGCTGTAAAACGGTTTTCTAAAAAGAAGCCATAAAAAGTTAAAAAGGAGAGTAAATAAATGGAGTGGCCTGTGGTGGATGCCTGGTCATATCCACAATCCATAAGAGGCGCACACACACACATACATACATACATACATAGAGTAGTGAGTGGCCTTTTCTCTTACAAAATAAAAGTTTGTGTTTATTTATTTTTTCGCATCTTATCTGTTTGAGCTGTAGTTGTTGTTGCTGCTGCTGCTGCGGTCTCTCTCTCTCTCTCTCCTCTTTTCTCTCTTCTCTCTCTGTGTGTGATGGTTCATTGAAAATCGCGCCCCATCACGAGCGTTTTTCCCTCTCTGATCACTCACTCAGATATATTATTAATTCTTTTTCCTCTTTTATCTTCTGATCTTGAAGTGGGAGTACAGGTTAGTGAAAAACCAAGCAAAAAAGAGAGGAAAAACAAATTCAAGAAAAATTCCCCCAATACCCAACTCGGAATGACCAGATTCTTTCATTTCGCTGCTCATTGATAGTCGTCTCTGAGCCTCAAAACAGCAGAAAAACCAAATACCCAAAACCGAAAATCGAAATCATCATGAAGAGAGAGCACCAGCAGATGGAGCAAACGTCGGGCGGGTCGAGTGGGAGTCGTAAAGGGAAGATATGGGAAGAGGAGGCGTGTGACGGAGGGATGGACGAGCTTCTTGAGGTTCTAGGGTACAAGGTGAGGGCGACGGACATGGCGGATGTTGCTCAAAAGCTTGAACGGCTTGAAGAAGTGATGGGCAGTTTTCAAGAAGATGGTATCTCTCATCTGGCTTCTGAAACCGTCCATTATGATCCATCCAATTTGTCAACTTGGCTCCAATCCATGCTCTCCGAGTTCAACCCGGATCCGATTCCAGCACCCGCCCCGGTTCCTTCCTTGGATCCTGATTCCACCATCACCACCTTCATCTCTACTGCTGAACCCTCCACCATCACCACCTCCATCGATTTCTCAAGCCATCAGCGTCTGATCGATGAATCCTGTGCGTCTGATTACGATCTCAAAGCCATCCCTGGTAAGGCCATGTATAATAACAACACGACCGCCACCGCCAACTCGTCGTCGTCGTCGTCGTCCTCTAGGGACCAAAAACGCTTGAAAACCTCTCACGACATGTACCCACCTGAGTCAACTCGTTCGGTCGTGCTAGCCGACTCACAGGAAAACGGAATCCGACTAGTCCACGCATTGATGGCGTGCGCGGAGGCTGTCCAGCAGCACAACCTCAGCTTAGCGGAGGCGGTCGTGAAGCAGATTCGAATCCTGGCGAGGTCTCAAGCGGGCGCGATGGGGAAGGTGGCCACCTACTTCGCCGAAGCATTGGCTCATAGAATTTACGGGCTCTACCCTCAGGACACCATCGACCACAACTTCGCAGATCTTCTCCAGATGCACTTTTACGAGACTTGCCCTTACCTCAAATTCGCTCACTTCACTGCGAATCAAGCCATTCTCGAGGCCTTTGAAGGTAAAAAACGTGTCCATGTCATAGATTTCTCGATGAATCAGGGTATGCAGTGGCCGGCTCTAATGCAGGCCTTGGCTCTCCGGCCTGGTGGGCCGCCGGCCTTTAGGCTGACCGGAATTGGGCCGCCGGCGGCTGACAACACCGACCATTTGCAGGAAGTGGGTTGGAAGTTGGCTCAGCTGGCTGAAACCATTCATGTTGAGTTTGAGTACAGAGGGTTTGTAGCCAACAGCTTGGCTGATCTTGATGCCTCCATGTTGGAACTCAGGCCCACTGAGGTCGACTCGGTTGCTGTCAACTCCGTCTTTGAGTTGCATAAGCTTTTGGCTAGACCAGGTGCCATTGACAGGGTGTTTTCTGTTGTCAAGAACATTAGGCCCGACATTTTCACTGTCGTCGAGCAGGAAGCCAACCACAACGGTCCGATTTTCCTCGACCGGTTCACCGAGTCACTCCATTATTACTCCACCATGTTTGACTCGCTCGAAGGATCTGTCAACACCCCGGACAAGGCCATGACGGAGGTGTATTTGGGCAAGCAGATTTGCAACGTCGTCGCATGTGAAGGTATGGACCGGGTCGAGAGGCATGAAACGCTGACTCAATGGAAAACCCGGTTCGGCTCGGCCGGATTCGCCCCGGTTCATCTGGGGTCGAACGCTTACAAGCAAGCGAGCATGTTGCTGGCGCTGTTCGCGGGCGGGGAAGGTTACAGGGTGGAAGAGAACAACGGGTGTCTGATGTTGGGATGGTACACTCGGCCGCTCATCGCCACCTCGGCTTGGAAAATCGCGCAAAAACCGATCGTGGTTTCTCAGTGAGTGTGACTCGGGCGAGTTAGGTCAACTGAGTTTCAAAATGGAAACCCTAATTGGTGGGGATCGATTACCCTAAAATCCGTCAATGTGCAATTCTGAGCTGGGTGCCTTATTCAATGAGACCCACCACTGCCCGAATGTCTCTCTCTATCTTTTCTCTCTCTCTTTTTTTTTTTTTTTTTATAAATTTATTTTTAGGTATTTTCTTTTCAGTTTTTTCTTTTAATTTTAATTTTTGGGGTGGAATCTTTGTATTATTCAGGGGTGAATTAAGAGGGAGAAATGTGTAGTATCATATAAATAGCTTCGGTGGTAATAAAATGGATAGAGCTCTTTTCTTTTTTAGTGATCGGTGATGTAAAGATGCAATATTCTCATCCTAGTCATTGTGGTTTATGATGAATGGACCATACGAGACTCCACTCAAGTAATTAGGTTCTTTTTTGTTATTGCAAGTAAATTTGACTACTCACATGATTCAAATATGTTTTCAAAGAATTGAAGATGCAAATAATTGGTCCATTAAATAAAAAAGTTTGAAATGTTTGCATCAACCTTAGATCCTCTTTTGATCTTAATCGGCTTAAATATATCATATTTGAATTGGATCATACACGTTGTGGATGTATGAATGGATGGATGCTATGTAATACTTATATTTAAATCCGTAATCAATTACGAACTTTGTATGTGTCAAACCCAAGTGCCAGAAGCACTAAATCAAAAAGTTACTATAGTAGGGGAACTGAATCTACTTTTAGTTTTTACTGTGATTAAACGCAAAGCATACTTTCACCAATTCTGGGTTTTAACACTATTACAGAATCCTCCTTTTAAATATGTCACAGGAAAGCATGAGAAAAAGTAAAAAGTATTTGCTTATGTGAGTTCCATACATATTATTATGATAGTTTGCATGCACTTTCTTGAAAAGTTCTGCTTTTGTTATGCTCTTTATTATCACTTTGTTCATTGATCTTTTTATTCAAAAAAAAAAAAAAAAAAAAGCCTTTTGCCTACTTTTTTTCAAAGTCATCGATGACAAGAAAATGTATCAGTTTTGTCATGATTACATTTCGATTATGCATTGCCCTTGAAGTTTTAATTTCTTTTCAAGTATTTTTAATTAATGAAGAGTATTTTTGTGACTGTTTGATTCAAATGATCTGAAGCATGTTTATTTTATTTTAATAATTAAAAGTACTAAAATAGTTGGAAGAAGTTTTGATTAATTAAAGAAAAATTATAAAAATTGTAATTCTATTTTTATTTGGCACAAAATCACTAGTAAAGTAGGATTCAGTATACTTAATTTATTCCTTGGCTACGATTAGAGGTAGCTAGGCTTTTAATTTCATTGAAAAGGAAAGTACCTTAACTCAACAAAGGGGCATGAAAGTGATTTGTATTAATTACTCACAACTATTTTATCTGTTCAATTACCTATTTTTCTCAGTAGTGCCTGCCACCCTCTTTATAGCCTTTCCACATTATGCTTTTTTATCCGAAAAATGTACTGTTTGATACAAATAATTCTATCAAGATGCAGGGGATTCAAAGATTACTAAATAAAGGTTTGGCGATCATCTGTTTTCAGGATCAGTTTATTACTTGAATCTGAAAACCGTAACCCAAAAAAAACAATTATAAAAAATGTAACATCGATTTTTGTGTTTTTCTATGCTTATATTAAACTTGGAAAAAACTCTTAACTTAATGAGTTACATGAGAACTTAGCAGTTTAATAAGCTAGCACTTGTATATAATATGTTTAGACGGTGCAAACAAATGTTTTGATATGTTTGAATCAAAGTTCCAGCTAAGACGGAAGATTCACCAATTTTCTTGACCCATACCAGCAGGTTTTGGGATGTCTATTTTGTTTGGGTGCAAATAAATTTATCGTGTAAAAGACGATATGAGAAATAAGTATATACTTATTGAAATAACAAATGAAA
Source organism: Nephelium lappaceum (assembly GCA_021234005.1). NCBI lineage: Eukaryota > Viridiplantae > Streptophyta > Magnoliopsida > Sapindales > Sapindaceae > Nephelium > Nephelium lappaceum. The sequence goes on from CM038003.1 coordinate 10,594,528, forward strand.
GATGACATTATTTAAAGAATTGGTTTATTTATTGTATTATTTTTTGGGTTTGTTCAAGTAATTGATAAAGGCAAATTTGCAATCATTTAAGATGTTGATTTATAGGGTATCTCCTCAAAATCTCCATGAATAATCATTTCAAAAAAGAATCTCTATAAAGTTTGGTGAGTTGTCGTAGTGGCAACAACTCTATTTGCCCTTATTAAAAATGTGAGTCGATATTTTCTGATTTTAACAACTGTTTCTTTATGAATATATGTATATATATATTAAAAAATGAAATCTCTGTGAATAACAAGAATAATACCGGCAGATTATGATTTCTTTTTCTCAGTTAATTGTAGTATTTTCGTAACCTCCAATTAAAGCCAAAATTTAATTAAAATGTTATATTTGGTAAACTTTTCCGATGAAACTGTTTTTTAAAAGTAAGAATTTTTGCAAATCAACTGTATGTGAAGATACATTTATTGATGGCTTAATTCTGAGTTATATGAGTGCTTTGTATACAAGGTATTCTCATTAATGCTTAAAGATATCATTGCAATTGTTAGGTTAATAGTGAATAAACTTAGCAAAAGTTTGAAACACTCTATCAAAAAGTCAGAGTTATTAAGTATGAGTTTAACTTTAACAACATGTACTTAAACAATGAGATTTGAGTCGTTAACAAAAATGTTTTATAAAATACAATTAACCAACTATATATACCAAAAGTGAATTCTTTTCCTCTTCTATTCTAAAAAGTCGAACTTTTATTTTAATCATTTTGATTGTCATACCAAACGAAGATTAAATGGCATTACTTCCCTAATCTATAATGCCGTGTCCACTTCGAAAATCAGGTCAGGAAAGCACTATGATCCTAGATTTGATTTTAAGCAACTCTTCTTTTATTGGGCGAAAGGAAAGCTTATAAATATTTTTAAAATTAATTATTATTAAAATACATTATTACTATTACTTAATTAAACTTATTTATATATTCTAAACTTTTGAATCTATCACTCACCGTCAATTTTGTAGGACGTATCTGAATTTGAATATCTTCATAAGATTCGATTCAACTTTATTATTGATAAAATTCAATTATTTGAGATGTTATCTGTGAGTACTTATTTTAAACTATATTACAGTTGAATAAAGGTTGAGGTAAGATAATACAATTTGAAGTCATAAGATCTAGGTTGAAGATGTGACGAATTTCCCAATGAATCAAACTCATCATGTCATGTTACTTATCACCTTAAACGTTTTTTAAGAAGTGACCGATGCTTCAGTAACTATAAGATAATGAAAATGCGTGGTGGGTGCTGATAGCCTGTAACTGAAGGCAACGAGGATGCCAGATCTTCTTGACCAATCCTGTAGGTGGTTGTAATATCAAATAAATCAACAAACAGAATAGGTTGGTCAGGATTTGTTAACACACAAGGGAGCATTAAATAAGTGCTTCCAGACCAGTAGATGAGTGAATGAATGAGAGGAAAAGCATTCTCATGTTAGTTTGTGTCTATTGGACCAGCCTTCCATTATACTATATTATTTGCTACTAAAATGATATATATATATGTATGTATGTATGTATGTATATGTAACAGCAAGGGATATGCATTAACTGTTTGAGGTCAACTTGGTTTAGCCAACTTGCATGGTTTTGGAAATTCTGACTTCTGAGCTGACCTCCACTTCTCTCTCATCACATCATTTCCCATCTCATATTCTTTGATTTTGATTAACTTTTTTTTTTTCCCTCTCTTATTCTTTCTTTTTTAAGAAGACAGCAGAACTTCTATTACAATAGATCAGCTATTTCATCATTGAAAATAAATAAGGACAACAATTAACCCAAATCTGATCAGCATGAAAAGTAACAGCTGAGGAAGCCAGAGAATGGGCCACCATATTTCTAGAGCAGGATACATAGTGACAAAAACCATTCCTAGTGGATAACAACAAACTCTTAATATCATCAACAATAAAAAAATCAGACGGTAATTTTTTCTCTTATTCTTCAAAAAGAACATAGGCTTTTTTTTTTAATTTAAATTTTTTTTTCCATTTATATATTAATATGAATTTTGGATTTTGTTTTCCTAATTTATATAAAATATAAATAAATTTCAAAATTTTACCACTATAACAATTCAAAATTCAGCAAAAAATTCTCATAAAATTCATTTAAAAAATGTCCTCAAAAGTCAAATCTATTGAAATTTGTTAGAAATCTAGCATTAAAAAAAATTGATGAAAAAAATGAGATATCTGAATAACTATTCACAAAATCTACTTTTGTTTAAAATATAAAAGGGGATTGTAATATGTATGGATTATTCAATGATAAAGATTAAAGAGCCAATATAGAAGTAAGCTATAGGATCGCTTCATAGACATATGAAACTATTAAAATTTGATTTAATAAAAAAGGAGATTTTGTGTTTTGTATATTTTAATTTGTATGAGTAGGTTGGTGGTCCTTAATGCATAGATTATTAATATTAACTACACACGTACGTAGTAGGAAGCCAAGTCAAAGGGGGATTGTTGATGATGTTTTTGCGAGTCAAGAAAATGACATTCATGGGCCACAATTACAGTGGACCACACTTGAAAAAGGATAATTAAATTCCATTGATACATCAAATAGCAATCAACGCTTTGATGAACGGAAAAGAAAATGCATGGGTTGTGACCCACTTGTAATCAATCAAAAATTAATGTATATTAGCTAGCTATTGCATTAAATTATGCTCCAATATTTTCAATTACGCATAGGTGTGATAGAGCTTTCGCTGTACACCCACTTCTGTTAAAAGTTATAGGTTTGACATCCATCAATAGTAAGATTGTTTCTCTCTCCTCCTATGTGTAGATAGTTCTTCTACCCTTATGTGGGTCGTTTCCTCGTGCATGAAAGTCATTCTCCATACCGTATTATCAATGTTCGATCCCAATTAATTTTGATTATTTCTTAGATCAATCTCAATAATATAATGTAATAATATATATATATATATTCATAAAAAATAAAAAAAATTTTTTGAGTTTCATTCAAACCCAAAATGGAGAGCAATCAAATTTTGAAAATGAAAAAAGTTCGTTTGTAAACACTGAATTCTTTATTTTCCTATGGGATCCATGTAAATAAATGCCAACCATATCAGTACATGGTGAAATTGATTAAAAATCAATTAAGCTCACAGTCTCGATTAGAAATCCTAATTGAGGTAAAATTAAAAGAAACAGATTTCCACTAAAAAAAAGAAATAAGCAACCAAATTAAAAGTTATATTTCAAAAAAAACAAAACAAAATTAAAAATTAAAATAAGTTAATGTTATATAGTAAACATTGAAATTTCTTATTTACATGTACGATCCATATAACTTCATTGTCAAATTTTTTTTTAAGGAATTGGCAGCCATTTTAGGACACATTAAAATCATCAATTCCAAATCTTTATAAGGAATTCTAATTAATAAGGACTTTGAATTTGAAATAGCTTCAAAAAACTGTAAGAATTCTTTTCTCATACAGCTAACATTCATAGGAATTTTTTTAATGTCTCTATAATTTGTGGAAAACCTGTTACAAGGTGACATTTTCAATGAAAGTGATTTAATATAAATATAAATTTCTATCAAGTCTAAATAATTAAAAATTTATAAGAAATCTTTCTTAATACTATAAAGTTAAAAAAAAAAAAAAAAACCTAATCAATAGGATTTGTTTACTTAATAATAAAAAATTGAATTAAATGCACATCCATTTGTAACTTAATTACTTAAATAATTAATAATTTTAATATATTCTTTTTATATTTATGGTAAGGGTTTGAATTCTATCCTACTCACCTAGCGCGCGCAAGGTGCCTCCTCTCCATCGTGTGAAAGCGAATTTCTCAAGACGTAACAGTAGGTTTTAGGATAGCCGCATGCTGTTTAATACCTTGCAACTTAAAAAGGGTCAATGGCATACAGATCCTTCAATTTAGGTAAAATTGCACTTTTGGACAACATTTCCTTTTATTGCGCTAGCCTTCCCTTGAAAATATTGATTAGCAGTACAGATAACCTTTGACTAACTTTTTAAATCGAAATTGTTGGTGCTTTATGTTGACAGCTGATGTAGGTTTGTTAAAAGCTTGTGTTATGGTTGCTATTCATTACGTAAAGGATTGAGGTTATATTTTTTGCATTGTGGGGCTGACAAGCTACGAGAGAATAAAATTTTCTTCATTCAAAGGGTGATACGGCTGCTAGAGAAGAGGCTTGAGGTCGTCGTTGTCATTGTTGTTGAGTGGTGGTGATTGGTGGTTTGAATTGATGTTGAGTGGTGGTAATGAAATTGATGGTGTTGAAGATGGATGATGATGATGATAAAAAGGCAATTAGGGCATGATGGTCAAGAAAACGGTGAAGAGGAACACGGTGATTAGTAGTGAAAGTGATAATTTTTATTTTTTCCATATTTTAAATATATATCATATTTTTTGCTTTTGTTTTGTTTTGTTTTGTTTTGTTTTTGTTTTTGTTTTTGTTTTTTTTTTTTGTTTTTTATATACTTGTTTATCTAATGTATTCAATATTTAATTGGTAATTTTAAGTTCTTTTTGGTGTGAAAAATAACTATTTTACCTCTATCTAGTGAAAAGATATATTAATGAACTGTTAGTTAAAACGTTAGTCAACACTTCTATCAGGAGGTAATTAAAGAACAAATTATCCTAGAGTGCAATTTCATATAAAGTGAGGGTGTTTATGTAATTAACCCTTTAAAAAAATGGATTAGGTGTTCTGAAGATTTTTTCTTTTTTTTTTTTTTTTTAAATGAGATGTTTCGAAGATTTATCATGTCAAAATTTGATAGAAAATATGAGTGAATGGAAATGAAAATGAGTGAGGCAACATAGTCAAAGCCAGGAGGGTTGATAGGACTTGTTAGTCCAAGTTGGAAAGGAGTGGTGGCCAGAATTACAACGGAGGCGCTGCGTTTTTGAACAACGACTTGCTAGTTTCTCAAATTCTATTCCAAAACTCGAAAAGGGACATCCAATCAAAATATCTCGTGAGTTTGGTACAGTTTTGCATGTCGGAGACTTTTTTCTTATTAATCAATTTTTATAAATACAAAATGGAATTGACATCCATTACATATATTAAAATTCTACCATCTAAATGTCTTCTCATTTGACTTTAATTAATTTACTTAATCATTGTGTATACATCCAGCTAATTCATTGGGGATGACACATATTTGATCGTCAATTTCTCATCAGGTTTATTTTTTCGGTTCAATTAGGTCGTTTTGGATAAGCTTCAAGTAAAAATCAAGACTGTAGTAAAAAAATAAAAGTAAAAATCAAGACTGTAACAAGTACAATATTAGGTAATCATACTGTTGTTTTGATGTGAAATGTTTTCTAGATGATGGTACGTCACTTGCAGCTTAACTGATCATGCATTATTTGGGATATATTTTTTTTCAGATTTTTCTTTTGAATATATTATTTGATGTGGTCCTCTTAAAAATGTTTTTAAAAAATTAAAATATTATTTTTATTAGATTTAAAATATGTTCAATCCTCAATTTGTAGTCTAAGTGTGACACCCTAAATTCTGATATTAAAAATAATCTAGAATTATATTTAGTATTTTATTAAATCAAATGCTTAAAGTCAAACTACATATTTTAACAATAACAAAAGTCAACTGAAAATTAATCCTTACAAATAGATAAAACCAAAAACAATAGTTCTCCAATTGAAAAAATGAGAAACAAACTCTATCCGCTAGTTCCTTTCCTAAACCAATCCCTAAGCAATATAAAAATCAACATCCTAACATTAAAGCCAAGATTAGAATTTTGTTTGTTGAGTTATACTTAAAGGAAAATCTAGACCAACTTTCAATCTTCTCCACCACGGCTCCCAATCTTCTCCATTTTTTTTTTTGTCACAACTTCTTATTCTTCTTATTCTTCAACAAAGTTTGCGAACCAATAGCGAACTTCGAAAAGAGAGAGAACTTAGAACAAAGCGTGCAAACCTTGAAAAGGGAGAGAACCAGCGGTCGACAATAGCGTGACCTGTAACAAATAGATAACGGCACGGCAAGCTGACGGTGGCAGCACAAAGAGAGTAACAAATGGTGGTGGCAAGAGAAGAGAGTGATGAATGAGGTAAAAGTAGAAATCGTAATCTCATTTATTTTATTTTATTTATTTACAGTCCCACAACTATGAGACTTAGTAAGACATGAGATTGAATTTTTTTCAATCCCATGTCTCCTCGAACCGATGGATTAAAGTTAAATTAAGCTAATCTCAATCCAATCCAAAGCTCCAACCAAAACCTAAGAAGGGTATGTGTAAATATATCTGCAGACAATATTAGTCTATTAGAATATTGAAAAAGTTATAAGATAAGAAAGGTCCGGTCCCAAGTTGCTAGGAAACAGAAGTGCTGAGTTTCTGGATCTTTCTTCCCCAATTTTATTTATTGGTGGGACCATTTGTAAATCAATTTATTTAAAAGTAAATTAACGGGTCATTTTAGTGTTTATTAGGCAAAAATTTGCGTAGTTTATTGACAAAGACGTTTTTATAAATACAACAACAATAATGGATTAAAAATTTTGTTGTTACGAAGATAAAAATCCATATAAATTTATTTATTTTTGAGAACATACATTGGGTGCAGACAATGTCACCCACAAAATTAGTTAGTATATTCTTTTTTTTTTTAATAAAAAAATCAATACAATAATAATCTTAAGCAAAAATACTATTGTGGACAAAAGAACTTTACTCCATCAATTTTCACACATTGTTGAACCAAATTTTCTTCTTTCTGTGAAATATTCGTCTATCAGAATGTGATATGTTGTAGAATAAAATATGTGATATTGTGATTATCATATAACAGGAGGAGTAAAGGACAATGACGATAAATTTATCGAAACAGAAATTATCAATTACTTCCAATTAAAATGTCAGCCGCCATTCGCATGATGAAATGCTATCTCCCAGTGAAAACTTGTGTGGTTATTAACCGTGGTATCAGTTCTAGCATAAGCTGTTGGTCACTTGGTCTTAGTTTTTGTTGCTGCATCTGTGTGTTTTGCTTATTAATTAAGTAGCAAAAATTTTGATAACAATCGAAAATTAAATTCTTTTTTTTTTTTTAGTATGATATTGTTTATTAAAAAAATCATTAGCAGTACAAGAAAGCCGAGCGTGTTTGATGTGGCTTCTCTATCACTTTTTTTTTTTTTTTTTTTAAATTAATGTTAGAAGCTCTTTTAATTTTTATTTGATTGTTTGCATCAATTTGAGAAGAGCATTTTCTTTAATTATTAGGAATTTAGGAGAAGCCCAAATTTTGGAATTAACAATATAAATACCTCTTAATTCCTATTCAATTTGAACTTTATTTTCAGGTTCCAAATTTGTTTCATTATATCCTGATAATTTCTAGTAATTAACAAGACTAGTGTGAACAAACAAGAAAGAATCAACACTTCAAAATTTACAGGCTCAAATTGAGAATCACTAACAGGAACTTATGGGCTTAAAAAATCTTGGGTTAGAGATATTCAATTATTATTTTTTTAATTATTATTATTATTATTATTATTTTATGCTTCAATGATAATGTGAATGGACCACAATAGTGTTGTAACATCTGAATGAAAAACATAGCACTTCATGGGCCCGTTAAGTCTTTTTCCTAAGAGTTCTTGTCTGTGAACTCTCTGATATCAGTTTATTTTCTTTTTTAAAAGAGTACTTTAGTTGTAATGATAGATAAATATTGATTAGAAAAAAAGGTTTTCAAGTCACTTTAAAATTGATTTATAAGCTGGCAAATTAAGCAGCTTAACAAGTGTTCAAGAGGACAAAGGTGGGAGTGAGTTAGGTGCCAGGTTCCATCTCATTCTTTCAAAAATTTATTTGTTTGGTATTATTTTGGCACATAAAAAGAGTTTTCTAGATGAAGAAACACTTTTCTTGTAGTTCCCTTGATCGTCTGTGGTTATTTTTACAGTGACCTCTTTAAGCACGCTTTGAGTTAAATTGACACAAACTTAGAATTGAATTCAGATTTCAAGTTTTAACTTCAAATTATATATATATATATATATATATATATATATATATATATATATTCTTTTTTTTTCTCAATGTGTATTGATATAATAAATTCACCATCTTGATTATGAATCGTTAGATTTATCTACTTTCACTTGATTTGACTTAGTCAACAACCACATATATTCAATCAATGATTCATAAATAATGTACCGATTAAATTAATTTCAATATGTACTGAGGTGAAAATTATTTATATATATATAATAAAAGAATCATGGATAAGAATTTGTTTCACTTAACATTTATAGGGACATTCAATATAGATTTTCAAAGATTTTCATAGAGTATCTTTAAACTAATCATTTTTATAGAATTCATATGAACTTTTATTGATTTTTATAGACTTTACAAAATTATTTATAAAATGCTTTCACAGACTTTCATATATTTTCATATTCAAAGAATTTTATTAGCATTGATGGACTTTTATTGACTTATAATATAATATAAATTTTATAAGTTAATATACTATATTTATCATGACAATAAAAATATTTAAAAAAAAAAAAAATTTAAAAATCATTGTAAATGTCTATAAAACAAGACCGAAATATTTGTCCTTATGCATTTTGATATGCGGAGAACTCTTTCACTTGACGTAGGTTGATAGTGAAGCATATTTTGTTCAATATAATAGAGGAGTTAGTGAAAAAAAAAACAATATAATAAAGGAATTGAAAATATAATATAAGGTATCCTGTTCAAGTAGCGATCAAAATTATGCTAACTATATCAACCTATTCAAAATTCTATATATAAATAATAGTTAAACAGTATGTCGCATAAAAAAAAAAAAAAAAAAACTTCATAATTTCAATTTAATTATGTTTCGTTAAGTTTGTTGCAAAATTGTTTGTGTTTGAGTAAAAAGTTGTGCAGTGTGTGTTTTAATTTCACACTGGACTAATAAACACTTCTTTCTCCTTTTATATATGGAAACGAGCAAAAAATCTTCCATGAGACTATCTCACAGTTTATGTGATAAGACGGATCAATAAAAAAGATAAGAGAAAAATAAGTGACAGTATTTCATTGGTCTATTCACCGCATCAGTTGTTGAACAATTTAAGGAGTGATATTTTCTGGGAATGAGAGTATTTCTTTCAACTGGATATATATATATATATATATAACTTCTATATCTTCTAACTTTGAAAAGTTAGAATGAACCAATCAAATTAATCTATTATATTATTTCTTCTAAAATAAATTCTCTATTATTTAATTCAAATTAAATGAATAAATTTAAATGGTTCGTTTTATCTTAGACACTTATGGTAAAATCACATCAACGTCTTCTAACTTTAAAAAGTTAAAATAAATAAATCAAATTCATTCATTGTATTCTATTTCCTAAGACAAATTCAGCTTTGCCAAATGCAAACTCATATCATCCGTAAAGGCCTTGAACGAGACCATTTCCTGATTTCTTTAGCACTTATTTGCAGCCACTCCTCTAGGCCACCCCTATCTTCAACGGTGTTTTTACAACCCAGTAATTTTCCTTTGGATGAAATTAGGCGCTAACGATTTATATGGGATTATTAAATACAATATATAAATTAAATAAGTAAATTAATTTTAAAAGAACTAAAATTGGAATCTAAATGGATGCTTATTGTAATAACTGAAATTTCGAAGCTTACTAACGAATCAACTTATCAATAAAATGGGTAAATAATAATTATGGACAGCCGTATTGATCAGTACCCAATACAAAAATTGCTAGCATATATTTGTTGAATAAATGCTAAGATTTAAAAAAGTGAATAAAAAAGCTGTGTTTATAAATTTGAGACATGATATATTTTTCAAAAATATTATATATTTTCACATTAAACATGTGTCCTGATAATAATAGTTGATAAAGAATTTGCATCCACCCTTAGAATTCATTGAATTAAGGACTGATTATAAGTCGTTAAACAAAAAAAGAAAAAAAATACACCAGACTATTGACTACGGCCTTTCCGGGAAGCAATATCAATTGGGGAAATTACCCACAGCTACCTGTAAATTTCATATTTACAGGTGTATATAACTTTTTAATTTTTTTACAATGACCTCCCCTGACTAACGGATTGACTGGATTTGACCGTTAAATAATCTCTTTGACCGTTTAAAAGGTATTAAAAGACGAAATTATCCCTCAACAAATTTATTTTTTTAATTTTCTTTTAAAATAAATTTTAAAAACTTTAAATAAATTTAAAATAAATTTAATCAGATCTCTACCGTCCATTTGAAAATGGACGATAGAGATTAATTTTAAAAAAAATTAAAAATTTAATTAAAATATTTTTTAATTAGATCTCCACCATCCATCTAAAGATGGATGGTGAAGATTAGTTTGAGAAAAAAAAAAATTTAAATGATTTAAAATAAAAACACATCTCTGTCATTTCTCTCATTTCTCTCTTTATTCTTCATCGTCTCTCTCCTTTCTCTCTTCTTCTTCATCATCTTCTTCTTCTAACTGGTTACTGTCTCTCTCTTCTCTCTTCTTTTTCTTCTTCTTCTTCTGCTTCTTCTTCTTCTAATCGAACCCAGTTCTGGGTTCGAAGGATTCGAACCCAGAACTGGGTTCGAATGATCTGGGTTCGAATCCTTGGAACCCAGAACTGGGTTCGAACAGGATTCGAACCCTTTGAACCCAAAACTGGGTTTTGGTTGGGTTCAAATCCTCTTCGAATCAGTTTGAAGGTCCTGGGTTGGGTTTGAATCAGTTGAGTTGTTTTTTATTGTTTTGGGGTTGATTATTGGTTGTTTTAGGGAATTTTTTGTGATTGAACACTGATTTTTGTTGATTGATTGATAATGATAAATTTGGATTGATGATTGATGTTGATGATTTTGCTGGATTAATGATAATTTTGGTTGAAGATGAGAGGGAGGAGAGATTGAAGATGATTTTCAGTAAAGGTTTTCTGGGATTAAAGATGATTTTGGTTGAATATGATTTCAAGGGTATATTGGTAATTTCATTTGGTTACGAAATCAATCCATGACAATTTGATAGTTCTCAAGGGTAATTTCGTCTTTTAACACATTTTAAACGGTCAAAAAGATTATTTAACGGTCAAATCCAGTCAATCCGTTAGTCAGGGGAGGTCATTGTAAAAAAATTAAAAAGTTATATACGCCTGTAAATATGAAATTTACAGGTAGACTGTGGGTAATTTCCCCAATATCAATTGCAAGGATCGCCAATTGAAGATTCTGTGAAAAATGCTGAACGAAAGCCTAGACCAATAGCCAACCCACTTGAAAATCGTAGCTTCAGACCTAAAAAATACATTTATATATGTCAATCAAGCCAAATGCAAATAAATCAAGATATAAAAGACAACCAGAATTGACATCCAGTAAATCATTTTTTCACTCAATTTTTTTTTAAAAATCTCATAGCACGTTGTCAGATACTCAAAATTGAAGCAGTGCTTCCGGTTCCGTCAGCTTGAGCCTTGAAGATAATCTTGGGTTCATTTTTTGGAGCCGTTTTCTTTGAAATCTATATCTCCTCCCCACTTTCTTATTCTGTCTTCGGCAAGTGAAGACTGGATATCAAAAAGAATATGTTGCAGTTTAGTTAACAATCATTCAATAATCATAACACTAGTAACATTTATAGAGGCGACAAAAAGTATTGCCTGCTTTACCTCGTCATTCCAATTGGTTTTATATATCATTCCAAAAAGAATTATTGTTTGTAGAACCGTGCCCATCATCATTCCAGTCCAAATCCCCTGGAAAAGAAAAGAATCAGAAATGAAAATTAATCCTTCGGAGTTGTAACAGAGATTCGAAGTGCCAAACAGTCTTCGGATGGACCCAATTGGGACCTTTTCTTCATGTCCAATTCTAATCAGGAATCCCAATAAGAGAAATGAAATTTAATTCATGATTTATAATTACTATATTTATTAAAAATTGTAGAGAATTAACATATGCATACCTTAGATCCAAATCATAAATTAAATTCTTATTAGAAAGTGCATTTCAGTCATTTTTTCCTACTCAAGAAATTAAAGTCACTATTTTTATTAGTGTTCTTATGAAATTTGATTTCCTTTCATTTTCATTTTCAATTAATATACATGCAACGGAATTACATGTTGATGTTTCTCTGCCAAATTGAATCTTGAACGAAACTCAGTTTCCTTTAATTTTGCCCGATCTATAACCTTGTTTTACAGAGAAAATCTTGTGTGGAATAGTATCTGCGTAAACAACAGAAGTGTCTAACTACATTATATCTGTTGAACTGACTTGTAGCTTAAGTTAGCCAAGCTAATCTTGTTCAACTTGTGAAACTAGTCTAGCAGGAGTTGTACAAGTTCTCAAGTCAGTCCTGGATTCATTAAACCAACTCCTAACTGTCTGCCACGTCAGCTCTACATTAACCAATCAGAAAGCAACAAGTGTTGAACAAGATTCTCATGTCACTAACTGCATATATATATATATATATATATATATGCTTTCTTTTATCTCTTTGTGTAATCAGATTACTAGCTATCGTGTTGACAGTTTTAGCCATGAAAAGCTTCTTCAATCTTCCACTTATTCTCTTGTTTTAGTTTTTGCATTTCTTGAATCAAGTTTGCATGGTATCAGAGCACCACAAGACTAGCAGTCATGGCGGCTCAAGGCAAACTTCAGAAGGGTCTTCTTCTCGCAAGAATCGGGTTTCTCTTCTTTCTTCGAACTTGAATTTTAAGCTTCCATTGAAGTTAGACCATAAACAACTATAGCTATTGGCGTTTACAAGTGTTACCTATACTCCGTGCATTTGATCTAAAGTAATCTGTGCTGATTCCAAAGCAATGCCCTCCTAAATATGTTCAATCATCTGAGAATGAATTTGATGATGACAATTTAGTCATAAATGAGGAGTTCTTGGCCTGGAAAAAGACAGATCAGTTGCTTGTCGGATGGCTTTTCTCAACCCTGAGTGAATCTGTCTTTGGCCAAGTAACTTACTGCACTACTTCGTATGAGGTGTGGCATACCCTTGAGTCTTTGTTTGCTCAAGTGTCTAGGGCTACGACGTTACAAATCAAAACTGAAATGCAAGTTTCAAGAAATGGTGCCTTGTCAGTTAGTGAATATGTGAGGAAAATGAAAAAGTTTGAGAGTCTAGCAGTAGCTGGCCAACCCCAGTCAGAGGATGAGTTGATTTCTCAGATTCTTGGAGGTATAGGTGCAGAATTAGATCCTGTGGTGGTCAATATCACTGCTAGGCAGGTTCATTTCTTTTCAGGAAGTTCAGTTCCTTTTGATGAGTTACGAGAGTAGATTGGCCCAACACGACATGATAGCTTCAATTGATGTTGCTCAAGCTTCTGCAAACTTCACTAGTTTTGGTCCAAACACTGGTGGTAGAAACAGTTTTAGAGGCAGAAGTAGAGGTAGGGGCTGTGGCAGAAAAAGTGGAAGAATTGGAAATAAGATTTTGTGTCAGTTGTGTGGAAAGGCAGGTCATTTTGTGGCCACTAGATATAGGCGTTTTGATCAGAGTTTCAATGGGGTTCAGCAACAGTCTTTTGAGCAACCATAAAATCAAAATGGACAATTTCAAGCACATGTTCATCAGTTTAATTCCTCTGTCTATCCAGGCAACCTAGTTCCTTCAAGTCAGATGCCATCTGTTCCAGGTCACTATCAAGAAGATATGGTCAGCCAAGCTCATTCAGCAATGCCAATGCCTTCATTACCTCTCCAAACATAATAGCTGACCCATCTTGGTACATGGACAGTGGTGCAACGAACCACATTACAACAGATCTCAACAATTTGTCACTCAAATCAGAGTTCAAAGGGCAGGAACAACTAACTGTAGGTAATGGAGATAAACTCGCTATCTCACACGTAGGCACTTCTATAGTTAGCTCATATACTGATCGAAATCACCCTTTATATCTTAAAAACATCCTACATGTACCCTCTATCAGTAAGAATCTCCTTAGTATCTCACAATTCACTAACCATAATGATGTGATAGTTGAGTTTAATTCCTATCTTTGTCTTGTTAAGGACAAGAAAACCATGAAGGTCCTGCTGCGGGGAGTGTTGAAGGATGGCCTATGCCAGTTGGATCTTTCAACAGCTGACCCAAAGGCTTTCCAAAATCTGTCCACATCCGAGTTAACAGCCTTTTTCTTGGCAACTCCTACTTCAAGTTGTGTTGATCTTTGTCATCCTAATTTTCATAAAACATTAGCTTGTAATAGCTCTAAAAGTACTTGTATTGATAATAATTCTCTTTGTACTAGTGCTGCTGGTCTACATGTTTCAAAGTTTGTAAACTCTGCTTCTTTTTTCGTTATGAATAAACCTGAAATGTTTGTTTGACAAACTAAATTGGATCATCAATCTTTTGCTGTTTCGAAACAAATCTTGGGAAAGCTTAATAATCCATGCACAGCTGAAGCATCACTAGACTTTTGTGATGCATGCCAATATGGCAAGCTTCATTAATACCCTTTTGAACATTCTCAAACCACTTTTTCAGCCCCACTTAATCTTACATATACTGACGTGTGGGGACCTTCACCCTACACATCAAACTAAGGCTACAAGTATTAGGTGCATTTTTTGGATTCATACACAAAATATACTTAGATCCATCCATTAGCCTCTAAAGATCAAGTTACCTCCACTTTTATCATTTTTCAAAACCTTGTTGAAACTGCCTTTGAAAGAAAAATAAAAACAGTCCAAAGTGATAGCTGAGGGGAGTATAGACCATTAGCTACTCATCTAGCAAAGCTAGGCATACACTTTAGACACTGTTGTCCCTATGTTCATCAACAAAATGGCTTAGTTGAAAGAAAGCATCGCCATATTGTTGAAGTTGGTCTAACTCTATTAGCTCAAAGTCATCTCCCTCTTTCCTTTTGGTGGGATGCTTTTAACACAGCAACCTACATCATCAACAGATTACCTACACCTATCCTTAATCACATTTCACCCGAAAAGCTCTTTAACAAATCACCTGCTTATCTGTTCATGAAGCTTTTTGGCTGTGCATGCTTTCCGCTTCTTAGATCCTACAATAAACACAAGTTTAGTTTTCATTCTTCCAAATGCATTTTTGTAGGATATTCTACCTCTCCTAAAGGTTACAAATGCCTTCACCCGAGTGGAAGGATTTACATTACTAGGCATGTGTCCTTTAATGGGAAATAATTTCCATCTTTGACACTTTTTTGTCATACTTCCTCCACAAGTCAGCCTGTGATAAACTCTTCTACACCAATGTCTCATTTTCCTATCTCAAATAACGGTCATAGTTCTTTTGTTCTTACAGAAATATATCATCTCTTCTATCACATCAACCCATTCCAGCCAGCAACATCAAAAACATCAACAAAACCAGTCCCTCATCCCATCACCCTGTGATAACCAAATAAAAAAATGGAATATACAAGCCTAAAGCCTTCCATCATACAACCCTTAGCCTATCTACAAAAGAATCAGATTCTGTTATTGAAGTATCGAGCATTCTAAGCTGGAACGCAACTATGGATGCTGAATACAATGCTCTTATACAAAACAAAACCTGGGACCTGGTACCTCAAACAAGTGACATGAATATTGTGGGTAGCAAATGGGTTTTTAGGGTGAAATTTAAACAAGATGGATCAGTAGAGAGGCATAAGGCAAGGCTGGTGGCAAAAAGATTCCACCAGACTGCAGGGATCGATTTTCTAGAGACATTTAGCCCAGTTGTAAAATCTTCAACAATAAGAGTAGTTCTGACTTTGGCTGCAAGTTATGGTTGGGATATCAAACAACTTGATATCAATAACTCTTTTTTGAATGATGAACTAAATGAAATTGTGTATATGAGCCAACCTGAAGGGTATGAATCATAGCAGTATCCAGATTATGTTTGTAGGTTCAAGAAGTCTTTGTATGGCTTAAGACAAGCATCACGAGCTTGGTTTTACAGGTAGAAAGGTGCTTTGTTGAATTTGGGCTTTCAGAACCCCAAAGCAGACAGTTCTTTATTCATTTACAAAACTAACAAGAGTCTTCTTATTTTGTTAGTATATGTAGATGACATTTTGATCACAGGAACTCATCAAGTGGAAGTTGACAGAGTTTTTAGTGATCTCAACAGAAACTTTGCACTAAAGATGCTAGGTTCTCTCAATTATTCTTTAGGATTAGAAGCTGCAAGAGACAAGTCTGGAATCCACCTAACTCAGAGGAAATATGCAGCTAATTTGCTCAAGAAAACTAATATGGTAGAGTGTGCTTCATGTCCAACTCCCATGAGCGCATGAACAAAGCTGCACAAGTCAGATGGTGATCCTTTGCAAGATCCTAAACTCTATAGAAGCACTGTGGGGGCTTTGCAGTATCTAACTCTCACTCAACCTGAGATAGCCTTTGCTGTAAGTAGGCTAATCAGTATCTTGCAGCACCGACAACACTACACTTGCAGGAGGGGTGGCAATTTGGGTCACAACACAACCAATCGACATGACTTCGTGAAAAATAAATGGATGTGGGTTTGATTTAAACAGATTGTCAGTACGGGTGTCATAATTGTGTCACCCTACTTAACCCTTTTATCGAATGAATCGAGTTGGGTTTGGTTAATGGATTTATAAGTCGACACGATTAATAGGGTCAAAATATTATTTAGATTAAAAGGGTTAAACGGATTAAACGAGTTAATTAAGTTATACAGATAAACGAATTAACGAGTTGACGGGTTAATGGGTGGAATTCATACATGAATTTGAATCGAATTCAGCTCAACCCGATAAGTGAACCCTTTGCCACTCTTAACCGGCAAGCTTGCAATAGGGGCCTTAGATATGTTAAAGGGACACTCAATTTTGGGCTCCATTTCAAGTCATTTTTCAAGGATCATACCAGGTTTGAACTTATTGGTTTTTCATATGCTGATTGGGCCAGCAATCTTGATGATAGAAAGTCCACAAGTGGATGGTGTGTGCACTGAAATGGCAGCTTAGTCTCTTGGAGTTCTAGGAAGCACAAGGTTGTAGCTCGTTCCAGCTGTGAAGCTGAATACTGAGCTTTAGCACAGGCGTCCACTGAGATTACGTGGAAAAAAGCTTTGTTATCTGAGTTGGGAATTCAGTCTAGTCAACCTCCAATATTGTGGTGTGACAAGACTGGTGCTGGTTCATTGGCAGAACCCAGTGTTTCACTCTCGCACCAAGCATATAAAAATAGATTTATACTTCTTGAGAGACTAAACTGCTGCCAAGGAGCTTGATGTTCGACATGTTACCACTGAGGAACAAATTGCAGACGTTCTCACTAAGTCATTGGGTATATAGTTTGTTTTCAATTGCTTAGAAGCAAGCTTATTTTAGACAAGTCAGAATCAAACTCTTCATGAACAAGTCCATGCTTCGTTTGAGTGGGAGTGTTGAACTGACTTGTAGCTTAAGTTAGCCAAGCTAATCTTGTTCAGCTTGTAAAACTAGTCTGGCAGGAGTCGTGCAAGTTCTCAAGTCAGTCCTGGATTCCTTTAACCAACTCCTGGTCAGCCACGTCAGCTCTATATCAACCAATCAGAAAGCAGCAAGTGTTGAACAAGATTCTCATGTCACTAACTGCATATATATATATATGCTTCTTTTATCTCTTTATGTAATCAGGTTACTAGTTATTGTGTTGACAGTTTTAGCAATGAAAAGCTTACTTCAGTCCTCCACTTATTCTCTTGTTTTAGTTTTTGCATTTCTTGAATCAAGTTTACAATATCATGTTATGAAGAAATTTGGTCACATGTTACATTTTCAAGGTAAAAAATATGACTCTTTTAAAATAGAAAAAAGAAAAAAAAACAAAAAAACAAAGAATGTGACATATCATAATATGATTAATTAGATCAGTCCCATCATCGGTGAGAGTGAGACCAACCAACCAAACTTTTTCTCAAGGCTATTGTCTTATCTAGCATGGATGTCACTTGTCAGTCCATTAACAATTTCAACTTCCATGTACTGTAAAAGGACAAAAAAAGAGGCAAAGAATATGACATATCATAGTATAATTATATCAGTCCCATCATCGGTGAGAGTGAGACCAACCTACCAAACTTTTCTCAGGGCTATTATTTGTCTTATCTAGCATGGAAGCCAGTCCATTTTTCTCCCACATACTCAAGAATTCCAACTTCCAGGTATTGTAAAAGCAAAAAGAAGAGGGAAGAGAGAATTACCTTGACTCCCCAACCAAACTTGTAGCCCAAAATAAGACCCAAAGGAATGCCAAAGAGGTAGTAACAAGCAATGTTTACATACGCAACAACAGCTTGCCATCCAGCTCCAACAGCCACCCCTACAAAAATGTTTTGTGCAATTTTTTTTTATTTGGTATCCGTTATCTACCCACATTTAAAAACCACTGAGTACATAAATAATAATAATAATTACCAGAAAGCACAGGTTGAACATTGTTAATTGTGATGCATAGAGCTAGGAGAGGTGTGAGTTCTTTAACAAGTTCTTTTACTTGTGAATCACTTGAAAATAAAGCCGGGTACTTGTCTTGCGTGATAATCAGAACAAGTGAGAGGACCAAACCGATTATAAATGAAGATATTACAGCCACCATTAATGAAAACTTCGCTGTTCTTGGATGGCCTGCTCCTAGTTCATTTGATATTCTTACACTGCATCGTTTTAGTACTATAATGAGATTAAAGTTAATCAAATTATAAATTTGATAAATTTCTTTCAAATAACAAAGAAGCAAAGCTTGCTTCATGTCTCTGATTTGCAACGAATCACCTGATAGCCGCATTCATTCCCATTGCTATCATGATAGTCCAACCCAATATGTTCATGCTGCCATGCAACCAAATTCAACAGTTTATAGCACATATTTGTTGAGCATAACGTATCATTAATAATCAACCTAGGCAATATCAAACAAGTAACCTAAAAAGTAAATATATTTTACTGATTAAAAGATTATACTTTATTAGCGTTCAGTGTTTAGTCAACAGACTAATCATGACTTCCAGATGTAATAATTGATTGGAGCCAATCCTAGTGTGTGAGAATTTTAAGTTTAAAACTTCTTTTCGTTCAAGTACAATTACAAATTGAACAAGTCTTGATGCATTAGATCTACTTATTTATTCGTATATTTAAAACAAAATTAAAAATTATGACATAAAATAAATGTATACATACCCTCTGAAATTATTTTATTTATCATACAATAATAAAAATAAATTGTGCAATACATAACAATAATAAATTAAAAAGTCAATTTTCAAAAATAAAAGGTGGCCACAGGTAAAGATGGTCTCTACTAGAGAAAATAGGGCATCCTATAGATAGGAGGAACCCGCGGCTCCCTCAGGCAAATGGAGGAAGCAGCAACTTCCTCCCCAGGTCCTCTTTCATAGGAAGAGACCTGGGCCTCCTCAAACCAAAATTTTAATAATTTTTTATTATTATAAATTATACAATATTTATTATAAATCTTAAGCTTATTTTAGAAAAATATTATTAGGTATTTTAATAGATAATTGTTATGTTTGTTGCTTTGTTACATAATTAAGTATGTTTACACTTTACAATTGTTGGAGCACACTTTATTTTGGATTTTTGAATAACTAGAAAAAAATATTCCTTCATTATATAAGGCTTGAGAAATTCTTTTGTTTTTCGTTATTGGATTAATGTTCAAGTTGAACATATGTTTTCCATTTGTTTTTTTTCTTTTTTAACTTTAATTTTAATTTCCATGACTTTATTTATTTATTTATTTAAGGTTCTAGTTATAATATACTAAAGGACAAAATTATTATTTAAGCTGAATTAAATAGTAACAATGGCAAAATTATATTTTAACACATCTTGTACCAACTGATCATTAAATATTCGGTCAAATGGGCCACAGTAATAAATTTTTAAATAAGGAGAGATGAAAGATATTAATATATAATAGACATTAAATCTTTTTATTTTTATTTTTAATTTCAGGTTCTATTATTAATATTATAATTGTTACTTCAGGAAAACTTTTTATTTAAGCTAATATAAATAGCAACATGGGCAGAATTATAGTTTAACACATCTTATAACAGCTGATCCTCAAATATTTGGTCAAATAGACCAAAGTTATCAATTTTAATTTTAAAAAAAAAGGATTAAAGATATTTATACATTAGAAATATTTGAAAATATTACAAATCATAAAATAAAATGGAACTTAAATGAAAATTTTCCAAAACATATTTATCCAACAAAATAAAATTAATTTAATGAAAAATACATCCAATCAAACTCCAAAAAAATGGTAGTATGTCAAGTTAGTTTTCTGGTTGTTATTGCTGTAAAATGAATAATAAGTGTTAAGCATGTAATTAAATTAATTCTCTTTCTGTGAATATATAATCAAGTAAAGTAAAGCTCACCAAATGGACAGAGCATCGACGGAGACTTCTGCCTCCTTTAAATATCCGGCAAACAGTATCAGTGCCATAAAGTACCATATCTCTAAGCTGCAGTAAATAATAAAAATAAATATTAAATATATCTAAAAAAAATATTAAATATAGATGTGCAAATATTCGACAATAAATGTAGTTAGCATTTGAGAATCTCGGGATGCATGTTCAAATATTAAACAAAAAAAAAAAGTTGAAAGCTACAACACAAATTAAAAATAAATAAATTTACCTACTACACAATGAAAATGTTAAAACGTTAAGCGTGCATGGCATCTAATTGATAAACAAAAGATTCTCACCGGTCAGACAGGACACAAGTGGTGTTCCGAATTGAACATAAAACAAGAATAACAGTGAGGACTCAAGATTATTGAGAATCACTTGACTTCTAAATTCATGCTGTTGCGGTCTACTTGTCACAGCAAGTTCGAAAGAAGCCAGACAAATTGATCCAGTACAACCTCTGTTTTTTCGCATTCTTTTGATGACAAATTTTAACTACATGTCTTAACCAAATCGGTATAAAAATACAAAATGGTATTAATTTTTGCAAAAAATTCGAAGGAGAACTAGAATAAGAATCAAATTTTGTTTTTAACTCAAAAATAATTATCACTTTTAACACTACACAAAAATTTAATCTTTTAAGGCCTTGTTTGGCACGCGAGATTGGATTAGATTATTTTCATGGAATTGGATTGGATAAGATAGTATTTAATTGGATTAGATAAATTAATGAAATGATGTATTCGATACAGTTTGACCATAGATAAATTAGTGATGTGATGTGTTTGGTGCAATATGGGATTGGATAAAATTTGTTGTAAATATTTTAATTATTTTTGTAAAAATAAACAAATCTATTTTTAATTATTTTTAATCTGAAATAAAATTTGTTAATAAATACTATTTTTATAAATATATTAAAATAATTTTAAATAAAATAAATATATCATATACTAAAAATATTTAAATTAATTTGAAAAATAATATAAAATACTAAATTATGTATTATAAATAAATATAACTATATAAAATCAACTTTAGAGAAACTAATATTTATTTTATAACTAATTAAAAAATATATATATTAAAAATATTTAATAGAAATAGATTGAAAACAGAAAAAAAAATGTAAAACTACATGAAGGATTAAAATGAATTGAAACCAAACTATTGATAATTTTAAAAAAATATTTATATTAGAAAGTAAAAAATTCGTTTTTGACACAAACGGTTTCAATTAAAATTGTTTTTAACCCACCAAAATAATTAATTATAAGTTATATCACTTAATTACTTAAATACTCTTACAATAAGACGTGATTCATGTCTCATGAAAATCTACATCTTATGATATTCATAATAAATGATGAAAACTGTTTTATTACTATGTGAATCACATCTTATAATAAAGATATTTAAATAATTGAGGTACATAACTTATAATTATTTACTTTGATGATTCAAAATCAAGTTCACTTTTGAAAAAAAGTTAAAATCTACTTCTTTTTCTTTACAAGGTGGCCCCTTTTAAAAATGTCCCACTGGAAACCAAATACAATAACTTTTGGGTCAAAAATAATTTTTTTTATTAAAATTTAGGAATCTCTAGTAATTTTCACTTCTATTTCCATTAAGGTTTGTCTAGTCCAAATGACAATTATTTAGCCATCCTAAATTTAAACATTTTTATAATTAAATATATGAGATTTTAAAAATAATAAAAAATTAATCAAATTCATTTTTTTATTTAAATTAAACAAAAAAAATTATTCAAAAAATAAATAAAAAATAAATTTAATTGATTAA
Organism: Nephelium lappaceum; assembly: GCA_021234005.1. NCBI lineage: Eukaryota > Viridiplantae > Streptophyta > Magnoliopsida > Sapindales > Sapindaceae > Nephelium > Nephelium lappaceum. Next base: position 10,616,953 of record CM038003.1, read on the forward strand.
TCTTTATATTTTAAAATTGCTTATAAAAGTTTCACCTAAACTTTTGTTCCGCTAAAGAAGCCAATCGATCAATTATAGGTTAAAAAATCAAAAGTATTTTGGATTAAAAAAGAGTGGAAAAAAGAGAAATCTTTAAAAAACAGATCTCACCTAAGCATAACAGCGGATGCCAAAGAGAGTCTAACAAATCCCCATAGATTTTGGAACGCCTTCCATGTGAAACCAGACCAAGCGCGCCCACAAGTCCCACTGATTATATACAAAAACTGAGAAACATCAATGAACCACCACGAGGCATTTAGTACAACAGCTGCACCGACTAGACCCCAACCCAGCTTCATCATCAACAACCAACTAAAAAAAGCGTGCAAAAACAGCGCCACGGCAGCAATCACCGCCATCACCATGATCTTGCTCTGCGACTGTAGGAACTTCTGCATGGGGTTATTCACAGCGTAAGCAAAGAGCTGCGGGATCATCCATATGGATAATATCCCCGCCGCCTTTGATATGGCTGGTGTCTGCCCTATCAGACTTAGAATCTGCTGCGCAAATATAAACAGGAACATCAGAACCAAAGATGCAGCATTGAGAATCACCCACGATCTCTGCAAATACACTCCCAACATCTCAACTTGTCCCGCTCCATACGCTTGCCCGCATAGCGTCTCCAGCGCGCTTCCCATTCCCATCTGATTTTATACATTTTGAGTTATGTTTTGTTCATGGTATTGAAAGTACATATATTTGAATATAAATATATAGTTTTACTTCTTCACCGGTTGGGTAAGGTTTCCATCACTGACATATTTTGGACTTAGACAACCAATAAACTAGTTAAATCCATGTATGTAAATGATATGTGATATGTGTGAATGAGTTATGAATATGTGTTTAAGTATATACCATGGCGCCCAAGGAGAAGCCGGCGATGACGGAGTTTTCAACGGAGACGGCGGCGAGGGCGATGGTGCTAACATGGCCGGCGAAGACTTGAGTGATGGCGCCGAGAGAGTATTGGCAGACGGAGGTGAAGATGGCGGGGCCGGCAAGGTACCACAGTTTCTTCCATTCTCTCTGGAACTCACGGGAGAAGTCACGGAGGCCGCTGATTGGAGGGATGTCGTCGGAGTCGGTGGTGAAGGTGGCGGAGGAGAACGGGGAGGTGACGATTCTGCTGGAGACGAGTGAGTAGTGTGGTCGGTCTTCACTGTCGCCCGGGTCTTGCTCCCTCTCTCTAGGAGCGAGAAGTGGGTCCTTGTTGCTACCATTCTCCATTGGAGAGAAAAAAGGAAAAAAAAAAATACCAAGGGTCGTACTTTGATTGATCAGACTAATAAGTGTTGTGAATAGGTTTGCACGAACATGAACTCCTGAATCCTTATACAGACTCCACAGTCCACCCGAAAAAACAATTTATGTAATGAAGTTTTTTTTTTTTTTTTTTTTCAATTATATGTAACAAAGTTTGGTCTTCAATGATTATACATAGCAAAAGTCTTGTTTTTTTTGAGAGAGAGTGGATAGATAAGAAGTTGTTCACGTGTTTTTGCAATTGATTAAAGCAGCATGACTGGTAAATTGGTAATTATCTTATATTTTTATAAATGTTATTTTTCTCCCAATATTTTTTTATTTATTATTATTTTAACGGTGAATTCATTTTTTGACCCGTCATTCCTAATATTTATGAAAACTCGACAAGTCAGGCCTTGTATGACTAGATTTTGGGAGGTTTGTAATGATAGAATAAGCAGAAGGACCGTTTTAGTCTTGATATGTTTTATGCAACATAAAACTACCATTTTACCCTCTAATATTTAAAAATTAGTAATTTAAACCTTATTTAAATCAATAGGAATCCAAAACATATCACCCAAAATTTAAAATAAAAAAAAATTAAACAATTTAAAACAAATAGAATTATAACACATGTCATCATATTTTACAACATCCAAGAACATGGGGCGGTTGAATTGTTACCCAAAATAATATCATGTACACACATATTTTATCAATTTTTTCTTATTATTATTATTAACATACCTTTAAGTACAATTACTAAAAAGTATATAATAGATTAATTAAAATTTCAAATTTACATTTTACATCCATAATTTGTACATGAAATTTATTATATACTCTGATAATGTATAAAAAATCAAAACTGATATTACCATAAGAAAATACAATTTTATTTTATTTTTTACATGTATTAGAGAGTTCTATAGTTAAAGTAAAAATAATGAAATGAATTCTATATTGAAAATATAAAACCAATAGAAAAGTATCCATAATGGATGTCATAACTCAATGTAAAGCTATCCAAGGAAAAACATATAAAAAAATAACAAATGTAGAAGTTTTACATAATATTAAAATCATTGACAAATGTTGTAATGGATTTAGATCGAGCTCAGCAAAAACTGACAACTCAAAATAAAAGAAAAAGTAACGGGCTTGGATTGAGCTATGCAACAAAGCGCTATTCGAAATAAGAAAAAAAATGGGTGGCAAAGTTTACAACCAACCAATCTATACTCAAATGGGAAAATATCAGAGAGTCTCACGTAAGAAGCAATAAAGATAGAGTAAATCTCATGTTGAAAATATGAAAACCAATCAAAGATACGTATCTCAATGGATGTTACAGTCCTAGAAACTAGCTTTTTTGGGATGTGGAGTCATCCGCTATTGATGATATAAGTACCTTTTCTAAAAGTATATAAAAGGTGATAAATGTGGGAATTTAAAGGCATGAAATCAAAGAATGTATAAATAAAAAGTCGATTCGATGGATTTTGATTGTATACGGAGATGAATACTTTAAATACTACTATGGATTCCGAACGAATATGGATATATATATTTTTAAATTCTATTATTATTTTTTGATTGAGAAAATAAAATAATTTAATAAAGTAATTAAAAGATTTGTGTTGCGTTCGTTTGGTGCATTAAAGCTTTAGTATTTTGGTTTCAATTTTTGTAAATGTTTGTTTAAGTTTTATTACTGTTTTTCTTTTAGAACAAAAAAACATTTTTTAAAGTAAAGAAATTGTGGTTTGTTTATATATATGTATGTCATGGCAATATTTTTGTTTATATTCTATTTGTTTGATTCTTATTAATGTTTTTGAATTGTCAAAAAAAAAATCACAATTAAACTATGAAAAAAGAAACTAAATGAATATTAAAAAAAAAAATGAATAAGGAAGTAAGAATGCACAATGACTGAAGTAAAAAGAAGAACCCAAATAAAGGTCATGTAAAATTGTATTAGTAACACTCTAATCAAAATCCAAGTGAGAACAATTACCATTGTATCATAAATAGGTGCAAGATGAGTATAATAAGAAAAAAAAAATGATTAAAGATATCATTAATATATTAGATATTTTGAAGAAAATAGGTAATAAAAGTCAAAATTTAACTTTTTAACATAGGTGTAAAAATTTAACTTTTGATTCAACTAACCATTATTTACTGTATAAAAAATATTTATACCTTTTGTATTAGTATTTGAATCTGAATTTGTTTAAAAAAAGGTATTTAAATTTGATTTTAAATTGTTTCCATTTCATTGTATATAAATAGGTATCTGTTGTAATAAAAGTGACAATCAATCTAGCATAATAATACAATTTCTTTTATATTTTTCATAGGTGGACCAGCTCACTAAACAAAACTCGGAAAGAGAAGCCATCTTGGTCCAAATCCAATTTATGTACTATATTCCTCGTTTAAGAATAATTATGTTAATATTAAAAAATTTAGGGCAAATTACACTAAAGTACCCGGACCTATCGAATTATTACAGCCATGATGCGAGTTTTATCTAAATTATACATAAATACCTTTGACCTGGTTTGACTAACCATCCATTAACGGTAAAATTAACATCTCAAGGGTAAATTGATCTTTTTATATATCAAATAATATTATTTAAACAAAATGTCTCTCTCTCTCTAAAAAACAAAATCTCTCTCTCTCATTCTTCTTCTTCTTCTTTTTCTGCTCGTCTTCTTCTTCGTCTAGACTCTTCTTCTTCTTCTGCTCTCGTCTTCTTCTTCTGCTCGTCTTCTTCTTCTTCTGCTTCTGCTCTTCTTCTTCTCTGGGTTCCAATGGAACCCAGATCTGGGTTCGAAGGAACCCAAAACTGGGTTCGAATCAAACCCAGTTCTGGGTTCCTTCGAACCCATTTTTGGGTTTCATTCGAACCCAGTTTTGGGTTCGAATGGAACCCAGAAACTGGGTTCCTTTGAACCAATGGAACCTAGTTTCTGTTCTTGTTTTTTTTTCTTTTTTTACGTGGTGGTGGTTGGTTGGTAATGGTTGGTTGCTGGTGGTGATAGTTGGATGTTTGGGTGCTATATTGATTTGAGAGTGGTTGTGGTGGCAAGTCGATCGGGATGACTGAGTTTTTGACATATAAAAGAAGAAGAATAAGAGAAGAAGCAGAGAAGAAGAAGAAGAACAGAGAGAAATCGAGAGAGAGAGAGAGAGAAATTTGACATATAAAAAGACCATTTTGCCCTTGAAACGTTTATTTTGCCATTGATGGACTGTTAGTCAAACTCAGTCAAGGGTATCTTTGTGTAATTTAGTCTAAACTCGCATTATTGTTGTAATAACACAATAGGTCAAGGTACTTTAGTGTAATTTTCTCAAAAATTTAATTAAAAATTAATTTAAAAAAAATATATAATTCACATGATGTTAAAAAAATATATATATCTGAATTGACATGCGAAACCCGAGGGATTATGCTTCCTTTTGTGAAATTCCGGAGACCAAGTCGGTCCATCTCAATTAATGGACAATTGACTTTGGGACCCGACCACCTGTTTCTAAGCTGTCAGGTCACATCTGATTTAATAACGAGCTCATGATAAAGGTCGGTCAGTAGATACCAACTGGTTAGGACTTCGGATATCCATGGCTCAGCACCGTGTCCCTCTCTATGAAGCAATATCAATTGCAAAGTTTTGGTTTTTTTTGTGTTTTTGGTGTTTGGGAAGAAAATCGATTGTAAAGTTGACAACTGAGATCTCTGTGAAAAAGCAAAACAAAAGCCCAGAAACATAACTTTTTTTTTTTTGGAAAAGAGAAACCTAACTTGAGAACTATAAAAAATACATTTTCTCGAAGTCCTATGCATGCTTTAAGAACACAAAAAAGATCTAAATTACAAATGGAACATTTTGTTCATTTTAATTTTTTATATTAGTGATTTTCTTTCTCTTTTAATATTTGAATAGCATCTCCATCTAAACGGAATTAAATAGAAGTGAATGCAACTATAGACAAATACAGTAGTTAATAGTCATTATATTATAATATAAGAGTTAAAAAAAAAGTTTTACACTATATAAATCCAATGATAAAATACAAAACAAGTATATCATGATTCATGGGAAAAAAATGGGACCAGCTGTTTTTCTTTGATGAAATTTGAGGTGGGTTTTTTTTTTTTTTTTTTTTTAAAGATAAAGGTCAGACCACAAGATTTGAAAAAATAAATTAAGTTGCAAGTTCACCGAGCACTCTGAATGGCACATCAACTTTATACAAAGTAACTTTTTATAAAGGAGGAATTTAAAGGTTTATTTATTATTTTACTATATATATATATTCATTTATAGCTTTCAGGATCTTCAGGATTAGATCTTTAAGAAATGATTTAGACTACGATAACAACAACTACTATCTATATATAGTAAAAAATTATCTATAAATTAATGAGATTTATATTAAATTACCCATATTAATGAGTTAATTGAAAATTGTCCATATAACGGATGGATTTTGAATCCGTAACCTTATTTTTATAGAAAAGCGTAGGGTGTGATTCAGGAGGCAAGCATCTTGGTGAGTAGGAATGTAAAGTCACCTTTTAGGAGTTAGTCAACTGTTGACAGTCAACCATTGACCCAATAGCATAACATTTCCCTTTTAGTTATAACAAAAAATTCATAGCAATGCAAAATGCAATGTGTTCATTACGTCGTAGTTGGTGGCTGGCACCATTGGTGACTGCACTAGCTGCCCCGTGTCAAATATTTGGCATGGTTCTACGCCTAAGAGAATCAAAAATAAGATATCCCTCCACTTTTATACGTAGGTTACCCTCTCACCTTTATATAGATCATTCATTCACCTTCATATGAGTGAATTTCTCCTATATGAATATAGCATCCAAGCTATACCATCAGTGTTTCTATTCCTATTAACCCCATCACCTTTATATAGATCATTCATTCACCTTCATATGAGTGAATTTCTCCTATATGAATATAGCATCCAAGCTATACCATCAGTGTTTCTATTCCTATTAACCCCAGTAGTCTTTTACGTTAGTCCTAATCCTATAAAAAAAAAAAAAAATTGTTCAATACGTCCATTCAAGGACATTATTTGACTTCACTCAATTCTTTTGTAATGACTAATGCCAAACAAGTAGTTTAATTTGTCCTTGAAAATGGAATAGTAAGCCCAACATTAATTACATTACTAATTTATAAGTGTAGAAATTTATTCGGACAAATTTTTTATGAGTTTATTTTCTCATGTTTTTAAATGGTGAATAAACCACTTAGTACTACCTTTCACAATAATGATATTTATAATTTTAATAAAAGGCATCCGTTACAAATTATGGATATATTAATTTTTATTATATACAAAATCTTATATGAGATTGAATTGTTTCAAATATTTCTTCTTAGATTATCCCATATCATTTGAATGTAAAAAGTTTTCATTCAACCTTAATTTGACAATAACCTAATCCATAATATTCATTTATGCTTAACTCTAATCCATAATATTCATGTTCATTTCATGTTGATCCGTTTTGTCATGACTCTAAATTGCCACCTCTAATTGTTTGTACGATCAATGCTACTATAACATTTGTCTTATCATACAAGCGTCACTAGTACCAAAACATTTTAGTTTTTTTGACTTAACTCAAACCATCAATTTTATTCATTTTTAAATACTGTCAAGAGTCAATAATCTTAATTAATTATTGCAAAACCATCCATAATGGTGTATTTGGAGCATGAATTTAGACTGGGTTTGGATAGTTTCCAATCCAAACCCATGTTTGACATTTTCCAATGATAAAAGCAAGGTACTATTGTCCCTTGCCTTTTCACTCTTTATTTACCTTTTTTTAAGGTTAATATTAAATTTAATGATTTGTTTTAACAATTAAGCTAATATATTTATTAAATATTTTTAAAATATCATATTCTTTTAAATTAATTATAAAATAAATATTTTTTTTATCTAAAATTGATTTTATATAGTTATATTTATTTATATAATATAAAAATTTTTAGTATATGATATATTTATTTCATTTAAAATTAGTTCAATATGTTTATAAAAAATATCTTTTTAATATTAAATAAAAATTTTATTTTAGATTCAAATTAATTAAAAATAGGTTTATTTATTTTTAAAAAATTTAATAATTAAATAAAATTTTAACCTAATTTAATTTAATTTATAATAATTTTATTTTATTAAATTTAATTTATACTCGTTCTATCTTATTGAAAAATTTATGTATTTAATATTACATTAATAAATCTCACACTTATACACGCGTGCGCACACAAACATACTTTGTCCAATCCTAACATAAACCAACAAGAGACAGTATTAATTTTATCCAATCCATATTGCACCACACTTTACAACATTAATTTATCTAATCTAATTTAATCATCATATTCAATCTAATCAAATCTCATAAAAATAATCCAATTCAATCCCTTGTGCCAACAAGGCCTACATGTTATCAACAATCTTTTTAAACCTATAAAATTTCTCCCTATCTTCACTTTTAAAATACCCCATTTATAAAAAGAAAAAAAAAATACCCCAGTATCTCTTCTATACATAGCTCAAAATTCTCATTAATTTTTAAGTTTTACTTTAATTTCCAAAAAACAAGAAAAAAGTGCATATTCTTTGAAAATCTTTCATGGGTACATAAATTGGGCTGCTTCTTTTGTTTCATTGTTATATGAAAATGCTATAAGCTGGAGGTGCCTTCACATTCGAAGTTCTCAAGGCCCTTCTTCAAAATTTTCAAGCACAAGCCCAACCTAAAAAAAATTCACTTTTCAGTTGATGATACGTTGTAGTCGAAGCACTAGTGGCAGTGGCATGATAGAATTCATACGAAGAATTATGAGGTAGTTGGATGTTTGTAGCTCATGGAAAGGTCTCTATGTAATATGTTTGAGCATCATGAATATGGTGAAACAAAATTAAGATTAAGAAAGCAGGACAAAACGATAATGAAAGAGATGTTACCAGCTTTTTTTTTTTTTTTTTTTTCCAATTTTAAAGATATTCAAATAATTTATATGTATATAATTAGATATATGAATGCCTTTTATTATTATTTCTGCAGTTGTCTTTAAAGTATATTGATGAAAGATCCATTATAAATTAAATGCATAACAGTTTTTATCACGTAAAATATTTTTTTAGATATGGATTACTTGACAACCTTAACACCATAAATAAATGAGAATTTTTCTTATTGTGTATACTTTTAGGGTTTGTTTGTGCGTGCGTGCGCGTGTGTGTATATATATGTATATATATATATATAAATGATATGGCCTGGGCTCTTGGGCTTGGGCTTGGATTCATAGCCCAACAATTTAATTATTTTTTAAATTTAATTTATTTGTTTTAATTTAATTAAAATTCAATTTTTAAAATTTAAGTTTAAATTGAGTAGGATCATTTAGTTAAATGATGTTGGTTGGCAGGGTTGTATCAGTTTATAAGCAACTGAATAACTTATATAAATAATAGAACAACTTGATTCTATAATTACAGATTTTTTTTTTTTCTTTTCAATTCAATACAAAACTAAGAAATACACCAAAAATTCACAAAATATAGAAATATTCAGTACTTTATATTTCTGAATTTGGACAAAGGATCTTGAGAGACGCTTAAGCACTAGTGTACATTGCGATTACTCTCTTAAGGCCATTGTAGCATTGCAAGACTTTGTCTTCAAGTTTCAATATCATATACATATATTTGAAAATTTTCAAAATGAATTTTTGGTACTCTATTTATTTTTCTTTGTTTTTTTAAGAGTTATTACACTGTTTGAAAATGGTTTATTGTTTGTTTTAATTGTTGTAATAAACCATTTCTATTATAAATATATTCTATTTCATTATTTGTTTTCTTCTCAAATTGTCATGGTTGATTCTCTAACAAAGCTTTCGTTATTATGATAAAATATGAGCAGATACTGCTCCAAATTTATGTCAAGATGCTCATGAACTTGTTCGTAGAGAGCAATAATTGTAGAATAACAGTTCAAATAAAGTATTTGTTGAATCAAGTGCATTGAACATGCATTATTTTATGTGCAGAATAATTCAAATATATAATTTTATTACAACTTCCTTAGAATATCATTGTTCAACAGATCTTGAAACCAACATTCCTATTCACATAAAAATTTTGAGGTCTGGTTTATAATTAATAATATATAAGAAATAGGAAATTATTGAATTCTATTTCTAACTCAATAAAGTTTTATTAACATTGGTCACAAATCATAAAGGACCTATAACTCATCACAGTTCAATGAAGTTTTATAATTTATTGACCATAGTTTTATAATAATTGCTTCAATAAAAATAAAATATAAGAAACGGAAATTATTAAAATATAACTCAATGAAGTTTTAACTTAAAATTGTTGTGACTTGGTGGCACAACACACCTGCATTATATTTGTCCAACAAAGAGCGTGCAAGTTCAAGTATCAAACCGCATAAATAAGGTCAAAATATCACTTGACCCTCTATATATAGATAAATTACGTTTAAATCCTTTTAAAGTGGTAAAATTCAAAAACAATTTTTTTCTTAGAATGTAGTTCCTTTCTCCTGATTTTTCGGGAAGTAGATTATAATGAAAATATTATGTTTCAAGGAGCAAATAATTAGTATACTATTATAGTGGTCTTGATAATTATAATTTGTACGAATAATCTTAAAAAAAATAAAAATTTAATGAAGTTTTATAAAAGTTAGCAAAGAAGACCACTACTCACGAGGGCATATAGCTCATCACCCTTGAATGAAGTTCTATGCAAATTATCAAAATAAAACCATAGTTTTTATTATATGTATTCGGCAAACAATTCCCAAAACATGAATCAATTAACCCCAATTTTCATACTTCTTAAGCACAAAAGAATGGAGATAAAAAGATTTCCCAAAACGCGAGCAGTAAACAATGAAAATTCCAAAATTAGAGAAAGAAAATTTGTTATAAATTCCAGAATCCATGCCCGTTATATTTTATTATGAGAGAGAGAAAATGATAGGACCGCAGGCTATATTCTTCCACCAATGGAGCATACCGTTCAAGGCTAAAAAAGCTGGTTCAAGCTTCATTTTTGGTGGGAGAGAAAGAAGAAGATGATGATGAGGAGGAGGAGTATCAATGGCTCTAACCTATAAAAATATAGTATAATAAAATTAAGAAAAAAAATGATATTTTTGATACTAAATGTTATTTAAAAGTAAATTAGAAAAATTTTAAATTTTTTATGATAAAAGGCCTGCACAACCAATTTTGGAGGGGTGGAAATATCGCCACTTCAAATAAAATTGACAAAAGATAGAATTAAAAGCGTACGGTCAGCCCAGGCCCACTTGAATGAAAGATAGAGCATGTGATACTCATGGCTCGCTAATCTGTTCAACGTTCCTTTCATGTCATAAAAGGTGTTACAATTTTGTGGGCCTATTTTGGTACAGGAAACAATCTAAACAAAATCTTATCAACCAAACCACCAGCTAGTTGAGGTCCATAGCATAGCATTGCATTAACAGATTTTGGATTGGACGAAATTAATATTTGTTTTTTCTTTATATTTTTTTGGGAACTATTGCTAGTAACATTAGGGGTCTTAAGATGAAAAAATTATGTAAACTTATAATATTTCTCTTGATCATGAAAGATTAAAAGTTTAAGTTATATCTTTATCTTAAAACACAAGATATAAATAGTTTTTTTTTTTCAAAAAAAAAATTCATCTTCCCTCTCCAACGACTGAAAAAAAAGGATAAAAATAGGTCAATAGTATTTAAAATAGTTTCTTGCCAACTTATTTAATTGATTAAATAACTTTAGTTTAAAATTTGGTTGAATTTTAGCATCAGTATCAATATATATATGTGAGTAATGTTAGATTTTTCAAATTTTTTTTGCCTATTCCAATTTTTTTTTTTTTTCCAAAATCCATACCCAAATGATATAATATGTGAGTTGTTAACATTATATTCATTATTATATCATCTAATAATTTATAAAACATTTGATATATATATATATTATATAAAGAAATTCTCATCTGTTTGGATGAACAGAAAAACATGTGCTATTAAACAAATCCGATCAACTTACCAACTTTTTATTCATTTATAGCTTATTTTTAAATTTTATAAATAGCTTGTGGATCCAGTTCTAAAAATCAGTTTAATCTTAAATCTCAAAATAATTAATGTTTTGGACTCTTATTCTCATCTGTTTGGATGAATAGAAAAACATGTGCTGCTTAACAAATCTTAATTACTTACTAACTTTTTTCATTAAAAGTTTACATTTAAATGTTATAAACACTTTGTGGATCCAGATCTAAAAAATCAGTTTAATCTCAAATCTCAAAATAATTAATGTTTTGGACTTTTTTTTTGTTATAATGCTAAAATTAGTATGAGTTTTCATATTAGTATCGAAGTCTTGAAGTCAATTTTTTCTAACACTATTGAGTATTGACCTTTGTAAACAAAGGTCATCGTTCGTAAATAAAGGATAAGCAAGGACATAGTTCACTATTTCTTTTATTTGCAAGCAGTGTGAACAACTTACTTTGGTTAATCTGCCATAACTTTTGAAAATGGTTATTAAAACTTACCTGCTTCAAATGTGAACCAAACTTTCCGAACTAATGTGAGTGAGATTCATGTTATCCATATTCAACGAACTTATAGTTATTGAAATAATCGAAGCAAAAGGTCATTTGCTTTTCAAAAGAACACGCCAACAATGAGCCCCACCATAAAGTTATAGATGATAGGATATTTTTTCAGCTTTGAATATATGGTAATTTTGACACGGCTCCTGCAAATGCACATGTTCTTATAAAATCCATTTGAAAAGGACTAGAACAAGGTTTTCAAGTTTGTTCAATACATAAATTTGGTGTTGTCTGTAATACCCTTGATGTGGACATGCTTAAATCATGATTTACATGTTGTCATGAGGTTTTAAATCCCTACTACTCACCCTTTATTTTCTTTCAAGTTACAGTGACGAATTATTCGATTTGTATTTTTGTGGGTTATAAGCTTTTGTTTAAAGGTTGTATAGGGATGAATAATTTGATCATGTTACATTCTCTTTGATAGACATATATGTGGAAGATTGTAATTACAAATGTAATAGTTAGATTAGAATTGTTTATATAGAAAATATAGAGATATATGCACTTGGTGTGATATTTATGGTAAATGGAGTGTCTAGTAATTGTTATGTGGAGAAAGAGTATCTATTTGTGGATGTACTTGGGAAGCTTTAGGAAAACAAAAATGAAAAAAAAAAATAAAAAAAATGGCAAGAATTTCTAGATTTACCAAATCCCCATTTAATTTTAATAATTTATTTACGTGATTTTGGGGAGTAGATTTACCTACTCCCCGTTTAATTTCAGGGCATGACATTATTAATCGATTAATTTGATGTAAATCTACTTAATTTTTATCGTATTCAATGAGTTTGCTATGTTTGATTAATTTATTTTTTGGGATAATTCCAAAAAACCTATTGTAGCTTGTAAAAATATATGTTTCACCACATTGATTTCATTTTTATCCAAGATCTTTTCCGACGTTAATAAATAAACAGAAAAATTATATAAAGGGTCAAAAGACAATTTTAGCCTTGAGATTTTTATTTAATAAATAAAATATTTGTAGGAAGAATCCCCAAAACCTACTGTAGTTTACAAAAATAACAATTTTACCATACTACTTTTATTTTTATCCAAAATCTTTTCTGACATTAATAAATTAACAAGAAAAAAAAATTATATAAATGGTGAAAAGATAATTTTAATCCTAAGATTTTTATTTAATAAATAAAATAATTATAAAATAATATTTAAATAAATTTTGACTTTCCAATCGACTGGAAACCTAGGTTGGAAACCTAATCTAAAGGTGGAGATCCAATCTCTAGATTGGATCTCCACTGTTGAAACCCAAATAATAAACAAAAATTATCAACCAAAAAAAAAAAAAAAATCAAATCTAGGTTCCACAAACCTGTACAAACATCATTTGGGACGAACCTAGATGATGTCCATTTGGGTTTTGAACCCAGATGAACGAGAAAAAGAAGAAGAAAAAAAGAAGAGAAGAGAAGAATAGAGATGAAAGAGAGAGAGTGGGTCGATGTAGAGTTTGGTGGAAAGGGTGATGGTTAACGTGCTATTGGGTGATGGTGGAGGTCTGGTGTGAATGTTGGAGAGAGAGGCCGGTTGAGAGAAAAATTTTTGCATTCTATATATATATTATATTTTTACAACAAAAAAAAATATCTTTATTTTTTTATAATTTTTTATTCAATATTATTTATTTTGGTTTTTATATTTTAATTAATATTATTTTAATTAATTTTTTATCGCATTTCCCATTTTACCTTTAGAGTCAAACGGTCAATCAAGTCAACCTAATGAAATCTGTGACAATTAGGGATATTGTTGTCTTTTCACTTTTGAGTGTTTTTATTAACGTCAAAAGAGATTTTGGACAAAAATAAAACTTTAAATAGTAAAATAAATATTTTTATAAACTACAATAAGCTTTTTGAGATTATCTCTTCAATTAATATTATTTTAATTAATTTTTTATTGCATTTGCTATTTTATCCCTAGAGTCAAACGGTCAACCAAATCAATCTAATAGAATCCGTGACTGTCAGGGGTATTTTCGTCATTTCACAAACTTTCAGAAGATATTTTGAGTATTTTTATTAATGTCGAGAGGATTTTGGATAAAAATAAAACCATATGTAGTAAAATGGATATTTTTATAAACTACAATAATTTTTTTTGAGATTATCCCTTATTTTTTTAATCGATCAAATAGATATTATTCGAAAAGAAATTTATTTTTTTAATCGATCAAATAGATATTATTCGAAAAGAAATATACAGTCTTCTATTGATTGTGGACATAGATAGATAATTTTAGAATTTTAGAATTTGTTTTTCTTACAAAAAAGATTGTTAGAATTTGATCACACTTTTGTAATTATATTGCACTTTCACCATGTTATTATTCAAATTTTGTTTACTGCATTATATTTTTTGAAGTGAGATTTTGTCTTGGTATAATCTAATGATTGCTATTGGGTTAGTAACTTCACTGAAATAGTAAAATTGTAAGACCTATGCTAGTGTTATGAGGATCAAGGGTCATCTTATGAATTTATTGTCATGTATGGACGTGATAGTGGTGATTGATCATCCAACAGGATGATGCATTTCGTGTGCATTTTGAAGCCCTTTCAGTCACATTCATAGCACATACGAATACAATACAAGGGTTTGCGCTATTTATTAATCAAGGATGTTGTTAATTTTAAAGATGTTTTTGAATATGCAAATTCATAACCATGACAATTCACTGGACGCGAAAAGAATCTGTAATAATGGTGCTCGTTGACCAAAAAGATAAAATAATTGTTGGTCTTTTTTTTTTTTTTGAGGCAAAAATAATTGTTGGTGGTAATTAATCCTGGAGGGAATTTTGACTGGGAAAAGAGCACCCGTTTGTAGATTTTATAATTAAAATTGTGGAAGCCATTTTCAATGCTTTTCTTGGAATAACTTTCCTTGAAGGTTCTTTCTGTTTGTTTCCAACAACTAGGAAGACTCTAATTCTAATTGCATTATTAAAATGAATTCTAACTTAATATCTTAATAGACTTAATAATTTTATTATAAATCATCAAGATTGTTAGTTGATCATAACTCTTATTAAGCTATTAAAGATCTCAAGATATATAACATTTTTTATTATTATGAATAATATGGATAATATCTTTTTTGGGTTATCCATAGAAGATCCAAGTTCCAATTTCTTTTTTTTTTATTATTTTTTGAAAATACTGGATATTATATTTGGGTCTACAAGGAAAGCATAATCATGCCAAAGTTCATCTCATTAAAGGATCAAACATGGAAGATCAGTTGGAATATCAGACGATTCCCAAACATAAGAATGACCAGACAACATTGGACTCAGTCAACCACAAACATTTAAACACAAGATTAAACAAAGAACAATAACATGGATCCAAATTCCAAATTTAGACCAACTCGAATTAACCTAAACATAGGCAAGCTTTTTCCTAACCTACATGATTCACTGTGACAAAATTGGCCGAAGTAATACCAGTTTTTCTGATTACTTGTATTGGGAACCTACAGCTAGGAGTTAAAATAGCTGCAAAATACTTTGAAACCAAGTAATTCAAATCAAGAGAAAACTGAACAGATCCCTCCCTGACGGTAAGC
Source organism: Nephelium lappaceum (assembly GCA_021234005.1). NCBI lineage: Eukaryota > Viridiplantae > Streptophyta > Magnoliopsida > Sapindales > Sapindaceae > Nephelium > Nephelium lappaceum. Next base: position 10,632,604 of record CM038003.1, read on the forward strand.
CTTCTGATTCTTGTTACCATATTAAGGCAAATTTTCTGATATTCCTGGTGGCATACAAGCCTAAATATAAGCAGAGCATTATTTGGTTCAAATATTTGTCAAAACCTCTCCTGTAGGGAGGTCTCCCTCAATTTCTAAAATTATAAATATTCTAGAATTTAAGTAAGATTTCTAATATTCAAAATGCAACTCTTTATTTCCCAAAAAAAAAAAAACCACCTCATTCACCTATTGTGTGTTCTAACCGATGAACATGAGCAGGTCTTTAAGCTTTGCACCTTATAATACATGGACATGGTAACTTTTTCAATCCCAAGACTGATGATTGGAAATGAACTGAATCATTGTCAGCCACAATCACACAGACCCATAAATTTAAGTACAATTGAGCAAAATAAGATGTAGGCAACCACACATGATTCTGCCTATAAATCATCAGCTCTCAATGTGGTGTCTGCATCTGACATCAATAAAATTAAGCATTATTCCATAAATATTAACTAAGCATGAAAATGTGTTTCAGGTTGGTGCATATTCTTGCAAGATGCCTACTATTAAATAAATTTTTAGTGTGATAGGTGTACAACTCCATGACATACCACCAAAACTTCACCACGATTGCAAAAGAGGTGTATTCTTGACATTAAAAAACCAGGTTTAAATTCTGGCTAAAGTTGAAAACAAACAAATCAAAGCCGTCCCATGCCTTTGGCATGGTTCAGACACCCGAAAAAGTAAAAAATAACAAGCTCTCCCACCTTTATGTGTGGATTGTCCCCACCCTCGTGTGGATCTCTCCCTCATCTCCGTATGGATGAATTATTCCCATATGAGAGCAGCAATCCGGACTGTGTCAGTGTTTTTATCCTGGTTAGTCCCAATAATCCTCTGGACCAGCAATCCGAATTGTGCCACCAGTGTTTTTATCTTGGTTGGTCCCAATAATCCTCTGGACCAGTTCCAACCCTCAAAAAAAAAAAAAAAAACCAAACAAACAAACAAACAAATAAATCAAAGTTAAACGATGCCGTTAACAATTCCATCTGTTGCAACATTACAAATAGTTAAACTTTATGTATCTTGGACAACAACCTAATAACAGCAATAATACAAATAGTTAAACTTTATGTATCTTGGACAACAACCTAATAACAGCAATAATTAGGAGTTAACTCCAACATCTTTAATTTTAGGGCCCAAAGAGTTAAAAGAAGGTAACAGTCACCCCATCACTTGGCATGCTTCCTTCACAAGAAGAATGCATGTGGAACTGCAAATGAGATGAAGCTTTGTAGCAACCAATATAGCAGAAAGGCCTTTTATTTTCACATGAAAAACTGTTTCCTTTAATCCATTAAGGTAAGCTCCACAAAGACCCTCCAACTTAATAATCATACAAAATTCACCTACTCCTCACTCCTATGCAAGCAGTCAGCCTATTTAGTTCACCAACCACATCATCTTAATTACAAATCTTAGAGAATTAGCTAATCTCGATTATAGAATTCCAACGTGCGTTCACATTTCAGTCAAAGTCCATACCTAAGCAATAAGTATATAGTGTATCTATGTTCTATTCCCACGTTTCATTATTAATTAAAATAACGCATCAGAATTTGAGTTGCCTAAATCACACAACACATAACCATATACCGATCAGTTGGAGTCAGAAAACTTCTCAACAAAACCCTGCAAGTTGTCATATTTCAAAGTGCAAGAAGATCCTCAATACAAAATATAGCAAGCAATTCGATGTCTCATCAACTTGGAGAACAATTCAAAGGATTACTAAATCAACAAAATGAAATCAAATTTATTCCAAAACCACGATTCCAAAGACTTGCAATGACTACTCAACGATAATTCAAGCTTATTTGACTCGAACAACAATAGAAAAAAGTTTAAAACATAAGCATAAACTCCCACGACACAATTCAAGTTCCAAAATAACATTGTAGTAATCGAGTAAAAGATTCATCGGTACAGAGTATAGACGAATCCGCCCTCCGATAAATAAAAGCGGAAGTCGTTCAATGGGTAGAGATCTTCAGATTGAGGGACTTGTTAAGCCAAGACTTCCAACTGCCGCTTCCCCTTCGACCAATGGATGTTGGAATCAGTCTTCCATCATCTGCCACTTTCTCCGCTTGTGGCTTCTTGCACAGCATGAAATTGCGCGCTCCATGTGATCCGATTGTGTCCCATGGACTCAGAGCTGCAACAATCAATCAAATTCATCATGACCAAAAATCAAAATTGCACACTTTATTAAACCAAGAGCATTAAAACAGGATTCGAATTCATAAACCGGTTACGGGATTTAAATTTTCAAATATTTTATCTAATCAACAACAAAATCACAAACAAACACAAAACTTCATAAACAAACATACAAAATAAAAAAACCATTGAATTCAACATGCTTGCATTTGAAAAATAAAAAATAAAAAACAGAGACGGTATCAAACACAAACGTATAACAAATGAAGAGGAGGACTAACCACCGGAAGGGGCGTTGGAGCAATAGAGCAAGAAATCGTTGAGATCAGAGCCAAGAACCGGGAGCCTGCCTTCGCGAGCATAGGATTTCAAAGCGGTATCGATAACAGCAGCGACCAGCTCTTCTTCCTTGACAACGAAACGGATCGGACCGGCGCTACCCAGCACAGTAATGCTTATCAAAAGCCTGTTGCCACCCTTGGCCTGCTGGTTCTTCTTCTGCTTGTAAAGCAACATTGTCCCAACGAAATTATCAATTCTAAACAGACAAAAAAATCTTTATCTGGGTATTGAACAGATTCTATATATCCTTTTTTTTTTTTTTTTGCTTTTTTTTTTTAACGGTTTAATCCGAGAAAACAAAAATGAATCAATAAAAGAAGAATGAGGAGGACGAGGAGGAGGAGTTCAGGGGTCGACGCCGAGGCAGCGGTAGTACCAGCCTTCCTTGCAAGATCCAAAAGCAAAAGCAAGAGACGCGCTCGCCTTTGTTGATTCACAAAGGGAGAGCATCAAATCACTCTTCTTCGAGATTGTCTCCACCATTCACAAACGACTTGTACTAAAACAACGATGACGACAAGACAGACCGAATATCTCCGTGTTTCCTTCGAATCTTGAAAGAAACTCGAGAAAAGAAAAGAAACCCAGCGGCAACCAAAGGAGAGAGAAATTGGGTATTGATTTGTTTTGTGAGAGAGAGAGGGCCTTTTGTGTTTGCTTTTATAATGAGGGCATGAGATGGGGGGGGAGGGTGGGTGTGGTTTTTTAGGGTTGGTGTTGTTTTCGTTTTGTTTTTCGTTCTCGTTTCGGGCCCTGTCCGCGTACAAATAACGTCTGAATTGGATTCTATTCAGTCGGTTTTAAAATACTTTGTTGGTTTTTTTTTTTTTTTTTTTTGGTTTTTAAATGAAATGGGTTCTGCGCGTTTACATTGTAAAAGGCGTGATTAACAACCAGCCCTAACCTCACACCGAACCCGAATTTGATTTCGAATTTTTTTTTTTATTTTTGTTATTCTCTCTGGAAACAACTGTTTTGGAGAAAAGCGGGTTTTTATATTCTTTTTATATTGAGTTTGTTTGTTTTGGCTTTTGACCGATCGAACCCGTCATGCACAGACCAAAGTCCCCCCCACGTTTTTTTTTTAGTTTTTTGGAAATTTCAAAGTCTTCCCTATAGTTTTGAAACATTACACCTTTTTCGGACGTAAATTCATTTATTACCGTTTAGTCGCTTAATTACTAGAGAATTCACCAATTTAGTCTTTTTAACCGTATTTTTAACAACCATTGTTATTAGAAAAAATAAAAAATCGATTTTACCCTTACTATTGATGGAGTTGATGGAACAATCGTTCCATCTCCATTTGAGATGGAAGTGGAACAACTCCATCTCCAAGTGGAAATGTAACTCGCTCCATCTCCAGTGATGGAGATAGAGTCACTTCAGCTCCTCCATCATCGAGATGAAGTTGGAGTGACTCCATCTCATCTACCTCAGATGGTCGCTTCTTAGGTAAAGCGATGCTCCGTCTTAAAAAATTCTACAATTGAGTACTTCTTTATGTTTTGCTTATTATTATTTTTTAAAATTCCTCTATATCTTATGAGTTTTATTTATTTTTTAATTTATTTATTATTTATTTTATAATTATTATTTTTTAATGATGAGGATTGTATGATGGATGGATATATATATTTTTTTAAAAAATTAAGCTCTCTTTATCAATTTTGTTTATTTTTGTATATTTTAATTAATTTTTAGTTATTTAATAATTATATATTTTAATTTTTGAATTTTTTGGTGCTGATATATGGCTTATATATGTTTAAAGATGAACATACCCCTATTACTGTTAGGTTTGACTAATAGTTGATTAACTTTTTTAAGGATCAAATTGATTAATTTCTTGATAATTTAGGGATAATGAGGTTATAAACTAATTCACGTTTAAAAAATTGAAGTTTGTCAAAAATTTAGAGACGAAATTAATTATTTTTTTTTAGTATTGAAAATTTCCGATATTATAAACTACATATCATAATGATATAAAATATATCCCATAATGTTAAAAATGTCCCCAATTTTTTTTTTTTTTTTAGGCATCCCCAAATATTATCGATAATTTGTTAATATTCCTGAGATTTCATTAGGACCGCTATATTTTAACAAAATCAATATTTAATTCCTTGAATACCTAAACATATATTTTATCTTGAAAAATTTTTCAAAAACTCACTGTGGTTTCAAGAAATATTATCTATGTTTTATTATTTTTAAATGGACCAAAAACTTCCCCAACTCTATACACTTATTTTATTTTTTAAATGAGATTCGAATATTAAATAAACATAAAAAGGAGGTGTATTCGATTATTTTGGGCATCCAATACATACATACACACACATATATATATATATATATATGCAGTGGTTTTTATATATTTATTTTATGAGTAAGTGAGGTTCGAATATTAAATAAATATAGAAGAGAGGTACACGTGATTATTTTGGGCATCCGATATAAATCTCACTCCATCCTTTACTTGGAGTGCAAGACAAAAGTATTTTTTATTAAACACCTTTTTATATATATAAGTTGCGGACCTACTTTAGGCCCAGGCTAGGCAGGACATGTCACCCCTAAAATTTTATGAAATTAAGCTTATGATGTTAGCTATTAGATATTTAAATACGTAAATAGATTGATATATAAAATTTCAAAATAACTATGTCTTACAAAATGTAGAAAGATACTAATAGTAGAAAATATGTCTTATACTAATAGTAGAAAATATGTCTTACTTTCTACCATACGAGAGTTCAATCCTTCCTTTTCACATTTGTATTTTTCTCTTTTTTTTTTTTTCAAAAATAATATACACATTTGCTTGTATGGGTTCGATTCTTTGTATTCACATTTGTTTTTTCTCAATTTTTTTTCCAAAAAGTATACACATTTGTTTGTGCGGGCATTCACACCTCAAACCTCGGCTAAAAGAGTCAGCATAGTTATTTACCAATTGGCCAATCTTCAAACTTATCAAGTTTTGACTTCTCAAAATTTTGTACCCTATCACGAACCATGAGCTATGATTTCTATCTATATTATTATGGCAAATTATTTTTCTTATCGCAAACTATATCATGTTTTGACTAATTTTCTCTTAATTTTTTAATTTTTTGAATCACTCTCATATTTTGTTTATAACTTAATGAATGTTGTAGATTTATTTAAGTTATTGAATGCTAATGTATAAAATCACTAACTTTTTAGTGTTATTTGATGGGGTTTACTCATTAAACTAATAAAGGCTATCATGACTTTTTTTAAAAAAAAAAAAAAATGCTTAACTAGGTGTAAATTGCAGCTCCATTTATAGTTTAAATGGTTAGTATATTTTACTTTCGTATTTGTAATAGGAGTTTGAGTTTTATCACGTGTACTCTTTATTATGAAAATATATATTTCTTAGTATTATGAGAGTAAAATATATAATGTTGCTTAATATTAATAGGTCTCGATTTACTTATGATTATTGATGTGAAATATTTTTGTTTTATATAAACTGTTTTACTATGATAAAATTCAAAAATAAACAAATTCATATAAAATATAATTGTTTTTATCTTAAATTTTTATTTTATTTTACTTTGTTATAAAATATCTCATCTAATATAAATGTCCGGATTAATCTATATATATGTTAATTTAATTAGTTTCAGTGCTAAAATTAGACAACTCTAACCTAATTAATTACAAACGGAGCATTCATTTATTTCTGGTACAAGGCTACATCTCATAAGGTGGTCCAATTAATTAATTTGCGAACTATAAATTCTATAATATAGTTTATTATCATTATTCGAACTGATTATTGACTTATTGTGTAAGACCTAACATGCTGACCCTATATGTACGGTTCAATACTGAGCATAACTGCTATATCATACAGTTTCTTAGACCAGATAATTGTTAGATTATACTGTCGTTGGATGCAAATTTGTATGTAATTTCAGCTCTTCTATCATATACCACTAAAATTAGTGAGACCAAACTAAAAATAAGTTTTTTAAGTAATGGATACCGTTCATGAATTAATACTTAATTTTCAACTAAAGGATTATATTAAAAAAAATTCATATTAATAATTAGGTGTCCGTTTTAGAACTCACACTAATTTTAATACTATTTGTTTAAGTTTCCTTTAATTATGATATGATATAATTCATGTACCAACAAATCTTCACATCAAAACAAAATCAATGTTAAGATAACATTTGCTTAATTACTTTACCTCATTTTGAATTTTTCATTAGTAGACTGTGTTGGATAACTCGATCCGATTTACATATCTATAATAAAATTATTCGAAGACGAGAAGATCATTTTGAGGGGGTTCAACTCAATTTGCTATAATGATCACTCAATATGACTGAATAGTAAAGAATCATTTGACTCATATTTCAGGTTTAAGTCCTTGCTATAAATCATATTTTAACAAAAAGAACTCTATATAATAGGGTTGTATGAATAAGTGATTTTAATTAAAATTGCAGAGTAATTATTATTTTTTTCTTGGAAGAATTAACTCCTGCAATTTTGTTTTATTAGAATTTATCTTCAGAGATTGAATGATTTCTGTTCAGAGATTTGATCTCACCTTGAAGACAAGATTCAGAGATGCATTTATATAATATTATATGTGTAGTTTTCATGTGCCATGAATTTGTTTGCTATTATTCAGGTGCCAGTTGGAAAAGTAGAGCAAATCAGTAGAAGCTGGCTAGCTACAACTTTATGTGCATGAGAATTATACAAACTCATGATTCTTTTCACATTATACAGGTCAAAAGCTGGATTTGCGTTCTAAAAAAAGAATAAGATTACAGCGGCGGGTATCCCAATTATGCGATACTATCAATTTGATGCCTAACACATTATTCACAACGAAACGAATTAGATCCGTAGTTCTTGTACCTTCCTTGATTTATGTTATGAAACGCTAACCGTCCATTAGATTCCACTCTTGGTTTAGTTGTTTTCAAAGTACTTCTTGCCAACTTGTCCAGATCCTCCTCGTAATTAGTCACTAAAGGATACCATAGATTTTGTCATTTCTTGACAATCCCATTTGTCATTTCTTAAATCCTCGTGATACATGGTGCTTCAAATTTTATTTTCAAGTAATTAACAACAGAAAAAAAAAAAAGATTAATTAATTAAGAGATGCTCAGATGCACAATGTTTGCTGTGATCAAAATGCAAATAGAAAACAGTGATCGATGGACTGGTCCATGCGGTTTCTGGTCGGTTAGGTATATTATATGTTTTTATGTATACCTTAATTTGTTATTAATATTATTGTGTATTATTTTTTGAAGAAGACATATATGCCAGGTACGAGAATATTTTGTAACTAAAAGTAATGCAGGCTGCATCTTTAAAAGAGAAAATTTGGTAAATAACACAAAAAGAGTATGAGTTTGAAACGTTTTTTTAACACTCATACGAACCGGTGTTACGTCGTAACAATATTAAAAAAACTCAATTTATTTTTTTAGTGCTATTTTTAAAACTCGTTCTTTCTTTTTTTGATTAGAAAAAAAATATCTCTCTTTAAAATTGTCTTTCTAATTTATGTTTTAAAAAACAACAAAATATTGTATGCTAAGAGTACCTTTTAAAAGATACATATATAAATGATACATCATTTCTAAGTATATGTGGTTATGTCTCTCATCATCTTCTAAAAAGTTGAATGTTCAATTACGACAAAACGTGTATTATAACTAGTGTGAGTAGTTTTTTTTTTCTCCTTATTATGTAAGAAATTATCTTCTATTTATGAAAATAAATATTTATACTATGTAAGTAACATTTGATCTCAATAAGTCCTGATACCTTTAGTCTATTCGCAGTTAGCCAAAAAAAAAAAAAAGACATGTCTATGCTATGTTCTTCTAACAAATGTTTCGCTATAATTTTAAAAAAGTGTGAGGAGTTATTTTTAACTATGAGTAATGATAATTTTTCAACGGTATAGTATCATTCTTTAGTTATTTTGAAAAACCTTTTAGCTTTTAACAATTTTGATACTGTTTTTTTGAATCTATAAACAATAACAGGGCGTTTGGGTGCACCAATATGGGATTAGATATAAACAATGGATTCAATTTTGAGTCTGACTGTGGGTTATGCACCTATGCTTCAGCGCATTCAATTCGGAGAACCACAATTAATATGGAATTATATATAAACATTGGATTCATTTTTGAATCCATTTGTGGGTTATGCTCTAAATTTATTTTTTGATATTATATTAATTTTGTAAAGGTTATCAAAATTAGAAGTATGGTTATTTTATTAAAAATGTAATTTTATTTTTAAAAATAATTATTAATATTTTTAATAACATAATTATAGTATCTTAAAAAATATTTTTAATAATTTTGTTTCATAAAAATATAAAAACCATTTTATTTAATTTAAAATTTAATTTAATTTTATTAAATTTATTTTCAATGCAATCCAATGATACATGAACTATATGTCCAATTTAATTTAACCCAATATAATATAATCTGATTCAATCCACTCATTTCAATCAATTTCTATCTGCTTAAGAGATGGTCTGCACCACGATTGAGAACTAGAGGGATGAGAAGCTTCAAATCACAGAAGATGTTGTATCATGCTACATATATAGCTCTCCAGAAGTTCACCGATCATTGTAATAGTTGTCAACTTAACATATATACATATATGTATATATATATATATATATATATATTCATTTTCCCTCTACTAATTCAGGAAACATTTTTTTTATCACTTCTATTAATTTAAGTTAACATTGATATAGGAAAAATTAATTTTAAGATGTTTTAAAAACAAAAAATTATTATTTGAAAATAATAAACATAAAAAAATCTTTAAAATAAAATAAAAATCTCCACCAAAAAAATTAAATTAAAAAAAAAAACTCGTTTATTATTATCTCCAGATTTTTCTTATTCAATAAGATGGATCTCTCTTCATCATCATCTGCAAAGACTTCTTCTTCAGCAAAATTAAATTTACACCACCACCACCATCGTATCTTTTCATCAAGAATATCATAATTAAAAACATAAAAAAATTTAGGAAAAATTACACCAAAGTACCTTAACATATTACGTTATTACATCAATGGTGTGAGTTTATCGTTAATTACAGATAAATACCCTACCGTTAGTTGACTTAGTCAAACTTAACAGTTTGACAACATTTTAGAATGAAATGACACAAATAACCTTATCATCTCTGTTCTCATCTCTGTTTTTCTTCTTGTTCATATCATCTTCTTCTGGGCATCTGGGTTTGAACCCAGATGAACACAAACTTTATCACCATCATCAACATCAACGCAAACTTTATCAACAAATCACCATTAACAAACACCTAACGGAAACTTCATTAACAACACTCATCAACACCAACAGAAACTTCACTAGAAAAACGCCATTAACACCCATCAACATCAAAAACATTCATCAAACCATCATCATTACCAAAAACATTTAAACAAATCATTTGGGTTCCAAGGAACCTAGAAACTGGGTTCGAATTCTGGGTTCGATTGGAACCCAGAAAATGGGTTCGAAGGTTCATTCGAACCCAGAGAAGAAGAAGAGAATAAAAAGAAGAAGAAGAAGAAGAAGAAGAGGAAGAAGAAGACGAGCAGAAGAAGAAGATGAGCAAAAGAAGAAGAAAAAAGAAGAAGAAGAAGAAGAAGAAGAAGAATGAGAGAGAGAGATTTTGTTTTTTAGAGAGAGAGAGACATTTTGTTTAAATAACATTCCAAATATCATTTGATATATAAAAAGACCAATTTACCCTTGGACGTTAATTTTACCGTTAATTGAGTATTAGTCAAATCAGGTCAAAGGTATTTATGTGTAATTTAGATAAAACTCACATCATGACTGTAATAATTTGATACGTCCGGGTATTTTAGTGTAATTTGCCCAAAAATTTAAAATAGTTCATCAATGTTATTACTCATCACCATATCTCTCTTCATCAATGTCAGCAAAAAAACAATCGCGCATCTCCTACGATCTATACCCAAATATCTCTTTGTGAAGTAATCATTTCCATAACTCTTCTTGTATCATCTCTCTTCAACCCAAATACCAAACCTGAATCATGACCATAACACCAAAACCCAAATCCAATTGCCAATTCGGCGTGGATCTCCTCCCTAGTTTATTATTTATTTATTTTTTTTGTACAAAAGAGAGATGAACCAAAAAAGAAAATTTTCATGTGTGAATATGGAAGAGAGAGATGTGGGAGAGGAGTTGAGAGAGAGGTCTGGCAGTAATTGTTGGAGATGAAAGGTTTGGTATAGGGATGACAATAGGTCGGATCGAAACCGAATCAGCCCATCCAAACTTGATCCATGATCCGAACTAATTATTACTTTTCCCCTCAAACCTATTTAGGGTGGTCTGCTCCAAACCCGACTTGATTTAACTTGATTCAATTTTTAGCAAATCACAAAATATATCTTAAAAATAAATATACAAACAATAAATAAATATTAAAACCTAGAATAACTCAATTTTTACTTCAATTTAACATCATATCTAAATGATATTAACATAAAACTCATGAAAAATATAAATTCATTGAATACAAATATTAAAATAATAACTATCACATAATTAAATTCTGTTACATACACTAAAATAATAATTAAAACATAACAAAATTCTATAACAAAATAATAATGTACAACACTTAAAAATAAACTAAAATAATAATAATGCTAATAAAAAATAATATTATTATATAATAAAAATCTAATAAAACAGGTTATTCAGGTTGAATCGAGTCGAAAAAATTTGACGTAAACACGACATCGGATCAAACATTTTTGACCTAGACCCGATTCGAAAACCAAATTTCAATGCTCAAAACCTACCCCAAATAGATCGGGGTGCCACCGGTTTGGGTCGGATCAAGTATTTTTGTCATCTCTCTTTGGTTATGATTTTTATTTTTATTTTTTAATGTTATTTTTATATGATATTGATTTTTAATTATGATAATTTATGCTTTTCAAAAGATATATATAATAATTTATCATTTTGTTTAAATATTTAATTTTAGATAATTACATGTTTACCCTTAATTATTCAAACAATAAATAGAGTAAATTAAAGGTAGGAAGTTTTTTGTCATTTTTTGAATTATCAAGAAAGAAAATGATGATTCGCTAATCGTCAAAGATAAAAATGAAAATAACTCTCTCTCTCTCTCTCTAACATTGATGTTATAAAATTGAACATTAAACTATATGTTTCATAAATTGGGGAATATCATACAGTTCACAAAATATCCACACCCATGATTTTGTTTTTCGGTTAACTATATAAAAATCACATTAAAAGTGTAAACAAATGAGCATGAATAAATAAACCTGTCACTGCAACCTCATTTCCTTCCATCAGACAGAGATTTCTGTAGCTGAAGAACAAAAGAAAAAGATTGACAGTATCTGGGCTGGTGACATACAGGAAACATAGAGGCTCGAAACCAGACAAAAATCTGGTCTGTCGTAGTCCACTTATCCTGCCAGCGTAAGCCATTTCCAAATTGAGTTTGCTTTTTTTTGTTTTTTTAGGTAAACATGCATGCATCTCAGCTTGCCTGTAATCAGAATTTTTCCTTCAATTCCTGAGAATAAATGTCTAGATACATGGCTTCTGTTCTGTTCAACCAGTCGGAGGAAGAAAACTGAAAATATAACCTAATTCATTATTTGCTTTTATTATATATGTGATAAGGTTACAAAATTGCTAGGTTGTTTGTTAGATTAATTCTTGCCACAAGATTTTACAGAAAGCTTTTGTCGCTACGCTACAACATGGGCGGTGGAAGGAGAAGTTTAGAGTTGGGGGCTCAAATCATAGAAACCTAAAATTAAGTAGGAACCAGTCGTAAGGCACATTATTTTTGTCACTTTATAAATAATTTAACTATTATTTTATTTATTTTGGTTCAACTGGTAGAAGAACTTGATTTTTGTTGTATTGGTTGGGTGCATGGTTTTGAATGTATTACTAACAATCCAAGGAATACATCATTAAGAGAAATTATCGTGTGAAATAGTTTGTATAATTTTATTCAGTTTCACGATTTAGATAATTAATCGTGACCATGAATGATCTCTCATATAAGGACAAATATTGGTTGCCCAAGTTGGATAATCTCTTGATATTTGTACAACAGGGTTAGTAATCTAAACTTGCAACTAAAATGGAGTACAGATCACTTCCATAGCTGGAAAAGACTAAATTTAACAAGGATTCAATCTCGGACTCATACAATAATGAAATTTTTTACTAACAATAAAAGTTAATACAAAATTATGGTTTCGCAACTTGGTAAAAAGATTAAAGAAAGTTACCACAACTGAAAATCTACTCCGCAAGTTTCTCATCTTTATGTATGTCAGGCTCAACGTGCGCACAAACATGTTGTCATGACAGACAGCAACTTGTGGTTTTCCACCAACTATTTGCTTTGATTAAGGAGCGAGTGAGGCCAGTGGTTCACTCATATCGTAGTAGAAGCAGCATATTGTCCATGAAATGACTAAAAAACGTAGCTTTTGTTTTGGCACCATCGAATTGAGATCTAATGCACATGTGCATCAAGATTGCATTTCAGAAAGGCAGGGCTTTGAGAATATCTTGCCAACCGAAAACGATCGATATGGAGTTACTGGCTGTGTCAGATTTCACTTTTTTCATGAGTCTGATCAATGGTCCTTATCATTGTAAGAAAATGAAATAGATGGGACTGTACGATTCTTAGGGTCTGTTTGACAAACTAACTTTTAGCATTTGAAAGATAAAAAGCAGCTTGTAAATAGTATTTATATGTATTTTCAAAAATAGCTTCTACCTTTGAAAGTTTTTCTAGTAAAAGCCAAGTTTCTACAAAAGAAGGGAAGCTATTTTGTCATTTTAATGAATTTTTCATATTAATAATTTTATAATTTTCTTCACCAATAATTAATCCAAAATTCTAAAAGCTCTTTTCAAATATATCATCCAACAACAATGAAAAAACTATGAATTTTACTTTTATTCTTTTATTGATAAAAGCTAAAAATAAAAGCTATCTTAATCTATGCTTAAATGGTCGCTTTGATGGGGAACAAATGTTGCTCGTTGATGTGGAGTCCCAATCAATTGAAAGTCCACTTTAATTTGCGATTGAGTCACTTTATTTGCACCCCATTACAGTTGTTTACGTACTCCTTTTATAAAATTATTTCATCAAATATTAATTTAAAAAATCATAATTTATAATTATAATATATTTAATATGAAAATTATTAGTTTTAAATTTTAGTTTATTATATATATTTACAAGCAAATATTATTGAAATTAATTTTTAAAAACTTAGAATTTTTACAAGTATTGAATGAAATGTATTTATTAAAAAGATGTAGACATACATACATACATACATACAAACATACACACACACACACACACATATATATATATATATATATATATAATTTTAAACGGATGTAAATACTAGTTCTCTTTTTAATTTGAATTAAAGCCAAATGCTTGTGGCTTACTGGGCACCGGATTAAATTGGCAACTTCCGTTGGGCCATATCATTAGCATCTCATTGACAATATCTCAACACCCTTCTATTGAAAAATTTTATACAATAAATATTAGGTATAATCATAGAAAGAAAGTGAAAATGGTGGGAAATGTCACTAGCTGTTCTGCTGTTTACCACCTTATCACCAATGCAATATAATTTGAATTTTCATGTCCCCAAAACATATATAGATACTGTCCAGCATAAATGAAAAAAAAATATATATATATTTTTAAAAAATGTGGCTCTATTAACAGTAAAAAAAGGATCTTGCTACACTTATACAATATCCACACCCATCATTACTTTTCAAGAATTAAATTTTTACTCTATACATCCACTCCAATACCAAAAATGACCTCATTGTAAATTTTTATTTAAACTACATCTATACTTTTACAGTTATTTTGTTATTTTTTATTCCTAGTCAAACCAGCTTAGGGAAAAAAAAAACAAATCCTCTTAATCAAACCTAGCTAGCTAATTCCTTCCATTAATTTTAGTCCCAACTAAACTTTAAAGCCATTTGAACCAATCTAATTTAATCATGTAACAGAGTTAATTGAATTATGCGTACCGAAGTAAAATCTTTTTTAGGTTGTTTGCTTCATTGTATCATGAACAAATCAAACACTAAAATTGTCAAATCGGAGCAATTGCAACCAGCACTTAGAGCTCTCCACTGTATAAATTGTAGATGGGTGTAGATCAATTTACTTACTTCAGACAAATGGGTATCGAAAGTAACTGAGTTCTTCATAGTATAAACTGTTTAATGTGCACTTTGTATTCTATACTTGTATTGTGCAAAAGTCAAGTGAAGGTTAGTTTTGATTAATTTAATTGTTTGTGTTTAAGCTAGATATACTTGAACCATGTGCTTTACAATTAATTTACGTAAAATGTCTTACTTGTGAGAGAGATCAGAAAGAAAACAAAGTGAAATCCTCTTTCCATCTGTATTTTTTATTAGATATCTATCAACACTTTTAATTAAAATTATTACCAGAAAAAGATTTACTATATCAGTAACTATTGAAAGAATTTTGAGTTTTTGTTAAACTAGGTGAGCAATAAATGGATGTAAAAAGTAAATTGTTCATGTCTATTCAAGTAATTTGATTCATCGGTATTTTAGTATTTAAAATTTTCATTAAAAATTGGGTGTATGGAGAACTATTTTAAGTGGCAATAGAGCCACACATAAAAATAATTATCTGTCCACCCAAAGGCTTGAATCAGTGCTATACAGAACAAAATTGGTATCTTAAAGCGAGTCCTGAACCAAGGAACCGAACCAACACGTATTCGGTTTCTGTCGGTTTCGGTTCTAACTTCTGATTTCTCCATGTTTGGGTCTCTATATTGAGAAATCGAACTCAACACCCATATGCCCACCCCTAGCATGATGTAAAATCAATTAGTGTTCGTGGATTAGTTCATGCCCACCCCTAGCATGATGTAAAATCAATTAGTGTTTGTGGATTAGTTCGATCATGGAATATATGCAAATTACAATTGTCTTTTTTGAAACAAATGTTTTTGTAAATTAATATTCACTAAACACAAATCGTTGATAAAATCCAGTAGCTGAAGAAACCACTACTTCTAAAACATAAAAAGACAAAAATAAATAAATAAAAGGATAAATAAAAAATAAAAAAATGTAAATAAATAAATAGATTAAGTGATAGAAGCGGCAATAAAATCATTGACTGTTTTTCGATGATGCCAAACATGGTGGTGTGACCGTGTGAGAGAGTCTAATCCCAAGACACGTTTGTTGTGGCCTAATACTCCAGCTTAGTGACAGATCCCAATATTTATATCATTGGCAGCATTTTATAATAAAGTAAAATAAAATAAAAATTAACTAAGATAAAAACAATTATAATTCATATAAGTTTTTTACTTGTGAAGCTTATCATATAAAGAGAAAAAAAACTCTGTACATATATTGTTAAATATACATTATGAAACTTAAACTCCTATCAAGAATATGAAAAGAAAGTATATTAACTATTTAAACTATGAATGGTGGTACAATTTACACCTAGTTAAACATATTTTTATTTTTAAAATTTAATTATGATAACCCCTATTATTTTAACTAGTAAATCCCATAAAATAGTACTAGAACAGTGAATTTAAACATTAGTACTAAATAATGGAAATAAATTCATAATATTTATTAAGGTATGAACGAGATGTAAAAAAAACCCAAAGAATTGAAAAATTGAGGGAAAATTAGTTAATAGTTTATGTAAATGTGAGATAGTTTATGATAAAAAATAATAATAATTTGTGATAACTAACGATAATTGTTCATAAATGTCAAAAAAAAAAAAAAAATTATTCATAGTTCATGCTAGGTTATAAAAATTTTCGAAGTCAGAACACTTTAAATTTAAAGATTTGTTTGATTGGTAAATATCTATGTTATTTATTTTTACAACTTAGTTTCAAACGCCAACAAACCCTCTCACATTGTTCATTATCTTGGAAAAAAAATGGAAAGAGGAAATGTTTAACCTTTAAAAAAATAAATAAATAAAATAAATAGAAAGAGGCATTTTTAATGAGGATGGAACCACTAGCTACAGGAGGCGTTCATTGCCTCTAAAACAAGATAAAAAAGAGAAGGTGGAAATGTTAAAAGAAAAAAAAGCTAGGTTTGTAGTTGACATTTTCTTTTATATTTAAGCATTCATTTAGTTTTAATCAAATGATCGTAATTCATCTTTAATCCATTTGTTCTTTCTAATAACTAAATTAATATATTCAATAATATATAAATAATTGAATATTAAAATTAAAAACTTAACTCGATATAATTTAACCTATCAATAACATATTAAAAAAAATACTTATAGTTTAAGTAGTTAGTACATTTTTTTTTTACATTTCTAATAACGTTTAAGCCCCCAACATGCACATTTATTAGCATGTATGTAATGTTTTCTCTGTTTTATCGTAAAAGTAAATATTTCTTGGGAGTAGATTTTCTAATCAACAAGTTTTAGTACACCCTTAACCAATATTATTGATAGATTTTCAATGAGCTTACAATTATTAAAAAAAAAAAAAATCTTTATTACTTAAATAAAGTATAAAAATTGATTGCACATATAATTTAATTTGAGCAATTATATACCTTTTCAAATTTAGATATACTTCTAACCTTTGAGGACCGAACTACAGATCCAACAACAAGCTTTAATTATTGACTCATGACACACTATAGGATAGAAAACAAACCAATCAGCTTATAGAATTGGGTAGATTAATTATTAAGAATTAGATTATAGAATTGACCTAAATCTAATCTAAACAATTCCAAGCAATAATTCCTAGAAAAGCTAAAAGAAAATACAAGATACTTGCCTTAAAATTTTGCAAGATTTTATTAATATTTCGTCTCAAAAGCCAAAAACATAATCATAATAACAACCTTAAACTAATCTCTTATTTATAACTAATTAATTCTAACTAATTTCCTAGGAAACATGACTTCTTTAGGAAATGGAAATCTACA
Source organism: Nephelium lappaceum (assembly GCA_021234005.1). Taxonomy (NCBI): domain Eukaryota; kingdom Viridiplantae; phylum Streptophyta; class Magnoliopsida; order Sapindales; family Sapindaceae; genus Nephelium; species Nephelium lappaceum. The sequence goes on from CM038003.1 coordinate 10,650,324, forward strand.
AGAAAATAAATTAAAGAACTTAAAGAAATAAAAGTCTAAAAGGAAATAAATCCAAAACCTAAAAAGAAAATAAATTCAACTAATAAAGAAACATGAAGTTTAAAATAAAGAAATAATATCTTAAATAGGAATAGGAAATCCAAATAAATTCATAACCTAAACAAATAATAGTTTAACATAAATCGTGGTGGATGAATTCTACTAAGTTTCTCATCATTCTCCGTTCTTCAAAAATACCATTGTCATCAAGGATAAGATCTAAAAATCTCCCTACCATATCACCATAATCTTCCTAAGATACTTCCTCCTTAGACACCCCTTTTCATTGAACTCGTGCTTGAGAAAATTTGATTTTTCCATGACCTTTGCTTCGGCTTCAATATTGAAAGACTTTTTTTGGCTGCAACAACATCCTACTTTCTTCAAAATTTTCTCGATGTCAAAATCCTCAGAATGAGATTTAAGCATAATATCAATTTTCGAATAAAGTTTCAATAATATTGGATTTCTTGCATTGAACTCAAACTCTACAGTTGAGAATTTCACATCTAAGGAATTTTGTTCTAATGGTGGACTTGAGTGAGAGACTTATTCAGAAAAGCGATCCCTACCCTCTAAATGTTGCTTGTTCGCAACTTTCACCAACTTTCTATACACGTTCTTCTCCTCATTTTAAATATCAAGCTCTTAGATACTACATGCAACTCATTCTTGATCGCGAAGTTAATTGCTTCTCATGTGACATAATATTTTCCTTGAAAAATTCAATCTCAACATCAACTTGAGATTTTGAATAATTCATCTTCTCTATTAAAATGGATTGTTCTTGCCATGACTTTGAAATTGCAACCTTTTCAATGACTTTTGCATGTTGTTTACTAAATTATCCTCGAAGGTTGTAGCATTCCTTACTCCACGTCTATATCTTCCATGCAATCCATGCAAATTGCTTTCATCTAACTCATCCCCCATCACACCCGTCTCATGTTTAGAAATATTGGATCACAATTCTCCTCCATGAGCAGTGGCGGATCCAGAAAATTTTTTAAGGGGGGGCACATAGATAAAGCAATAAAAACATCGAAAATAAGAACATACTAAATATATAATATTTTTATGTAAAGTAAAGTTTGATAATAGTTTAGACAAAATGAAACATATACAGTATTTAAGAAAAAAAAATAGTTTTCTGCTTAAAAATCCTAATGAAAATTCAGCAAAATACAAATTTGCATCACTCTTTTTTTTTAAAAAAAAAAAAAATTAAGTGTAACTTCTTAACATAATCATTATTCTACCAAATAATCAAAAATAAAAAAACTTTCAAAATATTTAAAAAAAAAACTTCAATCCAGTTTTAAATAAAGTAAATGTTTGACATTTTTTTTTTTAAAATAATGCCATAACATTCACTAAGATAGGAAAATAATGTGAAAGAGACCAAAAGTTTGAGTTTGTAATTGTTCATGATAGAGTATATTCCCTACATACACTACTCTATATTTTGGGAAAAAAAAAACAGAGGAAAAGCGATTGTGATGAGAATCGAATCATGATGGGAGTGAAATCAAAGCAGGACTCATACCACCAGTGCCCTTGCATGTTTTATGATATTATATGCCTTGAAAAAGTTAATAATTTTTGACAAAATTCTAGCAAGGGCACGTGCCCCGACTGGCCTTATACTGGGTCCGCCCCTAACCATGAGTTCGTCTAATGTTCCTCTCTCTACTACCTTAAGCTAATCTCCTTATTATTCCGTTTCGACCCTTCTTTGGTGGTTTTCCTTAATTTTTCTATTGGCCGATTCATGGTTATTATTAATTGAGTTATGGAAGTTGTCGTATCCTTTATTGTTTTAGACATTCTCAATTGACCCTCTTCTGAAAGCCTCAAGTCTTGCCCAGTTTGTAATCGAAACATTCTCAGTTGAATTAGAAATTTCATCAATCTCCATCTCACAACAACTTTTAACAAAATTATCTCCCGAAACTCTCTCAACACCTTTCAACGAAATCTCTTAATGAAATTATCACTAAGACACTCTCAGCGAAATTACCAATTTGTCAAGAACCTAACTATAGAACCAACAACAAGCCCTAATCATTTTGTCCCACGTTACACGATATAATAGATAATGAATCAATCAGCCTACAGAATTGGATATATTAATTCTCTAGAATTAAATCATAGAATTGATTTAAGTCTAGCCCAAGTAATTCTAAGCAAAAATACCTTGAAAAGCCAAACGAAAATATAAGATTCCTGTCTCGTAAAGTTGCAAGATTTTATTAATATTTCTTAAAAGCCAAAAACATAATCATAATAAAAACCCTAAACTAACATTCTATTTATAGATAATTAATTCTAACTTTCCTAGGAAAGATGACTTCCTTAGGAAATAAATATCTAAAATGAAATTATTAATTTTCCTAAGAAACAAATCTTCCTTAGGAAATAGACACTTTAAAGAAAATAATTAAATAATTTAAGGAAATAAAAACCTAAAAAGAAATAAATCCAAAACCTAAAAGAAAAATAGATCCGATTAATAAAAAAAGAGTATTCCTAGGTTTCCCAAAAATTTATTCAAATTCATGCTCAAATGACGCGGCATGTGAGTTGTTAATATCCTATTAATTATCATATCATCTCATGATTTATAAGAAAATAATACTATACTTTCCACAAATTTATACCAAAACTTTACCCTAAATGATATGATAAACTTATGTGTAGTTATTACATTAATGTTGGGATAAATATATTGATGATATAGTAATTACACATAAACTTATCACATTATTCGAATAATGAATTTGGACAAATTTTTAGGGTATTGTAATATTATTCTTTATAAGATGTTGACAACTCACATATAACATCATTTGAGTAAAATATTTGAAAAACCTAATATTACTCATCGAAAAACACTATTAAAGTCTAAAATAAAGAAACAATACTTTAAATAGGAAATAGGAAATCCAAACAAATCTCTGGAATCCAAATAAATAATATTTTAACATAAATCACGATGGACAGGTTCTCTTTAGATTCTTATTATAATCCTGATAAAATCAATTTAAAAAAATATATATATTTTTTAAAAAAAAAAAACAGAAAACTCTATTTTCACTTTTTTCTTTGACCAAAGAAAACTCATTAACTTGATAATTGATATACTTTCTCGAAAAGGTAGACAGAAACGGACACGCATGGCAAACTGTTGACGAAATCAAGAAGCCCAAAAAACAATGGGCTAAGCGAAAAAAGCGGCAATCACAAGGCCCATAGCAACCATTGACTCTCAACAGTCCATGTTATCATCTACAGGAGCGACAAGTGGGCATGTTTGGGAGCGGAAAATACACGCAGTAAAACTAGAGGTTGGTTCTTTTCTAGGAGTACAAGTTGAGAGGAGACTCATTTATCTTCAAAACAATCATCTGATATATCAAATAACAGCTGCTGCAACCGCAACGATGGATGGCATGCTTGGTCTTCTTAAAATTCGTGTAAAAAGAGGCATCAATCTCGCCGTGCGTGATACTATGAGCAGTGATCCTTACGTTGTTGTCACCTGCGGTAACCAGGCATGTTTTTTGTCTTCCTTCATTTTTTACCATCGTTTATTTTTGAAGCTTTTGTTTTCGATTCATTTATTTAACTATTAGTTTTCATGCTCTCTTTCCTGGTAAGTGTCTATAGATTATTATCATATATTTAATAGCTTGTAGACATAATTTTTTTGAATTCAGTCATGTCTTGATCTTCCATATAAAAGTTTTAATAAAAACGATTAAAGATGGAATTATTTCTTGTTAAAATCAAGATGGACCACAGAGATATAAGAACTGTGATGGCATGTATGTGTTCAAGCTATTTGCCCTTTCTTTATTCAGGTTTTTTTTTTTTTTTTCCCCCGGTTTTGTTATTTAGAAATGATAAATTGTACTGCTGAATCCTGATATAGTGTTGATGGAAGTATCTTAAATCTTGATTTATTCATTCACTGAATTTGTGTTGATTGTTGGATATCAATATCATTGAGAAATAGGAGCAAGTGTTATTCAATGATTTGATTGAATTATTTCAAATCAGAATAAGTAATTGCAAATAATTGCTGAATGGGTGTTACTGTTATTCCTTCCACACTTCATTGAAAGCTTATAAAACTCATTCTCTTGACAAATTGTTGCAGAAATTGAAGACCCGTGTTGTGAAAAGAAACTGCAATCCTGAATGGAATGAGGAATTGACTCTTACAATTAAGGATCCTATTATTCCAATCACTTTGGTATGTGATCATCTGCTTGATCAATTTTGAATGTTCTGGTGGTAATCACTCAACCACAATTTACAATTCTGGAATAAAATTATGTAGCTGGTTGCATGTATATAAATTTATGTAGATAAAGGTATTTGCATAAGTGCTTCACATTTTTTGCTATTTAAAAAAACCCCAACTTTTTAAATAGTTAAATAAAACTAGCTACTGTAAAGTTCATTCAATGGTCATCAGAATCTATTTTTTTTTTTATTCTTCTTCTTCTTCTTCTTCTTCTTCTTGAATGCTGGTTGATAGATTTAGAAACTGGCGTGATTGGCTAGACGGATGATTTTTGCTTCCTCGCAGACAGTGTATGACAAGGACACATTTACGGTGGATGACAAAATGGGAGAAGCAGAAATAGATCTTGATCCATATATTGAGGCAATGCAAATGGGGCTGGAGGAACTACCAAATGGCTGTGCAGTTAAAAAAGTTCAACCTAGCAGCACAAATTGCTTAGCTGAGGAGAGCATCGTAGAATGGAACAACGGCAAAATGACTCAACATATGCGTCTCAGATTGAAAAACGTCGAGTGTGGGGAAGTGGAGATCTCTCTTCTATGGGTTGATGTTCCAGGTTGTAAGGGTTTGAAATCTGCAAGTGCTTTTTAATTGTGTTTGTTGTGTGGTAATACTTGTGTATGTATTCCAATCTTAGTGTAATGTGTTTGAAATTGTTTTGAAGCCTTGTTTTTTACAGTAAACTCGAGCTTTTCTATGCTTTGGCAGCAAATATATGAAGGTTGCATGTATGAAATTGATGATGAGTAGATGTGATTTACAAAAATGATATTTCCACGACACTCATTCATATGTAGGGCCAAAGAATGAAGAAATAACTAAACATTTGCTTACTAATGAAACCTCATAACGCCCCAAAAATTTAGGTGTAGCAAATCTATTTTTTCTAGCTACTAAAGGGTTCATATCACCTAAGTCAAGCCCTGGTGTTCTTTCTAGTTAAAAGGAGCTAAAAAGGCTGTAAGCCAATCTCTTGCTACGATCTCTATCAAACAGTAAAAGGAACTATACCTTAATCTCCGTTATTCTCATAAATTTATGTCATATTTATTCTTTATAAGGGTTTGTCTTCGTTCAACCCATTTGACTTCAGCATCAAAGAATCTTTGTTGACAAATCCGTCGATGAGCTCCTGATGGTTTTTTGCCTTGTAGGTGCTTGCAGACCTAAGACTCTTCATGCTTAGATGCTAACCCTTTAGGATCCACCTCATTCCCTACTAAGGGCCAAAGCAAAAGTGAACTTAATCTGCTCCTAAAGACATTCTTGTCTAGTAACAATCCAATGAAAAGAGTTGAAGGACCTTAGGGGACCATCTAGTGTCTCCTACTTCTAACGCCTCTAACGTTATTAAAGATGTCTTTCACCATAGCTACATGATTAAAGACCTCGTTTTACTTGTTGGTGCAAAAGCTAATTTTTTGCATCAACATTGGATTATCAACATAATTTTTTATAAGTGAGAAATTAGTTGTCTGACTTTGAACACCTTCCGAACTCTCATGGTGTGTGATTTTGATTAACTTTACGATTGGCAAAAGTTTAAACATAGGCTACAAAGATCGAAGGTCATTCAATTCTGATTTTGTTTTTGGAAGAAAGATTGGTGAAAATTACAATAGGAATATGTAGTAAAAACTTTGAAAGATCAAACCTTAGATAGTCATGTCAAAAATTTTAAATACACTTTTTTTTTTCTTTTAATATTACTATAAACATTTATAACTTGGGGTTGATGTCCTGCCTTTTAATTATTAATTAATTCAATCTTAAGCATTTTTAAGCTCATGACCTTTGACATTAAGTATGAAGAAATGCTTTAATAGATTGTGTTCATATCATGCATGTTATTTTTACTCTTGTCCCAAATTTGTGTATTTATGTGTTGTTGACAGTGGACATAATACTATTTGAACTTTAAAATTGAGGATACATATAACAAAATCTTGATATTGCTTTTGTTTTAACAAAGAAGGTATTCCACCAAGCTGAGAAAAAAAAGGTAACCTTTCTAGTAGGAAAGCTAGAATCTCACCAACATTTCTATTCGACACTCAACTTAGTGAGAGATTTAAAGATGGTGATCAAGAGAAAAACAATAGAAATGATGTAACTGGATTAAGATTGAAGTTACCATGCTAGTTGATAACTATTTATAGAATACTAGCAGGGTTGCTAATGTCCTTGAAAGTCAATAGAAATTGCGCATCAATAGAAATTGCACAAGGTTTACTATCTGCTTCGACACGACAGAGGGAGTCCTCTGAGACCATCAGAGTGCGCCATAGTGCGCCGTTCTTTGTCCTGTTAAATCAAGTTTCTTTATGTGTTGTACTTATCAAGTTGGATGAGTATTCTTTTTCTATAATTTTCTTGACCATCAAGTTTTCAAGGAATATCCCCTTGGCATATTCCAAAATGAGTTTTTTGGCGAACATGACATATAATCATATGTTCTCGTTTGTTTTTCTCTTTTTTTTTTTTTTTTTGACCCATTACTTGGACATCTAAATATTAATTTAATTATAAGGTTTTACTCATTTCAGAATATACCATATTACAATTATGAATTTAAATTCAAAATTACTTTAACGCACATCATCAGTTTTTTGGAGATACACAGCGTAAGATGTTATTAGAAGTGTTAACCTTTGTTTTCTAGAAAGCATTTTGGCTAAATATGATATAATCAATCAAAAGTTCAATTGGGTTTCATGAGAAGACCGATTATGGTCAATTTCTCCTAAATATTATTGGATGGATTTGAGAAATGATTTATTGAACGAAGTAAATTTATAAGACAGATTAATTAGGTATGTTTTTTGTTTCAAGTTCTATAGCAGCCTGAAAGAATGTACCATTGTTCTCGTGCAAATAAAGATAGGTGCCAGAGTTGTCAACTGAACATCATGAAATAAAAAACACAAAAAATCTGATGTTTGATTAAAATCAAATGATGGTTTACTTGCCTAAACTTATCTTTCCATTTTCCTTTATAAAAAATCTTCCTTTCAAAAACTTCCAAAACAACCTGGCAGAGCGCCAAACTTGAACACAACATCTATGGCTGCTGCTGCGTCGTCGTTCTCAATAATATATCTGCAAAAAAAATGTCCCATCTTCGTCCCTAGCAACGTTCACCAGACCATTTCAAACCAACCCAAAGTTTTCATTTCTACTACCTTCAAGCAACGTTAAAGTTACACTAATGAAATGTCCTACTGCCACAAACGACGTTAAAGTTACAAAGAAAAGTCGTTAATTTGAAAATTGATATACTATTTCTTGAAGTTGGGCAGAAACAGACCAACATGGCAGACTGTTGACGAAATCAAGAAGCCCAAAAGACAATGGGCTAAGCCATAAAAGTGGCAATCACGAGGCCCATAGCAACCATTGATTCTCAACAGTCAATATTATCATCCATATGGGCGACACGTCAGTGTGTTTGGGAGCGGAAAATTTACGCAGTGAAACTAGAGGTTTGTGCTGTCGAAGAAAAAGAAACTAGAGGTTGGTCTTTTCTAGGCGTACGAGTTGAGATGAGACTCATTCGTGGGAAAGGATTACCGGATGGCCTGCGTCTTAAAATTCATGTAAAAAGAGGCATCAATCTCGCCGTGCGTGATACTTGGAGCAGTGATCCTTACGTTGTTGTCACCTGCGGTAAAGAGGCATGTTTTTGTTTCGTTTTTTGTTTGTTTGTTTGTTTTTTTTTTCCCCATCATTTATTTTTGAAGCTTTTGCTTTCGATTCATTTATTTAACTATTAGTTTTCATGCTCTCATTCCTGGTAAGTGTCTAGAGACGATTATTATCATTATTTAATGGCTTATAGAAATAATTTCTTAGAATTCAGTCATGTCTTGATCTTCCATATGAAAGTTTTAAGAAAAACGATTAAAGATGGAATTATTTCTTGTTAAAATCAGGATGGACCATGGAGATATAAGAACTGTGATGGCATGTATGTGTTCAAGCTATTTGTTTTGTATTTTTGTTTTTGTTTTTGCTTTTGTTTTGTTTTGTTTTTTTTTTTTTCGTTTTGTTTTTTCGTTTTTGTTTTTGTTTTTGTTTTTATCCTTTTCAGGTTTTGTTATTTATCATGCATGTTAGCCTGATCTATAAGTGATAAACTATACTGCTGAATCCTGATTTAGTTTTGATGGAAGTATCTTAAATCTTATTCATTCACTGGAATTGTGTTGATTTTTGGATATCAATATCATTGAGAATAGGAACAAGTGTTATTCAATGATTTGATTGAATTATTTCAAATCAGAATAAGTAATTGCAAATAATTGCTGAATGGATCTTACTGTTATTCTTTCCACACTTCATTCAAAGCTTATAAATAATCCCTTCACTCATTCTCTTGACAAATTGTTGCAGAAATTGCAGACCCGTGTTGTGAAAAGAAACTGCAATCCTGAATGGAATGAGGAATTGACTCTTACAATTAAGAATTTTAAGGATCCTATTATTCCAATCACTTTGGTATGTGATCATCTGCTTTATCAATTTTGAATATTCTGGTGTTAATCACTCAACCAATGTAGATAAAGGTATTTGCCTAAGTGCTTCACATTTTTTGTTATCTTGAAAAATCCCAACTTTTTAAATAGTTAAATAAAACTAGCTACTGTAAAGTTGATTCAATGGTCATCAGAATCTAGTTTTTCTTATTCTCCTTCTTCTTGAATGCTGGTTGATAGATTTAGAAACTAGTGCGATTGGCTAGACGAATGATTTTCCCTTCCTTGCAGACAGTGTATGACAAGGACACATTTACGTTGGATGACAAAATGGGAGAAGCAAAAATAGATCTTCATCCATATATTGAGGCATTGCAAATGAGGCGGGAGGAACTACCAAATGGCTGTGCAGTTAAAAAAGTTCAGCCTAGCAGCACAAACTGCTTAGCTGAGGAGAGCATCATAGAATGGAACAATGGCGAAATGACTCAACACATGCGTCTCAAATTGAAAAATGTCGAGTGTGGGGAAGTGGAGATCTCTGTTCTGTAAGTTGACGTTCCAGGTTGTGGGGGTTTAAAATTTGCAAGTGCTTTTTAATTGTGTTTGTTGTGTGGTAATACTTGTGTATGTATTCCAATCTTCGTGTACCGTGCTTGAAATTGTTTTGAAGCCTTGTTTTTTACAGTAAACTCAGCTTTTGAGCTGTTCTATGCTTTGGCAGCGAATATATGAAGTTTGCAGGGATATGAAAATTGATGATGAGTAGATGTAATTTGTTTGTATGAGAAAGCATTAAGCTGCAGTCCTATCAAAGCCAATAAATAAGAAAAAAGAATATATCAAAAAATAATAATAATAATAAGAAAAAAGAAATTAAAGCTAGAAAGGATATAGAAGACAAATGGTACAGGATGTTTAGGAAGGAAATTAGTTTCACAAAATTAATGTGGATTCAGACCATAAAGCCCATTAATTTACAAAGTTAGCCAAGGGGAGAAGGGGAAGGACAAACCAAAGACTTGCTTGTAGGAGAAGCTTGAGGGATAAGCCTAAGGTTGGCTCATATGACGAGCCCAAGAGGCAAGTCTAAGGTTTGTTTGTAGGAGAAGCCAAGGATCTGTTTGTAGGAGAAGCCCATGGTCGACCTATAGGATAAATCCAAAAGGGGAGCCCAATAATGGGCCCGAAGGGGTGCTATGACCTCTAGTCTTGTCACCTTGAAAAGGAGTACAGAAATAACTAAAATACCTTTGATAAGAGTGGGAAGACAAACTAGAGGAAAACTCCATTTTCAAATTCAAATAAGTCTCTGCGTCATCTAACAACCCTTGTACCGTCTGGGGACAAGAAGTTCACGTCTGACAGCAGACCTAGGCAAGACATTTGATTAGAGATGATAGGGCTCAAACTGTAGAGGAAAAAAGAAAAGGCCCAGAGTCGGCCACATGATACTATGCCAAAATCGACGAACGAGAGAATGCTACGTGTCCTTATGTTAGCATGGGCAGCAAAAGAACGCAGAACGAGGAAAAACATGAAAGAAATAGGACGGACCATAATATAGTGAAAAAAAAAAAGGACCTAAGATCAGCCACATCTCTCTATGTCAGAACGAACAAATGAGGATATGTTGCGTAACCTTGTGTTAGAAGGGATAACAAAAGGAGTTAACCACCAGCTAAGAAGAACGTGAAGAGACCAGACATATCAGAGGAGAAAGGGGACAAGACCAGAGAAAGTGACAAGACTAGAGAAAGTCTTGACTAGCAAGAAGAAGAGATGTGGAACCATCGAGACCAAACAAGGAGGCTATATATAAAGACATTGTTCCATAATAAGGAATGATACTTGGTTTGAGGACCTAAAAAATCTTGAAAAGCTCTTCTAGGGGCTTTTTTGTTATGAAATTCAAGGGATCTCTACCATCTCTTATTTATGAAAGTGATATCTTCATGATACTCATACATATGTAGGGCCAAGGGTTGAGAAATAACTAAACTTTTGCTAACCAATGAAGTCTTATCATACCTAAAAAATTTAGGTGTAGTATTGGTTATTTTTCAATTCCTATTTAGTAATAAAACCTTACAAGTATATAAATCATATAGATATTGTATAACGGTTACGGGATCGTCTCCACAGAGACGTGGAAATCGATTACCAAACTAGTCCTAATTGAAAATAAATAAATAAAAGCAAAGAATAGTATGCTACGATTCTGAACTCCATTTAGATATAGAAACTAATCATCAAAACAGTGAAAATTTATCTGTTGTGTTTATCGCTAGTTTGTCACTAATCCTTTAAATATATCTCATCCGATAATGCATTGAATATACTTTCATCCACTGACACCTATCTTTCGATGGCTATCAAATAAATGAAAGCTCGTTAGGTTTAAGATAATCTACTACCTAAGTTTGATTGATCTTGTTATGAGATATTCGACTGTAACTTAAGCATTTATGACTACCGATTGTCACACTAGTGGCCTATTTCTCTTTCCTAACCTAAGGTAGGCATTTTATTGAGCACTTTATGTGCTATTCCTTCTAATCTCAACACACAAACTCAAATCATGCATATGGTGGTCAATCACATACAAGTATTAAATTCTAAAATCCTAACTCAATGTACACAATATCCTCAAGCAATAACAATAAACTCTATTAATATTAAAAATCAATATCCATTATTATCTCAATACAACATAAAAATAAATAGATACATACAAAGAAAAAATTACAAATATACAAGAGAAGTTGAGAAAACAACTCATGAAAATCTTTCTCTCTTGAGTTTGAATCCATAGAGCTCATTTCTTTCGAGTTTGAACCTTTGCGTTTTTTTCTTTGCTCATGCAAAACTTTCTCTCAAAAGTATGGTAGATGTGATGTTGGTAGGTGAATTTTGAAGGAGAAATGAAGGTGTGTTAGGTGAGAATCAAGAGTGAGAGAAGGGGCATGAGAGCCCCATTCGCAGCCCTTCAAAACTGACTCCAAAATGTGAGGTTTAGTGTTCTTAAATACTAAGAAAGTTAGGGCATGAAATTGAAAAGTGAAAAGTCGAATATGCCCTTAAATGTGTGTGGCGCTACTAGATGAAGAGATATGTGATTAGGCACACAGTTGGACTGCAAATAAGTTGGATGCATGCTGGTATGGAGGCATATGGATGAGTGAGCGCGTAGTTTTGCATGTTAGGAGGGACATCAGTAGGCTGGCACGTTGGTGTAAGGGCTTCTTGACGAGGAGGCGTGCAACTAAGCTCACAAAGCTGGAGTCTGGTAAGGCGTGCTCTACCTAGCTCACAGCTTGGTGCAGAAACACACAAGTAAGCGCATTTGGGTGTGTAGTGTTGTAAAGGTGCGTTGATGTAGAACCTGGTTGGTGAAGGTGTGTACAAGTAAGCGCATTGGACTAGAAGCAATGAGTTGTGCACATTGTCTTGGCTATTGCTTAGTAATAAAGAGCTGCATCTAGCGTGGAGAGATGTTAGTTTGCTGTGTAGGGTGTGCTGCATGGTGTGTTGCCTGGTGAAAAGGCTTGTGTGGCAGTGCGTTGGTGGCAGAATGTTGGGCTGCGTTGTGGGCTGTTTTGGCACCATTCTTGTTCTCTATTTTGTGCGTTTCACGTAATGACGATCGCTTGCTAGATGTGTTGTTCCCACTCACTTTTTCGCCTTAAATTCTTCGTTTCGAATTTGAACCAAACCTTTGAGCTTATCGTGCGTAACTACTTTCAAATTTATTTTTTGAAACAAATTAACAAACACATTAAACGTACCAAAATCCACTCAAAAATCAAGCAAAAAACTAAGGTTTGGAGGCGAAAATTAAGTATCAAAATGGTGTGATCATGCAACAAATCTATTTTCTAGCTACTAAAGGGTTCATATTGCCTAAGTCAAGCTCTGGTATCCATTCTGGTCAAACGAAGCTAAAGAGGTTGTAAGCCAATCTCTTGCTACGCTCTCAATCAAACAGTAAAAGGAAGTATACCTTAACTCCACTATTCTCATATACTAATGTCATATTTATTCTTCGCATTGGTTTGTCCTCATCCAACCTGTTTGACTTTAGCGTTGAAAGGCCTTCGCTAGCAAACTCGCTAGTAAACCCTTGATGGTTTTCTTTGTCTTGTAGGTGCTTGCAGACCTAGGATTCTTCATGCTTAGATTCTAACCCTTTGGGATCCACCTCATGCCTTACCAATGGTTAAAGCGAAAGTTGACCTAACCTGCTTCTAAGAACATTCTTTTCTGGCAACTATTCAACGAAGGGGAGTTGAAGGATCCCAGAGGACCACTTACTATGTCCTACTCCTAACGTCCCTAACGCTATTAAGGATGTCTTTTACCATAGCTAAAGGATTGGAGACATCGTTTTACTTGTTGGTGCAAAAGCCAATTTTTTGCATCAACACTGGATTATCAACAAAATCTTTTATAACTGAGAAATTAGTTGTTTGACTTTGAATGTCTTCGAAACTCTCATGGTGTGTGATTCTGATTAACTCTACGATTGGCAAAAGTTTGGCAAAAGTTTAAACATAGGCTATAAAGATCTAAGGTCATTAAACTCTGATTTTGTTTTTGGAAGAAAGATTGGTGAAAATTACAATAGCAATATGTAGTAAAAACTTTGGAAAATATAACTTTAGATGGTCATGTCAAAAATTTTAAACTCACTTTATTTATTTTTTCTATCAATATAAGCATTTATGACTTGTGACTGATGTCCTGCCTTTTAAATCATTAATTAATTCAATCTTAAGCATTTTTAAGCTTGTGACCTTTGACATGTAAGTATGGAGAAATGCTTTAATAGAATGTGTTCATATCATGCATGTTATTTTTACTCTTGTCCCAAGTATGTATATTTATGTATTGTTGATGATGGACATAATACTATTTGAACTTTAAAATCGAGGATAAATATAACGAAATCTCGATATTGCTTTTGTTTTAACAAAGAAGATATTCCACGAAATTGAAAAAAAAAAAAAGTAACCTTTCTAGTAGGAAAGCTAGAATCTTCCCGACGTTTCTACTCCAACACTCAACTTAGTGGGAGATTCAAAGATAGTGATCAAGAGAAAAACAAAAGAAATGATGTAACTGGATTAAGATCAAGGTTACCATGCAAGTTGATCACTATTTATAGAATAGTAGCAAGGCTGCAAATGTCTTTGAAAGTCAATAGAAATTGCGCATTAGTAAAAATTTCACAAGTTTACTATCTGCTTCGACACAACGAAGGGAGCCCTCTGACACCATTAGGGTGCGTCATAGTGCGCCGCTCTTTGTCCTGTTAAATCAAGTTTCTTTACGTGTTGTGCTTATCAGGTGGGATGGGTATTTTTTTTTTCTTTAACTTTCTTGACCATCAAGTTTTCAAGGAATATCCCTTTGGCATATTCCAAAATGAGTTTTTTTGACGAACATGACATGTAATCACACGTTCTTTTTTGTTTTTTGTTTTGGTTTTTGGTTTTGGGTTTTTATTTTTATTTATTTTTAAATTTTGACCCCTTATTTGGACGTCTAAATATTAATTCAATTATAAGGTTTTACTCATTTTAGAATAAAACATATTACAATTATGAATTAAAATTCAAAATTTTTATCATGCACATCAATATGTTTTGAGAGAGAGACATAGTGTAAGATGTTATTACATGTCTTAACCTTTGTTTTGTAGAAAGCATTTCGCCTAAATATGATATAGTCAATCAGAAGTTCAATTGGGTTTCATCAGAAGACAGATTATAGTCAAATTTTCGTAAATATTATTGGATGGAGTTGAGAAATGATTTATAGAACAAAGTAAATTTATAAGACAGATTAATTGGGCATGTTTTTTTATTCAAGTTCTATAGCAGCCTGAAAGAATATACCATTGTTCTCGTGCAAATAAAGATACGGAGCTAGAAATGTCGATTGAACATTATGAAACAAAAACACAAAAAATCTGATGTTTGACTAAAATCAAATGCTAGAATAAAACAAGAAAAAAATCCAAGTGCTTGGAAGTTTATTTTCAGATATTTTCCTCTCCCTGGATGGATGATATATTGTAAGGTCATGGTTTATTTACCTAATCTTATCATCCCATTTTCCTTTATAAAAAATCTTCCTTTCAAAAACTTCCAAAACAACCTGGTAGAGCGCCAAACTTGAACACAACATCCATGGCTGCTGCTGCATCGTCCTCCTCAATAATATCTCTGCAAAAAAATGTCCCATCTTCGTCACTAGCAACGTTCGCTAGACCATTTCAAAGCAACCCAAAGTTTTCATTTCTACTACCTTCAAACAATGTCAAAGTTACACTAGTAAAATGTTCTACTGCCACAAAGTATAATGAAGTTGTGGTGGATGAGGAAATGGACCGGATACGGAGGCTGCAAAACGGGTCTGACGTTCGTGGGGTTGCTTTGGAAGGCGAAAAGGGTCGGACAGTGGACCTTACACCTCCAGCAGTGGATGCCATTGCAGAGAGCTTCGGTGAGTGGGTTAAAAACAGCTTGGAGAAGGAAAGAGGAGGTCCGGTTGATGATGTTAGTGTCTCACTCGGTAAAGACCCTCGAGTTTCGGGTCCGTCTTTGAGTGTAGCCGTGTTTGCAGGCCTTTCTCGCGCTGGTTGCTTGGTGTTCGACATGGGACTCGCCACTACTCCAGCTTGTTTCATGAGTACTTTGTTGCCTCCATTTTCTTATGATGCTTCTATAATGGTATAGTGGATAGCAACTTTTATTCCTTATAGCTTGGAAGTGCTTTTGGTATCACTAAAAGCGCTTTCAATATGCTTTAGTGTTTTTAATGAAGGGATTATTTATCTAACGTTAATGTAATTTGTTAAAGCCTATAATTAATGATGAATGGTTAAGATTTATTTGCCGTTAATTCATTGGTTATTAACAATCAATTACACAGTTTTTGAAAACGTTAAGGTAGTTAAAATATTGACTTGATCGGGCGGATTACGAGATGGGATGTTATTTTGCAGATGACAGCTTCTCACTTACCATACACTCGAAATGGTCTCAAGTTTTTCACAAAGAGAGGGGGGGTAACGTCGCCGGAGGTGGAGGAGATATGTGACAGAGCAGCCCGTAAGTATGCGAACCGCCTTGCCAAAGTGTCGACTGTGCTGACAACTCCTCCAAGAAGAGTTGATTTCATGAGCGCTTATGCAAAACATCTAAGGGAAGTCATCAAGGAAAGAGTGAACCATCCCTCGCACTATAACACTCCTCTCCAAGCCTTTCAGGTTTCCTCCTTTCGCCTTATAAGGCTTTAGCTTGGATTTCAACTCTTGGTCTATCCAAGTATGGGCCAAAATTTTTAATAGCGAGATGCCCAGTTTCATTTCATCGAAACTATGTGTGGGCTTTTTATTTCGGCTTGGGATCCAAAAAAATGCAAGGCTCATACCATTTGGCCCATCCCGCAAGAAACTAGACATATATTTCGGAATTGCAAGATAGATACCATGCTTTTTCATTTTTTTTTTTTTCAAAGGGAGATAAATTCCATTTTGATATCCCATGAATGGGGTAAATGGTAACATAATAACATATGTACAGTACCTCTTATTATAGATAATTATCTCTTGGTCACTTTCGTGTGGTGAAAGTCCCACCAAACTCATTTACAAGTTTGTATAAGAAGTCTTTTACCATTCCTTTTAATCAACCTAACCTTTAACCATATTACCATAATAGCCATGTAATTAATAACATATTTACTATATCTACAAATAAAACTTGTATAAAAAATAAAAGATAAAAAAACTTCTACCACTCCATTGCCAGTTTGATTTTTATTTTCTATAAATTTTATAATTTATTTAAAGTTTTTCATTAATGAAATATATATATTCTATTATGTTTGATATAATAAAGTTATAAATAATAATAATTTTTTAATTATATAAATAATTATTTTTAGACTGAATGAAATGGACACAAATTTCTTCAAACAATGAAGTCCTAATAGAAAT
This sequence comes from Nephelium lappaceum, assembly GCA_021234005.1. Lineage (NCBI taxonomy): Eukaryota > Viridiplantae > Streptophyta > Magnoliopsida > Sapindales > Sapindaceae > Nephelium > Nephelium lappaceum. The sequence continues at coordinate 10,667,161 of CM038003.1, forward strand.
TGACTAACAACATACCTGGAAGATTTGTTTTACCTTTGTGTAAATTTTGATTGTGTTATTATGCTATAAATTACATATTCTAGATGAAATTGGCCTTAACCCCCATTAAATTTTAGAAAATTTGACCTGTTCTGTCTTCTTATTTGGACTTAATACTTCGCTATAATATTGAAAAATAAAGGTTACATTACCTTGTTGGTTTAGTGACGTTACTGAATTAAACTGTCATATATATTATCTATTGCTATAACCAAGTATTTTTAGGTGGCATACTCATTGCAAATATTAGCTTATTTAAAAATAACATATAAATTGCAGATAATTGTGAATGCTGGAAACGGATCGGGAGGTTTCTTCACATGGGATGTGTTAGACAAACTAGGTGCGGACACCTTTGGCTCTCTACACCTCAACCCAGATGGGATGTTCCCCAACCACATTCCCAATCCTGAAGACAAAACCGCAATGGCTCTAACCAGGGCTGCCGTGCTCGAAAACAAGGCCGACCTTGGGATTGTTTTTGACACTGATGTAGACCGGAGTGGCGTCGTCGACAAATCAGGCAACCCCATCAATGGTGACAAGCTCATAGCCCTTATGTCTGCAATTGTGTTAAGAGAACATCCTGGAACCACCATAGTCACCGATGCTAGAACAAGCATGGCACTTACCAAATTTATTACGGATAGAGGAGGAAACCATTGCTTGTACCGTGTTGGTTACAGGAATGTGATTGATAAGGGTGTTCATCTTAATGAGGATGGCATTGAAACACATTTGATGATGGAAACATCGGGACATGGTGCTCTTAAAGAGAATTATTTCCTTGATGATGGTTAGTCATTTTTTGAGTGCTTTTGGCAAAGTTGATATGCTTCTAATATAAAAAAGATTTAAATATCTTATTAGTTGGATAATCTTATTCATCAATTGTATTTATTGGACTGATTATAAGGGTGGTTATTGAATCTAATCCAATGGTTGTAATTGTTGGGTAAGATTACTCAATGAGTAAGGTAATCTACTTCATATTAAAAATGAATTTTTGTAATATTCGATTGAAACAACCTTTTCAACACATGGTTTCAAATTCTTTAAACAGGGGCTTACATGGTTGTGAAGATCATCATTGAGATGGTACGCATGAAGCTTGCGGGATCAGACGAAGGAATTGGTAGTCTCATAAAAGATCTTGAAGAACCACTAGAATCAGTTGAACTAAGAATGAACGTCATCTCTGAACCTAGACATGCTAAGGCAAAAGGCTCCGAGGCCATAGAAGCATTTCGACAGTATATTGAGGTATTCATTTACAGACAAAAGCAATTTATATTGATTGGCTTTGAACAAACATGCATATAATTATAGCATCCTTTTATCGATCTTGGCTTTTCACAAGAACATCTAATGTTTACAATAAAAAAATATATATCATAACTGTCTATAAATTAACAATATTGATGCCTTGCAAGTTCATTAAAAGCTCAGTGAAAGCTTGTTAAGTAGAGGATTTTTGTTCAAATTACTCTTAAGTTGTATGTACAAACATTTATTAGTTGATGATGCAGGAAGGGCGGCTTCATGGATGGGAATTGGACGCATGTGGAGACTGTTGGGTGAGTGAAGGCTGCCTTGTAGATTCAAATGACTCTCCAGCTGCCATTGATGCTCACATGTACAGGTGCAATATAAATTTAATTATTAATTAGAAGATTGATTTTTTCAATCTTAGACAAGTTTCAGTATAAATTACTTCATTTTGTAATTGGAAGTACTTAATTTCTTCAAATCCAGGGCTAAAGTTTCAGATGAAAAACATGGACAATATGGATGGATACACCTTCGACAGAGTATACACAACCCAAACATTGCTATAAACGTGCAATCAACCATGCCTGGAGGCTGTCTAGCTATTACAAGAGTTCTTAGAGATAAGTAAGTCAAATTGCATTGTTTTTTCCTCGTTTTGTTGGTGAAAATATTTCTGGCTTATGCAACATGAATTAAACACAAAAAGATTCGAATAATTTTAAAATTTTTCTGAACTTCTTTAAAAATTTGTCAAAAACTACTTCTTACGAATATTTAAAATCAAATAGAGTCGTCAATATCTATTTAATTAATTCATACTTCAGGCAAGACCAGGAAATTAAAATATTACTTTTTGTTCATAGGAAACGTAGTATATAGCATTGTAATGTTTGTTGGTTGTTGAATCTTCTCAGGTTTCTCCTGGCAAGTGGAATGGACAAAGTGCTTGACATATCTCAAATAAAAAAGTATGCAGAAAGCATCAGCTAGATGCTTAGGCCAAGCGATTCATGCAATTGTTCTTCTCTGATGAAGTAAAATGACCACGGCTTATGTGAATACATATATACCATGGCTTTTGTTGTATAGCAGGAGTTTAGACCACTATCTTCACTCATAACGATAATGTATGTATCCTGAATAACCTGAAAATCTGCCTAGTATTGTATAGAAAGTGATATATATTAAATTTTGAATACGTACAAAACTAGGGGTGGGCGTTTTCGGGTTCGGGTTGGGTTAGGTTGACAATCCTCCAACCCAACGTGGGTTGGGTTGAAAAATTTTCAACCCAACCCAACTCAATCAATCATTCAACCCAACCCAACCCAACCCAATAATTGTCGGGTTGGGTCGGGTTAAGTTGGTCGAGTTGGCAATAAAAAACAACCTTCCTTTCTTCTCTATTGCAACCTCTTCTCAGTAATTCAATGAAACCTAACCTATAACAGCAACAAGAAAATACCAATTAAAACCAAAAAGAAATCAACAACAATAACAAAAAATCAAACCAGTAAAATATATAATATTAAATGTATTCATAGTTCGACACCCACAAAACACACACAACTCACAATAGTCTACACAGACACAAAACATATGCAAGTCACATTAAAAGATATAATGTGAATAGTGACAGTGCACTCACTAAAGATTGAAGAACAACAAACCTAAATCAAACTACAAACAACACTACAAACAAACCTAAATTACTACCACAAAGGCACAAACAATAGATAGAAATTAATTAACAGAGAATAGTGTAAAAACATACAAAATCAACGGAGATACAAATTAATTAACAAAGATTAGTGTTAAAAACATAGAAAATCAACAGTTTTCTTACTTTGTTTGAGAAGTAATGACCAAAATCAACCAATGACCAACCAAAATCATCCAACAACAAAGTTCTTACTCTGTTTTAGAAGCACGACACTGCAAGGAGCCAACCACTAGAGAGGAGAAACACGGCGAAGGGAGAGCTAGAGGGAGAAAGTGTGTTCGTGTGATTTGGACCAACGACTGGAGAAGCACAAGTGAGTGGATGGATGAAGCACGATGACTAGAGATAGAGGGTTGGCGGCCGAGGAGATGGAGGGTATTACCGACGACTGAATCTGGATGCTTGGGTGGAGGAAAAATGAAGAGAATTGAAAAATGGAGGAAGAGCTATGAGAGAAATGGAGAGTACAACTAGAACAAACACCTTTTTTTATATATAGTGTCGGGTTCGGGTTGGGTTCTCTGGTTACTCACATAACCCAACTCAACCCGAAAATAGTTCGGGTTCTTTAAATCCAACCCGTGTCGGGTTTTTTAATGTTATAACCCAACCCAACCCGACCAAAAATGATCGGGTTGGGTCGGGTTACTCGGGTTGAGTTCAAAATGCCCACCCCTATACAAAACCCATTGGGAAAAAACGATGGGTCAATCTTGACTATGAAATAAAGGTAAACAGTGGCCTCAAGCTTGATATAAAAGAACCCACTTCTATTGGGCTAGTAATCTATCCTTAGGCTTTTTCCTACTTGCGAGACTCTTAATTATATGATTAACAATCTACCCTCAAGCTATTCTTGGGATCCAAGCTATTTTTAGTATGAGCCATGTTCATCTACTAGTAAGTATGTCGTAGTGATCAAAGGATACATCAAGATCTAACTATCTATCTCCAGTCAAGATATAGTTAGAAACGACCTCCACATAAACATGAGTCTAATGTGAAGAATGACATATTATAATGTAATCTATGCATGATCCTATTAATTGTGCACAAACAACAAACACATGATAGATCATATGAAGCTAAACTAGGTTTTATACCATGTCTTTGTGAACAAATTTGATGTGGACGTTAAAAAGAAAAACCATTTGCAAATTTTTTTCGGGGAAGGATCGAATTCATGAACAATAAACACATTAAACTTAAATAAAGTAGTACCTCTTCTGTATCAACCGCTTGATGTGTCAACCTTTTAATGTATTAACCACTTGATTTTTTGATCTGTGTGAAAGTGAATTCCCTAGGAGTGCAGGCATTCTTTTCTTTCTACTTGTTTCAATTTTGATTAACTCTTAATCAATTAAACTTAATCTATTAATTTTACTTTATTCCATTAAAAGGCTAAAATTGCACTCTTAAATATAAAGTAAATGCATAATTAATTCATTAATATATTTAAATCCTTAGTAATTTTATGGAATGTGTGTATCCTCATGAAAAATATCAACAATTGGATATGTTTTGACCGTTTCACTTTTCTAATTATATTATTCCTTAGGTATGTCCTTACATCTAATGAATTTATCTAAAAACCATGATTCAATAACCCTCACTGAATGGTTAATATTAGGGAAAATTACACTAAAGTACCTCGACCTATTGTGTTATTACAACAATAATGCGAGTTTAGACTAAATTACACAAAGATACCCTTGACTGAGTTTGACTAACAGTCCATCAACGGCAAAATAAACGTCTCAAGGGCAAAATGGTCTTTTTATATGTCAAATTTCTCTCTCCCTCTCTCGATTTCTCTCTGTTCTTCTTCTTCTCTGTTTCTTCTTCTCTTCTTCTTCTTCTTTTATATGTCAAAAACCCAGTCATCCTAATCGACTTGCCACCACAACCACCCTCAAATCAATATAGCACCCAAACAGCCAACTATCACCACCAGCAACCAACCATTACCAATCAACCACCACCACGCAAAAAAGGAAAAAAAAAAAAAAACAAGAATAGAAACTGGGTTCGAAGGAACCCAGATCTGGGTTCTAATCGAACCCAGTTCTGGGTTCCTTCGAACCCAGTTCTAGGTTCTTTCGAACCCAGATTTAGGTTCCATTGGAACCCAGATAAAAAGAGCAGAAAAAGAAGAAGAAGAAGACGAGCAGAAGAAGAAGAAGAAGAAAAAGAAAAAGGAAGAAGAAGAAGAATGAGAGAGAGAGATTTTGTTTTTTAGAGAGAGAGATATTTTGTTTAAATAATATTATTTGATATATAAAAAGACCAATTTACCCTTGAGATGTTAATTTTACAGTTAATGGATTGTTAATCAAACCAGGTCAAAAGTATTTATGTGTAATTTAGATAAAACTCGCATCATGACTGTAATAATTCGATAGGTTCGAGTACTTTAGTGTAATTTGCCCTTAATATTATGGTTTATTACTCAAGCCCTTGTAAGTCCCTGTAAGTCCTAGAAAGTGGTATTAATCTTTTTTTTTTTTTTTTTTTTAAATAATAGCTATGATGTCCATAAATATATATTTTGCATGACTGATAAATTAAGGGATATTATCAATTTACCCCCTAAAAAGTAAAATAATATCAAACCACCACTGGTTTTGAAAATATTGGTCAAAAAAACTCAACCGTTAATTGGAATAGTAACTTAGTCAACAAAATAACGGTTCTGTGAAATCTAAGAGTAAAAAGTAATTGAAGATTGAATCCATAAATGGATTCCAACTGGACCACTCAGAATGTGACACGTACGAAATAAAAAAATCATAAAAATTTTGAAAATAAATAAAAACAATTGAAAATAAATTAAAAGAAAAAAAAAATAAAAAAACACTCTCTTACTCTCTCTCTCTCTCTCTCTCTCTCTCTCTCTCTCACACAGACGCCGCCCCCCCCCCTCTCTCTCTCTCTCTCTCTCTCTCTCAAACACTCTCTCACAACCGCGGTGCCCCGCCCCTCCCCCCCCCGGCCCCCCACCCTCCCTCTCTCTCACAGACGCGGGCCTCCCCCCCCTCCCTCTCTCTCTCAAACACTCTCTCACCCTCTCTCTCTCTCTCTCTCTCACAGCCGCGGCGGCGCCCCACCCCCCCTTCCCCCCCCCCTCCCCTCCCCCCTCCTCTCTCTCAAACACCTTCAGATCAGATCGTGCAAGCACTGTTTCCGACGCGGTTCGTGGAGGAGATGGAGAGGACGGCGAGAACAGAGTCGTGTGCCGTTGCATCGAGTGGTGAGGCGGTGCGTTACAGACGCTGTTTCCGACGCGGTTCGTGGAGGAGACGAAGAAGACGGTGAGGAACGGCCGGTTGGCTGTAAATCGGCATCGTGGAGCGGTGCGGTGGCGAATCTGCGGGCACTGTTCTTGTTGTTGTTGATGGAAATCTGGGTTTTTTTTTGTTGTTGTTGAAGAGTTATTTGATCAATTTCTTTGTGTGTTGTTGATGATGACAATGATGTGTTTGATGTTGAAGTTCAATTGGAGATTGATGTTGAAGCTCAACTGGAGATTGAACTGGATCGTGGAGATCCAATCCAGATTGGATCTCCACCGTCCATGGTAATTGATGGATGGTGGAGATCCAGTCTGGGATTGGATCTCCATTATTTTTTTTTTCAAAATCTTAAATGGACGGTGAAGATTTGATGAAAATTTTTTTTATTTAAATTTAATTAATTAATTTTTTATTTAAATTTAATTTATTTAGTTTTTATTTATATTTATTTAATTTTTTAGTTTTTTCAAATTAATTTATTATTTATTTAATGTTTTTTTAATTTGGTTATCAAAGGATAGTTTGGTAATTGATTAATTGTTTGTTTTTTTTTTAAAAAAAAAATTATAAGGGTATTTTGGTCTTTTACTGTTTTTTTCACAAAACCGTTTTAAATTCGGATGAAAACTGCTTTTGGGAGACGGTAGGGGGTTTTTTAGCTAATATTTTGAAAAAGTGGTGTGAATTGATATTATTTTTGTTTTCGGGGGGTTTTTTTAGGATATTCCCATAAATTAATAATCTAATTTCTTTCTTTTTTTTTTGGACAAAAAAATCTAATTTCTTTCTAACTTTTTTTTTCTTGAAATCTAATTATTTAAAGGAAAATGTGTGATTTAAAAAAGGAATGCATGTTGTCATTCTAATTGTAATATATTTGGGATTTGATTGAAGAAAAAAAGGATCTAAGTTTGTAGAAGTATCTAGATTTGTAGAAGTATCATGGTTTGGAGAAGGATATGCGTTATTATTATTATGATAATAGAGATATAAATAAAAATTATAAATACATTTACATTTATTTTTTAGGATATACATTATTATTATTATTATGATAATAGACATATAGCAAAGAGTAATAAATGTATGAATTTAATAAAAAAATGATAAAAATTAAACATAATAAAAGTAAAGATAAAAAAAAAATTAAAAATTAATAAGATGATAAATCTACTGTTTGCTTTTATAATTAATATATCTATAATTATATATCAAAAGTTAAATAAAAGTTTTGTAAAAATTAATAAATTTTTTTTTTTTTAAATCTATTGAAATTTTTAAAAGCTTCAGGAGGAGCACGTGTCACCCGGTCACACGCTGGGTGATTAATGGAGAGTGGTTAGGATTGTCAGATATCGAAAGCAACACAATTATTGTGCACAATTAAAACAAGCGATTATTTTCAAAGATAAAGGGCAAGCCAACTACCCCCACCATGCAATAATGGAAATGTATTAGGTTAGATTAGATTATATGGCCATGATTGATTCGTCATTCGACAAGAAGAAGTTTCTACTTTTATTATAAATAAGTAAATAAATCTCCTGGCTCTGTTTAGTTTGCCAAAAATATACATATAATAATAAGTAATAATAAAATAAAAACAATTCATAACACAGGAACCACAATATATTCAATGGCTCAGTATGACATGCAATACCGGATTACGACATACATGACCCACAAAACGTTTCTGTAAAGATGCAAGCAGGAAGTATGTCCCATTTAATTAAAATGATGGGCGAATTGCATGATACCCCCGAGCTAAAATTTTATGCACACGAAGACGAAATTTCATTTTTGTAACAAAAAATCCTCACTTTTAACAGTCAAAGGGTGTTAAAACTAACGGTTGATCTTGGTTTTTTGTCTAATTACGAAAATACTCTTACATTTTCATTTAAAAAAATTTTAAAATTAAAATTAAAAAAAAAATCTCTACCGTCCATCACATGATATCAATGGATGGCGAGAATTAATTTAAAAATAAAAAAATTATATTTTTTAGAAAACTTATTTTTAAAATTAAAAGAGTGGATCTACATCATTTGTCTCTAAGATGAATGAAAGGGATTAAAAGAATTAAAAAATTTTGAAAAAAGGAAGAATAGTTTTTTTAAAAAAAAAAGTTTGAACCAAATCGATGACGATCTGGTCTTAAATCAGATTAGCGATCTAGTTCATCACTAGATCATATCAACAGATTTGATTCGCATGAGATCAGCGAAGAAAACAAAACCATCATAAACAAGTTTACCTCAAATCCGAACCTAGAACTTAAATTCATCACAACCAATCAACATAACCGTTCTCCTTGGTTTGATTAACACAACCAACCATTCTCAGTCCAACACAACCAATCATATCAATCCACCATCATAAAAAAAAAAATAAAAAAAAAAGATTTAGATGAACCCAGATCCATCATCTTCATCATCTGGGTTCAATGAATAAAGATGAAAATCTTCATTTTCATTTAATTGCTAGCTATCAACTCCAAAATCAACCACACCTTAATCGATTCTCCTAGCACTAGATCCAAACATTGGAAACCTAGTTTCCAAATGGGGAGAGGGAAGATAGAGAAGGCGGGAGACGGTTAGAGAACAGAATGAAAGAGAGAGAAGATGGAGAGACAGAGGTGTCAAGAGAGAGATACAAAGGAAGACTTTTGTTTGTTGTTATTGATAGTTTGGTGCTTGTTGATGAAGAATGAAGAGGAACACCATTCTTCATTAAAGAAGAATAAGATATAGTAACAATGGAGATCCAATCTTTCTTAGTTATTTTTTATTTTGTTCATTTATCATCGTTTTTATATTAATATGAGTGTTAACCGATTCTTAACATTAACATAAATATCCAAAATCTTCCCTGAAGACGTACAAAAGGACGATAATACCCTGGACGGTCACGAATTCTGTGGGTTGACATGATTGACCGTTTGACTCTATAGATAAAAAGAGAAAAACAATGAAAAATTAATTAAAATATAAAAAAATAAAATAAATAACATTAAAAATATTAAATATAAAATAAATATATATAATTTTTTTCCTCTCAACTCTCTCTCTCTCTCTTTCTCTGTTGTTTCTCTCTGTATCCCTCATCTTTTCTCTATATATTTGCGCCGATCCCCTCTCTTTTTACCCATCTTTAGCGGTGCCATCTTGACGGTGGCAAGCACGTGACACCATCAACCTCAGTACCGTGTGTTTAAGTCTTCCCTATTGGTCTGCTTCCGCTATCAATTTTGTCATCGTCGCACTAGTTCTCCATCTGAATCTTAGTCGTCGCACCATTCTCCTTACTACCATCGTCATCACATTTGGTTCATCCGCTATCATCATTGCCGCATCGCTCATTTGCCATCTCCATTTCGACCTTGGTTATCATTGTTTGGAGACCAGTCTCGTCTCCACCATTGGAGACTAGAACTGGGTCCCTTGACCGTCAGGTCTCCACCGTGGAGACCCTTCACTACCATTTTTTTTTATTGGGTTTTTTTTGTTATTAATTTCTTGTGTTCTCAGTGGAGATTCTAATGAAAATTGATGATGTGGGAGATTGATAAGAGATTGAAGGTTGATGATGATTATGGGTTGTGGAGATGGTGTTTGCTGGTGGACGGACTACAGATGGTGAGTTTGCTAGTAGCGATGATGATTTAATTTTTTATAAAGTTTTTTTATTTTTATTATATCTTTAAATAAAAATTTTAGGGGTAAAAGGTCTTTTTAATTTTTCTAAAACTTTTCTGTTAATGTTAACTTTTATTGGATTTTGGATAAAAACGAAATATTGGTGGGTAAACGGATAATGTTTCAAACGTCAAGTTGTCTTTTGGGATTTTTCTTATTTTTTAATAGAGCTTTTTTCACTTGTTTAGGCAAGACTATCTTTTAGAAAATGCTATTACGTAGTATCAGTATCACGAATAATTTATTATACATAGCTTGCTATGTTATTAAATTTGGAAGAAGAGGATTCATCGATACAATACCTTTGCTACAAGTTATTTTGATGTGGATCTGACGATTTCATTATCTTACTTCAATATATGAGAAGAACAATTTTTCCTTTCATCTCTTTTTTTTTTTTTTTTGAACAAGTGTTTACCACTGATTCAATCAGTACAAGGAAAACAATTTCATTGGTCTCTTGTAAAGTAAAGCCTAAAACTTCAAGGATCCTATAATTTTCGTATTCACCGGAAACCTCTATTCTGTTTTTCCTACATTTGTCAAAAACATTTCTTAATTAGTTATTGTCATACCCTTCGCTAGACATATATGATTACCTCGATGAAAAAATTTGTAAAGCGATTATAACTATAATTAATTAGATAACTGAAACCCTTCATTAGTGATCCACGATCTAAATGTTACAAACATAAATGCTCAAATTCTTAGCAAAGTTGTTGTAAATGATTAAAAGATAGTCACATGACTTTTTTCATCCCTGTTTCCAATTTTTATTTTTTATTTTTGGTTGTTTCCGAAAAAATGTTAGAGAACAGTTACTTTAAATAAGATTAGGTTATATTAACTGAAGATTTTAATTTATAAAAAAAAAAAAAAAAAAATTCTATTTGGTTTTAAAGATTGTTATTGATAATTAGCCTTACCCAACTAATAAAATAGTCAAATCCTTTAATAAAATTTGTGTGAGAATCATATAATTAGAAAACATCATTTTATTAGCATTTATTAGTGAATTTTTAAGATCTTAAAACATAACAAAATTATTAATAATTACTAATATGATCCGCATCATGAATAAGCTGGGAATATATATATACCATGGCTTTTGTTGTATAGCAGGAATTTAGACCACTATCTTCACTCATAACGATAATTTATGTGTCCTGAATAAATTGAAAATCTGCTCATTAGTATTGTATAGAAAGTGATATTAAAATTCGAATATGCGCAAAACCCATTGGAAAAATACCACGGGTCAATCTTGTTGCAATTTCAGGAAAACAAGAAAAGCAGAAAATAGAGAGCAGAGTAAGAACCTAAAAAGCTTGAAAGAACTTTGTAAACTCATCCACTTTCATTAACTGAGACTAACAATTTTAACAACCTATTTATAGTACACTTGAAGAAATAATTAACTATGATTGCATGGCAATACATCATTGGAACGCTTGTTACAAAACTATTTTGAGAACAAGCACAGCTGGAGCTACCTGATTTGTTACTCAAAACATTGACTAAGTTACACAAATATTACTTCCAACAAATCTTGACTATGTGATAAAGGTGTACACCCTCAAGCCTCAAGCTTGATATAAGAGAACTCACTCCTATTGGGCTAGCCCACCTTAATCTACCCTTGGGCCTTTTCCTAATACTTTTGCAAGACTTAAATATGTGATTAACACTATACCCTCAAGCTATTCTTGAGATCCAAGCTATTTTCAAGCTGAACCATGTCCATCTACTCGCAAGTATGTGATAGTGATCAAAAGACACATGAATATCTAACTATCTATCCCCACCCAAGATATATTTAGAAACGACCTCCACATAAACATGAGTCTAATGTGAAGAATGACATATTAATTATAATGTAATCTATGCATGATTCTATTCATTGGGCACAAACAACAAACACATGATAGATCATATAAACTTAAACTTGGTTTTATACCATGTCTTTATAAACAATTTTGATGTGGATGTTAAAAAGAAAAACAGTTTGCAAATTTTTTTCAAGCAAGGATCGAATTCATGAACAATAAACACATTAAACTTAAATGAGGTAGTATCTCTCTGCATCAACCACTTGATGTGTCAACCTCTTAATGTATTAACCACTTGATCTTTTGATCTATGTGCAAAAGTGAATTGCCTAGGAGTTCAGGCATTCTTTTCTTTCAACTTGTTTCAATAGATCTGATTAGCTCTTAATCAATTAAACTTAATCTATTAATTTTAGTTTATTCCATTAAAAAGCTAAAATTACACTCTTGAATATAAAGTAAATACAAAATTAATTCATTGATATATTTAAACCCTTAGTAATTTTATGGAATGTGTATCCTCATAAAAAAAATACCCACAATTGGATATGTTTTGATGGTTTCTCTTCTCTAATTATTTTATTCCTTAGGCATGTCCTTACAGATCCAATGATCAATAATTGGATTTATCTAAAAACTATGATTCAGTAACTCTTACTGCATACTCAATGTTAAGGTTTATTATTCAAGCCCTTGTAAGTCCCCGTAAGTCCTATAAAGTGGTATTAACGTCCTTTTTTTATAATAATAATAATAATAATAATAATAATAATAATAATAGCTATGATGCCCATAAATATATTTTCTTTATGATAGATAAATTGATAATCTTTTTTTTTTCTAACTTTTTTTTTTTCTTGAAACCTTATTATTAAAAGGAAAATGTGTGATTTAAAAACGGAATCCATGTTGTGATTCTAACTGCAACATATTTTGGATTTAATTGAAGAAAAAAAGATCTATGTTTGTAGAAGCATCTAGATTTGTAGAAGTATCATGGTTTGGAGAAGGATTGGGTTTAAAGATGATATCGAGAAAAAAAAAAAGGCAAAAAATCAATTTTTATCAATTAGTTAAATTATTTGTAAAATAATAAAGGTAAAATATTATGGGCATTATGGAGGTTTGTGTAAGTGCAGTGGCCAAAATCTAAACCCAATATTGGACAAGCCTAATAACATGAGGAATCATTCGTCCAGCCTAAACCAATAAGCCCAATCAGCAGCGCATCGTTTAAATGACACTTGACGAACAAGTCAAGTGGGAGTTGAGATCAAGGTACGTACTCCCTTAATCTCAGATGCAGTGGAGGCTCGTGCCTATAAAAGGTAGCTTCCATTTCATTTGAAGGCCTTTGGTTCTAATAATACTACTACTAATATCAAGCTCTCAATCCAAACACCGCTTACTGTAAATTATTACACCGTTTTCCGGTCAAACCCACCCACTCTGACGTGTTCCAATAAATGAAAATAAATAATACATTCAATTAAGTACAAATATAATCTTACAATTTAAAAATCTCAAATTATAAAGCATAATAACAAAATAAAACAACATTTCTACCGATTGATATTCCATAAAAAGGAAGAATGACTTAATTATTGATTAGTGATTATAATACAACCATTGGCAATCAAATTACGTACATTTTACATTCAAATTAGAAATGAAGTTTTTGCTAGAAAATAAACTTAAAACAAATATAATATAACATACCTATTTAGTCAATATTGTTTTTTATATCACTTTTTTTTTATTACAAATTGATGGCCTCCAAGAGGATGAATGAGGAACTGGTGGGGTGGAACCATCCTCCAAGAGGATGGGTGAAGTTATTAAACATAGATGGTTCGTTGAAAATGGTTTTTGGTTTAACTAATGTGGTTGGCTTGATTTGAGATGTAGCTGGAACTTGGAGGAGGAATTTTGCTCAAAATATAGGATGTTGTTCAATATTTCAATCAAAAGCATGGACAATTTATATAGGGTTACAAATAGCTTGGGATATGGGTGAATGTAAAGTTATGATGAAATGTGACTCAAAGTCTTCGATGCAATTAAAAGAAGATCCTCTCTTGTGTTAATGCATGATCTTATCATTACTGCTATTGGAATGCTTTTTAGAAAGTATTGGGAGGTTAGCTTGAAGCATATCTTTAGAGAAGCGAATAAGTGTGCGGATTGACTGATCAATTATGCTTACCAATTTCCTTTGGAGGTTCATTTTTTTGATCAAGCTCCTCCAAGCGTGTATGATCTCTTATTTGGTGATGTAGTGGGCGTAGCTTGACCTAGATGATTAATGTAGTGTCCTAAGGCTTTGAAGCCTCTTTTGAGATCCAAAAAAAAAAAAAAAATGATGTAAATTACAAGAAGAAATAGAAATAAAACATGATTGTATATTAAGAAATTATATGTAACAAATTAAAATCTAAAACTTCAGGTTTCATTGGTTTGGTTTTAAGTCAAGTCAAAGATATAAATATAAAATATCTAAGAAGATACTAATATTTCAATAAAAATCATAAATGCATTTACATTTATTTTTTAGGATATACATTAATATTATTATGATAATAGAGATATAATAAAGAGCTTATAAATGTATGGATAGAAATTAAAAAAAAAATGATAGAAATGAAATATAATAAAAATTAGGACAAAAAATTAAAAATTAATAAAATGATAAATCTATGGTTTGTTTTTGTAATTAATATATCAAGGAATATATATTACAAGTGAAATAAAAATTTTGTAAAAATTAATAAATTAAATAAATCTATTTGAAAATTTTAAAAGCTTCAGGGGAAGCACGTGGTTCCCCCGGTCACACGCTGGGTGATTTGAGAAAGCCACACAATTATTGTGCACAATTAAAGCAAGCGATCAGAGACCTTTTTCAAAGATAAACGCAAGCCAACTAACATATGCAATAATGGAAATGTATTAGGTTAGGTTAGGTTGGATTTTATGGCGATGATTGATTCGCTATTCGAGGAGAAGAAGTTCCTAAATAAATAAGTAAATAAATCTTCTGGTTCTGTCAAGTTCGCAAAACATATACATAAAATAATAAAATAAACACACTTCATGACACAAGGAACCCTCACTTCAACTACCAAAGGGTGTTAAAACTAGCTGTTGACCTTGGTTTTTTATACAATAATAAAAATATTCTCACATTTTCATTTTAAAAGAATTTTAAAATTAAAAATAAAAAAAAAAAAAATCCATCATTCATCACATGATGGACGGTGAAAATTACTTTAAAAATAAATATTAATAATTTATATTTATTTTAAAAAGCTAATTTTTATAATTTTAAAAAAAGTGAAAACAATGAATCTACATCGTTCATCTCTACAATAAATGGTAGATATCAAAAGAATTTAAAAAATTTGAAAAAAGAAAAAAAAAAGTTAAAACGAAAAAAAAAAAAAAAGAACCAAATCAATGATGATTTGGTTCGCATCAGATCAACAAAAACAACAAAACTGTCATAACCAAATATGCCTCAAATCCGAACCTAGAACTTCAATCCATCACAATCAATCAACACAATCCTTCTCCTTGGCCTGATCAACACAACCAATCATCCTCAATCCAACACAACCAATCACATCAATCCACCATTATCAACAAAAAAAAAAAAAAAAAAAGATGAACCTAAATCCATCATCTTCATCATTTGGGTTCGACAAACCTAGATGAAAATTTTTATCTTCGTTTAATTTGCTAGCTATCAACTCCAAAATCAACCAAACCTTAATCGATTCTCCTAGTATTGAATCAGGGCATTGGAAACCTAGTTTCTAGATGGAGAGAGAGAAGATAGAGAGGAGAGAGAGAGGAGAGGGAGAAGAGAAAGAAAGGAGAAGATGGAGAGACAGGGTTGTCAACAGAGAGAAATACAATTGAAGACTTTTGTTTATTGTTGTTGATAATTTGATGTTTGCGGATGAAGAATGAAGAAGAACACTATTCTTCATTAAAGAAGAACAAAATATAGTAACATTTGAATCTCCACATTTTTATTTTGTTCATTTATCACCGTTTTTATATTAATATGAGTGTTGAGTGTTGACCTATTTTTTACATTAATAAGTAGTTTGTCTAGTTTAAATAATTGGATTAAAATCCAATAAATATTAACTCTTCGGTAATATTACTATAATAGCATATATAGAAAATACAGAACCTTGAGATATTTATACATATGATATTTATAATATGAAACACTCACTAAGGCTGTGTGCACTTAGTTGCATTAGGTATGGTACATATGATAGACATATACAAACCACGGGTCCCAACCCTTTATTGTACAATACTTATGTGGAGATGCAGCACCACAATTTATATATCCAAACACATGCACACATAAACATACATAACATCGATAAATCGATCTAGGTCTACGCCTGCTCGATAAGATGAGCATCGAGATCTTTGGTGATGTCAATGACCAGCTGAAGAATTCCCTTGGCTTCTGGGATATCTTCACTGACCTTCTCATATTTTAAAGTCCAATGAACCAAACTACCCCCATTCTTTGGAGTGGCTTGAACTGTGAGGTGGAAGTTCTTGTACTTCTCCAGGAGATGTCCTTCAATCACTCTAAAAGTGATTAAGTACTTTTCATCATCTATGGTTTCAATCACCTCTTTAGCAACTTCAGCAACCTCATCTGTGAAAAAGTTTCAAGATTGAATTTTACAATGCTCAATTGATGTTGCACAAAACTAAATTATTTTTTTTTTTTAAATCTCTTTTAGATTATTTTCCTGATTTGTTGTATATTTTTTAATAGGGCTTCTTTCACTTGTTTAGGCAAGACTATGTTTTAGAAAATGTTATTAAATAGTATCAGTATCAGGAATAATTTATTATACATAGCTTGCTATGTTATTAGATTTGGAAGAAGATGATTCATCGATACAATACCTTTGCTACAAGCTATTTTGATGTGGATCTGATGATTTCATTATCTTAATTCAATATATAAGGAGAACAAGTTTTTTTTTTTAACAAATGTTTACCACTGATTCAATCAGTACAAGGAAAATAATTTCATTGGCCTCATGTAAAGTAAAGCCTAAGGCTAAAACGTCAAGGATCCTATAATTTTCGTATTCACCGGAAACCTCTATTTTAGTTTTCCTATATTTGTCAAAAGCATTTCTTAATTAGTTATTGTTATACCCTTCGCTAGACAAATATGATTTCAAGTGAAGTCCTCGATGAAAAAATTTGTAAAGCGATTATAACTATAATTAATTAGATAACTGAAACCCTTCATTAGTGATACACGATCTAAATGTTACAAACATAAATGCTCAAATTGTTAGCAAAGTTGTTGTAAATGATTAAAAGATAGTCACATAACTTTTTCATCCCCGTTTCCAATTTTTTTTTTTTTTTTTTGGTTGTTTCCGAAAAAATGTTAGAGAAAAATTACTTTAAATAAGATTAGTTTATATTAACTTAAGATTCTAATTTTAAAAAAATAATTTCTATTTGGTTCTAAAAACTGTTATCAATGGGTAGTGTTATCCAATTAATAAGGTAACTAAATCCTTTAATAAAATATGTGTGAGAATCATATATTTAAAAAACATCATTTTATTAGCATTTATTAGTCAATTTTTAAGATCTTAAAACATAACAAAATTATTAATAATTACTAATATGATCCGTATCATGAATAAGCTGGGAATATAATGATAATGAATAATTATGAGAAATAATGCGTTGCGTGTTCACTTCCGGAAATCGAAGTGGATTAATGGTAAATCTTTCATACTTGCATCAATAATAATAATAAAAGAAGTAATAGAGGGCTTACCATGCATATAATTCCAGCAAACAACAGCGCCTGGTTTTCCCCATTCACCTTCATGCAAATCACAACCCTGAATTTTTTCAGGAGTAACATTTGATATGTGGTGTGGCCTGCAGCTGAACATTTCATGAAACTTATCAGCAGGAGCTTTGATCTCTACATCAGTTTCCAACTGACCGACTAGAGTACTCATTCTTTTTCTTTCTGATCAAAACGATATTGATATTCGAATAAAATGGGACGCAGCTTTGAAATGCACTTCAGTCCTTCGGCCTTTATATAGAAAGTAGAGACACTCCAGGTATATTGATGAGAAGGGTTGAACTGACGAATAGCCCTTTCACAGCAAATCAAATAAAATAATAAAAAGTTGCAATAATGGATAGGGTGATCAGTTTTTCGTAAGGCTCAATTTGGCTTTTTCATATAATTCATGGTTTCTGTCATTTTGTTGAATGGTCGTACCATCTGCACCATTATCATCCGTTGTTCTGGAGTATCGTTGTCATCACCAATACGACAAGAGTATCTTAAATGCTATCAAGCATTTTTTAATATATCAACAATTTTTATAATATGGATCCACTTTAACCAAGAAAAAATATAAAAAATATATATTCTTTTACCCAATATAATTACTTAAAGAAAAATATACATCCATTTTAAGACCAATTACCACAGAATATGTATCTTACTTTCTCTTCTTTTGCATAAAATTTATTTTAGTAGTAAAGAATGAGAAATTACTGTAATTTATTTTGATATATAGGAAAAAGAATGCTGACTAGAATTTATAGTTTACCAATTAAAAAAAAGCCTATCTCCATATTTTTCTAAAATAATTTTTACCACATCAACTCTATATTCAGGTTAAATAATTGTATTTGTGAGGTTTTTTTTTTTCTTTCTTTTTTTTTTTAATTTTATCTTATTATCTCTATCTTATGTGTGAAGAAATTCTATCCAAATAAAGAATTATATTAAAGATACTCTAAAAAAATGTTAGTATTTGTAAAAAAAATTGAATAAATATGTACAAAGATAAACAAAAATTATCATTTAAATTAGATAAACATAAATTATCATTTAAATTTTAAATTCTTATCTTTTCTTGTGCCATAAAAATTATGCTAATAAGACTATGCTGATAAAAAGACTTCTGCATTATTAATTAAATGCATTGCCAGATTCTTACCAACCAGTCGTCTTATTTAATTTCTTTAAGAACTAGTCAAAGACTTTAGAGATATTAGAATGGCCAAAGTTGTACATTAAGTAATCCTTTATTTTTGTTTGATGGCTTGATCCACGCTGAAATTTATTAAAGACGGATTGAAACCTAAAATTTAAAAACACATTTATATTTTTATAAGTACAATTCAACACGAGCAAATTATAAGTGAAAAAATATAACTATGTGGCGGATGGGGTGCAGTGCAGTGGCACCCACTCCCTTAATGTGTTGCTCATCATGAGTCTTCAGATCAAGGTTCGGCCTACACTTGACCCATTTGGTTTGTGGATGTTTTCCCTTTGTGAGGTTGTTTTTTCTCCCGCTTGGGAGCTTTGGTCTTTTTCCGATTTTGTGAGTTTTAGTTTTTGATCGCTCTTCAATTTTCTAATCAAGAGAATTCGGTATGTGGTTAATATACGTCTAATATGTACTTGTAATATGTTTAAAAAAAAAAAAACTACATGTAAAATTTTTATAAACTAATTTAATAATTTGGATGTGTAATATCTTAGATAGTTTGAAATACAATAATTTATTGCACTAACCATTTCATAATTTAGATCAAATGACGGTATACAACATATAGTTTAACAAAAAGAAAAATCTAATGATGACACACCAATAATTAATGTTTTTTTTTTTTTTTGTTGATATAATTTTAGGGATCAATCGAGACTAAACGATATTAGACTTTGAGATACGGTCCGAAAAATAGTTGTCATGTAGGAAGGAGCACCTCACATTTAGATGGAGGGATAACCCACACAATTATTTGGTGGGGGAGAGGATGTTGAGTGTAGGACCATGCACTTAAAGATATGTCGTCAGGAAACTTTATTTACCTGAGCCATTGACCTACGATAATAATTAATGGTTTTGAATCATAGATAGTGATGGATGATATCTGCCGACGTCAAGCTGTACATCATTATATACAAGTTTTATGTAATTATTTTAAAATGTACAATTTTTTTTTTTGAAAAAATTACTTTTTGTATAATGGTCCCTCTTTGTCAACAAGGACAATTTAGTAAGAATCAATTGCTTAATTATCAGAGTAATGAACCACTAATTATATATAATTCCGGAGACATATCACATCAATGATTAAATATTTTAATGGGTGATATTTACACTCTCCTTACAAACATAAGATGGTGTTGTACCTAAAAACAATATTTCAACCGCAATTCCATAAAGATCCAAAAGACCACCAAGTCTAGAAACCTAAAAATAAGAACGAAATAATATGAAGTTTATTACTAGAGAATATGCCAACAAATGTCACGTCAATAGAAGTATGTAATAGATCAAATAACATTAAGATAATAAAGCAATCCGAGCTAGTTAGCTCAAATGGGATGCAGCTCAAGGTCGCAGTGATATAAACATCTTGTACACACAACACCTCACAATTTTCCTTAACAGCACAGACTTCCAGAAACAGGAAAATTTCTATCCTACACAGAAAATCACCCCAAACAGAAAGATGTCATAATTGCAATTAGCAATTTAATTCAAATATAAGAACTAAATGTGTTATCATATAAATTAGGAAAGAGGATCTTAGTCCTTTCTATATTCTAGTAATCAACTTGTATGTAAACAATGAATTCTAATACTATATAAAAGGTCTTTCACAAGTACAAACAACATGTTTAGAAGCTCATACACAGTCGCTTGCTAAACCCAGCCTTCCCCTTCAACAATAAAATTATCGTGGACAGAAACATTATTTATAAGGCTTAATCACATTAAAAATTGTCTTGTTTCTTTGGTCATTTTTCTTTTGTATTATTACTAATTTATTATTGTCATCATTACCTCCATATTAATTTCATTCAACCCCTTAGATTTCACATAGTTTACCATATTTGCATTAATTCGAGTGTTGATAATTTTTTACATCAACATTTAAGCACTAGAGGAAGGGCCCTGTAACTTCGATTCCAACAAGTTTACATTATATTTGTGTGTTTTTTCTTTTTATTACGGTTAATCAATGGCTAAAATTTCTCATATGCAAGGAGATGCCCCTCACAGGAGCACGTGACCAAGCAACCTTCGAAGTTTGGATGAAGAAACGGATTTAGTGCAGCAGATGTGGGTCGTGGGAAACCTAAAATTTTTAGGCACAACACTACTAATGGGTTTCCTTAATCTCAAATCGAAATAAAACTAGATTTCCACCTTGGTCAAACAATTCCAAAAACAAAATAGATAATAAAAAATAAAACTGAAATATATATATATATAAGAGCTCCATCTTCATCGGCTGTGGAGTCTCCATTGCCAGTAAGATGGAGCAGATCCTTTGACGTGGAAGACCAGATTGCTCCTCTGCGACCGAAGAGCTCTTTGCTTCCAGAGGTGCAGATCTATATTATATATGTTTTTTAATTTATTTTGTTTTAAAATGATATTTGTTTGATTTTATTATTAAACGATTTAGACTGTGTTTGGTGTATAGGATTTGGGATGAGATTAAGATTCAAAAATATCAAACTATTTGAATACCATGTTTGATGAGTAATTAGAATAAATGGGATTGAGATTCTTTGAATCCCAACCTCCAATCCATTCCTATTTTTTTGGCATTTTTCAATCCCACCCACACTCATATCATTGGGTGGGATGGGATTGGATTTAATTTTTTTTTTTCTCTTCATTTATCTCTCTCACATTTCTTCCTCTCACACATCCATGGAAGCTCTCTTTTTCTTCTTCTTCTTCTTTTTTCATCAAGCATCTGATTCTGGGAACCAGATCGATTCTGGGTATAGAAACCCAGAACCGATCTGGTTCTGGGTTTGCCGACCCATAACCAACATCTGGTTTTGGGTAAGTGAACCCAGAACCAGATGCTCTCAGTTTGGTTTTTTTTTTTTTTTTTTTTGGTGTTATGATGATTTGATGTTGTTGAAGATGTTGTTGTTATAGGAGATGATGATGTTGATGAATTGAATTGATGATATTGATGAATTGTGGGTTGATGATGTTGAATTGTGAGAGATGATGATATTAATGAAGTAGGTTGATGATGTTGAATTGTAGGAAATGTTTTTTGTTTTTGTTTTTGTTTTTTTCGTTTTGTTTTTAGATTTTTTGTAAAATTAATTTTATAAAATAAAAAAATTAAATTAATTTATTTCAATCCAATCTCAATCTACACCAAATATGATATGGTATAATTTTTAATCAAATCCCAAATTTTACCAAACATGAGATGATGATTTTTTATTCAAATTCAATCTAATCTAATCCAATTCATTCAATTTCATTCTAATCCCGTGTGTCAAACGTAGCCTTAGTGTGATGTATCATAGTGTGATTGGGCATAATAATTATTTTATTAATTCTTTTTTGCGTCAACTTTTTATTATTCTATGCAATTTATTTTTAAATTGTTTTTTTACACTATGATAATTACTCAGATAATGGCCTTATAGTGCAACATAATTATATTTCATATATCCAAAGCAAACCTGCAACTTCTGACTCTTCATGCGCATTATCAGGGCATCGACGTGTAATTTAACAGTTCTAGCATAAAATGTACAACAGTAATTACTCAGATAATGACCTTATAGTGCAACATAATTATATTTCATAAATCCAAAGCAAACCTACAACTTCTGACTCTTCATGCGCTATTTTGTTTACATGGTTCAAATCTGGTTCCAGCTAATTTTCTCACACAGTTTTTATTTAATATTCTTAATTAATACCCTTCCTGTATGATAGGGTTTTATTCGAAACAAGTAGCCACCAGATTCGAAAGGGAGACTTCATTTCTGCTCTGCCTTAAGAAGATTTGCATCTATATTCTTAGTGAGATTGGTCACAAAATCCACGTATTTGCTTGGAGTTGGACCATCCTCCTGTAATTTCTCGAACTCCCAGATCCATTTAACAAGGCCACCTTCGCTCTTCGGAACAACTTGAATTATCACCTTGTAGCTCTTGAAATGCTTCATCAGATCACCCTCCAGCACGACCATGGTCAGTGTCTTGTTTTCCGGGTCTAGCTCAACCCTTTCCTTCATTGTCTCAACATTTCCATCTATATTTTTTAACAGGTTTACATGAAAAATCAAAACAATTTTGTATTTTCCAAGTAGGGATTTATTTTATTGAGTATTCTGATCACGGATGTCACAGATGCAAGTCAAAGCATATGCTTATGGATACACAAGTAACAAACAGAAGTTAAGATCTAGGATGCAATTAGATCTAACTGAAATTTTCATATTTTGATGAATGAGAGATGATATGTTATCATTGAGAGAATCTTGAATAGGACAGTCCTATATTTCCTAGCCATTAAAATCTTGCAGCATTTTCTTTAGTTTTTTTTTTTTAAATATTAGAGTATGTTTGAAATTGTTTTAAAACGATATTTTTGAAAACTATTTTTAAAATTAAAACACATATTTAAAAAAATAATATTTTTGAAAATATAATGTATTTATTAGGATATCTTAAATATTATTTTAAAAAATAGAAAATGATATAAATATGGTTGATATTATTTTTGAAAATAAGTAAAATAATTATCTGAATGAAAAAGTAATGATTTATTTTAAAAATATATTTTGAAAACGATAAAAAACATAACATATATATATATATATATTCATTTTTTAGTTATTATTTTTGAAAAAATTGTTTATCGCTTTCTAAAACACATTTTATATAACATATCAGCAAACATTTTACTTTCATTTTTTATTTTGAAAATAAAAAATCATTTTAAAAAATGCATCAGAACGCCACCTTAATTTCTTCAATCCTCAGATATATATATATATATATATATATATATTTAAATACCCTCTCTTAACACTAAATCAGATGTATTAGAATCTACTGATATAACTTGTTTAGTGAGCACACAGCCAAGAAATGTCCCAGAATTAGGAACGGACTATCTACAAATAAGGAAAAAAAATTGTCCAATTGTTTTGGACTCACGAGGTTGAACCCTGCATCTCGCCACCAAGAGCTGTGCAAGTGGGTTGGTGCCATTCGCAGCTCAATCCTCAATAAATTTTATTTAAAAACAAATAATAATAATAATATATTTCAATAATAATAATAATAATAATTGTTGTGGACTTGCTCTATATAGTTAAAAGAAAACTAGAGATGCCTGCCAAATTCTGAAATAGATCAGACAAGAAATTAAAAAGTTTTTCACCAAAATGATGTTGTCGCCTGTAATTTAGTTCTCAGTACCGTCAGATCATGGATCACTATTAAACCTAAACTAAAATTCCTCAATATAAATAAATTATTAAGTTTATATATAAAGTTTTGGGTGCCGACGAAGACAATACCTGCATTGAAAGTCCAGAGCTTTACAGAGCCATGAGCTTCCCAGTCACCTTCATGTACCTCAACTCCGTGTAGGTTATCAGGGGACATGTTTGGGATACTGTGAGCTTGGCTGCTAAATATTTTAAAGAACTTATCAGCAGTAGACTTGATCTCCACTGCGGTTTCCATCTTACCAACTAAAGCCATGTAATTAGTTATTATGAGATACTATAAAACCAACTACAGCTATATGTCCAGTGCTGTTGCTTACTCTCCTTATATAGAAGAGAAGGTTGTGATTGCATCACCACTCCTCCTATAAAAAATCTACATTTTTCTTATGAATTTACATAAGAAATTTACATAAAAAATCAAAATTTTACATTTTCCATTAAAAAAACAAATCAAAATACCGAACATATCTGATGAATTTGCTGCGTATTTCGATAAGACTCCAGATAACATTTCTGACAAGTTAAAACGTGTGGTGTACATTAAATGGAAAATGAATTGTCAATTCTAGAACAATTAATGAAATTGACCACCAGCAAAGTTAGTGAGTACGTTATCCACCAACTTCACTGCGTATAAAAGGAGTGGATTGTATTGTCGTAGCTAGGCTAAAAAAAAATTTAAAGAGTCACGAAGGTTGTCTCAAGTTTTAAATAATATAATTTATTATTTTTTTATTAGATTAAATTTTTAAATTTAATAATAATTAATATCATAATAAAATTTAGAAGTCTATAATTCAAACTCTCTTTTCTCCATTTATTAATCATCATGTTACGCAGTAAGAGTGTTTAACACATATTCATTATTTATTAATTGTCCACATTACATATAAGTGGATTTATTAACGTATTATAATCTTAAGTTTTAAATACTATAGTTGGATAATTTGCTATCAACTTAAACTTTTGGGTATAAGGGTAACTAACAATAAGTAATAAAACTCATTTATCTATTATCTTGTTGCATATTTTATACAGTAATAAAGGACATTTAGCATGTATCCGTTATTTGTTATCTATCCATATTGCACGTGAGATGACGTATTAACGTATTATAATATCAAGTTTTAAATACTATAATTGAATTATTTCCTATCAATTTAAATTTTTGAATTTGATAGTAACTAACAGTAAACAATAAAACTCTTAAACTTATTGTTAGCTTTCTACAAAATTCAACCTTCCTGTAGCATATTTTCACAAATAATAACATCATTACCTTTTATGAGCTATCACCCTATCAATCAGCTATCACTTACACCCATTATTTAAAAACTCGATGAGTTTCGCCGAGTTCTCGCTGGGTTCTTGCTGATTAACATTCCGTCAATCCGAGAACCTCCATATCAAAAGTCTTGCTCACCAAAGGTGGATACGAGGCCTAACTCGATCGACTCGACGAGTTTAACCATCATAAAACCGGTCGTAAATCATCTCAAACATCACCAAAAAATCAATCCAAATCCAATACTTCTAACAAATATCTAACAAATATCCAACAACCATAAAGAAACACACAACACAAAAAAAAAAAAAAAAAAAAAAAAAAGATAAACAAGGAGTGAAACCCTCTCTCACACTCATAGTTTGGCGATAACTTAAAGGAAAGAGACAACGACGATAGCTTGAAAGAAGACATCGATAACATGGAGGGAGAGAGAAGGAGACTTGAACGGTTTGCTACGTAGAGGAGAGAAAAGGAGATTTGAAATGGCCGGTGATGATGAAAAGGGACTAGCTTCGGCTTCGGTGATAGTGATAGTTCATGATCTCAAAACAACGATGGCGAAGCTTACTTGATTAACGACGCGAAGTTACAGAGAGAAGAGGAATGAGAGGGGAGAAGGAAGAAAGAGAGAATACGAGGGTTTGAAAGAGTTGTTGACCATGTGGTGAGTTTTAAATATGGTGAGGATAATTTGGTCATGGCCCTTGACGTTTATAAAACTGTCAGTTTAAGCTTTCAGATTTTAAAAATTATAATTTCTCCCATAAACAATGCTTTCCGAGTGCTCGTCGAATAACCGATTATTCACTATTTGCTAAGTCACCAATCGATAAATGAGTAGCAAGTTTTGGAATCATGCTTACACCATGTCAAACCACGTTCACTAACCATTCAATTGTCCTCTCTACGTATACACTACACGACACTGCCCTCTAGTTACAGTTATATCTATAATTTTTAAATCATCAAACAATCAGTGGTATCAGGTTGCACTCGATCATCTATTGAATCAGTGGTATCAGAATTGCATTCGGTCATCTATCGGACATAGTTAATTCCAATCATTCTTCTCCCTTCCCCTCTCAATCTTTCATAAAGAAAATAATGATTTTTTGTTTGTTAAATAAGACCTATTTTTACTCTCAAAATTTATCAAAGGTTATCGCAAAGGGATTTAATGTCCCAAAAAACAATTCCACTTTTTTAGCCTACTTTGCAAGACCCATTTTTCTTTCAACAAATTAGCGTACAAAGTAATTTATAGTAGGGATGACAATTTTATCTACGAATCCACGAATTTCAACTCATAAAGGATGAGTGGATTTAATTGAATGGATTTGTGAGTAAGTGTGGATGCTAAATTTCAAATCGCAGAAGATTCGAATTTGGGTGTAGTGCCAAAAGAAGGCATTTGCACCCATGAACCCATAATATTAATTTTTTATAATATAATATTAAATAATATTTATATTTGTTAATTTTATGAAAGCTTTTGCATTCGTTTGTTATATATATAGTTTGAAGTTCATATTTATTATGTATTTGGCCAATGTTTTGACATATTTTGTGTTGTATTTGTATTTATGGAATTTATGTAATTATATCTTTTATTTTGAATTTATTATGTCAGATGTTAGAACTTAATTTTTATGTTGGAATATTAAATTTAATTCTGTTTTGCGGTTGATGTTATTGTTAGGATGTGAAAATTATAAACCTGCTCGAACCCAAACCATGACCATTCCTAATATTGGACCATTCAATTATATAAATACTCTACAAAACGATATATATATATATATATGTATATATATATAAAGAGAGAGAGAGAGAGAGAGAGAGAGTGTGTGTGTGTGTGTGTTTTTTTTTTTTAATAATCAGGATATCATAACTTTAAAAAATTAAGATGAATTAACCAAATTCATTCATTCTATTTAAATTAAATAGAAGAGATAATTTATTTTAGCAGAGACAATGTAATAAATGAATTTGATTAATTCATCATAACTTTTTAAAGTTAGGACATTCTAATTATAAAAGCATCATATATATATATAAAATAAATTTACGCGAGTAAATATATATATATATTTTTTAAAAAGAATTTACATAAGTAAATGTCCTAATAGAAAATAAATGAATAAATAACTTAATTAATAAGATATACAAAGGTAAATTTCATCTTCATTTTTATATTTCAATGTTTTATAACTTCTATAACTTTGAATTTATTTTTGACTTGTGTGTTCCCTTACGTTTTGGAAGTACATCACTTTAATCTTTTAAACCCGAATTTTAGTTTTTAAAGTTAACAAGAAATACACAAAGAACATTTTACCCTTAGACAACTAAAATTACCATTTTGTCTTTTATAAAAATGAATAAAATTACATATAAAAAATAAATAAATTTCTACCATCCATCAAATTGCTATGCATGGTGGAGAGTTAATTATAAAAACAAATTAAGCTAAAACATAAATTAAAAATTAAAAATTAAAAAAAAAAAAAAAGAAAGAAAACCTCTTACCTTTAACATTTATCTATGTGATGGACGGTAGATTTTTTTTTTTCCTAAAATTAAAACAAAAATAAGGGTCTAGATTTCCACTAACCAACAATAAAGATTTATCTCTATCTTCATAGATGATTGAGAGAGATCTAAAGGGATCTACATTTAAACTCTATCATCGACTATGGAGGTTGGAACCTCCACATTAATGATCAAGGATCCATCTCAATTGTATAATGGAGCCTTTATCGCACGATAGAGATGATCAATACAATTCCATCATCATATCAACACAATTTGGTGATGGAACCAAATCATTGAATGTTTTGGTTTTTAAATTAACAATCGGTTTGGTTCCACTATAACAATATTCTTATTTTCTAAGTTTTATCTAATGATTTTTTTTGTTTTCACTATCCATCTTAGAGATAGATTCTAAAGATCTTTTGATGATCTTTCTTTGTTTTTACTTAAATTTTAATCTTTTTTATTTCTTAATTTTATTTTAATTATTCTTTATCTTCATCATCCATCTTAAAAATAAATGATGAATATCCATTCTTTTGTTTTATTTTATTCTAGTTAATATTAGAATAACTCTTTTGGAATGACAAAAAAATAGCCTTCCCACAGTTAAGGTTGACCACTGTTTGACTAATGATAAAGACCAAAATGATGTATTTCCAAAACTTGGAGGACAACACTAGCCCAAAGTGAATTCAAAGTTAAAAATAATAAATAAATAAAGTTATAAGCTGTTAAAACATAGATGATGAAAATGAAATTACCTACCAATAAGAACAAACCAAGCTATGTATACACTAAAATTAATGTCTGCATGTTATACAAATGTTTTAAAAATTGCTAAAAATAAAACAATATATATACTAAAGAAGGAAATAGGTTGTTCCAAATTTTTAGTTAGTCAAATAAAAAAATATCAATTAGTCAAATAAAAAAAATATATCACAAATTAAAAGTAGAGAGAGAAAAAAATTGGCAGGAGTAATTTTATGTCAAAAATCCCAATTGGTAAAAAACATGGACCAGACACTTTTGACCACTTTGTTGCAAAGTACCTTAGTTGATAAAATTTCAACCTCAAATTGATCTATAGGATCACACTCCTCTTGGTTTATAATCTATTCTACTTAACTGCAGCCATTTTACTAATAATTCCTGACTATCTAGATCGACTTTCTCAACTTCGACCAAGTAGCAATCTTCAACATATCTTCTTAGACTTCGTTTAGAAAACAAGGATTGAACAAACTGAAAAGGTAATCTAAGTGCTCATGAATTAATGAATGAAAAAAAAAAAAAAAAACAACTCTTTGTGTCCTAGAACTATAAAGAACATAAACAAAAAATTTAGATTCAGAAATATGCTTGAAAATAGATAACTCAAATAATGCAAATTTTAAATTCTAGCTTTCTTAATATTGTGGCAAGAATAAAATTTTAGTATTTATAGGCTTAGAAATCTCTGAAAAACGGGTCATGCAAATTTCATAGGAATTACGAATGGAGGAATAATAAACAGAAAGTTTTAAATTAAAATGAATATTTATACGGACATTCTGACATACTAGAAAGAAAAAACTACAAAAAACTCCTTAGAACACTCACTGAATTTAAAAATAAATATTTTTAAAAAAACTGTTAAAAGGAATTTCCAAAAAAAAAAATCAATTAAGAACTTTGCAAAAAATATTTTTTCAACTAAAAGGTTTTTAGACAATTTTCGAAAGATATTTTTTCAAGAAAAACTCTCTAGGTGGTTCCCAAAAACTATGTTTTCAAGTAAAACACTTTCTAAACAAGTTAAAAAAGTTCTAAAAAAAAAATTATTAAGAACGCAAAGTACACTTTATGTATATTAAACCAAATGAGATGCAAATTTGTGAAAGAATGTATATCCTAACTTTTTCAAAAATTTGACAATTTATAAATTTTATTTTATGAAATATTGTCTTATGAACATGAACGATCAACCTGAAATTTAAGATATTTCATAAGAAATATAAAAATGAAAACATTAACTTCAAGGATATTTTGTTACGGAATCCCATAAATACAAACTAATCGACCTATTACCTAATAGTCTAGCTATCATTGGATTACCTCATAGCCTAGCTACCATAAGGTAGACAATGAGAGGGATTGATACATACGGACAGCTTACGTGAAGATGGTAAAAGATTTGAGTATATATTGTGACTTGTGACTAAGAGCTTGGGTGACTCTACGCCGCATGACTTGTTTGGATTGTTGTTAGAGTTTTAGACATATAGGACACCAGTTTACTCGGCCAAGTAGCTTTAATTGTTGCCATCCACATATCCCTGTTCCTGCTGAAATGCTAACGTTAGATCATATACTACAACAAAACAGTCAAGCCACGCCAGAATATCTATACTAGGCATTAAAGGTCCGATATGGATATTAATATTTAATTTCAAAAAAATTTAAAAAATGATTATCCTCACCGGGCGAGTTGCGCCCGATAAGGATAATCATCATTCCATACCGGGCAGGTTGCACCCGGTATGGAATTATGGTTATCCATACTGAGCACGACCCACCCGGTAAGGATAACATAATTATTCATACCAGACGGGTGACCCGCTTGGTATGGATAATAGTTTTGAATTTATTAAATTTAATGGGTTTTTATCGGTATCGGGCGGGTCACTCGCTCGATATGGATCCGCCTATTAGCCTTACCAGGCGGGTTGCACCCGGTATAGATAACCATCATTCCAATCCAGACATGACCCGCCTGGTAAGGAATTAGGATTATCCTTACCAAGCTCGATCCGACCGATAAGGATAACCAGATTTCCTTACCGGGCGCAATGCCCTGTATGGAAAAGCTAGGTGTTTTTACGACACCCAGCCTTTCCCCCTTCCCATTTTCATTTTTTTTTTTCTCTCTCTCTTTCTCTCACAACCCCTCTCTCCCAACCTTAGCTACCGTCAATGCCTCTCGTCTATCGCTGACCAGTCATGGCTCCGGGAGCTCGCCGTTCACCGCCGTCCATCGATTTAATGAGAGTGAGTCTTCCCTCTCCTCTTGTTCTTCTTTTATTCTTCTTCTCTCTTTCTTTTGCTTCTGCTTCTTCTTCTTCTTCTTCTTCTCCTCCTCCTCCTCCTCCTCCGCCTCGCTGAAGTGATTCCGGCCATAACCGTCGGTCGGACTGGTTCCGACGTCAGCGCGGAACCAGTCCCCGAAGTGATTCCGGCCACAACCGTCGGTCAGACTGGTTCCGCGCCGTCTCCTCCTCCTCCTCCTCCTCCTCGCCGGAGTGATTCTGGCCACAACCGCCGGTCGGACTGGTTTCGACGTCGACGCGGAACCAGTCTAACCTCCCACATTTCATTATTTCTTCCTTTTCTTCTCATTTTGACACTTATATTTTTCTGTTGCAGCCACTACCAAGCATTGTTGTCGTCCGGTGTCATCATGTGTAAGTTCGATCTACTACTCTTCCACCATCCGACACCATCGTCTTGGCCAATATACTCCTCTTTCACTGTTTTATTTGTCAATAAGGTACGAACTTTACGATTTTGTGTTTTTTGATGTTTCAATCAATGATTTTGTGTGTTATGGATTTTATTATATATCACATATGTATTATTTTTGTTATGATGTTGGATTGTTTTGGTATAAACATAATATTGTTGTTGGGGTAATTTTTTGTTGACGGTTTTGTGAAATTTTTTAAAGGTTAAATTGTGATATTTTTTATGTAGCTTATGTAAAAATATGGTAGTTTGTATGGTGAAGAATGATAAGTAATATGTTAGATTATTGTAATATATGCATATGTGGTGAATGTGTATGTGAATATGATTATTTTTTTTTTTTTAATTCAAAGTTTAATGATTTTATTGTAGTTTAACATTATATTATTGCATGGTTCTTAAATAATAACAACAGAAATAGCCACAACACTAGAACTGAAATCGTCTACCAAGCGACACTAATAACTTGAAGTCGTCTTTCAAGATAACGAAAGCCTACTACATATATATATACACATATATATATACACACACATATTGGGTGAGAAAGGAAGATTAAATATAGATAAAACTACAACACATTGTGTTTTAGAACCAATATAAGATTTGAACTATTGACCTCTTAGGATTTACTTAACCACTCATATTATAGGATAATGTGAAAAATTGAATTAAATAAATAAATATATTAATTTTTTTATACCATTACAATAGATATTTAAATTAAATTTTACTAACTTATTAAATATTATAATTTTGATTTATATTAACTAAAAAAATTAAAATCTTCATTTGACCCCCTTAAAATTGAGATCCTAACTTCACTCCTAGTCTTCACCATTGATTAAGATGGATAAGTAGCTATAATCACAATCATTTAAGTGGTGATGTGCAAAACATATGTCATTTAATTGCTTACTTGTCTGCATCATTCAATAAGTATTAGCTTCAATAAACAAATAAATTCCTACTTTCTACAACATTTATTAACAATACCAACAACATGTTAATTCTGAGATGGCAACTCTGAAGCAAACAGTTACTAATTTGACAAATTTGCTTATGACTCATTTGTCGAACATAGATCAAGCTCAAATACTAGCATGTATGCCTCCCGTACAGCCGGGTAACTAACACGTACCAATTTAAAATTTGTTTACTTCTCTTTTTTTGGCCTTTAATTTTTTTTTTTTTCCGTATCCATGTTTTTTCACAAGTAGGTGTAAGTATATTTTTATATTTTTTGCTATATGTGTGTTTGTGTAAGCCCTCGAATTGGATTTTATGGATTTCCCCAGATATAGTCCCTAAATAATTATTGGAGACCCTAATTGGTTTATGGAAACGCTTAAGGTCATAGAGAACCCATAGGGATTGAATTAAACTCGATTGGAGATTAAATGGAATGATAAAATAGTGAATGAACTCGAATGATTTTTCAAAGAAATAAGGGACTAAATTGAAGATAGAATTTAATAATCGTGGCCTTAGTAAGATTTAGCTAAAATCTAAGGGAGGAGAATGGAATTGTCTTTGGGCGTAAGTGGAATTAATGAAAATTGTGGGGAGGAAAATAGAAGCCAAAAAGTTGTCTAAAAATCTAAAGAGAGAGAGAGTGAACAGAATCCAGAAGCTTCCCTCGCGCGAGATAAGAGGAAAGAAGAGAAGAAGAGAAGAGAGAAAGAAGAAGAAAGAAGAAAGAAGGAGGGACGTCGCCGACCGAGCAGTCGACCGCCGACCGACCAGCCGCAAGATCGTCAAACAGCAGTCGCGACGCGAGATGAAGCTGTCCGACCAGAACCAGCGCTGAAAACCGAGCAGAACAGCCGCGAATCAGAGCTGATCGGCGAGGAAGAAGACCGTGGCGAGCTGCTGTCCGGTCACCTGCAGTCTTGCGTGCAAAACCCATTTGATTTTCCTCCATTTCAGCTGCATCTGAGCTTGTTTTCAGCTTGAAATCAGCTCCTCATCTGCGTGCAGATCCGGCGACAGAGATAGCAGAACGGCGCCGAAAAACAGCTGAAAGTTGCGGCGAACCGAGAGGGAAAGAGAGAGAGGAAGAGAGGGGAAGAAAAGAGGAAGGAAAACAGCCCAAACCCAGCTCAGATCCATCCCAAAATCAGTCCAAAACCATCCCAAAAGCGAAGTAACGCAATAGAAAAAGGGGTGAGTTATTTAAGTTTGAAAATGATGATTTTTGTTGGTGTATAAGTTGATTTGAGATGGATTTCGTTGTGATTTGTTGATTGGTTGTTTTTGAGTGAAAACAATTTGAAAAATAAGTATTTGAAGTTGATAAGGAGATTAGAATACTAAGAAAATGTCAAAGAGTTATTGAGAATCCAAATCGCGCAATAAACTAGTTTAAAGGGCAATTTCGTAAATTGACCCTTATGACATCCGTTGAATGTTTGGACGACCCTAATGAGTTTAATTAAGAGTATTGAAGCTATTAAAAGCGAAAGATTAAGATTAGAAACTAATATGGAGAGTTGCGCATAAAAATGGGTCATATAGGGACGATTACGTAATTTCAAGTTTTCAGAGATTTACGCGAATGTATTATGTTGTGTAGGTGACGAGAGCGCTCGAGGATCGAGACGAGAGGATTAGGGGCTCCGCACGCGCTATTTTCAGTCATCAGTTTTGTGAGTGAATTTTATTTAAAGATTTTAAAAGTATTTCAAATTATCAGATTTGATTTGATAAGTAATTGCTTGAGTTTATTTTAAATGCATTGATATATGCATGAGCATTAGTTTGAAATGAGAATGTGATTTTATATGCATAAATATATATAAAGTTGTTGTAATGAGATTTCAGAAATTAAGTTTTCAAGTTTGAATTGAGAAAATCAGTTTTAGTGCTTAATGCACTCAGAAAAGAGATTTGTGCTTTTGCACCAGAAAGTTAAAACAGAAAAGAGAAAAGTGTTTTCAAAACCAGAAAGTATCCCCTCAGGGATTTTCAGAGATTACAGAGCAGTTTAGACCTGATCGGTCTATCCCACTTCAGTTGGCACAGTCCTGGGGAGGGATAAGTCACTAACCAGGGGGATAAGTGTCAGAGTCTGTCAGTCGAGTCGCCATTACTGATGTGGGGTAGTGTTTCGTGTGCTATGGTTAGCGCTGAGAAATTCCGCACATGGTCACGAGATGTCTCAGGTTAGGCGAGCTATGGTTAGCGCTGAGAAATTCCGCACATAGCTGCGAGATGTCTCAGAGTTGACGAGCTATGGTTAGCGCTGAGAAATTCCGCACATAGCCGTTAGATTCTAGAGACCCCAGATTTAGGGATACTATGGTAATTTTGAAAGATATCGAGAAACAGCTTTTAAAAGAAAAGCTTATTTGAGATAAAAGATATTTTACAATTGCTATTAAAGTTATTTATGATTACAGTTGCAAGTTTTGTATTTGAATACGTGCATGTGCTTATATATGAATTCTTTTATTTAAGTTGATATTTCAGAGATTTAAGTTTGAAACGTTTTAGAAACAAAAAGTAGTTTTCAAATGTTTTTAGAGGAGAAAGTTTTGAAAACCAGAATTTTAAAGAAAAGATAAATTATCACTCACTGAGCTCCTAGCTCATTATTTTCTGTTTTATATAAAAACCTCCTCAGGTACTCTCAGCAGGTAGCCGATCAGTAGCATTACCTCCAACGGGCGAGCCAGCGCGACACGGCATTATTGATTAGCTCATTTTATTTCAGCAGTTAGATTTTCATGTAAATATCTTTTGAAATGTATAAGTAATTTGAAAGTTGCAATTATTCATTTATAATTGTTTTTAAACTGTTTTTGATTTAAATGCGGTTTGTTAAATGTCATTTGAATTTATTTAAGTTGATTTAGAAATCAAATGCATGATTGAGGCCTACGGGCAATCAGAAGTTGGGTTGGTGATAAATTTTAGTCGAAGTGTTGTTTTTCTGTAAACAGGTTTTTTTTTTGGGAACGTTAAAAATATAGCTGTTATGCTCCCGAAATTTTGTTAGAAAAATGAGTTTCGAAAATGAATTTAAAATTAAAATTTAAAATTTTTCCTACGCGTTTTTAGTTTTTAAAGAAAACCCAACCCAACAATGTTTCAGAAAGTATGAAAGAGTTTAGGGTTCGCTCCACGGGTTTCGCTTAGCCCGACGAGTCGGGTCTGGGAGGGATCCGTTGGGGTGCCCGGCGTGACCTACTGGATCAGAGATAGAGGTATCCGGGTTGGGTCGCGTCAGTTTGTGTGTGTGTATATATATATATATATTGTTTGCGTATTTATTTACAGAGAGACGTTGTTTTGCTTGGATCGATTGTGAAAGTATTTTAATTTGTAGGGAAATTAAATTTTTTGTAAGTTCGAAAAACAAGAGATATTCTGTTAAAATTTTTATAAAATTGATTGAGTTTATATATATTGTTTTATATATTGAGTTTGTTACTTATATGTTGTCATATATAAGTATTTATTTATGGAGAGACGTTGTTTTGGTTGGATCGATTGTGAAAGTATTTTAATTTGTAGAGAAATTAAATTTTTGGTAAGTTCAAAAAATAGAGGAGATTCTGTCAAAATTTTTATAAAATTGATTGAGTTTATATATGTATTGTTTTATATATTGAGTTTGTTATTTATAAGTTGTCAAATATGAGTATTTAATATTGTTTTCCCCCTTATTTATGTTCCCTCACAACCATACTATTTATTTTTTTCATAGACACAATATTCAAGTGGCTCAAATTCGATGGAAGCTAGTAAGAGTGTTGCATGTACTGAACCTTCAACAAGGGTAAATATTCATAAAATTTCTATTATTTATTCTTCCAACTTAATTTCATATATAAATATATTTCCATAATTTTTTTTATAGGCATAATTATTTAAATTCTTATGCAAATGTAGTCCATATCGAGGGGTTCTACAAGTCAAGCTTGTGGATCGAGTGGCAACCATAACAAGTTATTAGACTGGTTGGGTATAGGAACAGTGGTGGCGGAAGTAGAAATTGACTCTAAGGACCCTGATGATAAAGTTCATCATGAAGAGCTTGGTTCAGATTATTGGCAAGTTTCTGTGAAGAAAGTAATAGTTAGTATTCCGCTACCGCGACCTACCAACGAGCTACAAACTTTAGAGCATGCATTACACTCATTTATTGCTTGGCCAATAAAATATATTGTATGTTAGGATTATATTATTATCATATATAGTAACCGTAAATGATGTAAGTTAACTTTAAGTAATATATATATATATATAAATACATTTTAAATATATGTTGAAGTTTGGTTTAAGGTTTTTTGGAACATGTAGTTTTAATTTCAATATTAAATAATATACATTTTAACCAAGAAAAATAAATTTAAAATTAAAAAATTTTCCATACCGGGCATGTGCCTGGCATTAAAAATATTATCCATATCGGGCAAATGCCAGGTATGGATAATACTGGACACTAAGAGTATCCATGCCTAGCATATAATAATTATCTATACCGAGCACCATGCCCAGTATGTATATTAAATTTCCATGTCAAGCACATGTCCGGTATGGATATTGATTTTTTATGTCGTGATGCGAACCCCGTATATATCGATACGACACCCACAAGCAAATTGAAACACAACCTCAAGAAAGATAATTCAGATTTCAAGAAAATCTTTGACCCGTTGATTAGCAAACCGAGAACCAAAGATATAACGACGCCACTCCCAAGAAAGAGATGAGAATGTGGGAGATAAGTCAAGGTTGATAAATCAAGAACAAATCTTGATGCAATTCTCAAAGTTCATAAGAGAACAATGGAGAAAAGTTAAATCTTTTATTCAATTGACAACTGATTGAAAAGCTAGGTTTAATAAGCCTTATATAGGCATACAATCCTAAACCTTATTGGAAACCAAATAAAACCCTATTTTTAATTTGACTTTGACTCTTTGACTTTTTGACTTTGACTTTGACTCTTTCCTAAACACACCCATATTGGGCTTTTTAATGACTCAACCTCCTAATTAAAACTTAATAAATTAAACTAAATGAAAAACAATCCCATAATACAAATTAGGCCCAATGTAAATCAATTAAATAAATAACAGCCCAATTGCATTATAATCGACACCCAAGCTTCAAGATTTCTTCAAGATTGATATTTTTGGACTTGTTCTTGAATTTGAATAATATTTTGAAGTCTTGATGTTCCCTCCAAGCTATCCAAGTCATGTTGTGCAAGACTCTTAACCCAAATATCTTGAACGAGCCCATTTAAAGCTTCCTTCATCCTTTTAGCTCGAGCCCTCGTCATAGGTCATTCATTGATGCTCAAATGATCCATAGGCTTGCTTCCTTGGTTTCCATCATTTCCCCTCTCCTCAAAAGGATTTGTCCTCAAATCGGAACCTACATCAAAATCAAAAGGAGAAAGATCAGAAACATTAAAAGTAGCACTAACATTATACTCACCTGGCAAGTCTATCTTGTACGCATTGTCATTGAT
Organism: Nephelium lappaceum; assembly: GCA_021234005.1. NCBI lineage: Eukaryota > Viridiplantae > Streptophyta > Magnoliopsida > Sapindales > Sapindaceae > Nephelium > Nephelium lappaceum. The sequence goes on from CM038003.1 coordinate 10,705,190, forward strand.
ACGTTCAAGCACTTGGAATGGACCATCTCCACACGGCTGCAACTTTGATTTCCGTTGAACAGGAAACCTCTCCTTGCGCATATGCACCCAAACTCAATCTCCTGGTTCGAACACAATTCTTTTTCGCCCCTTGTTAGCTTGAGTAGCATATTGCTCGGTTCGCCTCTCAATTTGTTGCCTAACTCTCTCGTGCAATTGCTTAACAACTTCATCTTTCTTCTTACCATCCAAGTTAGCTCTGTCCTTCATAGGTAAAGGTATCAAACCCAAAGGAGTAAGTGGATTGAACCCATACACAACTTCGAATGGTGAACAACCAGTAGTTGAATGCACACTTCTATTGTAAGCAAACTCGACATGTGGCAAGCAATCTTCCCAATTCTTCAAATTATTTTGGATTATGGAACGCAACAAAGCACCTAAAGTTCTATTAACCACCTCCGTTTGTCCATCAGTTTGCGGATGACAAGCAGTAGAAAACAATAACTTTGTTCCTAGCTTCCCCCACAAAGTCCTCCAAAAATGGCTTAAGAACTTTGCATCTCGATCTGAAACAATGCTCTTCGGCACTCCATGAAGTCGAACAATCTCCTTGAAGAATAAGTCAGCAACATGTGTGGCGTCATCGGTCTTGTGACATGGTATGAAATGAGCCATCTTCGAAAACCTGTCAACCACAACAAACACCGAATCTCGGCCCCTTTTGGACCTAGGTAAACCCAATACAAAATCCATTGAAATATCAATCCAAGGTTCACTAGGTATAGGCAAAGGTGTATACAAACCATGGGGTAAAACTTTAGACTTAGACTTTCTACATGTTATGCACTTCTCACACATTCTCTCAACATCTCTCTTCATGTGTGGCCAAAAGAAATGCTCATCTAACACATCCAAAGTCTTTCTAACACCAAAATGTCCCATTAAACCTCCTCCATGTGCTTCTCGAACTAGCAACTCTCTTATAGACCCTTGAGGAATGCACAATCTACTCTCCCTAAACAAATACCCCTCATGTCTATAAAATTTACCAAATGCACCTTTCTCACAAGCAACATACACAGAAGCAAAATCAGGATCATTCACATACAAATTTTTAATATGCTTAAACCCTAACAATCTTGCATTCAAAGTAGAAATCAAAGTATACCTGCGAGATAATGCATCAGCTACAACGTTTTCCTTTCCTTGTTTATACTTGATCACATAAGGAAACGTTTCTATGAACTCTACCCATTTAGCATGCCTCCTACTCAACTTACCTTGTCCTTTCAAATGCTTCAAGGACTCATGGTCAGTATGGATTACAAACTCCTTAGGCCATAAATAATGTTGCCAATTTTCTAAGGCCCTAACTAAAGCATACAACTCTTTATCATAAGTAGGATAATTCAACGATGCTCCACTCAATTTCTCACTAAAATAAGCTATAGGACGCCTATCTTGCATAAGAACAACCCCTATACCTATTCCCGATGCATCACACTCAATCTCAAATGTCTTAGAGAAATCAAGTAATGCAAGCAATGATGCAGAACATAATCTATCCTTAATCAAGTCAAATGCATGTTGTTGCTCACTTTCCCATTTAAAACCCACACTCTTTTTCACAACCTCAGTTAATGGTGCAGCTATGGTGCTAAAGTCTTTAACAAATCTCCTATAAAAACTAGCCAACCCATGAAAGCTACGCACTTCACTAACATTCCTAGGTCTAGGCCACTCCCTAATAGCATTAACCTTCTCCTCATCTACTTCTATTCCTTCTGCCGTAACAACATAGCCCAAAAATACAATCTTATCAGTGCAAAAGGAACACTTCTTCAAATTAGCATACAACTTTTCTTTTCTTAACACATCAAGCACACAATGCAAATGCCTAACATGTTCATCTATGCTCTTGCTGTACACTAATATGTCATCAAAGTATACCACAACAAATTTTCCAATGAAAGAACACAAAACATGATTCATTAATCTCATGAAAGTACTAGGTGCATTAGTTAAACCAAAAGGTATGACTAACCACTCATACAAACCATGTTTCGTTTTAAATGCAGTTTTCCATTCATCTCATTCTTTCATTCTAATTTGGTGATATCCACTTTTAAGATCAATCTTAGAAAACACACAAGATCCATGCAATTCATCCAACATGTCATCTAATCTAGGTATGGGATGTCGATACTTAACTGTAATTTTGTTGACAGCTCTACAATCGATGCACATACGCCAAGTCCCATCCTTCTTAGGCACAAGTAATACTGGTACGGCACATGAACTCATGCTCTCCCTCACATGCCCCTTTTTCATCAACTCTTCAACCTGCCTTTGAAGCTCCTTTGCCTCCTCGGGATTACTTCTATATGCTAGTCGATTTGGAATTGAAGCTCCGGGTATGAAGTCAATTTGATGTTCTATTCCCCTCTTTGGCGGTAATCCATTTGGTATGTCCTCAGGGAATCCATCCTTGAAATCCTGCAAAAGAGTTGTAACAACACTAGGCAAAGACAAATCAAGGTCAGAGTTAGAAAAATAAGCATCTTTGTACAAAAGTACAAACATTTGCTGCTTGGCTAGAAAAGCAACCCTCACATCGCTCCCTTTGGCATAGACACTCATTTTCTTTTTCTCACTTTTCTTCCTCTCATTCTCTCGTTTACACTCAAGTGTTTTGTCACTCTTTCTCTCACACTCAACTCTCTTTCTCTCGACCTCACTAGTGTTTGAACTCTCAGCCTCTCTTCTTCCCTCGCTCTCTTTCTTTTGCTCACTCTCTCTTATCCTCACTTGATCTTCATACACCTGTCTAGGTGTTAATGGTACAAGAGTGATTGTTCGCCCATTCATGGTAAAAGAATATCTATTCTTAAACCCATCATGTATAACTCTCCTGTCATATTGCCATGGACGACCTAAAAGCAAGTGTCCCGCGTGCATAGGTACAACATCACATAACACCTTATCCTTGTACCTACCAATAGCAAAGGATACTAGAACCTGTTTTGTCACCTTAACTTCTCCACAATCATTCAACCACTGTAACTTATATGGTTTAGGATGTTTTGAAGTAGGTAAACTCAATTTCTCCACTAATTCGGTACTAGCAACGTTGGTGCAGCTACCCCCATCAATGATCATACTACAAACCCTATCCTTGATATGGCATCTAGTATGGAAAATATTATCACGTTGCACCTCATCATGTTTCTTCACTTGCACACTTAGAGCACGTCTTGCCACTAGCAACTTTCCATCTGCGGGATACTCAATTTCAACATCACTAGCATCTTCCAACGGTGGCATCTCATCATCATCACTCTCCCCGTCGGTCTCGATATCTCCATCCTCTCTTAGGATCATAGTTCGCTTATTAGGACATTGCGAAGCTATGTGACCTCTTCCCAAACACCTGAACCATTAGATATCCCTATTCCTGCCTTGTGTTGCCACGGCCTTGCCCTTATCATGGCTGCTATCCCTACCCTCCTTAGGCTTAGCACTCTCGACCTTAGGCTTTTGTAATGACCTATCTTCTTTTCTATTCCAATTCGACTTCCAAGTGGATGTGGAACCCGAATTTCTGCCATATCGTGACATTGCACCCTTCCTTTTGAGTTGTTTCTCCACTTTCATAGCCATATGGACCAAGTCCTCAAGCTCCACATAATGTTGCAACTCAACAATATTGGCAATGTCTTCATTCAAGCCTTGCAGAAATCGCGCCATAGTAGCCTCTCTATCTTCCTCAATATTGGCTCTAACCATGACTATCTCCATCTCCTTGTAGTAATCCTCCACACTTTTGGAACCTTGAGTAAGACTTTGTAATCGTCGATAAAGTTCCCTATAGTATGACCTAGGAACAAACCGTTTTCTCATAACAGTTTTCATCTCACCCCAAGTGTTTATAGGAAGTTCCTCGTTTCTCCTCCTATCTTGCACTAATTGTCCCCACCAAACCACGGCATAATCTACAAACTCGGCTGCAGCTAACTTCACCTTCTTCTCCTCGGAAAAGTTATGACACTCAAAGACCAACTCTACTCGCTTCTCCCACTCTAGATACACATCAGGATCAGCCTTCCCATGAAAAGAGGGTATCTTCATCTTAATGCTACTAAGATCCTTATCTAGTCTATCGGGTCTATCATCCCATCTTCCTCTCTCATTCACATCCCCATAGTACCTATTATCTCCGTTACCTCTACGACCACCTCTACCACCTCTAATTCTGCCCCTATTAGCATTAGTAGAAATGTCATCTCCTTCTAACTCTTCCCCATGTAAATCAGCCTCTAATTCATCATTGACACCATGTACTTCCAGAGTTCTCTCTTGCGGATCTCTATGCAATCTAGCTATGGCAGCATCTTGCCTATCCATTCGATCCCTAAAATCCATAAACACCATGTTCATCCTCTCAAATTGTTGTTGCATTGCCTTGAGCATGAACGATACATCTGTATTTTCTCCCCCTTCAACTTCTTTACTTTTGTCTAAAGACATGTTTGACACCTGAAAAGAATGTTAGTAAAGAAAATAATTCACACACTTCCTCACGTGTTTCACTCTAGTCCTCACGTGTTTATCACTCGGCACTCTTGATTTAACTCAACACTCTCTGTCCACACTCAAACTTTTCTCACCAAGTTCTTTATAGAACTAATCGATCACAACAAGGTCACCTTTGAAATAATCACCCCTGACAAATCACAACAAAGAAAAGAAAGCGCACAAAGAATACGAAAGAAAAAGGATCAACAATTAACACAGAGTAACAATGAACAGAAAGCAATCTGGTTTCAAGAAAGATTCGAAAACCGTAAAGGCTCAAATTGCAATTAAGGAGAATCAATATCAACTCACTTCAATCCAAACAATTTAGGGCGTTCAAACTTTTTGACACTTTGTTTTTTTTTTTTTTTGTTTTTTTTTTTCTGGGACTTTTTTTTTATACTGTTTTTTTTTTTCCTTTCTTTTTTTTTTTTTTGACTCAAACTAGAACGCACACAAACTAAATTGAATGTAAATTACAGATTTGAACCACAAACAGAATTATTGATATGAATCTTGAAATTCAAGAAATCAAGACTCTCTAGAATGCAACTTCAAGATTGCGCAGATTGCTCACAATATATATGTGATGAATGTTTGTGATGCCAAAAGCAATAGACAAAACACAAATAATTAATTGATGGCGATACTAGGCGGCACAAGCACACACGAAGACAAGAAAAGAAACAAATATATATTATAATGAATCTAAAAGCCCAGATGTGATGCGGTAGAATCAAGAAGCAACAAGAGAAAAAAATTAAGATGGTGGTGGGTTGAGACAAAAATAAAAGAAGACAAAAGAAATTAAAGAAAAGACAAAAGCAAGTAATGGCGTGCAGACTCACAGACTTGAGAAGAACAATTTATATGTGTGACTCCTGGTGATGCGTGCAAAAGTAAAACAAATTCAGATTCATGTTGCGGCAATTCAATTGGAATGGTGTTTTGCGGCAATTCAATTGGAATGGTGTTTTGCGGCAATTAATGGTGATGTTTGTGATGCACGGATTTTCAAGACCAGAACAGATATTGATTTTGCGGCACCAAAAGAGAATTAGAAAAATAAGACATAGATTGATAAATCAAACCTGAATTAATTAACCGAAGCTCTGATACCAACTTATGCGAACCCCGTATATATCGATACGACACCCACAAGCAAATTGAAACACAACCCCAAGAAAGATAATTCAGATTTTAAGAAAATCTTTGACCCATTGATTAGCAAACCAAGAACCAAAGATATAACGACGCCACTCCCAAGAAAGAGATGAGAATGTGGGAGATAAGTCAAGGTTGATAAATCAAGAACAAATCTTGATGCAATTCTCAAAGTTCACAAGAGAACAATGGAGAAAAGTTAAATCTTTTATTTAATTGACGACTGATTGAAAAGTTAGGTTTAATAAGCCTTATATAGGCATACAATCATAAACCTTATTGGAAACCAAATAAAACCCTATTTTTAATTTGACTTTGACTCTTTGACTTTGACTCTTTCCTAAACACACCCATATTGGGCTTTTTAATGACTCAGCCTCCTAATTAAAACTTAATAAATTAAACTAAATGAAAAACAATCCCATAATACAAATTAGGCCCAATGTAAATCAATTAAATAAATAACAGCCCAATTGCATTATAATCGACACCCAAGCTTCAAGATTTCTTCAAGATTGATGTTCTTGGACTTGTTCTTGAACTTGAATAATATTTTGAAGTCTTGATGTTCCCTCCAAGCTATCCAAGTCATGTTGTGCAAGACTCTTAACCCAAATATCTTGAACGAGCCCATTTAAAGCTTCCTTCATCCTTTTAGCTCGAGCCCTCGTCATAGGTCCTTCATTGATGCTCAAATGATCCATAGGCTTGCTTCCTTGGTTTCCATCATGGCGGTCGAATGCCTGGTATGGATAATTATTTTTCATGCCGGGCGGTGTCTGGTATGGATACTCTCAGTATCTATACCGAGGATATCCATACCGAACGGATGCCCGGTATTGATAGTCATCCATACCGGGCAATGTCCGGTATGGATGAGCTATTTTCTTATAGTGTTAAAAGCATATATAATATCTCTTTTTAATATGGTCATCTAAATAGTTAAAATTATCTTCAGTAAAATAAGTTACTCAGGAAACAAACTCCCCCTACCTTGAAGCAGTTTCAATATAATTTGTATTTTGGGAGCATCAGGTAATGTATGGTAACCTTTTTTTTTTTGGGGGGGGGGGGGGGGGGGGGGGCGGGGGGGGGAGGAGGAAGGATACCCATCTCATGTCATTGTTGTTAAATAATGAGTAGTTTCTTCATATTTTCGTAGCTTCACATTATATTGATGTTAGTACTAAAAATGTTTTATTGATTTAGAGGTGTGAGGCAAAGCCAGCTCCATGGACGCAGTTTGAAACGTTTTCAAAATTTGTGAATAAACATATAAATAAAATATTGAGGAAAATCGTTTTCGCCAGCTGGGGGCTTTGCCACTCAAGCTTGTCTTCTAATCACAACTTATTACGTATAATGATGGATCCAAAGGTTCATGTCAGAAGGGGTACTTCAGAATAATAATAATATGAATAACGGAGATAAAGTTATTTTTATTGATAAGTGTCTGGCACTTATATTAATAAAATTGTATGCTCAAATCATGACACATATTGAATCTATATTAATAAGATTGTAAATTCATGTTATGTCTCATATTTATCCAATCCCATAATGTAGTAGTAATTTTTAAAGGAAAAAGAAAAGCTAAAACTACTATAGTAAATATTAAAAACAAAAAAAACAAAAAAACTACTATAGTAAATATGAATTTATTATTTTTTTTTTTTTGGAAAGATACTTATATTATATTAAGCACAACAAGATAGAATACACTCTTCAGTAGCTCTGTGCCACCGACGGACCTCGAACGAGGACAAGGCCGAAGAGGAGAGCCTATGCGCCAAACGATTTGCAACACGCGGAATGACTTGACACTTAACCACCCCCACCTCAACACATAAAGCCTTAATATCACTAACGATAAAGCCACTATCTCCCCAACTTATCCTTCCGGAAGACACTTCCACAGCAGTGTTACTGGCGTCCATCTCAGCTATAGCTATCTCCAGCCCCAAGCCTTTAGCCAGGTACAGGCCAACCCTCAACGCCAGAAGCTCGCCCAGGGCAGGCGACACATAACCCCTTAACACTCTGGATTCAGCCACCACCACGGACCCTCGATGATCTCTTATGGCCAACCCCACCCCAAACCAGTCCTTACCTGGATACACTGCCGCATTTGTATTCATTTTCAAGCATCCTACAAGAGGGGGGCACCAAACCGCAGAACGACTCTGCATCGGCATGACAACGATGGACTGTGGCGACATTGCAGCAGTTGCCTGGAATTCAGAAAGAGCCACTTCCGCCCACTCAGCAAGCTCGGACGCATGTCGCACCCTAGTACTCTGAATGGTTGCATTCCTGTTGTTCCAAATACACCAAAGGATTACACACAAAAGCTCAACCGCAGCCTTACTGCCCCACCTCCCAGCTTCATTAACCATATCCAGCAACCCCCCCCTGCTTCCACACTTCGCCCACCTGTACTTTCTGAAAGCCATCCCAAGCAAGCAAAACAGATGTGCACCTGAGGAGAGCATGCTCCACCGTCTCAACCTCTTCACCACAAAGCGGACACTCCCCTTCCGCGGCAATCCCCCTTCTGATTAAGTTAACCCGCACTGGTAGAGCATTACTACAAGCCCGCCAAACAAAAATTTTGATCTTCGGAGGAATCTGAAGGTTCCACAATATTTTCCACCATCCACACCCCTCTTGGCTAGGAGATGACCGATCTTCCGTAGAGATTTTTAACCCAAGTTGGTAACCACTCTTGACTGTATAGAATCCATTCTTATCATAGTGCCAACGAAGTCTATCATCAACCCGTCTCATACTCAAGGGAATACTCAGGATCACTTCCACGTCCACTAGCAAGAAAACCTGTTTGATCAGCAGCAGGTTCCAACAATGATTAAGCCCGTCGATAAGTTTCGACACTCTCAGATTCGTGTCTGCACACCTGGACACAGGTTTAAAGGTGGTCTGTCTCGGAAGCCACGGGTCTCTGAATGCCCTGATTTACCTCAATATGAATTTATTTTGTGACCTTCAACAACAATAGTAAGTTTTAAAAGGAAAAAACAAAAGAAAGCTAAAACTATAGTAAATACGAATTTATTTGGTGACCTTCAATAACAAAGATAGTTAAAGCAAGGATGATATCTTTTTTTTTTTTTTTTGAAACCAAGGACCATATCTAATCAAGAATGCATTTAACAATATCAAGGTGTAATTTATAGATTCAAAATAGAATGAATTATACCCAAAAAAATGAAAAATAATTTTAATGTAACCAATTTAAATTGATAATGTTATGGTTTATTAAATTGATTTAATTTGTATATATACTAGACTAAACATATTAGAATTAAAATAGATTAAGAGAAATGATAATAACTCATCAAAGAAGTATAAATTAGCGGTAGAGTTCCCTTTAAATATAAAGTGGTTGAAAAAAAAAAAAAAAACTTAAGATTTAAATGGTAAACAAAACAAAAATAACAAATAATATATATATATATATATTTATATATATAAACTTGCTGAAAAGTTTTCGAAGTTCAGTTGAAGCATGTGCCCTGCTAGACCAATGCTGGGTCCATCGATGAATACGCATCACTTTCTGAGGTTCATTACCAAATATTTTAGACTTTTTGTCTTTTTTCAAATTCCATAGTCTGCAACATTTTAATTTTCAATTAAATTGGTTTTCAAATTCCATAGTCTGTATCAAAAAGTCTTTTATTTTTCAAAAGCAATCAAACCGGTTATTTTCACTATCAGATTTTAATTTTAACAGAATTTGTGGATGTACATTAGCAGTAATTAACTTGTCTTATCTGAATAAAATTGATTACAGTAAAAAAAAAAAAAAAAAAAGTAAAGGATGATAAAATAATGTTATATTTTAAAACAATTAAATTATGATATGCATAAACATCTACGACAATTTAATATAAATTTTTTATGTCAAATAACAAAATCTGTTACTTCTTCCCTTGATTAAATCAAGAGTTGGGAAAAGGTCAACTTCTCCATGCAAATTGCCTTTTTTTTTTTTTTTTTTTTGCTTTGACAAACATCCAAATTGCTATTTAATAATACGTTAGTTGAGTTTGTCATATAAATGGGATGATAGAGTAAATTTATAATAATATGTTGATTTCAAATTGTCGTTTTGGATCAGCAACAACATATCTTTATTCAAAAAGGGAAAAATCCAAAAAACCCCTGAAAATGAAAACAAAGTCAGTTTACCTCAATTTTTAAAAATATTAGCCAAAAAACCCTCTACCATAAACTAAAAGCAGCTTCCATCAAATTTTAGTCGTCTTGTGACAAATACATCGAAGGACCAAAACACTCTTATTATATTAAAGAATTAAAAAATAAAAAACAAAACAAATTAATCAATTAACAAATTACCATTTCATAACCAAAATAAAATAAAATAAAAAATTAATAAAAAATAAAAATCTTTATTAACTTTTATTATTTGTTAAATTGAATTAAATTAAATTAATTTCTAAATTAAATTTCTTATTATTATTAATTAATTATAAAATCTTTTTTATAAAAAGTAATCTCAATCGTCCAATGGTGGACAATAATTTTTAAAATATTAATATTAATCCTAATGAATATTGTAAATTAAAAAAAAAAAAATCAAACTAGGTAAAAGATCTTAGTTTGAACCCAAATCTTCAATGTGTTGTTAAAGATTTGGGTTCAAACCCAGATCTACCAACACAATAAAAAGTAAAAAATAAAGGATAAATGAAAATAAATGCAAACAAAAAAAATACAAAACTACAAAGTTTCCATCTCCTAAAATCATGTTCATAATCAAAGTTTTGCAACAAAAATACAATAATAATAATAATAATAAAACACTCAATCCACCAATAATCACAAAAAATTCCATCAATTTCTCTACAACCTAACACCAAATTTTTTTTTTTTTTTTAAATCAAACAAAATCCATTCAGATCTCTCTATTTCTCCCTTTACCCGGCGCCACTAAGGAGGCCGCCGATCATCTTCTTTGATGACGACCGATGAGGACCTCAAGAATAAGATCGACGAGTACGAGCGGACCTCCTCCAACTTGCAGAAGCCATGCCGCTTCCGTCTCTTCTTGTTCCAGCCCAACTAGAGGCCTCAGTCCATCGAGAGCATCACCAATTCCGACGAATGGTTCTTGAAGGCTTTGAATGGTGCCACTCTCTTAAACAAAAGCTTTTTCGACGCTAATGAAGCTGTAGCTGAGGCCAGTAAAGTAAACAGAGGAAGATGGCCAGTAGGTTGGTAAAGAGAAGAGAGAGATGGAGAGTTAAATGGAGGAGAGGGATGATAGTAGAGAGAGAAAAAGAAAAGAAAAAGATGAAGAAATAAGAAGTGGGTTAGGGTTTTGTGTATTTAAAGTCCGATGAATTTGCCTATTTACCCTTAGCCACTAACAGTATCGTCATTTTTAATCCTAGATCACTATTTGATTTTAAACCATTAACGATAGGGGGTTTTTTAGGTATTATTTTTAAAATCAGTGGTGGTTTGACAATAATTTTTATTTCAAGGGTTAAAATGATAATAACCCATTCAAAAAGGAAAAAGAATTATAATAACATATTGAGGGGCTTTGGAAGTAGTGGCAAATCCAAAAATTCATATTAAATGGAGTATTTTAATAAATTAATAATATTATAAAAAATAACTAAAATTATAATAGTAAAATATGAAATTTTCATTTTGGTTAACTTTTAGTCGTCTCCAACAACCCCAAAATAACTAAAAATGAACATAGATAGATAATACATTTAATTAAGTACATATATAATCTTATAATTTAAAATCTCAATTCATAACGCATAAGAAAAAAAAAAATGAAATAACATTTCCACCAATTGATAATCCATATAGAGGAAAAAGTACTTAATTATTTATTAGTGATTACTTTATAATCATTGGCAATCAAATTACGTAAATTTCACATTCAAATTAGAAATTAATTTTACGCGAGAAATTAAACTTAAACAAATATAAAATAATATATCTTTTTAATCAAGAGAGTTTTTTTTAAAAAAATTACTTTATTGATTACAAATAAATATATATTATAAAAATAAATAAAAATTAAATCATGATTGTACATAGAGAAATTATATGTAATAAACTAAAATTTAAAATTTTAGGATTCATTGATTTGATTTTCAAGTTAAATTAGAGATATCAATATTTAAAACGTCTAAAAAATACTAATATTTCAATGAAAATCATAAATACATTTACATTTATTTTTAAGGATATACATTATTATTATTATTATTATTATTATTATTATTATTATTATTATAGAGATAACAAAAAGCAAATAAATATATGAACAGAAAGTAAAGAAAATAATTGAAATTAAATATAATAAATATAAGGATTAAAAATTTAAAAATTAATAAAATGATATATCTACAATTTGTTTTTGTAATTAATATAATTAGGATTATATATCAGAAATTAAATAAAAAATTTTGTAAAAGTTAAATAAATAATAATAATAATAAGCCTATTGAAAATTTTGAAAAATCCAGGGGGCACGTGTTCCCCGATCACACATTGGGTCAGCTAGTGCGTGGGAGACAAAAAATCTATGATGGGTACATACTGATTAGCGATAAACAATGCATAATAAATCTATTATTGAACAGTTTGGCATTAGGTTAGATTGATTTTGGCATATATACAAGATATCTCAAGAGATTTACAAATTATATATGGCACATTAATCAATGATGAAAAGAAAATAAATTAATGCGAGGGAGACAGAAAATCTGTGGTGGTTATAAACCGATTTATAAGAATTGATGTAATAATGGCACGTGGAAGCGATAAGCAATGCATATTTAATTCTACATTTTAAACAGTTTGGCATTATGTTGGTTGATTTTGATATATGAATTATTATCATTTTCTTTCTTGACGATATAAATTATTATTTTTTCTCTTATTGATTTAAAAAATATTATTTTATTTATTCTTTTTATTTAAATTAATAATATATTAAAGGAGTTTTTGACTACTTTAAAATTATCAACTGAAAAAATGATTATTCATCAAATATTAAAGAAAAAAATGAAAACAACTCTTTGACTTATATGCAAAATGTCTCAAGTAATTTGCATATAATATATAGCACATTAATCAATTATCAAAAGAAAATAAATTAATGTTTGGGAGACAAAAAATCTATGCGGGGTATAAATTGATTCATAAGAATCAACGCAATAAAGATATAGGGAAGCGATAAACCATGCATATACAATTATATTTTTGAACAATCTAGCATAGGCTAAAAGTTTGATCGATTTTAGCATATATATATATATAAGATTTTTATAATAAGATATATCTAATTTTAAAAAGTAAAGACCAATAAATTATATTCATTCATCATATTTAAATTAAATAGGAGAGAGAATTTATTTTAAGAGAGATAATGCAATAGATGAATTTGATTTATTGGTCTTTACATTTTAAAATCAAATATACTTGATTATAAAAGTCCTCCATATATATATAATATATGACACATTAATAACAGTCAAAGAAAATAAATTGTGAGGTTAAAAGTAAAATTTATGTAATTTTATACTTTAGTTTCTTCCTAAAATGAGGATAAGAGTATTTTAGAATGGATGGAATTATACCCTACGACGTAACCGATGAATTTGTATGACTTGATGATGTCAAAAAAAAAAAAAAGTTGAATGAATATTAACAGGCCCTAACAAGGCATATGACCCATCGTCACAAAATTAGTTCTAATGGTTCAGCAGCGTGGAACAAGTGTTGGAAATTAAATAGGATAACTGGCGGGTCCAAAAAAATAGGGATAACGGGATAAGTGTCATTGTAATCCCATCAATCAATATATCAATCAACAGGAGACACTGTCAAGTGTCAACTATGAAATTATTGTACAAACAATGTCAAGCTCAAGTGATGGAGAAATTCAATTAGTTATGCGTCGATTCATGCGAGCGGCAAGTTCAAGTGATTGAGAAATTCAATTAATTATTCGTCGATTCATACGAGTGGCAAGTTACCGATGAGATCATGAAAATTTATAATAAGGTTTTTGTAAGAGAGAGTACATATTGGTTTTGGATAATATTTTTAAAATGATGACAATGAAATTGAGATTTGGAAAGAAAGAGATAATTAAAAATTTAAAACTCAGCCTTTGAGGTATGTGTGCGAGGGACAACCTTATTTTTTCTGATTTTGGATACTATTTGAACAAAGAAGCAAAGTGATAAATCAATTATTATTTTTTAATTATTACAAATAATTTAAGATTTTAGAGGAATGGGACACAACTCAAATTAACAATCTCAATTATGTAAGTGTGAGAGGGTAAATTATTGAGCCGACCTCAGTTTGTCATGAATTAATTGTTTTAATATTAATCTTCAAAGGTTATATATTAGATAACTTCCAACTATTATTAAAATATATTATCTCTTATTAAAAGTGGATGTGCATCTCTCTATCCATCTTAGTGGAGGAGATTCGAGTTTCACCTAAGGGTGGCTAAAGTCTCACTCGATTGGTGATTGGGATGCATGGAGCCTTAAAATTAGGGTTTGGGTTAGCTTTGAATAAAATATTTTGACCCAATTGGTAATATGGTTAGGTTTAAGTTAAACATTTTTGATCCACTCTAATCTAGGAACCTGTTGCTTCATTTTTTTTATTTTTATTACGCATTAATATTGTTATTACTAGATTGTTGTTGTCTTTGTTGATGAAGGTTTTCACTTTTAAGTGTTATGCATGCATTACTAGTTTATTCATTTATTAATTTTGTTATTATACATTTAAAATATTTGAAAATAATGTATGTTTATAGATAATTGAAATGCTTGAAAGAAGTTTTGAATGATTTCTTAAAGATTGACATTGCTATATAAGTTTTAATGTATTTTATGTAATTTAAGTTATTTTGGTATTTTTACTTTATGTTTCAATATAAGCGTTATTAGTTTTAGATAATATTCAATTGAATTTAAGTCTATGTAAATTTAAGTATATGTTAAATTCTTAGTGTACTTTAAAATTAGGTGTATGTTGAAATTTAAGAATATTTTTTTAATTAAATGTAAATTTACTTTTAGGTGAAAGTAAAAATTTAAATGTAGTTATAAAATATATTTTTTGATAAAATTTGTATCCTTGTACGTTCAAATATGTTTTGTTTTTTATAAATTAGGTTAAAATAGATTGGGTAAAATTCACCTCGCCCCAAATAGGTTTGAGTTAGAGGTGAAAATTGAAAACCCATTCTGACGGGTCATGACCCTTATTATAGAAATAGTTGTCTCCCAATTATAAGAGCAGATATTTCGGACCATGAAAATGGTATTTAGTCTCGACAAGTCTTGACAAACCTCTAATATGTTTAATATCAATTAAAAAAAACTCTATTTAATACCTTTAAATATTTGTCTTAATTATTTCCATTTTAAATATTCTCCAGATACCCACTTATTCCCTACACCCATTTTAAAATTTTATAAATCGATCATCTACTCACTACACCTTATAAAATATCAAAAATGACTGGGAATAAAAGCAATTCTTGCTAGATTCATAGTTTTCTCATATGACAAATAAGCAAGCACAAAAATATTTGGAAATTAATTAATGGTTTAATAATAATTTTCAATGATTATAATATAACTTTGAGTTATAGGAAATTATTTGACTATCACATCATTAAAAACTTTATTTGATGAGATTTTTTATATACCAAAATTTTCTAATGAGAACTTTTAAAATACATATTTTAAGTATTTTAGGTGAAATTTAATGAAATTTATTGAATGTTGATATAATTTTTCACATGGATCATAAACAATGAAATAGACTTTAATTTTTCCTTTTGGAAATTTCAGGGTGTAGGAACTATTTTTTCTTTTCTTTTTTAAAAAAAAAAATTAAAATATTGAAAAATAACTCATGAATCTGAAAAATTTTCAAACTTTAATATTTGATGCATATAAAAATCTCATCGAATAATTTAAATAATTTTTTAATAAAATAATTTCTCATAAGTTAAAATTATATTATAATTATTGAAAATTATTATTGAACTATAAATTGGTTTTCAATCTTTTTGTGCTTCATTACTTGTCATATAAGGAAACTACGAATTGCAGCTAACAAGATCTGTTTTGTTTTCATATTAAAGAGGTTACTATTGGTTATGGTCAATTTTGATATTTTATAAGGTGTAGTGAGTGACTGATTAATTTGTAAAATTTTAAAATCAATGTAAGGATTAATTAGATGTGGGAAGAACTTCTTTGGATGACAAATTAATGAGAGGCACAAACACCGATGTTTGTTGCAAATAACGACAATACTTATTGCTTTTAAGAATCTTCCAGGATCTTTTGCTCGTAAGAAAATGTTGTCATAGGTTCTTTATTAGGACATATATTAATAGTTAAAAAAATAAAATATAAAATTTGTTTTTTTTTTTAAAAGAAACAAATCTATTAATATTTTAAAAATAAATAAAAATTATTTAATTGAATTTTAAAATATTAATATGTACCCACGTTATAAGTCCCCACGTTATAAGAGCTTTCGTGGTTTTGGTCATATCGGCCCTACTTAGTTGTTGAAGTTGTGTGGCCTTGATGGATCACGTTTTCTAAGTGAGGGAAACAAATATTTTAATGGTAGGCCTGCAACAAAAATAGTAAAGGACACCCACCAGCTCAATAATTATCATTGTCTCACAAGGCTAAAATGGCATCCTTCACAATCACACGTGTCCGAAGATAAATTGGAATTAATTAAATCAAGTCATTGATTTTCATTGTAATATATGATATAGTAAATGACTGATGTTACGTTGGGCATGGATAATGATTCACCAACTATAAAGCCATTAACCCATAAAAGTGGGTTATGATTTTATGAAGGGCAAATTGCACTTATTCCCATATGATTGCCTTCAATCTTAAATTATTGATATAATTATTGAGTTTTGTTAACTTAGTAGTTAAGATAAATATGATTATTGAAGAATATCGAAAAGTTATTATTGATGAGCAACCTTATTCAATCAATAAGATAGTCAAACTCTTAATTACATCCAAACCTTCTTCTATTTGTATCTAGCCATGAACCATAATTAGTTATTAACAACAAAGGGAAACAATTTCCATAATACCTCTATTAGTTATTTTATTATATTTTAAATACTTTTTTTATTTAATAAAAACAATTTTTTTTTATCTTAAAATTAAATTTTTAATCAGAACTATTTCCTCTTCTTTAATAACTTCTGTTGCAATAACAATTGATTCCAACGAACATTTTTTTTCCTCCATCAAACAATTTCAAGGAAACCAAAAAAATCATATCATCTTTTTTTTTTTTTTTTTTTTCTTCCTCACTCAAATCATATCGTCATCTTCTTTATTTTCCCTCACACAATCATAAGAAAATAAAAAATAAAAAAATGAACAAAAAAAAAGGAATAGCAAATTTATTTTTTAGGCAATCTCCATTAAAGGATGTAAGGGAATATTTGACGAAGGAGATCTCTATTTGAGAAGATCTGGGCTTCCAAATTTCCTCCATCTTGAAAACCTAAGATCTCTCTCTCTCTTTTTTTTTGTTATTTTATAAATCTTTATTTATTTGTTTATTATTAAGTTTTTAAATCTAAGAGGTGTTTCCAGCTCCATTTTTAATTTGGAGGAGATCTCGAAACCAAGATATGTTGCTTTTGTAAAAATTGTTTTACAAGAAAATGTTTTTATAATAAAAAAATCTTAAAAAAATATTCAACCCAAAAAAAAAAAAAAAATCTCCATCGTCTTCAACTTTCTTCTCCTTGTCTACATATCTGCCATCATCACCGTCCTTTTATAATCCATGGTTGATATAGAACAAAAGCAATGCAAAACTAAATCCAATAACCTTAATGGAAGCATCATTATCTAATTCATGAATAAAGATTCTCTACCAATTTTTTTATTAATATTTTGATAATTTAGTGACACATCAATCATTATCTAATATGTGTCAGTTATCATCACTTTCGAAGATTTACCATCATTTTAGAAGATCTAGGTTTCTAGATCTCCTCCATTTGGAAATTCAAAAGTTTTGTACTTATTTTTTTTTTCATTTATTTTATTTTTCAAATCTCTTTATTTTTGGATGAGATATGAAGACCAATATCTCTTGTATTGGTAAAATTTGTTTTGCAAAAATTGTTTTTTTCTCCTATTGTTTGATTTTAAAGTAAATAGTTTTTTTTTTTTTTTAATGAAGATTAAATTTAGATAAAATTACATACATCTTGTGTTTTTATGACAAATGTGAAATTTGAATCTTTAACCTCTTAAAATTAAGGAAAATATTCAACTACTTTTACTAAGAGGTGAGATAATATTATTATTTAAATAAAAATAAATGAAAATAATTATATTTAGGAAAAAATCATTTTAGCCTCTAAATTTTGAGAAATAATCAAATTTTTAATTATGTTTTGAAAAAACATTAAATTAACCCTAACTTTTTTTTTAAAAAAATGTAAAATGAATTACTCTCATTAGTCAAAGATTTCTTCAATGTAGGGTTTGATCGAACTAAAATTTTTTTGGGTAATTTCTAAGTACGATCGAATCCAAATTCTTACATAAAGCATCTGTCAAACAGACAGCAACAACGACAACACAGTGGGTGGCTGTTAAAGTCTCATTTGTTGATTTATTATATTTCTTTTTTTTTAAAAAAAAAATTTGTTTAACACATGTTAAAGTCTCATTTGTTGATAAATTAGGATAAAATTATAATTTTAGAGTTAATTAATGATAGAAGGGTAAAGTAAACTTTTCTTATTTTCTGTTATGGTTTACAATTAATTTCTTGGTTAGAGAGACAAATTTAACATTTTTTCGAGACGTTAGGGTTGATTTAATATGTTTTTGAAACATAGTTAAAATTTTTTATTTAAAATTTTTTTACCTATCAATCAAATTATATACTGCCCAAAATACCTCTAACAATCATAGTCAATGTTAATTTGATCATTAATTGACTAACGAGAGAAATTAATTTGACAGTTTATTGAAAAGTTAGGGTTCATTTTATGGTTTTTCGAAACAAAGTTAAAAATTTGATCATTTTCCAAAATTTAGAGACTAAAATGATTTTTGCCCTTGTATTTATTTTAACTACAAGTTTGACTATTTTACTGGTTAGATAAGACTATTCGTCAATAATAACTCTTAGATGTTCTTTAATAATCACTTTTATAATCAATCATTGGTTTGTTATTGATAGGTAATTTTATCCAACTAGTAAGTTAACAAAACTTTTTAACTAAAAGTTTAGCTACCTTACTATAATCAAACATATTTAGTTGTAATTAAATATAATAAATATATAGCTTCAAAAAAATATATATAATAAATATATAATTAATTACAATCATCAATTTTAAAAAGTAATAACTCATTTTTTTTGTCAAGTATATTGATATCCGAGTTGTATGGTGGAATGTGCTCTTTCTCTCTCTTGAAAATTATATATATATATATATATAATTTTTGAAATGAATAGGATCCCAAACATAAAATGGGTGCTCGTTTGATTCCCTTCCATTTCCAAAATTGATGCACTTTTCCCTTCTTTTTGTCAAAAATAAATGAAAAGTGTGGTAGGGGTTCGAACCCTAGTTTTAGGTTTCATGGTATAGTGGCTCGAACCAAGTGGAATCATCTTAGAATTTGTAATAATTTGACTTTGATAATCCTTATTCTTATTGCAAACTATAAACAATTTTATACAAACTAATAACTTTAAAAAAAAAAAAAAATTTCTCAATCTTTTATATCTCTTTCATATCTCGTTCATTACTTAGTGAACATTGTAGATTTATTTAAAGAAGTTATTAAACATTTACATTACTTGAAAATAGATTGAAGTTTTTTTTTTTTTTTTTTTTAATATTCTAAAACTTCTTTTATTCTTTTGTTCATGTTGTTTAAATAAGAATTAACAAAGTTTGAGTGAAGAAGAGTGAGCTTATAAGAAAGAACTTTGAAGATTTGTAAAGAAAAATGAAACTTGTAAGTAACTAAAGAATAGTAAATTATAATTGTTTTTATATTTAATTTTTAGTTTATTTTACTTTATTACATAGTGCCCCTTCTAACATAAATATTTGGGTTTGCCATTGATCCATATATATATATATGTATATATAGTGAATTATAATTATTTTTATTTTTAATATTTATTTTATTTTACTTTGTTAGATAGTGTTCATTCTAACATAAACATTTGGGTTCGCTACTAATATATATATATATATATATATATATATTTATTTATTTATATATATACAGTAATTTTACCATCAGTGTCTTTTAACTTTAAAAAGTTAAAACGAACTAATCAAATTTATCCATTGTATTTGAATTAAATATGAGAGAAAATTTGTTTTAAGAGAGAAAATATAATTGATAAATTTGATTAGTTTGTCTTAACATTTTAAAGTTAAGAGGTATTAATGATAGAAACATTATATATATATATATATCATCGTACAATGCACTTGGATATAAATGTATCCGACAATTACAAATGACTGATTGTATTCTAAAATTACTGACTGTATTTATTATATTTGATTACATATTTAGTTTATGTGTGTGTGTGGGGCATATTTTACAATGCACTTGCGTATGGATATACTTAACAACTAAAAATGACTAATTGCATTATAAAATTATTGATTCTATTTATTATATTTGATTACATATTTATTATATTTGATTACAATTAAATGAATCATATTGTATTATATTAGATTTGACTCACTAAAGTTTGATATGACTTATTTAGTTGTTGTAATAAAATATAATAAATATGCAATCAATTATAATAAATATAATCAGTGTTAGGTGTATTTGTACGTAAGTGTATTGTAGACGATATATATATATATATATATATAGGTTTTAATAAGGAAACTAGTGGACATTAGCTATGTATACATATCATTTGGTACCAAAAAGAGATATCATGCTAGCAGTGATTCATATCTTAACCCTTTGAGAAATTTATAAAAAAGTATTTTATAATATAAACAACAAATTGTTTGGTCGACATCATTAAATATTTGAAGGATATTACAATCAAAATATTGTGGCTCAGCAAGAATTCACACCTACTTAAAAAAAAATTAAAAAAAAAAATAATTCATGCCTTTGGTCGTTCCAATTAAATGAAGGACTGAAGATTAACTAGTTTTAATATGGCCATACAAGTTGCTCATTTAATTGGCAATTATTTATTTTTCTTTACTGAATTATTTTATTATTTATTATTTATATTTTTTTGTTTTTGTTTTGAAAAAACCTGAGATTTCGTTTAAACCCAACAAAGGAAGGGAAAATATCAGTAACATGCACTGCATGCCATACCATCTCCATGTAAGAAGACAGAGCAAGATTGGCCAGTTTGTGTGCCAATTGATTTCCAGTTCTAGAAATGAATTGGCACCTCTGAATACAGACTAACCTACATAAAGATTTAACATCTCCTATCAACATATCAATTTCAATAATAAATGTATATTTCAATATCAATTCTCAAATCAAAGATGCATTATTTAATTTAAGAACCATTTGGAAAGGATCATGGTGTGTAGCAGGTAAGATTTCTATTTGTCCAAGAATGGTCTTGAACACAGTACGATTAGTCTGATTCATGTCTCGATAAGCTAGCTTAACTTGGTGTGTGTATCAACAACATATGTTTGTAGTAAATGTTCTTGGCAAGGTTTTTAATAAATATTTGAAGTAAGGTGATTCCTGCATTTGTTTTGCTATGAAACTAAATTATAGGACACAATAAGTTTCCCAAATGATGCCAACCTTACAGTTTTCTTTAATTGGATTAATAAAGCCAATGTATGTGTTTTAGAATTGATGTAATTAAGCTAATTCACTTAGTTTTTATGAGCAATGATCATTGGTCATCTTTTTTTTTTTTTTTTTTTAAGTGATCAATTATATTTTTCTTTCTCATATATCATTTAAACTTAACTCTTTTAAAAATGTTTAGCTTCTTACCCAGTTTTCTTTACCGTGCCCTTAGATTTTTGGATGATTTTTGAGGTTTCCTACTTATTAATTCAGACACTAGCTCTAAATTCAATTTTCCTTTTCTCTTGTTTTTTCTTCTTGCGACTAATAATACTGCTTCTTAAATGCTTGGCTTAAGGTTTTTCCTTAAAAGGAAAAAAAGGCGGGGGCTATTAAAATAACCATTACATTTGCACCATTTAATAATAATCATTCACGTTTGCACTTGTTAAGGACATGTAGTTAAATTTTGTCAAATTAAGCAAAGGTTGGAGAAATTCTTCGGGTAATATTGCCCTTAAATGAAGTGGTACCTGATATATTTAAAAATTCAGATTTGAATCCTCTCCTAATTTAATTTTTTTATGATCTAATTTAATCTTGCGACATATAAATATTATAACTAATGAATGGTTAGAATATGAGTTTTTTACATTAACTTTTTCAACTATCAATCATATGTATTTAAAAGATTAAGGCAAAATTCAGATTAGAAAAAGATTTGGATCCAATTCATTTCATATTCTTATCAAGTTGAAATAGTTTTTCAATTATTGATATACAAAATTAATAAGATTATCCTGACTCTTCTGATATTAATACGCAACAGCATATGTCACCATATTTCTCTTGCCTATTTTAAAAGTGGAATAAGATAAACTATTTTTAAAAATTCATGTGATATCGAGCCTTATCAATTTACTTTAATCATATCTTAATGATCAGCTCAAGATTAATTGGATTTGCACGACAGCACGCTGAAATTATTTCTTATAACAATTTTAAAATCTCATTTTAGTTTAAAAATTAGAAGTACAAGGTAATTATTTGTAGATATTTTACTTTGTGGACGGCAGTTTCCTATTTCTCCCATTTTTTTTTTTTTTTGAAAAAGGACAATTATATTAGAGCAAGACTACCGTCGCCGAACGACGGAAGGAAAAATACATGCGGCATCGACATGATGCCAGGTAAGATCCTCCAAAGAGGACAAGGCCAAGGCGGCTAAATCATGTGCCAAACAGTTCGCAGATCGCGAAATGGCTTGACACTCCCTAACATTAACCACCTTACACAGGGCCTTAACATCACTAATCAGAATATCGGAATCTCCACAGAAGGAAACTGTCGAGCAGACCTGCGCTGCCACGTTCGAAGCATTAACTTCCACCTCCGCGATCCTCACATCAGCAGAAAGGGCCATCAACAGACCCTTCCGCAAGGCTAGTAGCTCACCAACCTCCGGCAGAAAGGAACCAACAAGTCTTTTTGTAGACGCGGCTATGACGAAGCCCCTTGAGTCCTTGATAACGGCCCCAACTCCAGCAACACGCGATCCTGGCCTGATAGCCACATCCGTGTTCAGGCCACACTACTTGTTCTTTGTCTTGGGTTGGTGAAAAGACAACTAATTTATTTAAGATTTAGGTGTATGAAGTGAGATTCCCAATCATATCTAAGATTTTCTCGTCTATCTATGGGCTCTCACTGTCAATCCAATGATAGGACTTTTCTCTTCACGGCCTTTTACAACATGTGCTTCTAAATAAAGATGACAATTTGGATCACGACACAATAGGTCAACATGAATTCGTAAAAAATAATGAATATGGGTTTGATTTCAATAAATTCGTGTCATAATTGTATCAACGTGCTAAACCTTTTATTAAACGTATCGAGTTAGGTTTACTTAATAGATTTGTAGATTGACACGATTAATAAGATCAAATTATAATATTTATATATTATAAAGGTCAAATTGTAATATTCATATAGTAATAGGGTCAAAATATTATTTAGGTTAAACGAGTACATGATTAATGGATTGACGAGTTAATGAGTTAATGAATTTGGATCCTTTATGATTCAAGTAATGAACGAATTAGTTGTATCGTATCGTGTCGTATCATCATTTATAAACAAATTCATGTTGAATCTAAAAATATTGACCCGTTTATTAAACGAATTCATGTCTTGTTGTTCGAATTCATAAACGAATCGAATCAATTTCAGCTCAATCTCAGACGCAAACTCTTTTTGTCACTCCTACTTTTAGATATATTGGAACTCCAATGCATCATTTTTGATCGGATTGTTTGTCAATCTTTTAATTCTATTTGTTTTTCTTTGTAATAAAATCTCACCTTAAATAATTGTCTCCTTAATGTTCTTGCAAAAGAATACCTAGATGAATATTTCCCGTAATAGAGCAAGACCCTCTTGTCACTTTAATGTTAGGATGCATTCACTAATTGAAATGAATTTAAAAGAGAACCAAATTCTATTGAAGAGAGAAGTGGAAAAGAGAACTTTATTTGTTTTAGGCATGAAAATGAAATTTTCTTTTTTTGAAATCACCATTTTAATAATGATACAAACATGTCCTTACATTATGCCGTAAGGTTTTTGTTTTTCACTTCTTTTCTTTATTAGTCTATTTGTTATGTCACCATATTTATCTTTCATTTGATTTTGTTAATCTTTTATGTCTACTCTAATTAGGAAAGACGTTATACTATTATTGTTTGTTTAAATATTATATTTTGAATTATCATATATGATGTAGCAACTCAAATATGGTTAGTTATTTATAATGAACCTTATCTACTACCAAGTCATTAAATGATGGTGATTGAATATTACTCATTTTATGTACTGTTCGGTACTTGTATTTTGTACATAATTTTATTTATTATTGAAGATCAGCTTGTATACATGCCTTACTAGTTTATATTTCTGTGTATTTAATGCAACTACAAAGTTAGAGAAGTCATAAACGCTGCCTTCAACCTAGTGATCATTAATTCAAAGAATACCTCTAGCAATGGCTTAGATCCTCTCACATTAGATTAAAGAAAAATAAGAAGTTAAAAATCAAACATTTAACTTAAATTAAGATTGAAAAAAAAAAAAAGCATCAATGGTTTTGAGATACATTTTCATCTAACAACACCAACTCAACAATGTCTCCCAATTCGCGTTGTAGTCCAAAGCTGAATCACTCTAATTTTGATCATCCATTCATCTTTTGAAGGGGTAACGCCTGTGATAAAATTAATAGGTTCAGCCATGCTCAAGAATGAAAGTAAAATTAATAGGTCTGGCCATGCTAAAAGAATACAAGAACAAGAAGTTAATGGAACTTAAGTTAAGAATGAAAAAATAAAAAAATTATCGGTTTTAGATACATTCTCATCTAAAAGCACCAACTCAACAATGTTTCCCAATTCAAGTTGTAGTCAAAGCGGAGTCACTCTAACTTTGATCATCCATTCAGCTTTTGAAGGGTTATGGTCCTAGTAAAATTAATAGGTCAAGCCATGCTCAAGAATGAAGGTAAAATTAATAGGTCCAGCCATGCTAATAGAATAGAAGAATAACCTTTGGATAAAGAAATTTCAAAGAACAACAAATTTAAGTTTGAGATGTACCTCCAACAAAATATTTAAGGAATATATAACTATCAAGTAATTTATCAATTTTCATCCATTATCTAGAACTATTTTCAAGTATACAAATACAATGGTAAGGGTTATTTATATAACCCCTCAATTAAATTATAAAACGATGGTTATGAAATAAAAAGGTTTGATTGTAATTATAAGAATAATGATCATAAATAATATAATAAAAGTTATCATGATGGAGCTAATGAGAAGATGAAAAGAGGAAGACTATCATCATGAATTACAAAACTTGAAAATCCATAATAAAATACAGAATGTATTATAAATTACAAAATGATGGTTATGAAATCAAAAGACATTATCATTATTATAAGAATAATGATCATAAAAATATAATTAAAGACTTCAGAAAAAGATAAATAAATAATACATCTCCCTTGTGTAAATCATCTTCTCGTAAAATAGATAGTTTATATGAACTTACCTATTTTTCAGATAATAGTTTGCTTCCTTCTACTATTCCTCAGTTGCTAAATCCTTACTCTGCATTTGCTAAACCTACTTCTTCATTTTCTGTAAAAACTTTGATTAAGCCTTCTCGTAAACCCCTTAAAGAGTATGTGCAGTCTTCTTCTTTTACTAAGTGTGATATTCCTGCTTCTTCTGAAGAACGATATCTCACTCTTGAAATCCTTCAATCCAATATCCAGCAATGGTTATTTGAAGATTATTCTCACCTTCATTTTGGTGCCATAAGACTTGCAGTTACCTATTATGGTCGAAAAGGTCTTCCTGTCTCATGCAGGTTAGCCTTACTTGACTCTCGTTACCCAAAGTATGAACATGCATATCTTGCTACTGTTTTGACAACTCTGAATGCTAGTACCATCATGCTCACCCTTAAACCTAACTTCAACATCAATCTTAAGGATGAGTTCTTATCCACTGCTTTACAAGTCCAAATACAACTCACTGGTGCTGTTCAGAAACCTGGTTCAATAGCTGCTACACTTCATCATCAGATGATCTGGCGGGTTCAAGATCATGCCCTTGATCTTTCCATGCCCAGCACAACTGAGGCCTTGTTCCTCACCATGGACTCCAATCATGTTCCTCACTGTACCTCTGTCCCCAGACAGATTTCTCGAGACAAACTGCTCGAATTATTACTTGTTCAGTGGGTAACCTCTTATGAAAAGCATCAGCAGACCCCTGCTCCAGTCTTTGCCAATGAATCAGTCATGATGCAGAATCCAGATGGTACAACCACTATCAAATTCCTCAAACCAGGAGAACTCAGTGCTCCACTAGAGCTTGGCACACAGTTCATGATTCAATCAGCCAGTTCTTTTGATCCGGCTCCATCGCAACCTCAGGTACAATATGTTACCTCAGCAGGTCAGCCAGTTTATCATTTCCAGGATCCAGAAGGTCATAGTTTCTAGAAGGTCATAGTTTCTATGATCTTGAATGTCAATGTAAAAGTTGCTGCATATCCTCTTCTTTACTTAGAGTCTCCACCAAATCAAAGTCTCTCTATCATAGATAGCTTGATGGTGATCCCACTGTTGGTCCTCTAGGCGAACCCTCTGACAAATATGAATATATCGTCAAATATTCAAATCCTGACTTGCCTACCTAAGCTCCTGTTTCAGATCCCTCTTGGAATGATTTTGAAAAACGCTTTCCAAAGCGACCACCCAGTTCTTTTCCTTTGATAGTTCCTTCCATCAAAACACCATTACCATGCTACAATGAAGGTCTTCAATGGCTTTCTGATCACTTAGAATGGACCTCTCCAAATACTTGTAAACCTAAACACCAATGGGTTCCTAAACAGTCTTCCTCTGTTGCTCCTGCTGTCATGATGTTTTCACATCCATTACCTTCGTATGACACAGATTTTCCTTCTCTTGATGAGAACTTCAACCAAAGACCTCGAGTTGTTCCCTCTCAAACCATCCAATCTGATGATTCTGTAAAGCCTCTTTTACAAGCTGAAGCTGTCCTTAATTGGCAATCTGAAAATGCCATCGTCTAGAACAATGTCATGCATAGAATTAAGTCCAAACTCAATCATTTGCAGTCTCAGACATCCACAGCGGCTGAGCGAACCTCTCAAATCATCCAGCAGCTTCAACAAAGAATGAATCAGCTTCATAATGATCTCATTCATCTGATTCAAACAAATCAGAGCTTTACTACAGCTTTCTCCCAAAAAGATGCTGAAATGAGGAATCTTAAAAACCAACTAGCTTCGTTACAAGCAGACTTGTACCGACAGACGTTTCATACAGCTCCTCCTACACCTGTTTACAATCCCTTTGAGGCAACTCCAAGCACATGGTCTTTCCCTCGAACCACCTTACCTAAGGTCAGTCAACTGTTTGCTCCCTTGGAAACTAGATCTGAGGCCGATATTGCTTTTGGTACTTCTCATCGCCTTTATGCTAAGCTTAAAGAACAACAAGAAGCTCAGCGTGCCGAACTCAAAAGACAAAAACATTTGCTTCGACGAAAAGGAAAATCCAAGGCACCTTCCTCTCAACCACACCACAATCATACTTCTAGTTCTCATTCTCATAGCAAACGTTATGATCAGTTTATGGTTTCTCATCCAAACCAGATCTCAAAGACTTTGCAAGAAATGAGATCTTTTCAGATTCCATATATTCATTCTCCAGAACCCTTACCATATGTGCTTGATCCCTTTGCTTCAACTTCACCTGTTTTTCCTGAAGCATCTCTTTAGAGCTTATATATATCACATACTTCCCCTGTTGATTCCAACCAAGGGATATTCAACAACCTGTCAAGTACTGCTGAGACATCATCATCTCCAGTTGACGATAACTTCTTGTCTTCTGATGATGACAATTTCTGCAGTAGCAGTACTAGTAGCTCACACCAGCTTTTACCTACTCAGTACATGAACACCGAGCCACAAATTCATATTGAGACAACCAGTACAGAGACTGAGATTCCACCACTAGCTCCTCCTCAGCCTCAATTTGTTCCATCTAATCCCAACACATCCAAATTGTGCACCTTTACCCTTGATGATGTTCCGTATTCTAAATGGCGTGAACGCATCTTTGAATTCCAAGCCTGGCTCCAAATTGAAATGCTAAAGCTGCAGGCTCAGCTTTAACAAGTACTCACCCAATTTGCTACAAGATTCACTGGTACTCTTCGTGAATGGTGGGAAGAACTTGGCGAATACAGACAGTTACAGTTCTGCCACCTCCCAGATCTCAATCAGGTTCTTTATCTCCTGTATACTGAATTCTGTGGCAGACCTCAAGCTTATGAAGTAAAAATGCGCGAAGAATACTTCCAAATGAAGTGTTGTTCTTACAACAAAATAGATCTTGATCGTCACTACCAACAAATGCTTAAGCGCTTTCATGCTCTTCATGGCATTGATGATCCAAACATGAAGCAAAATTTCTTGTCTTCTATTCCTGAATCTTTGTCTCAAGAAGTACAGAAACTAATGCAGGCCCAAGATCGTACTCTTCAACAATGCGCTCTTGGTGAGATCTATCAATTTGTCCTCACAGCCCTTGACAAATTTTGTGCTCAAAAGAAATTCTTTGAAGACTATCTGAAGAAAGCTCAACAACTGACAAAGGTTTGTCAACGTCCTGATCTCCAGATTAAATGTAAAGACAAGGATCGTTGCTAGTGTTCTACCAAAAAGAAGCACCACTCCTTTAAATCCAAATTGGTCCCTTCTAGGCATAAACATTATGCCCGAAAACCTAAGTTCAGAAGATTTCTCAAGAAGAAACCCTTCAAACAGAGATCAACTACTAGATGTTATCTTTGTAACCAAGCCGGATATTTTGCAAAAGAATGTCCCAATAAACCTCACAAATCTCAGAAGATGGTCCAATACCTCTCTTAAAAAAGTATTTCCCTTACTGATGATGAAATATAAGATATCTTCTCCATACATGATCATCTTACTTCTCATGATCTTCCTCAATTTGATCAATCCTCTGCCTCTGATGACTCTGATTCATCTCCTTCTGACCATTCTTCTCCAAGACTTTTATATGTTGTTCACCCTTCAGTATCCTTAACCCCTTCGGTTATGATAAACGTCTTCCCTTCCAAGTATGCAAAACCTATTCCCATCATTGCCTTCATTGATACTGGTACAGTCACCTCTATCATGAACCCTTCTGTTTTGCCATCTGAATATTGGCAGCCACACCATGAAAAATTTCGTACAGTAAATGGAAACGATTTCCACATTTCTCTGATCAGCAAACCTTTGATCTTTGAGATTTTCCAAGGCTGTACTCTTAGACATAAAATTCTTGGTTTCAATCTACCCAGTAAAGACCTTGTTTTTGGGTTTGACTTCTACTCTAAGCTCTCGGCTTTTAGAATTCTCCCAACTGGTCTTCGTTTCAAACACCATTTCAAACCATGGACTTCTGTTCTAAACCTTTATGCTCTTCAACCTACTTTAGATTTTACAGCCATCAAAAATCAGCTTTTTGAAATGCTCACACTAAATGTTCCCAATTACAATCTGAAGAACTCATCGAATCAATCACTTCCCAATGGGCATGTGAAGCCTTTTATGTCAATAAAAGAGTCGAACAAGTAAGAGGAAAACTCCGATTAGTCATCAACTACAGACCCCTAAATCAGTTTCTCCAAGATGATAAGTTTCCTTTTCCTAGTCGCCATACTTTATTTGCCTATCTTTCAAATGCTCGCATCTTCTCCAAATTTGATTTGAAGACGGGATTTTGGCAACTTGGCATCCATCTAGAGGACATATACAAAACAACTTTTTGTATCCCTGATCACCACTTTCCGTGGAAAGTCCTCCCTTTTGGCCTTAAAACAGCTTCGTCATTATTCCAAAAAGCCATGTCATGGATCTATGCTCATTTGATCCACAGTGCTCTCATCTATATTGATGACATCCTCCTGTTCTCCACCTCTGAGCAAGAACACTATCGTCTTCTCCAACAATTTGCCCAGATTACCAAGACCTATGGTATCATGCTCTCAGCAAAAAAGATGGAGATTGCTCAGTCCTAAATTACTTTCCTTGGAATGCAACTCTCTGCAGGAAAGTATCATCCTCAACCACATTGGACATGAACTTCTCAAATTCCCAGATGAGCTGCTCAACAAACATCAAATTCAGCAGTTCCTTGGAATCGTGAATTATGTCAGACATTTCATCTCCAATGCAGCCTCACTCACTAAACCACTGTCAACCTTGCTTCAGAAGAATCCTCCTCCCTGGAGTTCTCAGCAAACCCACTCTGTACAACAGCTTAAGCAAGCTTGTCATAATTTACCCTCTCTGCACATTCCTTCTACCGGAACCAGAATTTTGCAAACTGATGCAAGTGATAACTTCTGGGGTGCAGTCCTTTATGAGCAAGATCAGCAAGGCACTAGACACATTTGTGCTTACCAAAGTGGAAGCTTTAAGCCTAGCCAGCTCCATTACCATTCCACTTTCAAAGAGATTCTTGCAGTCAAGAACGCCATTGATAAGTTCCAATTCCATCTCATTGGCCATCACTTTATCGTGGAAACAGACATGAAGTCATTTTCCCAAATGCTTCAATTTCACAAAAAGAAATTACCTCATCAACTTCTCCTCCGATGGTCAGAATGGTTCAGCAGATTGTCTTTCACAACCAGACACATCAAAGGTACACAAAATTGTCTTGCAGATTATCTCTCTCGACCAATCCAAATAAATAGCCTAGTCTTAGCTTTTTCAGCTTTGCCTCCTCCTCTGTTTATGTTTCAGCCTTTTTTTTCTTCGCCTAACTTAGAAATCCCAGAATTTTCAGAATTGCTTAGGTCTTCTTTTCCTAGGTCTCGTATTTGAGAATTAATGTTTGCTTACCAGTATAATTGCATATTATCTCATGGTACAGTTTTCTTTAAAACCTTATGCATTCATCTTGAGTATCCATTTGCTAAGATTATCCATCTTCCAGCACAATCTCATTTTTCATATTTTGTGTTTCCCATAGAGTTTTTTAACTTTCTTTGGTGTCTTGGTCATCTTCACCATTTTGCTATTGAGATCCCTAATGATCTCTTTCTTCAAGCTCTCACTTGGGGACCTGATACTACAACAGTTCAGAGTTATCTTCCCCATTTCTTCTCACGATTTCAGTCTCTTGCTTCCTAGCAATTATGGTCTGAGGTCAACAAACTCCTTCCTAGACACTGGTCTGTTTTGGTCTTTCACCATCCATACTTCGCTAGACATGATGGTGTCTACTTCTCTAAACCTTAGTTTACCCTAATGGACCAAAACCCACTTCCTGTGTTCGATGGTCATTTCAATTATGCTGCGAAAATCAGGTCTATCCAGAAACAGCTTTTTGAACAGAATCAGACTATTCCTAATGAATTATGGTCATCCATTCATGATGACACACCTTCGTCTTCGTACCCTAAATCTTATCTTGATAACTTTTCCCAAGTTCGAGACCAGTATGTCACCTCCTTGAGTGTTTAGTTGTCATCTTCTTCAGAAGATTCCCCTCCACTATGGTTCTATCAAGACACTCAATCAAAAACGTGGCAACAGGAAGATATTGATGCTGCTAAAGCTAGATATGAAACAGCCAAGCACTGCAAGCAGAAAGAAAGCAGAGAAAAAAGGGAGAAATAGAAATAAAATGTGTGTACCATAAACTTCTCTTGTCTGTCTAGAGCACTTAAATTTGTGATAGATGAGTGATCTTCAGTGATAAGGAAAGAACCTATCTGGTTCTTTGTCTCTATTCTTTCATTCTTGTACCTTTGGATTAATCCAGTGAATCCTGTCGTTATAAGGTAATCCCTGGAAAAGAAAAGAAATGGAAAGGTACCAACCTGAGAGTAAGTCCCGTTGAAGCTAGGAGGGCGTGTTAGGGCAGCAAGGAATACCGGTATGCCGATGAGTTTCCGATGAGTTTCCATAAGGTACTAAGTTACGTGATGGTTTCAGATTAGCCCGTAAGAGACTAGAGTGAAAGAATAAGGAGAAAGGCTTTGATACCAAAACGGGCGGAATATCTGATCCTTTCTTTCAATTTCCAATGATTACCTTATAACGAAAGGATTCATTGGATTAATCCAAAGGTACAAGAATGAAAGAATAGAGACAAAGAACCAGATAGATTCTTTCCTTATCACTGAAGATCACTCATCTATTACAAATTTAAGTGCTCCAAACAGACAAGAGAAGTTTAAGGAACAAACATTTTATTTCTGTTTCTCCCTTTTTCCTCTGCTTTTTTTTTTCTGCTTGTTTTACAAATGAAGAGAGGGAGCCATTTTTTAGAGGAATGACCGCATAAAAGATAAAAAAGCAAACATCATTGCTTACATCAAGTCATGCAATGATTAAAGCAAAGGCTAAAGCAAAACATAATTACAAATTTTAATTATGACCTGCGGGACCATCTATTTTTGACTCAAAAGTAGAAACATTATTACATACTTTAATTATAACAAGTGGGGCCAGAGATTGTGGACAAAACATATGGACCCACGACATACTTATGACTAGGACCCACACTAGCTTTTTGGATTGGCAGGAATCTAGAAACAGTATGCGGACTGATTAAAGCATCATGCAATAATTAATCAGATGTGGTCAAATTGCAATTATTGTGGCCTTCATCATCAGAGTTGGTGGCACTACAGATGTGACAAGTCCATAGGTGATGCATGTACTTCGTATGGATGGGACAAGTGGATAGAGATGCGCACTCTGAACAGAAAGATGAGTCATAAGTGGGAGAGTGATCATCCGCTAAGGATACAGTGGCAAATTTGGCTGCAACTGGAGAGTTGGGACCGGTTGGGACAGCTGTTTTCGTCTGATTGCAGTGCTTGGCTTTTTCATATCTAGCTTTAGCAGCATCAATATCTTCTTGTTGCCACGTTTCTGGTTGAGTGTCTGGATAGAACCATAGTGGAGGGGAATCTTCTGGAGAATATGACAATTGAGCACTCAATGAGGTGACATACTGGTCTCGAGCTTAGGAAAGGTTATCAAGATAAGATTTTGGATACGAAGACCAAGGTGTGTCATCATGAATGGATGGCCATAATTCATCAGGAATAGTCTGATTCTGTTCAAAAAGCTGTTTCTGGATAAACCTGATTTTTGCAGCATAATTGAAATGACCATCGAACACAGGAAGTGGGTTTTGGTCCATTAGGGTAAACTGAGGTTTAGAGAAGTAGACACCATCATGTCTAGCGAAGTATGGATGGTGAAAGACCAAAACAGACCAGTGTCTAGGAAGGAGTTTGTTGACCTCAGACCATAATTGTCAGGAAGCAAGAGATTGAAATCGTGAGAAGAAATGGGGAAGATAACTATGAACTGTTGTAGTATCAGGTCCCCAAGTGAGAGCTTGAAGAAAGAGATCATTAGGGATCTCAATAGCAAAATGGTGAAGATGACCAAGACACGAAAGAAAGTTAAAAAAATTTATGGGAAACACAAAATATAGAAAATGAGATTGTGCTGGAAGATGGATAATCTTAGCAAATGGATACTCAGGATGAATGCATAAGGTTTTAAAGAAAACTGTACCATGAGATAATATGCAATTATATTGGTAAGCAAACATTAATTCTCGAATACGAGACCTAGGAAAAGAAGACCTAAGCAATTCTGAAAATTCTGGGATTTCTAAGTTAGGCGAAGAAGAAGAAGGCTGAAACATAAATAGATGAGGAGGCAAAGCTGAAAAAACTGAGACTAGGCTATCTGTTTGGATTGGTCGAGAGAGATAATCTGTAAGACAATTATGTTTACCTTTGATGTGCTTGGTAGTGAAAGAGAATCTGCTGAACCATTCGGACCATCGGAGAAGAAGCTGATGAGGTAACTTCTTTTTATGAAATTGAAGCATTTGGGAAAATGACTTCATGTCTGTTTCTACGATAAAGTGATGGCCAATGAGATGAAATTGGAACTTATCAATGGCGTTCTTGACTGCAAGAATCTCTTTGAAGGTGGAGTGATAATGGAGCTGGCTAGGCTTGAAGCTTCCACTTTGGTAAGCACAAATGTGTCTAGTGCCTTGCTGATCTTGCTCATAAAGGACTGCACCCCAGAAGTTATCACTTGCATCAGTTTGTAAAATTCTGGTTCCGGTAGAAGGAATGTGCAAAGAGGGTAAATTCTGACAAGCTTGCTTGAGCTGTTGTACAGAGTGAGTTTGCTGAGAACTCCAGGGAGGAGGATTCTTCTGAAGCAAGGTTGACAGTGGTTTAGTGAGTGAGGCTGCATTGGAGATGAAAGGTCTGACATAATTCACGATTCCAAGGAACTGCTGAATTTGATGTTTGTTGAGCAGCTCATCTGGGAATTTGAGAAGTTCATGTCCAATGTGCAGTTGAGGATGATACTTTCTGCAGAGAGTTGCATTCCAAGGAAAGTAATTTGGGACTAAGCAATCTCCATCTTTTTTGCTGAGAGCATGATACCATAGGTCTTGGTAATCTGGGCAAATTGTTGGAGAAGATGATAGTGTTCTTGCTCAAAGGTGGAGAACAGGAGGATGTCATCAATATAGATGAGAGCACTGTGGAGCAAATGAGCATAGATCCGTGACATGGCCTTTTGGAATAATGACGGAGCTGTCTTAAGGCCAAAAGGGAGGACTTTCCACTGAAAATGGTGATCAGGGATACAAAAAGCTGTTTTGTATTTGTCTTCTGGATAAATGCCAAGTTGCCAAAATCCTGCCTTCAAATCAAATTTGGAGAATATGCGAGCATTTGAAAGACAAGCAAATAAAGTATGACGACTGGGAAGAGGAAACTTATCATCTTGGAGAAACTGATTTAGGGGTCTGTAGTTGATGACCAATCGGAGTTTTCCTCTTACTTGTTCTGCTATTTTATTAACATAAAAGGCTTCACATGCCCATTGGGAAGTGGTTGATTCGATGAGTCCTTCATATTGTAATTGGGAGCATTCAGTGCGAGCAAGCAGAAGATGTTCAGGATTCATTCCTGAATGACTTGGTTTTGTAGGATTGATGTCTTCATTCATATGGATTGGCAGTTTGATGAAGAAATCTGAGTTTTGCCAGAGGGGATGGAAACACTTTTTCAGGAAGTCAGAATGAGAATCAGCACAGGAATCGACAAAAAGATGATTTTTAATGACTGTAAAATCTAAAATGGGTTGAAGAACATAAAGGTTTAGAACAGAAGTCCATGGTTTGAAATGGTGTTTGAAACGAAGACCAGTTGCGAGAATTCTAAGAGCCGAGAGCTTAGAGTAGAAGTCAAACCCAAAAATAAGGTCTTTACTGGGTAGATTGGAACCAAGAACTTTATATCTAAGAGTACAGCCGGGGAAAATCTCAAAGATCAAAGGTTTGTTGATC
Source organism: Nephelium lappaceum (assembly GCA_021234005.1). Classification (NCBI taxonomy): domain Eukaryota; kingdom Viridiplantae; phylum Streptophyta; class Magnoliopsida; order Sapindales; family Sapindaceae; genus Nephelium; species Nephelium lappaceum. Next base: position 10,740,854 of record CM038003.1, read on the forward strand.
AGAGAGATGTGGAAATCATTTCCATTTACTATACGAAATTTTTCATGGTGTGGCTGCCAATATTCAGATGACAAAACAGAAGGGTTCATGATAGAGGTGACTGCACCAGTATGAATGAAGGCAATGATGGGAATAGGTTTTGCATACTTGGAAGGGAAGACTTTTATCATAACCGAAGGGGTTAAGGATACTGAAGGGTGAACAACATATAAAAGTCTTGTAGAAGAATGGTCAGAAGGAGATGAATCAGAGTCATCAGAAGCAGAGGATTGATCAAATTGAAGAAGATCATGAGAAGTAGGATGATCATGTATAGAGAAGATATCTTCAATTTCATCATCAGTAAAGGAAATACCTTTTTGAGAGAGGTATTGGACCATCTTCTGAGATTTGTGAGGTTTATTGGGACATTATTTGGCAAAATGTCCGACTTGGTTACAAAGATAACATCTAGTAGTGGATTTCTGTTTGAAGGGTTTCTTCCTGAGAAATCTGCTGAACATAGGTTTTCGGGCGTAGTGTTTATGCCTGGAAGGGACCAATTTGGATTTAAAGGAGTGGTGCTTCTTTTTGGTAGAGCACTGGCAACGATCCTTGTCTTTACATTTAATCTGGAGATCAGGACGTTGACAAACCTTTGTCAATTATTGAGCTTTCTTCAGATAGTTTTCAAAGAATTTCTTTTGAGCACATAATTTGTCAAGAGCTGTGAGGACAAATTGATAGATCTCACCAAGAGTGCATTGTTGAAGAGTACGATCTTGGGCCTGCATTAGTTTCTGTACTTCTTGAGACAAAGATTCAGGAATAGAAGACAAGAAAGCTTGCTTCATGTTTGGATCATCAAGGCCATGAAGAGCATGAAAGCGCTTAAGCATTTGTTGGTAGTGACGATCAAGATCTGTTTTGTTGTAAGAACAACACTTCATTTGGAAGTATTCTTCGTGAGTACCACTGAATATTGTAGCAAATTGGGTGACTACTTGTTGAAGTTGAGCCTGCGGCTTTAGCATTTCAGTTTGGAGCCAGGCTTGGAATTCAAAGATACGTTCAAGCCATTTAGAATATGGAACATCATCAAGGGTAAAGGTGAACAACTTGGATGTGTTGGGATTAGATGGAACAAATTAAGGTTGAGGAGGAGCTAGTGGTGGAATCTCAGTCTTTGTACTGGTTCTCTCAGTATGAATTTGTCGCTCGGTGTTCATGTACTGAGTAGGTAAAGGCTGTCGTGAGCTACCAGTACTGCTACTGCAGAAATTGTCATCATTAGAAGACAAGAAGTTATCGTCAACTGGAGATGATGATGTCTCAGCAGTACTTGACAGGTTATTGAATATCCCTTGGTTGGAATCAACAGGGGAAGTAGGTGATGTATATGAGCTCTGAAGAGATGCTTCAGGAAAAACAGGTGAAGTTGAAGCAAAGGGATCAGACACATATGGTAAGGGTTCTGGAGGAGAAATATATGGAATCTGAGAAGATCCCATTTCTTGCAAAGTCTTTGAGATCTGGTTTGGATGAGAAACCATAAACTGATCATCACGTTTGCTATGAGAATGAGAATTGGAAGTATGACTGTGGTGTGGTTGAGAGGAAGGTGCCTTGGATTTGCCTTTTCGTCGAAGCAAATGTTTTTGTCTTTTGAGTTCGGCAAGCTGAGCTTCTTGTTGTTCTTTAAGCTTAGCATAAAGGCGATGAGAAGTACCAAAAACAATATCGGCCTCAGATCTGGTTTCCAAGGGAGCAAACGGTTGACTGACCTTAGGTAAAGTGGTTCGAGGGAAAGACCATGTGCTTGGAGTTACCTCAAAGGGATTGTAAACAGGTGTAGGAGGAGCTGTATGAAACATCTGTCGGTACAAGTCTGCTTGTAACGAAGCTAGTTGGTTTTTAAGATTCCTCATTTCAGCATCTTTCTGGGAGAAAGCTGTAGTAAAGCTCTGATTTGTCTAAATCAGATAATGAGATCATTATGAAGCTGATTCATTCTTTGTTGAAGTTGCTGGATGATTTGAGAGGTTCGCTCAGCCGCTGTGGATGTCTGAGACTGCAAATGATTGAGTTTGGACTCAATTCTATGCATGACTTTGTTCTGGGCGATGAGATTTTCAGATTGCCAATTAAGGACAGCTTCAGCTTGTGAAAAAGGCTTTACAGAACCATCAGATTGGATGGTTTGAGAGGGAACAACTCGAGGTCTTTGGTTGAAGTTCTCATCAAGAGAAGGGAAATCTGTGTCATACGAAGGTGATGGATGTGAAAACATTATGACAGTAGGAGCAACATAGGAAGACTGTTTAGGAACCCATTGGTGTTTAGGTTTACAAGTCTTTGGAGGGGTCCATTCTGAGTGATCAAAAAGCCATTGAAGACCTTCATTGTAGCATGGTAATGGTGCTTTGACGGAAGGAACTATCAAAGGAAAAGAACTGGGTGGTCGCTTTGGAAAGCGTTTTTCAAAATCATCCCAAGAGGGATCTGAAACAGGAGCTTGGGGAGGCAAGTCAAGATCTGAATATTTGACGATATATTCATATTTGCTAGAGGGTTCGCCTAGAGGACCAACAGTGGGATCACCATCAAGCCATCTATGAGCCATCTATGATAGAGAGACTTTGATTTGGTGGAGACTCTAGGTAAAGAAGAGGATCTGCGGTAACTTTTACATTGATATTCAAGATCATAGAAACTATGACATTCTGGATCTTGGAAATGATAAACTGGCTGACCTGCTGAGGTAACATATTGTACTTGAGGTTGCGATGGAGCCGGATCAAAAGAACTGGCTGATTGAATCATGAACTGTGTGCCAAGCTCTAGTGGAGCACTGGGTTCTCCTGGTTTGAGGAATTTGATAGTGGTTGTACCATTTGGATTCTGCATCATGACTGATTCATTGGCAAAGATTGGAGCAGGGGTCTGCTGATGCTTTTCATAAGAGGTTACCCACTGAACAGGTAATAATTCGAGCAGTTTGTCTCGAGAAATCTGTTTGGGGACAGAGGTACAGTGAGGAACATGATTGAAGTCCATGGTGAGGAACAAGGCCTCAGTTGTGTTAGGCATGGAAAGATCAAGGGCATGATCTTGAACCCGCAGATCATCTGATGATGAAGTGTAGCAGCTATTAAACCGGGTTTCTGAACAGCACCAGTGAGCTGTATTTGGACTTGTAAAGCAGTGGATAAGAACTCATCCTTAAGATTGATGTTGAAGTTGGGTTTAAGGGTGAGCATGATGGTACTAGCATTCAGAGTTGTCAAAACAGTAGCAAGACATGCATGTTCATACTTTGGGTAACGAGAGTCAAGTAAGGCTAACCTGCATGAGACAGGAAGACCTTTTCGACCATGATAGGTAACTGCAAGTCTTATGGCACCAAAATGAAGGTGAGAATACCCTTCAGATAACCATTGCTAAACCTACTTCTTCCTTTTCTATAAAAACTTTGATTAAACATTCTCGTAAACCCCTTAAAGAGTATGTGCAGTCTTCTTCTTTTACTAAGTGTGATATTCCTGCTTCTTCTTAAAAGATTGTAAGATGAAGACTATTTTGCTATTTAATTTTCTAATTAATATTTTATTATTATTAAAAGAGGAAAGTTTTGCCAAGTGTCAAGATAAACCAAATTCTAAATAGTTCAGAAATGTGTCACGTAGCAAAACTTTGCTATTGTGATTTTTACTTTATAATAATAAAAGGTTATTGATTTCAATCGCCTAACCTAATCCCGTTGTTTTATGTAACTTTATGGTTAGAAATAATTTAATCAACTTCCAAACTCCCAAAGAGTCAATAAAGTTGGCAATTAAATGAAAAACGTGCTATCGGGAAGATTATTAAATGTTATCTATTTTTTCAATCAATACATTCTACTAATCTTTTCAATCACATTTGATGAATATTAACTGTAGTCACTTTTTTAAAAACAATGTAGACACCTATCCGATAAGTGGCTTGTCTAAAGCTACAAGAGATCAAGTAATTACAACATGATTATATTAAATATCTACTCTCACACTATTAAAAGAAGTAAGAGTTTTACTTATTGGTTAGATAAAATTACCTATCATTAATAATTATTGGATATTTTTTAATAATCATCCTCACAAATCAATTTAAGTGTTATTATTGACGAGTAACCTTACTAACAACCAATAAGATAGCCAAATCAAAAAAGTAAATACATCTACATATTTAATGAATACATACTATAAGAATTAAATCTTCCAACACATATATTAAAATGAATATCTCACACACACACACACTCTTAATTCAAATATATACTCCTGCAAGCTTGAGAAAAAAAAAATATTAGTACAAATATTGGTAAGTACACATTGTGAGAGCTAAATCTTCCTACGCATGTATTAAAATGAATACCCCACACGTACACATTAAAACGATCACATACACATTAAAATGAAGACCACACACCCACACAAAACTGAATACCCCACACACATTAAAATGAACACATATACACACTAAAATCCACACAAATTGGTGTTTATGTATGCATGTATGTATATGTGTGTAATGTAATATCATATTGCAAAATAAACCTTATTGATTATAGAATGATATACAAATGATAGTATGGTAGTATTATATTATTTAGGCAAATTTTTAGGTATTGTAACATTATTCTCTCTCTCTATATATATATATATGAATTGTGATACATTAATATTTAAAAGAGATGGGGTTGGACCTGATACCTATAGGCTATATGCGCAATTGAAAATAAGGCTTCTGACTCTTGTCTAGGTCTCTTAAATTTTGAATTAAATATATTATTAAAAAAATGATATTCTTAATTATATTATCTCTTTTTGTAATTTGAGTAATGTTGACTATAGGTGGTCAAAATACCCAATCTGATCCAAATCTAGGGAAATCCGATCTATTCAGGGCAGGTTTGGAGTAGAGAGTAGCGACCCATTTAGAGCACGGGTTGAGTTTGGGACATTCTTTAAAAATTTTGGGTTGTGTTTGAGAAGAACCAACCCAGATCCGATCCGATTCGTTGCCATCTTTGGTGACTATATAATAGTAATAATTTGGATTGTGTAATAAAACTTTATCATAAATGGAGCAAGTCTTTTAATATTTCTAATGAAATATTTGTAATATATAACAAGTCTTTTGTATTTGTATTTAAAAAATTTATGTATTTTATGAATTTTTTACTAATAATTATATAAATATGATGCTATATTACAGTTACATTTAAATATTAGAAATTTAAATGTGTATGTTTTTTATATATTTGTTTGTTAAATTAATTATATTATTAGTTAAAAACTAAATCGAATCAACAGATTGAGTTGACACCACTTCCTCCAATTGGGATAGGGTTTGAAATGATCCGATTCGACTTGTTACTATCCCTAATGCTAACATCTAACAGATACAGATTTGATGGTACCCCATCAAGTCTCTGAAAGGCGTGCAACTTTTACTCTTTAACGCCTCTCACCTAACTGCAAAACTTATAAACTTGTCAAGTCATCTAAGCTCAATCATAAATATAAAATATAAAATAATAAATTTAGGCATAATTATGTGAGGACGTAACAAACTCCCAGTAAAATTTATGGAAATGTGTGGAATATTGAGATATTGATACTAGCAATAAAGCCATTATAGCTTAGGGAAAGATAATGAAAAACATAAAAATAAAGGAGAAAACATATAACTTATACCGATGCCTCCTTCTCTCCCCTTCCGGTGCCTCCTCTGCATCCCCCACCCCCCGCCTAATTGCCTTAAGATCAATACCGATGCTGCAATTAGATGTAACTCTTCTTTCATTGGCATTGGGGCGGTGATCAGGAATGATTCAGGTTGGATAGTAGGGGCCATCTCCTAACCTTTCCCGAGCACTTGCTCTGCTGAAATAGGGGAATTTATAGCTCTTCGCGAGGGACTTCTCTTCGCCAACTCGTTGAAGCTGATCGTCAGGTCAACTGAAGTTGATGCCACTTCAGTGGCTTCCAGGATCAGTTCTGCCCTTTCCTGCTCTGCTTCTGATTGGAATGATGATGCTGTATTTGTTGTTAGTGATATTGTTTCTTTGTGTAAGTCTCTTGGGATTTCAGTGTGCAGCCACATCCCTAGATTGGGTAATGACGCTGCTCACCTCCTGGCTTCAGCTGTCTTGAAGTCAGGGTCTGAAAGAATCTGGCTCAACGCCAGTCTCTGTTTCCTATCTTCTTTGTCTTAATACAACCGAATTCGTCTCAAAAAAAAAAAAAAAAAAAAACATATAACTTATATTGTGTGGTGACAAGGGTTTTTGTTCTTGTTTTCTTTCCTTTTTTACCCTCGATGTGCTATGTGCTAGGTCACAGAATCTACTATCAAAGTTATTTATTCTTTATTTGATTTTGATTAGCTTGTACATCAACATTACGGTACTCTAATTAGGAAGAGGATTTACTATTATTATTTTTTTGAAGATAGGTTTTACTATTATTGGATCTTTTATTTGATAAAATATTAATTATTTGAGTAATGTTAGGCTTTTAAAATTTTTTATCTAAATTTATACCCGAATGATATGATGTATATGAGTTATTAATATCATATTAATTATCATATTATCTTATAATTTATATGATATTAACAATTTATATGCTCTATCATTTAAACATGGATTTGGACAAAAAATTTAAAAAATCTAATATTATTTTAATTATTTTATACATTAATCATTTACTTACTTTTATATATTATTGATTTAAATAACCTAACCAAATCTCGTTGTTTTATATAACTTTTTGGTAAGAAATAATTTAATCAATCACCAAAATCCAGAAAGTCAACAAAGTTAGCAATTAAATGAAATATTTGGTAATAAGAAAACTGTTATTAAGTAGACTCGACTAAAACCTAAAAAAAAAAAAAACTATTGTTAAAGTTTCAGAAAAAAAAAAAAAAAGAAAAAGAAAAAAGAAGACTATTATTAAACATCATTGATTTTTTCAATCAATACATCCAATTGTTCTTTTTATTTAATTCGATGAACATTAATGTAGCCACTTCTTGTAAAGCAAATTTGGCGCGTATTAGATCAGTGGCTTGTATAAACGAATTGAAGATCAAATATTACATGCTAGATTCAAATATAAGCTATCACAATATCGAGAAAAAGATATATTCAAATATTGATAAAAAGATATATTGAGAATAGAATCTTACACCACAAATGTGATAAAGAAGATCACACCAGTCAACCAAAAGTAGATGTACAGTTGCATGTTGTCGCACTTTAAAATAATTGGTAACAAAAATGTACCATAAGGAGCATTACTATACGTCAAAATTTCACATATATCATTTTCTTTGCATTTTTAAATAGTAATACACAGTGTATTCAAAGGTGCTAGGAGCTAGGAGCCTGGCACCTAGCCCCTTGGCCTCGCCGCCTAACCAGCCGCCAGTCAAAGCTTAAAAAAATATATATGTTGAAACTTAAAAACAACCGCACCAAAGAGTTATGACAACAAATAATGGCGAGAAATGGCAACGGTCTGCGCAATTGTTGAATGGATAATGAAGGTTGAAAAAGGGTTTGCCGGTTTGGTGAACATTGGCTTTAGTTTGCGAGTTTGGTAACTGTATAGGGTGAAGTATGAAGGTTGAAGGAGCTGTTCAAAGCATCTTCTCTTTATTATTATTATTATTATTATTATTATTTAAGTAATAAGGGACAAATCAGTACCGTTTTGATTTAAATTAAAAGTTTCAAACTTTAAAAAAAAAAAGAAAAACAAACAAAACAAATTTGTGTTATGTTGGTGAATCCCGAATGACGCCGTTTTGCCTTTTATTATTTGAAAAAAAAAAAAACCTTCATTTTCATTCTTGTTTGAAACCAAACTTAGTTACCATTACACTCCTCGCTGTTGTGCACAACAAAACTTGATCCACTTCATCTGTTCACTGTCGTCACTCCTCGCTGTCATTTTCTCTCCGCCGTCACTCCTTGCCACCGTAGGTAATTGTTTTAACTTTATTTTTTATTTTTTATCTTTTTTAACTTTTTCCATTTTGGACAAAACTTGATTTACATTCAATCAACCCATCTCCATTAGCGTCCACTAGAACTATCAATTTGGGCCATTTCGGCACGGCGGTCGACCAACTATAGATTTTTCGGTGATTAATCGTCTGAAAATAGCGATTTTTAATAAATTGACAATCCATATAGTGGTAAATTGTCCTACAATCTAAAAAATTTAGTTTATTAGATCATGATATACATTAGTATACATGTCATTCTTTTATTTTGAGCTTTCAATTTAGGATTCATCCCATACATCTTTGTAGGCTACTAGGCTTCATATATGGGTTTCCTAACATGCTACTACCATTCTATATATTAATTGAAATCATCTTTTACTTGACTTAATTTTATGACACATCAATATTACAATAAATAAAAGATTGAGATGTGGTTATTTTTAACTTTACTTTAATAATAACTAATCACATGCTTTAAAAAGATTAAGAAAAAGACAGCTCAAGAGGGGATATAAATCCAAAATCCTCTATATAAATGTAAGGTCGATAGAAAAGTTTTCTCTAAGTGCAACCGTCATTGCATTTTCCAATTCAAACCTTTTGTGCTAAGACAAACCAAAATGGGTCTACTAGGCCAATTGTCACGGCGGTTGACCAACTATCGATTTTCCGACAACTAATTGTTGGAAAATCACAATTTTTAATACATTGGTGATACATATAGTGGTAAATTGTCTTACAATCTAAAAAAAAAAAATTAGTTTATTAGATCATGATATCCATTAGTATACATGTCATTCTTTTATTTTGAGCTTTCAATTTAGGATTCATCCCATACATCTTTGTAGGCTACTAGGCTTCATATGCAAGTTTCCCAACATGCTACTACCATTCTGCCCATACATCTTTGTAGGCTACTAGGCTTCATACGTGGGTTTCCTAACACGCTACTACCATTCTGTATATGAATTTAGATAATCTTTTACTTGACTTAATTTCATGACAAATCAATATTACAATGAATAAAAGATTGGGATGTGGCTATTTTTAACTTTACTTTTACAATAACTAATCACATGCTTTTTAAAAATTAAGAAAAAGGCAGCTCAAGGGAGGATATAAATCCAAAATCCTCTATATAAAGGTAAGGCTGACAGAAAAGTTTTCTCCAAGTGCAACTGTCATTGCATTTTCCAATTCAAACCTTTTGAACTAAGACAGATCAAAATGGGTCTAGCTGGTAAGCTTGAGGTTGAGGTAGAGCTGAAGGCATCTGGAGATCAGTTCTACAAAATTTTCAGTAGCCAAGTGCACCAAATGCCTAATGCCTCCAGTAAAATTCTATCTGTTGACCTTCATGAAGGAGACTGGGAAAATCCAGGCTCTATCAAGCTGTGGACATATATCATAGGTAAGGCTACTTGTATTGTTCGCTCTCTTGTCTGACAAATATTGAATTCTATTTGTTCTTCCCTCTCCGCATTTTAAAATCTAGATATCGAATTATAAATCACTTGGATGCATCGGAAAGATGATATTTAATTGTCTTTTTGTGTTGTGATTTGCAAAACAGCACAAGAGCAATAACAAATCTTATTCCTCAAAATACAATTAGCAGTTTTGTTTAAAATTCAGAAGTCATAGACAACATGAACTTTGAAATGTCAACCGATAGATGCATCCCTCAGATATTTGATTGTACTTCTGTGCTGTTATGCACTGAACAACATGAGGATGAACAAATCTCATATCTCCTTCATAATTATCTAACATCTAAGAATTAAAGATTATGAATTTAATTTGTTCAATTGTGGCTGTTATTGACATACATAAACTCAACATCATTAATTTATTATTTTGTGGAACTATATGTACTCTTATGCACGTATATAGATGGAAAGACTGAAGTTTTCAAGGAAAGGGTACACTTCGATGACAAAGACAAATGCATTATTGTAGATGCAGTGGAAGGTCATGTCCTGGAAAAATACAAGAAATACAAAGGAATCTTTCAGGTCTTTAACAAGGATAAAGGAGGGTTGGTAAAACTAACTCTGGAGTATGAGAAACACAATGAAGCCGACGAACCTCCTAACCAGTACCTGGACCTTGTGGTTGATGTTATCAGAGATATTGATGCTCACCTTGTCAAGGGCGCATGATGGTATATATACGCTTGATCGAGAGCCAAAAATACCAATCAGCTTGTTTAAGTTTTTATAGTGTGTTTTGAAGTTTATGGTGTGTTAAAAACGATATTAAAATAAAGTGTAGCAGTTGTACTAGGTGTGATGCAAACCAAGCTACACTACCTTGTATTATTGTTTCTATGGAGTGTTGAAATATTGAAGTACCATATTTTCTTTATCTGTCCATATCTCTCTACATAATAGCGAAAGAATTTTGATACGGTAAGTACAGACAACTGAGTAATTAGATTAGTTATGCAATCAATTTTTCTATATAGTTTCATAAAAACATTGAAATTAAAAAAATAAATAAATAAATAAATTGACAATTTTTATGCTAGCTGTAGTTTAATTTTTATCCGGATATTTTAGAGAAAATATTTGCGGGTTGAAGGAAGAAAGGATACCTGTGGAATTAAGACTAGAAATCTAAAGTGGTGCTTGTTTGTTTTGTTTTGTTTTTTTTTTGGAAACTTTGGGGATGGTGGGATTTATTTTCAATACATAATTAAAATCCTTATAATTTTGAAAACCATAGGAACCAAATGATAATTTCCATTTGGTTTATTAGTATGTTTTCTGATTATATGTATATTTTAGTCATTTGCATTTTTTTTTTCGTTTTCAAAAATATAATAATTTTAGAAAAATAAAGTTGATTGTATTTTTCATATCTACATTTTTTGAGGTTGCAATTTTGAATTGTATCTATTAATTATACCAATTGTAATAATTCATACTAATTTTTCGAAGAAGACATAAGAGAAATAGATATAGTTTCCAAATGCTTTAATAACACAGACCTAAAATTTATCCCATTATCTAAACAAAATGGATTCACTCGAGCTTTTAACCAATTTCGCGTTTTTCAAGTGGTCAACACAAAATTTATCCGAAGAGAGCTATATCCAAAATCAACCTTATAAGAAGTCAAATATGGCTTCATCATATCCACCATTTCTTTCTCTGCTCTCTGCATCCAAACGTCTTATAGTTGAGTAACACGACAAATTGAAGCAATACAAGAAAAACAAAAAAGGCTAACAGTTCAAATATATCCGCGTTAACTTTAAAACTTAAAGAAGGATCCATTCGGTCGAATCAATATATCAACCCCATTTTACTAGCCAAAAGCAATATTCCAGAGCTCAATACTCAACTATTACATCACAGAGGTAGAAGAATGTCAGATCGGTGTATAGGTAATTAATATAGTTATTCTTTTTTTCAAAAAATCTTTAAGAAAATCTTAGAGAGACAATATTATTAATAGGGTAGTGTTAACATATGTCCTAAGGAGACTAGTTACTATTCACAATCAACCAATGTAATAGATGCAAGGGAAAGAGAAAGAGAAAGATAAATAATTGATGTTATATAAAAACCTTGCTCTAACTTATATACAATTTTTTCGCATGATTCGGGCGTATGATTTGGTCTCTTTGAAGATTTATGATCCACAATCGCCACTATCAACAACTAAGGCAAATGTGTCAATGAGTCTTGGGTCTTTAGGTCTGCCCACTAGAGCTGTGCAGAAGTAGAATACACTAGTCCAGCAATTGTAAAACAAATGATATTACATACATGCTATCGAACATCTAAACTGCTCTGTTTAGTGCATACAACATCCATTTTACTTTAGTACTCATAAAAGCTAAAAAATCCTTTTCTCAAATCACTCTGATTATATTATTAGTATTTTAATGATAATTTCTATATATACTGATAAGAAGGTTCTACTAATAAGTAATGATTCTCTACCATTTTTTTTCTTGTTATACTTTTAATAATTTAGTGACACATTAGCATACAAAATAATAGATAGTTAAAATTTTTATTTTTTTTTTCTCTTTTTTTCTCTTTTATACATCAATCAAACTTAAATTTATATTGTAAAAAGTTTAGTATTATGTCAATATTAACAGAGAATCCTTACTCTATGCTAATATATCCTTGCTCTCTGCTAATATATCCGTATAAAAATATAAAGTAATGTGAAGATTCTTTCCTCCAAATGCAAAGTTGTTTTTACTCTTATCACATTTTGACGTTTAAACAACAGTAATGTTGTTGGACTGTTGTTGAACGTAAGACAAAACTACGCATTTTTGGCCCCACGTAGTGAAACACACCAGCTTCTTAATAGCTTCGTGGTTTATTAAATATCCTTTTGTGAGCCATCATCCTCTATTTGTGAGATTGAGAACACATTTGTATTGAATTTAAGTGAGAAAGAGGATAAAGAGGTCCAGGGGCTTTTTCTTTGTTTTGTTTTGTTTTTTTTTTTGTTTTTTTTTGTTTTTTCTGAATGCTTTGTAAAACCTGTATATTGGTGTGAGGGTTTTTATAGTTTATGTGGCTTTGAGATTGTATATTAATCCATAGTGCATATGAGCTTCCTGCGAAACTTAAGTAGTGATCTAGGTCTCATTAATGGTCGAACCACTCTAGATACGTTGTTTCCTTAATTGTTCGTTTTATTCCTTCTTGCAATTCTCTTGAACTAAAACAAAATCAGATTATGTGTTGGGACCTCATAAGTTGGTAACAATAGTATCAGGGCTTGGCTTTTAAATGCGATAAAAGTTTGTTTGAAAAACCCAGAATTGTGGGTAATTAAGAGATGGGTTCAATGAGGTTTGGGATAAAATAATCTTGTTATGCGCCCTTCTAAAGAGGCATACTTGATCATGACGCTAAGTCCAAGTTACAAGTTGGAGTTTTGCGCCATCCCTTAAGAGGCACACTTGATCATAACTTTAGTTACAACTTGAGCTTTGCGCCATCCTCTAGTGGTTAGCTTGATCTTGGCGCCAATTTCCAACTCATAGCTTGGAATCTTGCGCCATTATAGAGAATGACATACCCTTGGCACCAATTCTACGTCATGACTTGGAGCTGGGCACCCATCCAAGTAAGCTTGCATCAACTTTGCGTGAGCTCCACTTCAGTAGATGGTAAGCATTGAACTTTCACTCATTTCACAGGCTTAAACAAAGATCACTCCCAATATGATATATGAGAACAACCAAATATATATAGACCAATACCCACAATGATGAAATTCAGTCTCTAACATCCTAAAATATCAATATTGCATGAACGCAAGTATGTGATCCTTAATAAAATCAGAGGACAAATCTAACTACAATATAAGTAGAGATTCGTTAATATAACTCTTGAAGTAACTTCATATTGCTTGTTGAAACCGCTCCACCTATAACATGAACCATTAACACAAATATAGAAGCAATTTAAAACAAAGAGCACTTTGTCACAAATTCATCAACCCAAATTAAGGTATAGTACCATAGACCTTACAATATGCATGGGATTGAACATTCAATCCTAGTCGCACCATTGTGCATGGGACTGTTGTTCCAAGACTATTTTCATTTCTCCTTTGTTTCTTTGTTTTTTATTATTTATAAATAACAATAATTTTATTTAATAATTTAATATATATATTAAAATACTTTCTTTGAAAACATTAAAATATTTTTGAAAATAATAATTTTTGTGTATCAATTAATAAATAATTTTATTTCATTTTAAATAGTTATATTTATTTTAAAAAATTGAAATTATTTTATTTCTTCAAAAATTAATTTAGATATGTTTCCATCAAGATAATATATAAAGCTGTTGAAAATAATTTTATTTTATTAAATGGATTTAAAATTCCTTTATTTTATTAAAGAATTGATTTAATTTAATTTTATACTAAACAAGCTCACATTATATTAAACATGATACACAATACTTTTTTGTCTAATCTTATGTTACATCAAATATATTATAATATTAAGTTAGCTTAATCATATCAAATTTCATTCAACTCAATCCAATTTAATCTCATTAAAGTGAAATAATCTAGGTTTGCGCACCAATCAATCCTTGAATGGATTATTAAGTGTTAAAATTAAATTTAAGAGCTGACAGCTAGCTGTTTACTAAAGATGCATTGGGTTTGACGAAGGTTTTAATATACTTTGTGGTAATCTATAAGATTTTCTATAAAGATAGATCTTTTAATTGCTACACATGTGTCTCATGTGAGTACATTGGTTCTGAGTGGTGTCTACAACAATACGGATAATTTTCGTTAGGTCCCATCTCTGTTGTGTGGATAAATTATAGAGGAGCCTATTCAGAGTAGTAAGAGTAATTTTTCTTTTGAATAAGGACCTGTGATCTAAGTCTTATCATAATATTTATTATAGTGATCTTAGTAGATAAAATTAGCTCAAAAATAATTCACATCATAGTATTCATCATAGTGATATTGATAGATGAAATTATGTAAAAAATAATTCGCATAAATTAATAATACGTCTTCTTCTTCAGCTACTTTTGATGTTATATTGAAGGACGTGATTCATGATTTCTTTATTATTATTATTATTATTATTATTTCTCTCACGGTGACGTATAAGCCATGAAAGAAAAGGAACAAAATAGAAAAAGAAAATTAATAATATAAAATGTCCCGACAAAAACCTACTCTTTCCAACTAGATGAATTTGCTTTATATCTCTTTTTGTTTTAATTTTTTTTGAGATCGAATTTGCTTTACATCTTTTTTTTGTTTTTTAAGGGAGGTTTTACTATTATTGGATCTTTTATTTGATAAAATATTAATTATTTTAGTAATATTAGACTTTCAAAATTTTTTGTCCAAATTCATATCCAAATGATGTGATGTATGTGACCATATTAATTATCATTTTATTTCATAATTTATATGGTATTAACAACTTATATATTATATTATTTAAATATGAATTTAAATAAAAAATTTAAAAAATCTAATATCATTTTAATAATTTTATATATTAATCATTACTTATTTTTATGTATTATTGATTTCAATAACCTAACCGAATCCCGTTGTTTGATATAATTTTTTGGTAAGAAATAATTTAACCAATCACCAAAATCCAAAAAAGTCAACAAAGTTAGCAATTAAATGAATTCTTTGCTAATAAGGAAACTATTATTAAGTAGACTCCACTAAAACCTCAAAAAAAAAAAAAAAAAGGAAAACTACTATAAAAGTTTCAAAAAAAAAAAATCCAATTATTCTTTACATTTAATACGATGAACATTAATTGTAGCGACTTCTTGGAAAGCAATTTTGACGCCTATTAGATCAGTGGCTTGTCTAAACGAATTGAAGATCAAACATTACATGCTAGATTCAAATATAAGCTATCACAATATCAAGGGAAAAAATATATTCACATATTAGTAAATAGATATATTGAGAACAGAATCTTAC
This sequence comes from Nephelium lappaceum, assembly GCA_021234005.1. Lineage (NCBI taxonomy): Eukaryota > Viridiplantae > Streptophyta > Magnoliopsida > Sapindales > Sapindaceae > Nephelium > Nephelium lappaceum. Next base: position 10,756,367 of record CM038003.1, read on the forward strand.
ACCACAAATGTGATAGAGAAGATCACACAAGTCAACCAAGAGTAGATGTACAATTGCATGTGGTCACACTTTAAAATAATTGGTAACAAAAATGTACTATAAGGAGCATTGCTAGCTGTCAAAATTTCACATATATCATTTTCTTTGCGTTTTTAAATAGTAATACACAGTGTACTAAAAGGTGCTAGGAGCACCTAGCTCCTAGCACCTTTTTTTTTTTTTATTTCAAAAAAAAAAAAAAGGTGCTAGGAGCTAGGAGCCTGGCACCTAGCCCCTTGGCCTCGCCGCCTAACCAGCTGCCAGTCAAAGCTTAAAAAAATGTATATGTTGAAACTTAAAAACAACTGCACCAAAGAGTTATGACAACAAATAATGGCGAGAAATGGCAACGGTCTGTGGAATTTTTGAATGGATAATGAAGGTTGAAGAAGGGTTTGGTGAACATTGGCTTTAGTTTGCGAGTTTGGGAACTATATAAGGTGAAGTATGGAGGTTGAAGAAGCTGTTCAAAGCATCTTCTCTATATTATTATTATTATTATTATTTAAGTAATAAGAGACAAAACAGTACCATTTTGACTTAAATTAAAAGTTTCAAACTTTAAAAAAAAAAAAAAACTAATCAAAACAAAATTACTTCATTTGGTAAATCCTAAATGACACCTTTTTGCCTTTAATTATTATTTTTTTTAAAAAAGCGGCATTTTCATTCTTCCATGAAACCAAACTCAGTTACTAGTACACTCCTCACCGTTTGGCACACAAAACCCCGATCGACTTCATCCGTTCGCTGCCGTTGCTCCTTGCTGTCATTTTCTCTTCGCCGTCACTCCTCGCCGCCATTCCTTGCCGCCACAGGTAATTGTTTTTACTTTTTTCATTTTGGGTGAAACTTGATTTACATTCAATCAACCCATCTCCATTAGCATCCACTAGAACCAATCAATTTGGGCCATTTCGGCAAGGCGGTTGACCAACTACCTATTTTTCAGAAACTAATTGTCGGAAAATCGCGATTTTTAATACATTGGAGATACATATAGTGGTAAATTGTCTTATCTAAAAAAAATTAGTTTATTAGATCATGATATACATTAGTATACATGTCATTCTTTTATTTTCAGCTTTTAATTTAGGATTCATCCCACATATCTTTGTAGACTACTAGGCTTCATATGTGGGTTTCCTAACACACTACTACCATTCTATATATGAATTTAGATCATCTTTTACTTGACTTAATTTCATGACACATTAATATTTCAATAAATAAAAGATTGGGATGTTGTTATTTTTAACTTTACTTTTACAATAACTAATCACATGCTTTAAAAACATTGAGAAAAAGATAGCTCAAGAGAGGATATAAATCCAAAATCCTCTATATAAAGGTAAGGTCGACAGAAAAGTTTTCTCCAACTGCAATTGTCATTGCATTTTCCAATTCAAACCTTTTGTACTACGACAAACCAAAATGGGTCTACTAAGCCAATTATCACGACGATCGACCAACTACTGATTTTTCGGAGACTAACTATCGAAAAATCAAGATTTTTAATACATTGGCGATACATATAGTGGTAAATTGTCCTACAATTTAAAAAAAAAAAAAAAATTAGTTCATTAGATCATGATATTCATTGGTATATGTGTCATTCTTTTATATTGAGCTTTCAATTTAGGATTCATCCCATGCATCTTTGTAGGCTACTAGGCTTCATACGTGGGTTTCCTAATGCTAACCCCGTACATATCGATACGATACCCATAATCAAATTGAAACACAATTTCAAGAAAGATAATTCAGATTTAAAAGAAAATCTTTGACCCGTTGATTAGCGAATCAAGAACCAAAAATATAATGACGCCACTTACAAGAAAGAGATGAGAATGTGGGAGATGAGTCAAGGTTAATAAATCAATAACAAATCTTGATGCAATTCACAAAGTTCACAAGAGAACAACAGAGAAAAGTTTAATATTTATTTCATCAACAACTTCGAAAATTTAGGTTTAATAAGTATTTTATAGGCATACAATCTTAATTCATATTAGAAACTAAATAAAACTCTATTTTTAATTGACTTTGACTTTGATTCTTTCTAAACTTTGAATTTGACTTTTTCTAAACACATATATATTGGGCTTTTTAATTTAAATAAATAACTCAACTCTATAATTAAAAGCGTAATAAATTAAACTAATTTTAAACAATCTCATAATACAAATTAGACCAAATTTAAATCAATTGAATAAATAACAGTCCAATTGCATTATAATTGACATCCAAGCCTTAAGATTTCCTCAAGATTGATGTTTTTGGACTTGTTTTTGAACTTGAATAATATTTTGAAGTTTTGATGTCCCCTCCAAGCTGTCAAAGTCATGTTGTGCAAGACTCTTGACCTAAATATCTTGAACGAGCCTATTTAAAACTTCTTTCATCCTTTTAGCTTAAGCCCTTATCATAGGTTTTCTATTGATACTCAAAGGATTCATAGACTTGCTTTCTTGATTTTCATAATTTCCTAACATGCTACTACCATTCTTCCCATACATCTTTGTATGCTACTAGGCTTCATATGTGGGTTTCCTAACACGCTATTACCATTCTATATTTGAATTTAGATCATCTTTTACTTGACTTAATTTCATGACACATCAATATTACAATAAAAAGACAATCTCAAAAAACCTTATGTAGTTTGTAGAAATATCTATTTTATCGCTATAATTTCATTTTTGTCCAAAATCCTTCTGATGTTAAAAAATAAACAAAAAATGACTTTCTTATCCCTTATAATTTTATCATCAATTTGTGACTATCAGGGGTATTGTTGTCCTTTTACATACTTTAAGAGGACATTTTGAGTGTTTTTATTAACGTCAGAGGGGTTTTTGGATAAAAATAAAACTATATGTGGTAAAATGGGTATTTTTGTAAACTATAATGATTTTTTTGAGATTATCCCTCCGATAAATAAAAGATTGGGATGTGGTTATTTTTAATTTTATTTTTACAATAACTAATCATATGCTTTAAAAAAATTAAGAAAAATGCAGCTCGAGAGAGGATATAAATCCAAAATCCTCTATATAAAGGTAAGGCTGACAGAAAAGTTTTCTCCAAGTGCAACCGTCGTTGCATTTTCCAATTCAAACCTTTTGTACTAAGACAGACCAAAATGGGTCTAGCTGGTAAGCTTGAGGTCGATGTAGAGCTGAAGGCATCTGGAGATCAGTTCTACAAAATTTTCAGTAGCCAAGTGCACCAAATGCCTAATGCCTCCAGTAAAATTCTATCTGTTGACCTTCATGAAGGAGACTGGGAAAATCCAGGCTCTATCAAGCTCTGGACATATATCATAGGTAAGGCTACTTGTATTATTCGCTCTCTTGTCTGACAAATATTGAATTCTATTTGTTCTTCCCTCTCCGCATTTTAAAATCTAGATCTCGAATTATCAATCACTTGGATGCATCGGAAAGATGATATTTAATTGTCTTTTTGTGTTGTGATTTGCAAAACAGCACAAGAACAATAACAAATATTATTCCTCAAAATACAATTAGCAGTTTTGTTAAAATTCAGAAGTCATAGACAACATAAACTTTGAAATGTCAACCGATGGATGCATCCCTCAGATATTTGATTGCATTTTTGTGCTATTATGCACTGAACAACATGAGGATGAACAAATCTCATATCTCCGTCATAATTATCTAACATCTAAGCATTAAAGATTATGAATTTAATTTGTTCAATTTTGGCTGTTATTGACATACATAAACTTAACATCAATAATTTATTATTCTGTGGAACTATATGTACTCTTATGCATGCATATAGATGGAAAGACTGAAGTTTTCAAGGAGAGGGTACACTTCGATGACAAAGATAAATGCATTATTATGGATGGAGTGGAAGGTCATGTCCTGGAAAAATACAAGAATTACAAAGGAATCTTTCAGGTCTTTAACAAGGATAAAGGAGGGTTGGTGAAACTGACTCTGGAGTATGAGAAACACAATGAAGCCGACGAACCTCCTAACCAGTACCTGGACTTTGTGGCTGTTCTTATCAGAGATATTGATGCTCACCTTTTCAAGGGCGCATGATGCTATATATACGCTTGTTCGAGAGCCAAAAGTACTTATCAGCTTGTTTAAGTTTTTACAGTGTGTTTTGAAGTTTATGGTGTGTTAAAAACGATATTAAAATAAAGTGTAGCAGTTGTACTAGGTGTGATGTAAACCAAGCTACACTACCTTGTGTTATTGTTTCCATGGAGTGTTGAAAATATTGAAGTACCATATTCTCTTTATCTGTCCGTCTCTCTCTAGATAATAGCGAAAGAATTTTGATACGGTTAATACAGACAACTGATTAAATAGATTAGTTATGCAATCAGTTTTTCTATATAGTTTCATAAAAACATTGAAATTAAAAAAAAATAAATAAATAAATTGACAATTTTTATGCTAGCTGTAGTTTAATTTTATTGGTATATTTTAGAGAATATTTACGGGTTGAAGGAAGAAAGGGTGCCTGTGGAATTTAAGACTAGAAATCTAAAGTGGTTTTTTTTTTTTTTTTTTTTGGAAACTTTGGGGAAGGTGGGATTTATTTTCAATACATAATTAAAATCCTAATACTTTTCCAAAACATAGGGACGAAAATGAAATTTTTCCTTTGGTTTATTAGTATGTTATCTAATTATATGTATATTTTAGTCATTTGCATTTTTTTTTTTCATCTTCAAAAATATAATAATTTTACAAAAATAAAGTTGATTGTATTTTTTCATACCTATATTATTGTGGTTGCAAGTTTGAGTTGTATCTATTAATTATACTCATTGTAATAGTTCACACTAATTTTTTGGAGAAGACATAAGAGAAATATATATAGCTTCCAAATGTTTTCATAGTACAGACCTAAAGTTTATTCCGTTATCTAAACAAAATAGATTCCTTCGAACTTTCAACCAATTTCTGGTTTCTCAAGTGATCAACAGAAAATTTATCCGAAGAGAGCTATATCCAAAATCAACCTCGTAAGAAGTCAAATATGACTTCATCATATCCACCATTTCTTTCTCCGCTCTCTACATCCTAATGTCTTATAGCTGAGTAACTTGAAACAATACAAGAAAAACAAAAAAGGCTAACAGTTCAAATATGTCGGTGTTGACTTTAAAACTTGAAGAAGGATCCATTTGGTCGAATCAAAACCCCATTTTGCTAGCCAAAAGCAATATTCAAGAGCTCAATAGTACTCAAGTATTACATCACAGAGGTAGAAGAATGTAAGATCGGTGTACAGGTAATTAATATAGTTATTCTTTTTTTTCAAAAAGCCTTTAAGAAAATCTTAGAGAGACAATATTCTTTATAGGGTAGTGTTAGCATATATCCTAAGGGCACAAGTTAATATTCATAATCAACCAATGTAATAGATGCAAGAGAAAGAGAAAGAGAAAGATAAATAATTGATGTTATATAAAAACCTTCCTCTAACTTAGATACAATTTTGTCGTATGATTAGGGCATATGATTTGGTCTCTTTGAAGATTTATGATCGACAATCGCCACTAAAAACAACTAAGGCTAATGTAGCAATGAGCCTTAGGTCTCTAGGTCTGCCCGCCGGAGCTGAGTAGAAGTAAAATACACTAGTCCAGCAATTAAAAATGCATACATATATATATATATATATATATGTATCTATATATATGTTACATACATGCTATCGAACATCTAAACTGCTCTGTTTAGCGCATACAACATCCATTTTACTTTAGTACTCATAAAAGCTAAAAAATCCTTTTCTCAAATCACTCTTATTACATTATTAGTATTTTTATGATAATTTCTACATATACATGACAAGGTTTTGCTACCATACTTTTTTTTGCTATACTTTTAATAATTTAGTGACACATCAATATGCAAAATAATAGATGATTGAGATTCTTATATATTTTCTCTCTCATATATAATTTAAATTTAAATTCATCTCATAAAAAGTTTAGCACTATAGTAACATTGAAAGAGAATTACTGCTCGCCACTAATATATCCTGATAAAAATATAAAGTAATGTGAAGATTTTTTACTCCAAATGCCAGGTTTTTTTTACTCTTATCACATTTTAACGTTTAAATGAAGGCGATGTTGTGGGATTGTTGTTGAACGTAAGACAAATCTAGACATTTTTGGCCCTACGTAGTGAAACACATCAGCTTCAATTCTTAATAGCTCTGGGATTTATTAAATATCTTTTCGTGAGCCATCATCCTCTATTTGCAAGATTGAGAGCACATTTGTTTTGAATTTGAGTGTGAAAGAGGATAAAGAGGTCTAGGGGCTTTTCCTTGCCTTTTTTTTTCGAATGCTTTGTAAAACCTATATATTGGTGTGAGGGTTTTTAGTTTATGTTGCTTTGAGATTGTGTATTAATCGATAGTGCATATGAGCTTCCCACGAAACTTAAGTAGTGATCTAGGTCTCATTAATGGTCGAACCACTCTAAATATGTTGTTTCCATGATTGTTTGTTTTATTCCTTCTTGCATTTCTCTTGAACTAAAACAGAATCAGATTATGTGTTGGGACCTCATAAGTTCCTAACAATAGTATCAGGGCTTGGCTTTTAAATGCGATAAAAGTTTGTTTGAAAAACCCAGAATTGTGGGTAATTAAGAGATGGGTTCAATGAGGTTTGGGATAAAATAATCTTGTTATGCGCCCTTCTAAAGAGGCATACTTGATCATGACGCTAAGTCCAAGTTACAAGTTGGAGTTTTGCGCCATCCCTTAAGAGGCATACTTGATCATAACTTTAGTTACAACTTGAGCTTTGCGCCATCCTCTAGAGGTTAGCTTGATCTTGGCGCCAATTTCCAACTCATAGCTTGGAATCTTGCGCCATTATAGAGAATGACATACCCTTGGCACCAATTCTACGTCATGACTTGGAGCTGGGCACCCATCCAAGTAAGCTTGCATCAACTTTGCGTGAGCTCCACTTCACTAGATAGTAAGCATTGAACTTTCACTCATTTCACAGGCTTAAACAAAGATCACTCCCAATATGATATATGAGAACCACCAAATATAGACCAATACCCACAATGATGAAATTCAGTCTCTAACATCCTAAAATATTGCATGAATGCGAGTATGTGATCCTAAATAAAATCAGAGAACAAATCTAACTAAAATATATATAAATAGAAATTCGTTAATATAACTCTTGAAGTAACTTCATCTTGCTTGTTGAAACCGCTCCACCTATAACATGAACCATTAACACAAACATAGAAGCAATTTGAAACAAAGAGCACTTTGTCACAAATTCATCAACCTAAATTAAGGTATAGTGCCATAGACCTTACAATATGCATGAGATTGAACATTCAATCCTACGCCTCTAAAATAGTCCCACTTTAGTGGGACTATTGAGTCGCACCATTGTGCATAGGACTGTTGTCCCAAGATTATTTTCTTTTCTCCTTTGTTTCTTTGTTTCTTATTATTTATAAATAACAATAATTTTATTTAATAATTTAATATATATATTAAAATACTTTCTTTGAAAACATTAAAATGTTTTTGAAAAGTAATTATTTTTCTATATCAATTAATAAATTTAAATAATTTTATTTCATAATTATATTTATTTTAAAAAATAATTGAAATTATTTTATTTCTTCAAAAACTAATTTAGATATTTTTCCATCGAGATAATTTATAAAGCTATTGAAAATAATTTTATTTTATTAAATGGATTTAAAATTCCTTTATTTTATTAAAGAATTAATTTAGTTTAATTTTATACTAAACAAGCTCGCATTATATTAAACATGATACACAATACTTTTTTGTCTAATCTTATATTACACAAAACATATTATAATATTAAGTTAGTTTAATCATATCAAATTGCATTCAATTCAATTCAATTTAATCTCATTAAAGTGGTATAATCCAGGCTTGTGCACCAATCAATCCCTAAATGGATTATTAAGTGTTGAAATTAAATTTAAGAGTTGACAGCTAGCTGTTTACTAATGATGTATTAGGTTTGACGAAGGTGTTAATATACTTTATGGTAATCTATTGAAGATTTTCTATAAAGCTAGATCTTTTAATTGAGTAATGCAACATAGTTCAAAAAAGTTACTTAAATTTGTGTCCAAATAATGTTGCATATGTATTGTTGACACATAAATCATTACATTATCTAATGTCTTTTATAGTAATGTTGATAATTTGTATTTCATGTCTTTTGAATAATTGTTATGGATTATCTAGTATTACTCTTTAATTTCATGAATCCTGTATGTCGACATAGTTATCTTCAACTATATTAAATTATTATCTTTCATATAATAATAATAATTACGTATAACTATTTCATTTATTCATACTTTTGTTTTCATTATTATATTACTACAGGAAAAACTTAGAGAGCAGAAGTTGGAGAACCATTTTGACTTTGTCTACCACCCGAAATAATAAATTTTCTATTTATAGTTCAATAATTCATATAAATTACTCTAAGTTGCTATGCCTGGATGGCATAGTATACATGCGTCTCATGTGACTATGCAGGTACGAGTGTTGTTTACAACAATACAGATAATTTCTAGTAGGCCTAATCTCTGTGTGTGGATAAATTGTGGATAAGCCCCTTCAGAGTGGTAAGCGTAATTTTCCTATTGAATAGGGATATGTGATTCAAGTCACACCATAATATCCATCATAATGGTCTTGGTAGATGAAATTAGCTCAAAAATAATTCACATCATAGTATCTATCATAGTGATATTGACAGATGAAATTATGTAAAAAATAATTCGTATAAATTAATCTAAAATGTCCCGAAAAACCTACTCTCTTTCCAGCCTTGATGAATTTGCTTTATATCATTTTTTTTTTCTCTTTTGAAAAAAAAAATTAGATAGAATTTGCTTTACTTTTTTTTTTTTTTTCAGAAGAATTTGCTTTATATCTTGACAACCCAAGATTACGAGATTGGGAAAGAACGATAGCAAATAATTTTGGTTCCAACAATCCAAGTCAACTTTTGTCAGAAAAAAAAAAAAAAAAAACTCAGATAATTTATTGTAATATGAACTGCCCTTTACAAATTATAAAACTCAAAAGACTTAAATCGCACCAAATGTTCAAGGTTATTCAACATCCTAAAAAATCCAAGAATAGATCAACCAAATCTTATTTAATAATGAAAACAAATGGTGTACCTGGTCTACCGCCTCATCATGCGATGTTTCCATTAAATGCCATAATGTAGGCATGGCAAGTTTATTTTTTTCAAAGATACTAGATCATGACAGCTAAGAAAGCTACAAGAAGAGAGAGAGAGAGAGAGAGAGAGAGAGAGAGAGAGAGAGAGAGAGAGAGAGAGAGAGAGAGAGAGGGAGAGAGGGAGAGCGAGCGAGTTTATAGACAAAAAAACTACAAGAAAACTCAAATAGGAAAAAAAGAAATGGCAAATCTTAAATCCAATCATAAATGAGGTTTTCTTTCAATGAAAGTGTCATTTATTAGGGACAAATAAAAAGTGTGGAAATGAGCTCCAAATTTAGCGGTTATTGTGAAAATATTACTGGATTAATAGTGTTTGAGTTTTAAAAGAACCAGGTTTTTAGTATAAAAGCAAATTGTAAAGTCATCTTCAAAGATTTTTAGAAAGATCAAAAGGTTCTTACCAAGAACTAGATAGAATAGTAGAGAAAGATAGGTGAGCAGGTAGACACTATAAGATTTTGTCATACCTAGCCGTCCATTTAAAAGGAATAAAGTCCACACGTAAATAGAAGCCATATCTTCCTCCATACATTTTAATGCATTTTTTTTTTATTGAAAGGCATTTTAATGCATTTTTATCCAGCATATATAAAACACGTGAAAGGCAGTAGGAAGAGAAACACATGTAGGGATAACAATGGATTAGATCGGATTGGGTTTGACTCTTACCAAAATTGATCCGAAATTTTTTAAGAATACCTCAAATTCGACTCGTTGACCTAATTATTTATTAACTAATGATATACTTAATATATAAAAAAAATAAATACATAAAAAAAAAAAAATTGGCTATGATATTCACAATATTTCTAAAAGAGTTCTAAATTTATATAAAAACTCTGACAGTTAATAATACAATACTTGAACACTATGTAATAACTCCCTTTACTACATAATCACTGTTTTAGAATTTTTTTTTTTCTTTTTATGTTTATATGCATACTAAGTTATAGGGTCGGGTCGGGGCAAATAATGTTTGCTTCAAACCCGATTTGGAATTTTTAGGGTTGCCCCAAACCCAACCCTTGCAGCAAATAGGTCACTACTTTTCACCCTAAACCCAACCCGAATAGATTGGATTTGAGCGAGTTTGGATCGAATTTAGTATTTTTGCAATCTCTAAACCCATGCTCAGGAGATCCATTTTTTTGAAATTACATATATGAATGTTGACTTTTGACATGTCCAAATCATAATATCTCATAAATGCATAAATTAGGCGGCCAGGTGGGCACTGCTACTGCACCACTACCATTGTATTGGCATATATATGGGCACCCCAATCACGTCTACTTACTGCTAAAATAAGAAAGAAATATGGATCTAGCTGGTAAGGTTGAGGTTGACATTGAGCTGAAGTCATCTGCCGATAAGTTCTACAAAGTATTCAGCAACCAAGTTCACCATGCTCCTAATGCCTCTGACAAAATTCATGCAATTGAGGTTCGTGCAGGTGACTAGGAAAGTGTAGGCTCTATCAAAGTCTGGAAATATACCATAGGTAAGTGTAGGACAAACTAAATTTGCTTTAGAGTCATTTCAAGAGCTCCTTGAAATTTAACCAAATTCTGTGAATCATCTATGTGATTTAGGCATTAGACAATAACTCAGTTAGAGCTTTTCACCTATAAACTAGAGGTTTTGTCTAATAGGTAGAGAATTTGACCAAATCTTAATTTCCTAAATTTTTATTTTCAGTTTTGATTACATCTCATTGGTTTCTCCAAAATTCTGCCGATTATTTTACATGTTTTGTTTTTTCGTATATATATATATATATAAATATATATATGAAGTCATCTATAATACATTTGAATATCTATATACTTGAATTGATTACATTCTGAAATTATTGATTGTATTTTATTACATCTTATTACAATTAAATATGTCTGATTATAGTTAAACATAATCAATTGTTGTAAATATAATCTTATTAATTTAATTGTAATCAAATGTATTAATACATAATCATATATAATAAAATATAATCAATAATTTTATTATGTAATAACTCATTTGTAGATGTCAAGTATATCGAAACATAAATGTATCGTATAATATGTCATATTTATTTTCCTTTTTACTTGTTTCTAGTTATTTCTCTTTCAAGTTTTTTAAAATGATTAAATTTTTATTGGCTTTTCTTGATATATGCATACATCGCTTGCAGATGGAGAGACCGAGGAATTCAAGGAAAAGGTAGAATTCGATGATGAAAAAAGATGCGTAACTTTTGATGCAGTGGGAGGACATATTCTGGAGAGATACAAGAAATATAAAGGAATCTTTCAGGTCACTGAGAATGATGAAGGTCGTGGGATGGTCAAAGTGACTTTGGAGTATAAGAAATTCAAAGAAGAAGATGACCCTCCTCACAAGTTCCTCAATTATGTGGCTGATGTTGTCAGAGATGTTGATGCACACATTGTCAATATATGATTCCAAACCCACAAGCACTAATTGTCATTTCATTCAAGTTTCAAATCTTATGCTGTGTGCATTGTCCTTTTTTTTCGGTTACGGTGTGGTAAATTAAATATTAAATAAATGGAGGCAGCAGAGATGCAAAACCAAGCTGCCTAGTTATTAAGTTTTTACCGTGTCCGTGTGTTGCACTTTGTTTTTGGAAAGTATCATGTGTTGTACTTCAAATTATAAAAGAACGCTTTTTGTTTTCCGAATCTTAATATGTCTCTGTCTCTCTCAGTCGTGCGTCTAATTTATAATAATTTTAATTTGAAGATGAAGATATAATTTATATAAAGTTTTAACATATTTGAAGATCTTAATAACTTTCCTAATAAAGCACGTCCACATTTTATGCTTTGGGTTAATGTTTCACCTACACATTCACTAGACACTGTAGAAAAATTTCTGTTTAATCAAGGAAAATACTATCTCGTATCTGTAGTGCTTGATGCTTTATCTCATGCTTTGGGTTAATGTTCCACGGTGAAAGTATTAATAATGGTAACAATTCTAATAACAGTTATAAAGCGCCAACAAATTCTCTAAAATAGCAAAATCACTAAATTTAATAATGGAATTAGAAAAAAAGAAACACTACTACTAATAATGTACTCTTTAATCATTAAGTTTGACTAACGATCAACTAACTATTGGATCAAATGAATTATTTCTAATACTTTATAGCCCATGCATCAAGTTTCATCGTTTATGGTAGAAAAATTATCAAATTTTGAAACTTTAGGGATTTAGATGATTTTTTTTTTTTTATTGAAATAAGGGGTGAAATGCTTCAAACAAATGATTACGTGATAACATATTAACATTTAACAATATTGAATATATTAAATCGATTGAATGAAGTTCACCAATTGAAGGAACTTGTGGATCCACTATTTTAAACACATATTATAATGATTTTAAATTAAAAATAATATAAACTTGCAAACGAAGGTAATTCTTTAGTTTCTTTCTCTAGGATTCATATTTGTTTCTCTTCATTGTTGGTTTCTCTCTCCTCTGAATTGTTTCTCTCTCATCCGAAAATGAAAAATTACAAATTAAGTTAAGATAATATGAGTTTCTAAAATTTGGACATTTTGATCCAAAAATTAATTTGTGGGTAAGGAAAGAAAAAAAAAAAATTGGGAGTGAATTTTAAATTTGCAACTATCATAAGGCTATTTGGAATTTGGCCAAAAAAATCAAAGAAATTGATAATGGAATTTGAAACTCTTTTCATAGATTGGTCAAACAAAACACCAACTATTAACTACTAACATATTATACAATGGACTTCAAAGAAAACACCATACAAACTCCATCTAATACGTAATAGATCAGTTTCGCATGAGAGGGAAGCAGCTGTGAGCTGCCATATATGGTAACAGCAAGATCGAGCTGATGCAAATTATTTAACATTTAAAACACCCCACACATAATTACTCAACCCAACTAATCATAGCAATACATTACACAACAGGTAGCAATCCATGCCAGAGCTGGAAATTAAAGGTCCCTTTTCCATGTCTTAACTAAGGATTAGAGATATGATCATCAACATCTTTGGCAATGCTAATCATGAACTCCATATATGCTTTAGGATCCGCAACGCCCTCGTGAAGTTTCTCGTATTCAATCGTCAGGTTTGCCACGCTCCCACTCCCATTGGCTTTTGGAGTGGCTTTAAAGATTGGTTTCCAGCTCTTGAAATACTTGAAAATATCACCTTCCAGGCCAACAAGAGACACCGTTTTGTTTGCTTCGTCTAATTCAACCCTCTCTTTGTAAGTCTCTTGTCGCCCCTCTGTGATTATAAGATTTTAAATAATATTAATAAGAGGATTAATTACAATCTCTTATATTAATGCAAGTTGCAAAGAAATAGTTTAACATTCCCACATGCACGGTCATTTATTATTGAAGTTTGACAACTCCTACTAGTAATCTTAATTGAAGCTGATGATTTTCAGAACTTGACATGGAACATATGAAAAAATTAAGGCTTTTAATTGTCACAACCTACGTAATATGCAAGTTGCATGTTGTCGATTTTGTCCCATAGGGGCCTAGCTCGCGGTTTATTGTTTCTTTTCTAATTTTGTATGACTTGTCTACAAGGCATTCAGCATACTAAAACGGGGATGGACCGTACATGTTCTATCATTCTACTTCTCCCCACCAACCAATGTGGGATCTTAGATGAATAAACCCACTAATGATAATGCCCTATAACAATGAAAAACTGCAATTCAGTCGACACACATGCACAAATTGTATGTAGGTTGGAAAACATTAACGTATAGTAACCAATCGTTATTAGTTCTTAAATAAGGAGATAAACTTCATTATTGTTTATCTCAAAATATAGCCTGATTCTATTTCTTTTATTTTTTTGTCAATAAACTTTTCTATGAAGAAAAGTTTTGATGAATTTCAAAATCGTTTTAATCAATCTACATTAGCACTACAAAATCTCCAATATGTTAACTTTAATAAAATTACTATTTTATAATTAGATTATTCATGTGGTCAAATCCCAGATAATTGCTTATACTGTTAAGTGCGTGTATATTTAAGTATCCGAGGTGAGAAAACAAATTCAAAATCACATGAAATAATTTCCTGCAGCTTAAGTGGAATTGAGGTCGAACATAATCATTGTCATGTTTAGATCATATAATTATACAACGAAGTTATAATACAGCACAAGACAAAGAATAATCTATAATAGCTTACCAACAGTATATTTCCAGAGCTTGACAGAGCCATGAGATTCCCAGTCACCTTCATGAACCTCAATTCCCTGTATATTGGTAGGAGTGGCTTTGGGAGCTTGATGGGTTTGGCCTTTGAAGAAATTGTAGAACTTTTCAGCTGGTGATTTGAGCTCTATCTCAGTCACCAGCTTACCTTTCAGAGACATTATAGCTTAATATTCTAATGGAAAACTTGGAAAACTTACAATATTAACAAAATTTAGAACTGAGGAAAGAAGACTGAAAGATGTACTGCTTCAAGAAGAGCTTTGGGTCCCCTTATATACAAGTAAATTGAGTGAGCCCACAGGTCTTGGGTTCTACACATCTTCCCACAATTTGTGGGTTTCCCCCATGCATGTGGATAGCACCCCCACTCGATATAGATTGCTCCTTCTTGTATTAAGAGTTATTCCTAGACCGCGCCCTAAAATTATACCTCTTCTAATCCCAACTGCCCCATGAGCAAGTGCCAATTATCAAATAATAATAATAATAATAATAATAATAATAAAAACAAAAAAAAGAAACCCATCACTTTTAGAATTTATTTTCCTATTAACATATGCTCGCTTAATTTAGTCTATACACTTTTGTTTGAACCATATGTTACTTATATTTGTTATTTGTTAGAATATTAATTTGATTCTAATAAAATTATATTACTAGTTTGTAATTTAAATGTTTATTTATATATAAATTTGTTCCAAGTTATTAAAAGTTAATATGGTTTGACATAAATACGATAAAATTAAATGATTATGAAGTAAGAAAGCAATTGATATATATGTATATGTATATATATCATAACATAATTATGCATGTGCTTACTCTTCTAATGCTAACTGCTACTGTCGAAATTAAGATTGTTTTCATCTATATATGCGTATTGTTAAGACTAAATTTCATAATAAAAAATTTAGTGTCAATTCTATTATAGAGGATTTTGAGATTTAAAAGTGAGATGAGCAGTTCCATTTTGATTCATAAAAAGTAGTGTCTTTAATACTTATTAGTTTGCTTTTTGTAATAAGACTAAAGGGTATTACATCTAGGTTTTCAATAACTTATTTTTTGAATATTAATTTATTTGTTTTGTGTAAACTTGAATAATTATCCTTTATTCGGTCCCCCTAAAACAAAAATACTAGCTCCGCTACTGCCTATGCACATACATAAGTATTTGCATGTTTATCATGTTTGGTTAAAGTAATAAACACTTTAGTGGCTGATTTTGATAAAATTACTAAAGAAGTTGCCCACTCCATTGGTGTAATACTATTTAAGACATGATTACCAATTTTATTTTTAATTGTTTTCTTCTCACAGAGAACCAAAACTATGCAAATAACTGGAAAAATCTCATTCATGTCTAACACAGATGAATTTGCATGAAAAGACAAATAAAACATTTAGGTTCAATTGATATACCATGTATTAAAATTTCCTAAAGAAAGATGCATAGCAAAACGAACAAATCCTTCCAAGAAAAAAAAATATAATAAATAAATAAATAAAACAAATAAATTAGTACAATTAATGAGCTTGCACTTTTCAATATTTTTTAAATGAGCCATCTAATAAATTCTCCCTGCAGGCCTGCACCCAAATCTTAATTTTTAAAAAAATAAAAAATCTTATTAAAGTACCATATTTAAAATTACTTAAAAGGATATTATCAAAATAACCTCTAGAATTAAAAATAACGTGAAATCATCCCTAATTTTCAAAGTATTTTCCAAAAAAAAAAAAGAAAACTCCACCGTTAATGGGTACTATTTTCCATCCAAAAGTTAACAGTTCAGTTAAAGTTAGAGGGTAAATGGATAATTGCATGACCTTTTTTTTTTTTAATGTAATTATCTTACTGGTTGAGTAACCTTACCCATCAATTGTATTCATTGAATTTATTATAACAGTAGTTATTGAAGTCAATCCAATGGTTGTAATTGATTGAGAGGTTTACCCAATTAGTAATATAGCCAAATCTTATTATTTAATGCATCTAATTTTTTAATTTTCTCTCTAGTCTTACCATTTCTTTCAATTCTCAAAAGTCACAATCTCTCACCCTCTCTCAACCATCTCTCTTTCATTGTGATTTTATCTCTCATTCATTGTTGTCTCAAGACTCAACTCAACAAATACTCTTTAAAAAAGCCATGGTCAATCCACACCCAAATCGACCCATACCCAAACCTTTAACCATCAACCCTTTACCCACATGGAACGAGATCCAACAGCCAGCACCAGCGAAAGGAAGATACGGAGGTGATCGACGGCCTCCTTGGCAACTCTGGCCAAGAGTTTGTGGAGTTCTGCTCCGGCTAAGAGCTCCGACTAGGAGGGAGAAGATAAAGGGTGATTAGTATTCTATTGTTGGTGGTGATAGTGCTAGTTGGGATTGTGTTTTATTTTAAATTTTTTTTTTTAATTTGCAATATTTATTTTTTAATGGATGATGAAAAATGGTTGTTATGGATATATGTGATTAAAATTAGCTTGTTCAATTGGCTTGTATTGGATATCTGTGAAAAATGGTTCTTGGCTTGGTCAATTTTTTTTTTTTTTGATTATATTTTTTTTCGTTGTTTTTGAGTTCATGGTAGATTAATTTGGGTAACTTGCATGATGAAGGAGAAAATTATGGGTTTTGGTTGGTTTAATTGAATTTAAATAGGAGTACAAACTAAATTTATATTAATGAAGATCTGGATTTGGTTTGAATATTGAAGAACAAAAGCTTTTTCCTAGTTTATATTTTATATTTTTGAAATTTTTCTATATATTGTTATTTTTCGGTTGCTAATTAATTATCATTAATAATAATTATTATTGTTATTTTTAAATTTTTTCCTACAAATTTATCTCTTAATTAATTTTAAAATTTTTGAAAACTTATACATTTATTTTGTTACTTTTTTAGTTTTATTATTTTTATTTGTTATTTTTTAATATTAATTTTAAAATTTAAAATTTATTTATATTTTAAAATCTTAAGGGTATAAATTATCATTTTAATTATTTTATATAAATTGATTTGCACCGTCCATGAAGATTGATGGACGATGGAGATTCATCTATTAATTTTAGCCACCCATTGTAAATAACCTATAATAAAAATCATGTTTTTTTTTTTTTCCCTGTTTTGTAGTATCTAAAATGGGCACCCAAGAGTCCGTTTTAGATACCTTAACAATCATGGGCTCTTAAAAGCTCGTGATAAATACTTGACTTATCTAAAAAGGGTACCAAAATGGTCCGTTTTAGATACTTCAACAATCATGGACTTTTAAAGGCTCGCAATGAATACTTATTTTAAAACGAGACTGAGACACTTGCGATGGATAACCTTTAATGAATACCAAATTTTCTTGTAGTGCTAGTCTACTAGATTTTTCCTCTTAACACTGAATAGCACTTAATGTGTTCTATTAGTTATCTTGTTTGATTTTTTTAAAGTGATTAAATCACTTAATTAGCTCTTCAAACCACTTATTTATAAAAAATGAAAATTTTCTACTTTTCTTTTAACAAAAAATGATTGAATTTAATTTCAGTTTTTTATTTCCTAAACTACCCTCACTAATTTAATATATTTCTTATTGTCTTTTTAAAAACTCTAAAACTTATGTTTAACAATAATAAAATTCTTAAACTTGAGTTGCTTTTGGTTTCAAAAATCATTACTGGAATAGCATGGGTTATGGTTTGGTGGTTGACCATCAACCACCCTATCTAAAGTACTGGAGGGTTCTACATCTAAAAGTCTCATATTATTGTGGATATTTTCTCTCAGCTAGCCCCCCCTCCCCCTTTCCTCACCATTTATGGGTTAGCCTCTCTCGTTCCTAAAAGTTAATCCTCAGGTCATGCCATAAAATCTATCGTTGTTGGTCCCGATTGTATCCTAGGCTTATTTTGTTCATTATAAAAAAAAAAAAAAATTACTAGAATTTATTATTGTTTATTCATCTTGAACTTTGCTTTGATTTTGAGCAATAATTCAGTAAACCTTTTTTTTTTTTTTTTTGGCATAGTGAAACAATTGCTATTTTCATTTCGTTAAATTGTTTTCATTTCTTCACTATATGTTCTTTTTAACATGATATAATTTCTTCATAATCTATGTAGTTATGGTCTACAATAATATTATGGATATGTAGTACAATATTATTAGTATCACATTTATATGAGTCTATGCAGTGGCAACCTAAAAATTTATGTTAAATGAGGCACTTTATAATAAAATTCATGAATAAAAAACTCATATGATCAATATAAGAACAATTATAGATCAGATGAGTTTTTTATTAGTAAATTTTACCATGTAAAATAGTTTATGTAAAACAAAAATAATTCACACTTATAATCATGAGTAAACCATAACCTATTAAAATTAAACAACACTATATATTTTACTCTCATAATATTGAGAAATACCTACTTCCATAGTAAATGGAGAGAAAATTATCTACATATGTTGGTATATACATATGATAGAATTCAAACTTTTCTTACGAATATAAAAAAAAAAGTATACTGACTACTTAAATTATAAATGAAGGTGCAATTCACATCTAGTTAAACATGTTGTTACTTTTAAAATTTGGTCATGATAACCTCTATTAATTTAATGAGTAAATCCTATCAAATAGCACCAAACTATTAGTGAATTTTGATAGGGGTAAATATAGTGAATATCTAATCCTTCGAATCTAAGCATTTGTTATCAATTTTGTACATTTTTACTTGTTTTCAAGTGTTTTTTTAGGAAATAAATTAGAAAACGTTGTTTGCATATAATTGTGAAGATTTGGGTCAATATTGAGGCAAGGAATTAGAGGCGAAAAAGCGACGAGATCAACACCATCGAGTATGTGATATGCGTTAAGGAAAGTGCACGAAATTGGGGACAAAAATTGTGCCAAACTAGTTTTCCATGCCCAAGTCACCCACCTCAACAGCTTCCTCATGTGCACACCTACTACCAAGCACACCAAACAATGTGCACATTAGCATAATGACAGTCTATGTAGTGCACTACTTGTATGCAACTTCACTAGTTAAAGCGTGCCCTTGCTACAGCTACTGCCTTTCACACACACACCTAGACGTCTCCTCTCCAAAAAGCGTGCAAGTCAGCCCTTTCTACACATTAAACAGGCATCCAAACACCCCTAGTTGCACACCTATGCACCATTCATCATGCCAGTCAACGTGCTCACACAATAAAAGCAGTTGCAGGTGCATACAGTTATGCGCATACCAATCAGACAGCGCTCAAAGCAATGCGCTTCACTCTTGCATAATTTAATATGTACCTCCTTACACGCCTACTTGCCTAGTAGCCCTTAAGCCAGAGCCATGCACTGTTAAGCAGCAAGAGAGCTATCTAAGAGGGCATTCTTGACTTTTCCCTTCACATTTCATGCCCTAACTCTCTAACCTTTAAATACACCCAAACCATACCAT
The DNA here is from genome assembly GCA_021234005.1 of Nephelium lappaceum. Classification (NCBI taxonomy): domain Eukaryota; kingdom Viridiplantae; phylum Streptophyta; class Magnoliopsida; order Sapindales; family Sapindaceae; genus Nephelium; species Nephelium lappaceum. Next base: position 10,776,406 of record CM038003.1, read on the forward strand.
TTTTTAACAATTTTGAGGGGTTGAAAATGGGGATCTCATACCCCTTATCTCACCCTTGATTCTCACCTCATACACCTCTATTTCACCTTCAAAACTTCACCCACTAACATGTCACACCTATACTTTAGAAAGAAAACTTTGTATGAGCGGAGAAGAGGACGTAAGGGCTCAAACTTAGAAAAGATGAGCTCCATGAATTCAAACTCGGGAGAAGGAGATTCATGAGTTATTTTCTCAACTTCTTGTTTGTATTGGTAATTTTTCATTGTATATAATCATACTTTATATTGTGTTAGGATGATAATGAATTTTGAGTATTAATATTAATAGAATTGATTATTTTTATTTGAGGATATTGTGTATGTTGAGTAGAGATTTTAGACCTTAATGCTTGTATGTGATTGGTCACCATATACATGATTTGAGGTTATGTATTGAGACCAGAAGGAATAACATATAAAATGTTCAATAAAATGTCTATCTGAGGTTAGGAAAGGGAAATAAGTCACTCATATGACAGTCGAGTTACCGTGAGTGCTCGAATGACAGCCAAGTATCTCATAAAAATACCAATCTAACTTAGGTAATAGATTATTCTTGAACTTAATGAGTTCTCGTCTACTCAATAGCCATCAGAAGATAGGTGTCAGTGGACAAGAGTATGTTTAATGCATCATGGGAAGAGATGCATTGAGAGAATTAATGATAAATTAGTGACAAACACAATAGACAAATCTTTGATGCTTTGATAATTAATTTCTAAATCTAAGTGGAATTCAGAATCCAGCACACTTTACTTTTATTTGTTTTTATTTATTTATTTTCATCTAAGACTAGTTTAATAATTAATTCCCACGTCTTTGTGAAGATAATCTTGCAACTGTTATACGACATCTATACGATTCGTATACTTACGAGATTTATTACTTAAAATGGGAATTAAAAGTAACCAGTAAGTTTTTGTCTCTATTAGTCGAAGATGTGTTCGAATTGGTTGCCAACTCTAGTCATAGTTTCTTTTAATTTCGTTTCTTGTTTCTATTTTTGCAGGTTCTTACTTTTATTTTCATGCAAAAATGACACGGTCTCAAGAATGAGACTTAATTTCAAACTCTAAATTTCTCCATCTTGCCTAGACATTAAATCGTGCGCTTGGTGGGAGTAAATTCACCTAGGTTCTTTTTTTTTTTTTTTTTGAATTTCATGCACTTTTTACCATAAAATCATACATTGTCTATGATATTTAATTTAGGTTTGAGGGTGTAGAATTCAAAATAGTTTTTTTGTGTGTTTGTTTTTCTTTTCATTTTGTTTTGATTTTTGGAACTCATACTCTTGGTGTCATACAAATTTCACATTGTCTATGATACTTAATTTAGGTTTGAGGGTGTGAGCTTCAAAATGCTTAGTTCATATGAGCATTTTGTCATTAGTTTTATTTTTTAGTGGATTATTTATTGTTATTTGGAAGTTCATATTCTCTTGCCATAAAGTCATGCATCGTCTATGATACTTGATTTAGGTTTGGGGGCTGTGGATTTCGAATGTTTTGGTTCTTGTGTGAAATTGTAAGTATGTGTTATGCAACATGTGAATATGATTTTTGTTTAGTTAATTTGTTGGAGTCTTTCTTATAGGTTGTGTATATTGATGTGTTATAGCTCTTATGAAACACTTAAGATTTAGTTAGTGACATTCATGGATAGTGAGCAAAATGTTGCTTTAGGAAACTTTGTATATTGTGCTTGTTTGCTCAACTAGGCTT